>JARUHQ010000025.1:2781306-4168806 GCA_029955515.1 Chrysomela aeneicollis
TAAATAAATAAATAAATAAATAAATAAATAAATAAATAAATAAATAAATAAATAAATAAATAAATAAATAAATAAATAAATAAATAAATAAATAAATAAATAAATAAATAAATAAATAAATAAATAAATAAATAAATAAATAAATAAATAAATAAATAAATAAATAAATAAATAAATAAATAAATAAATAATAAATAAATAATAAATAAATAAATAAATAAATAAATAAATAAATAAATAAATAAATAAATAAATAAATAAATAAATAAATAAATAAATAAATAAATAAATAAATAAATAAATAAATAAATAAATAAATAAATAAATAAATAAATAAATAAATAAATAAATAAATAAATAAATAAATAAATAAATAAATAAATAAATAAATAAATAAATAAATAAATAAATAAATAAATAAATAAATAAATAAATAAATAAATAAATAAATAAATAAATAAATAAATAAATAAATAAATAAATAAATAAATAAATAAATAAATAAATAAATAAATAAATAAATAAATAAATAAATAAATAAATAAATAAATAAATAAATAAATAAATAAATAAATAAATAAATAAATATTCTGTATGTGTCACATAGCCAATAAAACTACCTATCTATCTATCTCTAATATAAACTACGCAATACTAGTTACGTCGCACCCCGAAATTTTGTTCGTGTTGAAATTTGAATAATTTTTTTTTGATTCGAACGATTCGAATTCTGTTCGCGCTGTTCGCTAGCTCAGTTCTTCAGCCATAATCTCATACTATTTTGTTACATGAGGTTTTTTCCATAAAATTGCTACAGGATGTTTTTGAAATTGTGCAAAATTTCCGAATTTTCAATATGATCCCAAATAAAGAGAAACAGTTTTTTTCAACTTTAACAGCAGAGGCACAAAGCTGATCTCATTTACTTCAGCCATCTCCAGAATTGTCTTCTCATTTCTTTTATTCACAGAGTGACCTCAAAAAGGTTTATGATTTGTTTTATTCATTTGACAAGAATCACATGCTTCAACTAGTCTTTTTATATCTCTTTTCATGCTAGGCCATTTGTAATTTTCTTTCATACGTTTTTACGTTCTAAGATGTCATGAATGTGCTGATACCGATGATGTATGATTTCCATTTCATTTCAGATTGATTCTCTGGTTGTAGTTTCGGTTTGTTCACGGAGATGACTTGTATATCAAATTTCGAAAATAGAAATTCTTTGTCATTTCGTTAATTGAATCTTGTTTCAAATTTGTATTTTTCTCCGATAGATTTTTCATATTTATTCTGTTGATATTGTTTTCTAAAAGGTGTTTTCTAATATTTTTCAACGAGATGAAGATATCCTTATATGTGAGTTTTTCGAAATGATACATTTTCGCAATCAATAGATACGTTGTTTGGTTCTTGGGGTTCGCTAATTTTATGAATTCATGAAGTGGTATATCTTCTGATTGTCTTTGAAATAAATTATCATATTTGGGGAATATTTTAGAATGTTTTCATTGATACATTTTGTGTTGGGAAGTTTGGTGTTTGTACAATGAAATTTTATAAAATCAATTAGATATACAGTGCATCGACGAGAAAGTGCATCGACGTTTGAATTTATTCTACCCGGTTTGTATTTTATTTCGTACTGATGTTCATCTAATTTCAGTCTCCATCGTATCAGACGAGAGCTACAATCAAAAAGATGAGTTAATGGTCTGTGATCGGTGAATATGGTAAATTTACGCCCATATAAATATGGTGTAAAATGATTAGTAACCCATATTATGGATAGTAGTTCCTTTTCGGTAGTGGAGTAGTTTACTTCAGCTTCACTTCTCCCTGCGAGAGAATCGCGCCAATAGCAAAGTTCGATGCATCCGTTGTTAATATAAATTCCTGAGAGAAATCTGGAAATTTTAATATCAGATGACTCGTAAGAATGGTTTTGGAATGTTCGAATGCTATTTTCTGTTCAATATTCCATACGAATGGTACTTATTTTTTCAGTAGTACCTACTGTGAGTGGTTTTGCGTGTTTTGAAAAATCTTTAATGAATCGTCTGTAGTATCCTACAAGACCTGTTTAATATTCTTAGGAGTTTTTGGGGTAGGATAGTCGGATATTGCTCTTATTTTTTCAGGATTTGGTGATACGCCGGTTTCGTTGATAAAGTGACCTAAATATATTCACATTTATCTGGTTGTAGTAAAAAGGTGTTTTGTCGTAATCTATCGAATACTGAGGTCAATTTCAAAGTATGTTTTTGGATTGAGCTAGCGTGTATCACAGTATCGTCAAGGTAAACAAAACATTGTAAACCTTGGAGTCCTGTCAGAATAGTGTTGAGAAGCCTCTGGAAAACTTGAGAAGCTGATTTTGTTCCAAACGGCATTCTAGTCCATCCATAGTGACCTGATGGAGTCGAAAGTGCTGTTTTGGGAATATCTGACTCTTCAATTTTCACTTGGTGAAAACACGATGCAAGGTCGAGTGTCGTGAAGTATTCAGCATGACCCAGTTGATCCAATATTTCTTCGATATTTGGTAGTGGGTATGATTTACCGATAGTTACGTTATTTAATTTGCAGTAATCGACTACAATTCGCCATTTTTTCTAATTAGAGGCATCGGTTTTCTTGGGAACTATCCAGAGTGGACTACTATAAGGCGAAATTGATGGACGAATTATCCCTTGTTTCAACATTTTATCGATTTGTTTGTCTAACTCTTTTTTGTGAACATCAGGAAAACGATAGATTTCGGTGGAAATTGGTGTTGGATCAGTAGTATTGATTTCAAATTCTATAGCATTCGTACACTAAAGTGTGTCATTAGGAAGGTAGAATATATCATTATATTTTATACATAATTTTAATACTGTTTCTTTTTCTTCTGGATTGAGATTATCACGTCTCAAATTCTCTTCCAGTATTTTGAGTCTATCCTTGAATTCTGTGTATATTCTATGGTATTGAAAACGAAAGATTCAGGTTCAGAAAATTCTTCTGAAAAAACTTTAGTACCGACCACTGACATGGGTTCATCTGTAGTATTCAAGATAGTTGTGAAAGCTTTTTTATTTTCTACTCGGACAATAGATTTTGCTAGATATAAACCATCCCGAATTTTTATTTCTGGGCAGATACCTTCATTGAGGTTTTCGTTAACTATATCAACTTGTTTTAAAGTTTCTGATCTGGAAGGTAAAATCTGTTTATTTTCGGGTTTTTTGTTCGATTCGAAATGTACTCGAATTGGATGAGGTATAGATCATATTTTCAGTTGTCAGTTCTCTAGATTTATTTCAGCTGATTCTTGTTGGAGAAGAAAATCATTTCCCATTATTCCGTCGAAAGGAATGCTCGAATCTTGTTTTATTATGTGAAATTTCATTGGAAGATTGCATCCGTTCACTTGGAAATCAAGTTTGACAGTTCCTTCTGTAGGGAGGGGGGAATTCGCGTTAATGCCATTCAATTTCATCATCTTTTCGTTGGGGTTGAAAGAATATTTGATTCGTCTCAACCTATCAATTTTCAGTAATGAAACATTTGCACCAGTATCGATAAGAAATTCAAATAGTATATTTTGACATCTCATTTTTATATATGAGTTGTTACCGTTTGTTGTAAATATGCTGGTAGAGTTTTTCGTTGGATCTGGAATAGATTCGAGGTTTGACATCGGTTCTTGAATTGTACTTTGATTAGAATTTGGAGTATGATTGGGATTAGTCATCGAGGTTGTATTTTGAACTGTTTCAAACTTTGATTTAGTATGTGCTACGTTGATTTGATTTAGGAGTCCGCAGGTACGACGCTGATCTGGGACAGATTCGAATTTAAATGGATATGTCGATTCGTTTCGTTTTCATTAGAATTGTCTACATTTTGGTTTCGATTTCTATTATTGAAATCTCGTTTTCGACATTCCTGGATTACTAAATGTCCGTTTTTCTTGCAATAGCGACAACAGTTTTGAGAAAATGTTGAGTTCTGCGGATTGTTTTGAGTTGGAGCATTATTCATACCTATGTTGAACATTATTCTGAGTTGAAGTGGCGTTTCTTTTCTTTCTGCAATCTCGAGTGAAGTGATTATCGCGCTTGCAAATAGTGCAAAATTCAGAATTTTGTCGAGCGACTATCATTCATTTGAAGTGCTTTCTCTACTTCTAAAGCCACATTTAGTACTTCACTGAAATTATCACTACCTTGAGATCGTAAAAATCTCGAAATGTCTGGAAGAGAATGGTATATAAATCGATTTAAAGCTATCTCTCGTACTGTTTCGATACGTCCCACTTTTTCTGTATAATTTTGACTGTTTATTACGTTGAATATTTTCATCGTATTTTAAAAATCCCATATTAAGCGGGACATTTTCGATCAATTACAGCGATAACTGTAATTCAAGAAAGAATCACCAAGAGCAAACCAAAAAATACAATGTTGAACCATCAATATATATGGAAAAATACATTTTTGTTTTAACTCAATCAAAATAAACCTGATAATTTTCCATTCAAGCATGTTGTCAGTGGAAAAACTGCATTCGGTTATTTTCATATTTTGCTAAAAGAGCCCTCCTCGGGCTCTTTCAACAAAATATGAAAATGCAGTTTTTAGACAACATGCTTTCATGAAAAATTATCGGTAATTTTGAAGCACTTGTGTAATTACTTTCAATAATTCGCGTAATGAGATTGTCTGATCTTGCATGGAAATTGATAACCGATTCATTGAAATTCTGTCTGGTCGTATTCAATTCTTTCATTAATTGACTATAATGTTTTTTATCAGCATACAATTCATTCAAAATATCTTTCAACTCTCCCCAATTGTTATATCTTTTCCTGAAAGTTGGGCTTCTGCACTGTCTGTGAGTCTTGAAATTATGAATGCCAAAAGAGCAGTTTTTTGGGAATCACTTGCAAATGAATTTGCGTTATCGCAATTACTGAGGAATTCGTGTAATTATATTCTATTTCCATCAAAAAATCGTGGAATTAATGAGCATAGAAAAGACATTTTGTAATCAGTTGATGTGGAATTAGGTGAATTTGCCATTGTGGTTTGATTTTTGCACAGTGGGAATCTTAATATGTGAATGAAGGAATGACTGAGCACAACAAAAATTGAGAATTTTAAAACAGAAGTATTTTTTCTTATCAACTGATTGACCCAAGGATTGACCAGTTGACCAGAAATCTAACCTGTTTGCCAGCTGTTTGCCACTATCTGGAACTTTCCTCGCTCGTTTTGTCTAAGAAGTTGGTACTTGCCGAATGTCTTTAGAAGAACCACTTTCAATCTTCGAAGGATTTTTTCAGCTGTTTCATTCTGATTCGTGACGAAAATCCTACCTCGACTGATCCAAAATGGTGTTGTGTACCGGGAGGACACCAAATAACATCACTGGATAATACTTGTTTCGTTTTCACTATATTAGTAATTATTTATAGTCTTCATTTTCCTTCATTAATCTTTTATTAGAACCACCTTATGTCACTTGACGACCTTGTACGGGCAGTTTTTTGTGTCCTTTATATATATTAATTCCGAATAAAAAGTTCAGTTCATTTTTCGTATTCGTATTGAATGCTTTGTGCTTTTCACGCATCTTCAATTTTCAATTGTTATGAAATAACTATCATAGTGCTAAATAAGTTTATATTGCATAAGCTTCAATTCACTAGTTTATGGACAAACTATTATAGTTCCTAGTCTAATCAATAAATCGGTCCTTTTGGTGTTGTGCTTTGAACATCATCGGCACACGATCATCAGGAATTGGCCACCAGAGGATCTTTAAGAAAAAGCCAATTCCATATGATTTTGTCCAGAAAGTGATTCCTCATCAGACGGTAAGTCGTTATGGTGATACTTCCAAACTAGGTCAAACCATTTTCTCTCATAACAGACTCAAATTTCTGATATTCCCTTCAAAAGAAACATTGGTCCTTCGAGCCGGATATTTGATCCAAAAAGCATAAATAATTTTTATATTCTTGATACAAAATTAAAAATAAAATATTTCGCTATCCAAAGTTTTTACGAATACCTACATTGAAGGAAAAAGCCAGTTATAAGGTTCCTCCTAGCAAGTCCAGTTAATATAGCTACGCATGTGCAAATTCAACTCGTCTCACTTCTTGCTAATATTTTCATAGTTTCTCTCACTCTCACTCATTATTATTGTCTATACAATTGCTTCGATTTGGAACAACGCGTAGTTCAGATTACAAAATGGCCGACAAAATAAAAAGTTGAGATAAGTGGAGATATCTCGATTAAATAAATTATCAGATTTGGCGATTTTAGCCCAATCTGATGCTGCTGAAATAAGAAAGTTCTCGATTTGGTATGAAGAAATAACGTCAGTTCGCGATGAATTCAACAAACAATATGCTATCATCATGGCTCAGAATTTCAATACTGATGCTGAGATTCCGCAGGAAGTTGAAGTACTGCATGCATTTGAGAACGTATATTTTCAATTTGAAGTTATATATGAAGTATAGTAGTTATCCGAGTAGAGACCGTAAGATCTCCACTCGAAGCGTTGCCTGTCCCAATGCATTTTTGTCGCGTCTATTTGACCGCACAGAGCCGCGTTCCAACAGACAATTGGAAGTGGCGACATCATGCGGCAGAAGAAAGAAACACTCCAGAAACGAATCTCCCAAGTTTCACAGAACTTGGAAGTGGCTAAGAGCTCGACTAAGCTTAATAAATGAATAAATGGATCAGCCATGAATTGGACAAAAAAAAATTTTTTTTTGAAATTTGTCTGTTGGAACACGGCTCTGTGCGGTCAAATAGACGCGACGAAAATGCATTGGGACAGGCAACGCTTCGAGTGGAGATCTTACGGTCTCTACTCGGATAACTACCCTGCACTGATGAGGGCCAATAAGCCTGAAACCGGTCTGTAGGTTGTTAGGCGTGCCTGTCTCGATGTGAATTTGTCACGTCTTAGGAAGAAAGAAACATTTGCGATCTGCATCCACAGTGTGAATCGTTGCATGGACTACGAACAGATATAATTCAATGTTCTGCGTGGTATTTACCAGGAAAGTAGTTGTTTTCTGCTAGTAGTCTACCAGACATTCATCTCAAACTATGTTTGCTATTTTTAATTGGATAGACTATCTTTCTCTTTCAAAAAAAAAATTTTGTTGTCCAATTTATGGCTAATCAATTTTTTTCAGTTACGAAAACAAGAGATTACCCGCTCAAGAGCATTGGAATGCAATCGAAAATGTATCATCCTCCGTCTAACAGTTTGAACCCCATAAAATAGTGCATATTTTATAAAAAAACAATCACACTTTGAATCGATGTCCTGGTTTTTTGTTCAAGACTATGAATGATCGCTTCCATTATGTTAAAAATAAAAACTTATGTGTAAATTGCCTCAGTCACAATCATCGTCTAGCGAATCGCAATTCAACGGTGAATTGTCGATTCTGCCAAAAGAGACACAATTCGTCTATACATTTCGATCGGTCTTCTGACGCAGTGAGAGATTCGGACACGAACTTGAATTCGGGACCAATTCACGATCTCAGCGATAGTAGTTCATACTCAAATAAAAATAATGTAAACACAAGCACTGCATCCGCTGGTGCCACCGACTCTCGTTCTGCCGGGTTTTCTGGATTTAGTAATAATAATACAACTGTTTTACCGCTGTTTCTACCGCTCTTATAGATTTCAGCACCCGCGTTTTCATTTGTGCCCGGTATAGCTGTTCTCGATGTTAATCGCCATACCCCAACTCAAATGCAGCAACCAAACCCAAAGCTTGTCCTCTCAAGGCCACTATGATTGCAGTAGCCTTCTCTTCGTCGTTCCACCCATTGGCCGAAGCAGCAGCTTCAAACTGCCTGCGATACATGGACCAAGATCAAAAGTCGGTGGTTTCACAGAAATTGCCGATGTGGCAACCCTGTCATGCCAATCATTAATCTTGAGCAAGGCGATTTGGCTCTGTACGTCTTGTTTGATTGTGTCCACTTCTTGTTTGAGAATCAGGTCGATCTCATTCTTATAATCTGTACTACATTCAACTCGCCATCGGTCTTCTTGACATCTTCCTTCAATTCCACAATTTGTTCTTCTGTTTTCTGTAGTACCTGTTCTAGAAGTTTCTTCTGTTCTTCTCTCTCTTTCTTCTGTTCTTCTCTCTCTTCCTTTTGTTCTTCTAGAAGTTCCTCGAAGTCTTCCTTTCTTTCCTCTTGACGACGCTTCTTCCAGACGACGTTTTTCCTGTTCTTGTCGACGTTTCTCTTCTTTCAATTCTACTTCTTGTCGGCGCTTCTCCTCTTCTTGTCGTTGTTTTTCTTCCTCCCATTTTTCTTCTTGTCCGCGCTTTTCCAATTCCGCAAACTGATTTTGCATGAACGTTATAACGTCCTCCATCGCGTCGTATGCTGTACTTCTAGTATTCACCATGAATCCAAAGTCACAAAAATCCTCACTTCTTACACCACTGTTACGTTATTTCCCCTTGGGTTCGTGAATTTAAAACACTCAGTATAAAACTTGAACAATTTATTTCACTAAACACACTAAATATAACTCAGTAAACACTTAGTTAAATCACAACGATATTCGCTTTACAAATCACAATGTATACATTACAAGCTTTCTTTCTAAACTGACTTGTCCGCGAAACCGCGGTTCTTATATAGGTAAAAACATCATTGTCTAGAAATAGAATAGAAACCCTTATATACAAGATTTTCCATCACAAGAAATTTTGAACTACGAACTAGCAAATGCTGAAGAGGCAAAGCAAGTGCTGCAGGTGAATGAAATAAATTCTAACTTACAAATTATACATAACAACATTAGAAGCATAAGAAAGAACTTCGATGAATTCAAGATATTTTTAAGAGAACTAGATTCTTCTATTGAATGCATAATACTTACTGAAACACGAATTATAGATAATGTTGGTGTGTATAACTTGGATGGTTACAAAACTATTTATAACTTTGGTAAAAAAAATCAAAATGATGGGGTGATAGTCTTTGTAAAAACGCATTTATACCGGTCGCACGTAAGTATACCTATAAACGACAGCTTCCTACTGCAAATTAAACTCGCACTCAAAAACACCATATTTTACATAAATGCATTATACAGATCACCAACTGACCAGGATATTGGGAATTTTCTAACTGAATTAGTTACTCTATTGGAAAATCACCCCGGACATTATGACTACAGCGTGTTCATAGGTGATATCAATATAAACCTACTAGAAAAAAATTCAGAAGATGCACAAAACTACATCACTCTATTAGGCGAACATGGTTTTATATCTACTATTAACACCATCACCAGACCAGATTCAGGAACCTGCTTAGATCACATATTCATAAAATCAAAAAAAGATATATATCTAATACCTTTTACTGTACAAACCAACATTACCGACCACTACATTGTAGTACTGCAAATTATCACAGAGGACAATAAAACCATTACCATATCTAGCGAGGAAAAATACTTCACGAGAATCAATGAAGAAAAGCATTATGAAACACATTGACTGTTCAAATTTTCAGCAAATCGATGATCTGAATGTATCAACAGAAAGTTTTATCGCCTTGATCCAAGAAGCTGTATCAAAATCACAAACTAAAATAAAAATCAAAAACAGTGAAAGGAGAAGAAAATCATGGATAACACCATCCCTGATCAAATCCGTTAATAAAAAAAATAGTTTGTACAAAAAATTACAAAAAGACAAACAAAACGAACAACTTAAAATTGAATATAATAATTTGAAAAAACAGACTAGTCAACTAATTCACCAAACAAAAGTAAGATATTACAACAACAAAATAAATGAAAATCCTGCGCCTTAACACTTATGGGCGATAATAAATGAACTCACAAAACCAAAAAATACATCAGTGATAACGCAAATAAAAAATGAAGACGGGCATATAAACACCGATCCAAAACAAATCTCAAATTATTTCAATAATTTTTTCACTAATATTGGCAATAATCTAGCTTCAAGAATTAAAACATCAACCAGGTATAATGAAAATAGGAACATTTCTAATAAGAGCATATTTCTATACCCTACCACTGAAAATGTGGTGAGAAACTTCATTGTTGATTTAAAAAACAAAAAGGCGCCAGGACCAGACAATTTGAAAACTGAGACTATCAAAACCATCTCAAGCTATATCCTTCAGCCACTAACTAACATAATTAACAAAACATTATCAACAGGCATTTTCCCAGATATAATCAAGGAATCAATTATAATACCAATACACAAAAGTGGTGATAAGGAAGACATGTCAAATTATCGTCCTATTACACTTATTTCGAATATAGGAAAAATACTAGAGAAAGTAATAAAGTCTAGAATAAATACCTTTTTAGAAAAAAATAACCTTTTATCAAATCAACAGTATGGATTCAGACAAAAAAGTCAATTCAAGATGCCAGACGATTAGTCATTCGGTCACGTACGCGTATACACGTATTTTATGTTCTCCTACATTAAAGGGCCCAAGAAAAGAAATATAGTGAGTGTTGATGTCTACTTTGTACCATTACATTCGGTGAGAAGTTCTACGTCTACTGATTACAATCTTGGACATAATCAACATCAGCATATGCTTCCAAACTACATTTTAAACTATATATGAACTAAAGCCATAGTACATGAGCCATCGTGATAAACCCTAGTCATGAGTGATCTCACTAAGGATTATGTAGCCAAAATGTTTCAAGAATTGACTGCTCAAATCCAACTCCAGAATTCCCAGGTGGTCTCGCAGATAAGTGAATTGAAAGATGAACTCAAAAACTATAAGGGACACATAGATGATAGTATATATATATATATAAATAATCTTTAAGCAGTAAATGAATCATTGAAACTCGAGATAAAAGTTTTGAAGGAAAGACTGATAAACACAGAACGCAAGGCGAAGAAATACAATCTCATAGTGTATAACTTACCCGGGCCTAATCCAAGCATTGAAGTTATAAAACTATTTCGTGATAAGCTAAACGTCAATTGTCGTGAAGAAGATCTGAGGGACGCTTACAGATTCAATTCCTCAAGTGCAAACAAAAAGCCAGGACCAATACTTGTTGAGTTTATCTCGAATATTCTCAAAACCAAAATTTTGGGAGAGGCGAAAAAATTTAAGAATACAGGGATATATATTTCCCTCGATAACACACCAGAGGACTTGCAAATAAAGAAAGCTCTCTACTCTCATCAAAGGATTGCCAGAGATAAAGGCCACACAGCCAGCATCAAAGGGCAGACATTGGTGGTCGAAGGGGTTCCCCACACTCTAGAAGAACTAATTTCAAACAACCCTGGAGCAGAAGCGGATAATAACGTACCCTCAGGTTGTTCGGAAAAAGAGGAGTCAGTTTTTAAAGACGAAACGAAAAAGCGTCTGCTAGGAAATCAACAACAAGAGGAAGATCACCAACCGAGGAAACAAAAGTACCTCAGATCCATGTCTACCAATAACAAACAAAAATAATCAAGTAATGTTAATGCATTCATACTCAATCGCCTTTGTATAGTAATCCCACTGACTATATTTCGAATCTGCTGTAAAACACTGAACATTTTTTGCTTATTTTCTTCATTACATTTATCATCTTAAAAATTTGTTAGTTTTTTCTCCAGTGAACTGGTACATTTGTCACTTTTTTTTTAATCTTCTTTATATTTGAAATTGTTTGTTCGCTAAACGCTCACCGTTGCTCAACTTTGTTAACATCATGAATAGAAAACTCAAATTTGGTCATCTTAACGTTAGATCACTGTTCACGGGGTTCAATGAACTGAATCAATTCATTTCAAGTAATGCAATCGATATTATTGGTATTTCGGAAACTTGGCTTGGTCACCAAATTGATTCAAATACAGTAAAGATTGATAATTACAATATTGTCAGAGCGGATAGAGACTCCAGAGGGGGAGGGGTTTGCATTTACATTAAACAATCGGTTCAATTCCAAGTTTTGCTCTCAGAGATAAGTCATTTTCTTGAACATAATTGGATTTCAGTAACCGAATTTGGGAAGAAATATGTTTTTGGAATTGTATACAGGCCCCCTAAAGCGAACATATCGCTTTCCATAGCCGCGCTGGAAGATGTAGTTGCAAATTTGCTAACAAACTGTGATTCCTTGAACTTGGCTGGTGATATGAATATCAACCTACTCCTGAATAACAGTGCAACGGAGCAATTCTCTAACTTCATTCATAGATATAATCTGTTCCAACTCATTGATGAGCCCACAAGAATAACGCAGCATAGCCAGACTCTAATAGACATCTTAGTAACCTCAAAGAAAGATGATATGCGGGATGTAAATGTTGTTGACATTGGTATTTCAGATCATTTAGCAATAACATGTATAATCCAATCGTTGAAAACTTCACCTCAACACAAAACAGTTTGCTACAGAGACTTCACATATTTTAGCCAGAATGACTTTCTTGATGATCTACACGCCATCAACTGGGATGAAATCTATAATTTCGAAACAACCAACGAAATGATTGAATTTTTTAACTTAGGTGTATTGAACCTCTTCAACATCCATGCTCCAACAAGGTGTATAAGAACCACTAAACCTCCGGCACCTTGGCTTACTTTTAACATCAAAGAAATGATAAAACTACGTGATAAGGCTCTCAGAAAATTTAAAATCACACAATCTTTCATAGACTGGAATAGCTATAAGGAACTCCGTAATTATACCACTGGTGCAATTTCGTCGGGAAAAGAAAGCCTTCTTGGAATTTACCTTGAGGAATAAAAATCAGAAAATGATATGGAATACATTGAGAACACTAGACATTTTGAAGAATAAACATAACTATAACTTACCACCTAATCTAATGAACTTGAATGAGATAAACGCTAATTTCACTAAAACGAACCATCCTTCAAAGTCAGATCTGCATAAACGACTACTTGACAAATATAATAGAATTTCCGTTGAACCGCTTTTCAAATTTTCCATAATCACACCTACTCAAACTCAACAATATTTAGACCGGGTAAAAAGTAATTGTGTTGGATCTGATGGAATTTCACTCATCATGTTGCGACGCGTAGAAAGTTATCTGATTAATCATATTACCTATATTTTCAACTCTATATTAGAAACAAACCTTTTTCCTTCAGCATGGAAACAAGCAATTGTACTTTCTTTACAAAAATGTGAAAATCCTACAGAATTATCTCACCTACGACCCATAAGCAAATTACCCGTCCTATCTAAAGTATTCGAATTGGTTCTAAAAGACCAGATGGACTCATTTGTGTACGAAAACAATATAATAACCAATCATCAATCCGGATATCGTGCGTCTCATAGCACTAGCACAGCCCTTATTAGCATCACCCAGGATGTTTTCGAAGCAACAGATAACAACGATCTAACATCCATGGTACTCCTGGACTATAGTAAAGCATTCGATTCTTTAGACCACGATATACTGTGTGCAAAGATGACTTACTTTGGATTCAGCAACGAAGCTTCCATGTTGTTGAAGAATCATTTGAAAGATCGAACACAATACTGTAAGGCTCTTTTCTCGGTAAAGAGCCCTACAAAGGGCCTCAGGGCTTAGTTCTCTATTTAAGTTAGAGCGGTTGCCTCGAGCGCCAGTTTTTTATTGAAGTGGTATGCTCCACTTTCTTCCAGAACTAGGAGTTCTTTGGAAGGCCCTAGGGTAGCTACAGTGAAGAAGGGACGCAGAATAAATCCATACAATGCACCCCCTTGTGTAAACCAGAGGTCAGCTAGTTAGACCTGGATAACAATAAACTTCTAAGAAAATGTAGTCTTTAGTTACACCTCCTTAGACTAGACTGGAATACAAGCTACGTTAAACAGAATTGATGTTATTTAATTTTTATTTCCACAGGTTTTATTCAAAATAACTAGATAAAAGATCTAAGTACAGGCAAAATCAAATCATACGATCAGGCACAAAATACACACAATGAAAATCGGAACCGGTTTCAGACTATTTATTTCATGAAAAACACTTTCCACACATCGTCAAATCAGGTACAGGTACGATTTTCCGGAAATTAAACAAAACATCAGTCTCAAACAAAGCAACAAAGAAAATCACAATTTACAACAGCTGATTAAAATACAACAGGAAGTTTACGTCCAATTGTCGCAGAATCGGATACGATCACAAAGTTTCTATTTTCGCGGAACTACCCGAACTCTCAATGACAGGCTTGTTCAGGTCGTTAGTTCAAGTTGAAATAATCAGGTTTACACAAGTTTACAGGTTATATTATTATTACAATAAACACCGGACTAAAATGAATCTGAACATAGAAAATCCACCACTAACAGTGAATGCAAGGAAAAGGTGACCGTGTTACTTCGATTTTATTATACAGGGCGGTTTGTTAGCTCTGAGTTGTGACAAATCAGCAAATGCAATTCAAAAATTTCGGGGAGAGTGTAATTCAATACACAGGTGTCAGGTAAAGTGCAATTCAGATTCGAGAAAGTGATAATCTGGTCTGGGGAATTATATTGATTCTCAGGCAGTGATTTCTGGTCTGGATTTTCCGGTGGAAAAATGGACACTTGCAAGAAAATACTCTAAAAGTTCTACCACAAGTACTGTCGCTTGCAATACTACCTTGCTATACTGTTTCGAAAGGTTTCGTTGTTGTATAAAATATATGGGATCCCGTATAGATGAAATAAAGGAAGTTTGAAACAGGTTTGCGATTTGATCGTAATCCGGTACAAATCCAATTCGACGATCAATTCACAAGTCCTGGTGTGCAAAGAATTGGAAATGAAGAAATGAGAAATACCGCGAACGGGATACCACTGACTTTATGTTTGTCTTGCGAGTTGATCGTAGTCCGGTTCAAATCCAATTCGACGATCAATTCGAAATTCCAACAGTGAACATACAGGCAGTGAAAGGACAGGAAAAGTGAGAAAATTACGAGATATAAAATAAATACCGACTACTTCTGATTTTTACGGTACTTGCTTGTGAATTGATAGTAGTCCGGGGCAAATCCAATTCTACGATCAATTCTCAAGTTCAGGAATCTGGAAACAGCACGGTCCTTTCACTTATGAAAAAGTCAGGGATAATTGTTAACTTCAACTGGCCTGACGAAACAGTAACAGTTAAAATTGAATTTCCAGGTTTCACTATTTGTAAAAGAAGTTGATCAGGATTAGGGAATCAATATAACTCCGGAAAATCGCTTACGGTTATACTGGGTGGTAAGCTGGACAAAATACCACGGCTCGGCTAATCCAAAATTAGGCAATAGCACTTGCACTACACAGGGTGTCTGGTTTACTCGGTTCACTTGATATATCGGGCACTCACGAAAATCGACAATCGCACTTTCACGGCTCAAAACGTTGTTCGCGAAGAACTCAAACTAACTGTCCCCTAGGGGGTAAAAACAGGACATTTTGTCATTGTTTGTCATTGATTGTCCTTGTGTGACCTCTAGAACGCAGCAAGAACTGAAGCAAAATACCCTCAATAAAAAAACGATAGTAAAGTGTTAGAAAGAATATGAATAAAGATGCCCGGAATAACATTTCTTTTATATAGGATACTTATGAATATTTCTGCACCAACATCTAGGATTTCCCGGAAAAGGGAATATCGGTGCATTGCCACTGCCGCTGTTCACTTAATTACCATATAATCTAACATTCTATAATCAGGAATATAGTTACAGTTCTACTTATGTTTCTATTTTTCCTCTCGAGGATATTCTATACGGGGCTATTTGGAAAGTGAAGCTATACGATTGGAGACTGAACATTTTCGCCCCCCTTTCAAAGGTCGGGAACTATACAGGGGAATACTTGGTTTCCTTGACATTATCCGGGATTTCTGGTTTACTTTTCACAACGTAGTAAAAAAAAATGTCCTTACTCGGTCGGACTTATCCGGAACCTGTAGTAGTGAAGTTTACTGAAAAACACTTCATTACACACCCCTCCTACTTGCAAAAAAAAAAAATAATAATGCTTCAGCTGTAAAACTTTTTTTTTTTTTAACTAAAAATTTACTTTCTCAACTTTACTGGTAAGACAAAGAAAAAAAAACTTAAACATTTCTGTGTTCGAGAGGATAAAATTTTCAAACATACGAAGAACGAACGGGAAGAAAAAAAAATTATTCATACATCATGGTACTGGGTCTGTTGGTGCTGGTATCATCGTCGGAAGCCAATCCCGGGCCTCCGGCAGGTGCAGAAGTCGCACTGAGTGGCTCGATCCGCCACGATCACGGTGCTGGTCTGTGTCTTCTGGTTGACTTGGTTGGTTCGCAACCTTGGCTGCGGGGGTCGTCGTTGAACCAGCTGACGTTCGGGTGTCAGCTTCGGGACGTGCGCCGGGAACTGGTGGTGTCGAGGCGGGCAGAGACACGCACACGACCTAACCCCTACGAGGCCGCACCTCGAGCAGAACAGCCGGCTAGGGCCTTGGCAATCCAGACGGGTGTGGCCGGGATAGCCACAACGCCAGCATAGCTGCCGTTCTACCGGCAGGTAGATATCGGTCGTTAGACTGCGGTGTACTACTTCATCCAGGCGAAGCGGTGGTGGCGTTGTCGTGTAGTATTCAGCGGCGCCCTGGGTTCGCTGTCGGGATGGAGCTGGGGAGCGGCGTCTGGTGTACTGCGTCGCCTCCGCCTGGGTCGACGGCAAGTCTTTGGCAGGGTCGGGGCGTTGCTCGAGCTCCTGACGGGGAGCCAGGGTCTCGGGGTCTGGAAGCAGGGGCGGGATGTCTGGAAGCAGGGGCTGAATGTCTGGAAGCGGGGCCTCACTGTCTGGAAGTAGGGCCGGAATGTCTGGAAGCGATGCCTCGGTGTTGTTTTCCGCGGCGGGTTTGACGGGGATGATTTCCAGCTCCCACCCGTCAAGGGAGTTGAAATCTAAATCTAGGATGTCTTCCATCTAGAACAGAAACCTTATGGCAATTCTGGTAGACATCACCTCGGTCTCTCGTGCCTCTCCGCTTAATGCCGGCCTACTCCGGCCGGGATGGTGATCCACACCCGCTTGCCCTCTGGAGTCACCAACCGTCGGCGATAGCGTACGTCGATAGGGACGTGGGACGGTCGGAGTTGGCCAACCATTTGATGCATCAACGGCGTCCACTCCTCGAAGTTGTTGTACCGCGGGTATTCGGCCAATACCCACTGTACAATTCCCTCTTCCAAGTCCGGGTTGGCCGTCATCGGACTGGTGGGGGCGGGAGGCAGTGGTAGTACCCCGACCAGGCTCGCCGTATGCTGACCCTCGTCCACCTCAAGGCCCATCATCCTACGGTAGAGTTCCGGGAACTCATGAGGTGGGCTGGGGCTCAGGTTCGGCATGTCTCGAGCTGGACCTGCCGCCACAGGAGAGATGGGCGAGTAGTGAGGTTCCGGCGGGACGAAATATAGGGTTTGCCGGTATTCCTCCAGCAGTTCGTCCAACGTCGGAGTACCCAGCTCTGGATTGACGGCCGGTGACACCATGTCCAGGGACATTATCTCCGGTATGGCTTCGGGGCTACGCCAGACAGTAACGGTTCGGGCTGGCCGTATCGTCACGTCCTGGAGGACAACGATTTTCCGGGCGGGACTGGCGGGGCTACAGGTCATGGATCGTTTGGACATCTACAGGAAGTGTCACGGGTTATCGGGGTGATATGGTTTCAGATCCTTTATATGAATCCGGCTATAGCGTTTTCCTGTGCTACTCTTGAGGTCGTATACTACTGGGGAAATGATTCGGGTGACAATGAAAGGTCCGGAATATTTTGGGGCCAATTTTGCTGCATAGCCACGGATTCCAGAAGAAAGATGATGTTCTCTCTTCATTACCTGGTCCCCCAGGTGACATTTCCATTCACGTCGCCGGAGGTTATAGTAGTGACTCTGATTAGTGAAAGCACGGGCCAAATTTACCCTGACTAATTCATGTACTTCCTGGAGTTTCTCCAAATGCTCGATCCAGGTTGATGAAGCGGTGTTTTCGTTCTCTGCTGGAGGCTCTGTCGACTCTGTTCGGGTTCTTCGGTGTAGAGCCTTCGGTGGTTCTGGTTCTCGTCCGAAAATGAGGAAAGAGGGACTAAATCCAGTTGAGTCATGTCGGGCGGTATTCAGGGCGAACTGGAGTTCTGGAAGGTACTGGTCCCATTTACGGTGATCATTATCGCAGTACTGGGAAATCATAGTTTTCACCGTTTTATTGGTTCTCTCGACAGGGTTTGCCTGTGGGGTATAGGGGGGAGTGAGACGATGTTGAATTCCCAAGTCCTTTAGCAGTTCTTCGAAGATCTTTCCGGTATACTGGGTGCCATTGTCACTGATGACGGTTTCCGGGCGTCCAAATCTCAAGACGATATCCTCATAAAAAGCTTGGGAAACGGCTCTGGACGTAGCTTTGCGAAGGGCTTTCAATTGTACCCACTTCGTGAAACGGTCCTGGTATACGGCTAGGTAACAGTTTCCCTTACTGGAACGGGGTAACGGGCCGACCAAGTCGGTGGAGACAGTATTCCACGGTTTGGTATTCCGGGACGGATGCATTTTTCCAGGAGGTTGTTGTTGAGAACTCTTATATTCCTGGCAGGTTTTACAACTCCGTACATATCGGGCAATTTCTCGAAACATTCCAGGCCAATAGTATTTCTGTGTGATACGGGCGGTGGTCTTTGCAATCCCCATGTGTCCAGCCGTGACGTCATCATGGTTTTCCTGGAGTACTCGTGCACGCAGTAATTTTGGGACACATAACTTCCAGGGATCGCCCATTTCCAGTTCACACAGATTATTGGCATCCCAGAAATGGCGGAATAACCGGCCGTCCTTGAGGCAGTAATCGGGATGAGTCTCAGGATTTTTCTCGATTTCGGCCTTTCTTCCTTGATACCAGGAACATTTCTGTCCCGCCTCTATTTCGGCGTCGGTAGCACACAGGAGGACATTTAAGTCGGATTCTTCGGTACGGGTATCCGGTAACGGTTGACGGGACAAGGCATCGGCAACCTTGTTCAGAACTCCACGACGATATTTGACTTCGAAGTCAAACTGTTGCAAGAACATAGCCCATCGGGCTATACGGCCGGCCGGACTCTTTATGGACTGTAACCATTTCAGAGACAAATGATCGGTGAGGACGGTGAAGTGATAGCCTTCCAGGTAGGGTCTGAGCTTTTCTATGCTCCAGACTATCGCCAAGCATTCCTTCTCGGTCACGGAGTAGTTACGTTCTGGTCCGGTTAACATCCTACTCGCGTACGCCACTACCTTTTCCTGACCCTCTATGTCCTGTGTGAGCGCAGCTCCCAGTCCACAATCGGAGGCATCAGTTTGTAGTATGAACGGCTTGGTGAAATCTGGACAGGTCAAAGCAGGAGCTTCGGTAAGCCGAGTTTTCAGAAACTCGAAGGCGGTATCTTCAGTCTCTGTCCACTTCCAACGGTTACCTTTTTTCAGAAGCTTCGTCAGTGGTGCCACTATCCCGGAGAAATTCGGTATAAATCTCCTATACCAGGATGCCATTCCCAAGAATTGACGAAGTTTCTTCAGGGTGTTCGGGGCAGGCCACTGTACTATAGACTCTATTTTGTCTGGATCGGTTTTTATTCCGTCGGCGGTCACTACATGTCCCAGGTACTTCAGCGAGCTCAGGCAAAACTTGCATTTCTCCGGGTTGAGTTGCAGGTTAGCCTGACGTAGCTGGTCGAAAACTCGATGCAGGTTAATCAAATGCTCGTCGAAGGTTTTGCTTAGCACAATTATGTCATCTAAGTATGCAAAGGCAAACGGTTCCATTTCGGGTCCTATCAGGGTGTCCATCAATCTCTGGAACGTGGCAGGTGCGGAGTGAAGCCCAAACGGCATTACCTTAAACTGGAATAACCCCCTTCCAGGTACGGTGAAGGCGGTTATCGGTTTGCTATCGGCTGATAGCGGTATTTGCCAATATCCCTGCCTCAGGTCTAGGCTAGAGATGAATTTTGCTTCTCGCAACTTGTCCAGGATAGCATTGATGAACGGCAGCGGATATGCATCTTTTTCGGCTACGTCGTTGACTTTCTGGAAATCGATGCAAAATCGGTGCTTTCCATCTTTCTTTTTCACAATTACAACAGGGAAACTCCATGGACTACTGGAAGGTTCGATGATGCCATCTGTCAACATCTTATCGACTTCTTCATTGATTACCTCTTGCATTTTCGGATTTTGCGGGCGATACCTTTGTTTGATCGGTTCGGTCGTCTTCAAACGAATGCGATGTTCCACTAAAGGTGTAGGTCCTCTAATCCTCTCAAATGCCGGTAATTCCTGGTCCAGGAATCGTTGCAATCTACTATGTTGTTCCGGTGAAAGATTTCGGCACGGTGGATCCTCAACTACTATAGGGCTGCAGGTAGTTTCTGGTTCCAATTGATTTTCCGTTGCTCTGGTTCCGGATGTTCTGCAGTTTTTATGTTTTCTGACTCTATTTCGTTTTCGAGTTTTTCTACGGTTTTCGGATTTCCTGTCCTTAGGAAATTGTCTGGTTCCGGAAAGCCCCGGAATGTTTTCCTTTTCGGTTTTCCTATTCTCCGGAACAGGTCGGTTTCCGGGAAGACCCGGATTCTCAGTTTCTGGCTGCAGGTGAGGTGTCGGATCTGGAACTAGTTCTGTCTTTCTCTGGGAACCAAGAACTGACACGTTCTTCTGATTCCAATACACAGTGGCGGTTTGTAGATCAATCCCAAAGCCTTGTGTGCGAAGTACATCCATTCCTATCACGATATCGGCGGCCAGGCTGGGAATTATAAGTAACCCACAGGGGATCTCCTCGGTGCCGATCATCATCACAGGTTTAAAAACTCCGGTTACCTGGATGAGCGAACCATCAGCTTGTCGGGACTGGACTACTGTATTCGGGTATTCTTTATACTTATGTCGTTTGCAGCAGTTAGCTACTCTGATATTCGCAAACGACCTAGTAGCTCCGGTATCCACTAAAGCGGAGAAGATCGTATCCCCAATAGCTACTGGAATAAACGGCCGGTTATCTTCGGGTCGGGATTTCGGTAGATTTTCCGGGATAGTTAACTGCTGGAGCCGGCCTGTCCTCGGTTCGGGCGGGCTCCGGTGGAGTTTTCCGGCTGGGCACAGGTACAATCCTTCGAAAGGATTCCATCACGGCCACACCTTGAGCAAAATAACCTAAAGGCATTACGACAATCTGCTCGTTGATGCCCAGACTGTCCACATCTCCAGCAGGTATTTCCTCGGTTGTATACGGGTTCTCCGGATGCTGGTGGTATCGCCGGAGTATTTGAGTTCGGGGGCAGGATAGCCCTCGGCGGCGGTCTACTGGTCAGGGGTTGGCTAGCTGGTAGCGGTCGAGCGATTGGTGACAGTTCGGGGTAAGACATTCGAACCGGGGGAGCAGAAGGCGGGTTCCGGTAGTACATTCGGCGGATCTCGCCACGTAACTGCTGGAATTCCAAGATTAAGGAAATCAAGGAAGGGACATCGAAGAAATCATTCTTTTTGATGTATTGACGGTAGTCCGGAAGAAGGTTCCTATATAACCAGGTTAGTTCTTGGGCCGGATCAAGGTTTCCATGACGTCGGATGAGAGTTTGTAAATCTACCACATAATCCATGGCAGGCTCGTTATCTCTTTGAAGTCTTCTACTTATGGCCATTTCCAAGTCATCCTGGTATCCGATGGGAAAATATGATTTTTGGAAAACTATTTTGAAGGACGACCACGAATTCCAAAATCTTTTATTGCAACGGTACCATAACAGTACTCGTCCTTGCAATAATTCCGGCAATACATCGAGTAGTTGTTCTGGTCGGGCTTTTTCAGCTTGCCCTATTTCTTAGAGTCTTTCCAGGAACGCCACTGGATCTCTGGTTCCATCAAAGTGAAGATTCCAGTGATGCGTTTTCAGTTTTGTGGGTATAGGGACTGGCAACGGCGGTCGTGGTTGTAACCACTGCGGTGGTGCCATTCCGTGACTGGCAAAGGTCGTTTCCGGATTGCCAGGTGGAATAGTATTCTGCGGGGGGTCCGGGGGGTTTGTTTGGTTTGTCGGGTTATTCACTCCGGGTTGTGTTCCAAAACATCCAGGGGGTACGTTGGGGTTAGTGGTGGCTGTGGATCCCGCCTGCTGATATTTGTATCCAATCAGCTTGGGAAGTTATTCCCTCAGGAACCACACCAAACGTTTCCGGAGTTCACTCACTGTTCCCTCAGATGACAGGCCATATCTGTTAAGTTCTTCTTCTAAATCAGGTTTCTTCAGGCGATAAACCCACCCTACTCTAGGTTCTAGAGTTGTACCGAAATCTTCGCTATATTCCCGGTCTGGATCAGGAGAAGATGCTCTGCTACTCTGTTTAGAGTGTTCCGGGGGAACGAATAGCTGGTCGGGGTTGTCACAGGGGAGTTTATCTTGAGACATGGCTATCCAATCGGGTATAAATCAAAAACTCAAGGAAAACTCAACTGGTACACGATGCAAGCAAATTCAGGAAAATCAACAACAGGTTTTCTGGGTGTCTGGTAATTGGATTCAGGTCAGGATATCAAAAAAATTACCACCCAGAGTAGCAAGGTTATATTATAGAAAGTTTATTATCTGAATTCACTTTCAAGACCAACTGTATTGTTTGAGATTTTGAGAAACAGAGTCCAACTGGTATTTCAGAGTTGTGAGTTGTACTGGGATTGAATATCCCGCAGGTTTTAGTAATAGCAGTCAGGTATTCTCAAACAAAGAGAGAAAATTCCAGGATTCAAACTTAGTGGTGGAAATTATCAAAATCAATTTAATCAAGTTAATAATCAGGTTATGGCACTCTGTCAGTTCAAAGTTCGGATACCTTCTCTATCAGGTTTTCTAATTATATCCAGGCATAAAAAAAAATTCCGAAAAATGAAATATTTTGGAAAATCAGGAATTTATCTCAATCAGTGTTTTCTATCAGGGTTTGTAATTTAGGTTTTCCCGGAAATGAAAATTCCTGGGAAATGAGACTGCTACAGCTGACAATGTTTGTATTAGATAGTGAAATAATAAAAATTGAATTCAGGTTCAGGTGAGAGCTTTCCTTTTTTACTTTGCTTGACTGAAGATTGGTGACTGTGAAAAGCTCGGTGGAAAGTTCAGTGAAAATCAAGAGTGGAATATATTTTCGAAGTGATTTGATTTTACCTAGTAGTGAAAAGAATATTATTGATCGTGTTTCCAAGCAGCAACTACAGAATTATCAGGAATTTTTTTGAAACAGGTCTGGTTACAAAATTTCAAGTTCGATTTTTCACAGGTTTTCCTCGGATTTTCTTTCAGGTTTTCCTAACTCAGGTCCCTGCTCGGGCGCCAATTTGTAAGGCTCTTTTTTCGGTAAAGAGTCCTACAAAGGGCCTCAGGGCTTAGTTCTCTATTTAAGTTAGAGCGGTTGCCTCGAGCGCCAGTTTTTTATTGAAGTGGTATGCTCCACTTTCTTCCAGAACTAGGAGTTCTTTGGAAGGCCCTAGGGTAGCTACAGTGAAGAAGGGACGCAGAATAAATCCATACAATGCACCCCCTTGTGTAAACCAGAGGTCAGCTAGTTAGACCAGGATAACAATAAACTTCTAAGAAAATGTAGTCTTTAGTTAGACTAGACTGGAATACAAGCTACGTTAAACAGAATTGATGTTATTTAATTTTTATTTCCACAGGTTTTATTCAAAATAACTAGATAAAAGATCTAAGTACAGGCAAAATCAAATCATACGATCAGGCACAAAATACACACAATGAAAATCGGAACCGGTTTCAGACTATTTATTTCATGAAAAACACTTTCCACACATCGTCAAATCAGGTACAGGTACGATTTTCCAGAAATTAAACAAAACATCAGTCTCAAACAAAGCAACAAAGAAAATCACAATTTACAACAGCTGATTAAAATACAACAGGAAGTTTACGTCCAATTGTCGCAGAATCGGATACGATCACAAAGTTTCTATTTTCGCGGAACTACCCAAACTCTCAATGACAGGCTTGTTCAGGTCGTTAGTTCAAGTTGAAATAATCAGGTTTACAGGTTATATTATTATTACAATAAACACCGGACTAAAATGAATCTGAACATAGAAAATCCACCACTAACAGTGAATGCAAGGAAAAGGTGACCGTGTTACTTCGATTTTATTATACAGGGCGGTTTGTTAGCTCTGAGTTGTGACAAATCAGCAAATGCAATTCAAAAATTTCAGGGAGAGTGTAATTCAATACACAGGTGTCAGGTAAAGTGCAATTCAGATTCGAGAAAGTGATAATCTGGTCTGGGGAATTATATTGATTCTCAGGCAGTGATTTCTGGTCTGGATTTTCCGGTGGAAAAATGGACACTTGCAAGAAAATACTCTAAAAGTTCTACCACAAGTACTGTCGCTTGCAATACTACCTTGCTATACTGTTTCGAAAGGTTTCGTTGTTGTATAAAATATATGGGATCCCGTATAGATGAAATAAAGGAAGTTTGAAACAGGTTTGCGATTTGATCGTAATCCGGTACAAATCCAATTCGACGATCAATTCACAAGTCCTGGTGTGCAAAGAATTGGAAATGAAGAAATGAGAAATACCGCGAACGGGATACCACTGAATTTATGTTTGTCTTGCGAGTTGATCGTAGTCCGGTTCAAATCCAATTCGACGATCAATTCGAAATTCCAACAGTGAACATACAGGCAGTGAAAGGACAGGAAAAGTGAGAAAATTACGAGATATAAAATAAATACCGACTACTTCTGATTTTTACGGTACTTGCTTGTGAATTGATAGTAGTCCGGGGCAAATCCAATTCTACGATCAATTCTCAAGTTCAGGAATCTGGACACAGCACGGTCCTTTCACTTATGAAAAAGTCAGGGATAATTGTTAACTTCAACTGGCCTGACGAAACAGTAACAGTTAAAATTGAATTTCCAGGTTTCACTATTGGACAAAATACCACGGCTCGGCTAATCCAAAATTAGGCAATAGCACTTGCACTACACAGGGTGTCTGGTTTACTCGGTTCACTTGATATATCGGGCACTCACGAAAATCGACAATCGTACTTTCACGGCTCAAAACGTTGTTCGCGAAGAACTCAAACTAACTGTCCCCTAATGCCCTTTCTGGGGGTATTTATGTGAAATCTGGATTTTTGAAAAAATCAGGGTAAAAACAGGACATTTTGTCATTGTTTGTCATTGATTGTCCTTGTGTGACCTCTAGAACGCAGCAAGAACTGAAGCAAAATACCCTCAATAAAAAAACGATAGTAAAGTGTTAGAAAGAATATGAATAAAAATGCTCTCGTTATATATATATGTGATTTTCACCAGATTATCGGCCATTGCAATATTCATCATTACGCAGATGACACTCAATTGTATTATTCTTTTTCTCAGAATAATTGGCAAGAATCAATCAATAAAGTTAATGAAGACCTACAAAATCTATTGGATATATCGATTGCCCATAACCTCAGACTCAACTCAAAGAAGTGCCAGTATATTGTTTTTGGTCCCAAACATAAACGACTAGAAACCGAAGGGTTATTCCGAATAAAACTTGATGAAGACATTCTCCCAAAAGTCACAGAGTGTAAGAATCTCGGTCTGTGGCTTGATTCCGACCTCAGATTCCATAAACATGCTAGCTCGCTTTGCCAAGGTTCCTTTAACATTCTGCGCAAACTTTATCAGAGTAGAGATATTATGTCCTCTAAACTAAAACTGAAACTATGTGAAACACTCATACTGTCGAAACTTTCATATTGCGACATCATCTATGGATTTGCTTTGATTCAAGACGATGTGAAACGTTTACAAAAAATTCAAAACAATTGTATCCGCCTTTCATATGGTATTCGCAAGTATGATCATATATCTGCCAAGTTTGAGGATTCAGGTTGGTTGAAACTTGAGAAGATTTGGAAACTCCATCTACTCGTGAATACGCATAAAATTATTGCCAATAAAATGCCGGATTACCTCCACCTGAGATTTACTACTTTCAAATCTCAATGTAACTCACGCACCCGGAATCAAAATACTTTTGTCATACCCAGACACTCCTCAGCTGGATTCATACGAAGCTTCATTTATAATTCAATCAAGCACTATAATTCTCTCCCCAATGATTTCAAGCACTATTCCATTCTAAACTTCAAGAAAAAGTTGAAAGAATATCTGAGATTCTCAAGTTAGTTTAAATGGATACCTACCGTTTCGCCCTATATGTACCTAGTTTTCGATTACCTGATATATCTTACATTAGGATAGATTGTTCTACCTGATTTGAATATTGTGTGCAAATATTGTGTGCAGTTAGATTTTTTTTATTATTGATCAATTATTGTGCCTGTACTAATTTTTTGTCAATGGTTAAGTTGTAAAACAGCGTAAGCTGAACTTCGCCTATTCATCGTTTATGTTTTTCTTATTATTATAAATTTTCCTTTTTTTTTATCTTTATATATTTATAAACATCGATAAATAAAGCCCATTTATTATTATTATTATTATCATAAGAAACTTAACAACTGAAATTTGTAAAGCAATCGATAATAAAAAACCGACCATAGGGATATTTCTAGATCTAGCAAAAGCATTTGATACCGTGGACCACACCATTTTGTTAGATAAACTAGAAGAAATTGGCGTTAGAGGAACGGCGCATGATCTAATGAAATCATACATAACAAATAGATATCAAAGAACAAGAGTCAAAGACCATAAAAGCGATAGACAAATCGTATCATGCGGTGTACCTCAGGGGACTGTGCTGGGACCATTACTATTCATAATTTATCTGAACAATCTTTTCTCCGTTTCAAGTTCAGCTCAACTACTTAGCTTCGCAGACGACACAGTGATACTATACGAAGATGAAAACTGGCCTGACTTGAAACTGAAGATAGAAAATGATCTTCTCAACTTAGTCGATTGGTTTAACAATAGACTGCTATCAATAAATTACAACAAAACATATTACCTACCCTTCTGCAGTTTGGCTAGAAACCTTCCAAATTTTCAGCATATATGCCTAAATAACAAATTGAAAATTCTATCTAAACATAAAATAAAATACCTAGGCATAATGATAGACAGTCACCTTCGTTGGGATAGTCACATGAATTACCTGGTTAGTAAATTACGCTGCGTCCTATATAAATTCAAGCAAGTTTCGAGCATGATCAACTATGACCACAAAAAAATTCTATATCACAGCCTATTTGAATCTCATCTAAATTATGGGATTATAGGATGGGGCGGAGTAAATCGAACACACCTCAAGCAAGTGGAAGTTGTTCAAAAAAGATTTCTAAAAATCTGGCTAAAAAAAAGCATGCGTTTTCCTAGCGATGAGCTCTACTCTGAGGTAAATATATTAGATCCTAGACAATTATTCTTTTATAACCTACTAATAACACAATTTCAACATCAGAATGAACTCAGAACATATGATCATGGTTATGGAACAAGAAAAAAGAATAAATATATACCACCCTATATGAGCAAGACATTAGGTCAAAATTGTTATCAGTACCTGGCCCCAAAAACTTTCAATATAATACCTGATGACATAGCAAGGCTGTCATCATTGAATAGATTCAAACAAGAGGCGAAGAAATACATTTTGACTACTCCTAAGATAGATATTCATCATTTCATAGAAGATTAACGAATAGAAATTAATAAATAATATTTCATGTACCTGAATGACTTGCTTATACTCCCATCAGACCATAAATATGTGTAAGTTATACAATAATACTTTTAAAATCACCGTGTTCATTATGTAAGTTTTCATTATATTTATATTTTTTATGTGATTTTATTTCACTTCATTTAAAAATTTTTTTTGTTTATTCATTATACTTTTATTTTATCTATATATTTTATATTTCCTCACACACAAACAGATCTCTGAACTTTACGTACAGAGACTCGTTTCGTGAGTATTGTGTTTATTCAACATGTATGCATGTATAATCAATATTTATTGTATTATTTTATCGATGAATAAACCACTATCTATCTATCTATCTATCTATCTATCTATCTATCTATCTATCTATCTATCTATCTATCTATCTATCTATCTATCTATCTATCTATCCATCTATCTATCCATCTATCTATCTATCTATCTATCTATCTATCTATCTATCTATCTATCTATCTATCTATCTATCTATCTATCTATCTATCTATCTATCTATCTATCTATCTATCTATCTATCTATCTATCTATCTATCTATCTATCTATCTATCTATCTATCTATCTATCTATCTATCTATCTATCTATCTATCTATCTATCTATCTATCTATCTATCTATCTATCTATCTATCTATCTATCTATCTATCTATCTATCTATCTATCTATCTATCTATCTATCTATCTATCTATCTATCTATCTATCTATCTATCTATCTATCTATCTATCTATCTATCTATCTATCTATCTATCTATCTATCTATCTATCTATCTATCTATCTATCTATCTATCTATCTATCTATCTATCTATCTATCTATCTATCTATCTATCTATCTATCTATCTATCTATCTATCTATCTATCTATCTATCTATCTATCTATCTATCTATCTATCTATCTATCTATCTATCTATCTATCTATCTTTTTTTTTTTTTTTTTTTTTTTTTTTTTTTTTTTTTTTTTTTTGTTAGAGGAGGGGAAATCTTGCATAAGACACCTGATGTTAGGTAGTGTCGGATTCCTACCGACTAAAACCCCTCCCCTGTCGTCTCGCTCTTCTCACCGGAATCCGCTTTCGCATTACTTCGGTGTGAAGGCAGTCTTTGTTAGTTTCTGCTATCTCTCTCTTTATTCTCTATGATGTACCGTATAACCACGTATGCTTCTCTCCAGGTTTCTTCTGATTCCATCAGGCTTTCCATCATATTCTGCGCATTGAACGTGTTTTCAGTTATCCTCTGATATTCCATTCTTTTTTCCTCCCATTTGGGACATATAAAGAGTGTGTGTTCCACGTCATCAATCTCTCCGCAATATGTACAGTCACTCGATTCCACTTTTCTTCGATCGAATAAATATTTCCTGAAACACCCATGTCCAGAGAGTGCTTGGGTAAGGAAGTAGTCCACTTCCCCGTAGGGTCTGTCTAGCCATTTCTGAATCACAGGTATCAGTGTCCAGGTCTAGCGCCCGTATGTCCCATTCGCCCACTTATCTTGCCATTTACTGGCTGAGTTTGCTTTGGCGGTTTTCTTGTCCAATCCGTTGTATGTTTCTAGCCTCTCGTCAATTTGGAGTTCTATAGGAGGGATTCCACTGATCACTGCCACTGCTTCTGTTGATATCGTTCTGTATGCACTGCATACCCTGATAGACATAATTCGTTGTATTCTCATGAGTCTTCGTAGAAGTTTCTGGTTTTTGGTCACTGTGTGCCACACCGGTGCTCCATACAGTAACTGCGAGTGTATCACGCTTGACAGTACTCTTCTTTTCGAGGCTCTAGGTCCTCCAATATTTGGCATTATGCTAGAAAGGGCCGTTACAGTTCTTTCAGCTTTTTCTATTGACTTGTTCACGTGTTCGGCGAAAGTCATCTTCGTGTCTAGCCATACTCCGAGATATTTCAGCGCCTTACAGGGAGTCACTGGTGTACCCTGAACATCAAAATGGATCGGCAGTATCTTTCTTTTTGTTGTTAGGAGTACTGCTTCAGTTTTTTGTGGAGCAAGTTGGAGGTTTTTCCTTTCCATCCAATTTGCTACTCGCTGTAGACCTGTATTCACCGTGTTCATGAGAATCTCCTCGTTCCTTGCCATCACAATCATGGCTACGTCGTCTGCGAAACCTATAAGTGTAGTTCCTGCTGGTAGTTCCATTCGAAGTAGATCATCATAAAAGATATTCCACAGAGTTGGGCCAAGCACTGATCCTTGCGGGACTCCACTGTTTATTGACAAATTCTTCCTAGAGTCTTCTGTTTCCAGAATAAGTTCTCTCTCAGATAAATAGGATGCTATGATGCCTATAAGATTTTTATTTATTTTTCTTTTCCCTAAGTCTTCCAAAAGTAGTTGCCAAGATACGCTGTTGAATGCATTTCTGACATCCAGTGTTATCATAACACATAACCTTCGGTGCGCGGCCGAATAGGCTGCTGCATCTTTAGCGACCTCTAGCACTGTTTTCAGGGCATCCACTGTCTGTCGTCCTTCCCTGAATCCATACTGTCTATCTGATAGACCTCCAGTTCTTTCAAGCTCTCTATTCAGCCTGATGAGTATCAACTGTTCGTACAGTTTGCCCTCTACATCTAAAAGACAAATGGGTCTATATGAAGCAGGATCATCTATAGGTTTATCTCCCTTCTTCAATAGAACGAGTTTCGCCTTCTTCCATTCTCTTGGGAAGTTAGCCCTATTTGCCAAGCTATTATAAATTTTCAACACATACTCAGGTTTCTCCAGGGCTACCTGTTTAACAATTTCAACTGGAACATTACCTGGTCCTGGTGCCTTCTTATTTTTGAGTTTCCTGTAAGCAACACACAATTCATCGAGTGTAAAATCTATAAATATATCTCTATCTAAATCTATATCACAGTCGAATATCACTTGTTGATGTACTGGGAATAAGTGTTGAGCCACTCCTTCCACAGCTTCCATCGAGAGGTTTGGTCTGGGTGGGAACCCTACCATCTGTTTCATCACTATTTTGTAGCCGTCCCCCCAGATATCACAGTCTATATTATCACATAGTTCCTTCCAGCATTTTCGTTTAGCTTTTTTGATAGCGTCTCTCATTCTTTTTTTACTAGCCTTATACTCTATCCACAAAGTTTGGTTTATTTGTTCCTGGTTTCGCCTTGCGCCTCTACTGTATGCCCTTCTATTGTGTACACACTCTCTGCGGAGATTTGCAATATCTTCATTCCACCAGTATACCGGAAGCCCTCTGGCAACGATTTTCCTCTTAGGCATTGTGTAATCGCAAATATTTACAAGTGTTCTGGAAAAATCACTTGCCGATATTGTGTTGTCATCAATCTCATTCACAGCATGACCAAGTCTTTCTCGATCTAGTTTCCTCACTTGCCATCCACTAGTAGTCTGTTTCACATTAGTCTGTCTCCTTTTTTCAACGATATCGAACAAAATGTAGTTGTGATCACTCAAAGATTCTCTGTCACTCACTTTCCATCCTGTGACTTTCGCAGTTATGTTCTCTGTTGTTATCGTCAGGTCTAGGATGGAAGAGTAGTCCTGTCTTTGAAAGGTTGGTGTTTCTCCCTGATTTATTATGTTGAGGTTATTCTCAGCAATCCATTCAGTGAGTAATAGTCCCCTCCTATCTGAATAGTTCATACCCCACTGCGGAGATTTCGCATTGAAATCTCCAGCCACAATAGCCTTCTCCTTATTTATTCTTATTTTTCTTTCGATCTCATTTAAGGTTTGCTCGAGGTCTTGTATGTCATCATTTCCAGAGGAGTAGCAACTATACATGGTGAAGTCTTTGGTTGCTACATATGTGTACCCTTGACCATATCCTTGTTTTTTCACAACAATATTGCGGTTCAATATCTTTATTGCAGTATCTAACTTTTCATCATATACCCAGTCCTTCCTATTTCTGATAGCATTGCGATTAGGTTCACTTATAAGTAATATTTCGGCCCCTACTTCCTTGGCAGTAGCAAGTGCCATGTCGTGGGCCGGCCGACTTCTATTGAGATTGATTTGAAGTATCTTCATCACAATCAGTATTTTGCCTCACCGCTTCCGAAACTCTCTGGTCTCGACTTCTCTTACAATTTGGGTTTCCAGATTGATGACCTTCTTCCTTACAGTGTACACAATACGACTTATTTTTACAAGTATTGGCCTTATGGCCTTCCTTTCCACATTTCAAGCATAGTGCTTCTCGATCAGGGCCACTACAAGTTGCCTTGATGTGTCCATATTCCCAACATCTGAAGCACTTCAAATCATTTTTCCTCTCCATGATTCTGCACATTGTCCAGCCAATTTTAATCTCTTTCAACCTAATGAACTTTTCAGCGTCTTCCTCAGACATCACTATGGTTGCATTTTGTCTGTTACCATATGCCGGTCTCAGGGCTCTAATATCAACATTCTCTGGTTCCATACTAGTTGATTTGGAAATGGCTTCTCTTATTTCTTCATTTGTTACTACCTCATCCATGCCCTTTAGGTGTATCACTTTCTTATTCGTCAAGTGGGATATGGTGGCATCCGGTATCTTTCCAATGATTTCTCCTTTCAGAATTTGAGCCTTATCGGAACCATTTTTTATTGTGAGGAGCAAGTCACCATTTCTTGTCTTGATCACATCTTTGACGTCCACTCCGATTTCACTCGGATCAACAGCTCGTCTAACGGTTTTCAGTAGATCAGCGTACGGTGTTCCTTTCATGTGAATGAGGAGAGCGTCCTGCTTTGGTTTCTTCGGTTTCTCTACCACGTCCCTATTGCTCGTCATGGACTTCCCAGGTAATTTTAAATTCCTCATAGGTTGCTGTTGTTTCCGGATGCTCCTATTGGGTTGGTACATCTTCACTTCTATACCTGTGTCTACGAAAAGATACCTGATCATACGTGAGAACATGATTCCTTGTATTCCCTCCAATTCAGGTACAGCTAGTTTTTCCTTCTTATGTTTCAGTGCATAAATCTTGACTTCATGTAGAGCCTGAAACAGATCCTCATCTTCTGGCTCTTCTTGGACACTTCCGTTAGAAATTATCGGAAAAAGAATTTCTCTGGTCATATAGGACATATTGCCATCACTGTCAGGAAAGCCTAGCGTGTGTGTCATCATTGCCAATTCCCCTTTGGCTTTGTTCTGTTCTTTGAGGCCGACTAATCCTCCAAATCTACCAATTGCATCTTTGATGATATTGTTTCCCGTCTCAAAATTCTTGGTGCACGGAAGGACAAGTTCTTGTCCGAATGAGGCCTCCCATATATAACCTGACTCAGTCTTTATCTCCGGAAATACATCATACTCCCAATCCTCATCAGTCGCTCGTAGAAAATTGGCATAGGTATCTTCGTTAATGAGTGTCCGCCTTCGGGTCATTCTTCTTTCGATCTTTATGCATTCCTCGCACTGCTTTGTAACTGTTTTTTCGGAAAGCTCCTTCATTTCTCTTTCATACTGTGCTTCAATTTTCTGGATTTGTATTCGTAGTCTCTGGTTTTCATCTTGCAATGATTGTTCATGTCCCTGTTCCCTCGAAACCTCAGTCGACTGCGCCAACCAGTTTTTGAACTGCTTGCTCTGCAGTTTTTCAGCCTGTAGGGTTAATTTACTGGTTATTTCCTTAACCTCCTGTTTCGGCTTGTACATATCTCTCACCACTAGGTCTAATTTTTCTATTTGTGATAGCAACTTTCCCAGTATCTTTTCAAAATTTTCTCCTTCATTTGTTCTATCAGCAAGCTTTTCTCCTATTGTCTGCTCTGTCCGTTTTCGTTTGCTCGACTGCGCCAATTCATGAGTATCTCTGGTTTGGTGATATTCAAACACTTCCTCTGTACCTGGGAGAGAATATGTTCTTGGTCTTGGTGGGGTCCTTCTTATTGTTCCCCTTCTTCTGAATGGGTCCTCTCTTTCTTCCTCCTCATCCAATTCGGTGTTTGGATGAAAAACCAGTGGGGACACATAATGTGGAACCACTGATCCACCTATTCTTACGATATCAGTTTCGATAATTTCATCATCTTTATTTTTTTCAATTTCTTGCAACATTTTGATCCCACGAGTAGGGTCGATAATACTTGTCCAATGTGGCAGTGCGCCCGTACCACATCAAGGCTAGGTTCCCCTGGAGGTCGCCAAATAACCAGGGCATCGCTCGCGACACACTACCCCTGTGCCATGCAGCCTCTCAGCACGATGGTGTTACACCTTTGGCTTGGGGTTTCCATTCTCGTTAGCCCCGACCCTGTCATCCACTGGGGTTGATTACCCAATCTCAGGCAGGGTTGCTCGGGTTTCCAGGGTCCACCGCTTGGAGGTGAGAATTGGAAAGGGATAGGAGAGGCTCAGTGACATGAGCATTGTCATATATTTCGCATCACTATCCCCATTCGGACCCCTCTATCTATCTATCTATCTATCTATCTATCTATCTATCTATCTATCTATCTATCTATCTATCTATCTATCTATCTATCTATCTATCTATCTATCTATCTATCTATCTATCTATCTATCTATCTATCTATCTATCTATCTATCTATCTATCTATCTATCTATCTATCTATCTATCTATCTATCTATCTATCTATCTATCTATCTATCTATCTATCTATCTATCTATCTATCTATCTATCTATCTATCTATCTATCTATCTATCTATCTATCTATCTATCTATCTATCTATCTATCTATCTATCTATCTATCTATCTATCTATCTATCTATCTATCTATCTATCTATCTATCTATCTATCTATCTATCTATCTATCTATCTATCTATCTATCTATCTATCTATCTATCTATCTATCTATCTATCTATCTATCTATCTATCTATCTATCTATCTATCTATCTATCTATCTATCTATCTATCTATCTATCTATCTATCTATCTATCTATCTATCTATCTATCTATCTATCTATCTATCTATCTATCTATCTATCTATCTATCTATCTATCTATCTATCTATCTATCTATCTATCTATCTATCTATCTATCTATCTATCTATCTATCTATCTATCTATCTATCTATCTATCTATCTATCTATCTATCTATCTATCTATCTATCTATCTATCTATCTATCTATCTATCTATCTATCTATCTATCTATCTATCTATCTATCTATCTATCTATCTATCTATCTATCTATCTATCTATCTATCTATCTATCTATCTATCTATCTATCTATCTATCTATCTATCTATCTATCTATCTATCTATCTATCTATCTATCTATCTATCTATCTATCTATCTATCTATCTATCTATCTATCTATCTATCTATCTATCTATCTATCTATCTATCTATCTATCTATCTATCTATCTATCTATCTATCTATCTATCTATCTATCTATCTATCTATCTATCTATCTATCTATCTATCTATCTATCTATCTATCTATCTATCTATCTATCTATCTATCTATCTATCTATCTATCTATCTATCTATCTATCTATCTATCTATCTATCTATCTATCTATCTATCTATCTATCTATCTATCTATCTATCTATCTATCTATCTATCTATCTATCTATCTATCTATCTATCTATCTATCTATCTATCTATCTATCTATCTATCTATCTATCTATCTATCTATCTATCTATCTATCTATCTATCTATCTATCTATCTATCTATCTATCTATCTATCTATCTATCTATCTATCTATCTATCTATCTATCTATCTATCTATCTATCTATCTATCTATCTATCTATCTATCTATCTATCTATCTATCTATCTATCTATCTATCTATCTATCTATCTATCTATCTATCTATCTATCTATCTATCTATCTATCTATCTATCTATCTATCTATCTATCTATCTATCTATCTATCTATCTATCTATCTATCTATCTATCTATCTATCTATCTATCTATCTATCTATCTATCTATCTATCTATCTATCTATCTATCTATCTATCTATCTATCTATCTATCTATCTATCTATCTATCTATCTATCTATCTATCTATCTATCTATCTATCTATCTATCTATCTATCTATCTATCTATCTATCTATCTATCTATCTATCTATCTATCTATCTATCTATCTATCTATCTATCTATCTATCTATCTATCTATCTATCTATCTATCTATCTATCTATCTATCTATCTATCTATCTATCTATCTATCTATCTATCTATCTATCTATCTATCTATCTATCTATCTATCTATCTATCTATCTATCTATCTATCTATCTATCTATCTATCTATCTATCTATCTATCTATCTATCTATCTATCTATCTATCTATCTATCTATCTATCTATCTATCTATCTATCTATCTATCTATCTATCTATCTATCTATCTATCTATCTATCTATCTATCTATCTATCTATCTATCTATCTATCTATCTATCTATCTATCTATCTATCTATCTATCTATCTATCTATCTATCTATCTATCTATCTATCTATCTATCTATCTATCTATCTATCTATCTATCTATCTATCTATCTATCTATCTATCTATCTATCTATCTATCTATCTATCTATCTATCTATCTATCTATCTATCTATCTATCTATCTATCTATCTATCTATCTATCTATCTATCTATCTATCTATCTATCTATCTATCTATCTATCTATCTATCTATCTATCTATCTATCTATCTATCTATCTATCTATCTATCTATCTATCTATCTATCTATCTATCTATCTATCTATCTATCTATCTATCTATCTATCTATCTATCTATCTATCTATCTATCTATCTATCTATCTATCTATCTATCTATCTATCTATCTATCTATCTATCTATCTATCTATCTATCTATCTATCTATCTATCTATCTATCTATCTATCTATCTATCTATCTATCTATCTATCTATCTATCTATCTATCTATCTATCTATCTATCTATCTATCTATCTATCTATCTATCTATCTATCTATCTATCTATCTATCTATCTATCTATCTATCTATCTATCTATCTATCTATCTATCTATCTATCTATCTATCTATCTATCTATCTATCTATCTATCTATCTATCTATCTATCTATCTATCTATCTATCTATCTATCTATCTATCTATCTATCTATCTATCTATCTATCTATCTATCTATCTATCTATCTATCTATCTATCTATCTATCTATCTATCTATCTATCTATCTATCTATCTATCTATCTATCTATCTATCTATCTATCTATCTATCTATCTATCTATCTATCTATCTATCTATCTATCTATCTATCTATCTATCTATCTATCTATCTATCTATCTATCTATCTATCTATCTATCTATCTATCTATCTATCTATCTATCTATCTATCTATCTATCTATCTATCTATCTATCTATCTATCTATCTATCTATCTATCTATCTATCTATCTATCTATCTATCTATCTATCTATCTATCTATCTATCTATCTATCTATCTATCTATCTATCTATCTATCTATCTATCTATCTATCTATCTATCTATCTATCTATCTATCTATCTATCTATCTATCTATCTATCTATCTATCTATCTATCTATCTATCTATCTATCTATCTATCTATCTATCTATCTATCTATCTATCTATCTATCTATCTATCTATCTATCTATCTATCTATCTATCTATCTATCTATCTATCTATCTATCTATCTATCTATCTATCTATCTATCTATCTATCTATCTATCTATCTATCTATCTATCTATCTATCTATCTATCTATCTATCTATCTATCTATCTATCTATCTATCTATCTATCTATCTATCTATCTATCTATCTATCTATCTATCTATCTATCTATCTATCTATCTATCTATCTATCTATCTATCTATCTATCTATCTATCTATCTATCTATCTATCTATCTATCTATCTATCTATCTATCTATCTATCTATCTATCTATCTATCTATCTATCTATCTATCTATCTATCTATCTATCTATCTATCTATCTATCTATCTATCTATCTATCTATCTATCTATCTATCTATCTATCTATCTATCTATCTATCTATCTATCTATCTATCTATCTATCTATCTATCTATCTATCTATCTATCTATCTATCTATCTATCTATCTATCTATCTATCTATCTATCTATCTATCTATCTATCTATCTATCTATCTATCTATCTATCTATCTATCTATCTATCTATCTATCTATCTATCTATCTATCTATCTATCTATCTATCTATCTATCTATCTATCTATCTATCTATCTATCTATCTATCTATCTATCTATCTATCTATCTATCTATCTATCTATCTATCTATCTATCTATCTATCTATCTATCTATCTATCTATCTATCTATCTATCTATCTATCTATCTATCTATCTATCTATCTATCTATCTATCTATCTATCTATCTATCTATCTATCTATCTATCTATCTATCTATCTATCTATCTATCTATCTATCTATCTATCTATCTATCTATCTATCTATCTATCTATCTATCTATCTATCTATCTATCTATCTATCTATCTATCTATCTATCTATCTATCTATCTATCTATCTATCTATCTATCTATCTATCTATCTATCTATCTATCTATCTATCTATCTATCTATCTATCTATCTATCTATCTATCTATCTATCTATCTTTTTTTTTTTTTTTTTTGTCTCTCGCTCCACTCCTTCCACTGGAACCGCTGTCGCATTACTTCAGTGGGAGGAGAGTCAAATGTTATCAATTATATCAGTCACCTATCTCTTTATTCTCTTTCTCTATCATCTTTTTCTTTGTTTTCGATGATATGTCTGATAGTTTTGTAGGATTCTTTCCACCCGTTTTCCCCTGACATAAGTTTATTCATCATACTTCTTGCTTCGAAAGGTATTCCTGTTGTTGCGAAGAATTGTTGGCGACTCCTCTCCCACCTATTGCATATAAACAATGTATGTTCTGCGTCGTCCCGTTCCCCACAATATGGACAGTTTTCTGACTCCGCCTTCATGCGACTATAGAGGTATGCTCTGAAGCAGCCGTGCCCAGAAATTGCTTGTGTTATGTAGTAGTCTACTTCTCCATAGGGCCGGCGCATCCACTCTTCTATATTGGGTATTAATTGGTTTGTCCATCTCCCATACTTGCCAATGTTCCATCTGATTTGCCACCTTGTCATGAGGCTTTCTCTTGCAGTTACCCCAGCTGTTCCTTTGTATTTTTCTCTTCTCTCTAGGATAAGAAGATCAATTGGTGGTACCCCTGCTATAACTCCAACTCCATCAGTTGAAATCGTCCTGTATGCAGAACAGATTCTGATACAAATCTTACGTTGTAAGCTGGCAAGTTTTGCTACCAGTTTTTGGTTACCTGTTACGGTATGCCAAGCCGGTGCAGCGTACAAAATTTGGGATTGAGCAACACTCATTATTACCCTCCTCTTAGATGATCTGGGTCCCCTGATGTTTGGCATAAGCCCAGACAGGGCTGCCACTGTCTTCTCTACTTTCTCTGATATTCTATCTACGTGTGCAGCAAATGTGAGCTTCGTGTCTAGCAGAACGCCAAGATACTTAATGGCTTTCTTTGGCCTTATCTTTACATCTTGCACCTCGAATTCGATCGTACCTAGTTTCCTTTTAGTTGTGAGGAGGGCAGCTTCGGTTTTTTCCGGTGCTAGTTCGAGTCCCTTTGTTCTCAACCAGTTGGATGTGCGTTGCAAGCTTATGTTTGCTTTGTGCATTCTATCTATCTATCTATCTATCTATCTATCTATCTATCTATCTATCTATCTATCTATCTATCTATCTATCTATCTATCTATCTATCTATCTATCTATCTATCTATCTATCTATCTATCTATCTATCTATCTATCTATCTATCTATCTATCTATCTATCTATCTATCTATCTATCTATCTATCTATCTATCTATCTATCTATCTATCTATCTATCTATCTATCTATCTATCTATCTATCTATCTATCTATCTATCTATCTATCTATCTATCTATCTATCTATCTATCTATCTATCTATCTATCTATCTATCTATCTATCTATCTATCTATCTATCTATCTATCTATCTATCTATCTATCTATCTATCTATCTATCTATCTATCTATCTATCTATCTATCTATCTATCTATCTATCTATCTATCTATCTATCTATCTATCTATCTATCTATCTATCACAAGGAGCACTTACTTTGATATTATTAATCAGTACATCTTGTATATGTTATCATCATTTTTATCTGAATAGTTCGAGAAATTGTGGTAGTTTTCAATTTCATTTATTTCATCATTTTTGTTCGAATAATTACTGCAATAATTATTATCAATCTGAGTACTATTTCTACTTTCTGATATTTTATGTTCATTTCCTCTTCTCTCTTCGAATCTGTTTTGGAACCCATTATCCCATTTCCTGAGATCTATTTTCTTTCTCTACACAGATTCTGTTTTCATTTCCTCTTCTTTCTTCGTATCTATTCTGAAACCCATTTCTTCTCCTCTGATATCTATTAGATTCATTCGTTGGTCCATAATTTTCCCCTATTTTTATGTATTTTAGAGCGTTCAATAATTCTGTTTTCACTCTTGGAAAAAGTAGGGAATATGGGTCCAAGCCCGATTTCGACGAAACTTTCACAGATGCTTCAAAACATGATAAAAATACTATACCCATCAAAATGTTTCCGCGGAATGACCTTTTTCCATGTTTTTTTTTTGAAAAACATACATTCCCCCACTGGCTTTCAAAATACGCACACAATTCGTTGTAAGGAGTGTCCAATGTATCTTTTCGATTGGTAGGCACTGTGTTGAACCAACAATAATTACATGCACAATCTATATGAATTAACTGATTCTTAGAAAGTATTAACAAGAATTAAAAAAAGTAAAAAACTTGTTATCAATGAAGTTTGAATACAAAAACATTTTGATTGGCGAATGACACTAATGACAGCTTGTTGAGCAGATATTTTTGCAACGTTGCCGGTTTGATTTCAGAAACATTCTATTCAATTCTAATCAAATATAATTTTTTAAATAATTGATGAATTTTTTGAAATTGGTATTACTTCCACATGAAAGTTATTCCCTTATTCCTTCCTGAAATGAAATCACATTTATCATGGAAAAAAATTAATCAGTATCAATGTCATTCATCGAATCGATAACGAATATTCCGTCTACATCAGATTTGTGAAAATATGCAGCTTTTAATTGATAATTTGAGAACATGGTGCCTGATAACCCAAGATGAAAGAAGGAAAAACCACTTAATCTAACTTTGTTGAAATTTATTACTATCTTCTCCATTTTTTAAACTCTAATCCCTCATTGCTTAACAAATATCAATAATACATACACGCGAGCGAAGCGAGCGCGCTCGGTCGACATTTCGCAAATCCGCGCGCGCGAATTTGCGAAATGTCGACCGAGCGCGCGCATACCTATCACCACATTGTTCATTTTTATCTACTTACTCTAGGAACGCTGATGAATGGAAACCGAAAAGAAGGAAAAACCACCTAACCTAACTTTGTTGAAATTTATTACTACCTCCTCTATTTTTCAAACCATTATAAAAACTATATTCCCTTATTGCTTGAAAAATATTAATAATACATACGCGAGCGAAGCGAGCGCGCTCGGTCGACATTTCGCAAATCCGCGCGCGCGAATTTGAGAAATGTCGACCGAGCGCGCGCATACCTATCACCACATTGTTCATTTTTATCTACTTACTCTAGGAACGCTGATGAATGGAAACCGAAAAGAAGGAAAAACCACCTAATCTAACTTTGTTGAAATTTATTACTACCTCCTCTATTTTTCAAACCATTATAGAAACTATATTCCCTTATTGCTTGAAAAATATTAATAATACATACGCGAGCGAAGCGGAATGGAAATTGGAAACAGAAAAGAAGAAAAAACAACCTAACCTAACTTTGTTTAAATTTAAGTTACTAATGATCCGAATGCTATTTATTGTTGAAAGGATAATGCTTAAAATTAAACGGTATTTCTCAGGACCATAACTATTTTTCTATAGAATTCTCAGATTGAATGTGATGTGTTTGTTATCAATTTGAAACATTGATTCGTTACCAAAATGATCATCCAATAAAAATTCATTTATCCTTGCTTCTGAAATTTTGAAATTCTGGTCCTCTCTGCTCCGAAATATTTTATTTATTTTACCTAAATCGAATGTTTTTGAAATCGAAACGGCAACATCGCAATAGCAGTTTCGCTGTTTGGAGTTTGTAGGGAGCTGTCATTTGCCAAATAAATGTAAACATAATATGTCTATTGAATAATTCAATCAGTTTATTCCTATTTCAAACGTTTTGAGAATTATTAGTACTCATAAATTACTTCAAATATGTTGATAAAAGTAGTAGCCGTTCAACAGTGTGTTTCAATCGTATGGATGCATTTATTACTCCGTCCAATATAGATTGTATTTGAGTTTTGATAGTGAGTACCACGACATAAATTTGTCATAAAAATATGGAAAAAGGTCTTTCCGCGAAAAAATTTTGATGGATATAGTATTTTTATCATGTTATGAAGCATCTGTGAAAGTTTCGTCGAAATCGGGCTTGGACCCATATTCCCTACCTTTACCTCACTCTTTTATTACATAACTGGGTTTGGATATAATCAGGTAAGCACATAATTATCAATGCCATTCTCGATTCCTTCGAGAGTTTTGAATCGGCTCATATCAATAATCGTTGTTTTTTGAAAAAATATTCAATTAAAGGTCCATGCGTGAACTTAAATCTCTTTCCCATTTGATGATAATTTCACTGTCGAATTTAGATATGAAAATAAGTTTCCAGTCTGTCCAGTTTGAATTGTTCATGTCTGTTTTCACTTCATCATCAAACCACTTTAGTGCCATTAAAATTAAATCTCAGATTAAATATTTTTTCTGTATCACAATCCCATTTTCTTGATAATGCCAAAAATTCATAAGAACTAATCCAAGTATTCGGGTCCTCATTATTACCACTAAATGGTTCTATCTTCATTGAATTTTCATTCACAGTAGCAATTTTTGGACATCATTTCGTTCAATTCGCCTTTTCCAATCATCATGGCATTTCTTCTGTCATTTCCATCAACATTTCCATTTTTTGTATTTTCTTCAACGACGTTATCTTCATAATTGATACGTATGAAATCACCTTCTTCGTTTGCCGACTGCGCCATTGTAACAATATTTATACAATTAGGTATAATTCCTATACTTTTTATTGAAGTACAAATGACTGTAAGTACAATTTCTTGACCTATTATATTTTTTACCATGACATTCAAATATATAATGGGTTGTATATCACATAAAGTAACAAGCATGTCCTAGTTGATCTAATATTTCGTCAATTCTAGGGAAAGGAAAGTTTTCATCAATTGTGGCATCATTAAGACTTCTAAAGTCTACGACAATTCTCCATTTAGTTTTACCTGAAGTGTCGATTTTTTCGGGGACTTCCGGGGGCTACCCATAGTGGTGCGTTTATAAGGAGATACTAAGGGTCTGATCATTCTTTGTTTCAACATTCTTCCTATTTGATTGTTAACCTCGTCTTCGTGTGATTTTGGGAACCGATAAAGTTTTGATGCGGTTGGTTGTGGTGTAGTTGTATTGTCGATCGCTAAATAATTGAATTAGGCAAGTTTTGAAGTCATCAAAATCATTGAAAACTTTGAAACTTGTTTCAGCGCGAGTTGAACCTTCCAATTTCGAATCAATGAATGGAATGAGTAGAATTTTTTGAAAACCACGTTATGATGCCAAAGCTTGTCCACAATCTTGAAGAAAATCATATAATTTATTTCGATCACCGTGAAAATCTTCAGGAATGATTGATTTGACATTGAATGTATTGGCATTGAGGTTGAGGTTGGTGGAATATTCGTGATTCGATTATTGTCAGAAGGAGTTGGAGGATCTGGATTCTGCATTGTGGTTGATATTTGGAATTGAAAGATCAACAAAAATAAAAATGAAGAAATGGATTAGCCATAATTGGACACAAAATTTTTTGAAAGAGAAAATAGTCTATCCAATTAAAAATATCAAACATAGTTTGAAATGAATGTCTGATAGACTACGAGCAGAAAACAACTACTTTCCTGGTAAATACCACGCAGAACATTGAATTATATCTGCTCGTAGTCCATGCAACGATTCACACTGTGAATGCAGATCGCAAATGTTTCTTTCATCCTAAGACGTGACAAATTCACTTAGGGACAGGCACGCCTAACTACCTACAGATCGGTTTCAGGCTTATTGGCCCTCATCAGTGCAGGGTAGAATGAGACCGTAAGATCTCCACTCGAAGCGTTGCCTGTCCCAATGCATTTTCGTCGCGTCTATTTGACCGCACAGAGCCGCGTTCCAACAGACAATTGGGACAGGCAACGCTTCGAGTGGAGATCTTACGGTCTCTACTCGGATAACTACCCTGCACTGATGAGGGCCAATAAGCCCGAAACCGGTCTTTATGTTGTTAGGCGTGCCTGTCCCTAAGTGAATTTGTCACGTCTTAGGAAGAAAAACATTTGCGATCTGCATTCACAGTGTGAATCGTTGCATGGACTACGAGCAGATATAATTCAATGTTCTGCGTGGTATTTACCAGGAAAGTAGTTGTTTTTTGCTCGTAGTCTATCAGACATTCATTTCAAACTATGTTTGATATTTTTAATTGGATAGACTATTTTCTCTTTAAAAAAAAATAAAAATCTACGTTTGACACCAGAGGATGGTTTATGTCAATGATTCTGTGCTAACCAAGTTTGTTGCTGAAGATCTGGATGCTGATTATTCGGAAAATCACTAAGTCATCTTTTAGCAAATCCTGCCTTGACTGCGCCAATTTTGTTAGTTTATTTCCAGGTTAGTTGTAGAATGAAGAGTAGACATACATAATTTTGTTGTTCTTACAAATGTTGATTGTGGAATATGATAAAGGTTGATTTTTTGTTATGTATATTCGATACAAGTGCAAAAGTAAATCGCAAAAAAGCTCGTCCACAGCTTTTTCGCAGTGTCGTTGCTTCATCAGTATTTTCTCGATGCATATTTCAGTGGCTTGGTTGTGGAACATAACAGTGTGCCACAAGACATCTACCAAAATAAAACTGTCAATGCCCTAGAAAAAAACAGATCTTTATTATCATTGACCAAATACTTATTTTATAGTAAGATCTGGACCCCTTTGGGTTAGAAAAATGCGATCACGGCATCGTAGTATCATCCTGTATTCCACAATGTTCCATATTATTTTTTCATCTTTTATAATAATTGTAATGGAATTAGACAGATTCAAGAAGTATTGGTGAATAGCTGGCGTGAATAAAATATCCTTATTAATTATATCAGACATTCCAGATAACTCTCGATTGTTCAAGCAAGATTTATAACAAAAAGGGATGGAGTATCCTGAGAGCTATCGGATGGAGAAAGATGACGGAGGAAGGACAGTTGTCGAAGGTTCTGGAACAATTCAAACACGATATATACAAAACCAGCTAATGACAGCAGTCAGTCGAAAACGAATCAGTTGCGTTAAGTGAACATCGTTATAAGTGTAACTGTTTGCTAAAATGAATTAGTTATCGGATAAAAAATTGGTCGTCATTCACTTCACCAACGACACAATCCCATCTTTTACCTATCTTTTTGCGGAAGGGATCAAGACTATAATTCAAAAAAATTTCAAATATTGAATTATATTCAGTAAATTAACATATTCAGAATATATTATTGGAGGCAGCTGATTGGGTGAACTAATAAGGAAATCTATTATTCAAAGACTTCGGAGTAAAAAATTGAATGATTAATGAATGTATTTCAAGATTATCTACTCACTACTCGAATTCGCGAAAATCAAGAACCAACAGATGGCGCTCGAGAAATGTCAAAAATTTTACATTAGGGTGATCAACAAACATTTGGTATATGGAAATATGTCAATTTTCAATTCGAATTTTATGGAAGAAATAAGCAAGCCTGAGTTTCCAAAAGGGGCGCTATTGATAGATTATCGTTTATAGAATTCAAAACAGGTATTTTATGAGAGTTTTGTGGATTTAATATGTTTTTATAGGCTTTCCACACCACCTCTGCAAAATCAATGGGGCCACTAAGGTATTTGTATTTCAATGATTTCTCTTTATTTCAAGAATGGCCAAGATTGAAATAAGTATCTAGAGTATATTGGAGATAAGAAGAAACCCTTAAAATGGCGAAAAGCATTATTCAAAGCTGGTCACATACTTTGTGGGATAGATGTCAAACACATATAAATAAACTCCTGTTCACAAACTTCAGCTCTAGGGTAGCTCTAATATGAAATTAAAATGGGAAAATTAGCAGTGGAAGTGTGAATTTATCTGTAAACCTGTAATAATTTTATCCTAACCCAAAAATAGATGATTAGCAAAATAAAAACAAAGAAAATTTTAGTCAATTAACTTTATTCTCTGAGAGAAGTAAGTATAGGGGTGCTTATATTGAGATACCTACCTATCTTAAATAGGCAACACAAGTTATTATTTTCATGTTAACAATAACATGATAATTCATTTAATAAAAATAATTATATAATATGGATGAGTAGGTATGTTCCAAGAAAAACTTAAAAAGTTTGAGACCTTGTGGTCTACCATTTATTTCATTTGATACTTCATTCAATTCACAGCTTATTCATTTTGAATAAATAATTGATATCATTCAGCCCACATTGCCCTCACTCTTGAATTTTGCATGTGATGACTTTCAGATGTTTATTGAAGGAATTGTATTCTTTTTGAGCCTATCTCTTGGTTTAATTCTCCTTGATGGTCCTAAAGTAAAATCAAGGTTTTTTTATTACAAACAACAAGAGACACAACTACAGTTAAACCAGATCTTATATTTGTTTGATTTAACCTGAAAGACACACCTTCGCATTCATTTGAGAAATTCAGTTCTATAGGAATTGCTCACTACAAACGTAAATGTTTGTGTTGATAAGTTTTCCTATTTTCAACGTGATCGTCCATTTTTCACACAATCCTGAAAGAAAATTCAGGATCTTGTGACAAAGGAACGATGTCTGTACGGTAGGAGGAACGCTGAAATACTGAACAATTCTTTGTCGATTTCGTCTTTACCTTTTGAACTTGCTGCATGTTTCAATAATATTAGTAACTAGCTGATTAGCACGAAACAAGTCCGAAAACTATTCAAAACAATTCAATTAGATTAAAAATAATACGAGAGCCTATGCTATACAATGCTAAATTGCTTTGTTGATCACCCTCGGAAGGCTTAGAAAATTTGACACCAGAGGCCGCCCACTTGGTGATTTTCGCGAATTTCCTAGAATTGTAGCAAAACGCCTGAAGCACCCTGTAATCGTCTACATTAAATACAGTTTTCTTTTTACCTGTATTGTTGATACCCGTCGTGAGTTTTATCGTCCACGGACAGATGACGCAGCTGTTACCCGGTTTGAAATAACGACTGGTATTATTTGGGTAGGAACCTACGAAGGCGTAGAACGGACATGCGATATTTTTTTTCTTAATTTCGAGTTCGAACTCGAAATTAGTACTAATTTCGTGTTACAACTCGAAATTAGCACTAACTTCGAGTTAGGTTAATTTCGAGTTCGAACTCGAAATTAGCACCAACTTCGAGTTAGGTTACAACTCGAAATTAAGGTAATTTCGAGTTGTAACACGAAATTAGTACTAATTTCGAGTTCGAACTCGAAATTAAGAAAAAAAATATCGCATGTCCGTTCTACGCCTTCGTAGGAACCACTTTTTTGGGGGGTTTTATCGCGGATCTTTATCTCTGTGAGGAGAATGCCTCGGACCACCTTTTTTCCTCTCTCGCGATTTGATAGCGAAAGACCTGAGCTATAGGCCCTCTTTACGGTGTAGAACCTGTGTTGCGTGCTGGAAATTCCTTTTTAGGGTTTGCGGCATCGGCTGGTCTCATCTTACAGGTAAGCGATTATCCTGATTCAAGTTTCATGATTTTTCTTATGAAAAAAATGCCTTGACTATTTGGTTTGGGCCCCACTCGAGCACGTGGCCGATGATCGGTTTTCTTGCCTATAGTCACTATAGTAGATTGTATACTTTATTCGATCACTTTTCTATACTTTCATTGACTGGATATATGTACTTTAGTCTGTTATCGCGATATTCTTTCTGCGTCTACTGTATATTTACGCCCATGTTAATGCGCTGATGCATTTTTATCATCTTACAGGGTGACTTATAGTTCCACGTTCTGAAATATTAAAATACGAAGCACCACTCGTTTTTTTTTTGAGCCACCACCATTTTCCCACACACACCCCTGAGATTTTTGAAGAGTTCCGACTCAGAATCAATTGATGACAACAAGAAAATGAGATGATATTTAATGATGATAACAAGGAATGAATCATTTCGTCAGAATATTAAAATATCTATTACTCACTCATAGTTCCTGCTTAAGTCTCATCATCTCTGACCTTTTCGCAAAGGCAAGTAACATTTTTATAATAGTATATCTACGTAAGATCGAAAATATGAATCTCACTGAATATTGCACGAAGTATGCAATAAATATCAAATTAAAGATCTGTTGTGATTCAAGCTCATCGCTATTTTCATTTTAATAACTTTGGAGTGAAAAATCATTTATATACCAGGTATCATATATATTCTCACCTATACACAGCCTTCACTTAGTGTTCAGCACGACCATGTTCTCCGTTACGAACTTTGTCATTTTCGGTTTATTTCTCATTGATCATGTGAGTTCGAGGCCTGCAGAATCTGATATTGCTGCGCAGATCATCAAGTCCAATAACGATTTGAGGTTGGATGGATACAGTTTTGGGTATGTTCAAATATTCTCGGAATTTTGTCGTAAAGAAGAAAGATTCGTTTCATTCCCAGTTTCTCTCATTTCTATAACCTAATTGGTAAATATATATATTCAATGATTCGCCAATCTCGCTTGGGTTGATTGAAATGAAGTGATAAGAATGTCTAGTTCGATTCCAAGTGACGTTATTTTATGTTGTCGTTAATCATTCCGATGATGAATCTGAAGTAATTCCATTTGGAACCCTCCGCAATTGTCTACACCTACTGCGAAACCTTGATCAATTATTCCTTCCTACTGATTTCGTAATCCTAGTGGTATTGAGATATATTAATTAATGATCATTTAATAAATGAACATACATCTTATTGTATTATATGCGCATTATACATATACGCAAGTCCCATATGCAATGCAAAGTCTCAAAATTGTGTAAACCTACCCTTGAAATTGTTCAGGGTTTACGCAAGAAGCCAATTTCCAGATCTCATATCATATCTATTTATTTTTTTTGAACGATATGAACCCAAATCGTCATATCAATCAGTTTTCTGAATGGAGTAAAATATTCAGTCAGTTGAATGAAACCAAAGTGGAACCAAAATTCCCCAAACTCTCAGGACACCAAAAACATCTCAATGTTTCATTAAGTTGAATAAATCTCTCAATTATCTTCATTAGTTTCAGAACGCTTAAATAATGTATGATGACTCCATATCTGATTTCAATTTACTTTAGATCATCAATTAATTCTTGTATCAACGAAATTATGATTGCTCTTCAACAAAGTAATATGGACGATTTTGGCTTGAAAAACACCACCAAATGGTTTTGAAAATAACACATATTAATTCGAAATGTATCATTCACATGACATGGCAATGGCACAGCACCATCGGATGATTGTCAAGAATATCTGGCTATCACAGCTGCCAACAGTTTTCTTATTTAGCGAGCGGGTCAATATACCATCAATATCATCTGATGCCATCTCGAGAGGGAGTCGATTTCGTTTTCGAAAATTCAGAACATCAGTTAACTTTTTGAAACGAATAGTGTCATCAGGTACTCTTTATAGTTGAATGGGTTGAGTATCTTGAACATTCTTTAGTTTTTATAGGCTAGTAAACCATCATAAGATTTAGTTTAGTTGGATTGATAATTTCATTTTTTCATTATTATATTAATAATACCTGTATATTGCTGCAAGCCAAACCCTTGCTATATGTATGTATTTACATTGAAGCAATAAATTATTCTATTCTATTCTATTCTAGTAGGGTAGAAATTGAACTTTGCTTGGATGGCTGGAAATAACCCTGTAGTTTTCCTGCGAAATAATTCTAAGGATTTATATTCAGCTATCGGTATGACTTCACCTCGTTTTTCACAGTTCCAGTCACTTGTGAGTTCGAGATGAAACAGATCATTCTATGAAAATAAACTTCATTCCGTGTTCTTTATTCAGTGATATTAGCAATTTTATTTATCAAGACATGGAAGGAACACAATTTTCGACTTTGGGACTTTACCTCACGGCGTGGGGAGTGGTCACTGGTTTCTCTCCAGCTCGATTCTGCGTGGTTTCGGAGGCCGCAGAGTCGTGACCGGAATTAATTTAATTCAATATCTTTAACAATAATAAATCAAGTTATATGAGTATCAACTTACATATATCATATGATACACTAATTTTGACGAAGTCTAGCTAAAAGCTATTCATACTCAACCAAATTAGGTGAATGAAAAGTATAGGTATTGTTGATGCATGCTCTTCTTCAATTCATAAATTTTTTTCTTTCTCATTTTATTATCATCATCTTTTGATATTATTTAGTTATTTCTTAAAATTAGTCAGTAAGTATCAAGTAATTTCCAAAAAATTTCAATATCGAAGAAAATATCTATTCGAAGCAATATTCAATGCCGAACTCATTTATCACTTTTTTGTTTTATCCGCAACAACGCAGCTCGAATTATCGCCAGCCTGCGAGTGAAGGTCGGCAGATCCGGACTTAAGTAAATTTTGATTCATAATTTAATTACTTCATTTCAATTCTCCCAGTAAATAATTTCGAGATAGTATAGCCGATAAAGTTAAGAAGTACAGGGCGTTACGAAATACCGAGATTGAAAGAATAACGCAAATCAAGACCGTCGCCGATTTGGCCGTTATTGATCATACAGTGCATTCTCAATTCAGGCAGAGATACAAAATCCTGGAGGATATTGCTAGTAATTATGATAAAAATCAAACCAGCATTATAAATACTTTGAGCACCTTCGATGATATAACTCAAACAGCTCTATATAGATGCCGAAGAGAAAATTTGTACTGATTTTGATTGGGATTATTTTGCTGTTCGTGCCATTGATGCTGATATGTTTGATCACACTGAAGTTAGGGAAGGAACGCCCACAGTTCTGCCACCGCCAACTCCTCCACGTGTCAAATTACCTGAAATGAAATTACCCGTTTTTAATGGTGATGTGAAATTTTTCACATCATTCCTTGATCTATTCAACGTGCTCATTCACCATAATATATCCCTCTCAAATATTGAGAAAATGTCTCTATTTATCCTACAGGGTGGTCTCATATAAAAAATATTACTTTAGCAGCTCCGCAATTTTCAACTCCAGCAGTGCAGATTTAGCTCAACAAATTTCGAGAGAAGGTCGTATTTTAGGAGATGAGGGATTACCTACCGCATATAATTCCGTATTTGGTTGGATATTGTTAGGCCGAGTAGACACTCCACGTACCTCTGTTATTTCATTTTTTAACATAGTAGAAATATCGTAATTGAAGTCAACTATGAAACAATTTTGGGAGATCGAAGAGGTTGCACGTGGAAAACCTTATTCAGAAAATAATGCGAAGAAATATTTTTAGATACTATACGCGTGATGATACTGGTAGGTAAACCGTTCCACTTCCTTTCAAAGATTATGCATGCCTGAATTTCATTGATTCTAAAGAAATAGCTCTGCGTAGATTTTTCTGCCTTGATAGGCGTCTGACTCCGAATTTTCAATTATACACTGAATATTCAGCGATAATTCAAGACAACAAATATATGGAATTGATTCCAAACAATGAATTAAATAAATCACCCGCATATTATTTGCCGCATTCTTGTGTGTTCAAATTGGATTCTACCACAACCAAAGTCAGGATTGTTTTCGATGCTAGTGCAAAATGTAAAAATAACGTTTCACTAAATGACACATTAATGACAGGTCCTAAACTTCAAACAGATATTCTAGCGGTTTTATTGAATTTCAGGTTGCATTTGGTCGCGTTTACAGCTGCTATTCGTCAAATGGACAGGCAAATTGAGATGAATTCCACTCACACTGATTTTCATTGAATTTTTTGGAGGTTTTGTCCTAACAACAATATATCCCAGTATCGTTTATCAACAGTAATTCGGCGTATCTAGCTCTCCGTGGCTCGCCCTTAGGACTCTTGCCCAGTTGGCCCGCGACGAAGAATTGACGTTTCCATTGGCCTCCAAACTTTTGTTGTCCAATAGTATTTATGTTGTCGATGTTCAGGTTCTTTAGAATATGCACTAGTATTGCAAAAACAATTAATAACTTGTGAAGAAAAGTTTCGGACTTCCATTGTCTAAAGGTATGAAGATTTGAATCCTGAGAAAAGAAAAGATGAGTTATGCTGAAAAAACGAAATAAGTGATGAATAAAAATTAACTATTTTATCGAATCAAGAAGATTCGAGTATCAAAAAATCAGGTTAGTATTAGTGTTAGTATATATGAAGTCGAAAAATGTAGATTTAAATGGGAGTTTAACTAGTCGATGAGCCTGAAAATAAGAAAAAATTGAATTAGAAATCAATAGCCTGAAAAAAGAAAAGTTGAATTAGAAATCAATAGCCTGAAAAAAGAAAAGAAAAGTTGAATTGGAAATCAATAGCCTGAAAAAAGAAAAGTTGAATTAAAAATTAAAATAAAATGAATGAATAAAGAATTAAAATTATGAGAAAGATTCAAATCGAGTTTGTCACGACGTTTCGATTGTGTGTATCTACAATCGTCTTCAGGTGAGAACTAACAAAGTCCTGGGATACGGGGGTATTTATAGGTCAGCTATGGCGGGATTTTCCGGTTCAGTGAGCCGTAACCGGTTGATTCGGCTAATCAGCGGTTTCCATGTGTTGCGGATCTCGACGCTTGGTTGACTGAAAGCGTTATTATTCATTATGTATGCTGCTTCCTTGAATTTCCTCTTGAACCAGTGTTCTTCTCTATGGATGATTTCTGCCTCAATATTCAATTGATAGAGATAACGATTCCACAATTAAAGTACTCGAATTGCAGTGGACACCCTCTTCGGACATTTTTTCTTATGTTGTGACTTCATTCGATAACTCTTATACCAAGCGTCACATTTCATCAGAAATATATATAGAGTTTTCGATCCAATTGGATTCCAGATTGTTATATACTGGACTTTTCAATATTTAATCAAAGTAAGTCTAAATAATATGATACCATTTATTTCTATTAGGTTTTTTACACTGCTCTGCCTAGGCTTATTCTACCTCGTCCTGCTGCGACCTCCCCACTCCTGTAGCTTCACCTGCTGGGGAAATCGCGCAGTTGCCACTTATTTAACCCAAAAAATCACACATCAACTCAATATATCACAAAGATATTGATTGGAACGATACGCCCCCTGATACAGTACTCAATAAGTGGAAATCATATAAGAGTCAGCTAGGAGAGCTTAACAAAATTGAAATAACTCGCTTAACCGCTGCGAATTACACGTATTTTGCGACGGTTCACAGAGCGCTTATGCCGCCTGTATTTATGTTAGAGTTGTGAAAATATCAGAGTTTTTTTTATGTGCCAAATCTAAAGTAGCCTGTTGAACCACTTACATGCTCACCTGATCAAGATCTTTCTCATTTAAAATTGAATACGTTGTCTCATTGGCAGTTACTGCAAAGATTGCATGCAGATTTTTGGTCAAGATGCCATGTAGAGTATTTAACATCTTTGCAACAAAAGCATAAATGGACGAATTCCGACAATACTCTTGGGAAGGGCGATTGAGTCCTAATTAAACAGGAAAATTTGCCACCTCTACAGTGGCGTACTGCTCGCATCACCGAACTTCATTCCGGAACAGACGGCATAGCTCCAGTTGCAAAGGTTTGAACGAATCGAGGTGTATACAGGCGACCAGTTAATAAATTGTGTCCTCTGCCATTCATTTAATGTTGTTAAACAATTGTTTAACAAAAGTGGGGAGGATGTAAATGCATGTTCTTCTTCAATTTATAATTTTTTTTCTTTCTCATTTCATTATTATCATCTTTTGATATCATTCAGATATAGTATTTAGTAAAAGCTTGAACTCATCTAGTAAGCGATTATATAGTTGTATAGGATTGTATATGAAGGTTCCTCAAACATGGCTGTACGATGTAGAGGCATTGTGAATTTGTTAACATTGCAAATATTTCTGGAATGTACATTAACTAATGAGCTTCTTTTTCAAATAAGATGAGTGCGGTAGGTTGATTAGTATGTGAATAAAGTTACCAAGATGACGTTTATTATTTTATTAGTCATGCACAAACATTTAGTTTCTTTGAATTTGTGGGAAATTGAGTTATATTTTCTTATACCATAGATCAAACGACAGCATCAATTATGAATTCTTTGTATTCGATTTTTTTCGAATGATAGTAAACATGGACCATATTTAAAATCACAGTAATCAAAATGACTTAGAACTAATGAATCACAAAGCATTTTCTTCAACTTCATACTCATAATGTGGCGATTACAATATATAAATCTCAAAGATAAATACGCTTTTTTCATCAAGTTCTTTATATGTTCAGAAAATCTTAGTTCTGAGTCAAGTTGGATATCTATATTTCTGTTCGAATTCACCATTTCCAAAATGTGATTGCCAACGTTCACATGTAAGTTTTCAACCATGATGTTTCGTTTGGCTTTAGAGCCGAAACACATAATAGTAGATTATCTAGAATTAAGTTGGAGATCATGTTCTTGTGACAAATTGTTGATTCGATCCAGATTCCTATCGATAAGAAGTTGTGAATTCAAGTAATCATCAATATGAAAATGTGGATACAATTGAGTATCATAAAATACGAAGCAAACTTTAGATAAAAGTTATAAATGAATATCTGCGACATTCTCCTCCCCGTAACTTCACGATTCTACTATAGTAATATTCGTTTATTCTTTCTTCTTGATATCCATTAGGCATAGTTTCGTGCAGGGCCTACGAAAAATTCCTCTGGACGTTTTGACATCAACAACGCGAATGACTTTGTCTTTTCCAGGATGAACTGCAGTTATTCCCTTGATCCATGTATTTATCGGACTGTCACTGTCTGCTATGATGACAATATCACCTATTTTCATCAGACGTTGCTTCTCGAACCATTTGTTTCGTTTTGCCAAAATATATTAGCCATTTTCTGAGCAGACTTCCATTTATTTAATAAACAAAATTCAAAATCATCAATTTTGACATCTGAATATGCCAGAAAGTTAGGTCCAATCAAGAAATGATTTGGTGTGAGAGCTTCAGCATCTTTCGAATCTAAGGGTACGTGTGTCAATGGTCGACTGTTGATTATCATTTTGACCTCGATCAATAGAGTTCTGAGTACATATTCCTGCGGAAACTTTTCTTTCAATATTTCATGCAAATTCTTTTTTACCATTTGAATCAACTTCTCCCAGGATCCACCCATGTGTGGTGACAATGGTGAACAGAAGATCCACTTAGTATTCTTCATAGTCATTGTTCTGGTAATTCCCTCCTGATCGAAATTATCTAGTTTGGTTTTCAGTTCTCTATCAGCTCCTCTGAAGTTCGTTCCATTGTCTGAATAGATCTCTTCCGGAAATCCACGCCTACATCCGAACTGTCTATATACATGTGATAAATTGATAAATTATTTGCGAGTTCGAGGTGTATGCCTCTGGTTGTCATACATGAAAATATAACACCATATATTTTTTCATGTCAGCGCTTTACAGTGACTTCGATGGGACCAAAATAGTCAACTCCTGTTTTTTCGAATGGTCGAATTCTTGGTTCTAGCCTGCGAGATGGTACTGGCCCATTAGAGGTGGAACTGGTAGTGCTTTCTTATTCTTACAATGTTGACATTTTCTCCATATATTTTTCACCGCTTGTCTTAGTCCAAATATCCAATATTTCTGACGAAGATTATTAACCAATATTTCTTTTCCATGATGAACTACTTTTTCGTGTTCATGCCTTATCATTAATTTAGTATACGAATGTTTAGAATCCAGAATGATAGGTTTCTCAGTCGATTCACTCGATAGAAGTGAATTTTCAAGCCTTCCGCCAAGTCGAAATATTTCATCATCTAGGAAACAAGTTAATTTGAACAGTTTACTCGATTTTGGAATATTTTTCTCACCTTTCAAAAGTTCTAATTCTTTTGAAGAACTTTCTTCTGGTATACGCCTGTAAATGAATTTCTTCGCAGCATCAATTACTTCTGGTTGTAGTTCTATCACAAAATTATGCTTGTTCCTACAATTGTTGATGAATCGTAATACCCATGACATGCATCTTACTAAACGATTCCACTTTGAGAAATACTCCGGATTTGGTGTTGCGTTCTTCAGCAATGATTCTAAACAGGATGTTACATTGATTCTTTCCGTTTCTTCAATTTCAGATTCTAATTCTTCTGTATCTATTTCTCCTGATTCAAACGTAGGCAATTCTCTCAATTTCAGATATTCTGGTCCATTTAACTAGTCACAGTCATTCTTAGATCTTTTGGTGGCTATATCTGCTACATTTTCTTTCGAAGGTATGTATCGCCAATTTGATGCATTGGTTAGTTCTTGAATTTCTAAAATCCGATAACCAAAAAATATTTTCAAACGACGAGATTCAGATGTTATCCAATATAATACTATCTTCGAATCACACCAATATGTTATTCGTCGAATATTCAAATCTTGCAAAAGTTACCCATTTTTGCTCCCATCGAAGCAGCTTGTAACTCAAGTCTAGTGATCGACATGTATTTCAGAGGTGCAACTCAAGTCTTCGCCCATAGAAACGATGTTTCAATCAATTCTCCATGAATCATTCTCAAATATGCTACAGTTGCCATTGCTTTTTCTGATGCATCATTAAAAATGTGTATTTCATACTCATACATCGAATGATATGTAAAATATTGCCGTTGAATAGTGAATGTTTCAATATTTTTCAAATAGTCTAAAAATGTCTTCCACTTATCATTCAGGTTGTCTGAAATTTCATCATCCCATCCAATACCAGTTCTCCAAACTTCTTGAAGCAGAATTTAACCATGAATGAGAATATTTGCTATCAATCAATCAATCAGTTTATTTTCCTTGTGACATTTACATGTATAGGAATAGTCAATTTGTGATGAAAACATATTCATTGAATTGCAAACAATTCAGTGAAAGATAAAAAAAGCATACAATAAAATGTTAATTACAAATACAATAATAATAATATGTTATCACACGGTATCAAAATAATAAAATTTTCACAAAAATTCATTTATATATAAACCCCAATGAATCATAAACAGACATTATGATTTTTGAAATTTCTCTTTTTGTTGGTCTTATTTTTTTTTCTAGAATGTTTTTGCCAATTTTATTGAATTTGAGTTGAAAATTGAATTAATCTTTCTTCGGATTCCACCAAAGACCTTATATTTTTTCTGCAGACATATCAACAAGCAGGTCCATATTTTTTTATCCATTGGCTAGTAGATCTGGGTTCAATTGATCCAAAACAATTTGAGAATTACATACCCAATTGCATATGAGGAAACCTCCTTTTCTGTGTATATTTATTACCTGATTAATCAACTTCATAGCTTCTTGTTCATTTTCGGCTCCTCTCAAATAATCATCCATATAATTTTTTCGAATAATATCATCAGATGCTTTCGGGTAATCTATCAAGTGTGCTAATGATTTTTAACTTCTTGAGCTAGACAAGGACCACACACAGAGCCAAAGAATTCTACTTGAATCTGATATACACCGGGATCATTTGTCTTATTCATTCCTCTCCACAAAAATCGTTGAGCACACTGATCTTCTTCTCGAATCCTGATCTGAATATACATTTCTTTGATATCTGCTACGAAGGCGAAGGCGTAAGAATAAGCTGCCTTATAGCCCCTGCTTTGTTTCACATCTTCCAGTTGTTATGCCCTTCAGATGTTTGATTCGTCTTATAACTTCTTTTTTTCTAGATTCTTCGCTAAACTTCAGACTAATATTGGTCCATCATCCTCCTTATAAAGTCTGAAAGTTTCATATTTTTCATTAGGATCAATATGTACTTGTAATACTACTAGTATTTTTTCCACAATGTTGCCTGTATCAGGATCAGTCTGCTTTAGTATTTCCACGACTATTATGTTTTTTGATTTCTCCTTACTTTCTAGGTCCTCCAATTTCAACTCCAGTGATTTAATTTTATGTTTAAACTCATCATTCTCCTTTTTGACTAGGATGACTTCGTTGATAGTTCTTTCAAACTTGTTGGTTTGTTCTTCAGGTGTAATTGATGAACCTTGGACTCTAAATTATCCTTCCTTTGCTCTCCAAAAGATTTCTTATGTTTTCCATTTTTCCATCTTCTGTTATAAAATATCAGATATTCTCCTTTTCCTCATCTGATGAATAATCTACTACTTCTTCCCTATTCGAAGCCCACTTTCTCAATGGAAATCCTATATCCTTCGCTTCGTCTACTGAATCCGATCGTGATAATAAGTCATCCACATAAAAATAATTTAGTATGATTTTGAGAACTGGTATTTAAGGTGAAACAGAACTGTTGGTTCGAAGGGGAATCTGCATAGTATGGTATAGCTGCTGCTATCTTCCTAATAATTATTATAAATGATGAATGAGATTTAAACAAGTTTTTTGTCAGATGTAGGTATATATGTATTTGTAAATAGTGAATTACAAGTTGCAAACTTCTTATGAGCCAAATTGACGCGAAGAGGAGCGATATACTGCACCTCTAACCACTTCTAGGAGTATTGAATTCTAACAGGATTTCAAAAGGTTTATATATTTCTTGAAGATGGGAGTGCATTGGGTAGTAGGTAATTGGACATATTCAGCATTTACCAAATTGATATGGAATTTATTGCTGGTTTTTTGTATGTATCCCTTCTTTCCACTAGGGAATTGTTCAAATGAGAGCGGTGTTGAAAAAACACACGCTGATATCAACAATGTTTCATTGTTAGCGATAAAGATATTGAAATAATTAATATACAATTAGGCTCAAAATAACTGACGTCTTTGAAACGTACGCACTGTGTAAGTCACGAGGACGTAGGAACTCATTAGGTTTTGGATGTACGGACTTAATGGGACGTGAAATATACATCCGAGGGACGTCGTTTGCTATCTGGAACGGCGTTTCAGATTCAAATAAACGACTTCAAATTCTTGTCTGAATTGCTCCACAAATATTCAGAAAACAGAAATAATTGTATTCAAGCCATTTTATGTAAGGAACATTATTTCCAACAAGAAATCATGATCCTTTCTGGAGCAATCACAAAAAATCTTTCATCAAATTGAATATTTCAGTTTCAAAATGCGAACAGAGATTGGATATTTCATGTCATGAAATATCTCATTATATTTTCGAAAAGCGTTCCTATTGATTTACTTCCTTTGGCAAATTACGGAAGGATTCCCTTCATTAGATCATCTCCTGTGCAACCTGGCATGAAACAACAATGTGAAATCGGATTTTTTTACAGTTTCGAGACGAGCAACGGTATCAAACGCAACGAGAATGGAGTTCTCAAGCCAGGAACCGGCAAAGATAATGATCAGACCTTGAATGTTGATGGAGATTTCTCTTTCACGTTTCCAGATGGAACACCATTCAGTGTCAGATTCGTCGCAACTGAAGATGGATATCGGCCACAAGTTATCATTGGTAAAGGAAGAAATGTAAAATGATCATGAAGTTTTTTATACTTATTTGTTATTTATCTCATCTCAATTTCATATGTCGGATATGGTTATACTTTCAGATAATAAAATAATATCCTTTTCAATAAATACCCACATGACCCTATTTGCTGACAAAATGGAAACTGGAAGTGAAACCGGAAGTTAATGTTTTTGGAGTCAACACGTCATGGGGATTACGAATATTCCATTAGTTTTCTCTATAAAGCTTTTTAATAAACCGGAAGTGAATATTTTGTGATAATTTGTCGAGAAGCTGGATCGGCCAGAAAAGCAACACTCATAGAGATTGGGTATTGATTTCATTGCTCATTTCATTATTTAGATCTAGTTTGATTAATATATCTTGAATCTTGAGACTTTGTACATAGGTGAAATGATATATTTGGAATGTCAGTGAAAAATTCCTCCTCTAAGTGTACCCACATTACTATGTTAAATGGAAAAATGGAAACCGGAAGTGAAACCGGAATTTGATGTTTTTGGAGTCTACACGTCATGGGAATCACGAATATACCATTCGTTTTTCTCTATGTCGCTGTTTAATAAACCGGAAGTGATTATTTTGGGATAATTTGTCGAGAAATTGAATCATTCTGTCATTGACATCTTCACATTCACGAGTTGATGGATCCTGTGTAAGATGTAGGTATATTTACTTTATAACACGAAAATTACTAAACAGTTGGTGACCTCGTGATATCAGCGATCATTTCGAAATGATGACTTTATACGTCAGATGTCGAACGCCTAATTTTAGGCAGCCACATCCTGTCAAAACTCACCCATCAATTTTGGATTTTCACATGTGGTGGTTCGGATTCTACTCGTGTAAGCTGTAGTCAGCATATTAATTTTATATCACGAAAATTACTGAACAGTCGGTGTCTATGTGATGTCAGCAGTAATTTTGGATTCATGACGTCATACATCAGATGTCATCCGTCTAACCTCAATCATACGGTATTAACACGTGTTGATTCGGATTCTATATGTGTAAGCTGTAGGCATATTAATTTGTAATATTAACATATAAATTTGAAATGATGACGTGACGCCAAATGTGGACGTCAGACGCCAAATATCAGACGCCAAATGTCAGACGCCAAATGTCAGACGCTAAATATCAGACGCCTAATGTCAGACGCCAAATGTCAGACGCCAAATGCCAGACGCCAAATGTCAGATGCCAAATGTTATACGCCAAATGTCAGACGCCAAAGGTTAAAAGTGAAATGCCAGACGCCAAATGCCAGACGCCAAATGCCAGACGCCAAATGCCAGACGCCAAATGCCAGACGCCAAATGGTAAACATCAGACGCCAAACGTTAGACGCCTAGCTTCAGGCTGCCATACCTTGTCATTCATCAATTCGAAGTTTTCGCACGTGGTGGTTCGGATTCCACTTGGGTGACCTCTAGGTGCATTATGGGGCATCCTCAGATATTTTCGAACGTCTGGCAACAATTTCAGTCGTTGATTCACGCTGTGCGATAACGTATAACCTTCTTTGCTCTTTAGATTGTAAAGCGGCAAGAAGTTATTACTTATGCCTTTGGGCTGCTCAGATTGATGCGGTAGGTCATTAATTCTAAAAGAAGTTATTGAGAAAATTTGCTGTCAGAGAGAATTCGGGCGCCAGACTTGCAAAAGGCAAGAGTCGAAGAGATAAAGATATCTTTTAAACAACCTTGCTTGTGTGGGAAGAAAGATAAAAAATATAGATATAAAACAAATTAACGATTTATTTCCTTTAACCAACATAAAAGCTGAAGGCTGAAAATATGAGCTGAAGGCTTTACAAAATATACAGAATTTGTAGCGGAAGGCTGGAAATATACGTTGAAAAAAAATCTGAATCAATAAACCAGAATCAAAATGTCCAGAACATTTCACTTCACAATGAAATTTGTTTACTGATTCTTATCTGGAGGCCTTGGCACTTAGATGGATAAAACCTGGGATGACTGGCGTTCTTTTAGTGAACCTGGTCCTGATCAAACCTCAATGAATTCTCACAGCATGGGTAGCTTCGTCACCTTTCCTCAGCCAAAAATGGTACTTTATTACAGCTGGTGTGGAGACGATGGGTGGTTAAGCTGTAGGTCTCAGGGGTGCAGAATCAGAGGTGGTATTAGGCTGCTATAGACCAATTATCCAATGAAGAACCTCCTTGTTCATCAGTCAATCCTCAGTGGTGCTCGAATAGATGGTGCATAGGAAGAAACCAAACAGAATCAGGAAAATGTCGACAAAAATTGGCAGGGACGAAGGATATCCTTGATCCGCGATTTAGCTCAATGTTCTGGGAATTAAAATTGAATGCAAGATATATGATCAAAAATACTCAAATTCTCAGGAAAGTATTAAGCTCACAAATACTAGAATTGTAGAAGCTGATGTTATGCGAGATTACAGGAAATTAATTTATCAAGAACTTTCGGAAAATTCCTGTTTATTCGATGTTCGTCAAATCAAAGAACTTAATAGGTTTAGCTGACTCAAGTCAACGGGATCCAAATGAAGGTATTTCCATCCTTCTTCAGAATTATTTTCAATTCAAAGAACTTAATTAATTGAATTAATTAAAGATAAAGATATGATAATAATATCGAATAGGTATTTTGAAATTTATAGGAAAAATAGGGTGGCAAGTCCTATAAAGCTAATGCCAGATAATTCTCCTAGTTCCCTCCAAGGTGAAAAAATGAACCAACATCTGATAGACCTTATATAACTCGACAATCTTCGACAAATGGTTGACTCAAATTGATTGTCAAGAATTGTTAAACTAATAATCGATGTCCACAGTACTCGAAACTAGACGAGACAATGCCGGCGAAAACAACCGTATCTCAGGCAGCATTCATTCCTTCCAGTCAGCACAAGTACGTCTTATGGACGTAAGTCTACTCTGGACATTCGACACGTCTTAAAAACGTCCATTTCCGGACGGCCGACGTCTTATGGACGTTTTGAGGACGTCCATTGTTACTTATCAGAATGTCTTGGGGACGTCCATGATAGGTCCGAGTAAAATAAAAAGAGCCATTCGAACTATACGGTCACCCATCCAAGTTCTATCCTCGCCAGACGTTGCTTGACTTTCGTTATCAAATCAATCTGCCTAGTATGGTAGCTGCTGTCTTCTGTTGATTTATTATATATGTTTCTCGATTCCTATAAATCAATATGAGATTTGAACAACAATAATTTTGAATGGTTTATATTACTTGATCATTTATATATGTCAATTTGACATATACCTATAAATATGTTTCATTATTACATGAATTATCATTGTCTAATATTTATAATATATGTAATTATATATCGCAACTTCAAAGCAGACATGTTTTCCTGGAAACGTCCACGCATGTACGTCCCCAAATCGTCCAAAATAGGTCCTGGACGTTCGGACCCAAAATGGACATAAAATGGACGTCCCCGAGACGTCCAGTGCTATCTGGGCCCAGAAGGAAAATTAACTTTCACACATGTATGGATACAGAAATAAATGCTTACCTGAGATAGAGTTTCCGGCTGATCAACCACCAGATCGTCTCCTCAAATTTCAAGCTCCATAGGCAGGGATCACAGATCAAACCTCCTGTATATCAACCTATATAACATATGAATTTCCTTTCTCGGACAGGTACGGCACTGGGTATCCAAATATCTAAAAAAATTCACAGAGAGTAGATACTGATATAAACCTACTAACTACAAAGCTGCGGTGAGAAAACAAAATTGGCAATATTTGATTTTTATCTGATTGATCTGATCAGATTATTCGAATTTAATATTATACGAAATATCAGAAAATACATATGACCCGAAATGGCTCGATATACCTACATATTTCAAGAGGTAATATCTCTCAGAATGAAAATAAGTGAGAAAAATATAACAAGGAACAATTATTTTATTATTCAAAAAATCATTTAAGCAAACCAAATGTCGTCGATTCCTCGTTATTCCCGTAAAATTTCCAGATTCAAAAAGAAGAAAAGAAAAGGTCAGACCTACCAGATATCATTTCACCTGCTCACCTCGAAAGCCCGAACCAGTAGAGAGAAATCAAAAACCTATCCATCCTCATCAAGTTTTTTGTCAAGATCATGCGTGACCACAGGATTCGCATTCAGCAGTGTCTATTAATACGATACAGCGGAGATATGAAAATTTTGTATACAAGCTCTTTAAATTAAAAACAATTCCGTAGATGGAACGAAATATTCGTTACACACCACCCCAACTAGGGTGAAAAATTCGAAAACTCGAGGAGTTGACAAATTTTCATCACCTACATCGAGAACTGTGAAGATAGACCTTTGAGTACCTAATATGAAACTTGAATAATCCCAGAAAAACCGAACGTGGAAAAAGTTAAATTCTGTTTTTGGACTATAGTCAAGGAACATATACATGATGCACCTGATGTAAATTCAGAAAAAAAAATTATCACTCTGCTGTACATTACCATGAGGTAGGGTGAACTCTGTGAGGACCGGTTCTCCCCATCCAAACCATGACCTGTGGTACTGAACAAAACTGAAATTATGAAGATAAATAAAATACCAAATACCTCCTCACTTGGGGTATGAAAGTATACCAGCTAGAGCGACTGGTGAAGCCAAGTCGGAAAAAAAACTCGACAGTGGGATTGTTCCTTAAATGAGCACTGTAAGCCAATCCTCAAATGGACAGATTCGCAGAAATCGAAACAAGCACAGCAGTGAGCAACAAACACTGTGAATAGTCGCCCGTAGGCAGGAGCTACCGGGTTTACCGCTCACCCCCCAATACTTGCCCCTTCTACGAATCTCACCATTGAAGGTAGTCCAAATAATCCAGGCCCATACTCACTCAATCAGGTCCCTTAAATTCAAAAAAATGAAAAAAACAATTTTTTGGTCTGGTCCAAAAATCTGAATTCCTATGGCGAAACCTAAGCAACCCTGAAGACTGAAATTGAAAGAACTAAACGAATGAAGAAAAAAGCTTTCTTAGAAAATGCACATCCGAATAGACACAGCCTTGAGAAAATCTCAATTAATAATAATAATAATAATAATAGCCTTTATTCCAGAATATACATATATATAAATATCTGGAAAAGGCGGAGTTCAGAGTACGTTCCCCTCTTCTGTTGCCAAAAGGAGGAAGCGTTTTCTTGTCTTCCAATCAAACCCCGATAGTTAGACTTTGGTCAACATAGTCACTGATCACCTCCACCTACACCATCTTCCATTCTCTAACGGGAGAACAAGATAAAAAAATAATTCTCAAGATAATATTCAAGATAAAGAGAAAATCCCATTAAGATAATCGATACATTTAAGGTACTTCATGACTTTAATTGATTTATTTTACTAGGGCAGATGAGATAAGATAAAATTCTAGAAGATAAAAATAGATATAAGGAGTAAAGATAAGATAAATGAAGATAAGATAGAATGAGGAGAAAATATATACCAATATATATATATAGTGGAAAGTTGTACATTTCCTTGAAAGTGGCCAGTTATGAGACTCTTACTCAACATGTGGTGAATGCCATGGTGAGAGAATTCTCATGCCCCCCTTACAGAGCCAAAGGAAAATGATAAGCGAAAGATATGGTGGAAAGTTGTAAATTTCCTTGAAAGTTGCCAGTTATGAGACTCTTACTCAACATCTGGTGAATGCCATGGTGAGAGAATTCTCATGCCCCCCTCACAGAGCAAAAAGGAAAATTTAAGGAATGAAGATAAAGATATAGATAAAGATAAAAATGAAGATAGAGATATGTAGCTAATATGTCAGTTTACGCAGGAAAAAGATAGATAGTTATTCAACTACTCGTCAGAATCAGCGCTGAAATATTCTTCATCAGTTAAGTTAAAGTTCAATTAAAGCAGATTTCAGGTCCTTGACGTGCCACCGTCCTAAGTCTTGGCCATCCATGTCTTCAAGCTCATATACTAGGTTCGAAACAACCTTAGAAACGATACAAGGTATATATTTGTGGGAGCCAATTTAGCGAAATAGTGATTAGGAGCCGAAGATAAAGTTATATTTTTCTTCCAGAGTCACCAACCTGAAATTTCATTTCGCGTTTTCTTAAGTTATATCGACGGGAATTCCGAACATACGCTCGGTGTAATTGTTTTCGAATATCAACAAACAACTCAGGAAGTTCCAGAACATCCTCAATTCGCTGGTATTTTTCAGAAATAGTAGGTATATTATTTTCATTATCAGATATTTTGCCATAATAATCACCAGTCACAGGAATGTTCCTAGCAAAATTGAGGAAAGCTAGAGAATAGCCAGTTACATCATGTTTTGCTGTTCTTATAGCTTGAGCTACTTTATAAATAGGGGAATCCCAAGTTCGATGGTTATCATGAATATAACAGCGAATTGAAGTGATAATTACTTTATTCACCCTTTCAGTGAAACTTACCTGAGGATGGTATTTGGCATTGTACCAAATTTTTTAAATTCTTTGGCTTCCATTGTCTACCATAATAATTTGAGGTACTCCATAGATAAGAAAAACGTTATTTTCGATAAACATGATAATACCTTTTGAGGTAGCTTTCGACATTGGATGAACCAAAACATATTTGGTGAACCAGTCCGTGACAACTAAAACATACTGATTACCATTCTTGGATCGTGGATATGGTCCTAACAAGTCGGCAGATATACATTGAAAAGGGAAGTTTATATTCTTGTAGGAACCGATATGACCCGCTTGAGGTAAATTCGAACTTTTACAGGCAGCACAAACAGGGCATTTCTTAACATAACGATAAACATCTTTGCAAATATTTGGCCAGTGATACAGTTCCAATATACGAGACAAGGTTTAAGATATTCCAAAATGAGCGGAAGTCTCTTTGTCATGATAAAATTCAAAAATTTCCTTTCGATTGGCAGAAGGTACAACAATTATCCAGTCGGTGAGATTACTAACGATATTATGATTAGATAAAATATGTTTGTATAAAATGTCATTCTCAACTCGAAAAGATAGATAATTTTCAGGATTTTCTTGAACTTTCTTCATTAAAGAGGTATACCAGGTATCAGGTTGAAAGGTAGAAATATCGATAACCGAAACTTCAGCCACTGATCAAGATAAGGCATCAGCCACAACATTCAGAGAACCTTTACGATGTAAAATCAAACTGTGACAGTTTAACAGCCCACCTAGTCAAACGGCCAGAAGGATTTGAGAGATTATGAAGATAAATAAGTGAAGCGTGGTCAGTCTCGATAGTGAATTTGGTGCCCTCAATATAGCTTCGGAACTTTTCTATACCGAAAATGACAGCCAGCAATTCTTTCTCCGTAACGGTATATTTCCTCTGACATGTAGTGAGAGTCTTACTTGCGTAAGCAACAGGATGTTCTATGCCATCACATTCTTGGTATAGAATTGCACCGACACCAGTATCTGAGGCATCACACTGAATAACGAAAGGTTTAGTGAAATCAGGACTTGCCAACACTGGAGCAGAAGTAAGAAGAGATCTGATCTCAATGAAAGATGCCTCTGCTTCTGGAGTCCAAGTGATGGGTTGGCCCTTTTTTCGACCATGAAAAAGATCTGAGATAGGAGAACGAATCGAGGGAGAATCCTTCATAAAGCGACGGTACCAACTGACCAGACCTATCAACCGTTTGATTTCAGTGGTGCTCTTTGGAGTGGGGTAATTTATTATGGATGAAACCTTCTCAGGATCGGTCCTCAAGCCCTGTTGATCTACAACAAAACCATGGTATACCAAGGATGGGCGGCAAAACTCACATTTGTCTAAGTTAACAGTGAGATTGGCATTTTTTAATCTCAGAAAAACTTCTGTCAAAGTTTGGAGGTGGAGTTCGAAAGTGGGAGTTGCCACAATTATATCATCCAGGTAGACGAAGCAAAAAGGAGCTAATGAAGGTTCTATAACGATATCCATGAGCCTTGCCATGAGTTTTGGACTATTACTCAAGCCAAAGGGAGTTACCAAGAATTCAAAGAGACCTCTACCATGTACTGCCGAGATGACTCATCCAAAGGAATTTGAAAGAAAGCTTTTGTCGAATCGATAGAGGAAAGGTATCTTGCATCTCTAAGTTTATTTTAGATATTATCAATTAACGGCATGTCTCTAAGTTTATTTAAGATATTATCAATTAACGGCATAACAATCATTAACTGTGACTTCGTTCAATTTTCTGCCACCAAAACAAAATCGATATTCTCCGGAGCGCTTGGGAACCAACCATAAGGGACTGCACCATGGAGATTGGGAAGGTTGTATCACCTTGAGTTTCAACATCTCATCAATCTCTTTGTTAAGATGTTCTTGCATAGCAGGAGATAAAGGATATTGACGTTGAACCACAGGCTTCACATTGCCCGTATCTAAATGGTGAGTTAACAAATGAGTTCGACCAAGTCTGTCTTTTGGAGCTATAGATTTAAAGTTATTGGTAACTTTTTCAAGTTCACTTTTCTAAATGGTTGACAATTCCGAAAAAGGTAGAATGGTACAATGGTAGAATGGAACAACTTCCAGGTTTTCGCCACCAGTTCTCCCGTTTTTTTAACAACATTCACTACATTTGGTTTTTATAGTATTTTTCAAACCACATCCATAACGAAATATTGTTCTGGGTTTTCGACACTCATTATAAGAATGACCAGCCAAGCCACAATTCCAACAACGAGAAGTAGATGAGGTAGAGACGTTAGAGGGAGGAAAATTCTTTCGAGAAGGAAATGAAGAAGGTGAAGAAAATGAAGGTGAAGAAAATGAGGTGCTTGCTCCACTGGATGGACAACTCAGATCAGGCTCTAATTACCCACTATTACGAGACGGTGGTGCTTTATATCTATCAGCCCATAAACGTGATTCCTCTAATTTTTTACACAAATCAGAAAGTTCAGTCACTGTTTTAGGATCTTGTAAAGCCAAAATAGAAATGAAAAAAGGCAAGAGATTTCTACGAATTTTACGCACGATTGTTTCTTCATCAGGTTTGGTTGTTAATCGGTTGAAAAGTCCTTTCATTGATGAGATATACAAAGCTACCCTTTCATTAGTTCCTTGAGTTCTGGAATTGATTTCTCGTTCCAAATCATCTTCATAGAGATAAGAAAGGAAATCTTTTTTCAAAGCTTTGTCTAAGTCATCCCAATTTCCGAATTTACTTTTATTGTTAACAAACCAAGTCAATGCTGAATCGAAACTCCTCGTGCTTCACGCAATAATTCAACTTTTTTCAAAAAAGAATTAACTGATTCTTTCTGATTTGACCCGGTAAAAAATATATTCCATTTATATGGAGCGACAGACTTAGGGGAGGAAAAGATAGAACTGTTATTATTCTGACCACTTTGCGGAGTGAGAGTAGAAGTTGTGGGCGATAATTTTAAATCAAAATTTGCCTCTAGTTCCAAGATAAGATATTGAAGCTATTTTCTTTCTGCCTCTTCATTTTCATCATCAGTTTTAAAATTATCAAAACGATTTGACAACTGAACTGAACTGAATTTAAATCGTCAATAGTTTCCCTAATTTCCGTCACATCTTTAGTATGTGGATATGGATTTTCAAAAGATCCACGAAAATTCTAAAAGAAGTTATTAAGAAAATTTGCTGTCAGAGAGAACTTGGGCGCCAGATTTGCAAATGGCAAAAGTCGGAGAGATAAAGATACCTTTTAAACAACCTTGCTTGTGTGGGAAGAAAGAAAAAAATATATAGATATAAAAAAAATTAACAATTTATTTCCTTTAACCAACATAAAAGCTGAAGGCTGAAAATATGAGCTGAAGGCTTTACAAAATATACAGAATTTGTAGCGGAAGGCTGGAAATATACGTTGAAAAAAAATTTGAATCAATAAACCAGAATCAAAATGTCCAGAACATTTCACTTTACAATGAAATTTGTTTACTGATTCTTATCTGGAGGCCTTGGCACTTAGATGGATAATACCTGGGATGAATGGCGTTCTTTTAGTGAACCTGGTCCTGATCAAACCTCAATGAATTCTCACAGCCTGGGTAGCTTCGTCACCTTTCCTCAGCCGAAAATGGTACTTTATTACAGCTGGTGTGGAGACGATGGGTGGATAAGCTGTAGGTCTCAGGGGTGCAGAATCAGAGGTGGTATTTTTTTTGTTATTGTTATTGTTATTGTTATTTATTCACAAACATTCGTTTCCAACAATACAATAATACAATTCAATACAAAATACAATATAAGACTAAGGATAAATATTATGTGAATAAAGTAATCTTGATAAGTGATTGAACACTTGTTTCAAGTTCAAGAAAGACATTGACAGTAAATAAATACAATAATAAAATAATTAAAAATTCAATTGTAAGTAGGTATGATAAAAATTTACTGTAATAATATAACACAATTATGATAAAAGAATAGGCGGAACAATGAACATATAAACGTCTGTCGATATGTAAAATTATCTTAAAGCTAAATATTACTATTTGCGGGAGGAAGGAGGAACGGGAACTTATACATTTTCAAGCAAATTAGTGAAAAGATTACGTGGGTTTGCGATGATGTAATATTTCAATCTTTTTTTGAAGACATGAATGTTGATGATCTCTTTCAGTTCCTTGGGTATGACATTATAGAGTTTTGGGGCAACAAATTCATAAGACTTCTGTCCGAGTGCTTTTTTCATGAACGGGACTACATAGCTGCCTTTTTGTCTTGTTTCGTATCTGTGAGAGACAATCTGGTTATTTGTTTTATTTTGATGATAATGACAAATAATATTTTGTGCAAAGAGTTGTCTGACGTCTAGAACGCCTGATTCTTCATAAAGGAGATCTGAAGGGTAAGTTCGTCTTTTTGAATAGATGATTTTCAGAAATCTTTTTTGCAGAACTTCAAGTGAGTAGATGTGTGCCTTAGACAAACAACCCCATGCAGATATTTCGTATCGGATATGGCTCTCTACTAGTGAGTGATATAATATTTTCAGTTATCGAATGGGTAAGATCCTCTTCAGTAACCTAAATCTGAATAATATACAATTCATTTTTTTTATTATAAAATTTATGTGTAAGTTCCACTTCAAGTGACTGTCAATCAACACACCTAGATATTTTACTTCATTTTCAGCTGATATTGAATAAGCTTTGTTTGGTGTTATGAACTCTAGGCTTTGAAATGTTGGTGTTCTTGTTTTATTGATACTGAATGAAAGATACGTAGTTTTCTCAAGGTTTAGAGTGAGTAGCTTGTGGTCAAACCATTTCTTTATGTGAGCGAAATCATCCTCTACTTCTGATTTTAAATCATCCCAAGAGTTACTTGAGTAGATCAGTGCAGTATCATCTGCAAAAGCGATGATATCGCTCGAGCTTTGAATATAAAATAAGTCGTTAACATATATGTTGAAGAGAACTGGTCCTAGCACCGTGCCTTGCGGAACTCCATACTCAATATTTGATACATCGCTCTGAACACCATTGACTCTTACAGTCTGCCGTCTTTCGGAAATATAGCTCTGAAATAATTTCAGTTCGTTTCCTCTTACACCGATATCCTCTAGTGACTGCAGGAGTAAATGGTGACTGACCGTGTCAAATGCCTTGCTCAAGTCGAGGAAAATACCCAGACATGGTTTTCCTTGATTGAGGGTGCTATGAATTTTGTTTGTCAGAGAGATTAGGGCATCTTGGGTAGAAATTCCTTCTTTGAAGCCGAATTGGTTATCGGCAATAATGTTGAACTTTTTTAAGTAGGAGTCTAGACGTTTTTTAATGATTTTTTCAAATAACTTCGCCAGGTGTGAAATGAGTGATATTGGCCTATAGTTATTGGTAACTGTTTTGTCTCCTTTTTTGTGTATTTCTACTACTACTGAATTTTTCAGCATCGTAGGCCACACTCCATCTTGTATACATCTATTGATTATGTATACCAAGGGGTCAATGATTTCTTGCAGTGTAGCGTTAAGAATTTCTGTCGTAATTCCATCTGGTCCGGGTGATTTTTTTGGTTTGAGGGCTCTGATCAAGGATTTCAACTCGTAGAGATCGGTTGGAATAATAAAAAAGCTATTAGGCATTCGACGTCTGATGTGTTGATAATTTGGATCGGTTGATATTTTTTCAGCTAGATTTTTACCGACGTTTGAAAAGGTATAGTTGAATTCGTTAGCAATGTCTTTCGTATCTATTAATAGGTCTCCGTGTTTATTCTTAATAGAATCGATGCATTTGGAGGTTTCATTTGTTTTACTAATTTCTTTTACGACTTTCCAGAGATTTTTTGAATTATTAGGGTTCTGTTCTATCAGCGATTTGTAATAATTATGTTTAGTTTTTTCAATCAGTGCAGTAAGTTTATTCCTGTAGTTTTTAAATTGGTTTCTCAATAGTTCATTATTTTGGTTTTTTTGTAGATTATTGAATAGCTTTTGTTTGGTATTAATTGATTTTATTAGTGCGGGAGTAATCCAAGGAGTTTTCTTTGTATTTTTTCTTGTTGATAATCTTTTTATAGTGCATTCATTTATCAAGTTTGTCATGATATTTACAAATTCTTTTGTTGCAGATTCAACGTCTTCTGCTTGATATACTGAATTCCAGGAAGATTTTTGGAGAAGTTTCGCGAGTTTTTCATACACAACGTGATAAATATATTTTTTGTCATTATCTTTTTCTTTTTTAGGCTCATCAGTAATTATTTGTAGAGCTATTGATGAATGATCTGTGATACAGGTATTGATAATAAATGACATACTTTGATCGTAAAGGTTGGCTTTTGATTTCAAAAATATATGATCGAGACATGCACTCAGTCTTGTACAACCATTAATGGTAGAGATAAACCCATGCTCTTCTAGTGTACTTCTGTACTCATGAGTACATTCATTATCTTTTAATAGATCGATATTGATATCTCCGATAAAAATGTGTATATATATATATTCGATTCATTATCGTCTAGATACTCTTGCAGTAAGTTTGGAAAATCGGATGAGTCAAGAGAAGGTGATCTATACATTCCTGAAATTATTATATCACTTCCACCAAGTTTTATTCTAATTTGAAGCATATTGATACAACCAAGCTTATGTATCGAAGAAGTGAAGCTTAAGTTTGATTTTACAAAAGCAACAACCCCATCATTTTGATTGAATGTTCCTTGGTTATAGACAGTATTGTATCCTTCCAGATTAAAAGAGTTCATATCAGTTATTTTCCAGGTTTCTGAAAGTACCACAACATTTATGTCAGAGCTTATTTCGCTAAAAAATACTTTAAATTCATCAAAATTCTTGTTTATGCTACATATGTTGTTGTGGAGTATTGAAAATGTTTTATTTTTCGAATTATTGACTTTCAAGACCTCATCAAACTCTTGTGAATTTTGCAGTGTGTAAGTTTCAATTTGTTTCACCTCAAAATCTCTAATATATGTATCCATTTCTCATATGGTGATGATAAAAAAAATTAAAAACTGAAAACTGAATTTTCAGTGGTTGATAGAGAACTGCATACATATGATAGATAAAAAACACAGGGACTTTTTTACTATTGCCTAATTGGGAAAGGAATTCGGTTATTTTTGGGAATTTGTTCTCGATCTGGTGAGTTTCTCAAGAGCTGGGTTGACTGGCTTCGGTGGTTTTTTTGAGGTTCCACTAGACTTGGAAAGGTGTTCAACTTGACTGATTGATTGATTCTGTAGGGCGTTTTTCGGATAGAATTGTTCTGGATTTTCTTGATTCTTTATCATACAATATTCAGGATTTCGGGCTTGTGACTGAGTTGGGGTCGTCGGAGTACTAGTTGCTTTCTTATCTACCTGGTTTTCTATTTCGTGTAGGTCTTCTAAGGAAAATTCTTTATTTTCTACAACGAGTTTATTACCCTTGATGTAACAGTATTTATTTTGCTGCCTCTCTCGTAATAAAAATTTCCGTAGGATTTGATATTCGCAGCGTTGTTGCTCCGTTAGGTCATGAGATATTGTTATACTGCTTCCTTTCAACTTTCTACAGTTTTTAAAAACTTCCTTTTTTTTCAGATATGATACGAACTCTATCTTCACTGGTCGATTTATAGTTTTTCCAAGGCAGTAAAAATTATTTATATCTGATTCCCTTACAACTACATTCAACATAGTATTGAGCTGGGTGCAGATAAATTCTGAAGTTATGTTCTCATTTGGAGCAGCCCATCCAAAAACAATGATATTGTTCTGTTTTTCGTTTCTTTCCAGTTTCTCAATTTTTTCCTTCAGTGTAATATTTTCTTTCTCAAGGCAGTTTATCTTAAACTTCAGGTCCTCGACTTTCAATAAAATATTAGCTTCACTAGCTTCGATACTATTTTTCAATTCTATTTTGCTATTCCTGATTTCATCCAATATTTGTTTGACTATGGTATCATCCATTATTTTTACTGGTATATTCACCGCTGCCGGAGTAGTACTCCAACCGTAACTCTTATCAGTGACAGTTTGCAATTCATAAACAATGGAAACGACAACTATTAATATTTAGTGTTTGACTCACAGGTAATATGGTATTCCAGGAGATGTTAACCTTATCAAACTGTTTTCACTTTTCACACAATTTATTACGATTCAGGAACATTGATTTTGATTAACTATTTTGGAGAGAAAGGTAAGTCGCACACGTCGATTGCACCAGCGGTGCTATAGACCAATTATCCAATGAAGAACCTCCTTGTTCATCAGTCAGTCCCCAGTGGTGCTCGAATAGATGGTGCATAGGAAGAAACCAAACAGAATCAGGAAAATGTCGACAAAAATTGGCAGGGACGAAGGATATCCTTGATCCGCGATTTAGCTCAATGTTGTGGGTATTAAAATTGAATGCAAGATATATGATTAAAAATACTCAAATTCCCAGGAAAGTATTGAGCTCACAAATACTAGAATTGTAGAAGCTGATGTTATGCGAGATTACAGGAAATTAATTCATCAAGAACTTTCGGAATATTCCTGTTTATTCGATGTTCGTCAAATTAAAGAACTTAATAGGTTTAGCCGACTCAAGTCAACGGGATCCAAATGAAGGTATTTCCATCCTTCTCCAGAATTATTTTAAATTCAAAGAACTCAATTAATCGAATTAATTAAAGATAAAGATATGATAATAATATCAAATAGGTATTTTGAAATTTATAGGAAAAATAGGGTGGCTAGTCCTATAAAGCTAATGCCAGATAATTCTCCTAGTTTCCTCCAAGGTGAAAAAATGAACCAATATCTGATAGACCTTATATAACTCGACAATTTTCGACAAATGGTTGACTCAAATTGATTGTCATGAATTGTTAAACTAATAATCGATGTCCACAGTACTCGAAACTAGACGAGACAATGCTGGCGAAAAGAACCGTATCTCAGGCAGCATTCATTTCCCAGAAGGAAAATTAATTTTCACACATGAAACAAGAATGAATACAGAAATAAATGCTTACCTGAGATAGAGTGTCCGGCTGATCAACTACCAGAACGTCTCCTCAAATTTCAAGCTCCATAGTCAGGGATCACAGATCAAACCTCCTGTATATCAACCTATATAATATATGAATTGCCTTTCTTGGACAGGTACGGCACTGGGTATTCAAATATCTAAAAGAATTCACAGAGAGTAGATACTGATATAAACCCACTAACTACAAAGCTGAGGTGAGAAAACAAAATTCGCAATATTTGATTTTTATTTGATTGATCTGATCAGATTATTCAAATTTAATATTATACGAAATATCAGGAAATACACGTGACCCGAAATGGCCCGATATACCTACATATTCCAAAAGGTAATATCTCTCAGAATGAAAATAAGTTAGAAAAATATAACAAGGAACAATTAATTCATTATTCATAAAATCATTAAAGCCAACCAAATGTTGTCGATTCCTCGTTATTCCCGAAAAATTTCCAGATTCAAAAAGGAAAAAAAGAAAAGGTCAGACCTACCAGATATCAGTTCACCTGCTCACCTCGGAAGCTCGAACCGGAAGAGATAAATCAAAAACCTATCCATCCTCATCAAGTTTTTTGTCAAGATCATGCGTGACCACAGGATTCGCATTCAGCAGTGTCTATTAATACGATACAGCGGAGATATAAAAAAAGTGTATTCAAGTTCTTTGAATTAAAAACAATTCCGTAGATGGAACGAAATATTCGTTACACACCACCCCAACTAGGGTTGAAAATTTGAAAACTCGAGGAGTTGACAAATTTTTATCATCTACATCGAGAATTGTGAAGATAGACCTTTGAGTACCTAATATGAAACTTGAATAATCCCAGAAAAAACCGAACGTGAAAAAAGTTAAATTTTGTTTTTGGACTATAGCCAAGGAACATATACATGATGCACCTAATGAAAATTCAAAAATAAGGTAGGGTGAACTCTGTGAGGACCGGTTCTCCCAATCCAAACCATGACGCACGAATGACACCATGAAAACCTGGCCAGGAGGTCCGTTTCGCTGCTAGATCGAAATGCTGCGCCGTGGAACCATCCATCACCACTCGCCTCCAGGCTTCCATGGTAGCACCCGCGACGCCATGACCCAGACAGAGAGACCAGTTGTATCACAGAGTCCACCGGTGGAACTAAACAAAACCGAAATTATGAAGATAAAAAAAATACCAAATGCCACCTCACTTGGGGTATGAAAGTATACCAGCTAAAGCGACTGGTGAAGCCAAGTCGGAAAAAAAAACTCTACAGTGGGATTGTTCCTTAATTGAGTACTGTGAGCCAATCACCAAATGGACAGATTCGCAGAAATCGAAACAAGCACAGTAGTGAGCAACAAACACTGTGAATAGTCGCCCGTAGGCAGGAGCTACCGGGTTTACCGCTCACCCCCCAATACTTGCCCCTTCTACGAATCTTACCATTGAAGGTAGTCCAAATGAGCCAGGCCCACACCCACTCAATCAGGTCCCTTAAATTCAAAAAAATGAAAGAAACAATTTTTTGGTCTTGTCCAAAAATCTGAATCCCTATGGCGAAACCTAAGCAACCCTGAAGACTGAAATTGAAAGAACTAAACGAATGAAGAAGAAAGGATTTCTTAAAAAATGCACATCCGAATAGACACAGCCTTGAGAAAATCTCAATTAATGTAAAAACAATGATAATACTTAAAAGGAATGATAATTCATTCACTAAGTGAAATAAGGCCTATAAATAACAAGACAATCCAATTTCGGAATGATCTTTTCAAAATACTTCAGATAAGATAAGATAAGGAAAAAGGTAAGATTTAAGAAAAGGTAGGATCAAAGGGATGGTACAGGATCCTACAAGAATATATTTTATTCTCCACCACAGTGAATTTTGACATATTAGCTATTTTTCAAAAATAAAGAAATCACAAAAAGTACCAAATATCTTCCAAGAAATTTTGACAATTATCACATCGCCACTGGATTGATAACAAAGAAAAATAAATTCAATGGAAGCATTTCCCATTGAAATCCTGATATCCACAGGAAAAGATACGAAAAGTGAAGATAGTATGGTTAAGTGACTGGAACCAGATTTATTGAAGGCTAAGTTGATTTTTTCAAAATTTATACCAATCAGTTGATTGGATGAAAAAATCTCAGAGAGTCCTGATTAGCCTCCAATTGTATTACAAAGTGTATCTATTGAAAGCTCAAAGATTCCATTAAGGAATTATGAAAAGATAAATACTTCCAATAGTTAGACTTCGGTCAACATAGTCACTGATCACCTCCACCTACACCATCTTCCATTCTCTAACGAGAGAACAAGATAAAAAAGATAAAAAAAGATAATTCTCAAGATAATACTCAAGATAATGAGAAAATCCCTTCAAGATAATCGATACATTTAAGGTACTTCATGACTTTAATTGATTTATTTTACTAGGGCAGATGAGATAAGATAAAATTCGAGAAGATAAAAATAGATACAAGGAGTAAAGATAAGATAAATGAAGATAAGATAGAATGAAGAGAAAATATATACCTATATATATAGTGGAAAGTTGTACATTTCCTTGAAAGTGGCCAGTTATGAGACTCTTACTCAACATCTGGTGAATGCCATGGTGAGAGAATTCTCTTGCCCCCCTTACAGAGCCAAAGGAAAATGATAAGCAAAAGATATGGTGGGAAGTTGTAAATTTCCTTGAAAGTTGCCAGTTATGAGACTCTTACTCAATATCTGGTGAATGCCATGGTGAGAGAATTATCATGCCCCCCTCACAGAGCAAAAAGGAAAATATAAGGAATGAATATAAAGTTATAGATAAAGATAAAAATGAATATAGAGATATGTAGCTAATATGTCAGTTTACGGCTCACTGCTATCAGATATGCGTGGATGCTTCCATCGAATCAGACCTCGCCTCGTGTGAAGATCTCAGGATCTCTACACGGTTGACTACCCTGTACTGATGAGGGCCAATAAGCCCGAAACCGGTCTACAGGTTGTTAGGCGTGTCTGTCTCGTTGGCAGCATAAACGCATGTTCGAAGAAAAAAATATTTGTATTTTTATTCATTTATATGAATTAATGCATAGACTACGAATAGATATAATTCGATATTTTGCGTGGTATTTGCCAGGAACGTAGTTGTTTTCTGCTCGTTTTCTACCTTGTTATGTTAGATTATTCTAATAATGTTGTGGAGATGACTTTGAGTTATTTATTTTCCTTTTTTTACACCACCACTCCACTTAGAGTTTTTGGCTATTCCCTTTGATTCAATCGGCTAGTCGAGCAACCCAGCCACTCTCATATCTTCTATATGGGAAATTCATTGAGGAGTGTTTCTTTCTTCGCCGCTTGGTGTCGCCGTCTTCATACACTGATTGGGGATCGGCTCACTGCTATCAAATATGCGTGGATGCTTCCATCGATTCAGACCTCGCCTCGTGTGGAGATCTCAGGATCTCTACACGGTTGACTTCCCTGTACTGATGAGGGCCAATAAGCCCGAAACCGGTCTACAGGTTGTCAGGCGTGTCTGTCTCGTTGGGAGCATAAACGCATGTTCGAATAAAGAAATATTTGTATTTTTATTCATTTATATGAATTAATGCATAGACTACGAGTAGATATAATTCAATATTTTGCGTGGTATTTGCCAGGAACGTAGTTGTTTTCTGCTCGTTTTCTACCTTGTTATGTTAGATTATTCTAATAATGTTGTGGAGATGACTTTGAGTTATTTATTTTCCTTTTTTTTACACCACCACTCCACTTAGAGTTTTTGGCTTTTCCCTTTGATTCAATCGGCTAGTCGAGCAACTCAGCCACTCTCATATCTTCTATATGGGAAATTCATTGAGTGTTTCTTTCTTCGCCGCTTGGTGTCGCCGTCTTCATACACTGATTGGGGATCGGCTCACTGATATCAAATATGCGTGGATGCTTCCATCGATTCAGACCTCACCTCGTGTGAAGATCTCAGGATCTCTACACGGTTGACTACCAGGTACTGATGAGGGCCAATGAGCCCGAAACCGGTCTACAGGTTGTCAGGCGTGTCTGTCTCGTTGGGAGCATAAACGCATGTTCGAAGAAAGACATATTTGTATTTTTATGAATTAATGCATAGACTACGAGTAGATATAATTAAATATTTTGGGTGGTATTTGCCAGGAACGTAGTTGTTTTCTGCTCGTTTTTTACCTTGTTATGTTAGATTATTCTAATAATGTTGTGGAGATGACTTTGAGTTATTAATTTTCCTTTTTTTTTAACTTAGGAAGTTCCTGCACATCCTCAATTCGCTGGGATTTTTCAGAAATAGTAGGTATATCATTTTCATTATCAGATATTTTGCCATAATAATCACCAGTCACAGGAATGTTCCTAGCAAAATTGAGGAAAGCTGGAGAATAGCTGTTCTTATAGCTTGAGCTACTTTATAAATAGAGGAATCCCAAGTTCGATGGTTATCATGAATATAACAGCGAATTGAAGTGACAATTACTTTATTCACCCTTCGAGTGAAATTTACCTGAGGATGGTATTTGGCATTATACCAAATTTACTGTACCTCATACTCTTTCATCAATTTTTCAAATTCTTCGCTAATAAATTGGCTTCCATTGTATACCATAATAAATTTGAGGTACTCCATCTAAGAAAAACGTTATTTTCGATAAACTTGATAATGCCTTTTGAGGTAGCTTTCGACATTGGATGAACCAAAACATATTTGGTGAACCAGTCCGTGACAACTAAAACATACTGATTACCATTCTTGGATCGTGGATATGCTCCTAACAAGTCGGCAGATATACATTGAAAAGAAAAGTTTATATTCTTGCAGGAACCCATATGACCCGCTTGAGGTAAATTCGAACTTTTACAGGCAGCACAAACAGGGCATTTCTTAACATAACGATAAACATCTTTGCGAATATTTGGCCAGTAATACAGTTCCAATATACGAGATAAGGTTTTAGATATTCCCAAATGAGCAATAGTCTCTTTGTCATGATAAAATTCAAAAATTTCGGTGAGATTACTAACGATATTATGATTAGATAAAATATGTTTGTATAAAATGTCATTCTCAACTCGAAGAGATAGGATAATTTTCAGGATTTTCTTGAACTCTCTTCATTAAAGAGGTATACCAGGTATCAGGTTGAAAGGTAGAAATATCGATAACCGAAACTTCAGCCACTGATCGAGATAAGGCATCAGCAACAACATTCAGAAAACCTTTACGATGTAAAATCAAACTGTGACAGTTTAACAGCCCACCTAATCAAACGGCCAGAAGGATTTGAGAGATTATGAAGATAAATAAGTGAGGCGTGGTCAGTCTCGATAGTGAATTTGGTGCCCTCAATATAGCTTCGGAACTTTTCTATACCAAAAATGACAGCCAGCAATTCTTTCTCCGCAACGGTATATTTCCTTTGACATGTAGTGAGAGTCTTACTTGCATAAGCAACAGGATGTTCTATGCCATCACATTCTTGGTATAGAATTGCACCGACATCAGTATCTGAGGCATCACACAAAATAACGAAAGGTTTAGTGAAATCAGAACTTGCCAACACTGGAGCAGAAGTAAGACGAGATCTGATCTCAGTGAAAGCTGCCTCTGCTTCCGGAGTCCAAGTGATGGGTTGGCCCTTTGTTCGACCATGAAGAAGATCTGAGGTAGGAGAAAAAATCGAGGAAAAATCCTAGCGACGGTACTAACTGACCAGACCTATCAACCGTTTGATTTCAGTGGTGCTCTTTGGAGTGGGGTAATTTATTATGGCTGAAACCTTCTCAGGATCGGTCCTCAAGCCCTGTTGATCTACAACAAAACCAAGGTATACCAAGGATCGGCGACAAAACTCACATTTTTCTAAGTTAACAGTGAGATTGGCATTTTTTTATCTCAGAAAAACTTCTCTCAAAGTTTGGAGGTGGAGTTCGGAAGTGGGAGTTGCCACAATTATATCATCCAGTTAGACGAAGCAAAATGGAGCTAATGAAGGTCCTATAACGATATCCATGAGCCGTGCCATGAGTTTTGGACTATTACTCAAGCCAAAGGGAGTTACCAAGAATTCAAAGAGACCTCTACCATGTACTGCGAATGCCGTTTTCTGCCGAGATGGCTCATCCAAAGGAATTTGAGAGAAAGCTTTTGGCAAATCGATAGAGGAAAGGTATCTTGCATCTCTAAGTTTATTTAAGATATTATCAATTAACGGCATAGGATAACATAGGATCATTCACTATGACTTCGTTCAATTTTCTGCCATCAAAACAAACTCGATATTCTCCGGAGCGCTTCGGAACCAACCATAGGGGCTGCACCATGGAGATTGGGAAGGTTGTATCACCTTGAGTTTCAACATCTCATCAATCTCTTTGTTAAGATGTTCTTGTATAGCAGGAGATAAAGGATATTGACGTTGAACCACAGGCTTTACATTTCCGGTATCTATATGGTGAGTTAACAAATGGGTTCGACCAAGTCAGTCTTTTGGAGCTATAGATTTGAAGTTATTGATAACTTTTTTAAGTTCACTTTTCTGAATGGTTGACAATTCCGAAAAAGGTATTCACAGCACAGATAGAGGACTCCAAGGAGTAAAAAAAGTTACTGAAATTTGCTTCTATCCGAGAAAATTTGAAAAAAAGTTCAACATTTAGGTAGGGACGATTATCGTTAGGTTTCATGACAAAGATTGGATTGATGTTTACATAAGAAATTTTTGATAAAAGATAGCCATTTGTTCCATTTCGCAAGAGACGTTATTATTTGTCCTGTATGTTTTGCCTGTTTTTCGATTTTTGATGGGACTGTGATTTGGCATTGCTGGTTCCTGGATTTTCGGGATTCTGAGTGGTAACGACTTCCAGGTTTTCGCCACCAGTTCTCCCGTTTTTTGAACAACATAACAAAATATTTTTCTGGGTTTTTGACACTCATTATAAGAATGGCCAGCCAAGCCACAATTCCAACAACGAGAAGTCGATAAGGTAGAGACGTTAGAGGAAGGAACATTCTTTCGAGAAGAAAATAAAGAAGGTGAAGAAAATGAAGGTGAAGAAAATGAAATGCTTGCTCCACTGGATGGACTTCTTAGATCAGGATCTAATAACCCACTATTACGAGACGGTGGTGCTTTATTATATCTATCAGCCCATAAACGTGATTCCTCTAATTTTTTACACAAATCAGAAAGTTCAGTCACTGTTTTTGGATCTTGTAAAGCCAAACTATAAATGAAAAAAAGCAAGAGATTTCTACGAATTTTACGCACGATTGTTTCTTCATCAGGTTTGGTTGTTAATCGGTTGAAAAGTCCTTCCATTGATGAGATATACAAAGCTACCTTTTCATTAGTTCATTGAGTTCTGGAATTGATTTCTCGTTCTAAATCTTCTTCATGGAAATAAGGAAGGAAATCTTTCTTCAAAGCTTTGGCTAAGTCATCCCAATTTCCGAATTCACTTTTATTGTTAACAAACCAAGTCCATGCTGAGCCTTTGAATAAGTCACAGGCAGACTGGAACAATTCTTGTTGCGAAACTCCTCGTGCTTCACGCGATAATTCAACTTTTTCCGAAAAAGAATTAACTGATTCTTTCTGATTTGACCCGGTAAAAAATATATTCCATTTATATGGAGCGACAGACTTAGGGGAGGAAAAGATAGTACTGTTATTATTCTGACCACTTTGCGGAGTGGGAGTAGAAGTTGTGGGCGATAATTTCCAATCAAAATTTGCCTCTAGTTCCGAGATAAGATATTGAAGCTGTTTTCTTTCTGCCTCTTCATTTTCATCATCAGTTTTCAAATTATCAAAACGATTTGACAAATGTGCCAAACGACTAGATATCCTTTTAAATACTGGGCTAGCCTTAGATCCATCAAACAGATTAATAACTGAATTTGAGTCGTCAATAGTTTCCCTCATTTCCGTCACATCTTCAGTATGTGAATATGGATTTTCAAAAGATCCACGAAAATTCTAAAAGAAGTTATTAAGAAAATTTGCTGTCAGAGAGAATTTGGGCGCCAGACTTGCAAGAGGTAAAAGTCGAAGAGATAAAGATACCTTTCAAACAACCTTGCTCGTGTGGAGAAAAAGAAAAAATATATAGATATAAAACAAATTAACAATTTATTACCTTTAACCAACATAAAAGATAAAGGCTGAAAATATGAGCTGAAGGCTTTACAAAATATACAGAATTTGTAGTGGAAGGCTGGAAATATACGTTGAAAAAAAAAATCTGAATCAATAAACCAGAATCAAAATGTCCAGAACATTTCACTTTACAATGAAATTTGTTTACTGATTCTTATCTGGAGGCCTTGGCACGTAGATGGATAATACCTGCGATGACTGGCGTTCTTTTAGTGAACCTGGTCCTGATCAAACCTCAATGAATTCTCACAGCCTGGGTAGCTTCGTCACCTTTCCTCAGCAAAAAATTGTACTTTATTACAGCTGGTGTGGAGACGATGGAAGGATAAGCTGTAGGTCTCAGGGGTGCAGAATCAGAGGTGGTATTAGGCTGCTATAGACCAATTATCCAATGAAGAACCTCCTTGTTCATCAGTCAATCCTCAGTGGTGCTCGAATAAATGGTGCATAGGAAGAACCAAACAGAATCAGGAAAATGTCGACAAAAATTGGCAGGGACGAAGGATATCCTTGATCCGCGATTTAGCTCAATGTTCTGGGTATTAAAATTAAATGCAAGATATATGATCAAAAATACTCAAATTCTCAGGAAAGTATTAAGCTCACAAATACTAGAATTGTAGAAGCTGATGTTATGCGAGATTACAGGAAATTCATTTATCAAGAACTTTCGGAATATTCCTGTTCATTCGATGTTCGTCAAATTAAAGAACTTGTAACGACCACCCTGTATATCGTTCGATGAATGTATAATATTAACTAAGGCGAACGGTCTGAACAGCCTCATTGGCGTAAAGATAAGACGAGAAATTGCAAAATCAGCGTTGAAGACTGAACGGCTTAGGGTTGAGAAAGAAAAGGTGAGAGACAGTAGGAGAGTGCCGGTAGACTCTGAACGGGAGAGTCGCGCACAGTATCATTTTGGAACGATGTGAAAATTCCTTTCGAAATTCAAGTTTTATTAATTTTATTTTATTCTTCATTGTTTGCATAATTGGAACTAATAATCAATGTCATATTATTTGCTTAACGTAATATTTAAACCGAAATTTTCGTGTGAGTGAGTGGTTTTCAAGACACCAACTAAGTCCCGAAAGAACGCAGTCATGATGGGTGAGATCAAACCAAAAACTATTGCTTAATGTTTGGAACGAGGGAACAGAACGCGATTATAATTTGAAGAACTATTTTTAGTCAAAATTTAACCCCCTAGTTTGATAGTTTTCATGGTAACAGTTTGAGTTGATAATAATTCAATTTTTTTTTGATTGTTCGTTTTTTTTTGTTACATTTTTTTTTAATCATCGCAATACATTTATATATTTTTTAAATCTATTCGTCGAGTCAATTCTTATACCCGGAAAATGTATCCCTAGATTCCAAAACATACTCGCTTCACAGCGGTAGGGCTACGAACCTAGCTTCCGGGACCAGTGCCGATTCTTTCTATTCCGTCCTAGCGCGGACAATCGCTAGGTGGTGGCAGCTCTACAAACATCAGTAGAAATATATATTCGACTTGAAGGGTTGTCCTAAAGTCGGTCTGTCGTTGCATGCGAGGGGGGTAGACTGACAAGTGGTCAGTAGTTCAGCGGCGCAGAAGGACGACTACGAGGGTTGTTGCTGAAGTTTCTTCGTTGTCTCGAAACCAACAGACTGACAAGTGGTCAGTATAGCAAAAAGAATTGCATCATCAAATATTTTGTTCATTGACCCGTGTTATTACAATGGTGGCAGCTCAAGTGGGATTCAGGGCAAACATTTAGGGTATTTTTCAGGGTATTCACGTGTAAGAAATGAAATTGTGTTATATAAGTTCAAGATCGATTCTTTTAATTTTTTCATCAAGACAAGTATTCAATATATACTTTTTTCAGTAAATCAGTTATATAAGTACGAGTGAGGAGTAAATTTATAATTTTTGCCGTTAGTTGAATCAGGATACTAAATTAATCATAAAATGGCGACTCCTCGAGTACCAGAGGCGGATCAAGTGCATGCTACCATAGATTCGTTTGCTTTGAGTTTAGGAATGATAGCGAATACAGTAGAATCATTTTCAGGGCGGAATAACGTTAAAAGATATTTTGAAAAAATAGAACAAAGATCGAAATTGGATAAGTGGTCTAAAGAAACAACGTTAGACATTGTTAAATACAGATTGACAGGCGATGCATATATCTTTTATCGAACAGAACCATCTCTAGAAACGGCTAACTACGATGATTTCAAGGCGAAATTTATAAAGCGTTTTCATATAGCAATCGTGCCTGGACAAAATCTCATGCAATTAAATAAAAGCTACCAGCGTCACGATGAAGATGTCACACAATATGCAACCAGGCTTAAATTAATCGGTATGAATATTTTGGAAGAGGATTTAATGAACGCATCAGCAGAAGAAACACCCGGTATTAAGAAGAAAATCGAGCAATTAGTACTTAATCAGTTCAAATCGGGAATAAATAAAAATATTTTGAGAAGCGTAGGTGCTCTATTCATGCGAACTGAGGATTTGACTATTGATAAAGCTGTCGAATTAGCACGTTTTGAAGAAATGAATGATATGATGATAAAACCGCGTAATGAAAATAGAGTTTCGGTGAACTCTTTGCGTTCTGAGGGTTATAGTCGAGTAACTTGTTATCAGTGCGGAAAATTGGGTCATTTAGCGAGGGAATGTAGAAATATAGTCGAAAAGAATTCGTTCAATTCAAATAGGGGCGGTTTATCGAATAAAAATTATCAAGCCGATGGTAATTTCAGGAATAGGTATGAAAGGTCAGGAAATAATTATTATGCTAGGGGACAGAGTAATTACGATAGAGAAAATCATGTGCAGGACAGAAATTGGAATAGCCGGTATAGAGGTGATGAATTCCATAGAACAGATCAGGAAAGGAAAATAAATTATGATAAAACGGGTGGACTATCAAATAATTCAAATTTTTTCGAAAATAGGACTAGTGGTTGTGGGAATTTGGAAGAAGGGGCAAGAGGTATTATAAATAATAGCTCAGCTTCATCAACGGGGGCTATTCGAAAAATATCGGGGAGCGTGAATAAGGAGGGAGTCCACAGTACTCAGGATCATTTAAACGAGAGGAGCATTTCTTCCAGGCCTCGAGAGGAAATGCGACATTAGAATCTAGTTTATCAGAAGATAAAATCAGAAAATTACATTTTCAAATACCCATTTTGAATAAATTAGGAAATCAGAAAAATTCGGGAATAATAAAATTGTGGTTGAATGGAGTTTTAGTAACGTTTTTAGTTGATACAGGGTTGGCCGTCACCCTAATAAAGGAGAGTAAATTGAGTAAATCCACAGAAATTATTCAAAATTCTCAAGTGAATTTATGCGGTATAACTGGGCATAGCGTGAATATTTTAGGAACTGCTATTGTAAATGTAAGTTATTCAAGGGAACTTATTTCAGATCAATTCTCGATAATAGTTTGTTCTAAAGATGTACCGTTGGAAACAGACGGAATTTTAGGGCGAGATTTTCTAAGTAGAAATAGAGTGGAAATTTGTTTTAAAAATAATTTATTGAGAATTTGGGGGATTGAAATAGTAATGCAAGATTCTAGAGGCGAAATATTAGATGAAAATGAGGACATGCAGGATGAGTATGATTTGAATATGACCACGGTTGAAACGAGTAGTATTGTGAATGAATATTTCGTGAACGACAAGATAGCGAAAATAGAAAATGACAGGAATATAGGAGAAAAAGTAACAAGTAGACGTGATAAAGTAACAGAGGAATATACGGATCATAAACCTAGTGAAACTGAGGTTGGAAATTTCGACGATATTTTTCCTAGAGATATTTTGAAAGAAAATAATACTGGTTTACTAGTTGGTAGTGATGGCCATAAGAAATATAGTGAGAAAAGGGTGAGAAGAGATTTTGTTGAAGCTAGGAGAGAATTAGAAAAACAGAATGCAGTAAGTAATAATGAAAATAGATACGAAATGGAAAGAAGGAAAATAAAGGTGAACGGAAATAAAAAGAAAATTGGGGAAAATGATACATATGTTGCCAATTGTCAAACTAATTTGAAAGAACCATATTCTTGGACTCAAAGTAAGGGATATTCTGCAAAGAGGGTAGATACCGAAATTGACTCGGACGAAATTAATTCTTGGACTCAAAGTAAGGGAAGGATTAATCCGGCTGGTTATAGGAGTATCGATGAGAATGGTGTGTACAGGGTGATACTAATGGTATATTGAACTTCGAAGACAAAGCTGTTGGGAATAATGAAGTAGAAAAAATCAGTTATAGGGCAAATAATGACAAAATGAGAAGGGAAGAAATAGTTTCGGGAAGAATATTGGGGGATTGTATATCGAGAAAGCAGAATAATTATATTGTAGAGGGATACTCTGATGGCGAGATGAAGTTAGCAAGAGAAAAAGAAAACTTTACTATCAAGTTAGGGCAGAATCAGAAGAATAAAAGTTCTAGTAATAATAATATCCAGAAAAATGCGACCCCTAAGAATATAAAAGATATCGGGCAACGGATCGTTGAGAAAGCGTTCGAAAATAACGAAATTGATAACACGGATAGTCATAACAAAACCCAGAATCAGGATCGAGATTATTTTGAGACGATTTTAAGCCCAGAAAAACAAGGAAACAAAGGAAATTAATCAGCAGACTGTAATGAGAAAACAAAAATATACTGATAAAAGTCGAGTTCGATAACGGTCGAAAATATGAGTCATCAAGAGCCTGAGTGTTCGAATGGTGAAAATAATGCTTCGCAAGTTATTCTTTTGAGCGATATCGTAGTACCGGAGAGATGTGAAATCAATTTTGAAATTGCTTACTCAAATAAATCGGCATTGGATACAGGGGAAACAGTCCTTGTCGAACCAGTAGATTTGAAGATACCAGGAGTTTACGTAGCTGCTATGTTAACGGAAATCGAGAATAATAAATTACGGTTTATAAATTTGAATAGCTATGAGGTAAAATTGATGAAAAATACTATTGTCGGACGATATGAAAAATATACAGGTTTTAATCCGAAAGCAACAGATCAGGAAGTTCATCGAGTAAATGTGATAACACATGAAGATTATGAGTTTATTAATAATGAATTTGATTTTTCTCATTTAGATGAACGTAGTCGACAACTGATGTACGAATTTCTTGCTAGGTATAGACGATTATTTTGTAGTAACGAAAACTTTTTGACCTATACTCATAAAGTTCAGCATAAAATTGTCACAGAAAATGTAAATCCTATTGCAAAACGTCCATATAGGGTTCCATTTCAACAGCGACAGATTTTACAGCAAGAAATAGATAAATTGTTGAAGTTAGACGTAATCAGACCTTCACAAAGCCCTTGGAGCGCCCCAGTAGTATCACTTACGAAAAAGGCAGATGACGGATCGACAAAAATTAGAATGTGTATTGATTATCGGGATTCGAATGCAGTCACTAAAAGAGATTATTACCCATTGCCTAATATAAATGAAATTCATACACTCTTTGGGCAGGCGAACATATTCAGTACTATTGATGTTAATAATGCATATCATCAAATATCCTTAGCTCCAGAAGCAATTGAAATATCTGCATTCAGTACTCCAGACGGACATTGGGAATTTCTGAGAACCCCGTTTGGCATGGTAAACTCCCCAGCAACTTTTCAGAGATTCATGAATTTTACGTTGTCTGGATTGACTAATAATAATAATAATAATAATAATAATAATAGCGTCTTTATTATGTGATAATATTAATAATACATAGTTTGCAATGTGTTGGCGACATTCGGTCAAGACCGCTCTTCCATGTAACCAATGACACATGTTTGGTGTATCTTGATGATATCATAGTTTTCAATTGCTCAGGAATAGAAGATCATATTGTCAAACTTTCTAAAGTATTCGATAGGTTATTGGACGCAAACATAACATTGAAAGCGAGTAAATGTAATTTTCTTTTAAAAGAAGTAAAATACCTTGGTTATGTTGTCTCAGAAACTGGAATAAAACCAGATTTACAGAAAATTGAATGCATACAATCATACCCCATACCCAAAAATGTTAAACAGGTTCGTTCTTTCTTAGGTTTGGTGGGATGGTATAGAAAATTCATAAAAAAATTTTCGGATATTGCTTCCCCCTTAACTGAACTAACTAAAAAGGATGTAGATTTTCAGGTAACACCACAGGTATTAGAGTCAATCGACAGTTTAAAAAATGCTATAACCTCTGATTCAGTACTTATTCACCCAGATACTAGTGCACCTTTTATTCTCGCCACTGATTCATCCGGTATAGGAATCGGAGCTATCCTGTCTCAAATGAGGGATGGATTAGAAAAACCTGTAGCTTTCGCAAGTAGAAAACTCAATAAGGCGGAGAAAAATTACACTGTTACGGAACAGGAATGTGCTGCGATAATTTTCGGTTCAGATGTTTTTTGTATGGTAAAAAATTCACCATCATAACTGATCATCGTCCGTTGAAATGGCTTCTGAATATGAAAGATCCAACTTCACGTTTGGCTTGGTGGAGTCTATTACTGAGCGAGTATGATTTTGATATAGTACATAGGCCAGGTAGAAAACATGGTAACGTAGATGCTTTGAGTAGAATCTATAGTTTGAATGAAATGAATGACACTAAGGAACCTAGAGAGTTGCAAACCATTTTGGAAAAAAAGATTACACAAAGTACGAATTTTCATGAAATAGTAGGGGATATATTTTCATGTCCGGAAGAATACGCTTTAGCGCACTGCGTTTCACGAGATTTTAAAATGACTAAAGGCATAGCGAAGGAATTTAGAAAGTTATTTGGGGTAACAGGATTGATAGAACAAAATAGAGACGTAGGAGAAGTTGCAATGCTATTTTTACCTGAGCGTACGATATACTATTTGGTAACAAAAGTAAATTATTACGATAAACCTTCCTATAATAATGTTTATTCCGCTTTGGGTGAACTGAGAAAATTATGTCTGGAAAACAACGATAAAATATTGGCAATTCCTCGTATTGCATGCGGCCTAGATAAATTGGAATGGTCAATAATTCTGAAAATGATTAAGACAATTTTTACCAACACACCAATCGACGTTTTTATTTATCAACATCCCGAGGAAACACCTAATTCCGAGGAAATTATCACCTTGAATGTTTTACAAGATATTCCATATTTACCGGTTTGGGATAAAGACCTAATAAAACAAGAACAGGAAAAAGACCATTTTTGCCGATCAATCATTTCAGACTTAGACAATTCACCTGAGGAAACGAAAGAAGAATCTGCGTATTATTTGGATTTGGAACATTTACTATACAAAACGGGAAGAACCGGAAATGATATGTTAGTAGTACCGAAGAATTTCGTGTCAAAAGTTCCGGGAGTGAAAAAAACAATGGATTTAATCAATTCTAGATTTTTCTGGCCTAATATGCGTTCGGATATAATTCGATATGTTGGTCAATGTGTTTCATGTGCTCAGAGGAAGACATCTCCTCATATTGGGAAAGTGTCAATTCAAAATTTTCCAGAAATTCAAGAACCATTTGAACGCGTCAACATGGACATTGTTGGACCATTAGTAACGACTTTGAATGGAAATAAATATTTATTAACATTTCAGGATTACTTCACTAAATATATAGAGGCAATTCCACTACCCAATCAAAATTCAGAAACAATTGCAAGAGCGTTTGTAACACATATTATAACTCGTCATAGTGTACCAAAACAATTGATCACAGACCAAGGAACAAATTTTGTATCTAAATTGTTCAAGGAAATATGTCGAATATTGCATATCGAAAAATTACAAACAACAGCGTATAACCCACAAGCGAATAGCGTAGAACGGGTACACCGAGTAATTAAAGACATTCTGTCGCATTATATTTCAAAAGATCAAACCGACTGGGACGAATGGATACCTTATGTTTTGTTTGCTTATCGAGCAACGACGCATTCTTCAACGGGATTCAGTCCGCATTTTTTATTGTACGGACGTGATCCAATATTACCGTACGATGAAATAATTAAACCACATATCAAGCGATATGATTATGATCAAAATTATGTTTCAGAAATGTTAGCTCGTATGAATAATTGTTTCATAATAGTTAAAGAAAATTTGGCAGGAAATAATGAAAAAAGAAATGCGCAATTTAATAAGAAGGCAACGGATCGAAATATAAAAATAGGTGATTTAGTCTATAGGTTGGACTTGGCGTCAAAAATTGGACTCTCGAAAAAATTATGTAAACCATGGACAGGTCCATATCGGGTGTTAGAACAGAAAGGGCCAGTAACTTTCAAGGTTAGAGAATTATATGGAAGGAAAGAATATATTACTCATCTGAATAAATTGAAGAAATGTAATTTGGAAGACAATAAGCCACTATATATAATAGATGAAGATTTAAATCACGATGAACAGGAAATGAGTATTCAAGAAAGTAGTCGTAGTAATGTTAGGAAAACTAAAGAAAAACTTATTGAAGATAAGACAGTATCGGATGATGAAGAAGTTGATGATAAATTACTTCAGGAAACGATGAAAGTATTACCTTTCATGTTGAATCATAATGAGAAAATAACTCCCGTAAGACAAGATGACCTTAGGGAAATAGTACCAGCAGAGCCTATTTTGAGACGCTCCTCGCGAGTTAGACGACCACCCAATCGACTAACTTATTAAAAAAAAAACTGTAAATATCGTCTTATTTACATAATAAAGAATCAATTATTGTTTCTCGAAGTATACGAATGCGTATACGAAAAAATATGTACCCATGATGATTATTCGGTTGAATAAGCTGTTGTGCTCGAGGAATAATAACTGAATAAGAGAAATTTTTATCGGACGATATTAACGGTTGAGATAATGGAATATAGAGTCTTGATTGTCAGATGTATACTATATTATTTTATTAACTGAATTTTATTCATGAGTATGCAAAACCGATTGTATTTAGAGGTGTAAGATTTTGAGAGAGGACATTGAGTAACGAGAGACTGAAGACAGTAGTAGTTGTAGAATAATAATGTTGTGGTTTAGGGTCATGGTGGTATACTGCGCTTTCGGAAGCGTTGTTACCCTCATCGCGTATGACTGTACGGATTCGCGTGTGAACATTTCCGTGATTTCGATTAAGGACGTCGCGGCGTGTCCTGACATAGACACCGGTTACAGCGAGAAACGTGGCGAAGTGACCGTACTGCAAAGAGACAATATCGCGGAGACTTACGTGAAAACGTGCCTCATAGAAGTAAATAGACTAATTACGCACTGCGGGATGCACAGCCATAGTTCAATAGTGAAGGGAGGACTCTATAGCTATACGTATACTCGCTTGGACGAGAATCCTGCTTGGACATCCATAGGTTCTGGACTTATTCAATCCTAGGACGACTCATCAATAATATTGTGATGAACGGAACTACTAGCGTAACCATCACTTTAGCAGGAAGCGTAAATTCAGATGGAAAATGTACGGGAGGAAGCTATTATGAAGCAGAAAATGAATGGAATGACGTTGTCGTGATAGCTACCGTAAAAATCATCACGAGGGACTATACAGCACCAGTTAAGATATGGGAAAACGAGGTCAGTTTACTAGGCGGTATTACATGCTCATTTTCTAGGGGACATTGCTTCGATTCTACCTTTGGGGAAACTGTTTGGGATTTTGATAAAACGAAAAGCTGTTCCGAAGACCTTACTATTTTATACCAGGGACTAGGACAGTGGATAACAGAAAAACTAAATAGTAATGAGATATCCAGACGATATCTAGTAGTAGAGCAAGAATCTAAAATATTTGCACTAATCCTTGTCGAAAAGCAGGAAACTTGTGGACTAAGCTCTTGGAGAACCGAACATCCGCAAATAATAATACTTGCGGAAGATGAAAATATAAGAAGTACACATTTCAAATCACATAGCTCGAAACAGAATGTTGATTTAATGATTTATGTTGACAGTAACTTCTTATATGTGGAACAAGCGTATAAACGAGCGATACATCAATTGTATCGAGATACTGTTCACCGGAGATGTCTATTGAAAAGAGATGTACTGATCAATCGATTACTAATGGCACCTCTCACTCCGTCGGAAGTTGGGCTTTTACTAAAAAAGGAAGTGGGCTATATTGGTAGAGTTCTTGGCGAAGTACTGTACATAATTAAATGTGTACCAAAAACAGCCGAAATTCGTAGAATTCATAGATGTTTTAATGAATTACCCATAACCGTTGATAATAGTTCATATTATATGTCACCAATAACCAGGATCATACAAAATCACGCAGAAGAGATCGAATGCAGCCCTTTAACTTGTAGCAATTTTAATAAACAATACAGCTCGGATTATACGTGAATTGCTACTTGATGTAACCTTCATGAAGAATCAGTTAACAGTTTTACCATTGTATTTTATTTGACCACTTCCTTACTCGAATTCGAAAACATGAGAAACTAATAGCAAATCGTTAGTCACAAATAGACTATTAAACCTACCTTCTTCATTCTTAGAGTTACATATTTTACAACTGACCAAAATATTTCTATTGACATGAGTGGAAACTGGCCCAGGATTTTATATGATGTTCTTATGAAGGTGACATGACAAAAACATGCCACAAACTCCCCCCTTATATCAAGTAGATGGACAATGGATAGGACTAACTCCAAATCCTATTCTAGTTGATCCGCCCAATGTTATAGAAGTAGATTCTGAAACACCAATAAAATTCACCCCTATACAACCTGTAAGCACTAGTGGGTTGTATACAGTGGAAGAAATAAATAAAGCACAACGCAGTTTAACATTCGGAATAGAGAGGCAGGCCGTGGAAAATATAATTACCAGAAGAGTAGCAGGATTTGACGTCAGTAATCAGGGGTACTCAACACTGAACATCTTCGAGAAGGCAGATTTAGAAAATTTAGCCCGTACCACTCTTCAGAAGATTTGGGGATGGTTTACCGAGGTCGGAATTTTTTTTAGTGGAGTAATGGGAATCTACATGATTTTTAAATGTATGCAATACATCCTAGTTTAGTTGTATTGAATGGATTCCATCTTTATAAAATATTTGGATGGAGTTTCGCATTGATCGCAAGTATATGGAATACGATGACAATGTGGATCGTGCACCGACACTATGCGAAGGAAGACCGCGAAAGACAGTCTCAAACCGCGACGAGCGAAACTGACGCTAAGAATCGGACCAGTGGTGGAGAAAGGAGACTATATCCGGACTTACATTGGACTGAGACATCTAATGCAGCCTCACCCCCTAGTGCGGAAGTTTAATCGAGTGCGTGAATGGGCAATTTGTGTTACAGGCGGTGTTGTCGCAACCATTTTTTTTTAGAAGAGGAATGTAACCCTCGTAAGCTTATGTATTCTTCATATAGATAATAAGGAATTGACCATCTGATCAATCAAGCTCTTGGGTATTAATTGAGAAATTATGTGTTAGAAATATTGACACAATCTGACATGTTTATTGTTTTTTTTTATTCATTGCTGCTTGTTCAATGTTATAAGCGATAAGCAAGCTATGAAATATGATTATCGAACTGTTACTATAAAAATGGGGAATGATAATATGTATTTTAGTAGTTATTGAAGTTATATTCTTGGAAAAGATTGCTACTCAGTGGAGTAGGCATCATTTTTGTTTTGGGGGGGTATTGTAACGACCACCCTGTATATCGTTCGATGAATGTATAATATTAACTAAGGCGAACGGTCTGAACAGCCTCATTGGCGTAAAGATAAGACGAGAAATTGCAAAATCAGTGTTGAAGACTGAACGGCTTAGGGTTGAGAAAGAAAAGGTGAGAGACAGTAGGAGAGTGCCGGTAGACTCTGAACGGAAGAGTTGCGCACAGTATCATTTTGGAACGATGTGAAAATTCCTTTCGAAATTCAAGTTTCATTAATTTTATTTTATTCTTCATTGTTTGCATAATTGGAACTAATAATCAATGTCATATTATTTGCTTAACGTAATATTTAAACCGAAATTTTCGTGTGAGTGAGTGGTTTTCAAGACACCAACTAAGTCCCGAAAGAACGCAGTCATGATGGGTGAGATCAAACCAAAAACTATTGCTTAATGTTTGGAACGAGGGAACAGAACGCGATTATAATTTGAAGAACTATTTTTAGTCAAAATTTAACCCCCTAGTTTGATAGTTTTCATGGTAACAGTTTGAGTTGATAATAATTCAATTATTGTTCGTTTTTTTTTGTTACATTTTTTTTAATCATCGCAATACATTTATATATTTTTTAAATCTATTCGTCGAGTCAATTCTTATACCCGGAAAATGTATCCCTAGGTTCCAAAACATACTCGCTTCACAGCGGTAGGGCTACGAACCTAGCTTCCGGGACCAGTGCCGATTCTTTCTATCCGTCCTAGCGCGGACAATCGCTAGGTGGTGGCAGCTCTACAAACATCAGTAGAAATATATATTCGACTTGAAGGGTTGTCCTAAAGTCGGTCTGTCGTTGCATGCGAGGGGGGTAGACTGACAAGTGGTCAGTAGTTCAGCGGCGCAGAAGGACGACTACGAGGGTTGTTGCTGAAGTTTCTTCGTTGTCTCGAAACCAACAGACTGACAAGTGGTCAGTATAGCAAAAAGAATCCGGGTAATATTTTGCATCATCAAATATTTTGTTTATTGACCCGTGTTATTACAAACTGGATAGGTTTAGCTGACTCAAGTCAACAGGATCCAAATGAAGGTATTTCCATCCTTCTCCAGAATTATTTTCGATTAAAAGAACTTAATTAATTGAATTAATTAAAGATAAAGATATGATAATAATATCAAATAGGTATTTAGAAATTCATAGGAAAAATAGGGTGGCAAGTCCTATAAAGTTAATGCCAGATAATTCTCCTAGTTCCCTCCAAGGTGAAAAAATGAACCAACATCTGATAGACCTTATATAACTCGACAATCTTCGACAAATGGTTGACTCAAATTGATTGACAAGAAATGTTAAACTAATAATCGATGTCCACAGTACTCGAAACTAGACGAGACAATGCCGGCGAAAACAACCGTATCTCAGGCAGCATTCATTTTCCAGAAGGAAAATTGATTTTCACACATGAAACAAGTATGAATAAAGAAATTAATGCTTACCTGAGATAGAGTGTCCGGCTGATCAACCACTAGAACGTCTCCTCAAATTTCAAGCTCCATAGGCAGGGATCACAGATCAAACCTCCTGTATATCAACTTATATAATATATGAATTTCCTTTCTCGGACAGGTACGGCACTGGGTATCCAAATATCTAAAAAAATTCACAGAGAGTAGATACTGATATAAACCTACTAACTACAAAGCTGCGGTGAGAAAACAAAATTGGCAATATTCGATTTTTATTTGATTGATCTGATCGGATTATTCGAATTTAATATTATACGAAATATCAGGAAATACACGTGACTCGAAATGGCCCGATATACCTACATATTTCAAAAGATATTACCTTTTGAATAAAAATAGGTAAGAAAAATATAACAAGAAACAATTAATATATTATTCAAAAAATCATTTAAGCCAACCAAATGTCGTCGATTCCTCGTTATTCCCGAAAAATTTCCAGATTCAAAAAGGAAAAAAAAAGGTCAGACCTACCAGATATCAGTTCACCTGCTCACCTCGGAAGCTCGAACCAGAAGAGATAAATCAAAAACCTATCCATCCTCATCAAGTTTTTTGTCAAGATCATGCGTGACCACAGGATTCGCATTGAGCAGTGTCTATTAATACGATACAGCGGAGATATGAAAAAAGTGTATACAAGTTCTTTGAATTAAAAACAATTTCGTAGATGAAACGAAATATTCGTTACAAACGTTGCATCGACATTGACTGCAATTGAATTATATAGTGGTCATAATTCTGTGGGAACGCATCGGACTCGTAACTCGGTGGTCTTGGGTTCAAATCCCGCCGATAGGACTTTTTCCATCAATTCTTATTGTCAGTAGTCTATGAAGCGTTTCTGACGTAATAATAGAGCGCACATATCGGAGACTTAAAGGGGGCCTAGGGAGGAAAGGCGGGTCAAGGGAGTATATGCGGAGACCTAAGTGGGGCCAAGGGGCTACCTAAAGGGGCCAATATATATCCCATGCTGCAAGCAGAATACATAACCTCAAAAATAATTTGAATTTTCTGCCAACAAAAGTGGGTGGGGCTATGACGGCTTCTGATTGGTCGGGCGAGTATGATGCGTTGCGTTTCCATACTCCATCTCTGACGTTATTATCCATAGATCTTCCTGCTTACGCTAGATCCGGCATCCTGTAGTAATTTTTAGGTCAAGAGGGGTCTGCAAGAAAGTAGGTACTACATGATCACGTGATACATCACATGTATGAACAAGAATGAAAACGACCGATCAATGACCTAGTACTTTCAACCCCCCCGGACCTACAAAACAAGTAACCTGGATACCGGATCTAGCGTAAGCAATAAGGTCTATGTAATCATCAGATGCATGGAACACTTGACAGTTGACACAGCGACATGGAACACTAAATAGTTGACATATGACAGTTGACAGTTGACATATGGCCGTTGACATATGACAGTTGACATATGACAGTTGACATATGACAGTTGACATATTACAGTTGACATATTACAGTTGGCATATGACAGTTGACATATGACAGTTGACATATGACAGTTGACATATGACAGTTGACATATGACAGTTGACATATGACAGTTGTCATATGACAGTTGACATATGACAGTTGACATGTGATTGTTGACATATGACAGTTGACATATGACAGTTGACATATGACAGTTGACATATGACAGTTGACATATGACAGTTGACATATGACAGTTGACATATGACAGTTGACATATGACAGTTGACATATGACAGTTTGCATATGACAGTTGACATATGACAGTTGACACATGACGGCCATCTTGTCATGGTACCCGCCTAGCAGAGATAAGTAACCCTAACAAGATGTGCACGTCCTATGGGAGGTTTTGAAATATAGTCACGTGATTTATTTTTGTTCCAACGTATTATCACAAATGGCGTTTAATGCGTGAATCTTCATTTTTTTTCATGTGACGATAGCGTTTCGCAGCTAAACAAATAACGAACTTTCACGAACTTAGATTCCATTACTCGAGTTGATTTGTTAACTTCACGTCAGAGATAATAACCTTCAAGTTTTACATGTTTATTTTCTGAAAATTTTTGTTTGAAATGGAATATGGTGAGAAAATATGAATCACCATCAACTATGTATCCTGGACTAGACAAAATTACCACAGAAGGGAGGTGTAGATAATAACTTGAAGATTGGAATAAAAGTGAAAAATTCGCCGTGAAGCATATTCAAATGCTACAAAAAAAATCCTGACATCAACTCCAGGTATTGCCTTTGTTGCTCGGGAAACAGTATTGACAGCATATGCAATGTAAGGTCTGGTCAAAACTGCCATATAAATCAAATTTCCTACTGCTGATATGGAATGAATGTTCTCTTCAAGATGACTGCTTTTCTTGATCAGTTTTAGCATCTGCCGGATATGATACAGGAAAGGCATTTTCCATATTTGTTTTACATATGATTCTTAATGTATGAAGATATCATTCTGAATAATTTGCATTTCCAGGTAGATATCTCCTGATTCAATAGTTACCTTGAATGATTGTTCATACAAACTTTTTATAAGCTTGCACACAAAATCTGTTCCATCTTCGTATCCGTCTGATTGGTTCATATTCATATACATGGAGATCTAATGTTCAATCACCAACATTATTCAAGAGTATTTTGATAAAGATAGATGAAATTCTGATGAAATTTATTTGCTTATACAGCAAGGATAGGAAGTATGGCACTTGACACTTGAATACAAAAGCAAAACAAGCAAAAGACAAAGACAAACGGATGAAGAAAAATAAAGAAAATTCTGACCTTGAACTGTGAACATAGCCCTTGGAACATGGCAGCCAGATATGGCAGCTCGAAAAGCTATGTTCACCCTTTTGGAATCAACGGCACTAGTTCCATCTAGTGGCTGATTCCAGAACCATGAAAAATATATTGCCAATTTACAACATTGACGTGCACATCTTGTTAGGGATACTTATCTCTGCCGCCTAGGTACACTACTAAGCTATAGCATCTTAGACAGCTTCCTCTGATAGTAAAAATAATTTTGTATTTTATCTTCGCGCTAATAATAAAACTCTTATGTGCGAAATGAGATCTTCATATGGAATTATGTTGACAGTGGAGAATTCCATAGCCGAAGTGTTGGGTTTCGAGAAAAGATTCAACTCAGCCAACTTTCTACATAAATCCACAAAGCCGGTGAAAATTATTAAAGTTTGCCTAATTATCGGTTGCAATATCACGAGCGGGGCGTACCTGAATGGGGAAGAAGTTTATACGCTGTATGAATTCGACATCAATGTGGATCCTGGATATAGGCTGTCAAAGGAACCGAAAAACATAATATATCTACCAATCAGCCCGACCGGACGTCCGTCTATCGATAACATTACAGTGAGAATTTTGGATAACGAAAATTGTTGGGTCGATTTCCGAGGAGAGAAGATTATAGTGAAGCTTGAACTGAAACAACTAGATTGATCTCAAAAAAATAGCAGAGAAAAGATGGGGTTCTGCTTCGGTAACCAATCAATGCGCATATCCGTCCCCATACCCCACAATGATCGCAGAAATAATAAAAAGGAGTGTACACATGGTCGCTGATTCATTCGCGAGTGACGTCTCGATCAGACAAGGCGGCACCATAAGCTATCGGAGAGCGATATTGATTTCCTGAAATCAATCGGACTAAAAGTGCTACAGAAAAAATAGAGATGGCTTCCACAACTTCTACTAGCCTCCAATTGGAAGTGTTTGATGAACCAATATTTGATCATTCCCTAATAAACCTGCATACACATACAAGCCATACGGTTCACCATCATTCAAGAACTCTGACGAAACAAGAATAGCTGTCAACTTTCAAGATTTGATATTAGATATCGGAGAGAGCTATATCTACATCGAAGGAAAATTCACACCACAAGATTTTACAGCAGATTGCTATTTATCCAATAATGCTTTAGCATTCCTCTTCGATGAAATTCGCTATGAGATGGGTGGCGAACAAGTGTGTATGATTCGAAAACCGGGCATCACTACAGCAATAAAATGTATGATCTCCCATGGGAAATCGAATAAGAAATTTCTAGAGACGCAGTTGGAGAATTAATGATAATAATCAACCGATCCTAGACAAAGTCAATCACGTAATAGGCAAAAATTACCACTCAAATACTTGATGGAATTCGCTGAGGACTATAATAAGGGTGTCTCGAATATAAAATGATAGTTTATACTTATCATTGCTCGCTCATTCAAAAACTCCTACATGGGAGTAGTTGATGCGAAAATAGAAATTTATAAGATTGAATGGAGAATAAGGCATATCATGCCGTCATATGAACAAAAACTCAAACTATTGAATCTCATCAATAAAAGTTCAACTTCGAAGATAAAAATAGCGTATAGGATGTGGGATAAGTATGAGTTACCAACTATCCGTGAAACATCCGTGAAACATCTTGGGCTGTCAATACTACCAACAGCCTCGAGAGGCCGCGATACATCATCATAGGATTCCAGAAATCTGCTAATACAGATGATGTATCTCAAGACGCCACCCAATTCATAAATGCTGACATTGATAATATTCGAGTGTATTTGAATTTTGAAGTATATCCATATGACCCGCAAAATTTTTATATCATCAATGATAAAGGACGAATCCAAACGGATAAAGAAGTTGCAAACAATTTCAATGATTATTTTATAGACATAGGTGAAATCATGTCGAATAGAATAGAGAAACCAACATCTCCTTTGATAAAATATAAAAGAAACATGAAAATCTCGCTATTTCTACACCTGGTGAGAAAGAATGAAATAATAAGAAAGATATCTTAATTGAACAATAAGACTTATCCAGGGCCTGATAAGATTTCGGTATAATTCGTCAAGAAATATCACATGTATCTCATAAAACCAGTTCGCTTCCTAATATACTCAATTTTTCTGACTGGAAAGATCCCACCTACCTTCAATGAATCTATCACAATTCCAATCCATAAATCCGGGGAAAAACAAAAAACAAACAACTATAGACCCATAACAGTTATAAATAACTTCGCGAAAATATTTGAAAAATATTTGAAAACAGGTTAGTGAATTTTCTTGAAAACAATAATATTATTTCCAACTCACAATATGGATTTAGAGAAAACCTATCCACGGAACAAGCTGTTTTTGAATTAACGAATTAGGTATTCAATTGCTTTCAAGACCAGAAAAAAAGTTTTACGGTATACTTGGATTTAGCTAAGGCGTTTGATACCGTCAATCATTGAAAACTTTTTCAGCGGTTAGAGGACGGAAGAGTAAGAGGCATTGCATTAAATTTATTAAAAGATTATCTATCGAACAGAATACAGATAGTGAAAATAGATGATTCTTATAGTGACCCTTTACCTGTCGCCATGGGTGTACCTCAAGGAACTGTCATGGGCCCCATACTGTTTTTACTATATGTCAATAATATTTTCAATATTAAAAATTTCGAAGGAAATTCAACATCTTATGCTGACTACACGGCTGTAACATTCGTAGGTGGAACATGGGAAAGCTGAGACTGGCATGAAACAAACTTACTCTTGGCTGAGTACTAACCTACTGAGCCTCAATCTAGATAAAACACAATTCATGACATTCTCTTCTACAAAAAAAATTAACCAGAAAAATCAACACTTACGATCCACAAATCTACATGCCCAGAAAATGAAAACTGCTCTTATCCTACAGCAAATAAAATCGAAACAATGAAGTATTTAGGTATAATGATTGATCAATCGCTACGCTGAAACGATCACATGCAATATACAGTGAAAAGATTTCGAAAGCTGGTTTATAAATTTTATCAACTCCGAAATATCCTGAGAAGAGATGTAATGCTGCTGGTTTATAACGCCTTGGCAGAGTCAGTAATACTGTCACGCTCAGACCTTCAGGGGTAAAATATCGGTTATAAATTCTTCCCTGAACATCCAAACTGGTGACTTGGGGGTTTTTAACTCGCTTGGCAGCTAGAAATGAGGCTCGGTATCCAGAACAACAAAAACACAATTACTTTATTAATTAGACCTTAACAAAAAGGGGTGTAATCAAATCACCATCATCGAATTCATTATTACATTTGACTAAAGCCAATTGAATATCGAGCAGTACAGAGATATTGATCCGTGAAGAATAAATCAAAATAAACATGGCATAAACAAATAAAAATTCATGCGACTTACCAAAGGGCGTACTTTTCCATGTTGAGGGAAAATGTATCAGCACCGGAGATCACTCGAACAAATCAAAAAATTAACCCGTGATCGCACTAGTCGCGATCCCAATCGTAAGTGTCGCTTTTCGATCAACATCTTTGACTCGATCGAGAAAATACCTCGTCAGCAAAGTATCTATCGGCGCGAGTTAGTTCGAACCTAGGTGCCAGCGACCTCAGAAAATATTGAACTCAATTGAAAGCCATTACTAATTGAAATCAGAGGCTTGATTTCCTTTAGAAACGCTGATATCTAAAATCGACTATTCTGTTCGACGGAAATATAATAAACCATGAATACTGAGAATCTTCGCGAAATGATTTATCGAAATTTAGAATAGGTAATATATGAATATGAATAAATTTTAATCCATATCTTGACAATACGCTATTGTATTATTGTCTGGGATGGGTTATACATGACAGCCTTGCATAACTTAGATATAAATCGAAACACTTCAATTAAAATAATGTTCTAGTGGAGTAAAATCCAACCAGAAAGTCGCTCCGTTCTCCAAAAAAATTTTTTCGATGTATAACCAGTTCCGACCTTCACAATACTGTTAGGTATATATTTTTCTATAAGAATATCATTGGACGACATTTTTGAGACTGGACGAACTTTTTTATTTAGAAAAAACTGAAAAACTCTGAAACTAGAAGAGGTATGGAAACTCCTTCATTATTTCAAACGTGTTCTGATTTGGGAGATCGGAACATATTCATACAACTTGGACATAGTGCAAATAAACGGTTTGTGTCACGAAATTTCCAGGAAATTGGAAAATTCTATTTGCAGCTGCTTACTAGCAATTCACTCCATAACTGGTTGTATAGTATCCACAAAATAGGATGAATAAAGCCTTTGATATCTTGAGGATAAATATTGCAAGTTTGGTGGAATCTTTGTCGAAATGAATGTGAATAGACTGCCAAGATACATTCAGAGATCCTGTTAAAGAACAGGAATCAGAAAATGAAGAAGAATATTGAAATGTACAGGGTCTTCACGTATATTTTGATAGAAATAATAAAAAATATTTGGTGTCCACGATTTCGGAATATTGTGTTTCTGTTTCATTTTCCATATTTCTCCAGGAGAAAAACCAAGATCGCATGTGATATAGAATTCGTTTTATGTTCCTCGAAATGAAACTTCAAGTTTGTAATCGTCAAATTGAATCCTTTTTCGTTTTCTTCGTTGGAGAGAATTCGTATAATTCAACAATTTTTCAATATTTTTGAAAGTATTCGTATAAAAGGATTCACATGGTCGCGATATGATACTTCAGAGAGTAGGTATAACACATTTTTTCCTGTTATTTCCATCTCTACCTTGTCCATCTTCTATGTCCTTAATAACTAAATAATTGAGAATTCGTATAAAATCTTAATTTCAACTACAACTATCCCGAAATCAATTGAAGATAACATGAAATATGTCTATATATTTGAAATCAGATCAATATACTTTATCCAATATCCATAATATATATCGTGTATAGGGTGTTCCATTCAGAAACAATATATTTGGAGCCCACTTTTTTATATCTTCAACTGTTTTTCTGTTTACTTGTATAATTGTATAATATCTACAAGAAAAATATCATAAGATAATATTTTGAAGAACGAATCGTCAAAAGATGAAAAAGTTAAGGGGGGAGTTTAAAATATACGTGAAGAACCAGCACATTAGTTTTCATTTAATAGTTCATTTGAAATTTGTTTGAAATTTATAATTATGGAATGTAATTTTTTTTGTACTTGCATTATTGATTTTGACACCATTATATAAACAATTTCCTCGACAATTTATCAACATAACATAGTGCGCTTATAAGCCGGGTATTGAGAATAGGCTCTGGTATTGCGTCGAGCGCGAGCAGTTTCCGAATGCGCGGAATTACAGACATTTTTGAAAAACCATATCGTCAAAACTATTACATATGTGTCAAATTTCCTTATTCTGAAAACTTTTTCATCCCTCTATCTCAATTTTCTTCGCTGCATGTACATCAATATTTCTAATAATAAAAAAGTTTCACGATCAGTGAAAATTTGATCTCACGGATTCTACTATTTCACATTTTCTATCAATTCAGATGAAGACGCGATTTCATTTCATCTTTCTCATGTCACGTTGATGAGCGCTAAATGATCCTCCCTCGATTTACGAAGGAATCAAATCGATATCTTGATTAGTTTTCGAGATATTGAGTGATATGTTTAGGAAAACTCGTTTTCTATTTTTTTCGTACTTTTCTAAAAAAAAGTTCAGCCCCATAGGAAAATGTCGTCCAGCTGGATTATGATGAACAATCACATGAAAAATATAATCTGATAGGTCTGATTTGGTTATACCCCGGGAAAAAACAATGGATTTTGGCCTCGTTTTTACTCCACTATTCAGAGAAAATAGAAGATTTTCAACTGAGTCCCTATATGAAGAAACTTGACTATTCAATGTGAGAAAAATATACGTCTATGAATATTAATTATGGATATTAAGTAAACCCATCAACATCATCTCCCATAAGCATTATACTAGAATAATAGCTGAAAAGAAAATATTTACACCACGCTGTAGATTGTCTCACAACCAGAAATTCGTAACATATTTCGGCCCTAAATTATACAATCAATTACCTAAACACATAAAAATATCAATAGCATTAAAAAACGCAAATCAGAAATTGATTTTGGAATTTAATATAATTATATCATCAGGGAACTACAATTATAAATTATGATTACAGTGTAACTTAATAGATAGTGATAGCTTACATCTTAGATGAGGATGCTTACATAGGTGGTGATATGGATTGTTGTGAGGTATAAATATAAAACATATTAAAATTATTAATTAAAACAGTAGTTGATTAAAGTCAACTTGTCTGAGAAGTAGAAATTGAACAGAATTTAAGATTCAACACTACGTGGATTCAAGAATATGAATTGAGGTAAGAAATTAATTGGAGTTGACAAGACAAGAGATCTTCGTAAAGTAATTGTCAATGTCAATGGGGAAGCATGACATATTACCAACTAAACAAAGTTACCAACCTGTAGTGGTTTCTTAAAAATGTATACTGTCATTATTGACATTGTTATGTCTCTGATGTTTGTTGTCTAGTGTCAACAAAAAGGAGTAAATTTCACTCAAGCAGTGATTGATATCTGTTTTCTTGTTGATGCAGTTGTTGAGTTGAAAGATACATGCCATTTCAAGAAATGATCTCTTGGTGAGGGATGGTTCACTGTTTAAGACTTTCATCTAATCAAATTTCATATGATGGTCGTACTTGTTGACATGTTCTGCTAATGCACATCTTTCAGGGTGCAGTCTGCAGTCACTTTTGTGAGATGTTACTCTTGCACCAAGAGTACGGGAAGTCTGACCAACATAGTTTTTATCACAGTCCCGTCAGGGAACACTATACACAACATTCGTTCTGGACATCAGTGGGATCTTGTCTTTGACTTTACTATGGATGTTTCTGATTGTTAATGTTGTTTTGCTATTTTGATATTAGGAATGAATTGAAAAAGTCTTGCAAGTTTGGGTATTATTTCTCTAAAGGGTAATGGAACATATACAAATTGTGGTATTCTCGATGAAATGTTTGGAGCAATATCTGCAATCTCTCCAGTAATGGTGTTGTTCAGAGGAGGATCATTCATATTATTAATTTCTAATGCTGAGGATGTATTAAACAAAATTTGTTTCACTAGACTATGTGGATATGAATTTTCTAAGAACAGTTCCAATAAAATCTTCACGTTTTTTTATGGAAGGTACTGTCTGAAATTTTCAATTCTTCAACTGTTTGACCAGGTTAATTTTCATCGATTGTTTATGGTAGGTAAGATAATTGATATATCTTCCTGAGCTGCATGGTTTTCTGTACCAGTCAATGTTGATTTGGTTTTCATTGGTTCTTATGAATTTTGTGTCAAGGAATGGTACAGATTGTTGTAAATCTTCAGTTTCAATCTTGAATCGAATGTGAGGATCTTGGTACTGCCATTATTATATCATCTACATATTTTTTAATGAAGGGGGGTTGAATGAGAGTACTGGTAAGACCATGTCTAGTATGTTGTCCATTACATAGGCTGCTAGGATTGGGGAAACTGAAATACCCATTGGAGTGCCAAATGTTTGTTTGTAGATTTTGTTATCAAAAGTGAAATAGGTACTATCAAGAAGGAAGGTTGAAAGTTTTATGATTGAGTCTTCACTGATACTGCAATGATTGCTGATATTTTTCCACTGTTTATGAATGGCAATTATACAGTCTTCTAGGTATACGTTACTGTATAGAGAAACTACATCCAAGCTTGCTAATACATATAGTTGTTGGGTAGAAATGTGTTATTGAATTTTTATGTGACTTCGAACGAATCCTTTATATAGTAATTATTTTTGAAGTCATATGCACTGGTCAAAATATCTGTTAAGAAGGAATCAATTGCTCCGGTGGGTGATCCAACAGAGGTGACAATTGGTCTCACAGAAAGAGTTGGTTTGTGTATTTTACACGACATTCCACACACGAAACGGAAATAACCTATAACTTTTCTCTTTATCTTCACTATGTTGATGTCGCAAATAACTTTCTCTTCTAGCTGCTTTGATTTGTGGGATGACCACACTATCTAGTGCAGCGGGCGACGTTGGTGTAGTTACAGAAAACTCTGTACTCCGACGTCGAATTCCCCAAAGCACGTTTCTGTTTTGTGCCAATAGGTGGCACTGTACCGAAAATCTGTATTACTCACTGTTAAAGACCGCATTGTGGTTTTCAAATAGTGATCGTTCCGAGTGTGGATTGTCGACTGGCCTAGTGCAACTGATGAGGCTTGGCGAACCGAAACAGGACTGTATTGCACCAGTTGACATTCCATACACGAAACGGAAATAAGCTATAACTTCTACTACTGTCTAGTCTCTATTCAACCTGACAACTCTGCCACCCTATTGGTAAGACATATATCACTATGATCCATAGTTCTTCATATTACAACACCACTATATAGCATCCTGATGGTCACGATACAAGCTCAGCTTAGGTGACCTCAGATTGCTCAAATATCTATACATTTTTGTTTATACAAATTAAGTATATACAAAAGTGATCAAAACATAATAACATTCATTCAACTATAGGAATAACAAGAGTAACATAGGGTTATGAATATGAATATACAAGATGTAGATGATCTTAAAACTAACTTACATTACGTTGATTTGGTGTCACGAGTAGCCCTAGATCAGACTAACTCCAGAACCCAGCATTCACTATTTATAAGAAATACAAGTTCGTGTAAACACGTTCCTGCATGGGTTCCTCAGTTAGCACGTTTAGTTCAATGTCAGTCATTCTTAATGAAATAATTATTTATAAAACTATGAAAAATCAATTTGGAATATACTCTAATATACTGAATGTTCTACTCGTGACAATATGAGTGAGCCGATGATGGGTATCGAAGAATTCAGGAATAAGAACCCATTATTCATCATCGATTGCAGTCATCAAGCCGATGCCATGAAATCCTCAACAGTAGATATCAAATTGGAATTTGATACTCGCAAATCAAAATTCTACATGATGCAGTCATACATATAGTGCTCTAGATGGCTCCATACAGACGAAGAATTACGAAGCTATGATCAGATGGATCACTGCCACCATAGTTTAAGATATATATTTGTAGCAGTTTTTTCGAATAATATCAGATGAAAAATGTCGAATAATTTCCCGACAATCCCGACATTAAGGCGGCCATCTTGGTCTAGCACCCGCATATAGGTATACTACAATCACAAGATGTAACTAACCATCTTTCTGGATAATGCGGGTTTAGAACTCATGTCTTGAAACATATAGCGAAGAAAATATAAATATTAGTGGTTTCAGTACTTTGCCACCTATTAGACATCACTTTGTGATATTTCTTTTCGATTTTTGGTCTGACAAAAATTATGAACGAGCAGCCAAGAAACCTAGCATGGTTAGCGAATGAAAAAATAATCAATAGGGGCTACTTTGTCACCTTGTGAAAATGCTTTGGAAATGCGTTCAAACGGCTAGAATGACAAGGTATCCTAGATATGGAATCTTTGGACAGAAATGTATGTATATATTTTTAACAGGTTTCAGCCTTTTCTGACCAAAAATGTGTTCACCACCTACTTGATATCGTATTTAGCCCCGATCTGCAACGATGCAACGGTTCTGGCAATGATGGCTTCTTCCTACGGATCAAGAGGGTTTGATGAACTCTAGATTTCGTAGCATTTATAAGAAAGGATACTGCTTGGAATTTGACAACCTCTGGGCCCCTTTTCTTGAATTCTAGGGAGTAGAAAAACTGATAGAAAGTGAGGAGGAAACATATCATTCATCTGTCAAAAAGTGAGATAGTTGCCCTGCTTTCTATTCCCTAGAATTCAAGAATAGGGGCCCTGGACGCCTGTTTCTCGTTCATACCATCTTTCACCCCACGCACCGCTCTGGCCACCTGTCATTCAGTGAAGTTTATGTGGTAGCTCCGGCTACCCGATGTTTTCTCGTAGATCCTCAGTATTCCTAGTCAATTAAAACCGAAAAAAATAAAACTAGCCTCACCAGAAATAGAAAATAACCAAAAATTTTGATAAACAAAAATAAAAACCATCAGCGCGCACTAGGTGACAAATGTACCCCGGTGACAAAGTAGGCCCGTTTTAAAGTACAAGTCGCGGAAGAGAATTCTGACCAGCCTGCTGCCTGATATCGTTTTTTTTTTTTCAACCATGCTAAAAACCTGAAAACTTTTCGTGATAGCAAGATGGCAGCTAACAAGCTGCCAAGGTTGCCAGATTGTGGGAAGAAGTAAGATGAGAAGCTATTTATTTCGCGAGTATAATTATTATAAACGTAAATTATGTATTGATGAGACAAATCACACACAAAAAAACAATATAATAGCGTGGGACGCTAAAAAGTGATTCTTGGTTACTGTCATCTTCAATTTCGTTCAAGAAATGATGCTTTTTCATAAGTTATGTACCCTTATCTGCTGAAGCAGTAAGAAATAAGGCTCCTCTTCTAGGAAACCGTCGCCCAAAGCCGACGTTATAAATTCATGTTAATTTGCATAATCTATTACTCTGTATTCTGTTTTCCGCATCGTTCATTGTAACTTGTTTTACTTATAAATGAATAATCTTTTCAAAAACCATTATCGAGTTTTAGAAAACATAATTGGCGCATTCGTAGGATATCGGTGCAATTATTAGTCGAAAATCACGCGGTATTGTGACCGGTTTCGAAGAAAAACGTGGATTTCAATCATTCGGCACCAGTAGTTAAAAATATTGAAATTTCTGAGTGAAACGGCATTCAAAAAGAAATTGAGTTCACCTGAGGGGCCGTCACCAAGCTGTTCAAGACCCGCATACTGTTATGTATTAATGATGATGGGATAGGCTTCATAATAAAACGACCATCAACAATCTTGTCTGGTTCTAAAACTGTTTTGATTGCATTCTTCCCTGTCATTTCACCCACTTGACACTTGTCAAGTTGTCCGTGTTGGTGTTGCTCTTAGCACACTCCAGTGTCACTCTGAGCACACTCCACATCCTCCTTTCTTACGAAATTTTGATTCAACCTGTGTTGAACCAAGGAATAGAGTTACAATTTATGGTTATTGAGTATCTAGAATATTAGTACATATAGGTATAGTTCTCAGCTTATTTACAAATAGTTTTGACACACCTAGTAGTGAAAATATACATTTTTTGCTTCACATGACAGCTACCAATTCAACAATTTTTCTGTGCACTTAAAATTTATTGAACTAACGTTAACATTATGTAGTTATTTTTCACTTCCTATTCTATTATCATTGTTTCTTTCCATCTCATTTACATAAATACAAATATTTACTATAAGTACGTTTTACAAAACTCGTTTACAATTCGCTTCAGAAAATTTGATTTACCCTGTACTTACAATCTTGTTGACATTCTGTAATTATTTGTTACATTCAAATACATTCATAGGTACCCACAGTATATTTCACCAAATACATTCACAAATTTCTTCAGATTTATATTTTCTGTATCACTTTTTATAGTAATTTCTGAAATTGTTCCTGTTTCCTGTGTAGGAGAATTTTTCGCTATTCCGTATCTTTCTTAAAATATGATGTCAATATCAGTAGAGTATAATTTTCTGTTATTTTTCAATTTCCTACCAGGTCGGCTAGTTTTACTAACTTCCTCGTTTCGTTATTCTGCGATTTGTGGTGGCGTTTTTCGATACTTCTCGGTCAGTGTCAATAGATGTATACTATTTCTAGTGTCTTCATTGTCTGCTTCAATTTTTTCCTCTTGGGATTTACGCATAATGTCCTGTCCTTCATTTTTGTTTTCTGAATTGCATACTCTCAGATATTGGTAGGTACCATAATTGGCCTTTTTTACTATATTTTTTGTATTTTCTTACATTTTGTTGCATCCATTTTTGGTTTAGCTGGTCTTATGAATCTACTGTTCCTAATTAACGTGAAACCATCAGTCTTCATTTTGATTCTATTTGATCTAATTCCTATTTTTTCTTGTATTCTCCCTTTTTTCCAAATTCCTTAGATTTTTTCTTGAACTCACACTCAGGTACTTATCGTCTTTAAGTTCTTGCCGTTTTTTGGTTTTTTGTCATGATGCGACTTCTATTTTAGTTGAAATTTCTCTATAAATTGGTAATATTGTTTTTTGTTAAAAGATGCTTAATTTTTTGGTAAGGTGTCCCTTAAGTTTCGATTCATTAGGATGTTAGCTGGGGAATGGATTTTATCTATTTGTGTATTTCTGAAACTAACCCAGATAATACACATTCGCCTAAGGACGTCCTGTTATAGTCGCCAAAAGAGAGTAGAGGATGTTCTATATTCTACATCCTGAGAACGTCACTAGGCTCAGAATTTTCGACATAATTGTCCCACATTATCCTTTTCAGCGGCAGCCTGGGGATGTGGATATGTGTGGGCCTACATGGATGTATTCTGATGATATTTTCGTCTTCAAATATGTATAGGTACTCATGTGAATTTTGAAGCAATTTACCGGAGTATGTTCTACTCATAAAAATAATTGAAAAAGGTGAATATTTTTATGTAAATTTCATATCTTTCAAGTCACGAGATATACATACATACATATATATTTTTTAAAATCGAGTTATAAATCATCAAAATCGGACGAAGCGTTCTTTATTATTAAATTCAGTTTTAATTATTCGATATTGGTTTTGGTTCTCCACTCCATATGAACTTCCCAATTGAGCTATATATCAAGAAAAATTATCTTGTCCATTATTATTGAAAAAAAAATGCGTATTCCAATTGTAGTATTGAAAATCCTTGAAAATAATTGTTCAAATCACATTGAAAGTTAACCAATTATAAGTTCACGGAATAGCGACATTGCAATGAGGAGGTAAGTTAAATCACAGAAGTCAAGCAACGATAGCAGTGGCTAGGATTTGGATGGGTGACCACATCATGATAGCGCTGTAACCTGTTTAGTAGTTCAGGGGTGGAATTAAGGTAAAACTTTGGAATTAGGCAAGTCCCCCTGAAGTTGGCTGGTATTTTTTTTTTTGAATCCGGACAATGTCCACACAGCCAGTCTCTTATGATAATTATAATAACAGTAAACCTATAACTAAAATCGAAGAGCGGAAGCTCAAAGAAGAATACGCCAGGAATTAACATTGGATCACAAGGTTTCTTCTCGCCAAGGGGTCCGTCATGGCATTCAGTTTATAGACACACAACACTAGACCGCAGAAGGGATATACATAAACATAAGGAATTAATAAAGGAAATAAGGAAACGAAGCTAATTAATAATGTGACGAGTATTTATATGAATCGCTTTCCATTAGATTTTCAAACCAGTGTTTTGAATGAATGTTATAATGTTTGAATTGATTTTTTCATCATTAAGGGCTAACAACGACAATAAATTGAAAGGAGTGTCTATTTTCATACTCAAAAGGCGAGAATAGAGTTCTTGACCTTATTCTCTCGTTGTCTGGCAATTGAAAACTATATGGTCTAAGTCTCCTTCAACATCAAAAACTTGACATAAATTAGATTGAGTTAACCCCATTCTAGCTAAAAATGCTGGGTAACATCCATGACCAAACTGCATTCTATTGAAAACAGTGATGCATCTTCTAGATAAATTGAGCTCAGGATGCCAGTATTTGGAGGGGATATTTGGATGGATTCTTGTGTATCTGGTCGGACTACTGATGCAGTACTCGTGCCATCTTTCCAGCCATTTCTATTTTTGTATATTTATTCTTGCTGTAATTAGATCTTCCAAACACACTTGCATTGTTGCATACGAGGTCATATTAACAGATTCTTTAGCTAGCATATCTACTTTTTCATTATATTTTATGCCTGCATGCCCTTTCACCCAGAAAAAAATAATATCTCTACCCATCATCTTTGACTCGTTGAGCAAAATTTTAGTTCTAATTAAAAAAGGATTCAGTGAGGTTGACGGTTTATATATATTGCATATTGCTGTGATCGCTGAAAGGGAGTCCGACAAGATTACAATATTGTTGACATCCGCAGGAATATGAGTGAGGGCCATAAGAATGGCATATGTTTCATCTGAGAAAATCGAAAACTCTCTTAGAAGTTTATACTGAGTTCGGATATTTTTTTGAGGGATTATGTAGGCACATCCTACTCCCACTTTGGTTTTTGAAGCATCAGTGTATATTTTAACATATTGTTGATATTTCTCCAGAAGGGTTTCCATTATAATTTTGTTGATATCCGGATTTTCAGAATATTTGGGAATTAGTGTATGGTTGTGACTTGATAAATCGAAGTAATCATTTTCTGGATATTGCGGGTGTACCTGTGTTATATATTCCTGGTGTCCACAAGTTTCTCGATATGCATTACAAAGTGGGGGACTTCTTTTATGTATCCAATACTTCTCAGTCAAATCTTGAATAGCTAGTCTACTCAACCTGTTCAGTAGTGGAGAATATTTGCTATAAGTTTTAAGTAAGAATTTTTCAGTCAGGAATTGCCGCCTTATGAACAGTGGCGGTTCTAATGCCTCTACTCGTAAGGGCTCAATTGGAGTAGATGACATTGCTCCAATGCATACCCTCAGTGCTTTATTTTGTATTCTGTAACCAAATAAAATATTTAGCACATCTAAATTTTATTTTAACCTGTCAGCTGCTCTAGATTCGGTGGGTCGTGGATAAGGAAAAATTGTTGAATTGCTTTTAGGTATAAGTGTTGATTCGAGATACAAGGATCATACAAATATATTATGAAAAATTGAGCGCCATGTATTTTATTCAGGTTAAAATACAAAAACCTGTGATCTATGCAATCATCTGAACAGTAAAACTACTAGATACAGTTAACAAAGTATATTTACTACAATATATCTATGAAATGTAAATGGGAACAATTTGGAATTCTAGCAAAAACTACTAATATTTCTACAAGGGAAAATGTCTATAAAAATGATACTAATACAATTTTAACTTCAGCAAAAACATTGGAAATCATTTCAATGAAACTTGGTGCAATAATTCATGAACTTTCTAAATGTTCTCCAGGAAGAAAAACAATTGGTATCTAAAAGTGGTCAATGACCTGTGGGTAGAACTTTGAGTATCTCGACTGGATACCAAATAGAGAAACGACACTCACTCTGGTCTGGAATTCGAGGTACCTGGATTTTCCTCCAGATGGCAGCTCTAGCAGACTTTGATTTCAAGTATGAGAGTCCAACTACTCAGTTCATCAGACTGCATCCATACTTGGAGTCTCTAGCAGAATTGGAGTTGCTCAGAAGTAGATCAGGAACTCAAATCAGGAACACAGGATACCTTTTTTCTCAGATCAGGAACACAGGATACCTCCTTTCAATTTCAGATTCCAAGGTACTTGCTCAATGCCCTAAAAGCACATTAGACAGCAGTATATGTTCCTTACTGGAGCATCCGTTTGTTCCCTCTAGATCATATGTTGAACCATTATTTGCTTGACCTCAACTCAGAATTATGCACCAATTAATTTCATTTAATCAGAAGAAAATCTATTCAAATGCTGAATATTTGATATCACATGAGATACCCACAACTTCCAAATAAAAGAAAAATTTGAAGAAACACATTACAATACTAAATATTATATTAGATATCACAAGCTTCTATGAACTCAAATTTAAGAGGATACTTAGTTGGATGATGGACTAATTTTCTCAAAACATCTTACTAGATCTCATAAAATTAAATCATACAAAAGCTCATGCTTACACAAGCAAAGATGTCTACAGAAAGAAGTTAATTCTAAGACATTTTCATCATCTTTTGACGAACCCCCTTCCCAGAGATAAAGTTGGTGCAACACGGCAGCTATGAATGGATATTATGTTGATTTAATTTCTTCAAACATATAAAAAAAAAATTCCAGAGAGAAAACAAGAAAGTGGATCTCAATAATTAATACGTCAGAATCAGACTTTTCAGCCAACAGAAAAGACTGATCAGCTCTGAAAGCAAGTAGACAATTTTCACAAAAGATTTGACAAAGTGTCCATAATATAAAAATTGTCACTTACCTCAGAACATGATCAATCCTGGAATTTAGCTGAAAAATTCTGGTTCTGATAAAGAGTCCTGTTTCTGGTACCAAAAATTATCTTTTCAGTTGAATTTTATGAACCCTTCCTTTTATCCAATATTCTCAAAATTTGGAAAATAGCACCAGGAATGGAATAATAACGTGGGTCCTTGGAAGATTCTGTTCAAACTGAAAGCACAGAGAAATCCGGCAGAAACAAATCTTTCACAATCTCATACTAAAATTTTCCAAAAAATATTCAATCTTTGACCTGAAAATACTATAATGCATGCAAAGATTAATATAATAGGAAACAATATCTTTCAATGTTTATCCTCTAAAATGCAAGATCACATCAAAATTTGTAAGATACAAACTCTTTATTTCTCAAGAGCATCATGGCGTCTCAGATCTTAAAAAAAATATATCAAACTCTCATTTGTTATTCTGGAAGATTTTTTTGGAAACTAAATCAATTGAATTTAACGTAATCAATTTGTATCTCAACTAAGAAACCATAATCTTTCCAAAATCAATTTTATAGAAAATCCATTCATTTACCTTGCTCTCAAGCAAAAAAAAACTGCCACAACTAGATGTCCTATCTCTAGGAAGCTTGCCCGTCGAAAGAGAGCGAGTACTCGTCTTTTTATCCCTTCTTCATAAAAATTGTCAGATAGCAGATAGCGTGTAAACGGTTGTTGCCATATTTATTTAAATTCGTTCAATTAAGCGTCATTTTATGATTGGCATTCTTATAATCAATTTTGATTTTTGGTGCAAGACCTATGATTTTATTCAATGTGATATTCCTCTCAATATCCCATCATATTCTGAAACACTTCGTTTGTGCAAAGAAAGCAAGAAATGATTGAATTAGTTGAAAGGAAAGGCAAACAAAACAGCAATAGCCGAAATAGTGGTCAAGCGACAACAATGTGCAAGGCGAAATACCGATTTGAAATACTTACCTGTCAACAATCAACTAATCAACCAATCAAAGAGCACTAATTGAATTTGTGAAGCCACAATATACGAGGTAGAGAAGAAACAATATACGAGGGAAATGAAACATATTCCTGAAAAGGAACGAAATTCAAATGCGTGAGAAATTTCGTTACAATTCTATCCAGTTTACTGAGTAAATTGTCACAAAATCGAACCATAATCCAAAATTGATCTTATATATACTTTATAAAATAATAAGCTTGTTTTGGGGTCAGCACCCCACCAGACATGTGTAGTGGATGGTAGAAAATTCAATCCTTTGTTACATTTTGTTGAAATCTTCTCAATATAAGGTTTCCATGTAAGTTTTTTATCTAGTATGAGTCCGAGATAAGATACTTGATGTCTAAGTGGAAAACTGAAATTACCAAGCATAACTGTGCCGTCAGGGTTATCGAGATTGTGTCTTGTGAAGATTGTACAAGTTGACTTATCTTCCGATATAGTGAATCCATTAGTATCAACCCAGTTACTGAACTGAGTAACTGCCCTATCCAATCGAGTTCTGCATAATTCCTGTTTCTTTTCATCCACATATATGCAGAAATCATCGGCATATTATTGAATTATAGAAGCATTCGATATTATATATTATGTATGTCCAAAGTGTATAGATTGAAGAGTATAGGGCTGAGAACAGCTCCCTGGGGAAGACCAAAAGAAAGGATACGAGGTCTAATTTTTTCATTGTTATGTGTTCTTAGCCAAATATGTCTATTTGAATAGAGATTGGTTAAAATGTGTGCAATTCTTAGGGGAATTTGCAAATTAATTAGTTTGTTCTTGAGTATTTCTAAATCTACTGAGTCATATGCTCCTTTGATGTCTATGAAGACAGTTCCTAGGTAATTGTTTTCAGTTAGTGAACACTGTATATCTGTTACTAAGGTTGCAACTGCATCAAGGGTTCTGTATCCTGCTTTAAAACCAAATTGATTTGGAGGTAATATATTGAGCATTTTGAGATGCCATTCTAACCTAACTTTAATCATTCTCTCGAATGTTTTGAATAAACAGGGAAACAAAGAGATTGGTCGATATGACGATGCTAAGTTAGCATCCTTATTATTTTTAAGAATAGGTATGATAGGTGCCACTTTCCAATCTTGAAGATCTTTATTCCTAACCCAAATATCGTTGAAAATGTTCAATAGGAACACTTTGCCTCTTATAGGTAAATGTGAGATCATGGAGTAGGTAATGTCATCAAATCCTGGTGACGTATCCGAAGACTTTCTAAACGCCAAATCCAATTCCCTGAGAGTGAAAGGTTGACTCAAGAAACCAGGTACATCATCACTCAAAAAACCCGGGCATGTCATTGGTTTAGGTACCTGAGGTGGACAAATGTTCATGAGGAATTCTTCTTGCCAGTCTGTACTTATTGACTTTTTCCCGTTGATATTAATTCTCTGAATGAGTCTTGATTGTTTCCAGAGTTGTTGGCTAGGGGTATTCTCGTTCAGTTCGGAGACCCATTTCTTTCAATGAATTCTTGCCTTATTTTTGATTTTTTTTTTAGTTTCTGCTTGTATTTTTTTCACCTATAAATAATTTTTTCAAGAACTATTTGTTTTGTAATCACTAAGAGCTCGTTTTCTTTTTCCAATTGCTTGATCGCATCCCAAATCCCACCAAGGAGGAGGTGGTTTATTTTTCAGTCTGAAAGGTTTTTTCGATGGAATGGAAACTTCAGCAGCCTTATTTATATTATCAATGAACCAAGAATACTTCTCTTCTATTGCATCATGCGCGGGTTCCGGCGAGAACAATTCTGTGCAGTAGTTTTGATAGAGATTCCAATCAGCTCGCTTTGTATCCCATTTATTTTTGGGATATATAATGATATTTTTCATGGAACTACAGTGCATCAATCCAACTTCCCCATATGCCAAGACATAACAATTGGCGACGAGGATGGGATAATATTTCGTAGCCAACACTATAATAGATGAAAAATGGAAAGCGTCAATACTACTCAGCCTAGTGGGTAATGAAACATATATACTGCTCAGGGACTTGTGTTTTAAAGAAGCACCCAAAGACAAGACATTTGTGCAACTAACCAAACTGCTAAGTGATCAATTTTGTCCTCAAGTATCAGTGTTTCGAGAAAGAATAAAATTTTATGATTCACAAGACAGAAAGTGACACTATTAGTGACTGGTATGTGAAAATTAGAAAATTGGCTGTAAACTGCAAGTTCGGGACACAATTGAACGACATTTTGAAGGACAAATTCGTCACCGGGATGAGAAAAGGAAAAATATTGGATAGAATCTGCGAGTAGGAAGAAAGTAAGGACCTCAAAACTCTTTTCCAATTAGCCTTGAAGAGGGTGTCAGTGATCCAGAGCGAGGCTAGCGTCAATTTCATGGAACGCAGAAGAAATCAATCAAGTCATATGTCATCAAGACATCGACCACAGAGACCAGAGAACTTCAACCATCGAGACCAGGAACAAAGAAGAGGAGGAATGACGACACATTCACAAATGTCAAACACGTCAGAATCAAGATGGTCGAAAAATAAACAAATCGGAGATGAAAGGGAAAGGTATAGTGTTAGAAAATGTCAAACATGTGGAAAAAAGCACACTAATAAGTGTAAGTACTATAATTATAAGTGTAACAGATGTAATAAAGTAGGGCATCTGGAAATCATGTGTGATTCTTCGATAAAAAAACATCATTTGATTGAATCAAACACAATAGACAATTCATTTATAAATGATGAAAGGGATATTTTTAGTTTAAATAGAGTAAACGACGACCATAATGATGATTTTAAGATTAATGTTTTGATCAATGATCGCCCATTAGAAGTTTTGGTAGATTCTGGAGCATCTATAAGTACAGTGAATGTTAATTTCTTTAAAGACAATTTTGATTGTGAATTAAATGAGGATAATTTGATAGTGAGAGGTTTCCACGGGCACCAGAGTAAACCAATAGGGAACTTTAAAGCCATTACTGAATATAAATCTATTAGAAAAGTTATAAAATATTATGTATTTGATAATGATAGTCCAAATATAGTAGGGCGTGATTTTCTTGAGGAATTCAATATGAAATTAAGAATGGTAGATATAAGGAGGCTGGAAAAGGTCGAAAATGAGATTTTTGATAAATTCCCAGAAGTATTCACAAATAAAATAGGAAAATATAACTTGTGTAAAATTAGTTTACCAATAAAACCAAATACTGATCCTATATTTTTTAAACCTAGGCCTGTACCATTCACATACCGCACCCCTATAGAACAGGAACTACAGAGACTAACTGATGAAGGAATAATAGAACCAGTAATGACTAGTGCTTTCGGAACTCCCATAGTCCCAGTAATCAAGCCAAATGGACAATTGAGGATATGTGGGGACTACAAGGCAACAATCAACCGCTATTTTGAGAATGTACGATTTCCTCTGCCCCGCATTGAGGATGTATTTCAAGCCCTAAACGGTGGAACAACTTTTACAAAACTGGACCTAAGCAGAGCATATACACAGTTTGAGCTAGAAGAGAAGGCCCAAGAATTGACGACATGGAGCACCCATAAAGGACTGTTCAAAATGAAGCGAATGCCTTACGGGATAGCACCTGCCAGTGCTGTTTTCCAACAAAAGCTCGAACAACTCTTCCAAGGTTTAACGGGAGTAGCAAATTACCTAGATGATATTATTGTAATAGGTAATACACAATTAGAGCATATTTAAAATCTTGAGAATGTCTTGCATAAGTTGAGGAAAGTAGGACTTACTTTAAATAAGGAAAAATGTGAACTATTCAAAACAGAGATAGAATACTTGGGTCATAAAATCTCTAAAGATGGTTTAAGAAAATCAAATTCAAAAGTCAGAGCCATATTGAAGGCACCAGAACCAGCAAATATTACCCAAGTAAGATCATTCTGTGGTTTAGTCAACTATTATGGTAAATTTTTACCAAAACTCTCACCAATTCTAAACCCAATTTATAAATTACTTCAAAAAGAAGAACAATTCACTTGGAATAAGGAATGTCAAACAGCTTTCGAGAAGATTAAAAAAATGATTGCAGACGATATGATACTAACCCATTTTGATATAAATAAAACTACAATCTTGATGACTGACGCATCTAAGGAAGGAATTTCAGCTATACTGTTTCAGAAAGATGAAAAAGGCGAACGACCTATAGCTTGTGCATCTAGAACACTCATGGCGGCAGAGAAATCCTATTCTGTCATTGATCTAGAATGCTTAGCAATAATTTTTGGAATCAAACGGTTCAATCAATACCTACAGGAACGAAAATTCATAGTCAGAACCGATCACAAACCGATCCTCGGACTATTCGGAGAAAACAAGGGGATTCCGCAACGCCATAAAGACAGATTACAGCGTTGGGCTATATTTCTTTCAGGGTATGACTACAAACTGGAACATGTGAGAGGAACATTGAACTATTTCGCTGACTGTTTGTCAAGGATTCCTACTAAAACCATCACGGTACTTGACAATGAAGAAACATACCTTAACTTTGTGGAAAAGTCACCAGAGTGGCCTGTGAACAATGAAAAGGTAGCAAAAAGTACCGAAGAAGATGATATTTTACACAAAATATTACTCTACATCAGAACTAACAAATGGCCAGACAAGAAGAGAATAACTGAGGAGGAGAAAGCATACTTTCACAGAAAGGAAGAACTCTCAGAGGAAAAAGGTTGTATCCTATGGGGACACCGCATCGTTATACCAAGAGTATTGCAGTCAACAATGTTGGAAGAACTTCATGCAGCTCACCTGGGCATAGTAAAAACCAAAGGATTAGCAAGGTCGTACTTATGGTGGCCTGGTATAGACAAACAAATAGAGAACAAGGTGAAGTCATGTATAGGCTGTTTAAAAAACCAGACAGAACTCCCAAAATCGCCGTTAACGTCATGGCCAGTAACCACAAAACCATGGGAAAGAATCCACCTGGACTTCCTTGGACCAATCGGGGACAAACATTATTTGTTGATGACAGACTCCTACACAAAATGGCTTGAAGTTTTTATCATGAACAAAACCACAGGTGAGGAAACAGAAAACAGACTAAGAGAAGTATTTGCTCGATTTGGTCTACCTAATTGTGTGGTCACGGATAATGGCCAACCATTTAAGTCGGAGCAGATAGAAACATTTTTCAGGAAGAATGGCATACAACATGTCACTTCACCCCCATACAACCCAGCATCAAATGGAGCAGCAGAGAGGAATGTCAAAACGTTCAAAAATAAGCTGAAAGCAGCCCTAGAAGACCCCAAAGCTAAAAAGACTAACCTGAATATTTTGATATCTCGTTTTTTGTTGCATTATAGAAACACTCAACATGCAACAACTGGAGTCAGCCCAGCAAGTTTGATGCTATGCAAGAATCCAAGGATACGATTAGACATTATCAAAGAGGTAACTCACAGAGGAAAGAAGGAGGAACATCAGGAGGACAAGGAAAAAGGGAGAAGGAAAAGAGAATTTCAGGTCAACGAGCTAGTAATGGTGAGGGATTATAGGAAAATACACGAAAAAAGTTGGATACCAGCCATCATAGAGAAGAAATTAGGTAGAAGTGTCTATCTTTGTAGATTGGAGGATGACAAACTATGGAAGCGCCATACAAATCAAATAATAAAAAGAGAAAGGGAGCTCAACATGGAAGACGAGGGACCACGGTGTGTGATGGTACAGGAAAAGGGTAATGATCGGATGTCTAATATAGGAAATGTATCTGATCGGATGTCTAATATAGGAAATGTATCACCTACAAAATTATCATCTGAAAATGTATCACCTGAAAATGTATCATTTAAAATAGTACCATCAGACAATGTATCATCTGAAAATGTATTATCTGGAAATGTACCATCTGAAAATTTTTTATCTGAAAATGTACTACCTAAAAATGTATCATCGGAAAATGTATCAAATGAAAATGTTCCACTTGAAAATGTATCACTAGATAATGGACTACCCAAAAAAATATTGACTGAAAATGTCTTGTCATCAATAAAGAAAAGAAGTAGGAAACCCCCTGCCAGATTGTTAGACTATGTTAGGTTGTAGATTTAAAAGGGGAGGATTGTAATGTATTCATAATTACCGCGCACAAGCGCTTAACTTCCGCTAATAAGAATGACACTTGACGGTTGGACAGATGATACGTTTCCGGGTTCAAAAGAGGAGTGGTAGAAAATACAGTAAGATGCAGTGAGCATGACGCCTAATGTTAAATGTACTCCGATATACTGAAGAATATACTTGTTATAATTATCTAAAGTGCATCAATCCAACTTCCCCATATGCCAAGACATAACAATTATGTGCATTGAAATCTCCACATGCTATACATGGAGTTTTTGCTTGTTTGAAAATATCCACCCAATCCTTGTTAGACGTTCTAACAGTTGGTCCTCGATATATTGACAGACTAGTTAGTTGCAATTCAGTTGAAAACTTAACATTTGCTCCGCACCAAGATATTTCTTTATCAATATTATTAATTATTTCTTGGTATGCATATTTTGTTTCGATAAGTAAGGCAGTACCTCCTTTGCCATCATACCTATCACATCTAATCAGATTATAACCAGAAAATATGTATGTATTGTTCGGTTCAAACCATGTTTCACTAAGAATGACTAGATCTATATTATGTTCAGATAAAAATTTTTGCAAGCTGAGTTTATTTGCTACAGCAGAACGTGCGTTCCACTGCATGATTTTGATTTGTTTCATTTCGAGATTGAATTTGTATCGATACTGAGTGCCTCATCAAGCACTTCACATATTTCTTTTTTTATAGCATTATCATTATTTTTTTTAATATCCTCTAAATTATGTATGCCCTGTAGCATATTCAATATTAATTCAGAGACACTACTGACCACTTTATTCTTACTGATATTTGGGTCTGATCGAGGGTCTGACTTATTGAAGGCCGAGTTGGAGGCTAAGGGCTGAGATGATCCGAACTGAAAGGGAAACATGGGGATAAAAGTGGGTGATTGTGAAGGTGTAACAACTTTCCTCTTTTTAGAGGGGTTTTTACTTGTGGAGGGGATTTTTTGTACCGTTCCAGTAGTTCGCGGAATTCTATTTTGAGTTATGTTTCTCTCTGGAAGTGCTAACGTCGGAAAATCGTTTTCATAATTGCTTTGTAACAGGTTAAATCTATTATTGGTTGTCACGTTTGCATATGAGTGTTCAATGAAATTTTTGGCTTCAGTGAATGTTGAGTTTGTTTGAGCCATGTGTTTTTTGATCGATTTTTGTTTTTCTAATTGAGGACATTTGTTCGAGAGTGTGTTGTGATTATTTGTCTCGCAATATAAACAATAAATTTTTCCTTGATCGCATACATGATCCTCATCTTTTTGTTGTGCACAGTTTTGGCAAAGTGTATTTTTGCTTCGGCATTGAATCGACACATGTCCATAACGCAGACACTTGAAACATTGTATCACCCTAGATACGTACGGTTCGATTTCAAAATGTACACTATTTATTTCGATTGATTTCGGTAAAATAGTTCCCTCAAAAGTAAGTATGACTATTTGCCTAGGTACCAAGGTATATTGTCCATCCACAGTGATTCTACGCTTCATTCTGTTGACTTCCAATATATTTGCTTCCGAAATAATATTTTTTTTAATGTACTCTTCATCGAACATTGTATCCATTCCGAATATCAAACCTTTCCTAACCAAAAGGTGATTAGGAATGAATGCCCTCAGATTCTCTTTTTTAAGTAATTCATTATTTACCAGGTTGTTTGCCTCCTTTATTGATTTCAGTTGTACCTTCACTCTGTTATTACCTGATTTGCTGATTTGTATGATATCTTTGATGTTCAATTTTTTATGTAGAATATGACCCACACACATAGGATGTAACTGACCTAATTGTTCAGCATTAGTTTTTTCTATGAATACGTAAATATTACCCTTATCATAATTATTAATGTTGTTCAAATTAAAAAACTTAGGAGATAAGGTTTTGTTCATCCTATCATCAACCATCATTGCAGGAGAGCTGCTGATATTCTCCATTGTATGTGAGGCAGTATCGCTTTGTTCTTTCTATATATGTGGAGAGGCCGCTCGAGCCGCGTTGTAGACCGGATCATCATCATGAGTCAAATCGAATATACCGATATTGTTGTTGTTCGGCACACTATCACTCACACTATGTTACTAATCTTGTAGCTTATAAGTATTAATCACTCTTAATGAACTAAATAAAAGAACTGTTTTTAACTAACAAGTTCGACCGTCGTAGCACGCGTCTGTACCGAGTAGCTATCGTATTCGAACTGAGTTGGCTGGTTAACTGCCTGAGATTTGATATGATGTTTTGAACCTCAAAATTTGTTACTACAGAAAATATTTTAAGTGCCCAAATCTACAACTGTGATAAACCAGACACTGGTAGTTCAGCGGGACAATGGGTGGGTGCGGTAACTCAGTAAAAATTACTAGCTTCAATAGGGATGAATATGTGTTTAATAATTACAACACTTGGATATCAACGGTTCAGTACCATAACCATATCAACTATACCATAATAGTACTGCTCCAACTCAACTAGGTAAATACGAGTTGAAGTAAATCAAGGTATACCGCAGTGCACTTTGGTTTACAATCAGAGAGGTGGTAACCTATTATTTATATGTTGATGAACCTGAGTAGGTGATGTTATCCTACGATTTACTGAATGAAATGGTGAACTCGTAGGTGGTAGTTTCCAAGAGATATAAAGCTGAAGCTCGGAACGAACTCACCAAAAGTTAGCCTCTGGTAGTGTTTCATGTTTTTTCTCTTCTCTCCATACATGTTAAAAGTAATGTCATGATTGACAAGTAATATAGGAATTGTTCTGCCTTTAATTTCTTATTATTTATAGTATTTGCCTGAAGTAAAAGGTCCATCGATATTTAGCCAAGGATTATTTGCCAATCCAGTCTAAGCCCGAAACATTTGGTTCTTCGAGCAGCGAAACTTATCATGTCGACCAAAAGTGGAAAGCAGTCAAGAATCGAAAGTGGAAGAAAGTCTGAGGATACTGTGAGTCAGAAAGTATCAGAAGATTCCATAATATATAAACAGAAGACTAGATCAATTCAAAAAACCGCAAGCAATGTATCAAAAGAATCAAATAATTCAAAAAGACTTATGGAGCTAGAGAAAATGAAACTTAAGAAGAAACTTGAGTACGAACTGAAACTAATAGATTTGGAAGAGAAGTATTCAAATAATGGAAATGATGAAAATACAGAAACTAGAAGTGAACACACATCGGTCAAAACCGAACCCCAAAAGGTCGAAAAATGGTTAAAAAAGTTGAACATAGTGCCAAGTGAAAATGAAGAAAATATTCACCCAAAGAAAGAAGATGTTCGACTCAACAATTTTTTAATGAGACAATCAACTTCAAAGGATTCAGCAATTTTTGCAGGTGATCCATTAGATTGGCCAAGTTCTATAACACAATTCAGAGGAACTACTGACCTGTGTAAATATTCGAAACGGGAAAACATGAGTCGACTCCATCGTTGTTTACGAGGTAAAGCCAAGGAAAGTGTGGAGTATCTTTTGAATTATCCAGATCAATTAGATAAGGTTTCATCTGTACTGGAGAGAAGATTTGGTAGATCAGAATATACCGTCGAAGAAATAATAAAGAAAATCAATCTGGTACCATATATAAAGGAATATCAATTCGAATCTATAATAGACTTTTCCAATAAAGTGTTAAATTTAGTAGCAACAATCTAGAGTTCAGGTCACAATGGACAACTCTATAACACGCAAGTTCTGAATGAAATGTTGAATAAACTTCCTTCTAGTCTGAAGATTCAGTGGGGTTCTGTATGGAATCAGGGAGAAGTTGCGAATCTGAAAACATTCTCGAATTGGATGGAAAACATTTCAGAAAGTTTGTGCCATGTATCCAGACCAAAATATGATGACCGACGAAAACAGGCGACAGCCTCAGCAAAAGCAGAAGTCAACTTTTCTATCCGAAGCGAAAATATTCGAACATGCCTGTATTGTGGAGATAAGAGTAATCATTGTATAAACCAATGCCAAATATTTGAGAAACTGTCTATAAACGATCGATGGAAATGGGTAAAATCGAAGAGAATTTGTTTTTCATGCTTCAAACAGAATCATCAGATACAACAGTGTCGCAATAAGAAGGTTTGTGGTATAAATAATTGCAAGAAGCTTCACAATTCTTTGCTGCATAAAGATGATTCTGCACAAGTTGATAAGCAGCATGTTAACGAACCTGGTTCTTCTGGAATCTGCAACTCCAATCCTCAATCCGAAAGAAATTTGAATATTTCGAGTACAACACATAGAAATATTCTTCTGAGAATTGTCCCTGTCATATTGACGAGTTCAACCGGAGTCCAAGTACAAACTTATGCACTTTTCGATGAAGCCTCTACAGTAACCATGCTAGACGAGGACATTTCGAATACGTTGGGTCTACAAGGTGAAAATAGACCACTTTCACTACAATGGACCAACGATTTTTCAAATTATATACACAATTCTAAAATCGTGTCATTGAAAATAGCAGGAGTTGCTCCAGGAAGTAAAACATTCACTCTATATCATGTTAGAACTGCCAAAAACCTGTCACTGCCGATTCAAACTGTAAATATAGAAGATCTCTGTAAAAGTTGGCCGTATATACAGAATGTTTCCGTCAATTCATTGAATAATGCTCAACCAACAATACTGATTGGACAGGATAACTGGCCACTCACAATTCGTCGCAGTCATATTCAGAAAAGTTGGAATTATATTTGAGTTAAACGATGTGGATAGCAAAGTGCAATTCTTATCTGACAATATTATTAGTATCCTGAATCTTCACGTCCCTTTCAAAAGCTTCAGAATTACAAAACAATACGCTCCCTGGTTAACCGATGCAATCAAGGCTATGACTTCTGATAGAGATAGAGCCTTAAAAAAATTCAAAATCACCAAAAGTGACAACGACTGGAAATCTTATAAACAATTACGTAATTCAGTGAATGTCTCAATCAAAAAAGAAAAAAAAGGATATATCAAATTTAAGATGGAAAATCAATCACATAAAGAGAGGTGGTCTAGTCTTAAGACGATTGTCGGATTTAATAAAGATCGAAAAGATATGGATTTATCAAATAAGTGGAATGTGAATGAAATTAATGAATTCTTCTTAAACGCTGTTCCTAAATTGACTCCTGACTATGACACGAAACAATTCTATGAGCATAATATAAAAAAATCCGTACATACAACCCTCACGTTTCAACCAGTATCCGAAATTGATATTCTCAACATAATGCAGGGAATCAAAACTAAAGATGTTGGACCAGATGGCATCAATATTTTCACTTTAAATTTGTGCTTACCATTTCTGTTACTGTATATTACTCATATAATTAACTATTGTCTACTGAATTCTGTGTTTCTTGAAAACTGGAAAAAATCATTTGTTACTCCTTTGCCCAAAGTGAATAATCCACAAATGTTAGAACAATTACGACCGATCAGTGTATTGCCAACTTGATCGAAGATTTTAGAAAAAGCTATAAATATACAACTACAGAATCACTTGATTGAAAACTCCGTAATACCCTCAGCACAGTCTGGATTTAAAACCGGCCACAGTTGTACATCAGCACTATTGAAAATCTCTGATGAAATTTTGTCAGCTCTTGATAGGAATAAATTAACTGTGTTACTCTTATTTGACTATTCAAAAGCATTTGACACCCTCAATCATAATTTACTCTTTTCAATTTTATCATATAGTGGTTTGGATTCTAAAGCTGTAGATTTATTTAAATCTTATCTACCTAAGAGAAGTCAAGCTGTAAAAAATCAAGAAAGTGTATCAAGTTTTTTACCTGTGGTTACCGGAGTGCCCCAGGGATCAATATTGGGCCCAATACTGTTCTCTATTTATATATCGAATTTTCCTGATATCTTCTTTTCATGTTTACAACATTACTACGCTGACGATACCCAGTTATATATGTCTTTTTCCTTGGATGAAGCGAATCAAGCGGTAGCTGCTATTAATTATGACTTACATAATCATTATACTTTTTCAATTAATCATTGTCTACAACTAAATGCTTCCAAGACCAATGCAATTATTTTTGGAAATAAAGCCGATTCACAAGTGTTCAAGAAAGAATACTCTTCAAATATCATGATCAATGGTAATATTATACAGTTTAGCGAAAAAGTTAAAAACTTGGGAGTGTGGTTTGATGAAAACTCAAGATTCTCGCACCATATTAGTAACTGTTTACAAAAAGCTTATGCAGCATTGAAAGTTATATTTCAATCTCGCCATTTGTTGGATAGATCGGTCAAAATTCTACTATGTGAGTCACTAGTGTTATCAAAACTAAATTTTTGTGACATTTTATATAATTCTTGTTTAAAATCATTTGATATAAATAGAATACAGAAATTGCAAAATTCATGCCTGAGACTAATTTTTGGTATTCGCAAATTTGAACATATCAGTCATACTTTCAGAATTACTAAATGGTTACAGATGAAAAACCGTCGAGAATTGCTTTCTACCATGTTTTATTTCAAGCTGCTAAAGGAAAACTCTCCACCATATCTGTATCATAAAATAAAATATAGAACCGATGTACATACTCTAAATTTAAGACATAGAAATACTCTTACTATACCACGTCACCGTACTGAGACTTTCAAACGATCGTTTTCTTATTGTATTGTCAACCGTCTCAATAATCTACCTCACGATTTCAGTCATTTATCACTATACAAACTCAAACGAGCTCTTTATCACCATTTTTTCTCCCAACAATAAGTTAGTTTTTCGAATTAGAATATATTCTCTTGTTTAATGATTATTTGCTAAACTATATGTTATTCTTTCTCTATTAATATTTACCTATTATTATTTTTGCTGTCTTTGTCTTCTTTCTCGGGGTTAGGTGGTAGAGCAGATGTATGTTAATTGCCAAATATATATTCCATATTGTACATTAATTATAATTGCATACAAACTGAATCTCGCCCTAACAATATATGAACAATTTGTTATTTTCTTTTTTAGTTTGGTAATAAAGACATTTATTATTATTATTATTATTCTGTACTAACAAAAACTTGGTTGGGATGGGTGATTCATGGAATAATCACATCTAATGAGCCGAAGAGAGAATACAGTTATTTAATAAATAATGCTCATGAACAAGATGAATATTTATATAACCTAGTGAAAAATTCTTTCGAAAATGGAAGACGTTGGTACCAAATTCCCAGAGAAATCGAAAGATGAAATATACGCAAAAGAAATTTTAGAGAAAACTACAAAAAGAATAAGTAAATATAAATGGGAAACAGGTTTATTATGGAAAAATGATGAAATCAAGTTGCCAGAGAGTAAGAATAATGCATTTTTGAGACTCAAATATATCAAGAGAAGAATGAAACAGGAAGGATCCTTTGCCGAAGCTTATAAAAATAAAATTCATGATTATGTAAATAATGGATACGCTAGGAAGTTGACCATCCAGGAATTGGACAAGAACGAAGAGAACGAGTGGTATTTACCGCATTTTGCAGTTGTTAACCATAACAAACCAAACAAGATACGAGTAGTCTTCGATGCAGCAGCGAAATCGAATGCTGTCAGCCTAAACGACATGCTTTTACCTGGTCCAGATTTATACAACTCCATCATAAGTGTAATATGGAAATTTAGACAACAGAAAATTGCATTTAGTGGAGACGTGAAAGAAATGTTTTTTCAAATTAATGTTAGAAAAGAGGATTTGCCTGCCCAGAGATTTTTGTGGAGGGAAAGTGATCCAGAAGAGCCGGGAGTTCACGAAATATCTGTCATGTTATTTGGTACAGTATGTTCACCAAGTATAGCCCAATTTGTGAGAAACAAAAATATCAATGAATTTAAAGATATATATCCAGAAGCCTCCAATGCTATTAGAAGTTACCATTACATGGATGATTACCTAGATAGTTGTGTCGATGAAGAGAAGGCAATCCAGTTGATCCGTCAAGTGATAGAAATACATAAACATGCTGGATTTTCTATATGTAATTGGAATTGCAATTCTAACAATGTTCTCAAACTCATTCCTGAAAATTTACGAGATAATCGTAACAAAGATTCAAATTTGAATGATGGTGAGATGCCCTGTGAGAGAGTACTTGGTTTACAATGGGACCCGAACACAGATGAATTTTTCTTCAAATTGAAATTTCACAATTTGAATCCTGAAATATTGAATGGTACTTGTATACCAACCAAACGACAGTTATTAAAAATAACGATGTCTATTTTCGATTCACTTGGTTTCATAGCGAATGTTGTTGTATTCTTGAAAATCTTATTACAAAGTTTATGGAAAATAAAAATTGGTTGGGATGAAGAAATACTAAAGGAATACAATACTCAATGGCAAAAATGGAGGAAACTTATACTAAATTTGGAATCCCTAAGAATAAGAAGATTGCTTTTCACATGGGATAACCAATCAGTACAGTTGCACATTTTTGCGGATTCAAGTGATAAAGCCTACTCAGCAAGTGCCTATTTGCGATTAGAAAGTAATGTAATCGAAACAGCTTTCCTGATGTCTAAAACAAGAGTCGTGCCATTGAAGCGAGTACCATCTATTCCTAGACTTGAATTACAAGCTGCTCTTTTATCAAGTAATCTTTATAAATTCATCAAAATCAATTTTCCTATAACTTTTCCGAAAGTATTTCTCTGGTCAGATTCAAAAATTGTTATATTTTGGATCAAAAATGATAATGAAAATTAAAACAATACGTGGCAAATAGAATCACACAGATACAAGAAATAACGAATTTGGATTGGTGGCATTGGATTAGCACTAAAGATAACGTAGCAGATGAAGGTACAAAATGGACAAAAATTCCAAAAATTAGTTCAGAGAGTAGATGGTTACAAGGAACAGAGTTTTTAAAACTTCCAGATCCTCAATGGCCAAAAGAAGAAACTAATTTTGATGTGAAAGAGTATGAAATGGAGCTCAAGCATGAAATATTAGTGGTTACACACTTTCGAAGGAATTGAGCTCTTCCCGATATAGAAAGATTCTCGAAATTCTTGAAACTCACACACAGATTGGTGCATTATCTGTAGGACAATTGAATAAAGCTGAAACTGCATGGTGGATAGAAGTTCAGAAGGAAAGTTTTCTAGAGGAAGTAACCATACTCATGAAAAATAAAATTATAAGTAAAAACAGCAAATTATATATTTTGACACCATTTATCGATGAGAAACAGGTGATGCGGATGAGAGGTCGAATAAGTTTCACTTGTGTAGCAGATGAAAACATGAAAAATCCAGTTATTCTACCATCAAATCATCGATTCACAAAATTACTTGTAGAATATGTTCATGAAGAATACAAACATTTGGGTCAAGATTATATAGTGAATCAAATAAGACAGAGATACTGGATACTGAATATTCGACAGCTGGTGAAGAAAATATCAAGGAATTGCCTTACTTGTAGAAAAAGATGATATAAGCCTGAAGAACCAATGATGAGTGAGTTACCCGAAGGAAGAGTTGCTGCTTATGTTCTACCTTTTACTCATACTGGTATGGACTATTTTGGGCCTTTGGAAGTAACAGTTGGCAGAAGGAGAGAAAAAAGATATGGTGTGATATTTACATGTTTGACAATACGAGCAGTTCATGTTGAGGTGGCTTGCTCACTGGATACCAATTCGGCCATAATGGCAATCCGAAGATTTATGGCAAGAAGAGGAAAACCACTCCATATATATTCTGATAACGGTACCAACCTCCGAGGAGCCGAAAAAGAGTTGAAACAGGCAATATTAGGAATCGATCAGGAAAAAGTTTCAGAAGAGTTGGTTAACCGACATATAAATTGGCATTTCATACCTGCAGCAACTCCCCATATGGGTGGGTCGTGGGAACGATTAATACGATCCATCAAAACTCCCAGGGTTTTGACTACCTTATTAGTCGAAGCAGAGAACATAGTGAATGAAAGACCATTAACCCATGTTTCTATAGATCCAAATGATATGGAAAGTTTGTCATCCAATCATTTTTTGATAGGAACGAACAATAGAACTGACGCACCTGGAAGTTTTTCTCAAAAAGATTTGTGTTCTAAAAGACAATGGAGAATTGCTCAAACACTATCCGAAATGTTCTGGAAGAGATGGGTGAAGGAATATCTTCCAACCTTGACAAAAAGGACGAAATGGTACACGAAATCAAATCCTTTGAAAATAGGAGACATAGTTCTCGTAGTATATGATGAGCAACCCAGAAATTCGTGGCCTTAAGGACGAATAACTAATATATTTCCCGGAAAAGACGGACAGGTTAGAGTTGTGGATGTGAAAATTAGATCATCGGTATATAGAACTCCTACAAAAAAATTTTGTAAACTCAATGTGGAAACCACCAGATAATTGAATGAAGAATCAGAAGAGGATAATAGAAAATAAATGAAAGAAGAAAAAGAATCGGAGAATGTATAATCTATTATTATACGGGGAGGAAAAATGTTTCATGTTTTTTCTCTTCTCTCTATATATGTTAAAAGTAATGTCTTGTTTGACAAGTGATAAAGGAATTGTTCTGCCTTCAATTCCTTATTATTTATAGTATTTGCCTGAAGTAAAAGGTCCTTCGATATTTAGCCAAGGATTATTTGCCAATCCAGTCTAAGCCCTAAACAGGTAGCATTAGCAACTGAACTAATTCAGGGGTAGATGGTTAATCGCTGGTTCCCAGAAAGATACAGGTTGGAGCGAACGGTGTGCAGCGCAGCGGAGTTAGTTGATCCTGGGGCAGCAATCTAACTCCCAACCACATATGTTTCCAGGACGAAACGAACCTCAACCATCAGAGCCGGAGTGTAGTGTGCTGATATACTATGTGCTGATATCAGGGAGAAGAACCCTGAATAAAATACAGACATTCCAATGTTGACCTAACCCACAGAGGACTGAGACAGAATTCCAAAATGAAATAGGAATATATCATACCTGGGATGGTGTTCGGGTTCTGAGAGATGTCTGAGTCTCTGATCTGTCGCGTGAAAGTCCTCAGAAATGAGGTATGGTACCAAATACAAATGTTACCAATATGGAGATACCTTTCCAAATAATCCCAACACTTGTGGAAAAAGAAAATACCAAACTATATACCAAAAAGGGAAAGGAATCTCTAGCGTGACTTCTACACAAGCTGGACCTCCTATATCAACCAAAATGGCTTCCCTGCAGGTCCTTGGGGGCCGTCCTCTCACCGGAAGATCCTTTTTTTTTTCTACCCACTCCCCCACACCACATCACTCAATTCCGTTCACTCAATTCGGCGGGAATAACCCTATCCAACACCCAGTAAGATGCTTGCAACCTCAAAACAACTGTAACTGTGTAGATGCTACTTTTTTTTATTAAATATTACCACTTCCGACCGAATATTATTTGTAACCGTTCTCAAAAAGTTATATATATATATATATATATATATTATCAAAACCCAATTACCATATAATGGTGTAGGGTAATTACAATTAGTTTCAAACATTCTTCAATTCATGTACGAATTTCATCCATTATTTTTTATTCAATGCTGAATTTTTCGCTTCTTTCCATGTTTTTTCTTTCTTCTTTATTATTTCTCCTATAGCTCCGTCCCATGTCTGTATCGGTCTCCCGAGTTTCTTCCTTTTTTGTATTTTTGTCTCCCATACCTGTTTGACCGGTCTTGAATTGCTCATTCTTTGTAAGTGGCCCCACCAACTCAGTTGCCGTTTTTCGATGAAATTCAGTGTAGACTGCACCTCCCTTATTTTTATATTTCTAATTTCGTCTCTTCTTGTGACTCCTTTCACCCTTCTTAGGTATTTCCTTTCTGCGGCTTGGATTTTGCTTTTTTGTTTTTTTGTCAACACCCAGGATTCACAACCGAATGTTAGTATAGGTCTATAAATTGTTTTAAATACGTTCACTTTTGTTTTTCTTGATATTTCCTTTTTGCTTATGAAAGACTTGTTCATTGCATAATATAAGTTGAAAGTTTTCTCAATTCTGCTATTCACCTCTATATCTTGCCTTCCACTATCTTCTAATTCTACTCCCAGGTATTTAAAACTATTCACCTGTTCAATGTGTTTTCCGTCCAATTGGATATTTATTGATTTTTGTTGGTCTCCCATCGCCATAATTTTTGTTTTATTCATATTCAATTTCATCCCGTATTCCCTTAGTATATTGTTCCATATCTCCATATTACTTTGTAAGCCCTTTTCTCTTTCTGTTATTATTACTACGTCGTCGGCAAATGCTCCTTCTGATATATCCGTTCTGTTGAGGTATCTATATCCCACATGTAGTTATTTTGCTCTTGAAGAGAATTTCTTGATTATCTCATCAATGTATACCGTGAACAATAGTCCTCCTCCCTGTCTCAGTCCGTCTCTTGTTGAAAATGATTCTGATGTTTTATTTCGGTAAATAATGCGGTTAATATTATTGTTGTATATACTTTTTATTATTCTTATTGTTTCATTGTCGATACCTCTTTCTGCCAGAATATTCCATAATGTTTGTCTTGGTACTTTATCGAATGCTTTTTCTAGGTCTATGAATCCCAAATACACTTCTTTACACTGCTGCAATGCTTTTTCTGCTATCTGTTTGATTGTAAATATATGATCTTGAATGCTCCTGCCTTTTCTGAATCCACTTTGTGATTCTTCTAATGTATTTTTTACAATTGGTTTTATTTTTTTATCAATGATTTGTTCGTAAATTTTCATTGATGTGCTCAGCAAAGTTATTCCCCTGTAATTATTACAATCTCCTTTATCTCCCTTTTTGTGTATTGGAACTATCGATGCTACTTTCCAGTCTTCGGGTATCTCTTCTTCCATCCATACAGAAGATGGTTTATAGCAAGTCAGGGTTACAGAAATTTGTTTAATACATTGTATATAGAACTCACGAACAAAACATTTAGTATAAAAAACTTAAACTCAGTCAGTTTAACCACGTCAATATACTCATATAGTTTCTAGCAGAAAATCTATTTGAGTCATATATGTGAGGAAGGGGTATCTATATACTCCGATCATGATTCTGTCAAAAATTGTTTGACCCATTTTTTGAAGTCAATTTGATTCATATTTGTAACTTCAATAGGTAAATGATTATATAACTTTATGTTGAGGGAATTTTTTGAGGATTTTTCCAGTCTATATCGGAAAGGTCTGAGTTGACATGCACCTCGAGTATGATAGTCATGAAAATGAGAATTCAGTTGCAATTTGTCCTTATTATCATGAATTTCTAGCACTTGGTGGTATATATAAAGGGAAGGTAATGACATAATACCATATTGCTGGAATATAGGCCTGCAGTGGTCTCTATACCCAGCAAATGCAATATATCTTACAGCCCTTTTTTGTAATTTGAATATTTTTACTGAGTCCGTAGAATTACCCCATAACATTATGCCGTATGTTGAATGGGAATAAAATAATGCATAATACATGGTTAGAAGGGCATCTGAACTAATTAGTCTTCTTAGTTGCCTTATGATGAATATTGAACTGGAAAGTCTGGAGCAGAGTATTCTTATGTGTTCTGACCAGTTTAATGAATCGTCGAGCGTAACCCCCAGAAGTATAACAGTGTTTCCATGGTGCACGTTTGACGAAAAGCAGATGCGATTAGTTTTATTATCATTGAGTTTCAAACTATTAGCTGAGAACCAGTTTTCCTCCCTCTTCTCTGAAGCTACAATGGCATTTTTAGAGCAAGTATTGATAGGATAAGAATTTATCAACGAAGAATCATCAGCAAATAAAATACAGGTTGTAGGTTCCATGTGATAAAAAAAATCATTTATATATATAATGAATAGGAGTGGCCCTAAGACAAAGCCTTGAGGTACACCATGCTTCATATCTTCAAATTCTGAGGTTTTTCCATTCAGGCTAACACGTTGTTTCCGATTACCCAAATAAGAAATTATCAAATTCAATGGTACTCCTCTGATACCATAACGTCGCAATTTATCTATCAATAGTTCGTGGTTGACACAGTCAAAGGCCTTGCTGAGATCGCACAAGCTAATAGAAGTTTGGCGACCATCTTCAAAGCCCTCGACAATGTTTTTTATCACTTTAGAGATGGCCTGAATAGTTGATCGCTTTTTGCGAAATCCAAACTGGTTCTCATGCAATAGTTCAAATTTATCGAAGTAAGTTGACGGTTAATGGTCACTGCCAATTTCTGGTCTCCTTTTCACACGTGTGTCTATTACATCGGTTCTGTTGGTTTTCTCTAACAATATGTAATCAATTATGGATTTCTCGTTCCTGCTTTTTACTTCTCGTGTGTACTTATGTATATCTTTATGTTCGAAGAAGGTGTTGGTAATGATCAAATTATGCATCATACAAAAGTCAAGCATTCTTTCTCCATTATTATTTCTAGTATCTTCTCCATATGCACCAATTGTCGTATTGTATTTTCCATCTTTTCTTCCTACCCTACTGTTGAAATCTCCTAATACGAATATTTTTCCTATTGCTGATTTTGTTATTAGTGTTAGTTCATCTTCCCAAAAAATATCCTTCACCTGTGAACTGTCGTCTTCGCTAGGTCCATATACGATTATAATTGTGTCAGGCTCTTTTCTCGGTAATAACTTAATTATCACCCACTCAGGTGCTACTTCATTACAATTGTTCTAGTGTTCTTATTCTGGTCCTCAATTTCTACTGATAGTCATCGTTCCGACCATCCTTTCCATCCATGTATTTGTTCCGCTAATTTTCTATATATTATGCATCCGACTCCTGCTGCAGCTCTTTTTTGTTCTTGTACTCCACTATAAATAAACAAGTGATTTGAATCCATTTCTATAATTCCGTTTCCTCTTTTCTTTGTCTCTGTTATTGCTAGCATATCTAGTCCTGACTCTTCAAACTCCTCTTATATTTCTTTTTCCTTTCCTCGTATACTCCTAATGTTCCATGTTCCGATTTTCCATATATTTTCAACTTCATTTTTGTTGTCCTTTATTATGTCCTTTTTCTTTGCCATATTCGTTACCTCATTTTTCTGTCCCATATTTTTCCTATTCAGTTTTTTGGATCTTCAAGTTCCAATTTTTCCAGTGCTTTATTCCACTTCCATACTTTTCCATCGATGGTGATTTTATTGTGTCCAACTTTCACATGTCTCCCTTTATTTTTTTCTTCCCTCGCAATTTTTCTTATTTACCTTTTTCTCTTTCTTTCTTTGTTTCGTCTTCGTTTATGAATAATCTTTCATTTGTGTTATATTTGAGTTTATGTTTATTTTTCATTATTTTCCCTTTGTCTTCTTCCTTTTCTAGTTCAATCAAACATGTTTTATCTCCTAATTTGTGAGCCGTCTTCACTTGTATATTTATCTCCAGTTCATTCTCAATCATACCTTTTATAACTGTCTTCAGAGTTTCTGTTTCATGTGTCTCTACTTTCATTCCTTGTATGACCAAATTATTCTTATTTTTTTGTTTCTCAAGCCATTATACTTTGTCACTAATTTCCTGTATTTTTATTTTCATTTCTTTGTTTTCCCTTTTCAATTCTTGGTTATCTTTCCATAGTATGCTGTTTTCCTCTCTGATTTTCTTCTCGGCACTCTTCTTGTTCTGTTTTTATTTTGTTAGATTCTCAAAAAGTTATGATTTGAAATTTCAATTTTTCAAATCAGAACATGATGCTAGTGCTAGTGCTAGTGCTAGTGCAGAAGAAACCAGAAGAAATCAGTCGAATCTGTCATGTCATATGTCCATAAAATCATTAAATATTATTGTTGTTGATATTGATTATGAAACCTATCAATCAACATCAACATTATGAACAATAGCCCAAAAAAAATGACCTCGGTACAGGATGTGAATTACGGTATGCGTTGATATACCTACCTATATAAAATGGAAAGCAAAAACTTATAATTTTCAGCAAGCGAATTAAACACACAAAAACAATATACAGAAGAAACAACAAAATAACGAACTAATAGGAGTTACGAACCATGAGTAAATCCGAAAACCAATAGCCTATTTTCAGTGAAGTACGTACATAACGGATTTCTGGGTTTGGTTTTCTACCGTATTTTCGTGGAATGTGAACGAAGTGTAACACTCCCCCTCTACTCCCAAGAGATTTACCTGTAAATCTCAAAATTCGACGAAAATACTACCTATATGTTGGTAATTTTAGTTGGATTCAAGGAATTCCTCATCATCATGAATCAAATCAGGTGGATGTGATTTAATATCCTGAACATGCCAAATACCTTCAGATTTATTATGACTGTCCACTACTTCATAGGTTACTGGAGAAAGCTTTCTTTTAATGACAAACGGTCCATTATAATTTGGAGCAAATTTTGCTGTGAAGTGATTAGCGGCATCAGGGAGTGCATGGTTCTTGATGAACACTGAATCACCAACGGAATAGCTAACAGGTCTTCGCCTCAGATTATAGCGGTGCTTTGATTTCGTATGAGCCTCATCCAAACGTTTACGAACATCCCGATAGATGTTTTCAAATTCGACTACTGCTTGTTTAGGAGTAGGATTCGTTTCTATGTTGGCAAGAGAGTGTTCATAATGTATTCCACAGCTTTTATGTTCCCGACCGAAATTGACAAAGAATGGAGTCAAGCACAACCAACCTTCGGTAATAATTGAGCCCAGGTTTGATGATTATCCTCAACATAACACGAAAGCATACACTTGAGTACACGGTTGACTCGCTCCACAGGATTTGCTTGAGGATGATACAGAGGCGTGAACCTGATATGGACATTATAATCCGAACATAATTTAGTGGAAGAATAAAGAGAAATTACTGAAAGTGTCTGTGATGACATGAATAAATCGATAGCCTTCCTTGGATCGAGGCAATGGTCCTACCAAATCGACTGAGATCATCTGCCAAGGAATAGTCGGCTCAGGGTGTTTACCAAGGACACCAGCTGGACGTTTTGATTCTGGTTTGTGCCGGCTACAAGTTTGGCACTTTTTGATATAGGTAACCACATCAGCTCTCATCTTTGGCCAGTAGTAACGCTCCTTTATTCTTTCATGGGTTTTGAAAACATTCCTTCGGTACGACTTCTTTCCAAAAGTTTGTGAAATTTCGTAGACCAGGATAAGGACATGAAACATACTTATACAGTTTATTATCAGCTAAGCGCCATTGAGGAAATTTCAAGGGATGGTTTTTAACTTGCTCCATCATTCGGAGGTACCGAGTATCTGAGGAAGTCATAGTTTTGCTCGAAACGTTTGAGGAAATGGATTGAATTTCAGGTACTGCTCGGGATAATGCATCTACCACTACATTATCGCAGCCTTTTAGATGGTATATTTTTAAATCGAACTGCTGTAGGCGGAGTCACTAACGAGCAATGCGACCTTTAGGTTCGCATAAATTATGTAGCCAAACAAAGCTGTGGTGGTCCGTAATCACGGAGAATTCATATCCTCCGAGGTAAGGACGCAGTTTCTCAATCGAAAAAATAGCAGCCAGACATTCCCGTTACACAGTGCTGTAATTCCGCTCTTGGCGCGTTAAAGATCGGCTCACATAGCAGATGACATGTTCACCATCATCGAACATTTGAGACAGGACGCCGCCTATTCCATAAGTAGATGCATCTGTTTGTACTTAGAACGGTTGGCTAAAATCAGGGCATGTTAACACGGGAGCTGAAGCTAATGAATTCTTGTTTCCTTGAAAAGCGTTGTGGCAATCCTCCGACCAACACCACTTTTTCTTTTTCGAAAGCAGGGCCGTTAAAGGAGCAACTCAGGTAGAGAATCCAGGAATAAATTTGCGATACCACGACGCAACGCCCAATACGCGACGGACCTCGGTGACATTTTTCGGAGGAGGAATATTCAAGATGGACGATAACTTGTCAGGATCCACGTGGAGACCTTGACTGTCGACAACGTAACCTAGGTAACGGAGTTCGGGGCGGCAAGAAAAACACATCGATTTCGCGACAGTAAGACCTGCTCTTTTGAATCTTTCGAAAATATCTATAACGTATTCTTGTTATTTTATAAAAGAATGACCAAGTTATAGGCACGGCAGCTCTGTTGTTTGGGAGCAGGTCGTGAATTCAAAAATTATATGAAGTGGTGGGGCTAATTGGGCGCCACTGAGTTTTTCCTGGTAGAAAACAAAGAAAAAATTAAACACTCTGTGACTGCACCAGAATTTAATCTCAATTGTTTTGAGGGGTTAGTTTGTGACATGTACAATATCACCTGTATGTGTACTCGAGTATTCAAGTTCTGAATGCTTCTTATATGTTAATTAAATGCATAAACAGGACAAAAAGCAGATTGAATTCCCTAATCTAAGATACTTTCCCTTCCATATAGGCCTATATTTCTGGTTCACAGAAGTGTTTGGATAATAATTTGAATTTAGGAAAATTTATATATTCAAATTGTAACTAATTAAGAGTAGTTGGTAGATTTATTTGACACAGGTACATGTCACTGCATCACCGGAACAAAATGGTTGGATCTGACCTTAAGTTTTCCAGGATGTAGACAGGTGGACGACTCAGTAGAGAGGTGCTCTGGTTTTCTGGTGCAGCCAAAAAAAGACTATGAAGGTGCCATCAGGACATTACAGGAGGCAAATCCTAGCAACTAGTCCACATAAAGGCTGCTTATTATAGCCCTTATGAGCGGGTTTTGGAAAGCTGGTACCAGGAAGGATCGCTTAGTTCTGGATGTAAAAACAACTGGGTGCCCCAGCGGTGACCCTCAGGTTTAAAATAGCGAAGATGCTGCACCCAAATAGGAGGCCGTCTGATCTAATAAGAAAAAGCCCTATTGAACAACTGTGCATGTAAAATAAATCCTATTGGACTCTTACCTTCCCAAAGGAATGGCCAAGGATTGAAGTCGGGACACGTCGATCCCACAAAATGGACGAAACCAAAAAGGACAATTTGGCCCATAGTGCTCTCTTAGCAACTTTTTGGAGAAGTCGGATATTACGAAATCTCACGAAACATCCTGTGCAGCAGGAAAATAAACCGTTTATAAAAACTGGTTTTAAAGGGATAATCACCCAATGCGCAGCCCAATGTTTGAAACTTAAATTTAGGGGAATCTAAATATTACTCACAGTAATATCCCCGGTCCACACTACTACACTGGTACCTACCTTGCTCTCAGACCAATCATGTGATTCTGAAATGAGCTTATTCAGTGTCAAGATGACTCTGACCCCGAACGCCGAAGGACTCAATAAGAATTTGCGTAAAATCAGAAGGAGAAATTAACCTCAAATTCAAATTTGAAAACTGACAGCTCAAAATGTGATCAGAAGTAGTATCGATGTGATCAGAAGTATTATCGAAAATAAACACTTGTTGAATCATATCCAGAAAAATTACAAGAAAATTACATGTTCAGCAAGTTAGTAAAAAACTACAGATACCTCTGACCTCACCCCTTCTTGATGTACATCAAATCCTGAAGTTTAGGTTACACAAAACCTTTATTATAGCTCTACCACCTGGAAAACCAGAACAACCTCTGCACTGAATAAACCTGAAAGTAATCATATCACACTGAAAAGAACATGGGAATTTCCGACCACATAAGGCATCCAGCCCTTACAGGCACTACTCGACTTTCACCTACCATAAACAGTATGTGATAATGTTCTGTCACATTATCTCTTGGTCTGCTAAACATTCCAATACACTGAGTACTCCTTCCAGGCATCTTGTTGAAGATACCTATACTGAACACCTCAACAGTGAAACGCCAAACTAAAAAAAATAGGCATGTAGAACATGACTATTTTAATTGAGGAACTCTTAACAGTCATTTTTTTTATGTATGGAAAGATGATATCGAGCTCGATTTGAATGATGAAAACTAACCTAATCCTAATGAATAGAAACTATGACTACTTATTCTACCCTCATTGGACAGATTCCCTAACTATCCTACCCTTATCGAATAGAAACTATTACTAGTTTAACTATATTTACAAATCTCTCTGAGAGATACCTTTTAGCGACAGTCACCTACTTTAGATCATTGGTCGTTTTGACCACACTGAAAAAAAAGATAGGGCTAATAGTTAATAAATATTTGTTTGGGTGCCATTTATTCACAATTAATGAAGAAAAGAAAATTTCATTCAGTGTTAAATAATATTATTTAATAATAATAATCGACAAAATATCATCAACTAATAAATAATAGATAGTTTGTTTTTGGTCGATTTGTGTATTATTAACAATATAAATTTATTCCTAATAAAATAGTTTATTGGGTGATATTATACTGGAAATGTATTAATTATTAATTACAAGTTTATTTAAAGTGAATAAGTCATAGTAACAGATGATAAATATTTACTTTCTGCTTTTTCAGTGTAGTTTGTTATAAATCAATCATTGGTTTCATTGGAAAATATATTATTTGTCTTCAAATAACAAATATCCATTGAAATTATAGTTTAGTCGTGTGGTGCCGTTTGTATAGTTCATGTTATGTTTGTCGAGTGGCCAAGTGGCATGCATGTTGTATGATGAATTCTATTCAAAATCAAACTATTTATGCTAGAACACGATAACAGTAGGTTCATTATAATTATATATAAGTGATTTGAATCAGTGATTGTATTGTGAAAGATATATCAGTATATAACGCAGTTAATCAAGCCAAAATGGAGGAGGACAAATTTCAGGGGTTAGAAAAGTTTTTGAGGGATATCAATTTTTCATATTTGAGAAAAGTTTGTGAGGGATATCAATTTTGTTGATTTGATAAGTACATACCAAGGTAAGTTTATAAAGGGTAAATTGATTCCGATTCCTTCTATATTGAATTCATTTTTGATTTCATGCAGAAGGGGCGTCTCGCTTCCCTTTTGATTTATTAATAATAAATATAATTTTTTATAACAAACAGAACATATTGATAAAAAATTTTCTTTATTAATTGCTAACGAAATGATTAATAATAATAAATATTCTTTATTTATAATAAATAATGATTTACTTACAATTGATAAATCTATAGATCTATAGCGGGACCTATATATTTATTGGGAATAAATTTGAATTTGGTAATAATGAGGTATATTTGAATAGTTTAAATAAATTATTTGTTCTTGAAAAATAAACGTTTATTCCGCCATATTCGAATAAATAATTTATTAGCTGTTGATTAATTTAGTTTACTATGAATAAATTGTTTTTTCAGTGCATTTTCCTCAGATTCATCATCAGTATCGATTAATGGAAAATCAGATCCATCGTAAGGTTTTAAATCCTGTATGTGCCAGACTCCTGCATTCGTACCGTCCTCATTCCTAGGAACATATACGAGTTTCGATTTTTTCTTTGTCACCGTACAAAGAACATATCGAGGTGCTAACTTTTTAGCAAAACTGTTTGACGCATCCGACAAAACATGAACCTTCTCCATACTTCATCTCCTACGAAGAACTTACGTCTCTTCTGCGCAAATTATAATATTTAGCATTCCTTTGATATGCTAAATTTAATTTATTTTGAACATCTTTATAAATCTCAGATAAATTGCCCAAATTCTGAATCCATCTTTGTCTATCGCCCACATCAAATACATCCACATTACCATCTCCATAGTACTTTCCCGTACATGGTACTTTACGTCCAAAATCAACAAACGCCGGACTATATCCAGTTACCTCATGAACCGCAGTTCTCATTGAATAGCGTTGCCATTTACATAACATCTGATAGCTGTGCAAATTGTGCCGTTGGACCTTTCTACATAATTTACTCGGGGATGGTAATATGGAGTATATCTAAAATTTGACTGATAATCCCGAACAAGTTTTGTGATGGCTTTACTAACCAGCTGTTTGCCATTATCACTGCTGGAAAATGCATCCCTCTTATGCATCTCCTAATGTTTTTTATTATTAACATTTTGTATATTGGTATTTTGAGTGGTTGTCAATTTTTGTCAAATAATTATTCACTGTACATTCACAAAGTAAAAAGCTTTCCAAAGAAATCATTCACTTTTTATATATTACAACTTCATCATCATTTTCGAGCCCTTGAATCGTATCAATACACCGGTTAGGTGATTTGTACGCTACATATTTTGGCGACCGTGACAGGACTTATGGAGAAGGTTTTGAAAGCTGTAACCGTACACCGAACTTCGTTCGAAAGAGTATATGAAGAGTCGATGAGACTATTATTGGTCCCGAATAATGACATTGCTGATTTACAAGGAAATCTAAAAGTTTTGGAGCAGAAGATCGAAACCATTACGGAACTCGACAGGCAGCTGTTGAACCTGATGTTGGAAGATGATACACCATCTGAGGACATCGATTCAGAAACTTCTAGAGCTGATGAAATATTAGGAAAGTATAATAGACTTAAGGCTAAAGTAGATAGAAGTTTGAGTAAGGATACTTCATCTGAACTATCTAACTCAAGTAATTCATGTCATAATAACATGCGTAGAGTGAAATTACCATTGATAGAACTCAAAAAGTTTGATGGTGATATAATGGATTGGCCATCTTTATGGAGTCAATTCAAACGCATACATGAAGATGAATTTATGCAGACCGAGGATTAGTTTCAATACCTCATTCAAGCAACTTCTCCGAAATCACGTGTTCGTCTACTTGTAGAAAGTTATCCTCCAACTAAAGAAAATTACCCAAAGGTCATCGAGTGTTTGAAATCTCGTTTCGGTAGGGATGATTTATTGGTATAATTTTATGTAAGACAACTATTGAAACTGATTTTGAATAATTTGAATTCGAAATCAAAACTCAGTTATCTATATGATCAAATCGAATCACAACTACGATCATTGGAGACTTTGGGGGTTAATTCCGATACTTGTGCAGCAATGCTTTATCCACTTGTAGAATCGTGTCTACCAGAAAGTATACTGAGGGTGTGGCAGCGCAGTACGAATTACGATGTATCGTATTCTTTGAAAAGTCGTTTAGATTTTTTGATGAGTTTTCTTAAAAAAGAGGTTAAAAGCGAAGGAAGGATATCATTGGCCATGTCGGGTTTTGGCAATGAAAATAAAAAGAAAGAAGAAATTCAGTCGAAACCTATACCTACTGCTTCCGGCCTCTTCAACAAAAATAAATCTCCGAAATGTGTTTTTTGCAAGAAATCCCATCTCTCTTAAGATTGTGAAAAATTGTCATTTGATGAAAAAAGGAAAATATTAATTGATCACGGTAGATGTTATTTATGTCTGAGATTTGGACATTTAGCAAGAAAATGCAAAGTAGATGTCAAGTGTTCCAAATGTAATGAGAAACATGCTACTTTAATGTGTTGCAAGAAAATTCTTCTTTCAGATTCGAATTCTTTAAATAAGAATGATAATTCAGCAACAGTTTAAAATTTATCGAACACCACATATCATGATGAAACTTTTCTTCAGACACTCGTCGTGAAACTGAGCAGTAATTCAAAAACTAGATTGGCTAGGGTCATAATTGATACTGGGTCACAACGATCATATATTTTGAAACACGTCGCGATAGAAATGGGATACGAAGTTTTAGGTTCAGAACAATTGATTCATGCTCTATTTGGAGGTACTAATTCGGAAATGAGTCACCATAATCGATATCGAATTACTATGAAAAATTTGAATGAAAAATATATTTGTAATTTCGATGTTCTTGATCAAACACTGATATGTAGTCATGTAATTTCTATACGAGAGGGTCCGTGGAAGAACGAGCTTGGTCAATTAGGTGTTTCGATCACAGATACACAAGACGGTCCAATAGAAATATTGATTGGATCTGATATCGCAGGAAAACTATTTACCGGAAAAAGATATTCTCTGCGAAGTGGTTTGGTGACTATGGAAACTAATTTGGGCTGGATTCTGATAGAAAAAAATCCTTCAGTACATTCTAGAATTTCTGAAGCTTCTTCAATGTTGGTGTCATCTCTTTTCTGTAATAATGATATCTCACATTTGTGGGACTTGGATACATTGGGTATTTCGGATCCGGAGAAACAAAAACAGCGAAAGGAAATAGAAACAGATATAATGGAACATTTTCTTGAAGCTATTTGTATTAATACTGAAGGAAGGTATGAGGTAGGTTTGACATGGATTGATGGTCATTCTCCACTTGTCAATAATTTCGATATGGCCAAAAAGCGATTAGATAATCTCATGAGGAAATTAGAAAAAGATGGTTATCATGATACTTATGATGAAACATTGCGTGAATGGAAGGCCGAGGGAATAATTGAAGAAATTCTTCCAATCGATAAGGAAAATGGTTTCTATTTGCCACACCGACACGTAGTCAAATTGAGTAGCGCGACCACCAAACTGAGACCTGTTTTCGATGCATCTGCCAGGGAAAAAAATCAAGCTTCTTTAAATTGTTGCTTGGAGAAAGGAATCAATTTCATCGAACTCATTCCATCGATTTTAATTAGGTTTAGACTTCATAAGATTGGTGTTGTATCTGACATTAGGAAAGCGTTCTTACAAATCAGTTTGAAAAAAAATGATCGTGATTTCCTTAGATTTTTGTGGATCGACAAGGAAGGTATTTTGAAATGTTATCGTCATACCAGAGTAGTCTTCGGAGTGACTTCTAGTCCTTTTTTATTGGCAGCAGTAATTAAATATCATTTGAATAAGGCTCTTGATCAGTCTGAGAAAAATTCGAAATTCTCTAATTGGGTGATATCGAAATTGATCGATAGCTTTTACGTGGATAACTGCTTGACGAGTGTCCATAATGAGATAGAACTACAACAATTCATTTTGGAGTCCACTCAACTGATGCTGGAAGGAAAATTCGATCTTCGAGGCTGGGAGTATACTGATAACTCGAAGAAAAGTAGTGAAGAAAACTTGACAACAGTTTTGGGTCTACACTGGAATAGAGAGACAGACACTCTTCAAATAAATTTCGATCCATTCAGTAACACCAATATAGATATTATGACGAAAAGAACCATTCTTTCTTTGGCTCATCGTTTTTTCGATCCTGTTGGATTTTGTTGTCCCGTTCTGATTTTCCCTCGATTATTGATTCAGAAAGCTTGGTAATCAAAGTCATATTTTAGCTCAAATGAGAGTACCAAGATGGTTGATGAAGGAAAATACCACTGATTTAACCTTACACATGTTCTGTGACGCTAGTAGAGATGCATATGCGTCTGTTATTTTTTTGAAATCTGTTTCCAAGGATGGAGTGGATGTTCAAATGGTCCAAGCAAAAAATGGAATATCTCCTCTTAAAAATTTGACAATTAATAGACTTGCATTGTTAGCTGCTACAATAGGTGCTCGTCTTTTGCATTCTGTTGTTAATAATTTGGAGAAAACAGATATATCTACGTATTGTTGGACAGATTCCACGACGGTTTTATCATGGATTTGTAGAGATGATTACTGGAAACCATTTGTTTGGAATAGAACTCAGGAAATACGTTACCTTTCTGATAAGAACAATTGGTTTCACGTCCCAGGTACTATGAATCCAGCGGATCTCCCATCCAGAGGTTGTTCTCCTAAAAAAATGATTCAGTCGCGTTGGTGGGATGGACCAGAATGGTTAAAAAATGAAGCAGATTGGCCGAAACAAAAGTACGAAATTTGTGAAAATGAAATAGGAATGGAGAAAAGGACCAAAGAAGACAACACATTCTTAAACTTTAAGAAAGATTTTTCGATATTTTATCAGTATTTTTCGAAATATCGAATGATATTGAATCAAATGGGTTGGATCCAAAGATTCATTTTCAATTGCCGTTTCCCAGAAATAAGAATTCAGGGAAATCTTTCACTAGAAGAGATTGAAAATGCTGAAAACGTTTTGATCAGATTGATTCAGAGTGAGTCATTTGATGGTATTGGAGATGAGAAAATATCTCCACTATGCCCTTTTATGGATGAAAAAGGTATATTAAGAATCAAAACAAAAATAACCCAACGAGATGATGCAAAAGATTTTCTGTATCCTATATTACTACCATCCAAACATCCTATGGTTGACAAAATTGTTATGTATTTCCATCAAGAAGCTTGTCATGTGGGATTACAAGGACTTCTTAGTCGAATTCGTCAAAGATTTTGGATTATCAGGGGCAGAAAAACAGTAAAGAGAGTAATTGACCGATGTGTGATTTGTCGTCGACATAATAGTAGAAAGTTTGACATGGATACTGTAACTTTACCAAAAGATCGAGTGAGAGATGCTTCAGTATTTGAAATAGTAGGAATTGACTTGGCTGGTCCTCTATTTCTGAAATCAAAGGAGAAAATTTGGATATGTTTATTCACGTGTTCAATATATAGAGCTGTTCATCTAGAACTCGTTTCCAACTTGTCAACTGAAATGTTTCTACTAGCTTTTCGACGGTTCATTGCCCGGAGAGGAAGACCGTCCATCGTGTATTCCGATAATGGAAAAAATTTTGTAGGAGCTGACAATTCGATGAGGAATAAAGTAGAAGAGGAAAGTATAGCTTAGAGAATAAAATGGAAATTTAACCCTCCTGATTCTCCTTGGTGGGGCGGATGGTGGGAGCGCTTGATAGGAATTTTAAAACAATTGTTGAGGAAACAGCTTGGAAAAGCTTGTCTGAGCTACGAAGAACTTTCTTCAGTAATGTGTGAATGTGAATCTGTAATAAATTCACGACCTCTTACGTACATTACAGACACACGAGATGAATTAGTTGTTCTTACCCCGGCAATGTTTCTTCAAGATATTAAGGAAATCGGAACACCCTATATGGACGAAATTGACGCTACATCTCTTAGACGACTTTCGAGATATATTCAGAAAATAAGAAATAATTTGAGGAAAAGATTCCGAGAGGAATATCTTAGTCAATTGGTTCTACACGTAAGAAGACATACATCCAGAGAAGTCAGGAAAGGCGAAATTGTTCTTATTGAAAGCGAGCATTTGAAAAGACTTGATTGGCCTTTGGGTAGAGTAGAAGATATTTTTCCTGGAAAAGATGGAAAAAATCGGTTAGTGAAAGTTAAAACATCAACGGGTTCATTGATGCGACCTTTTCAAAGACTTTATCCACTTGAGATTGAAACCGAAGAAGACACTTCTGTGAGATCTGAATTGCTGAAAAAACATTCAGAAAATTCAAACAGTGAGGAAACAAAGCCTAAGTATGATACTCCTAAAGATGATTCGATGGAGAAGGACAAGGAAATAACTACCACCAGAGAAATAAAACCTTCTATTGTGACGAGATATGGAAGAGAGGTGAAAATCCCGAAGAGATTTGAAGAATAGATTTTACTGAGAAGTTGTGTCACTTGAAAGTGTGACACAAGGTGGGAGTGTGTTGTAAAATGCATCCCTCTTATGCATCTCCTAATGTTTTTTATTATTAACATTTTGTATATTGGTATTTTGAGTTGTTGTCAATTTTTGTCAAATAATTATTCACATAGTTTGTCACTGTACATTCACAAAGTAAAAAGCTTTCCAAAGAAATCATCCACTTTTTATATATTACAACTTCATCATCATTTTCGAGCCCTTGAATCGTATCATTACACCGGTTAGGTGATTTGTACGCTACAATCACAAACAATCTGTTGTGGCGTACCGTATGAAATACTTCATTTTCTAAGAACTTTATAATACCGCTAGATGTAGCATTACGTAGTGGACATATCAATGGATACTTGGTGAACCAGTCTGAAACCACGAGAATATACTGATAACCATTAGAACTCCTAGGTAGTGGACCCATTAGATCCATCGCAATGACCTGCCAAGGAAATCTTACTTGACGTTGTGAACCCATTAGCCCAAACTTCGCACGATTTGGTGCTTTTTATGCAGCACATACCTTACAAGATTTTACATAATGATTAATATCACGGCGCATCTTTGGCCAATAATATGTGAGCATTACTCTACAATAAGTTTTATGATATCCAGCATGTGAGGCTGTACTAAGATCATGGCAAGATGATAATCTTTGTCCTCTGTTTTTCAGGGACCAATAATTTCCACTCAGAAATATTTGAGTCAAAAGAAAGTTTTGAAGGTATCAATTTGTACACGTGATTTTCCTTGACAGACCATTGGGGATATTTAATCGGTTCTCTCATAATTTTATTTCTAATATTGATATAAAAATTGTCCAAATTGTTCAATTCGATATTTAACGGGTTACCATGGTTTCCATCACTCAAAGCTGAAATTTCTAAATCAGCTGGCTCATCAAGTACCCGATCGATAGGACTCCGCGACAGGGCGTCTGGCACAATGTTCAGTTGACCTTTTCGATAAATGACCTCAAAATCAAATTGACTCAAACGGACGCTCCAACGTGCTAACCTTCCTGTTGGGTTTTTCATATTGAAAAGTGAGGCATGGTCGCTAATGATAGTGAATCAGACTCCCTCAATATATGTGAAGAATATATGTGAAGAATCATCTGTGAAGAATATACTCCTCGAACTGGTTGTCTATAGTGTTCAAGAATTCTTTCAGGCCACTTTTCTTTGACCCTTTTTTATTTGAATTTTTTATATGAATTTCATTGTGACTAATGACTATGATCTGCATTATGATTTGTTGATTACTTTTTTTTATAATCTATTGTTTTCCTATTATACCTGAGATTTTAACATGTTTTCTTGTGTATGTATCTGTATCTGTATGCATAATATGTGTTACTCTTATGTAGTTACTTCATGTTTATTTCTATAATTTAATGTATCTACGCTTTGTCAATAAGAATTCAGTTCTTCCGACAATAAAGTATATTTTGATTGATTGATTGATATGGGCGAAATTTTACGCAGGCGAAGATACACGCCAGACACTCTTTTTCGGTAGTGCTATAATTTCGCTCACATTTTGAAAGAGTTCGAGAGGCATATGCAATTACCTTTTCCTGCCCGTTTTGGCACTGCGTTAGGACACAACCCAAACCGCTATCCGAAGCGTCACATTGAATTATAAAAGGTAAATTAAAGTCAGGACTTGACAATACTGGTGCTGAGACTAAAGCTTGTTTCACTTCACGAAATGCCCTTTCCGCATCGTCATTCCAAATGATTTTCTGACCTTTTTTCTTGTTTTTCAACAGATTGTTGATTGGAGCCATCAATGAAGAAAATTGGGGTATAAACCTACGATACCAACTACATAGACCCGTGAATCTCTTTATTTCAGTGGTATTTTTAGGTTGCGGAAAATTGACCATCGCCATTACCTTACATGGATCTGTTCGTAGTCCGAATTTATCTATGATAAATCCCAAGTATTCAAGGGATGAACGAAATAACTCACATTTATCGAAATTAACCGTTAAATTGGCACTTTTCAGTCTACTTGCGACTTCCTTAAGTAAAGTGATGTGCACCTCAAAACTTGAACTGATTATGATAGCGTCATCTAGATAAACAAAGACATTTGGTTCCATTACTGGACCAAACAAAGCGTTCATCAATCTCTGTTGGCATTGAGCGGCGTTAGATAACCCAAAAGGCATTACGTTGAAGTGAAACAAACCTCTTCCCGGGATAGAGAAAGCAGTTTTCTCTTTTGATGATTGATCTAAAGGTATCTGCCAAAAGGCACTTACCAGATCGATTGAAGAAATATAGTTGGCATTCCCTTAAAGTGACAGAATCCTATCTACTACTGGCAAAGGATAACTATCTTTCTTTGTATGTGAGTTCAGTTTCCTTCCATCAAAGCAAAAACGAAAATCGCAATTAGCCTTTTTGAAGTAGAACTGGTGACGACCAATCACTACTTGAGGGTTCAACGACATTGAGCTCAATCATTTTATCCAACTCTTTGTTTAAATGACTCAACATGTATGGTGACATTAAATATTGACGCTGTTTTACTGGTTGAGCATCTCCAGTTTCAATGTGATATACCAATTTATCTGTTCTACCAAGTTTACCATCTTTAGACAAATCTCTGAATTTATCAACAATGTTCTCTACCGAAATTTTTTGACTTTCAGACATATCAGCCATAGTCTTAACTTGATCTGTATTGATAGCATAATTGTCGTTGATTAATCCGACCAAGGCGATGTCGACATTAGCCCTATCATTTACTTCCCAAGTATTATTTCTGGAATCTACCTTCAGTTGAAATCCAGCGCAAAAATCGCTTCCTAATATGAAAGAATAATCAATAGTAGGAACTACTGGAAATGAAATCACCCGGCAACTAGTCCCTGCAGAGAATGGAATATCCACTGTCCCACTTACAAATTGTCTGACTCCGTCAGCCGTGGAAACAAATTTGTGCCTGGGTTTCTTGATTTTCAAATTCAAAGACTTAATAAAATCCACCCCGTTTTTCCCTATTGTGCTGCTACTCGGACCTGAATCTAATAACGCCGTTATTTCCTTACCAAAAAGGGAGACTTTTACATAAGTTCTATTATCCAAACTTTGTTTAACGAAAATCGGAGCTGAAGAAACTTTCGACTTTTCAAAATGATCTTGGAAATACTTCCTAATAAATTTCAAACCTTCTATTTGCTCGGCTGTACGGTTATTTGAGGTATATCTGGTCTCGAAATGAGGAGGCAAAACACGACCAGTAAAATTTCGCTTTAACTCCGGGAGACCCGTTGCCCAAACATTTAGAACACTCTTTTCGGGTAACTCCCTGATTCGTTTTTTCAAACAGTGTTTGAAGTGATGATTTTTCTGCCGGCAATTAAAGCAAATCATTGTTTTTTGCACTCTATTACTTTCCGTTCCACTCGTACTAGGTACTTCAGAGTTATTACTTACAGATTATTACTATTATTTTTATTAGTATTATTCCAAGATTTTTTTGAAAAGTTCGAATTCTTTGCATCTAAACTGCAATTATTAAATTCATAATCTAAATCACATGTGATCAAATTTACTTGGGACTTTTTTAAGTTAGACTTACCATGAAGATCTTTAAAAACTTCTTCTAAAATTTTAACATCATGAATCAAGTCTTCAACTGAATTATATTTATTCAGTTTTTCAACAAATTCAGGCCTGAGATTTTTCTTTGTTGATCCGTAATTGGAGAAGAATGGACAGTTGGCTGTAGAATTGAAACATTGTCCTCTTTTATTCTCTCATCTAATTCTTCCTCCAAAACTAAAAAAGATGCATATGATTTATACAAAAGTTGATTTGGATCATCTTCGATTTTTATTCTATCTATCCTCAAATTTACATGAGCTAACCTCGATCTTAAACGACAATACAAGAGGTCATTAGCCGTACCTTCAAAATCAGGAATTAACTGTTAAATATTACCCAAAGTTAAATCAAATTGAGTTTTCTCGATTTCAAAATCATAGGTAGGGTCTACAAGTTGAGAAGCTAAAACACCACTTTTCTTTTCTCTCTTTATAGCAGCAGATAGGATTTTGCGCTTTTCGTTCATGTCTCGACTAGTAACTATACCTCTAAGTCGAAGCTCATAATTAACCTCTTCAATAAGTAAGTGACGGGGTTTCATCTCAGATTCCATTATGATTCAGGTACTAGGAGAGTTTTCAAAATTCAAACTTTTCTCAAATCTAACCAGAATGATTCAATTAATTATTTGAATCCTCAAAAGGAAGGTTCTCTCCCTTTTCAGGCCTCAAACAACAATTTCCAAAAATGTAACCTTCTTCAAGCAGTGAAGTGGAAGAATCAACAGTTTAATCAAGCTCAGCACAGGATAAGAGAAAATTTCTTATCTTTACTAACCTATGGAATCATAAAAAACCGGAATATCAACCACAGTCCAATTATTTTTTTTTCCAATTGCTGAGTTATTGCCAAAACAATTTAAATTTCAAGAAATTAAAAAAGAAAGACTCTAACCAGTCAAGGTTAACAAAAAATGGTTGATGAGAGTCCCTGGAAAGTGAGCATAACCTGCAGTTGACCAATATCACCATCAAAATGTCAAAACACCCAGTACATCAAAAAATTCAACAATCCAGTCGCAAAATTGAATAGCTCCTGCAAACCCGGAATAACCTATTCAGCAATCAAAAAAACCCATGCTCACCTCAATACAACATAATCTGTTTCAAATGTCCTATATTCGATCCGCCCTGTATAATTGATGGAATTAAAAAATGTGTTTATTAAAATTTTGTTTCAAAAGTCCTGATCCGCCCTGTATGTTTGATGAAATGAAATTCGCAATTCAAATTTAATGAAATATAAATTGTATGACTCTACAACTACTCGTAACTAGAAAAATTTTCAAGGTGCTAATTATCTATAACGTATTCTTGTTATTTCATAAAAGAATGACCAAGTTATAGGCACGGCAGCTCTGCTGTTTGGGAGCAGGTCGTGAATTCAATAATTATATGAAGTGGTGGGGCTAATCGGGCGCCACTGGTAGAAAACAAAGAAAAAATTAAACACTCTGTGACTGCACCAGAAATTAATCTCAATTGTTTTGAGGGTTAGTTTGTGACATGTACAATATCACCTGTATGTGTACTCGAGTATTCAAGTTCTGAATGCTTCTTATATGTTAATTAAATGAATAAACAGGACAAAAAGCAGATTGAATTCCCCAATCTAAGATACTTCCCCTTCCATATAGGCCTATATTTCTGGTTCACAGAAGTGTTTTGATAATAATTTGAATTTAAGAAAATTTATATATTTAAATTGTAACTAATTAAGAGTAGTTGGTAGATTTATTTGACACAGGTACATGTTACTGCATCACCGGAACAAAATGGTTGGATCTGACCTTAAGTTTCCCAGGATGTAGACAGGTGGACGACTCAGTAGAGAGGTGCTCTGGTTTTCTGGTGCAGCAAAAAAAAACTATGAAGGTGCCATCAGGACATTACAGGAGGCAAATCCTAGTAACTATTCCACATGAAGGCTGCTTATTATAGCCCTTATGACCGGGTTTTGGAAAGCTGGTACCAGAAAAAATCGGTTAGTTCTGGATTTAAAAACAACTGGGTGCCCCAGCGGTGACCCTCAGGTTTAAAATGGCGACGATGCTGCACCCAAATAGGAGGCCGTCTGATCTAATAAGAAAAAGCCCTAATGAACAAACTGTCCATGTAAAATAAATCATATTGGACTCTTACCTTCCCAAAGGAATGGCCAAGGATTGAAGTCGGGACACGTCGATCCCACAAGATGGACGAAACCAAAAATGACAATTTGGCCCATATACAGGCTGTCCATATTTCGAGTGCCACTATGGGGATCTCGCTTATCTTAACAGATACGAATTTGGTTAAATTGGGGCAAAGTTGCACATTTCAGTGCTGAATAATTATCTGAAGAGAAATTTGAAATATCTATGATAGTTTTGAAAATATCGCCAAAAAACGAAAATTTTTGATTTTCATCTTTAATTTTTTGATAGTAAACCAATGATGCTAGACATTTCTAACTAAAACATTGTTCAGACACTTTTTCATGGAGAATTCGAATATGGCATCGTATTCTTGATATTTTTCAAGATGGCGGAGAAACACCTGTCAACTTCATTTTTTCTTATGGACGCCATTTTGGATTTTAACATTTTTGAATTCCTTTCTTGTTTCTCTTTATAGCGATGTGTTATAATATCACATTTTTTGCCAAAAGTCAAATTTTTCACTTTTTGTGAAGAGTGCTTTGGAAAATACAAACTATTCTTCTGTCGCGAACAATATTTTGACAGTTTAATCTCTCTCGAGTCGTGTCATTTACGTGTGTGCTAGTTTCATCGCAAAAATGCATTTCTCAAGTGAAGAACAAAGAGAAATGATTAAAATTTACTATACCTCACATCGAAATGCCCACATGGCTGCGGCAGCGTATTTTCAGCGTTATCCAGAGCGGCAACAACCTAGCTTGAGGTATTTTTCTTTGCTGCACAGAAACTTGGGCCAATATGGTTTATTTCGAAAACCTAGACGAGGATATGGTGATAGGCCCAATGAATATGAGCAGGGAATTTTGCAAGCGGTAAAAATTTTACATGATTACAAATACCAAAATATTAATGATTAAATATTGAATCATCAGGTGCAGGACAATCCATCGGTCTCCACAAGAGAAGTTGCGGCCCAGCTCAATTTGCCATCACATCAAGTTGTTTGCAGAACTCTTAAAAAACACAAATATCGACCTTGGGCAGTTAATATTTCTCAAACGCTTCATCCCGGAGATCATGAACGACGGGTAGCTTTCTGCATGTTTGTAAATAATCAGATCCAGGAAAACCCAAATTTTCTAAATACTGTCATATGGTCTGATGAATGTGAGTTCACCAATGCAGGAATGTTTAATCGCCAAAATGAACATTACTGGTCAATTGAAAATCCACATCAATTTCAAGAACGGCGACCACAAATACGTTTTGGTCTCAACGTGTGGGTCGGTTTATTGGGCAATACAATAATAGGTCCATACATACACGAAGAGAATTAGAATGCTGACCGTTATCTAAGTTTCCTGAGGACATTTCTGACAGATTTCATCGACAACAACGTTCCTCTTCATCGTTTCAACGCCATCTGGTTTCAGCAAGATGGCGCACCGCCTCATAATACAGGGAGAGTTCGGGAATGCTTGTCGGAAATGTTTCCCAACCACGTCATTGCTAATAATGGTGACGTACGCTGGCCGGCGCGGTCGCCTGATATGTCACCCTTGGACTATTTCTTGTGGGGGACAATGAAAAATAAAATTTACAAAACATTACCAGCCGACCTTGATGAACTTCGTCAAAGAATTGTTACCACTCTCAGGCACGAGATTTGAGGAAAGGATGTGTCAAGAGCTATTGGAAATCTTGGGAAGAGAATGATACTGTGCTTAGAATTAGGAGGTGGGCAATTTGAACACATGTTGTAAAGTTACATTCGTTATTTTATTATCTACTCTTATTGTATTCTGTTCCAATTTGTATTAAAACTCTCTTGCAAAACGAATGTTGTTTCATGTTGTTCACTTAAAAATCGAATTTTCTTAACACAGCTGATTCAACTGGCAACTCGCCACCAAAAAGACAAATCAAACTGTCAAAATATTGTTCGCGACAGAAGAATAGTTGATATTGGAACATCATGTGTGATACATCGCTATAAAGAGAAACAAAAAAGGAATTCAAAAATGTTGAAATCCAAAATGGCGTCCATGAGAAAAAATGAAGTTGACAGGTATTTCTCCGCCATCTTGAAAATTATCAAGAATACGATGCCATATTCGAATTCTCCATGAAGAAGTGTCTGAACAATGTTTTAGTTAGAAATGTCTAGCATCATTGGTTTACTATCAAAAAATTAAAAATGAAAATCAGAAATTTTCGTTTTTTGGCGATATTTTCAAAACTATCATAGATATTTCAAATTTCTCTTCAGATAATTATTCAGCACTGAAATGCGCAACTTTGCCCCAATTTAACCAAATTCGTATCTGTTAAGATAAGCGAGATCCCCATAGTGGCACTCGAAATATGGACAGTCTCTTAGCAACTTTTTGGAGAAGACGGATATTACGAAATTTCGCGAAACATCCTGTGCAGCAGGAATATAAACCGTTTATAAGAACTGGTTTTAAAGGGATAATCACCCAATGCGCAGCCCAATGTTTGAAACTTAAATTTAGGGGAATCAAGATATTAATAACAGTAATATCCCCGGTAGTGGTAGTGGTACTACACTGTTACCTACATGTGATTCTGAAATGAGCTTATTCAGTGTCAAGATGACTCTGACCCCGAACGCCGAAGGACTCAATAAGAAGTTGCGTAAAATCAGAAGGAAAAATTAACCTCAAATTTAAATTTGGAAACTGACAGCTCAAAACAGATGTGATCAGAAGTATTATCGAAAATACACACTTGTTGAATCATATCCAGATAAATTACAAGAAATTACATGTTCAGCAAGTTAGTAAAAAACTACAGATACCTCTGACCTCACCCCTTCTTGATGTACATCAAATCCTGAAGTTTAGGTTACACAAAACCTTTATTATAGCTCTACCACCTGGAAAACCAGAACAATCTCTGCACTGAATAAACCTGAAAGTAATCATATCACACTGAAAAGAACATGGGAATTTCCGACCACATAAGGCATCCAGCCCTTACAGGCACTACTCAACTTTCACCTACCATAAACAGTATGTGATAATGTTCTGTCACATTATCTCTTGGTCTGCTAAACATTCCAATACACTGAGTACTCCTTCCAGGCATCTTGTTGAAAATACCTATACTGAACACCTCAACAGTGAAACGCCAAACTACATGTTACACATTTAAAGTTCGCAAGTGGTCTGAAAAAGAAGATGAAACAATAATCACGTCATCTAGATGATAGAAAACGTGTGGTTCCAATTGATGACCCAAAACTTTATCTATCAAACGTTCGAACGTTGCTGGCGCATTACAGAGACCAGAAGGCATTCTTTTAAAATGGTACAAACCTCGACCGGTTATTGTAAAGGCCGTATACTCCCGCGACTCTGGTGAAATCGGTACCTGCCAATAAGCAGACTTTATATCGATAGAAATTTCGCTCCTCTAAGTTTGTCTAATAAAGATGAAATAAATGGCAGCGGATACGCATCTTTTTTGGTTACTCGATTGAGTTGTCGGTAATCAACGCAGAAGCGATACTCGCCTCCTTTTTTTGGAATAAGGAGAACAGGGCTTGACCAGGCTGAAGTAGAGGGTTCAATCACATCCAACTCTAACATTTCTTTGACCGCTTTATCTATATGATCTCGCATTATAGGTGAGACTCCCTCGAACAGCTAGCCATGGATAGTGGAATTGAAGCTAAATTAAATCTAAATCAAGCCAAGACACAATCTTTAACCATCTCTTCACATACAGGAGTCTCACATGGGAAGGCAGTGAATGAATTACAGCGTCTACAAAAATTACAAAATCGTGCAATGCGAATAATACTCTGCTGTTCACGATTTGATTCTGAAAGCTCTATGCTAGGGAGATTGAAATGGTTGTCGATAAGACAGTACCTCTTGTTTCGAACACTTGTCTTCATATTCAAGATACAAATTGGTGTTCTGCCATTGTACCTACAGCAAATTTTGTATAGACATCAAATAATTCATGATCATAATACAAGAAACAGAGAAAACCTAAGAATACCTGCAGTCACCAAAAACTCAATATATAACTCAGTATTTGTGAAGGGTGTTAGTGAATTTAATAATCTTCCCAGTGATATAAAAGGTTCTCCGTCAATAAATGTTTTTGAAAGGAAATTAAAACAGCATTTGATAAACAAGTGATCTTCAAATTTTACATTCAATGTTCATGTGATATGTTTTAATATGTATGTTTTTTTTTTATTTTATTTTATTATGCAAATTATATTATATTGACGAATTATATTATATTGACGTATAATCCATGTAGGTATGTATTTTTTAGATTAGTTGTCATTTTTGACTAAATAAAGGATTTATATAAATTACTAGGAGTACATATTGATGACAATTTGTCTTGGGTCAGTCACATACATTATCTTTGTAAAAAATAATCAAGTATAATCTTCATGCTGCGAAGATTGAAACCAATACTAAGCTTCACAGCTCTTAAAATTGCTTATTTTTCATTGTTCCATTCGCATATATGCTACTCGATAATTTCATGGGGGGCATCGTCACATGCTACTTGAGCTTTCTTTATACAAAAAAAAGCCATAAGAATATTAACAGGTGCTGACAGGCGTGATTCATGTCGACCTCTTTTCAAAAAATTGGAAATTATGACTATTCCATCAGTTTACATTCACAATTGCGTATTGGAAATCCATAACAAAAAAGATTCATTAACCAGAAATTCTGACTTCCATAATTATTCAACAAGATCTGGAAATCTTCTTAGATGTCAACGATATAGGTTGAACAAATCTAGGGAGAATTCGCTGGACCTGGATATTTATAATAAACTTCTTCCTCTGAATATTTTCAAGAGAAGAATAAAATATTTTTTTCAAACTCACTGTTTTCACTCCATTTCAGAGTATCGCATCTTCAATTTTCCCGAAACTCCAAATTCGTCAAATAAAACAAACTGATCTGAATCCTATGTGTATAAGTTCAAGTGATTCTCGCTAACAGATCTCATTCATGTTTAAATCTGTTGGTGTCTACTGATTACTAAGTTCATGGGTTGATTAACTCTCTATATTCTCATGTTTGTGCATGTGACATTGTCAACGTATTTTAATGTGTTTTCATATATACATATTCTCCGACTTGCTATAATTATACAGATATGTATACTACTACTACTACTACTACTACTACTACTACTACTACTACTACTACTACTACTACTACTACTACTACTACTACTACTACTACTACTACTACTACTACTACTACTACTACTACTACTACTACTACTACTACTACTACTACTACTACTACTACTACTACTACTACTACTACTACTACTACTACTACTACTACTACTACTACTACTACTACTACTACTACTACTACTACTACTACTACTACTACTACTACTACTACTACTACTACTACTACTACTACTACTACTACTACTACTACTACTACTACTACTACTACTACTACTACTACTACTACTACTACTACTACTACTACTACTACTACTACTACTACTACTACTACTACTACTACTACTACTACTACTACTACTACTACTACTACTACTACTACTACTACTACTACTACTACTACTACTACTACTACTACTACTACTACTACTACTACTACTACTACTACTACTACTACTACTACTACTACTACTACTACTACTACTACTACTACTACTACTACTACTACTACTACTACTACTACTACTACTACTACTACTACTACTACTACTACTACTACTACTACTACTACTACTACTACTACTACTACTACTACTACTACTACTACTACTACTACTACTACTACTACTACTACTACTACTACTACTACTACTACTACTACTACTACTACTACTACTACTACTACTACTACTACTACTACTACTACTACTACTACTACTACTACTACTACTACTACTACTACTACTACTACTACTACTACTACTACTACTACTACTACTACTACTACTACTACTACTACTACTACTACTACTACTACTACTACTACTACTACTACTACTACTACTACTACTACTACTACTACTACTACTACTACTACTACTACTACTACTACTACTACTACTACTACTACTACTACTACTACTACTACTACTACTACTACTACTACTACTACTACTACTACTACTACTACTACTACTACTACTACTACTACTACTACTACTACTACTACTACTACTACTACTACTACTACTACTACTACTACTACTACTACTACTACTACTACTACTACTACTACTACTACTACTACTACTACTACTACTACTACTACTACTACTACTACTACTACTACTACTACTACTACTACTACTACTACTACTACTACTACTACTACTACTACTACTACTACTACTACTACTACTACTACTACTACTACTACTACTACTACTACTACTACTACTACTACTACTACTACTACTACTACTACTACTACTACTACTACTACTACTACTACTACTACTACTACTACTACTACTACTACTACTACTACTACTACTACTACTACTACTACTACTACTACTACTACTACTACTACTACTACTACTACTACTACTACTACTACTACTACTACTACTACTACTACTACTACTACTACTACTACTACTACTACTACTACTACTACTACTACTACTACTACTACTACTACTACTACTACTACTACTACTACTACTACTACTACTACTACTACTACTACTACTACTACTACTACTACTACTACTACTACTACTACTACTACTACTACTACTACTACTACTACTACTACTACTACTACTACTACTACTACTACTACTACTACTACTACTACTACTACTACTACTACTACTACTACTACTACTACTACTACTACTACTACTACTACTACTACTACTACTACTACTACTACTACTACTACTACTACTACTACTACTACTACTACTACTACTACTACTACTACTACTACTACTACTACTACTACTACTACTACTACTACTACTACTACTACTACTACTACTACTACTACTACTACTACTACTACTACTACTACTACTACTACTACTACTACTACTACTACTACTACTACTACTACTACTACTACTACTACTACTACTACTACTACTACTACTACTACTACTACTACTACTACTAGAAGGGCTATCCACGGTTCAAGTCAGGAATTATATTCATTGCCAACCAAAAGTCAACACCTAGTATGATTGAGTGATTTAGTACAGGCACAACCAAGATGTCTATAATTTTCACCTTATTCTCTAATTTGATTGGTACGGTTATGGAACCTAGAATCGTACAACTCTGATCATTCGCGACTACACAAGAGCTAATGTTTGATCCATTTAGATCAATGCCAAAATGTTTCAGAATATCCCAGCCAATTTTTCCCATTACCGTGTTATTCGCACCACTATCTAAAAGGGCCTTGAATTTCATTTCAAAGATTTCAATTGTCAAAAATTGACGGTTATCATCTTCACAGTGAGACAGTATATACGAAAGCACGGGCCGAATTGTTTGTGAACTACTACCCTGAGATGAGTCGACTACTAATTTCCCATCAGAGCTCGTCATGCGACTCTTTGACGGCTCTACTGTACGTTTCCCGAACAGTTAGGGCAGAACTTGACGGTTACTTCTGGTCTACCGCACTTAAAACAAAGTAATTTCTGAGGCTGATCACACCTACTTCGAACATGACCAACTTGTCCACAGTTCCAGCATTTTGGACCTGGGGTTTGAGAAGGTCCTGATGAGGACTGGTTTGGAGTACTCGGAGTAGTGTTTCCCATGTTAACGGGCGACAATTGGACCATATCATAATAAATAGGGTTAGTGACATACTGTTGAGGATTACCAGAAGTAGTGCTATGAGCCGAAAAAGCTTGAGCATTCATATTTTCATTATATTGCGAATGGATTTGAGGTATGAAGGGTGGCGGCTGAGAAGTTGGAGGTAAAACTGAGCTATCCATGTGAGGGGGTGGTGGAAACGATAGATCATTCAGGTTGAAACTAGTCGGGGAAAAATTTAAATTTCGATAGTCGGCAACACATGGGTCTATCCCAGATAACACAAAAACCTTTTGAGGATCTTCTGAGGCGGTCACATTAACGTCCTCAATACGTCGAGAGGCTTTCAAAGAACGTCCCTAGGACGTCCTCCTGTTACCATTTTCCACGTTCAAATAACGTCTCAGAAGATCCCCACGAGGTCTTACTTTCTTTATTCACTCCAGTTATGCCTTTTTTGAGTTTTTATTATTTTCAGAATGACTTTTGAGCATATCTGAGAACTAATGAAAATGAAAAAAAATAAAGAAAATCAGCGCTATCATGGTCACCCATCCAAATCCTAGCCACTGCTGTCGTTGCTTGACTTCTGTGATTCAACTTACCTCCTCATTGCAATGTCGCTATTCTGTGAACTTATAAGTGTTTTACTTTCAATGTGATTTGAACAACAATTATTTTCAAGGATTTTTATTACTAAAATTGGAATACTTTTTTTTTTTCAATAATAATGGACAAGATAATTTTTCTTGATATTTATAGCTCACTTCTGAATTGGGAAATTCATATGGAGTGGAGAACCAACCAATATCAAATAATTAAAAATTAATTCAATGATAAAGAACGCTTCGTCCGATTTTGATAATTTGTAACTCGATTTTAGAATATATATATGTATATCTATCTCGTGACTTGAAAGAGATGAAATTTACATAAAAATATTCACCTTTTTCAATTATTTGTATGAGTAGAACATACTATCCGGTCAATTGCTTCTAACTTCACATGAGTACCTATACATATTTGAAGACGAAAATATCATCAGAATACATCCATATATAGGCCCACACAATATACATATCCACATCCCCAGGCTGCCGCTGAAAAGACTAATGTGGGACAATTATGTCGAAAATTCTGAGCCTAGTGACGTTATCAGGATGTAGAATATAGAACATCCTCCTACAGTCTTTTGGCGACTATTAGAGGACGTCCTTATGCCCACATATATCTACATCCTCAGGCTGCCGCTCGGAGGACTAATGTGCGACAATTATGTCGAAAATTCTGAGCCTTGTGACGTTCTCAGGATGTAGAATATAGAACATCCTCTAAAGTCTTTTGGCGACTATTAGATGACGTCCTTAGGCGAATGTGTGTTATCTGGGATCTAACCCTGGCTCAACAGAATACCTAGGTACAACCATCGGGGCTCTATATTCTTGGGCACTCTGATTTGCTTCCTCAATTTCGCGACCCAATGAGATCAAGGTGTTCAAAGTGTATACACCTTTTCCCGCAAGAGCCATTTGGAGGTATGGTAACATTTTACCTTTAATGAAACTCACCCTATATTCTTCATTAGGTGGAGCAGTTAATTTACCGAATAAATTCTCCATCTAAGAAACGTAAATTATGACGTTTTCATTAGAACCTTGGGTTCTTCTTTCGAGCGTATCCCAAATTCTTTGTTCGTAATTTCGGGGAAGAAAAGTATTGCGCAAAGCTATAATGAATTCATCATAAGTCTCAATGTTATTTAGAGCAAAACGGAACTAAACAGATACGTCCCCTTCCAAAAGTTCTGGTATTGAATTAAATAATTGTTTTTTTCGAAATCCCACGAGAAATCCGCATTTCTTCTAATTTTTCCAATAAGTCGGTGACGCTTGTTACTTCATTGAACCGAAGTTTCCAACGACTTACGTCAACATATCGCTGATGATTCCCAACGAAGTCGAAACTATCAGACAAATGGTAACGACAATCAACTGCAGCGGGAGGAGGCACGGTAACATCAAAATTGAACCTAGAAGAGCTCGTAGTTGCGCAACGACTATAAGGAAGATTGGATTCAAAATTATCAGCGTTATTCTTGAGGTTATGTTTAGTTGATTGTAGCATATTAACGTCCCTGTATCTGAGCATTTCCGAAATTCTATTAGTGAGGATAGAAACATTGATATCGTCTTCATGGTTATGATCGATTTGCAGGTTCGATATATTCTGTTTAGTACGTGACGCAGAAAAATTAGGATTTTCGCTGGAATCAATCGGGTCACCTGTCAGAAGGTCAACGTTACTTCGCCCTGGTGTGGTCTCAATCGGTACAGGATCGAAAGTTATGAGATTATCTACAAACGAACTATTGCTTGTAGATGGTTGACTTCTATTATTTGATGGAACCGTCTTGCGTTTAACAGACCTATAAGCACCATCTAATGCAAGTTTCAGATCATTGGCTAAAGTAGTTAGTTTCAATCTCTCGATTTCATCCTCTGCTGTTCTGGCTGTAATTCTCTCAATACGTTTAGTAACATGGATAAGTCTGGACTGAAGTTTCTGATACTCATTTTCACAATTTTTTTCATCAAAGGTTTGAATATCTCCCAATAATTCAGTTCTTTTATTGTTACATATAATTAACTCATTTTTAGATAACCACGCTACCCTGCGCACACAATACCAAACTTGTGAGCAGATGTGATCTATATACCTACTTAATGACTACCAACGATTTACATCCAATGTCGCTGAATAAACATCAACTTCTCGTGTCTAATGATGAATGTAATGTAAACTATATTTGAAATATACACTCTTTTATATTGCCTACCTATGTGATGTGTGTATAAACTTTATTTGATACCACAAGCTGTGCAACTATCAAAATATACCCTGTATAATTACACTATTCCACACCTGTATTGAAAAAGATATTCATTTTGACTGTAATGTACGAAAAAAAATCACCTACTGTAATTCAGTTGAGTATAATTATTCGCATTCCCAAAGCTCAAAGTTGAATCGAACAAAAATTTTGTCAAGCCAAATGTATATCATGGTATCAGATGAGAACAAAGAAAAAAAGTCAGCTAAATGATATGTACCTACCAATATCAAAGTATATTATTTTATGATATTATCAACTCTACTTTTGGATCAATACCAAAATCAGACAAAAACATTGCATGAAAATATAATACCTAAAATAGAACGGAAGAAAATATCAAGCAGTACTCAGTATAGTAGAACACTATGTATAGAAATATTATCAAAAATATCTACTTTCTATCAGTGAGTACCACCTAAAATTGGCCACAATTTCTTTCGTCTCTCTGAATTCCTAAACTTCTAAAGAAAGAATGCCACAGATATGTTAAAGGAAGTGGAATCCTGATAATTATGGCTTATTCAATCCCAAGAACCACTATCAGAATTCCAACTCTTGTGTACCTGCTAGGTATATGAGAAAGTACTTATAAGTGAATTTTATCAAAACATCCTCATAACACCCATATACACACAATGAGAATAAAAAAAAACCTTGTAATATTTCAAATAATTGCATACAAAAAGAATATAAACTACCACCAACCAATCCACCGTATATCAACAACGATATCCCAACCTAACATATTCACCCTAATATTCCTCTGAAATAATAACGTTGGGCGCCACTGTAACCTGTTTAGTAGTTCAGGGGTGGAATTGAGGTAAAACTTTGGAATTAGGCAAGTCCCCCTGAAGTTGGCTGGTTAACTGCCTGAGATTTGATATGATGTTTTGATTTTGTTTTGATGTTTTTATTTTCATTTGTTCCCACATATGCTCAAAAGTCATTCTGAGAATAATAAAAACTTAAAAAAGGCATAACTGGAGTTAATAAAAAAAGAAAGACCTCGTGGGGATCTTCTGAGACGTTATATAAACGTGGAAAATGGTAACAGGAGGACGTCCTAGGGACGTTCTTTGACGTTTTGAGGACGTTAATGTGAAATCAGAAGATCCTCAAAAGGTTTTTGTGTTATCTGGGAAAGGTTAAAGTTTTTGATAGCCCATTTAATCCTTGCTTTCAGTTGTGAAGATCTTCCCAGCTAGGCTTCTGCTGAATCTATTGTGGTTGTGAATAACCCCTTCCAGGTGAGCGCTCTGCTGTTCGTTCTCCACAATTAACTGTTTCGGAACCAGGAAAGTGTGAACACTAAAGCTTTCCTTAGGGTTATCAGTATATCCCCCATTCGGCTTTTTGATTAGACTGATGTCGTAGGAGTGTTCTTTTGAGAGAACTTTTTTAAGGCGTTGTGCTGGGGCAGCAAACACGTTACATCACTTTTGGCTGTTTCGCGAAGTCTCGAATTGCACATTGAAAGATATATTCATTGTGATTAGACGCATATTAATTCCAAACATTATATTGAGACATTTCGCATTATTAACAAGAATTCAAAGATGCAGTGATAATAATTCGGGGTTATTGATCAATAACCACAATGCCACTTCCAGATTGTGGCAAATTTCTAGTTAAAAACTTTGCCATCGAGCAACTTCGCAACGAAGTCATGTTAACATGAAATGGATGAAATTTAAATTCCTCTCTGAGTGCGTCTCTTCATGTTCCCAATGTAGCTGTTTATTCTTGTGAATGTCAGTTGTATTTATTCGCATTTAGCTGATCATTGACAATATGGATGAACAATATCCGACTTTCAGATTCAAACATTTCGTCTTCTGAGTAGTAATTGTAGCAATCTGAAATTGATTCACTTTTGGCCATTCAATTCAAAAAAATATAAGGCTACCCCGATTCAACTGTACCTATTTCTCAGCATTATGTTTGAGATCCCTGAAGAGTAACCAAATTTGTAAGGGTATATACCTATATTGGGTTGGTATAAGATATAAGGTAGACAATTTAACAATAATATAAAATAATATTTCACTAGCGTCTACGTCTAGAATGTCTATACTTTGCAATCTCGGCACAAGCAACGCGCTTTCGCGCTATTCAATGAGACTGCCTGAACCAAACAAACTAACCTATCAGTTGGGGTCCGGATCACTATATTTTCGTGAATTTTTTAAAAAGGAACAATTGGAAAGAAAAGAATATATTAGTAGGAATCGAACCTGGTAGGTACTTCTATCTTGAGAGGCTAAAACGCTATCTACTACGGTATCGTATCTTTTATGATACTGTGTCCGAGTTCTGTTCTTCTCCCACCCTTTATACTCGCATGTATTCTAGCGCAGATTGCGCTAATTGATATTTCATTATACATTCATTATAATTGAGATGCTTACAATACCTGGTGTGTGCATTCTTCAATTGTTTTTCGTCAAAATCACTGGATGAGTTTTTTGATGGCCACACTACCAAATTTCACATGTAGATGGCAATCAAATCGGTTCAGTCACAAATTTTTCGCTTTTGCAGTTTTGTCGAGATTAAATTATTTGAAAATTCGTTTTTCGATTCGAAATTAGTATTTTTAGTTGGACCAGCAGTGTTATAAGTGTTTAATTCACAATCATTTCATTCAATTTGACTTTGGTTGTTTCTGGTTTTTGAGATTTTACGATTGTGTTTTCTAGTTGTTTCAGTTTATTCTGAATAGTGAACATTGTGATTTTGTGGACAATTTGATGCTTCTTTCGTTTATTTATACAAGATCTAGTCAAAATATAATATATTCACATGCATTTCATCAAATAGATTACTATATTATTCAAAATTGATCTTTGTGTAGGGCAAAGACATTTTTGAATGTCTTTGGTGTAGGGCAATGTACTATATATTCAATGAAAACTATATCCTGATGAGATCCTTAGTGGACACAGGTTGCAGAAATTTTCCTCTAGTCCAGAGGATCAAAGCGCATATACTATGGAAATTCCATTATGTGAATAAATTTTTCAAAATTATAAATTGGTGTGTTATGTTGACAACCTTTTTCCCTTTCCATTATTTGACACCAAGTATCAAAATTCAAACCAAACCATGTACAAGATTTGATATTCTTCCATGGGAGCCTATTGAGCCTAATATAAGAAAGAAAGCCTTGTTACAGACACACTTATTCAAAGTATTAATGTAGACTAATGCAAATTGAATAAAACCTCTGACTTATGAGAGAATATATTATCACTCCCATCATATCTGATGCACTACAAGGTAAGTTTCACCTTATTGCAAGCTATTCATGAAACATTATTCTTTTATGTTCAATTTATGGCAAATAAATCTATTATTTCATTCGATAATGTTTATAAAGAATAAACTTAAATGATTAAAAACTTTCCAAGGCTTTTTATTGATTCATCATCAATTGTTAAAATTTATGAAAACCTTGATTTTGCAATTTGTATACATTCTGAGGTTGATACTGATATCCTCCAGCATACTTCTTATTGATTAACTCTGCTAGTTCTGTTTATTATATATTTTATTGGAATACTGAACAAATCTCCATCTACTCATTGTTTCATGGATTCTTTATCTACATTTACAAAATGTCAGCACAGATTATAATCAATAACTCATTTGATGAACAATATTATATACTACACAAGAAAACTAGTTAGTTCCCTAATAATATCATGCGTATGTGAATAAAAAAGAAAATACATTCAAGTACATAAAAGCATAAATGGAACTTTTTGAACACAAACATTTTATAAAAATGGTAAAGACATAGTTATCTACCAATGAATTCAAAATAACTGACAAAAATGAATAAAAAGAAGCTCAAAATTATTCTGGATTGCATTAATTGAAACTCTCAATTGAAAAACTGATATTTTCACTAGTGATTGGGCAATATATGGAATCCAATGTGGAGATATCTTGTAGTAGAGTTGGAAGAATGGTGATGTGCATCCAGTTGATTGAAGTTGTGAATTGAGAATGTTCTCAGACTTTCCTCACATTATCAAATGTCTATGCAGGAACCTGAAAAGCAAAAATTATTATATTACTTATTTTATGATAGTATCTAGGACATTATATCACTAATCTAGGATTCACAGAATTGAATTTGAAACTTTTCATAATTCACACATTTATCAGTGAAACATATTTTTGAATAACATCTCAAATTAGAATAAAGCCATATATTGTTGCTGTAAATAGATAATATTCTGCATGAAATTTGCTAGACAAATATAGATTGATCACTTGAAAAGGTATATCAATATAATAGAAAATACAAGAACCTACTAACAAGAGATGAAAAAAATACAGGGAAAAATCATTTAGGATATAGGAACTTTTTCCTTTTCAATGAATCTCATCTTTGATCTTCTAGAATTACATATGAGGTGAATTTTTGGTGCCAAAAAAGCAAATTGCCTACAAAATAACTTATAATAATAGCCACATTCATCCAAAATATGTTACAAAAATGTGCACTTGACTAGGAATCTAGGTAGGTACCTATTATTGTATATTTTTAAAATATAGTAAATATACTCACATGATGAATTGAAAAATAATGAGATAGATAGTGTTCTCAATGCCTGTCCAATAAGTTTTCAATCCCATTGTGTAGCTTGCTGCAATGCTGTGCTTGGGTACTCATAGCAGAACCTAGTCATAAATTCAACAAAATCTCGGGGTGTCTTCAATCGATTATTGACTGTTAAACATAGGCCTCTTCCATTCGATAGTGATATGTACTTCTGTTATATGGCTACAAAGTCATGTTTCTTATGTCCAGATTATATATTTCATGAATTGAGGTACTCACCATTCGTTTATACAATTGGGAACTGAAATATACCTGGATGATGACTTGTTTGTGGATCACAACATCATAGATTCTAATTTATTTCTGATGTCTTGGCTGAATACAGCCCCCGTTATGGAATTAATACATCGTATTTATTCGATATAGTTATTTGACCTATTGTATAAATGGTAAATTATTGTTATGAATATCATCAGAGCAACAAACACCTCAAAACTTCGCTCACAATTTACATTTATTTGAATTTGTAAACAATAATTTCTCGCGAGACGCCATTTTATCAACACTTCGCAACCTGGCGGATCTTTTGAAAAGGATGGTCATCGAATTAAAAATGACGGATATCAAGTTGGCGTTGAGCCAAATCCATCCACAACTTTTGACGAAGCTTTTTCTATTGACTAGTTACACCAGGTATTGTAAGCATCTCAATTATAATTATGACATTTTATGTCTCTGTGAAACATGGGCGGTCAGTGACGTCAAAATACCAGACTGTATGTCGGATAAGTTTGAGATCGTTTGCTCTCCGGCTATAAGGGAAAAGTCTCGAGGGCGAGCTAGTGGTGGCTTGGCTATACTTTCCAAAAATTATTTCAATGTGCAAGTTCTCGATACTCCTCCCTGGTAGATTATATGTCTATTTTCCTATCAAAACACAAAATGTGTAGGATGCACAATTTATTTCAAACCATCTCTCAATATCGAGGATGCCTTAGATCTTTTACAAATATCAATGAACTATATTTTTGAAAACCACAGTGAATATGCTTGCTTTGTAGTTGGTGACTTCAATAGTAGAGTCGGCGAAATAGGCACGATACCTATTCAATTATTAGAAAATACGAATTTATTGCCTAGTATGGCAAGTCTTGATAAAGTGATTGACAAGAAAGGACGCCTTCTCTATAATTTCATGTAAGCTAATAATTTTTTTCTCATTAATGGCTGCATATCATCAGACCATCCCGCAGATTTTACCTACACTAGCTTGCAAGGGCAGAGTGTAGTTGACTTGATATTCTGCAGCAATAATAAGCTTGATATTGTAAACAAATTTGAAATTCAACATTATATTACTCTATCTGACCATTTCCCCATATTGCTTCAATTGAATTTCAACCTCTTTACCTCTGTCACCGTAGGATCAGGTTAATCTGATACTTCTGATATTTTGTGCTGGGGTAATGAAAAAGCTTGTCTATATGCTACTTTGATGCAATTTTCTCCTGCTGTGGGATTTCAGGGTGAGTTGAATGAATTCTATAAGAATTTTCAAGCTTTAATCTGGGACATTGCAAAACAAATAGATCTTGTGAGAAAACAGAATATGCATCCTATCATGTACAAAAATAAGCCTTGGTTCGATTTAGATTGTGATTTCGCGAAAAGACACTGCAGAAATTCTTTTCCGAGAACCTTTCAATTCTTATTATTTTCAAGCAAAGAAAGAATACCAAAATTTAATCAAACAAAAAAAGTGCAACTATGATAAACTAATTCTGAGCAAACTAAGCGAAACTAAAAACCAAGCTGACTTTTGGAAAACTATAAAATCATTTAGATTCACGCAGAATGTATCTACAATAACTTTGGAGGAATGGGAAATGTGTTATGATGACCTTTTCGTTCCAAAACTTTTTTCAGATATAACATTTTTTGATGCAGCTCACGAATACCTTGACTTCCCTATTAGTACTGACTACTGAGCAGATCGAAAACACTTTATGTAAATTGAAAAACGGTAAATCCCCGGGCAGAGATGGTATCACTTACGAATTTATAAAAGGCCTTCCTCAAAATTGGAAATTATACCTCTGCAGTCTTTTTAACAATATTTTGAGTACCGAAAAAATTCCTCGTAGTTGGAACGACACTGTGTAAACAAAGTTACATAAAAAAGGAATCAAAACTGATCCGAATAATTACCGTGGCATATCATTAATAAGCTGCCCTGCTAAAGTCTTCAGATCCATTCTGTTAGAACGCTTGTCAAATTTTACCAGAATGTCAGTCTGGCTTCAGACAAAATAGGGGATGTCTTGATAACATCTTGTCCTGAATTCTATAATACAAATACACCTTAGGCTCAGTGGGCGGAAAATATATGTCGCCTTTGTAGATTTCAAGAGGGCATTTGACTCTGTCAATCATCTCCTGCTATGGCACAAATTATACAAGTTAGGTATTAGCTCTGAATATATCAGGATTCTCAAAAATTTGTATGATCATTCCACAATGTCTGTTAAAGTAAACAATAAATTCTCTTAATCTTATGATATATCTCAAGGCGTATTACAGGGTGAATCATTAAGCCCAATTTTATTCTCCTTATTTCTTTCTGACATCGAAAACTACTTTCACTCCAGAGGTCTCACAGGGGTAAATATAGACGGCAAGAACGATGTGATGATGCTGTTGTATGCAGATGACATTGTCCTATTGAGTGATTCACAAATAGACTTAACCAAAAAATTAATGGTGCTTTAAGAATACTCCCAGGATAATAAACTGCAAGTTAACACGACTAAAACTAAAATAATGATTGTCAGTAGAGGGGGATATAAATCAAACTATCAATGTAAGTTTTTTTTTGAGAATAAGCCGCTCGAGGTTGTCAAACATTTCACTTATTTAGGTGTTATGTTTTCGTCCTCATCTCTCTTTCTAGAAATGTCCAGGGAAGCAGTAGCAAAAGCTACTCAGGCAATAGATGCGGTTATGAACTTGATGTGCAGGACAAAAACTACTTCTTGGGATGCAAGGATAAAAACATATGACTCCATCATCCTATCATCTTTGTCATATGGAATTGGCATCTGGGGCTTACGCTACCCAGATCTAATCGAACGAATACAAGTCTTATTCTTCAAGCGTTTATTATCTCTGTCTTAAAATACCCCCGACTACATGGTTCGCCTTGAAACTGGGACATACAACCTCAGTCGCGTAATTTTAAAATCATCTCTTTCGTGGCTCTCAAGTATAAACAAACTGAAGAATACTCGATTACCAAGAATTTGTTTTCTTCGATTGCGTCACTTGAACTCAGATCCCAAATTCAACTGGGACCTCCAAGTGAACGAATACCTATCTTTCTTGAACCAAGGTCATCGGTGGGATGCATTTCTGGATAATTTCACTAAGAAAAATCCACAAAACATTTTAGACTGTTATGAAAGCACATTACGTAGAAATGACCTAGAAAAATTGTCATTATCAAGCTATCCTCTAATTTTTCAATCCCTACTGCTTACCTTCACAGGTCAGGCATACCTAAAGGTGAATTGTCTAACATATTTTATCAGAATAATTGCACAAATCAAAAGTAGCAATAGAAAAAGCTGAAAATTCACTTTTAATGGTTGCTGTTATACTATTAATGCAGAGGAGCTCTGTACAATTTGTGACCTACAACAACAGGAAACATTAGAACATCTACTATCTCATTGCCCAATTTTTAAAGGAATTAGGGACTGTGAGATATTTCAACAATTGCAAGATCTGAATGACCCCATAAACTTCCTCAATTGTGCATCTTTTCAAAGCTTGAAACAACTGGTTTTTTCTCTGATGAATATGTTGAAATTGCGTTCGTTTATTCTCAATGAATAGTTAGGTACCAGGAATAACAAGTTTACTAAGACCTAAATTGAACTTCCTTATATAAAAAAAAACATTTAATCTAGATTATATTTTTTCTTGCCGAATTGGAATACTATTTTTTTTCTCTTCATTTAATTTTGATAGCTTGTAATCAAATACTTTTGTAATAAGAATTATTATTCTTTTTATATACAATAAATGTTATTGATTGATTGAATGAATATTTCATTATACCATTCAATCAAATTCAATTGATAGGAAAAAAATGTTTTGCTTTGTTCCTGTATTCAACTAATCGAAATATTGATGAATTAGTAGCATTTGAGAACTTCTGAACACAGATGTAAAATTTAAAAATGAATATAAATTTCAAATGATTATTGTGCATACGATTTTGCTAGTTTCGCTGATTTTGTTTGAAAAAAAACATCGATGTTTTCCTCATAATAATAATTCAGATCAGTTAATTATATTATGGAATAGTAGTTACATTTATCAAGAATATTAATGTGTTTGGATAGAACCAGACTTAAAAACCTCGGAAAATACAAAGCAAAACGACCCAATGTGGTTATCAATTAGACTACTGAACTATTGAGATTTTTATAACGGAGTACATTTATTGACTTGAAAACTTCCACAAAAGTGACTACGGATGGATGTTTTTTGGGGGCTATTTTCTCAAATCTAAATTTGAACAGCACAATGACTTGAAATGCGTACTTGATGTCGCGGACATTTCACTGCAAATGCGAGAGGGAGGAAATGTTTTTGGTACATCGCATGCGAGGTTTATTTAGTCGCAAAGATACTTCCATAGTACATTACAGTTACTTCCCAGTGTTTGCTGGGAGCTAATTCGGTGATCCCCCCACACATTTGCCTCCATGTTTTTCTTTTCGATTTTCTGAGTTCTTTGTTGTACTCAGAAAGAGCTGTTTTGTAGTCTTCCCAGTATTCCAGACTCTTAGCTCTATTGAAGATTCTTCTGACTTTTTTCCTAAGTTTAGCTAACTCCTTATTCCACCAAGGCACATATCTGGTGGTAGATAGCCTTTTGTCTTTCAGGACAGCTAAGTTCATATGCTTTCATTATGGCAATTTGAAGTTGTCTTGAGGCTGTGTAGACCTTGACTTAGACCAAAACTTGAACACAGGCAGCAGAACATAACACTGTAATGAATATTCAACCCTGTCAACGAACAAACACCCAATCCAACTAACGTTATCGCGGACGTTCAAATCGGACCACCCGATCAAGAAAATGATGGTGTCGAAACCGTTCATTCGGCGGTAGAAAACCCAATTCTCGAAATACCTATTACCGAACATTGCGTTAATAAATATTGTAACCAAATTATATTCATTCAGAAAACATCAGATGGCTATCATGTTGTGAAAAGTAAACCCTTCGGGAAAGCAGTCAGATTAACAGTCTACTTGACAAGAAATATCGAAGAAGAAATTTTCAAATTTTTCAAAGAACGCATTGATCCGAAAAAACTGCATTGTATTTTCGTACAACAATCAGAAATCGATCTATCCTTGCAATTAGCAAATATATTACCAAGATTTTTCAGAAACCACGCATTCAAACTATAATAATTAGTCAGATATTTCACACATAGAAAAAAGACGAGAATTAATCAACTATCATCACGAAAAAATAGTTCAACGAGGAATAAATGAAACGACTTCATTTGTGGCCACGAATGAAAGATCAGATAACTGAATTCGTTAATAATTGCGATGAATTTCAAGAAGCTCAATACGATAGACATTCACCAAAAATAAAATTCGCGCTTATCACTACAACTAAACAACCACTTGAAGCTATACACATGGACACATTTCAAATTGCCAATACTAAATTCCTCAGATGTTTTCTAAAAGTACGCACAACTCGCACAAGCATACCTACCTATTGGAACCTATTTCAGCCTCCGCTACAGTATACGAAAATTTAATTACTTCCATAACACATCATGGAATTCCCCAAGCAATAATAACATGTGAAAATGGTACGGAATTCAAAAATTCGCTCATTACCAATTTTTGTAACCTCAATTTACATTTTTCCACTACTGGAGACTCGAATAGCAATAGTCCTGCTGAACGCCTTCATTCCACGCTCATCGAAATGTTTGGTATTCTGCAAATTAAATATCCCAAAGCTAGCACAAAACAATTAATGCAATATGCTCGACGCTCTGGATCCATTTGACCTTACGACTGACGAGACAATTCTGAACCAATTCGTCATCAACCGTCGAGAAGGACTCAGGACCATATTTGATAAAATATAGAGAAGTGCATAAAAAACGGCCAGTGCTGTAACTTCTGAATCATTCGGGATCGGAATCTGAAATTTTCTGGGTAGCAAGTATACTATATTGTTCATTTTCGGACAAAAAAACTCGTTCGATCACTTCCGGTCTAAGCGGAAGTGACCTCAAATTTTGATTTCAAATAGGACCTCCTAGTAGATAGGCTATAGGGGTTCCAGCTCAAAATCCCATGTTATTTCTTATGGAGGTTCATTCTGGTCAAAACTGAACATCATTTGGGTAGGGGAAAGCGCGCGCTCGACATCAGGCGTGGTGGGGGCGGAAGCGAAATCTTATTGGTGGGAAGGGGTTTCGATCGGAGGTGGGGCATTCATTATCTCGATTCACAGATGGTGTGGGCTATTATAGTGATGCAAAAATATGTATACTTCTGAGAATCTAATCGAAAGAATGACAGGTGTTCATTACTTTTGTTTCAATACCCTAAGTGTATAATTCGATATTATTCATTCAACAAATTCGTTTGCAAGTATACTCACTAAAGGGTTCAAATAATGTATGGAGGAACGTTGATTTTCAACATTAGGCATCTCCTATAAAGAGATATATTTTATATACAAACCATTACCAGAAAAATCATAACAAGGAAGTGACAATCATAAAGAAAAATAATTCAAGGTCCTGATTTATAGGAACTCAGAAGTGATATAGGAAAATAAAACAAGTTTTAAGTAGAACATATTTATTATACATCATTAAATACACAACATATTGCAGAATATTATTACAATTACCACAATAGCTATTTATGTACCAAGTGCGTTAAATAGATCGGGCCAAAGGCCCTCGGGTGAATGTTACCCTCCGGGCGTTAGGATCTAGTAACGCTCGTGGTGCATACAAGATTTTATTTTTCACGAAAAAATTATCTTAAACGACGTTGTTTATTTCATAAATTTTTTCTCATAAAATAACTTTCGAGACCGGAGGACTTGCTTTTTAAAAACAATTATTTTATTTTATTCTGAATTTCTACATAGAATGAGATGTTTCTAGCTTGAGAATTCGGATCTGACTGCCGGTACGATGGTTTCTGCGATGAGGTAAACTACTGGCTTCGTCAGCATCTTCTTCTCGGTTGATGGTGGAAAGGGCTTCGTCAGCGGAATCTCTGGGATGGATGGTGACATAATTCCTCCCCCTGAAGATTCAACTACACAGTGGAACGAGGTAGTTGAACGGTTGACATCTGAATCGTTTCTGAGGGTGGTCCAACAGAAGTGGATCTGTGTTGGATAAACTTCTTGTATATGGTATAAGTTGCAGCAAGGGTGATAACAATATAAATTGTCAAAGTCCATATGCTTGGAGAATAGGAGAATCCGTTCAAATCGAAGTTCAGTTCCGGTTTGTTTCTGATTAATTGGTTCTTCACATCTTGTAGTTCGTCCAGGTTAAGGTCGTCCATGTGTATACTGAAGTTAGTATAAACTGGTGAACGATATTCTTCTTGATCTAAGTTCGGTATCAGTATTGGTTGGCTCTTATCGATTGTTCGTTCTCTATTGGATACCTCAAATTGGTCGGTTTTTATTTGACATCCAATTGGTATTGTGATTAAATATGTACCAATAACTTTGGATATTTCGTCTTGTTCTTGGCATTTGATGTTGATGTTTGTTTTTCTTGGAAATATGCCAATCCAAGTGGTCGAGTCTTCGAGTTGATTGATTATCGGCTCTGTGATTTCGGTCGTGGTTTGTTGACAAGTGGTTGTATTTTTCATTGTTAGAAGCTGTACTTCACAGGGGCTGTTGTTGGATATTTCGAATAGATCTGTCTTCTTGCAAACGTACATTTGAGGTTTGACTCTGACACAGTTTTCGCTCTCAAATGCGAAGTACAATGTATTCTTCAACAAGTATTTCCTTTTCGGTAATATTGCCCTAAACTGATTTCGACTAGGAATGGGAATTGGGTATAAATGATAATATTCAAAAGTATAAGGGTACAGGATTGGAATTTTGAGTAAGTAGGTAATCCTACTGTTAAGGATATAACATTCGATAGTGATGATATTTTCAAAGTTCAAAGTATTTTCTAGGGTAAGTTCAAATGGAAATTGATCTGATTTAATTGTTCGTTGTAGGTTTTTAAGTTGTGTATAGAGTTCAGATGTTCTAATTATGCTTGGATGTAGTACGTTCAATTTTGCAAACGATAGCGAGTTTTCGATATCCTGCAACATTGAGATAATTACTTCGTACATATCTATCAGCTGATTCAAGCTATCTTTAAGAGAGATAGACTGTTCAACATGAGAGCTATTTTCGAATGCTATTATGAGACGAGAAATCTTCGCCTTTAATGATTCTTCGTTGTTGACTATTTTCTGAACTGTCGCATTGAATTTTTCTATAATTTCGACGGATAAGGAACTTTGCTTTTCTATGCTCGATTCGAGTTTGATTTGATTATTTTGAATTTGATCTATAAGCTTGTTATATCTTTCACCATCTTCAGCATCTAAATTGCCTGTAATTGATTTGAATATCGATCCACTGCCATTTATAAATCCTCTCTTCATTCGTTTTGGATGCGGAATGATTTCTTTCAATTTCAATTCTGCTTTTTCTTGAGTCAAAAGTAGGATTTTTACATAGTTAGCTGAATTGTCAATATGTACTCTGCTCAAGTTGATTGCTGTGAGTATGTTTTTAGTCTGTGAGTGTAACTTATTCATTTCGTCTATGATAGAGTTTATGTCGTAGTAATGGATGAATGTATGAGCATATTGTTGTACTTTCGCTATTCCTAATTTCAGTGGCATTATTCCTGGGTTATTTTCGAGATTTTTTAGTATAACTTCGTTTTGGAGTCCGACAACTAGTGGTAACAATCTGAAATAGAGCAGGTTAGTCAAAACTGTATGTTTGTCTTAACGGTCTTTTCAAGTTGTCCATGTGTACTTTTTCATGCGCGTCAGTTGAAACAGTTTTACGACTTTTATTGACGTTACTGATTGTTTCGGGTTTTTGAAATTTATTTGAACCTTTCTGGCGTATATGTTTCTTAATATAGGTTTTCTTTTCTGGTTGGAATAATTCGGGAGAATCACGATTTTCATTTAATTTTGAAATCAATTTGCTTTTATTTTCTATTAAATCTTCATTTATCTTAGAGTACATTAATTTAGTTTTTTCTTTATGATTATTGATGTAATCGTTTACTAGAATTTTATCGAGGTTTAAGTCGAATGGGTTGTCATTGTTTATATGACCATTGATAACGTCAATTGGTTTATATTTTGTAACAGAATGAATGGAATGGTTATAGGCCAGGACAGCATATATCATTTTCATCGAAATTGGTGTTTTCAAAAATCCTCTCGTATTTAGTAACCTGATATGTTCGGTAAGAGTAGAGTGGAATCTTTCTATCTGACCATTCGATTGTGGGTGATTTAGTGAACAGAAGTGAATTTTGATTTTATGCAAACTCAAAAGTTCGGTGATTACTGAGTTCTTGAATTCTGTGCCATTGTCGACTATGATTAATTTTGGTACACCGTGGTGTGAAAAGAATGATATCAAATGGTTGACAATTTGTGTGGATACCAATGGAGTTAGTAAATATGATTGTGCATATTTGGAAAAACTGTCGATTATGGTTAAGAATTTATTATTCTCAAATGTGAATGTATCAAAATGGATTATTTCGAAAGGCTTGGATGCCGTATGGGTCAAATTCATCTGCATTTTTATAGGATTTCTTTCATATTTGCCTTGTTGACAAATTTCACAATCGTTAATATAAGTTTGTAAAGAATTTTTTAAGATTGGCCAGTAATAAATTTTCTTGATTCGTTGTTCAGTTTCATCAATACCTCGATGATTGGTTTTGCTCTCTTGGTATGATTTTATGATTTCTGGAATGTCTGTTTTGGTAGTGACGTCGACTAATTTGGATGTGCATCTCTTAAACTTTAATGATGGCCATTTGAAATGTTGCCTTACTACTTCGCAAAATGGTTGGTACATTTCGGGTTTTTCGAAATATAGATAGTATTGTACATTTGGGGCAATGAAATCTTTAACAAAGTTGATGATATCTTGATCGAAATTATTTTGCGAAATTTGGACTGTAATTCTTTGTTTCTTTTCGAAGAGAATTTTCATCTTTGGTTTTGCCGGAGAGTGTAAGACTGAATCTATAATTAGCTGATTTTGGCCGTAATTTACTGGAGAGTCAGAAATTTTTATTTCACTTATAAGGTTTTCTTCCGCATTTGTATGGACAGTTGCGTCGTCGTCTTCTGGTGTTTGGATTTCAGGTTCAACAGTTTCTATGTCAGGTGGATTTTCGTCAGGTTGTACTTGTGTCGATAATGTATCGTTGTCTACCGGTTTTTCAAGGGTTTTATTGAAATCTTCTATATATCGTAAAAGGTCGGATAGTTCTGTTTCTTTTGTGTGTAGTTCGATGCGGGAAAGAGCATCAGCATTAGTATTCATTTTGCCTTTTTTGTATTGAATTTTGTAATCATATTCCTCTAATTTTATTTTCCAGCGTAATAATTTTGAATTGGGTTCCTTCAAATTGAAGAGCCATTCCAATGGTTTATGATCAGAAATGATTGTAAATTTTCTGCCGTAAAGATAAGGCCTAAAATATTTAGTTGCCCATACTATAGCCAAAAGCTCTTTTTCTATAGTACTATAGTTTCTTTCAGAATCATTTAGGGTACGAGATGCGTACGCCACTGGTAAATCTTGTCCTATTATACCTTGAGATAATACAGCACCTATAGCTACATTACTGGCATCGGTGGTAAGCAAAAATTCTTTGGATAGGTCAGGGTATTGTAAAATGGGTTCGTTGATGAGTAAATTTTTACAAGTCTCGAAACATGAAATGAATTCTTCATCGTGTACGATAGTTGCGCCTTTTTTTAAACATTTGGTCATTGGTTTTGTTAATTTCGCGAAATTTTGAATGAACCTTCGATAGTAACCAAGTAAGCCAAGGAAACCTTTGATTTGCTTAGTCGTTTTCGGTATCGGGAAATTTTTAATGGCAATTATTTTGTTCGGATTAGGTTTGACACCTTCAGGAGTTACCACGTGGCCCAAGTATGCCACTTCCTTGCGTAAGAACTCCGATTTGTCGAGCTGGATTTTAAAGTTCGCGTCTCTCAGTCTTTGGAATACACATTTAAGTCTCTCTATATGTTCCTGGAGGGAAGTAGAAAAGATGATTATATCGTCTAGATATACCAAACACTTTTCATTCTGAATACCTCGTAGGATATTATCCATTATTCTCTGAAAAGTGGCGGGAGAATTCTTCAATCCAAAGGGCATGCGAAGGTATTCGTAATGCCCGTTTTCGGTATTGAATGCCGTCTTTGGTATATCTGTTTCACTCATCTCGATCTGGTGGAAACCACTCGCGAGATCTAGAGTAGTGAAATACTGGCATCGACCTAACTTGTCCAACAAATCGGTGATGTTGGGTAGAGGATATTTATCATCGATGGTCTTTTGGTTGAGTTTCCTGTAGTCAACGACTACGCGCCATTTTTGCTTGCCTGATGCGTCCATCTTTTTTGGGACGACCCAAATTGGGGACGACCAGGGAGAATTGCTGTGCCGAATGATATTTTGATCTAGCATATTCTGAATTTGTCGCTCTACTTCTTTCTTATGGATGAAAGGGTATCTATAGGTCTTAGTATAGATTGGGATCTCGTCACTAGTTCGTATGTCATGTTTAAGTTTGTGAGTGAAAGTGAGTGGGGAATTTTCGTCATAAAAAATATCGGAATATTCTTTGCACAAATTTTCAATCATACTTTTTTCTTCAATATTTAGATGGTCCGTTCGAATTTTTGAAATGTCTAGGGTTGGTTTTTCACTGTCGACGAAATTATGAAATTGGAATTCTTGTAAGTCTTTTTCTTCAAATATCTCTACGTCTATGGGTTCTGAAAAATCTAGAGTGATCTGTTCGGTGGTGTTATTCAATATAGTCGTCAAAGCTTCTCCATTTCTCGCAACAGTGAGGCATTGTGGAATTTCGCAATTGTGCAGTTTTTGATGTGGAATTATTATCTCGCCATGTTCAACATTAGTTTTTATCTTAATCACTTGTTCTGTTCTAGGAGCGACAGATATCAGGTTTAATTCTCTTTTGGTTTGATAATATTGTAACTCAATCCTTGCATAAGGTGTTATAAGAACATTAGTATCAAAATCTAAACTGGCTTGAAGTAGTTTCAGATTATCCAGTCCGATTAATCCATGAAAAACATTATGAAATTTAAACAGATAAAATTTTAATGATCCGTTTACTCTAAATTACTTTGAAATAGGAATTTTGGCGCTATGCTTGTGTGCTGATTTCTGAAACACAGTGGATACTATGAAAGGGTCGTCACGAATGGAATTTGGATATAATTCATTGGCGATGTCTGGGTCAATGAATGATTTAGTAGAACCAGTGTCTATTAATATTTTCAGATTATTTTCAGGAAATACTATATAGGGTAATTCGCTAGTGTTTGAATTGTTAAATGAGATAATTTCTGGATTCAAGTTTGTTCGTTCAAAGGAAGGTCTGAATGAAAATTTGATTGCTCATTGTATTCGGGATTATGTTCTTGGTAATAAGTGTCGTCATAGGGTTCTTCTGGGATTTCAGAATTGTCGTTCATCAAGGTGAAATTTGAATATGATTCGTCAGTTTGGTCAGTCTCGGTGTTGTATAGTTCTTCGTTTTGCCTTTGCGGGGTTCTGTATCGATTAAAAGGGGTTGTTTGACGATTGAATGTCTGTCGTGTTGTTATGCTCATTGGAGTAGGCTCGGGGAGATTTTTATTCTGATTTGGTTTGAAGACGTTTTGTTTGTTTGCCGGTTGTCTAAAGACTTGTGAATTTGTGAAAAATCTCTGAGGAGCATTATTGGTATTCGGTCTCATTTGAATGGGTTGAGAAGGAAACATGTTTTGTGCCCTGAAATGATTGTTTTGGGTCTGTGTGTTGAAAGGCACTCGATGGTATTGATAATTTTGAGTCTGTACATTGAATGGCATTCGATTGAAATTATTGAAGTTATTATTTGGTTGTCTTTGTTGGTTCCTTTGTAAATTTTGAATTTGATTAGGTCTAATAGGTGTTTTATTGGTAAAACTTTGATAGTAATTTATATTTTCTTCTTGAATAATGAATTGCAAAGCTTCATTCAGGTTATTAGGACGCATACAACGGATTGTTGTACCGAGTGGTTCTCTTAGTCCAGTCAAAAATGTATTCAATGTGAGATTATTGTATAAGTTACGTTTCAATAGTTTCGCTTCTGGAGTCACCTCGTGACTATCTATAAAGCTACAAATTAAATTTAGAATTTGTAAACAACGATCGAAAAACTGTTGAGGCTTTTCGTTTTGTTGTTGCCTTAACATAATGAGATCTAATAATAATAATAATAATAAATTTATTTGCCAATAAAATACAATAACATTCACATTAGGAAGAAATACGAATCCGAGCAAATATTCGAGAGACCCAAAAAGGTTTTTTACAAAACCTGACTATGGGGAAAATTCTCCTTTCAATTTGGCACAATATATCTATCTATTCTCTATATTTGAACATACCTAACTACACAAATACACAAATTGAAGACAATAAAATGGAAAATAAAAATACAAAAAATAAACTGTACATCATGTCATCAAGTACTACATAAGGATGCATGATGAGGGCATTTATGGAACATAATTTCATTTAATTATTAATTTTCACTATTATTTCGACTGCCACACAATAATTTCTAATTAAAATTAAAATTAAAAGGGAGGATCAATTATATTCTTAATGATGTTTCTGTCCTGTGATAATATCCAATTTTTCAGATGTTTTTTGAAGCTGTGCATATTTTTCATGTTTTTAATCATTGTTGGTAAGATATTCGAAAATCATGGTGCGAGATAAACGAAACATCTTTGACCAATTGACTTGTTTGCTCGTGGTAAAAATTCTCGTCCGGAACTAATGGCTCTAGTATTGAGATTATGAGTCAATTTCATTGTATATTTTCGTTTCATCTTAATGTAAGTAAGGACTGATTTTGCAAACAACTGGCGAATGTCCAGTATCTTCAGTTCTACATATAACTGATCAGAAGGAAATCTACTTGGTTTAAAATAAATGATTTTCAAAATACGTTTTTGGATTTTTTCAAGGGTGTCCAGAAGGCATTTTTTAGCCCCGCCCCATCCAATAATGTCATACTGCAAAATAGACTCTACAAATGCATGATAAAGTATTTTGAGTTGATGTAGGGATAATACTTGCCTGATTTGGTAAAATTTATGGAGCAAAGAACGTACCTTTTTTTTTGTGGCGTCAATTTGAATATTCCACCTCATGAAAGAGTCCATAAATATCCCAAGATATTTTATAGATATTGTTAATGATATGATCTGGTCATCAGTTGACAGGTGTTCATAATCGGGTAAATATTTCTCATAGGAAGTGAAAGGTACCGCTTTAGTTTTGGAAATATTTACTGTTAGGAGATTGGCGTTGAACCAATTCAATACATCTTTCAAACCTCTCTCTGCATTTTCTTTGACTTGTTTCCACGTGTTTCCTGTGAATAATATGACAGTATCGTCTGCAAAAGAAATTATGCTTCCTGGAGTGTTGAGTTTGAGGAGGCCATTTAGATAAATTGTAAACAAGACTGGTCCGAGGACGGTCCCTTGTGGCACACCACAAGTAACAGATCTCATTTCACTATCTACTCCCTTCATCTGAACCACCTGCTTACGGTTTGAGAGGAAATCTCCAAATAGGCTAAGTACATTACCTCTAATGCCAATGAGTTCTAGCTTCTCCAGCAAAAGCCCGTGACTAACCGTGTCGAACGCCTTTGCGAGATCAACGAAAACCCCAAGCGAACACATCTTGTTGTCTATGGATTGATAAATCATCGAGGTCACCTTTGCAATAGCATCTTGGGTACTTCTATTTTCTCTAAAACCGTATTGTTCTTCTGAGATGATCTTGTGTTTATCGAGGTAGGCAACTAATCTTTTTTTAATGATTTTTTCGAAGATTTTCGATAGGCCCGAGGTCAGTGATATAGGGCGATAGTTGGACATATTCGTTTTGTTGCCTCCTTTGAATAATGGTTTTATTGTGGCGATTTTAAAATGGGCAGGAACCAAACCCGCCTGCATACATAGATTAAAAATGTGGGCTAGAGGTTCAGCGATGTAATTAGCAACTAATTTTATAGTTTCATTTTTCAGCCCATCCGGTCCGGGCGATTTATGACTTTTTAGAGTGGAGCATATAGATTCGATTTCCTTAGGGTCAGTAGGTTCTGAATACATGGAGTGCGTGAAATCTTGGATTTCATGGTTGACATAGTTTGTTGTTTTTATTTTGGATGCAAGATTCAAACCAATATTACTGAAATATATATTGAGATGGTTTGATATTTCTTTAGGGTCGGTTATTTCTTTCCCATTTTCTAGAGTGATTTTTGTTGGTGTCTCGTCTTTAGTTCGATAGTTGTTCGTGAACTCTTTTACAATATTCCAAAGGTTGCGTGAACAATTTTTGTTGGATTCTATTTTTTGTTTGAAATAATCGTTTTTTATTTTCTTTATCAATTTATTGAGCTTATTTCTGTATTGTACGTATTCTTTTTTGATATTCTCATTTCCAGGGTTTCGTAAGTGTTTTTGAAATAGTGTATCCCTAGTTCTCATAGAAGTAACTAACCCTATTGAGATCCATGGTTTTTTCTTATGTATTTTTTTGATTTTAATTTCATGAGAACAATTTTTGATAACACTTGTGAATTCAGAAAGGAAAATTTTCATTGATTCTTCTGCATCAATAGAATGATAGACTGAATTCCAAGTTTTGATTTTAAGAGAAGATAGCAGTTTTTTTTTCATCAATTTTTTTGTTTGTAACATGAACATTTTGTGTCTCAGTCTTTAGATTCCTCATCACGGCCACTACTGGGTAATGGTCAGTTATGCTAGATTTTAGGATGCCCGGAGTGATTTTTTGGGAATTTTCGATTTTTTGTTTGAAAAATATATGATCTATGCAGGAAGATGTATTATTAGTTACTCTGGTATTTTTGTTGATGAGTGACTTGAAACCCTTTTCAGATAATATACTCAAGTAATCATCGACGTGCTCTATATCAATTTTTTGATCCGTAATATCTATATTGATATCTCCCACGAGAAATGTGAAGTCGAATGCATTAATATGAGCTGTATCCATAAACTGAGAGAAACTTCTGAGAAAAACTTCTTGTGACAAAGAAGGTGATCTATATATGGCAAAAAGGCAAACTCTTTTTTTTTCCAATAGATAAATCCAGTTTGAGTGCATTTGTTTCCCCTATCTTTATTTGGTTTACATCAAATTCTAGCTCATTCTTTATATAAATGAGTATGCCATCATTTTGATTCAATCTATCATACGTATGAAATATTGTGTATCCATCGAGATGAAAATCATTTTTGTCCGATATTTTCCATGTTTCGGTGAGAATAATACAACTGAAAAAATTTTGAAACTGTGAAATATAAACCTGAAATTGGTCAAAGTTCTTCTGGATGCTACGTATATTATTGTGGTATATTGAAAACTGATTATCATTTTCACCAAATATTTCGTAGAAATCATTTATGTTCTCAACTTTATGAGTTTGAATATGTTCAACTTCAAAATCTCTGACGAACTGATCCATTACAAATTAAAGATAATTATTATTTAACGAAATAAAACCTAAAACGAAAAGACAAATACCTTGAACTATACCTCGCATATATTATTGATTTATATTTAATAAAAATTAATTGAAACTATAGATTAGACGGGCTAGTGAGACAAAAATAGATACATCAATCAATGTTAGTAGTTAGTGGTTCTTTTCGACGTTCTTGTCTTCTTCATAGTATCTGCTTTCGTGGGCGTGGCTTCAAACTTGCGTTTTTTTTTTCTTCAAAAATCAGTTGTGATTGGGAAGCTGCTGTTGGAGAAGTTATATACACCTCCTGTGTATCTTTTCCGTTATCGATTTTTGCGTTTTCTTTTCTTGACTTCAATTCTTCATACGTATATTCGGTACCATCCACTATAAGTGTATTTCTTCTGATTTTTGCATCAGAATTATTATCTTTAGCAATCTTCAGTTCTTTTCTGAGAAACTTTTGTTTATTGTATTCTTCAGAAGTGAGGTCGTGCGTGAAATAAATCCTTTCTACTTGGAGTGTTTTGAAGTTAGTTTTCGCACTTTTGAGGATTTGCTCTTTTTTCCTGTAGGAGACTAATTCTAAGACTACTGGGCGAATTTTATTTGCAAATAGCTTCCCTATTCTATAAACATCCCTCAGATCACTCTCATTACAGGAGACATGAAGTTTTTCATTTATTATTTTCAATACTCTTTCAGTTTCGGGTTGTTGAGTTTCTTGTAAACCATAGACAACAATATTGAATTTTTTGTACTTTTTCTCGACTACTTGTAATTTTTCTCTCAAAGTCTGGACGTTTTCCTCTAGTTCCAAATTTTTTGCCTTCAGGATTTCTATTTCAGCTTCAGTTTCTTTTTTGAAATCCTTCAGTTCCTTTTTTATCTCCTCATTACTGGTAGCTACATCCTTGAGAAGTTTGTTAATGTCTTCATTGGTTACCTGCATATCTCGTATGTACGATTCGAGTGATTCTCAGTTAAACTGTCCGTCGAACTTGCAGAGACGCTTGGTACTGATTCGAAGCAGGTTATCACGGGGAGCGGTATAGATATTTCGTACAAGTTGATTCCCTCCCACTCGAGTGAATTATTTGTTTGTATACAGGTTTTGCCGAGATGACTCCTATATATGGTGTACTTAAGGTTATCACCTCGTTTCTTTCTGAAATTACTACGATTCGAAGATTTCCACTTTAACGATGCACCCCAACTTTGTTGAGATTCTACACTTGAAGTACTTTATTTATGTGCACGGTAATTTCTCTATTCAAACAGGCTTCATCACGTTGATCCGCAAAGTTTCTAGTCAGAGTGTCTTTTAATTCTTGCCAAGTTGTGACATTTTGGATATTTACTACTAGTTTAGCATTGCCTGATAGTTTCCCTATCAATGAATTGATCAAGTAAATATTCTGAAAGCAATCGATGTTAGCTACATCATAAAAAGTTTCAATAATTTTCTCACAAGTTGCAAGATACCTATTTAGTTCGTTTGGATTTCCGTCAAAATTTGGAACACAGTTCAAATATTCTAGCTTGAATTGATTGGCCATAATTACTATAGGAATTGAATATTCGTTATCAACTATATTGGAAATATTTCTGTTTTCTTGATTTTGGATTGTTTGGGGGTTGATTTGTTGAGGGTTTGGTTCAATGTCTGAGTCAGCTAGAGACAAATTATCGAAAAGGGTTTCAAGTGACATAAATACGATTGACTTACGCTATGAGCAATCCTCTGGTCATTGTCTTACTGCTAGGTACTATGAAGCGTCTGCAATGGGTTGCCGATTGATGTCCAATCCAATACTGATCGCTTCGCAAAGGGGACGATGCTGTTCCTCCTTTCGAGAAGGCTGGTGACGGGATCTTCCACAGGTCTTCGATAGACGGGGTGTCCTGATTTCTAAGGAGCCGCTCTGCTTCCGATACAACCACAAAGTCTTCACTAAGTTCAATTGCCGATAAATCGTTGATACGAAAGGTATTCGTTCGATACGTCTACCTTCGACAATCCTACCGACTGCGCCAAATAACTTTCGAGACCGGAGGACTTGCTTTTTAAAAACAATTATTTTATTTTATTCTGAATTTCTACATAGAATGAGATGTTTCTAGCTTGAGAATTCGGATCTGACTGCCGGTACGATGGTTTCTGCGATGAGGTAAACTACTGGCTTCGTCAGCATCTTCTTCTCGGTTGATGGTGGAAAGGGCTTCGTCAGCGGAATCTCTGGGATGGATGGTGACATAATTCATAGTATTTACTGCGTTCTGGTCGGCAACTGAGCACAAGTGAGCTTCTATGCAATTGCCATGGAAACATTGAAGAGGTTGCTAAGGGTTGTTTATTAAATAAAACGACGCTGCATTTTTGTAAGAATTGACAAGCTTGTTAAGTCCGTGTCTCACGGTCAAACTATTTGATCAAACTATGGAAGTGTGATGTCATCAATGACGTCACATCAAACAGCAGCTGGAATTAGAACATGTTCTAAATATTTTACCTGTTTGATGAAAAACTAAGGTTAAAGTTCTTTGTTGACACCGAAAATCGAAACGTCAGAATACTAATAGACTTGAGTTTTGGACTGTTGGAAATGTCTGCTGCTTGAAATAATTGGACCGAGGAGCAAGTAACGTTCCTAATAGATCTCCATAGAAGCAATAAATAACTTTTGTATAACATCAGACAAAAAGATTACCACAAGAGCGATAAGATATCAGATGCATTGAATGATATTGCTAGTCATTCTCACGGCCAAATAACTGGTAGGTGTCCTGAATCACTCGTCATCCTTTCAATTGATAATAAGTACTAATATATTTCATAGAATCAGGATGGTTGAGGCATTGTTCAATGTTTTGCAAACACTGTTAAATAGGGAACTGAAGTAGTTTCGTTTCTACTTCACTAACTCTGAAGGGACGCGCAACTTACCATGAAATAAATGTTTAGAGATTTTTGTGTAACATTTATATTCATATATATTGTTGAAAAAGCGAGATTCCACCTTGTATGTATATTTCTCCTCCGTTATGATCAATCAATTTTTGAACTGTTTGAACAAACTTCTTCAAATCGTGTGAACAGGATTTCTGCACATTTGAAATATTTGAATCAAATAGACAGAAATGACGTCACGTCAAACAGATTTGATCAAATAGTTTGACCGTGAGACACGGACTTTAGTGGAGGAAACTAAAAACTGTTGCGTTCATAATAATTATGGAGATCCCACAGAATGTGACGCTCAAAGCTGAAAAAGCGTTAGGAAATTTACTGCCTGTGAAATCCAAACACTTATACGAGAAGGAGTATGACCATTTTCTGAAGTTATAAATAAAACTTTTCTGAGTAATTAATTTATTGAACTACAGAAAAAAACATTTAGCGGGCGTTATGATTCATAATGCCCTCCATAACGCCCCGGGCATTATGGGTCTGTTAATAGCAACCGTTGCCAAGGTATTATAAAGCAGTAACGATCAAGTGAAAAATAAATGATAATAGGTATAATGATAATAATAAAGTACTGCATACATACATTTTACAATACATGAATGGACCAAACATGAAAACATGATACAATTTATTCAATATAACCTAACGAGAATCGAGCAAGCAAATCCTGTTAATTATGTTTCCATTATAGCGTAATGACCCCAAGGAAGAGTGTCAAATGAATTCTTGATGAGATATCTTTTATCATCATGAGGACTCAGAGCAATTTCTCGCTGTGTCATGAAATAAACATTATGATTCTCAGCTTTAATAAGATTTTGAGTGACCTTTTTCTCAATGGATTCTTTCACACAATCAACATAATCTTTATAAGTTATTCTAGTTTTAACTACAGATCTTTTGACACCTTTTGCTTTCTTTGTTGTACCAATATTTGCTAGAGCAATATCAATTTCATGTTTATCAATACCCTGTTCCTGTAACTTATTCTGCTCTTTGGTATCCTCATCAGTTTTATGTAATCCGACAGTATATTGTTTCGACCTCAGACCAACAAAGTCCGTCACAATTTTTCCATTGTGCTCATCTTTGAGCATACCCAGAACTTTTTTGTTAACACGGGGTATACCGTAGATGTTATCTGCTGTATAATCTGACGTATCACAACGATGGTGACAATCTCGACGAATTACTTCATAAACATCTTTATTGCGAATTTCATAAATCAATGAGTCGGTATCCGTATATAGCACAGAACAATCATCACCAAATTCCTTGAACATGTATCCATAATGGAAATCATAAATTGTTGTTTCAGCAATATCCAATATACACATACCTACATAGATCGGTTTATTGAAGTAAATTTCCGTTTTATTTAATTCAATGGCAACCAAATTTTCATGAAAAATCGTTGAGGATTCGAATTTTGGTTTTGAAATAAGTGCTTCCGCTGCATACCGCCTATTCCATTTACTGATCAACATGACATTTGAATGCTTTCGTATATTTTCCATCGTCTTGACAAATACCGCGTTGTTCATGAGCTTAAATAAGTTCTTTTCGAACTAATTTTTTGTATGTTGTCTCTGATAGGTATTCAAATCAATATATGACTTGAGCCATGGAGATTGATTAAAACTAAGTATACGATGAATCTTCGATAAAATCAATCCATTATCCAATGCCTGCTTCAAATTCCGATGATGAATAATATATTTTTGTTTATCATATAAAGTAGCTAGAAGTTTTTGTTCTCTACAACCAGGGGGACAGAGATGTTCAGGACAGAACGGTAAATCACTATGTTTATTATAAAGCTCTCGTGAATATTTGATATCAACTTCTAATATATATCCTATATCACTATCATCTGAAACTGAAGCGAAGTCAAAATTTTCTACATATTCCATCCATTTGAGATCACCCGTCGGCAAGTATTGTGACATCGCCCAAGTTAAATACCATGAACGATGGATCGACTTTTTAAAAAAGGTTTATTTATTAACAAATACAGGACGACTGTCTCTGGCAAGTGTTACAGATATAATGAATTTAAAAATGTGTATAAGATGTGCTCTGCGAGTTTCGCGAGATGAGAGCTTTCCTGGAATACAGCTTAGTCTGCAAAGCAGCATCAGCATCTTCTGTGGGAACGGCAGATCCATGGGAAAGTTTGCTACATAACTCCTCCCTCCTTAGGACGAGAAAATAAGGGAGTTATTTTGTCGGGGTGGAACTGCCTCTGCTTCGTGGTCTTCTTCTTCTTTCTTCGCTTCTTCCGATTTGCGTCGATGAATTCTGTCAAATTTCTTCTTTAGTAATATTGATATTGCCAAGATTGCTATAAGAAGAAGTAATCCGAGGAGAATGCCAAATGCTATGGTGGTCTTATTAGAAATTTCGGATTCATTGATCGGCGCTAGTCGTTCCATCATATCATTGATTTTGTAAATTTCTTCTAAGTTGAGCCTGGTGAAATTCGGTGTTTCATAAAGTTTTGGAATCTTCATCTTCTCGGTCTCGAACTTGGGTAAAATGAGTGGTTTGCCCTGGTGGATTCTGATGTCGTTAATAAATTTCTTGCGGTTAGCATGAAGTTCGCAATGTTCCGGAATTTTGATGAGAGTGGGAAGATTGATTTCTACGTAACGATCAGTTTTGCATTTCGAAAATATCCTCTGCTCGCGGACTGGGATGATCAATACTTCTTCTTGAGTGATTTGTTCAATGATTGGCTCTGCTATGTTTATTTGGAGTGGTTGACAGTTTGTTGTGAGGTTTCCTTCGATCAGCTGAATAGTGCAAGGGTCCTTCGGGTAGTAGTCTTCGATACAGTAATGCGTTTTTTCCAGCAATGGGCATGGAGCTAACTCGAACTGAGTTCTCGAAACTGTTCGTGCCAAATAGGGGTATTTGGGGATGAAAATGCGGTGGTTTTGTATGATGGGATAAAGATGATAGAATGAGAGGACTTCGTTTCTGATAATTGGTACATGAATTGCAAAAATTAATTTTGTCTTTGAAAATGTTACTTGGGTCCCAAAAATTGATAGTATGTTAATAAACTTTCAAATGTTGGAATTTCTGATTGTTCATAGAATTGTCTCATATATATCAACATTTCTTCTAGTTCTGCACTTGATATTATTGAGTTGTAAAGGGTGTTTAGTTTCGCAAAGGTAATATCATCTTCCAAGTTATCGATGAATGTTATAATATTTTGACAGTTCAGAATTATCTGCGAGAGTATACCTTGGAAGCTAATATAATTTGTTAAATCACCAATGGTTCTTTGAACTGTTGCCTGGAATGTTTTCAATCCTTTCTCAAGTTTTTCCTGGTTCGAATTGAGTATTTGAATGGTTTTGTTATAGTGATTGATCAGTTGTTTGGATGAGAGATTTGCATATTGACTTCATGAATTATTTCGTTTTGATTTTGTTCTAAAATAGCGATGCTTTGGTCGTACCTTTTCCCATCATCGGCATCTAGAGTGCCAAAAAGCCACTTATCGATTTTACCGATTCCATCAATCATTCCTCTTTTCACGCGGATGTGAGGTTGAAGATTTTCTAATTTCATTTTGGTTGTATCTACAAGATATTCAGTTCTCATCAACATGTTCGCTGATAGACCGTGATGGGATATGGGGTTAGAAATATTTTCTCTCTTGAAATTGTTTTTAATTGCCACGAAATATTGGTTCAATTTAGTCAATTGATTGGTTATAGAGCCTAGGTCGAGATAGTGTAGAAATGTATGTTTACTATAAATAATTTTAGCTTCACCTAATTTAATGGGTAGGATAGGATTGTTAATGACGGTCATTTGGATGTCTTCATCGTTACATTGTACTTGGAGTACGTGAAGTAGATGGTATAGGATTGGAAACTTCATTTTCGCTCTTTCCCTGCAACAAATATCCTTTATTAATGTTAGGTTTCCTAGCAATACTTTTGTGATAGGTTCCTTTGTCAGTTTATGTTTAGATTCCTGTGTCTTTAAGTAAGTACTTTAGTTTTCTTGAATTTCGGTTTGTCTTTTGGTCGGGCTTTCGTCCGAACGTATGCTACTGTTTGTTTTGTGAAGTCTGGGGGGTCACTACGATTTTCGTTAATTTTTGTTATGGTATTTTCTTTAGTTTGTTCACTCGTTTGTTGAATTGACTGATAGAGTTTTTGGGAATTATCTTTATGGGTTTGGACATAGTCAGTAATGATAATGTGGTCGTTCAAGTCGAAGGGATTCATACTATTAATATGACCTTTAACTACCTCGAAAGGGGTATATTTGGTGACACTATGGATCGAGTTATTATATCCAAGAACAGCACGTTTCATTCGTTGTTCAGGCGTATAGAGGTTTCCATCGTCTCTTAAGCACCTATAGTGTTTGATTAATGTCGAATGAAACCTTTCGACCGGGGAATTCGAGTTACTATTTTTTGGTGTCGTGAAATGGAGTTCGATACGATAAATTTTGCAAAAATTCTCTAAGTCTTGGTTCTTGAATGCTGTGCCTGAATCGGTGGTTATTTTCAAAGGTGGGTGATGAAATTCATAAAATTTTCGACTGTACATACCCCAGTCAGAGCTTTCAGTGGGTATGCTTGACCATATCGAGAAAAGAAGTCAATAATTGTTGAGAAGCTCTGGAATGTATCCATATGAATGTGGTCGAATGGTTTTGAAGCGGTGGGGGTGAGATTGAATTTTATAACCGGTGGGTTCCGATCATATTTATTTTTTTGACAATTCTCGCAGTTATCGATATAGATTTCAATATCGTCTGCCATTTTTGGCCAGTAAAATCTTGAACTGAGGGATGATATCGTTTCGTTGATTCCTCTGTGACATGTTTTTTTAACGTGATAAAATTCGAGTTTTTCTTTCTGTTCATCTTGAGTTTCTATGTCTGTTAAGAATGTTGGGCAGTGAAAAATTCTGTATGATGAATTCTTGAATAAATTTTGGACGGTGGTACTGAAGATTCTTGGTAATTTAGGATGCTTGAAGTGTAGTGCATATGTTTGTTTCAGATCTATATGGTCTTTGAGGAACTTGGCGATACTTTCGACCGTGTTTTTGTTTGGCAAAGTGACATATGATCGAACATTTTCAAAAATTTTGTCTCGTTTATATTCAGTTTCATTTGTGTCGCCGGTGGTTATTATAATTTGATTCTTATAAGTATTTATTGCTCGTTCTGATATAGGAATAGAACATACAGGGTCTTCTAGGGAGGTGTGCACTATTTCTATGTCAGACTGGTCATTATTCGCTTGCGGTGGTACGATACGAATATCTGATTGTATTTTGATTTTAGGCTGAACAGATTGCGGTTCTAAAATTTCTTGGAGAACGTTATCGTCAAGATCAGGAAGTTTTTCGGGGTTATTCAAAAAGTCGTTTATTAATTCGTCAACGTCACCAGGGTTATTTTGAATCGATAAAATTTCGAGCGCGTTCAGATGGATATTGTGAGGGTTTCTGGAGAGGGCGTCGGCAGCTTGATTGGATTTTCATTTTTTATATTTAATAACATAATCAAATTCCTCGAGTTTCAGACGCCATCGTACTAATCTGGAATTGGGCTCTTTCAATGAGAAAAGCCATTGGAGAGGCTTGTGATCAGAAAATATCGTGAACTTTTGGCCGAATAGATAAGGTCTGAAGTATTTGCAACTTCGGACAATGGCGAGAAGTTCTTTCTCGATAGTTGAATAGTTGACTTCTGCCGGGTTCAATGTCCTAGATGCTTAACAGATAGGGTGGTCATTTTGGGCCAATATGGCACCTATGGCATAGTTTGAGGCATCGGTAGTTAATTCGAACGGTTTTTCGAAGTTTGGATATGCAAGGACGGGCTCTGAAGTGAGAATAGATTTACAGATATCAAAGCATTCAATAAATTCAGCAGAATGTTCTACCTTCTCCTTTTTTTTTAGACACTTCGTCATCGGTTTCGTTATTTAAGCAAAATTTTTAATGAATTTTCTGTAGTAACCTACTAGGCCCAGGAATGATTTAATATCTTTTTGAGTTTTTGGAATTGGGAATTTCTGAATTGCTTTCATTTTATTTGGATTAGGTTTGATACCCTCCGGTGTTATCACGTGACCTAAAAATTCTACTTCCTTCCTGATGAACTCGGATTTGTCTAATTGAATTTTCAGGCGAGCTTCGCGTAGTTTAGAAAACACCAAATCAAGATTTTGAATGTGTTCTTGAAGTCCGGTACTAAAGATAATGATGTCGTCCATATATACCATGCAGATTTTATTCTGCAGATCTTTAAGGACCTCATCCATTACACGCTGAAAACTAGAGGGAGCATTTTTGAGACAAAATGGCATCCTCAAGCATTCATAATGTCCTTGCTCAACGTTAAACGCGGTTTTTTCGATTGAATTTTGAGCCATCTCGATCTAGTGGAATCTACTGGCCAAATCAAGGGTCGTAAAATACTGTGCTCTACCGAGCTTGTCTAAGATGTCGTTGATATTGGGTAGCGGATATCGGTCACCAATCGTCTTTTCATTGATTTTGCGCTAGTCCACGACGATCCGCCATTTTGTTTTTCCCGAAGAATCTATTTTTTTCGGTACGATCCATATGGGAGAAGACCACGGACTACAACTCGGTCTTATAATATTTTTTTCAAGCATGTCGTTGATTTGTCGTTGTACTTCCTGCTTATGAACGTAGAGATATCGATATGATTTTGTGTGAACAGGTATTTCGTCAGTGGTCTTGATCTCGTGTTTGATTTTAGAAGTGAATGTCAAATCGTCACCGAGTTTGAAGAAAATATCAGCAAATTCATTGCAGATCTTGATTATTGCAGATCGTTTCTCTGAATTCATGTGATCTGTGCGTATAAGTTCTGAGACATTTGGATGTTCTGTATTCAGATTAGATGTTATATGTCTGTTTGGAATAGTAATAGAATCAAAAGTATATATTTCGTAAATCGATGCTGTGGCCTACTTTATTATATTCAAAAAAATCAAATTTAAAAAAATAGAACACATGTGCTGACGGCAGCTGTTCGCCGGAGAACAGATATAGTGAGTTCGGATTCTATTTGGCTCAGAGATTGAAAATTCAAATTTTAGAGGGCGCCACTCAATTTTATGAAAATATATCTATAATATTCGGAAAATTGAGAAACCAAATACCTACCTTCAAACAATACCTGAAATTATAGAATTAAACTTTCTTAGATATCTGGGTTGGACAAATAGAAGAATAAAACCATATTACATACAAGTACATATAATAAAACACCAAAATGGACAAGGCTATAAAATATCAGGAACCAATGCCAGAATCATATCAGTGTGGTTTTAGAATAAATCAATAAGATAAGTATATAATATCACAGATACATAAATTTTTATACCGGGTGTTATACCTCTTAAAATAACCCGAATGAGATGTTAAAAAAGTTGGTAGGGTTTAAAACCTGTGATCTGGATCCGCTGTCGCATAGTACTATGTGAGAGCTTCACAAAAGCTCTAGAGGTATTTATGAAATATAATGGTATGACATGATATCTACAATTAATCATGAAAAACTCTTCAAAAGTTAAAACACACTGAGGGTGTAAAAAAACCTGATGTTGGGTCCATATGATCCTCCACAATGTTCCAAATTGCGGCCCCTATCCGAGGTCCAGCTGGTGTAGTTGAAGACGAAAACGAAGACAGGAAGAAGACAGGAAGCAGCACATGAAGATGACGAGAAGACAAAAAAGGCTCGACCTTCCCAGGTCAGCCAGGGGTCGATGGTGCAGCTCAGCTGGTCGCCAGCCTCTACCAGCTACTACTGGTGGTCCTCATCTGGTTGTCTGTCGACTCTGGCCAAGATTTAAAAGCGACTCGGTGTTGACCCTCGTGGGAATCTTGACCAGAGTCAAGAGTTGCCACAAGAGTTGTCGGTCGAATGCCAGGAGTCTGATGAGGCTAAGCTGTACCCTAACACCCTAACAAAAAAATAGCCTCATGAGAGGACATGTGCAAAAAAGAAAAAAACCAAAGAAAAAATATAGGTATATTTTCAACCTGATTGATATCATTGCTGGCTCATTAGTCATAACTTACCTTCTGAGAAGGGAGGTAAAACTAGAAGATAGTCAAAACAGCAAACAGGACTAACAGGACATCAGGACAAAATGGCGGTGTTCCTACCGCATGGCAGTCTCCCGGTGGTCGGCACAAACCCCCATAAAAAGGCTCCAAAAACCACAAATAATGGATGCGACTTGAACTCGGCCCCAACGGCTCTAACACCAATTCCCCAAAAGGGTTAATTCCCGGTTAAACTCACCGAAATAAGGAATCTCAAAAACGAGTCAAGCGCACCTCATCATGGCCACACATCAAAAAGCCTCGAGGTAGCTGCTCGAGGATGGATACCATCTCCTCATTCCAAAATTTGCCAAATAAAACTCTATATCCTGTATGAAATCAGAACCAGTTTTGAATTCCTGGCCTCCCATTGGTCAGAACCATAAATGTTATCCCATTTGACAAACCGAAGTCCAGCGAAGATAATCCGAGAAGACTACCATTCTTCTTCTTTCTTTTCTGCTACGGACACGAACATTTAGGGCTAACCAACTTGAGACAGAAGACCGATGGCAGAAGATCGATGACAGAAGATCAATGACAGACCAAGCAATGACATCGACGTCTAGAAAATAAATATACCTATTCGCGATAGGTGCTGAGCGATACGCTACCTAGCGGTGACTCGTGAACCACTCGAAGTGGTATAACCACCGAACTCTCTAGAGGATAACCCACAGAAAAACTTAACCTCTGTTCTGTTTATGTTCGCTTCTGATGTGAAAGGTGTACTTCCAGCAGTTTTTCGAGAGATGTTCTGGTGAAATACATGTGAAATCATATCGTTTTTCTCGTTTCAGTTATTGTTTGGTGACAAGACACCTATGTCACAATGACACAAACATCAAAAATATGAAAACAAAACAAAAACGACACCACTTCGAGAAGTTTGAGTTGTTACCATGAGATAGTGCTACGTGTTATTTTCTATCGCGAATACGAATTATATTCTGAAAAATTAACAAAACAACCCAATCAAGATCACATTCAGATCGAAAAATCCTGAAATAACCTTCAATAGCCTAGATTTCATCACACTAGAGAACACATCAACGGTATGTCACCTGCTTACATGTGAATGGATGTTTTCATTGACTCTATTATCTTCAATTCCAGGCCTAGGATCAGACAGGTAGCTGCAGCTTGTTACATCACTTCCAACAGCCCTAAGAATGTCAGAAGCAAAAAGTAATACCTAGTGTTGGAAACCTGTGAATTACTGTCCTTTAAACTATATGTGATGTTTGTTTTGAAATAGTGGTTTCAATAAATGTTCTATTCAGGATTCAAGTATCTAGGCTGATTGTTCACTGTGAGTACTATATAAAATACCCAATAAATAAAAAAATTACTATATAAAAAAACAAAATCAAAAGGTAGCAATTTCAAATGCTACAATGCGCTGAACTGTTTAACAGGGATTGGTTCTTTCAATGTGACAGAGATTGTTTCATTGGTGGGGTTTTGAATTTCTAACGGGGCGTAACCTTGTTTCGCGATTGTCACTACTTGTGGAATGAAGAGTTTGTTGATAGTACCTTCAATTGTCACAATTTCTCCTTCATATATACTGACGGGAATATTTTTGATTGTTTTTTCTTGGGGGTTGACTGAGAAAGAAAAACTAGACTCTGTGGTTTGTCTGAATTTAAATGGAATAACGTGTCATTTCCTATCAATCTTGAATTGGTAAAATCAATATTCGAATTCATGTTTATCAAATCTGCTAAACCTATAATTCTCCGTCAAAATAATCATGGAAGTCAAAAAGAATTAAATTAATTTCATAGTTTGCGTTAAATTCAGGAAATGCTGGAATAAGCGCTTGGTATCTCGTGTTCTGACTTCCTATGGCAGTTTTGATTATTGTATCAGACTGATAAATTTTGTTTGGGTAGAATTTTTCGATTATCGAAGGTTTGATTATTGATTTTGAACTTCCTGTATCTATAAGCAGTTTCATTTTTGGATTTTTAATTTCAACGTATGGAAGAGCATTGTTACTAGAAATATTTATTTCGGCTAGGTTGATGAGTCTTCCGGGCTCGTTGGTTGAAAATTTACAGTTTCGTCAGGGTTAATATCGTCATTGCATTGGTTTTGGTGGTAAAGTGGTTGTTTGTTGATGGTGTGTTCGACATATGAATTTTGATCAGGGTAGTAGGGGAGAGCGCCCAACAGTGAGACACTTTTTTTCTGGGGCCAGTTTTTTCGGTTCATGTCCATGACCAAATTTATATTTTTTGTCATAATTAAGCTGGAGGATTTTATCCGAAGATTTCATGGTCATTTTTCGGATTTTTCAACGAAGTAAATTTTTGTTGCCAGAAATATCAGAAGAATAATATGTCTCACTGTTGGCACACCATGCCCAACTGTGAGACAGCATATATCCTACAGTGAGACAACGATGAATTAAATTGTATTTTCTTATGCTAATATTTTTTATTTATATTTCATTTGGTATAACAGGTAAAACAAGATAGACGTGTGGAAATATTCAGTGAATATTCACTAAACTGAAATCTATTTCGAAAGTGAACGATGATTTTTGACGAGCTGTGAGTCCACAGAGTATTGGGGGTGGCATGATGAATTTGATATCTCCAAGAGAAACCACTGCTTCATCAGCAATGTCTGGGAATATAAACTTATTCGTTCCCTTCATTTGATTTCTCAAAAATGATATTTCGCATTCTTCTCTGGATTCTATTATTTTGAGAACTTTTCCAACGAAATAAACTTTTCTCTTCTCTGTTTTTCCCGCAAATTCTACTAGAACGAACTCATCTTCCGAAGGATTTCTGTGTTGTTCCTCAAATCCATCTGGGTCAATTCGAATGAAATCTTCATCACCTGATGAAGAATCTAAAATCGGTTTTTCTTCTGAGCTCTCTGAATCTTCATCAAACACTTTTTTCTTCACTTCTCGCAACTTCGATGCCTGTACCCTATCTTTCTTGTTAATCCTTAGTTGTCTACCCTTGCTTCTTTCTTCTATTGAATCCTTTTCAGGTGTGTCCGTGGCTATGATGCTTTTTCCTTTTCTTCGTGTGTTTTTAGTCTTACGAGCTTCTGCCTTCGGATATCCTCTGAATTCCTCAGGACTTTTGAAAATATTTGCATCTCGCTCCTGGGAAATGACATCATCTGCGGATGCTGAGGTGCTAGGAAAAGTAATATCATTCTCATTAATTGAATTTTCCTGTGGGATTTCGCGATTCGTGACCTCGCTTGGCATAAAATCCACATCAGTGAATACATGTTCATCAAATGGGTAAATTCCACACTTCTTGAATGCATTAATGATGTTACTTGGTGTGCATCCCTTTTCATGAGCAACACCAACGCATGCAGCTACCTCATAAATCGATAGTGGTTTACCTGGATGTTGCATCATCCAGCTATCAATGGATGCATTGTATGCCGTTGAAAATGCCTTGAAAACTCCAACATCTAATGGTTGCATTTTATTTGAGGAATGAGGTGGAATTGTCAACACCGTTACCCCGTTCGTTTTTGCTAAATTGAGAACGGCAATACTTAGATGACTTTCATGATTGTCATAAATCAGTAATGATGGATTTTCTCTCGAGCTATTTGAATATTTTATATAATGTTGCATAACTTCTATGAACAGATCCGAGTTCATCCATCCACTCGGAGTAGCAAGTCCTAATGTACCAGGTGGGGCTCCTCGAAGCATATGATCTTTGAAGTGAGTTCTCGGAAATACCATTGCTGGCGGTAAGTATTGCCCTGTAGCATTTATAATGCAACAAGTAGTAACAAGGGTACCTCTCTCACCACTCGTTACCTTGTTGACTTGCTTCACTCCCTTAACTGCCAATACTTTCTGAGACTTTTGAACGGTCACAGTTCCAGTCTCATCTAAGTTGAAAATTCTTCTTCCGTCAGCAAAATTAGAACTCCTCGAGTATATTTCCTTCAAATTCCGGTAAAAAATCGACACATTGTGTCTGTTGAAAGATGTTGCACGGGACAAACTGCATCCCTCTGGTGTTCTCAGTGACAGTCCATCATGTCGTTCGCGAAAACCTCTATGCCATTTCAGTCCTGCCATTTTATTGTCATTCCATTTGTCAGGAATTTTTTTTTGTTTTCAACGGCCATTTCATATGCAAGTTTTCTACAGTCAGTGACTGTCAGACCATAAAACATTCGTGAGCAATCTATTATATATTTTTCTAGGGAAGCTTCTTCTGCATCATTGAATATTTTATTGACATGATAATTTGGAGACATTCTAATCCCGTCGAATTGTTCAACTTGTTTGGCTTTTTTCACATATCTAGCTAAAGTTTGAAATGCGATATTTTTTGAGCAGCCACGTTTCTCAAGCTTCCCCCATCTATAACAAGTTTCACTGCTTCCCGCATAGTTTGCTCTGAACAATTTCCAATTTTTCGTTTGTTTGGCTCCATCCTGATCTGAGGAAAACAAATAAAGTCATAAGGACGACGATCATGGACGTGTATGTCCAACAGTGAGACATGTCTCACTGTTGGGTATTTCACTTTGTCTCACTGTTGGACATGCTTAATATATCGCCATTTTGTAACATAACTCTCTTCAATGAAAATATAGGGGAAAAAATGAGGTAGATTAGCAAATCAGATGAATGAACATACCTTCGTTCCAATCAGGTCTTGAAAACAATTTTGTATCTGTAGTTTCTGAACAAAATAAGGCAACGGCAGAAATTTACTTTCGAGCATGAAAATCATATATGCTTCGGCATCAGGTACAACTCTGCCCGCAGCAGTCTGTGTACTGGTGTGCACATAATTATCATCAGTTTGACTCAAACTCATCGATGCGCCGAAATATCGGTCACGTGATAAGAGGGGGAATCTAAATGTCTCACTGTGGGACCTGTCTCATTGTTGGGCGCTCTCCCCTAGTCACTTTCAGGGTAGTATGCGGCTTTATTAAAACTAGGATATTCGTCATACATTTGATTTGAATTTGGAAGAGGTACAAAATTTGGTTTTTGATTTGATTGGAAGAATCTTTGATTGTTTTGGAAGTTATTTGGATATTGATTATTGAAATTTGGTCTGGATTGTTGAACACGTTGTGAAAAAGGTTGATGGGACATTCTAGTGGGATTTCTGGAAGTCGTTGACATAGGTTCAGGCTTAGGTAGTTGGTTTGCCGGAATTTGTTTCGGTCTGAATACGTTTTGGGGAGGTCCAAAAACATCTCGATTAGTTGGATACCTCTGAGGGAGTTGTGGTCGTGGTTGTATATTTATCGGTTGGTTGGACCGGACAGGTCTTGGTTGTACATTCATCGGTTGGCTGGGCCAATTAGATCTCGAAGAAAATTACGGGTCTGAAAAATTTGTATAATTTTGATAAAACGGCTCTTGAAAGAAATTGGAGTAGATGTTTTTCGCCGATTCTAGACCTCCTCCCCAAGTCACACACCCCCACGTGGCCTTGGGGGGTCAATGGACCTTGTGGGGTCAATGACCTTGAAAGGAGTGACCTTAGGGTGAATGACCTTGGGAGGAGTGACCTTGAGAGGAGTGACCTTGGGGTGAATGACCTTGATGTGATCTTGGGAGGAGTGACCTCGAGTTGGCGACCTTGAGAGGAGGGTGCCCTTGGGAGTTGGTGTGGCCTTGAGAAGAGCGCGTCCTTGAGGGGGCTTTCTTTTTCTGTGAGCGTGACCTTGTGTTTTCACACGGTGGGTGACCTTGAAGACGCTATTCCTTTACGAGAGTACAAGAGCGTTTTGGTTCGAGTGGGGGAGTTTCTAAAAATTGGCGATTCACGGCTATAGTTGTCACAAGCAGCAGCATAACGAGCAATCGATAGAGAGAGATATTGAATCGTAATGTGTCGTGTGTGATTACGAGTGTTTGATATTATTTTATATAAGTAAATTCCTATATTATATATTCTCTTGTACTCTCTTTCACGTGTGTAATCTAGAGATGGGTTCGCCTAAAATTGATTTGATCGCGATCAATAATCAAATCGCTGAGGGGTATGAATTCACCAAGCAAGTGCTGATATCTTCGCTGGTCTTGAATAAGCCTTATCTGATTGAGAAAATGACGATATTTGGAACTAATTTGGTAGATCTGCCACCGCTTTATTGTTCGATGAAGAAAGTGGAGAAACTATGAAAATTTGGTTGCCCAAAAGAGTTTCAGATGTGATTGAAGAAAGCGATCTTCATTTGATCAACTCCCGCGGGCTTTATACAATAGCATACCTGGGGCAGAGTGAACCATCATATCCTGTCGCGAAAACGCGAACGCTTATGAGGTTCGGCATAAAAGAAATACCCCTAAGAGAGACTTCGCCTCAGTAATTGATTGAATTATTTTTATGGTTAGTTTATTATTAGTGGAAGGGAGTTTAAAGATTATATGTATATAGTAGTTCTTACATTTTCGCCACCCTCCTCGTCGCATTTACAATTTATGGTGAGTAGTTTTTTTAAGCTGAGGGTTTGAGCTATGTAATATGAAACGTATTTGTCGAATTATCTCCTGAACTTTTTTTGTTTATTTATTTGAAGAATCCAGTACTCAACTTCTGAGGATATGTGGATGCACTATTCTAGTCAGTTTTGGCCAGCTGCTGAAGACATCGAATCAGCAGTCAGCAGGCTTAAATATGAACTCGTCGATTTGGAGTGTGATTCACTCCATGCAGCTAACTATGACATGAGCGCATGTTCTAATCAAGAACGAGCTCGAGAGATTTTAACGGAAGCTGACCGATATAAGATCGGCCATTTTCTATGCAGCCGCATAGAACATGGGAGTATAACTTTGGAGCAGTTTCTTGAAGAAATGGTGAAAGAGGGTTTGAAATGCTTTCTTCACGATTTAGTTGAATTCCTACCAACTATCCTTATCGAAAAATACAATTTGAGGGAAGCTTCAGAAGAAGAAGTTGGGGAAGAACAAGAAGAGGGTGGGGTACAAGGGGGTGTCTAGTATACTCATAGTCTTTGGACTCACTATTTCAATTATTGTACATAATAGGAAAAATAAAACATTAATCGACATTTTTCATCTTTTATTATACGAAAAAACTGCGAGAAATATATATATTGAACTATGGTGGTAGTGATTCATCTGATCATATGTCGCGACTGCATCGTGTAGAATGGAGTGCATACACTCTTGTGTATACCATACCGGATGTCACCAATCATACCAACTGTCGCGTCAGACATTATCTACCTTCAAAAATAAATAGTGGTTCGAAAGATGGGAGAAACAACTCTTTCCGGAGCTATATAACCTAAGGCTTGCAATTTTCACCCAAAAACTTATGATTTTTTCCCATTGTGATAATATAGAATTTCTAAGTTCAACAACCCCTACCTCTGATGTTTTCTCATTGTGATAATGCCGAATTATATTTTCCTAGGTGACTAAGTCTGAAACTTTTTTCCTCATTCTGATCACTTTCCCAAACGTTATAACCTATAACTTTGAATTTTGTTCTCATTGTAGAGGAATCAGTTTTCTCAGTTATATAATTTAAAGCTTATAAATTTTTCAACTCGTGAAAATATTGTATTTAATACTAGGTGATATAATTTGGAACTCTTGTCCAATTTATTGCCACTGAATAGAACTAGAAATACATAAATATATACAAAATAAAAACTTATAAGTAGAAATATAAATAATCAAATATATACACAAGCGAACGAATATGTAAAAACTCAATAGTCTCCTTCAATATCACCCATATAATACCGAAATGTTGGAGCCGGCACCTCCAAATCCCTAGCCCTTCTTCGAAGTCTCTCTTCGAGGGGTAGACACCAACACTTGTCCAAATGTTCGGAGGGCTCCCTATAAAAGTGGCCCACCACCTCACAGAAGAACTTCTTGCTAAAATTGCAGCCTCTGCAAATCCCTTGCCAGCAATCATTCCGATATTGCTGGCAGCTTCTACACCTATGGAAGTGCAGCCTTCTACCCATGCTGCATTTCCGGCACGTTGGGCGACAGATTCCAAAGTTGGAATTCCTCAGCTTTTTACAACACCTATTTATAAAATTTTATTGATTTTACGAAAAAACTTATTCGTTTTATAAAATTTTGCATGGTCTTAAATCTAATATACAATCAGTCGTATACGAAGATTGTCAGAAAATAATAATGTTGGTCCAACAGTAAAGCAAATTTATTTTTGAAAATAATGGAAACTTTCATCTGTTATCATTTTTATTTCACAATAATTATCATTGTCGTCGTATATAGTAAAAAAGATTTTTGTACAACGGATGTGAATGTATATTTGAACGTAGTTTTCAGTTCTGATCTTTTTCCTCAATATCTTTCAATGTTGTCAAAATTAATGATTTTTGAGAAAGCACGTATACTGCTGGAAAAATCAATTTCTTTATATAGCAGGTATAAGACCACGCAGAACTTCTCATAAAGAATATCTGTTTTTCGTAAAATTGCTAATAAAAAATTTCCATATGGTGCAACTTAAGCACACATTGTATATCTATAATGTGAATATCATATTTCAGACATGTCGATTTCAACAAATGAAGAGCCAGAAGAGTGTATAATATTATGGACAATATAGTAACTTTTTGTCTCAATTGATGCTATTTCACGTATTATTGGCGGCCACCTGGATATATTCAACGTTTTGAAGCATGCAGGAATCTTACATTATATTTCACCTGATATTAATGGAAGTGTTTACATTTGGTCCAGAATTTTTGGAGGAAGAGGTATATGTGAAAACACTCATGGGGTATTTATTGTGAATTATTATTATGATATATATTCCAAAATGAGCATTCTATTCATTACTTTTCAAGTTACGACTGGAGGACTCTCACTTTATCAAAACCATTTACAGTAGCCCCGGTTAGCCCAATTTCGATAGCATTTCTGGATTCGTAATCAAAGAACTGTTTCATCCAATTCATCCTTATACCCATCTTCAACGGTCTTCGATTTCATAACTATTTTCCATATTTTTAGTGAAAGCATGTTCTAATTTAATGTTCGTAACTGCAGTATCTGTTTTTCGTACAGAAACTTGGTCTTGTGTGTTTATTTTGTACTAGTCCGTTTTCCTGCATTATACAGGGGTAACTTTAAAGTCGTGATTTCACCATAAGATATATACCGGGTGTCCCATTAAGCCTATCGACCGGATTTATCCCAGAAACTATTGGTCCCACAGTTTCAGGAAAAAAACTATCCTATGTAAAGCAGTGAAGAAAAATTCAACCAAAATATTTTCAAGTTCCTAAAATGACCGCTAGGTGGCGTAATACAGATTGAAAATTTAAAAACCCCTTTTTCTCAAAAAATATAAATACAAACGTAGGTATTTTTTAATGTATTCTGCATCTCCTAGTCAATACCTAAAACTTTTGTGAAACACTTTTTCTTCTTACTCTTCAAACAACGACAACAACAACAAAAGAAAAACGGTATACAAAAATCACCATAACTTCGGTTTGTCTTATCCGATTTAAATAAACTTTTGATCGTTTGATAGGTTATTCAAGGTAGAATAAGAATACGATTTTGAATATTTTGGCAAATTCCTCAACAAACCGCCAGATGTCGCTTTTCCTAATTCTTACCAACTATTGATGATTTCTTAGAAATTTCAAATGTAATGACATAATCTTCAATAAAGTTCCATATTCTGCAATAAATTAAGAAAAGAATGCCGCAAACCGGAAGTCTCTAGTGTTTTTTAAACAAAAGTTATGAATGAAAATATGATTATAAGATTACGAGCGTTATAATTGCATATTTTTAAAATATCAAGATGGCTATGAATACAAAATCATTGGCAAAACTGTTAAGGAGATGATGAAATCTGTCAAAAATACTTAGAAAGTTTTGAAATGTTGTTTTTTTATACAATCTTATAAATAAAAAAGAAAAACAAATTAAAGACTTTTGATACAAAACAAATAACCTAGGTACCTACACTGCTTAAGGCTATAAGTTTTTATTTGAGATGTTCAAAATTATTTTCAATACACATATCAAATCTTCGTCGGGTCGATGATACAGCAGTTTCTATCTCTGCTACAGAAATTGACTGTATTGCATTTTGTATGCGCAAAATCATCCGCGTTGTTGGTCTAGTCGTATAAACTGCATCTGTTACTCTTCCCCATAAGTAAAAGTCTAAGACAGTTAAATCGGGAGACCTAGGAGTCCAAGCAAATGGACCACCCCTTCCAATCCATCTAGCAGGAAACTGGTTATCCCTTACATTGCGAGCATAATGCGCCGGACAACCGTCATGTTGAAACCACATGTTCCTGAGGGTTTCCAAAGAAACATCTTCTAATAAAACTGGTAAGTGATTGATTAAAAAGTCCAAATATCTTGCCCCATTTAAATGTTCTTCGAAAATGTACGTAATAATTTTGCCCTCGATAATACCGCACCAAACATTAACAGAGAATTTATGTTGTTGATCAATTTCAATCATCCAGTGTGGGTTATTTTCCGCCCAGTAATGGCTGTTGTGCAAATTTACCTTACCGGTACTGGTAAACGTTGCCTCATCGGTCCATAAGATTCTGGACAAAAAATTTGGATTTTCTGTTAACATTTTACGCAATTTGTGATCTTTCAAGATAGGTTGAACTGCTGATCTTGATACACCCAAATCTTTTGACATGTCTGTGATACTGGAGTGAGGATGTGCTTCAACGTAAGCAAGAACGTTAATTATGTTTTCTTCGTTTCTTGCTCTTCGACGTCTATTGGTCGGTGGTATTGGCTAAACACTTCCGGTTTCCCTTAAGCGTCGAGACAGGCGGAGGAATACCATTCGGGAATGTTGCCTTCTTTTTGTGATATACCAAACTGTATTCTCGCGAGGCAATCATTGGATTTTCAAAAGTTCGAAAAAAGCATATCATATGCCTCTGCAATAGTGTAAGACATTATTTTCCAAAAAAAGGTTTATTGATAATTGAACACTAAAAGCTTAGCATAAGAATGGCTCAACGCCAAAATGTTGACAGATTTCATCATCTCCTTGACAGTTTTGCCAATTATTTTGTATTCATAGCCTTCTTGATATTTTAAAAAATATGCAATTATAACGCTCGTAATCTTATGGACTAGAGACTTCCGGTTTGCGGCATTCTTTTCTGAATCTATTGCAGAATATGACCCTTTATTAAAAAATATGTCATTACATTTGAGGTTTCTAAGAAATCATCAATAGTTGGTAAAAATTACGAAAAGCGACATCTGGCGGTTTGTTGAGGAATTTGCCAAAATATTCAGAACCGTATTCTTATTCTACCTTGAATTACCTATCAAACGATCAAAAGTTTATTCAAATCGGATAAGACAAACCGAAGTTATGGTGATTTTTGTATACCGTTTTTCTTTTGTTTTTGTTGTCGTTGTTTGAAGAGTTAGAAGAAAAAGTGTGTCACAAAAGTTTTAGGTATTGACTAGGAGATGCAGAATACATTAAAAAATACCTACGTTTGTATTTGACTTTTTTGAGAAAAAGTGGTTTTTAAAATTTCAATCTGTATTACGCCACCTAGCGGTCATTTTAGGAACTTAAAAATATTTTGGTTGAATTTTTCTTCACTGCTTTACATAGGATAGTTTTTTTCCTGAAACTGTGGGACCAATAGTTTCTGGGATAAATCCGGTCGATAGGCTTAATGGGACACCCGGTATATATCTTATGGTGAAATCACGACTTTGAAGTTACCCCTGTATAATGCAGGAAAACGGACTAGTACAAAATAAACACACAAGACCAAGTTTCTATACGAAAAACAGATACTGTGCAGTTACGAACATTAAATTAGAACATGCTTTCACTAAAAATATGGAAAATAGTTATGAAATCGAAGACCGTTGAAGATGGGTATAAGGATGAATTGGATGAAACAGTTCTTTGATTACGAATCCAGGAATGCTATCGAAATTGGGCTAACCGGGGCTACTGTAAATGGTTTTGATAACGTGAGAGTCCTCCAGTCGTAACTTGAAAAGTAATGAATAGAATGCTCATTTTGGAATAGGAGATACAGTGCCGGATTAAGCCAGCGCGGGGCCTGTAGCAAATTCTGTTAAGGGGCCCCTTGAATTGCTTTAGGTTCTCAAGTTTAGGTTATTGAATGAAACAAAACTGTAACTAATGAACTTTTCTGGATTTAATATGGGCAAAATTAGAGATAACACTTTCAATATCGACTTTTCAAGCAAATCATGCTCTATATTAAACAAAGTGAGATGATTATATAAGACGTTCTGACCCCATTGTGTTCCTTAATTTATTTTTAATACGTTATATAATATTGTAAAAAACGTTCACCACTGCAGATAGTGAACATGAGAGGCAAGTGAATGCACAAGGTTTGGAAAACACCATTCTGAAGAATTATTTAATAAAAGTCTATAAAATTGCTGTTCCACATATAAAGCAGCGAATTCATATATGCAGATGAAAAAACATAATTATGGTTTTTCAAAGACGTCTAATTAATTGAGAATATATGAAAGTATATCATAATAATAATTCACAATAATTACCCCATGAGTGTTTTTACATATACCTCTTCCTCCAAAAATTCTGGACCAAATGTAAACACTTCCATTAATATCAGGTGGAATATAATGTAAGATTCCTGCATGCTTCAAAACGTTGAATATATCCAGGTGGCCGCCAATAATACGTGAAATAGCATCAATTGAGACAAAAAGTTACTATATTGTCCATAATATTATGCACTCTTCTGGCTCTTCATTTGTTGAAATCGACATGTCTAAAATATGATATTCACATTATAGATATACAATGTGTGCTTAAGTTGCACCATATGGAAATTTTTTATTAGTAATTTTACGAAAAACAGATATTCTTTATGAGAAGTTCTGAGTGGTCTTATACCTGCTATATAAAGAAATTGATTTTTCCAGCAGTATACGTGCTTTCTCAAAAATCATTAATTTTGACAAAATCGAAAGATATTGAGGAGAAAGATCAGAACTGAAAACTACGTTCAAATATACATTTACATCCGTTGTACAAAAATCTTTTTTACTATATACGACGACAATGATAATTATTGTGAAATAAAAATGATAACAGATAAAAGTTTCCATTATTTTCAAAAATAAATTTGCTTTAGTGTTGGACCAACATTATTATTTTCTGACAAGCTTCGTATACGACTGATTGTATATTAGATTAAAGACCATGCAAAATTTTATCTGTCGCCCAACGTGCCGGAAATGCAGCATGGGTAGAAGGCTGCAATTCCATAGGTGTAGAAGCTGCCAGCAATATCGGAATGATTGCTGGCAAGGGATTTGCAGAGGCTGCAATTTTAGCAAGAAGTTCATCTGTGAGGTGGTGGGCCACTTTTATAGGGAGCCCTCCGAACATTTGGACAAGTGTTGGTGTCTACCCCTCGAAGAGAGACTTCGAAGAAGGGCTAGGGATTTGGAGGTGCCGGCTCCAACATTTCGGTATTATATGGGTGATATCGAAGGAGACTATTGAGTTTTTACATATTCGTTCGCTTGTGTATATATTTGATTATTTATATTTCTACTTATAAGTTTTTATTTTGTATATATTTATGTATTTCTAGTTCTATTCAGTGGCAATAAATTGGACAAGAGTTCCAAATTATATCACCTGGTATTAAATACAATATTTTCACAAGTTGAAAAATTTATAAGCTTTGAATTATATAACTGAGAAAACTGATTCCTCTACAATGAGAACAAAATTCGAAGTTATAGGTTATAACGTTTGGGAAAGTGATCAGAATGAGAAAAAAAGTTTAAGACTTCGTCACCTAGGAAAATATAATTCGGCATTATCACAATGAGAAAACATCAGAGGTAGGGGTTGTTGAACTTAGAAATTCTATGTTATCACAATGGGAAAAAATCATAAGTTTTTGGGTGAAAATTGCAAGCCTTAGGTTATATAGCTCCGGAAAGAGTTGTTTCTCCCATCTTTCGAACCACTATTTATTTTTGAAGGTAGAAAATGTCTGACGCGACAGTTGGTATGATTGGTGACATCCGGTATGGTATACACAAGAGTGTATGCACTCATTCTACACGATGCAGTCGCGACATATGATCAGATGAATCACTTCCACCATAGTTTAAGATATATATTTCTCGCAGTTTTTTCGTATAATAAAAGATGAAAAATGTCGATCAATGTTTTATTTTTCCTATTATGTACAATAATTGAAATAGTGAGTCCAAAGACTATGAGTATACTAGACACCCCCTTGTACCCCACCCTCTTCTTGTTCTTCCCCAACTTCTTCTTCTGAAGCTTCCCTCAAATTGTATTTTTCGATAAGGATAGTTGGTAGGAATTCAACTAAATCGTGAAGAAAGCATTTCAAACCCTCTTTCACCATTTCTTCAAGAAACTGCTCCAAAGTTATACTCCCATGTTCTATGCGGCTGCATAGAAAATGGCCGATCTTATATCGGCCAGCTTCCGTTAAAATCTCTCGAGCTCGTTCTTGATTAGAACATGCGCTCATGTCATAGTTAGCTGCATGGAGTGAATCACACTCCAAATCGACGAGTTCATATTTAAGCCTGCTGACTGCTGATTCGATGTCTTCAGCAGCTGGCCAAAACTGACTAGAATAGTGCATCCACATATCCTCAGAAGTTGAGTACTGGATTCTTCAAATAAATAAACAAAAAAAGTTCAGGAGATAATTCGACAAATACGTTTCATATTACATAGCTCAAACCCTCAGCTTAAAAAAACTACTCACCATAAATTGTAAATGCGACGAGGAGGGTGGCAAAAATGTAAGAACTACTATATACATATAATCTTTAAACTCCCTTCCACTAATAATAAACTAACCATAAAAATAATTCAATCAATTACTGAGGCGAAGTCTCTCTTAGGGGTATTTCTTTTATGCCGAACCTCATAAGCGTTCGCGTTTTCGCGACAGGATATCATGGTTCACTCTGCCCCAGGTATGCTATTGTATAAAGCCCGCGGGAGTTGATCAAATGAAGATCGCTTTCTTCAATCACATCTGAAACTCTTTTGGGCAACCAAATTTTCATAGTTTCTCCACTTTCTTCATCGAACAATAAAGCGGTGGCAGATCTACCAAATTAGTTCCAAATATCGTCATTTTCTCAATCAGATAAGGCTTATTCAAGACCAGCGAAGATATCAGCACTTGCTTGGTGAATTCATACCCCTCAGCGATTTGATTATTGATCGCGATCAAATCAATTTTAGGCGAACCCATCTCTAGATTACACACGTGAAAGAGAGTACAAGAGAATATATAATATAGGAATTTACTTATATAAAATAATATCAAACACTCGTAATCACACACGACACATTACGATTCAATATCTCTCTCTATCGATTGCTCGTTATGCTGCTGCTTGTGACAACTATAGCCGTGAATCGCCAATTTTCAGAAACTCCGCCACTCGAACCAAAACGCTCTTGTACTCTCGTGAAGGAATAGCGTCTTCAAGGTCGCCCACCGTGTGTAAACACAAGGTCACGCTCACAGAAATAGAGAGCCCCCTCAAGGACGCGCTCTTCTCAAGGCCACACCAACTCCCAAGGGCACCCTCCTCTCAAGGTCGCCAACTCGAGGTCACTCCTCCCAAGATCGGTTGGGTGTGTGTGACCTTGGGAGGAGGTCTAGAATCGGCGAAAAACATCTACTAATTGGGTCTTTGTAATTGGGTGTTGGTTGTTTGTACGTTAGGAGCGCCTAACTGTTTTTGAATATTGAATTTTGGCTTGAAATTTTCTTGAAAATTACCGTACATGTTTTCGAAATTTTCGTATTCAACTAAATATGCCATTGGGTCTTCTAATGAAGCGGGTTCCTTGAGATGTAAATTGTTTCTCAATATACCTGTACATCCCGCTATAAATGTACTTGTGAAACTTTGTCATAATGTGAGATTTGATATGCTTTTTGATCAACAGCTAAATCCGTATCATTACTGATTCTCTGTGCGACATCGCTTCTCAGCAATTGTAACCTAGTGCCGAAACTAATTAAGTCTTCTCCTTTATGAGGTCGACTTCTGGTTAATTCCTGAACAATACAGTCTAAATCTCTACGGTCCGCAAAGCATTGTTTCAAGGCACCTTTTAGAGCGTCCCACGAATTGAGTTCGGCCCTGTTTCCAACCATATATTCTGCTTTACCTATTAACTTTTCCTGAATACATTCCAAAATGTGATCATTCAATGACGGATCGTTAAAAACTGCGTAGGTATTGACTAAAGCATCACAGCTATCAATAAACTTGTTCAATGCATTACTATCGCCGTCGAACGATTTCAGATTATTGAGTCTTGATTTGAAAAGATTCCAGTTCATTTGAACAGGTTGTGCTTGTTGCACTGGTGGTGGTACCATGATTGATGCTATTGAATTCTCTTGACTAAAATTCGGGTTTTCTTCAAATGATAAACTGTTGAGCCTATCTAATATATCATCTATTTCATTCATAAATTATCTCTACTTGTATTTTATTTAAAACTTCTTAAATTAATCGTCTAGCATAGACAGCGGTTTAGTTCTCGATGAACAGCTCTAATTATCTTCATCGAAGTCCTTATTCAGAGGGTTCAATGAAGGCAAGAAGGAATATTTGGCACGTACAAGTTTTTGATGATCTACGTAGCTTCCCAGAGGTTGGGTCGACTGCTCATCCACTCGTTCTGGTTTTCCTCGATGGATTGTGTTCGAATTTGTGCTCAAGGGGTTGAAACTCCACGGCGCGAAAAAGTTATTTTATCGCACTGCACAAATCCTACCGACTGCGCCAGTTAAATACTTTGAACGATGGATCGACTTTTTAAAAAAGGTTTATTTATTAACAAATACAGGACGACTGTCTCTGGCAAGTGTTACAGATAGAATGAATTTAAAAATGTGTATAAGATGTGCTCTGCAAGTTTCGCGAGATGAGAGATTTCCTGGAATACAGCTTAGTCTGCAAAGCTGCATCAGCATATTCTGTGGAAACGGCAGATCCATGGAAAAGTTTGCTACATAACTCCCACCCGTATTGACTATTGACATCAAAATAAATTAGGTATGAATCTGGTAATGATGAATCAAAATTAGACATGAATCGGTTATTTGCATGACTCAATCGTTTCGAAGTTTGACTCAAACCCCCTCTTATGCCACGTTCAATGAACATAATTTGATCAATATCAGTCATCAATTCTAAATTTTCAGCAGTATATTTGAGCATGCAATCCCAGGTATATCCAGGCAATGTGAATTAATGAGCAGGATCGAGTCTATAAGTGTTGCGGCAACTCGTTCGAAACTGTTCGACAAATTTCTGCCAGAAGCATAACATCAGTCTTGAGATATAAATCAGAATATTCGCCTAGATTTTGACAGTTAAATTGCTCCCATACTTTTTTGGCATGTATATACTGTTCTCATGAAATATTTTTTTTCTCCAATTCGTTATAAAACGCAGCTCTAGATGGTTATGATCAAATTTATCGAACCCATCTACGTAATCATATGGATACAAACCCTTTTTCTTCAACAAATCAAATTGTTAATCGTGTAATTCCAAGAATTCAGATCTGAGCACAGGAAATTCATCCAGATATGATGCCAAAGTATCGAGAGCCGAATTCATAAATCTGTAAGAATCAATGAATCTGAACTTTATCAAATTTTCATCAATATTTTTAGTAAATGGAATATACTTTTCTTTCGTAATGGGAAGTGAGTCAACACGACCCTCCATGTCAGAAGCAATATTTTCGATGATGAAATTTGCATCATAATTAGTTAAATTATGAAAAACAACAGGAATGATATGGGTGTTCTTGAAATTTATATTACATTCTTCATGTGCTGGCCCGCGAGAATTATTTTTTGGAATCAAATGGAGTCAAAGGGTCCATATCATAAGGACATGGAAAAATAGTTTCTAAATCCTCAGCTAATTGTTTCAATTCATTAGCAAACCATTTAGCACAATCTCAACCGCGATAAGATCGATAAAATGAGAGAGAATTATCGTAATTACATTTAACATAGTACCCGATGCTACTTGGTAAATGTTTCTGATAATGTCCTTCATCATCTATGGGTTTCAATATACACTCTAGATCTGAATAAACTATAAAGGGGGCTTTTTCTTTATTATTAAAGTTTTTGAAGTATAACGTTCTGTTCTCTTCAGTAGGAAGCCTAAGTTTACACTCATTTATTCTGGCACATTCCTCAATATGTTTGGTGAGTCCATTTTCCGTATAGAAATAGTTGAGACAACGATCAAAAACATATTTTTTCTCCTTCATTTCACTCAATTGCGATGAAACAAGTCGCGACAAATCCTTGATCCACACATAATGATAGCGAATTTGGTTTCCAAAGAGCGAATCATCATTATCCTCATCAACACCATCTGAGTATTGATCTTGAATGAGTAGAAGATTAACATGTCGATTCTTCTTGTCCTTAGTCAGATAAGCTGGTATTGTTATGAGATTCTTCTTCAAAGTTTTCAAAATGTAGACATTGATAGATATGCCGTTCTGTTTTTCGAATCGTGGATTCTGTTTGATGGTCATTGGAAACTGAATTCCTGTTAGATTGAAAACTTCAGATGGGTTTGGGTAGGAAGACGTTATATCTGAATTTTTATTTGCTGGGTATATTGTCGATACCAGTGCCCAAGCAGAACATTGATTATCAGTATTCTTGATATTTATACAGGCATTCTTTCTTTTTATAAGAGCCCAACCCGAATCCCGTTCTTGAAATTCATCAAGATTGACCAACAGCTTATCTCGAACATTCACGGTGAACCATTCATTTAATTTCGTATCTCTATATATTTCTGCATTGGGTGTATTGAGATATTTCAACTCTCTCATCTCCTCATCACCCTTCTTCCTGATGAATTCACCGCAAAATATAACATTGACCTTGGGAGCCTCTTCTTTCTTCAAAGCGTTCTGAATTCTTCGACGACGAAGAGATTCACAGTCGATCAAGAACTCAGCGGTATCTTTGTGATACAAATTGATTATGACCCCAGTCCTCATACGAGAATTGAAGACCGAAGTGGAATCCTGCCAGGAAACACGATGCTTCGCGGTTTTTTTTCTAAGAACTTGTCCTTGTCCATAACCTTCCACACGAACAATCTTGAACTTTTGGCGAAAGCTCTTCACAGTAGATAGGGCTGTAGTTAGATGCTGCTTTTCACCAATGTACTTGCTATTTTTCAGCTTTCTAGTGATATGCCTAATCGCTTTCGGGCATTCTCTGAGTTGCATCTTGCTGAGTTGAGGACTGCTTGAACAAAGCATAGATTTTTGCAATAAGAGAGCTCATTAAAGACATTGCGACTATCCAGAAGCGTTAAATATGAAAATTGGCGAATTATGTATGTATTGATATTTATAACAAGAAGTGAAGTCTTTGTCGACGAGATGTAATCTGGAACAAATGAAAACCAGCTTCAATACACACATCTTATTATTCTTGAGCAATAGCGAACAACCATTTTATGATATTTAGACATTCAAGTAAACACCCGGATGTGAAAGAAATTACGCTGTGCAATTATTACACTAAAACTGATGAAGGTTTACTATCATAGCTCAATAATATGACTTTTACAACTGGTGAAGAACTGATGTATTGATAATTGATAAATCAGTTTATAATATAAATGAAAACCTGTCAGGAATATCAGGGAATTATACTTAGTGGTTAAGACTGAATTATTTAACATTGATTTCCTTCCTTTGAGAATTGGGAGGTATTGAACAAATATCTGAGGGAAGTAGCAAGAAACACATCAGGACAGCCGTCAAGTTATTTATAGCCAAAAGGCCCCTCAGAATTCGAAGGCGCTACACAGAGGCCCGAGGTAGACGGCGTTCAAGAAAGAAAATGGTTCTTTGATAACCTATAGGTGACAATTTCTCCTGAACATGTTCAATTGAACAAACGAAAACACTGTTTATACCTGACTCCTTGATGGAGACGACCTCCGTTGTAGAGAGGAAATTAAAGACTCCAGAGTCGGTACACTTCCCGCCTAAGAGGGTACCTTGCGTGTTTCGTGCGAGAAAAAGTCGTCCATTTTCGTTCAACCTGAAGCGTACACTATATCAAACTCAAAAATAGGACTATACCAGTTTATAAGACTGAATTATTCAACTTTGTTTCCACAAGTTGTTTATAATCGAAATTCTCCTTGGAATTCAAAGGCGCTACACAGAGGCCCGAGGTGGAAGGCGTTCTAAAAAAAAAGTTGTGGAGAGAAATTAGAGGCTCCTGAGTCTCCTCTCCTAATGGAGGTATCTTGCGTGTTTCAGTGCGAAAAAAAGTCTACTGTTTGGGGGGAGGGTGGTTTTGATTCAGATTTTCGATATTTGAAGCTATTTTCGTCTTATTTGGGCAAATATGATACCTTTTGGACTTGTAATAATTTCGTTGAAAATGAGATATGATAGTTTTTTGTGAGAATGTCACCCATGATTTTTTTTCTTTCTGGTGATATCAACTTCAAATGTTGACCTTTCGTTAAGATATTGTCGGACACGGCGGGGCGGTTGGCGGGGGGTGATTTTCGATTCAGATTTTCGATATTTCAAGCCGTTTTCGAGTTATTTGCGAAAATATAATACCTTTGGACATAATTTCGCCGAAAATCATGAGATATGATAGTTTTTGTGAGAATGTCATCTCATGATTTTTTTTCTCTTTAGTGATATCAACTTGACCTTTCGTTAGGATGTTGTCAAACGCGACAGGGAGTTTGGTAAGGGGGTGATTTTTGGTTCAGTTTTTCAATATATCGTGCCGTTCGTGAAATATTTGGCAAAATAGTTATTATTGGATATTGGAAAATTTCGATTGAAATGTCCATTTATGATATAACTGTAGAGAATGAGTAATATTAGACTTCAATATTTCTCATTGAAATATCGAATTTCAGTACAGTCAAGTGATTATTGCAATTTCAACTACATGGATATAAACTTTTCTGAAATTAATTTTCACATGATGAAGTCACAACTATATCATTTTCTTTGTTTCTTGCGATACCCGCTCTGATTTTATTTCATTTAATAAGCAGTATTTGAATACCTCTCACAAAATAATGTGAACATAGTTATCGTTGGAATTTTTCATCAGATTCATATTTGATATAGTTCAGCCCTGAAAATGATCCTGAACTACATGTATACATGATATAGTAGTTTTTTTTTCAGAGGTGGTTGAAATCCTTCATGGACATCATATGGGTCAAATTCCCCATATGATAGTGTGGGACTCCCTGACCTCAGCCAGGTCTACCCACTAAAAACTCCACCCTCTTCGTAGGCTCGTCTGACCGAAGTCTCCGATGACACTTAGGCCTAATGGCCCATTGTATATTGCCTATTTATCATCATCGTACTCACTTTATCTCAGTGCCTTGTACAAGTTTGTACAAGTCCTTCACTGGATGTGAGTTGTATATTTCTGGTTCGCCAACTGGTTGCCCAAAAATTGTCTGCCTTCTGCGATCCAATGCCACGCATTTGCATAGTATATTTGATACTGTTTCTAGTTCCTTTCCGCATAGCCTGCAATTTGGGTCACCATTATACAGTCCCATCCTGGTAAGGTGCTCCTTGACTAGGGAGTGGCCGGTCATGAGTCCTATAACAGTTTTTATCTGCTCTCTGTTCATGTTTAGCAGATCTGCAGTTCGTCTGTGGCATGGTTCCTTGATGTATTGTTTCCCATGTATATTTCCTGGAATGTTTTTCCAGCAGTTCTTATGTTTTTCCCGAATCCATTCTGTTACAGATGCTCGTGCTGCACGCTTGGGTACTCCTAGAATCTGTCCTGGTTCTGGTTCATTATCTGACCCTCTTCTTGCAAGTTCGTCAGCTTTCTCATTGCCAGCAATCCCCTGATGTTCTGGCACCCAGGTGAGTTTGACACTGTTCAGGTCTGCCAGCGTTTTCAGTTCCTTCTTTCAATCAAATACCAGTCGCGACGTCACTTCCTTGCTTATAATTGCCTTGAGTGCCGCTTGACTGTCTGACATTATTTGGATCTGCTCATGTTCTATTGATCTCCTGTTATTCTCCTCTGCGCATCGGAGAATTGCATATACCTCTGTTTGAAAAACGGAGGTGTGTTTTCCCAGTGAATAGCTGAGCTTGGTCTCCGGGTTTTTCGAGAATACTCCTGCTCCTGACCCATCTGTGGTCTTTGATCCGTCTGTATACCAGATCTTTCCCTGCAGTATGGTGCTGAGTTCTGTATTACTCCATTCAGTTCTATCTGGTATGGATACCTTGAATGGGTTATTGAATGTATATCGTTTGGGAATGTGATCTGTTCTCATATCAAGTGTGTCCCTGTTCACCGTTCTTACGATATTCATGTGCCCTGTTCCTATGTCAAAATCGTCCAGTGTATTTTGTAGTCTGAGGGCACCAAGCCTAGCCTCCCCCTGTGTCATTAGGTGAAGGGGAGGCAGATCCAGTAGTGTCTCCATGGCTGCAGTAGGCGTTAATTTCATAGCCCTTGTGATTCCTAGACAGGCAAGCCTTTGTATCTTGCTCAGTCTTGTAGTCTTTGTAGTGTCTTAGGCCACCATACCAGTGAGGCATATGTTATGGAGGGCATTACCACCCTGTTATATATCCAGTACAACATGTGTGGTTTCAGTCCCCATTTTTTTCAACAAGAGCGTCTGGCCACCATCAGTGATGTTACCGCTTTTTTAGTGGTATTTTCCAAGTGTTGATGCCATGTCAGTTTCGAGTCTAATATCACTCCTAGATATTTAACCTCCTCTTTCAACTGTATCGTTTCTTCTCGAAGTTTCAAAGGACCAAGCCCTTCCAGTTTGCGTCTTCGGGTGAATGCTATTATGGCGGCCTTGTGGGGGCTGATACTGAGCCCTTCCCGTTCCGTCCATATCATTACCAATTCCAGAGCCTCTCTCATTCGATCTACTATATCGTCGGCATATCCAAGGACTCTATGTCCACTGTTATTTAGTATCCTAAGTAGCCCATCCACAACCAGATTCCACAGTAGTGGGGATAGTACCCCCCCCCCCTGCGGGCATCCTCTGGTCGCTCTAGCCACTGCAGTCTCTTCCATAACAGTGGTGTAAATCATTCTGTTTCTCAGCATTGAGTTTATCCAGGCCACTCAGGGTTCCTCGATTCCTTTCTGTCTGAGAGCTCTAATTATAGAGTTTATGGAGGTGTTGTCGAAAGCTCCTTCTACGTCTAAGAAAGCCGCTAATAGCACCTCTTTATTTTTCAGCGTGTTCTCCACCCTCTCGACCAGACGATGGAGTGCTGTGTCTGTTGAACAGCCAGTCTTGTAGGCATATTGGTCGCGGTGCAGTGGTCTTTTTACCAGTTTGCCGTCCCTTATATGCCTATCTACTAGCTTTTCCAGTGTCTTTAGTACAAAAGACATAAGACTGATTGGTCTGAGGGACTTTGCCGATTCCTGTCCGATTTTCCCAGGTTTTGGTATGAAGCTTACCCTCACTCTTCTCTATATTTTTGGTATGTATCCGAGAGCCAGACTGCCTCTCAGTATTTTGCAAAGCCATCTGACCAGTGTTTCTGGTCCTTTCTGTAGCATTGCTGGGTAAATCCCGTTAAATCCTGGTGATTTAAAAGGTTCGAATGAGTGTATAGCCCACTCTATTTTGTCATAGGTCACCACTTTTTTTGCTATGTTCCAACTTTCTCTAGAACCCCTTGATAATGTTTATAGTCCGTTAACGTTCTCCACAGCAAGTGTCTGATCTATTTGGGACCCAGGAAAGTGAACTCTAAATAGTTCTTTTATTGTATCCTTTCCTGTGTATGTATATTCTCCTTTTTCGTTTTTGAGGGAGTATATCGTGTTTTGTGTATCTTTGGAGAGTATCTTCTGTAGTCTGGCACATTCTTGAGTGCTTTCTATCTCCTCGCAGTACCTCCTCCAGGAGTCTCTCTTAGATTTATTTAGTGCTTTTTTATAACTTACAAAGTACATGCTATCAACTTTCAGTCAACAGCTTCATCGTGGTATTCCACCCTACTTCCTCAGCAAGAGCAGCCATTGTTACCATTCTGGTCAAGGTGTTCTTGTAGTCACCCCACCTTCCTGTTTTTTTAGCACTGTTGAAGTTTTTTTCAACCCGTTTCCTCAATCTTGCAAGTTCATGATTCCACCAGGGCACTTTCCTGGTAGCCTTCCTTGTGATTAGGCGACAGTTATTATTGAACGCCAAAATGAGTGTGTCATTGAATTGTTCCACCACCCCTTCTAGGTCCACGTTTGTACTTTTCGTTCTTTGTGGTACCAGTAGATAGCGATCTAGGTCTGCGTGATAGGCTCCCCAGTTCGTTTTCCGTGGGTTCTGATAAGTTTATTTAATGACGTCACTCCTTATTTTGAAATTTATGTATCTGTGATCAGACACATGCCATTCTGTAACAAAATTACTCACATGTGTAGAGGCTATTGTTACGTCGATTACCTCCTTCCTATTTCTCGTAATAAATTTTGGTTTATTTCCTACATTCAATGTGTCCAGATTATTTGCCAGCATGTATTGCAGGAGTGATTCACCTCTTCGGTTGGTGTCGCTGCTTCCCCAAGTGATGTGGTGTGCATTCGCATCGGCCCCGATGATCATCTGCAGTCCTTTTATCCTGCATTCTCTCACCAGTTCTTCCACAGCTCTCGTAGGTGGTGGCTCAGGATCATCAGAGGGAAAGTAGGCCGATCCGAGTACTATCTCCCTCGTCCCACTACCCTCTTTCATCCTTATCTTCATGGCCGTCAAGTCTCTCGAACAGAAGTTTGTTAACGGCAATATTTTTATATTTTTCTGTATTAGTATACAGGTCCGAGGGTTCTCTGTCAATCTGCTGTAAATAAGCTCTCCACATGTCCCCCCAGACCCATTATTTTCCCGTGTCTAACCCACGGTTCCTGTATAAGGGCCGCATCAAATCCCCCCATGGCAACTGCAAGGACTGCCGAGGCCGCCTTACAGTGCTTTAGGTTCGTCTGAACGACCCTTATCCCCTCCATCTCTCCTCTTGGTCAGGGCCCTGAAGGGTACCTTTCCGAGCCAGTAATACGCTCGGAACTGTGCCCTCTCCAATGCCCTGAAGGAGACATCGTCCACGGAGAAGGCCAGGGTTTGTCCTGTTTCCCTCTCCATGTTTCTACTCAACAGAGTTCATTCCTGCGTCCTCAGCTCCATGTTCTGGAGCTGCAGACGCCGCCTGAACTCTGCTGGTTCTTCCCTCACCGACCCAGGAACGAAGATCAGCACCCTGTGGCGAACTGGGAGGTCCCTGAAGTTGACCACGATCAACTCAGCCCCCTCCCACAATTGCTCAAGAGAGCAGACTGTCCCCCTGAGCCAGTCCCGGCTTCTTTCATTTGCGCAGGTGACCGATAGGACCCCTGTGCTGAAGGCGCTCCTCTCAAATTGTGCTGCTCCTTCGCTCCCTGAAGGGGCCTCAAAGAGAGCATCCACAATTGCGTTCTGAACCAGTTCTGCTTGTTCCTGGTTGAGTGTGATGTCTGGGTGGCGTCTGTCAATCACCGCCACCCGGATTCCTTGCGCCGCCTCACTATAAGTGCCAGTCGACACATTCGTGTTCCTGGCCCTTTTAGGAGTCGAGCTTTTGGAAGGGGTCTCGGAGTCAGAACGCGGTCTTTTGCTACCCCCGTCCTTCGTTCTTCCTGTCTCCTCTCTTTTTTTCCGTTCATTATTTTTAGGCTGAACGGGTGGCTTTGCCGTCCACGTCCCGGCTGCCATTTTTCTCTCTTTCAACAGCTTTCTGCGCTGTGCTCCAGAAAGTTTTTTCACGAGGTCAATCTTTTTGACTCCCACGGTTATTTTACCAGTGTCCTTGTTAACTGCCGATTGCTCGGCAGGCCCTACCACTGGTAAAGGGTTTGTGAGGTCGTCCACTCTCATGTATCCCTCCTCTGTGTGTTCACTGTCATCGGTCATTGCTGCCCTGACAGTTATGTTGCCCGAGTCTGAGTCGGAGTAATCCGATCCCTTCTCGGTTGGTTTATTTTTGTTGCCTCTTTGGTCTATATTGTTCCCACGAGTATGGGGGATGGGGTTGGTCCAGCCCTGTGTTGCCCCTTGCACAGGGCTAAGGCTGATCACTCCGGGATTTCGCCTTGTTTCCCGGAGGCTCCGTTCGCGACACCGTATTTATTCCCCACCCCCGGTGCCATTCATCCCTCGCCACGGAAGCTCACAGCTTAGATTAGGGTCGCACAAAGGAAAGGAAGAGTTGGCCAAGGGAGGCCGATAGGAAAGATGGAAGAAATTATAAGAGTAGAGGATACCAACTAAGACTAGATGAAGTGTGGTGGTTATCCAGCTAGGGTACCTCGGGTTCGCCATACCCGTACTCACAAGTCGTGAGCCACTGAGGGCGATATAGTAGTTATATAGTTGTTGAATATAACTAGGACCTATTTCTAAGTTTGATATATTGTATGCAGCAGGTCGGGAAAACAAACAGTAGACTTTTTCTCGCACTGAAACACGCAAGATACCTTCATTAGGAGGGGAGACTCAGGAGCCTCTAATTTCTCTCGGGCCTCGGGCCTCTGTGTAGCGCCTTTGAATTCCAAGGAGAATTTCGATTATAAACAACTTGTGGAAACAAAGTTGAATAATTCAGTCTTATAAACTGGTATAGTCCTATTTTTGAGTTTGATATAGTGTACGCTTCAGGTTGAACGAAAATGGACGACTTTTTCTCGCACGAAACACGCAAGGTACCCTCTTAGGCGGGGAGTGTACCGACTCTGGAGTCTTTAATTTCCTCTCTACAACGGAGGTCGTCTCCATCAAGGAGTCAGGTATAAACAGTGTTTTCGTTTGTTCAATTGAACATGTTCAGGAGAAATTGTCACCTATAGGTTATCAAAAAACCATTTTCTTTCTTGAACGCCGTCTACCTCGGGCCTCTGTGTAGCGCCTTTGAATTCCGAGGGGCCTTTTGGCTATAAATAACTTGACGGCTGTCCTGATGTGTTTCTTGCTACTTCCCTCAGATATTTGTTCAATACCTCCCAACTCTTGAAGGAAGGAAAACAATGTTAAATCAGTCAGTCTTAAACTGGTAAAGTCCTATTTTTGAGTTTGATATAGTGTATGCTTCAGGTTGAACGAGAATGGACGACTTTTTCTCGCACGAAACACGCAAGGTACCCTCTTAGGAGGGAAGTGTACCGACTCTGGAGTCTTTAATTTCCTCTCTACAACAGAGGTCGTCTCCATCAAGGAGTCAGGTATAAACAGTGTTTTCGTTTGTTCAATTGAACATGTTCAGGAGAAATTGTCACCTATAGGTTATCAAAGAACCATTTTCTTTCTTGAACGCCGTCTACCTCGGGCCTCTGTGTAGCGCCTTTGAATTCCGAGGGGCCTTTTGGCTATAAATAACTTGACGGTTGTCCTGATGTGTTTCTTGCTACTTCCCTCAGATATTTGTTCAATACCTCCCAATTCTTAAAGGAAGGAAATCAATGTTAAATGATTCAGTCTTAACCACTAAGTATAATTCCCTGATATACCTGATAGGTTTTCATTCATATTATAAACTGATTTATCAATTATCACTACATCAGTTCTTCACCAGTTGTAGAAGTCATATTATTGAGCTATGATAGTAAAACTTCATCAGTTTAAGTGTAATAATTGCACAGCGTGATTGCTTTCACATCCGGGTGTTTCCTTGAATGTCTAAATATAATAAAATGGTTGTTCGCTATTGCTCGAGTATTGAAGCTGGTTTTTATTTGTTCCAGATTGAATCTCGTCGACAAAGACTTCACTTCTTGTTTATAAATATCAATACATGAATAATTCGCTAATTTTCATATTCAACGCTTCTGGATAGTCGCAATGTCTCTAACGAGCTCTCTTATTGCAAAAATATATGCTTTGTTCAAGCAGTCCTCAACTCAGCAAGATGCCAACTGTTGTGTTAGACGGCCTCAGAGAATGCACGAAAGCGATTAGGCATATCACTAGAAAGCTGAAAAATAGCAAGTACATTGGTGAAAAGCAGCATCTAACTACAGCCCTATCTACTGTGAAGAGCTTTCGCCAAAAGTTCAAGATTGTTCGTGTGGAAGGTTATGGACAAATTCTTAGAAAAAAAACCGCGAAGCATCGTGTTTACTGGCAGGATTCCACTTCGGTCTTCAATTCTCGTATGAGGACTGGGGTCGTAATTAATCTGTATCACAAAGATACCGCTGAGTTCTTGATCGACTGTAAATCTCTTCTTCGTCGAAGAATTCAGAACGCTTTGAAGAAATAAGAGGCTCCCAAGGTTATTGTTATATTTTGCGGTGAATTCATCAGGAAGAAGGGTGATGAGGAGATAAGAGATGCAGAAATATATAGAGATACGAAATTAAATGAATGGTTCGCCGTAAATGTTCGAGATAAACTGTTGGTCAATCTTGATGAATTTCAAGAACGGGATTCGGGTTGGGCTCTAGAAAACATTTTGAGTCTGCAAGTTAGCATCAACAAGTTCACTCCACAATTGGGATCTTCATACATTGAACTACCAGGACTTATAAAAAGGAAGAATACCTGTATAAATATCAAGAATACTGATAATCAATGTTTTGCTTGGGCACTAGTATCGGCATTATACCCAGCAAATAAAAATTCAGATAGAACGTCTTCCTACCCAAACCCATCTGGAGTTTTCAATCTAACAGGAATTCAGTTTCCAATGACCATCAAACAGATTCCACGATTCGAAAAACAGAACGGCATATCTATCAATGTCTACATTTTGAAAACTTTGAAGAAGAATCTCATAACACTACCAGCTTATCTGACTAAGGACAAGAAGAATCGACATGTTAATCTTCTACTCATTCAAGATCAATACTTATATAGATGGTGTTGATGAGGATAATGATGATTCGCTCTTTGGAAACCAAATTCGCTATCATTATGTGTGGATCAAGGATTTGCCGCGACTTGTTTCATCGCAATTGAGTAAAATGAAGGCGAAAAAATATGTTTTTGATCGTTGTCTCAACTATTTCTATACGGAAAATGGACTCACCAAACATATTGAGGAATGTGCCAGAATAAATGAGTGTAAACTTAGGCTTCCTACTGAAGAGAACAGAACGTTATACTTCAAAAACTTTAATAATAAAGAAAAAGCCCCCTTTATAGTTTATTCAGATCTAGAAACCCATAGATGATGAAGGACATTATCAGAAACATTTACCAAGTAGCATTGGGTACTATGTTAAATGAAATAACGATAATTCTCCCTCATTTTATCGATCTTATCGCGGTTGAGATTGTGCTAAATGGTTTGCTAATGAATTGAAACAATCAGCTGAGGTTTTTGTTTGAAGGTGGCTGACAATGTCTCGAGTTGTGAAGAAAAGTTTCGGACTTCCATTGTCTAAAGGTATGAAGATTTGAATCCTGAGAAAAGAAAAGATGAGTTATGCTGGAAAAACGAAATAAGTGATGAATAAAAATTAACTATTTTATCGAATCAAGAAAATTCGAGTATCAATAAATCAGGTTAGTATTAGTGTTAGTATATATGAAGTCGAAAAATGTAGATTTAAATGGGAGTTTAACTAGTCGATGAGCCTGAAAATAAGAAAAAATTGAATTAGAAATCAATAGCTTGAAAAAGAAAGGTTGAATTAGAAATCAATAGCCTGAAAAAAGAAAAGTTGAATAGCCTGAAAAAAGAAAAGTTGAATTAAAAATTAAAATAAAATGAATGAATAAAGAATTAAAATTATGAGAAAGATTCAAATCGAGTTTGTCACGACGTTTCGATTGTGTGTATCTACAATCGTCTTCAGGTGAGAACTAACAAAGTCCTGGGATACGGGGGTATTTATAGGTCAGCTATGGCGGGATTTTCCGGTTCAGTGAGCCGTAACCGGTTGATTCGGCTAATCAGCGGTTTCCATGTGTTGCGGATCTCGACGTTTGGTTGACTGAAAGCGTTATTATTCATTATGTATGCTGCTTCCTTGAATTTCCTCCTGAACCAGTGTTCTTCTCTATGGATGTTTTCTGCCTCAGACCATTTGATGTTATGTTGGTGGGTCCACACATGTTCTGCGATTCCTGACTTGGTGGTTTCTCCTCGTTGGGTGTTTTTCTTGTGTTCGCCGATTCTGGTTTCCAGTGGTCTCTTGGTTTCTCCGATGTATGATTTGCCACATTCGCATGGTACTCGATAAACACAATTCTTGGAGTCACTGTTTTTGTTCGTTGGTCTGGTTTTGGTGAGTTGGCTGCGGATGGTGTTTCCAGATTTGAAGCAGGTCTTGATCTTGTATTTGGATCCAATCTTCTTGATTCTCTCTGACAATCCTTTGATGTAGGGAAGGCACAATGTTGGTTGTTGCGGTTCTTCTTCTTTTTGGATTATCTTCTGTTTCCTGCTCTTCAACGTCTGTTCCACCAATTTCCTTGAATAGCCGTTCTGGTAGAGGTCTCTCTTGATGTGGTCCAGTTCGGAAGTTAGGCTTTCCTCGTTGTTGCAGAGGCTGAAGGCACGATCAATCAGAGTTTTCACTATGCCCCTTTTCGTAGCTCCGTGATGGTTGGATCCATTGTTGAGATATTGTCCTGTGTGAGTTGGTTTCCTGTAAACAGAAGTTTGCCATTTGTTGTCTGTTCTCTTCACTTTTACGTCCAGGAAAGGCAATTCGTTTTGGGATTCTCTCTCGATGGTGAATTTGATGGAAGGTCTCACGTTGTTGAGGTGTTGTAGGAAGGTGTCCAGTTCGTCGTCTCCGTGGTTCCACACTATGAATGTGTCGTCGACGTATCTCAACCAGATTCGCGGCTTTTTATGTGCTTGGTCGATGGCGAATGTTTCGAACCATTCCATATATATATTCTTTATTATCGGCGAGAGCGGTGATCCCATTGGTAGTCCTTCATCTTGAGTGAAGAAAGAGTCCTTAATCTGGAAGTAGCAGTTCCGAAGACAGCATTCTAGGAGATCCATAATTCCTTCTACTGGTATTGGTGTTCTATCTCCGAGGTGTTCGTCGCTCTGAAGTTTTGTTTTGATTATTTGAAGTGCTTCTCCGACAGGAACGTTGGTGTAAAGGCTTTCTACATCGAAGCTGACGAGTTGGTCTCCTTGTGTAGCTTCAATTTTCTCTAGGATCTCAACAAAGTGCCTGGAGTTCTTCACGAAGGATGGAGTGTTTCCCTGTAGTGGTTGGATGATCGGTAATAGGAATCTCGCTAGCTTGTGGGTGGCTGAATTTCTGGAGCTGATGATCGGTCTGAGTGGGACGTCTGTTTTATGAATCTTTGGCAGTCCATATAGGTGAGGTGGTTTGCTGTGATGTGGTGTCAACGATGATCTCTCCTTAACTGAAAAATAAAGTTGATATTTCTTCAAAGTGAGGTAAACCTTCCGTTCGATTGCTGGAGTGGGATCTCGTGCGATCGTGGTGTATTTTCCTTTTCTGAGAGTCTCTTCAATTTTCTGCTCATAGAGTTCTGTGTCCATAATAACGGTAGCGTTTCCTTTGTCTGCCGGTAGGATTTTGATGGTGTTGTCTCTTCGTAGATGGTTTAAGGCCTTCTGTTCCTCGCGGCTGATATTGGGTGTAGGAGGTGTTAGTTCGCGATCCAGTTGTTCCCTCACTTTCCATCTGAATTCCTCTGCTTGGATTTGGTTGATGAATAAGGTGGTAGTCTCCACAGCGCTGATTATCTCCAATAATGGTATCTCCTTCGGTGTTATGGCGAAATTGAGTCCTTTGTTCAGAAGAGATTCCTCTATCTCAGTGAGTGGGCGGGAGTTCATGTTGATGATGTTTCCTTTGTTGTGGTTGATCTGTTCTTCGCTTCCAACTGAGTGCTCTGATTTCACTAACTTCTTCCACTTGCGGTTGTGCTTGTTTTCCATGTCCTGCCGAGTCCTGATACATATTCTGTTGATCTTGGCGAAAATTGCTTCATTATCTTCTTCTAACGTATGTCTTCTGATTTCTTCGAAACGTTCTGTAGCGTCTTGTAGAAGGATTGATCTCATCCAGCGGTGGTAGTTGATTTGTGATTTGATGAGTGCCCGACTCGCTCTTTCCAATATACGTCTGGCTCTTTCTCCTGGAATTGGTGATTTTAACTGAAAGCCGTGTGGGATGATGTTATTATCTCTTGCTCTGCACAAGAAATTGAGGTGTGTTTCTTCCTTTGTTAGCTTGACCATAGTCTTCTCGTATCCTCGGAATTTGTTGCTGATACCGGGTCCGTACCGGGTGTACAACTTTTGTTTGAAGGTGGCTGACAATGTCTCGAGTTGTGAAGAAAAGTTTCGGACTTCCATTGTCTAAAGGTATGAAGATTTGAATCCTGAGAAAAGAAAAGATGAGTTATGCTGAAAAAACGAAATAAGTGATGAATAAAAATTAACTATTTTATCGAATCAAGAAGATTCGAGTATCAATAAATCAGGTTAGTATCAGTGTTAGTATATATGAAGTCGAAAAATGTAGATTTAAATGGGAGTTTAACTAGTCGATGAGCCTGAAAATAAGAAAAAATTGAATTAGAAATCAATAGCTTGAAAAAGAAAAGTTGAATTAGAAATCAATAGCCTGAAAAAAGAAAAGTTGAATAGCCTGAAAAAAGAAAAGTTGAATTAAAAATTAAAATAAAATGAATGAATAAAGAATTAAAATTATGAGAAAGATTCAAATCGAGTTTGTCACGACGTTTCGATTGTGTGTATCTACAATCGTCTTCAGGTGAGAACTAACAAAGTCCTGGGATACGGGGGTATTTATAGGTCAGCTATGGCGGGATTTTCCGGTTCAGTGAGCCGTAACCGGTTGATTCGGCTAATCAGCGGTTTCCATGTGTTGCGGATCTCGACGCTTGGTTGACTGAAAGCGTTATTATTCATTATGTATGCTGCTTCCTTGAATTTCCTCCTGAACCAGTGTTCTTCTCTATGGATGATTTCTGCCTCAGACCATTTGATGTTATGTTGGTGGGTCCACACATGTTCTGCGATTCCTGACTTGGTGGTTTCTCCTCGTTGGGTGTTTTTCTTGTGTTCGCCGATTCTGGTTTCCAGTGGTCTCTTGGTTTCTCCGATGTATGATTTGCCACATTCGCATGGTACTCGATAAACACAATTCTTGGAGTCACTGTTTTTGTTCGTTGGTCTGGTTTTGGTGAGTTGGCTGCGGATGGTGTTTCCAGATTTGAAGCAGGTCTTGATCTTGTATTTGGATCCAATCTTCTTGATTCTCTCTGACAATCCTTTGATGTAGGGAAGGCACAATGTTGGTTGTTGCGGTTCTTCTTCTTTTTGGATTATCTTCTGTTTCCTGCTCTTCAACGTCTGTTCCACCAATTTCCTTGAATAGCCGTTCTGGTAGAGGTCTCTCTTGATGTGGTCCAGTTCGGAAGTTAGGCTTTCCTCGTTGTTGCAGAGGCTGAAGGCACGATCAATCAGAGTTTTCACTATGCCCCTTTTCGTAGCTCCGTGATGGTTGGAATAGCGAATATATATATGGAATGGTTCGAAACATTCGCCATCGACCAAGCACATAAAAAGCCGCGAATCTGATTGAGATACGTCGACGACACATTCATAGTGTGGAACCACGGAGACGACGAACTGGACACCTTCCTACAACACCTCAACAACGTGAGACCTTCCATCAAATTCACCATCGAGAGAGAATCCCAAAACGAATTGCCTTTCCTGGACGTAAAAGTGAAGAGAACAGACAACAAATGGCAAACTTCTGTTTACAGGAAACCAACTCACACAGGACAATATCTCAACAATGGATCCAACCATCACGGAGCTACGAAAAGGGGCATAGTGAAAACTCTGATTGATCGTGCCTTCAGCCTCTGCAACAACGAGGAAAGCCTAACTTCCGAACTGGACCACATCAAGAGAGACCTCTACCAGAACGGCTATTCAAGGAAATTGGTGGAACAGACGTTGAAGAGCAGGAAACAGAAGATAATCCAAAAAGAAGAAGAACCGCAACAACCAACATTGTGCCTTCCCTACATCAAAGGATTGTCAGAGAGAATCAAGAAGATTGGATCCAAATACAAGATCAAGACCTGCTTCAAATCTGGAAACACCATCCGCAGCCAACTCACCAAAACCAGACCAACGAACAAAAACAGTGACTCCAAGAATTGTGTTTATCGAGTACCATGCGAATGTGGCAAATCATACATCGGAGAAACCAAGAGACCACTGGAAACCAGAATCGGCGAACACAAGAAAAACACCCAACGAGGAGAAACCACCAAGTCAGGAATCGCAGAACATGTGTGGACCCACCAACATAACATCAAATGGTCTGAGGCAGAAATCATCCATAGAGAAGAACACTGGTTCAGGAGGAAATTCAAGGAAGCAGCATACATAATGAATAATAACGCTTTCAGTCAACCAAGCGTCGAGATCCGCAACACATGGAAACCGCTGATTAGCCGAATCAACCGGTTACGGCTCACTGAACCGGAAAATCCCGCCATAGCTGACCTATAAATACCCCCGTATCCCAGGACTTTGTTAGTTCTCACCTGAAGACGATTGTAGATACACACAATCGAAACGTCGTGACAAACTCGATTTGAATCTTTCTCATAATTTTAATTCTTTATTCATTCATTTTATTTTAATTTTTAATTCAACTTTTCTTATTTCAGGCTATTCAACTTTTCTTTTTTCAGGCTATTGATTTCTAATTCAACCTTTCTTTTTCAAGCTATTGATTTCTAATTCAATTTTTTCTTATTTTCAGGCTCATCGACTAGTTAAACTCCCATTTAAATCTACATTTTTCGACTTCATATATACTAATACTAACCTGATTTATTGATACTCGAATCTTCTTGATTCGATAAAATAGTTAATTTTTATTCATCACTTATTTCGTTTTTTCAGCATAACTCATCTTTTCTTTTCTCAGGATTCAAATCTTCATACCTTTAGACAATGGAAGTCCGAAACTTTTCTTCACAACTCGAGACATTGTCAGCCACCTTCAAACAAAAGTTGTACACCCGGTACGGACCCGGTATCAGCAACAAATTCCGAGGATACGAGAAGACTATGGTCAAGCTAACAAAGGAAGAAACACACCTCAATTTCTTGTGCAGAGCAAGAGATAATAACATCATCCCACACGGCTTTCAGTTAAAATCACCAATTCCAGGAGAAAGAGCCAGACGTATATTGGAAAGAGCGAGTCGGGCACTCATCAAATCACAAATCAACTACCACCGCTGGATGAGATCAATCCTTCTACAAGACGCTACAGAACGTTTCGAAGAAATCAGAAGACATACGTTAGAAGAAGATAATGAAGCAATTTTCGCCAAGATCAACAGAATATGTATCAGGACTCGGCAGGACATGGAAAACAAGCACAACCGCAAGTGGAAGAAGTTAGTGAAATCAGAGCACTCAGTTGGAAGCGAAGAACAGATCAACCACAACAAAGGAAACATCATCAACATGAGCTCCCGCCCACTCACTGAGATAGAGGAATCTCTTCTGAACAAAGGACTCAATTTCGCCATAACACCGAAGGAGATACCATTATTGGAGATAATCAGCGCTGTGGAGACTACCACCTTATTCATCAACCAAATCCAAGCAGAGGAATTCAGATGGAAAGTGAGGGAACAACTGGATCGCGAACTAACACCTCCTACACCCAATATCAGCCGCGAGGAACAGAAGGCCTTAAACCATCTACGAAGAGACAACACCATCAAAATCCTACCGGCAGACAAAGGAAACGCTACCGTTATTATGGACACAGAACTCTATGAGCAGAAAATTGAAGAGACTCTCAGAAAAGGAAAATACACCACGATCGCACGAGATCCCACTCCAGCAATCGAACGGAAGGTTTACCTCACTTTGAAGAAATATCAACTTTATTTTTCAGTTAAGGAGAGATCATCGTTGACACCACATCACAGCAAACCACCTCACCTATATGGACTGCCAAAGATTCATAAAACAGACGTCCCACTCAGACCGATCATCAGCTCCAGAAATTCAGCCACCCACAAGCTAGCGAGATTCCTATTACCGATCATCCAACCACTACAGGGAAACACTCCATCCTTCGTGAAGAACTCCAGGCACTTTGTTGAGATCCTAGAGAAAATTGAAGCTACACAAGGAGACCAACTCGTCAGCTTCGATGTAGAAAGCCTTTACACCAACGTTCCTGTCGGAGAAGCACTTCAAATAATCAAAACAAAACTTCAGAGCGACGAACACCTCGGAGATAGAACACCAATACCAGTAGAAGGAATTATGGATCTCCTAGAATGCTGTCTTCGGAACTGCTACTTCCAGATTAAGGACTCTTTCTTCACTCAAGATGAAGGACTACCAATGGGATCACCGCTCTCGCCGATAATAAAGAATATATATATGGAATGGTTCGAAACATTCGCCATCGACCAAGCACATAAAAAGCCGCGAATCTGGTTGAGATACGTCGACGACACATTCATAGTGTGGAACCACGGAGACGACGAACTGGACACCTTCCTACAACACCTCAACAACGTGAGACCTTCCATCAAATTCACCATCGAGAGAGAATCCCAAAACGAATTGCCTTTCCTGGACGTAAAAGTGAAGAGAACAGACAACAAATGGCAAACTTCTGTTTACAGGAAACCAACTCACACAGGACAATATCTCAACAATGGATCCAACCATCACGGAGCTACGAAAAGGGGCATAGTGAAAACTCTGATTGATCGTGCCTTCAGCCTCTGCAACAACGAGGAAAGCCTAACTTCCGAACTGGACCACATCAAGAGAGACCTCTACCAGAACGGCTATTCAAGGAAATTGGTGGAACAGACGTTGAAGAGCAGGAAACAGAAGATAATCCAAAAAGAAGAAGAACCGCAACAACCAACATTGTGCCTTCCCTACATCAAAGGATTGTCAGAGAGAATCAAGAAGATTGGATCCAAATACAAGATCAAGACCTGCTTCAAATCTGGAAACACCATCCGCAGCCAACTCACCAAAACCAGACCAACGAACAAAAACAGTGACTCCAAGAATTGTGTTTATCGAGTACCATGCGAATGTGGCAAATCATACATCGGAGAAACCAAGAGACCACTGGAAACCAGAATCGGCGAACACAAGAAAAACACCCAACGAGGAGAAACCACCAAGTCAGGAATCGCAGAACATGTGTGGACCCACCAACATAACATCAAATGGTCTGAGGCAGAAATCATCCATAGAGAAGAACACTGGTTCAGGAGGAAATTCAAGGAAGCAGCATACATAATGAATAATAACGCTTTCAGTCAACCAAGCGTCGAGATCCGCAACACATGGAAACCGCTGATTAGCCGAATCAACCGGTTACGGCTCACTGAACCGGAAAATCCCGCCATAGCTGACCTATAAATACCCCCGTATCCCAGGACTTTGTTAGTTCTCACCTGAAGACGATTGTAGATACACACAATCGAAACGTCGTGACAAACTCGATTTGAATCTTTCTCATAATTTTAATTCTTTATTCATTCATTTTATTTTAATTTTTAATTCAACTTTTCTTATTTCAGGCTATTCAACTTTTCTTTTTTCAGGCTATTGATTTCTAATTCAACCTTTCTTTTTCAAGCTATTGATTTCTAATTCAATTTTTTCTTATTTTCAGGCTCATCGACTAGTTAAACTCCCATTTAAATCTAAATTTTTCGACTTCATATATACTAACACTAATACTAACCTGATTTATTGATACTCGAATCTTCTTGATTCGATAAAATAGTTAATTTTTATTCATCACTTATTTCGTTTTTTCAGCATAACTCATCTTTTCTTTTCTCAGGATTCAAATCTTCATACCTTTAGACAATGGAAGTCCGAAACTTTTCTTCACAACTCGAGACATTGTCAGCCACCTTCAAACAAAAGTTGTACACCCGGTACGGACCCGGTATCAGCAACAAATTCCGAGGATACGAGAAGACTATGGTCAAGCTAACAAAGGAAGAAACACACCTCAATTTCTTGTGCAGAGCAAGAGATAATAACATCATCCCACACGGCTTTCAGTTAAAATCACCAATTCCAGGAGAAAGAGCCAGACGTATATTGGAAAGAGCGAGTCGGGCACTCATCAAATCACAAATCAACTACCACCGCTGGATGAGATCAATCCTTCTACAAGACGCTACAGAACGTTTCGAAGAAATCAGAAGACATACGTTAGAAGAAGATAATGAAGCAATTTTCGCCAAGATCAACAGAATATGTATCAGGACTCGGCAGGACATGGAAAACAAGCACAACCGCAAGTGGAAGAAGTTAGTGAAATCAGAGCACTCAGTTGGAAGCGAAGAACAGATCAACCACAACAAAGGAAACATCATCAACATGAGCTCCCGCCCACTCACTGAGATAGAGGAATCTCTTCTGAACAAAGGACTCAATTTCGCCATAACACCGAAGGAGATACCATTATTGGAGATAATCAGCGCTGTGGAGACTACCACCTTATTCATCAACCAAATCCAAGCAGAGGAATTCAGATGGAAAGTGAGGGAACAACTGGATCGCGAACTAACACCTCCTACACCCAATATCAGCCGCGAGGAACAGAAGGCCTTAAACCATCTACGAAGAGACAACACCATCAAAATCCTACCGGCAGACAAAGGAAACGCTACCGTTATTATGGACACAGAACTCTATGAGCAGAAAATTGAAGAGACTCTCAGAAAAGGAAAATACACCACGATCGCACGAGATCCCACTCCAGCAATCGAACGGAAGGTTTACCTCACTTTGAAGAAATATCAACTTTATTTTTCAGATAAGGAGAGATCATCGTTGACACCACATCACAGCAAACCACCTCACCTATATGGACTGCCAAAGATTCATAAAACAGACGTCCCACTCAGACCGATCATCAGCTCCAGAAATTCAGCCACCCACAAGCTAGCGAGATTCCTATTACCGATCATCCAACCACTACAGGGAAACACTCCATCCTTCGTGAAGAACTCCAGGCACTTTGTTGAGATCCTAGAGAAAATTGAAGCTACACAAGGAGACCAACTCGTCAGCTTCGATGTAGAAAGCCTTTACACCAACGTTCCTGTCGGAGAAGCACTTCAAATAATCAAAACAAAACTTCAGAGCGACGAACACCTCGGAGATAGAACACCAATACCAGTAGAAGGAATTATGGATCTCCTAGAATGCTGTCTTCGGAACTGCTACTTCCAGATTAAGGACTCTTTCTTCACTCAAGATGAAGGACTACCAATGGGATCACCGCTCTCGCCGATAATAAAGAATATATATATGGAATGGTTCGAAACATTCGCCATCGACCAAGCACATAAAAAGCCGCGAATCTGGTTGAGATACGTCGACGACACATTCATAGTGTGGAACCACGGAGACGACGAACTGGACACCTTCCTACAACACCTCAACAACGTGAGACCTTCCATCAAATTCACCATCGAGAGAGAATCCCAAAACGAATTGCCTTTCCTGGACGTAAAAGTGAAGAGAACAGACAACAAATGGCAAACTTCTGTTTACAGGAAACCAACTCACACAGGACAATATCTCAACAATGGATCCAACCATCACGGAGCTACGAAAAGGGGCATAGTGAAAACTCTGATTGATCGTGCCTTCAGCCTCTGCAACAACGAGGAAAGCCTAACTTCCGAACTGGACCACATCAAGAGAGACCTCTACCAGAACGGCTATTCAAGGAAATTGGTGGAACAGACGTTGAAGAGCAGGAAACAGAAGATAATCCAAAAAGAAGAAGAACCGCAACAACCAACATTGTGCCTTCCCTACATCAAAGGATTGTCAGAGAGAATCAAGAAGATTGGATCCAAATACAAGATCAAGACCTGCTTCAAATCTGGAAACACCATCCGCAGCCAACTCACCAAAACCAGACCAACGAACAAAAACAGTGACTCCAAGAATTGTGTTTATCGAGTACCATGCGAATGTGGCAAATCATACATCGGAGAAACCAAGAGACCACTGGAAACCAGAATCGGCGAACACAAGAAAAACACCCAACGAGGAGAAACCACCAAGTCAGGAATCGCAGAACATGTGTGGACCCACCAACATAACATCAAATGGTCTGAGGCAGAAATCATCCATAGAGAAGAACACTGGTTCAGGAGGAAATTCAAGGAAGCAGCATACATAATGAATAATAACGCTTTCAGTCAACCAAGCGTCGAGATCCGCAACACATGGAAACCGCTGATTAGCCGAATCAACCGGTTACGGCTCACTGAACCGGAAAATCCCGCCATAGCTGACCTATAAATACCCCCGTATCCCAGGACTTTGTTAGTTCTCACCTGAAGACGATTGTAGATACACACAATCGAAACGTCGTGACAAACTCGATTTGAATCTTTCTCATAATTTTAATTCTTTATTCATTCATTTTATTTTAATTTTTAATTCAACTTTTCTTTTTTCAGGCTATTCAACTTTTCTTTTTTCAGGCTATTGATTTCTAATTCAACCTTTCTTTTTCAAGCTATTGATTTCTAATTCAATTTTTTCTTATTTTCAGGCTCATCGACTAGTTAAACTCCCATTTAAATCTACATTTTTCGACTTCATATATACTAACACTAATACTAACCTGATTTATTGATACTCGAATCTTCTTGATTCGATAAAATAGTTAATTTTCATTCATCACTTATTTCGTTTTTTCAGCATAACTCATCTTTTCTTTTCTCAGGATTCAAATCTTCATACCTTTAGACAATGGAAGTCCGAAACTTTTCTTCACAACTCGAGACATTGTCAGCCACCTTCAAACAAAAGTTGTACACCCGGTACGGACCCGGTATCAGCAACAAATTCCGAGGATACGAGAAGACTATGGTCAAGCTAACAAAGGAAGAAACACACCTCAATTTCTTGTGCAGAGCAAGAGATAATAACATCATCCCACACGGCTTTCAGTTAAAATCACCAATTCCAGGAGAAAGAGCCAGACGTATATTGGAAAGAGCGAGTCGGGCACTCATCAAATCACAAATCAACTACCACCGCTGGATGAGATCAATCCTTCTACAAGACGCTACAGAACGTTTCGAAGAAATCAGAAGACATACGTTAGAAGAAGATAATGAAGCAATTTTCGCCAAGATCAACAGAATATGTATCAGGACTCGGCAGGACATGGAAAACAAGCACAACCGCAAGTGGAAGAAGTTAGTGAAATCAGAGCACTCAGTTGGAAGCGAAGAACAGATCAACCACAACAAAGGAAACATCATCAACATGAGCTCCCGCCCACTCACTGAGATAGAGGAATCTCTTCTGAACAAAGGACTCAATTTCGCCATAACACCGAAGGAGATACCATTATTGGAGATAATCAGCGCTGTGGAGACTACCACCTTATTCATCAACCAAATCCAAGCAGAGGAATTCAGATGGAAAGTGAGGGAACAACTGGATCGCGAACTAACACCTCCTACACCCAATATCAGCCGCGAGGAACAGAAGGCCTTAAACCATCTACGAAGAGACAACACCATCAAAATCCTACCGGCAGACAAAGGAAACGCTACCGTTATTATGGACACAGAACTCTATGAGCAGAAAATTGAAGAGACTCTCAGAAAAGGAAAATACACCACGATCGCACGAGATCCCACTCCAGCAATCGAACGGAAGGTTTACCTCACTTTGAAGAAATATCAACTTTATTTTTCAGTTAAGGAGAGATCATCGTTGACACCACATCACAGCAAACCACCTCACCTATATGGACTGCCAAAGATTCATAAAACAGACGTCCCACTCAGACCGATCATCAGCTCCAGAAATTCAGCCACCCACAAGCTAGCGAGATTCCTATTACCGATCATCCAACCACTACAGGGAAACACTCCATCCTTCGTGAAGAACTCCAGGCACTTTGTTGAGATCCTAGAGAAAATTGAAGCTACACAAGGAGACCAACTCGTCAGCTTCGATGTAGAAAGCCTTTACACCAACGTTCCTGTCGGAGAAGCACTTCAAATAATCAAAACAAAACTTCAGAGCGACGAACACCTCGGAGATAGAACACCAATACCAGTAGAAGGAATTATGGATCTCCTAGAATGCTGTCTTCGGAACTGCTACTTCCAGATTAAGGACTCTTTCTTCACTCAAGATGAAGGACTACCAATGGGATCACCGCTCTCGCCGATAATAAAGAATATATATATGGAATGGTTCGAAACATTCGCCATCGACCAAGCACATAAAAAGCCGCGAATCTGGTTGAGATACGTCGACGACACATTCATAGTGTGGAACCACGGAGACGACGAACTGGACACCTTCCTACAACACCTCAACAACGTGAGACCTTCCATCAAATTCACCATCGAGAGAGAATCCCAAAACGAATTGCCTTTCCTGGACGTAAAAGTGAAGAGAACAGACAACAAATGGCAAACTTCTGTTTACAGGAAACCAACTCACACAGGACAATATCTCAACAATGGATCCAACCATCACGGAGCTACGAAAAGGGGCATAGTGAAAACTCTGATTGATCGTGCCTTCAGCCTCTGCAACAACGAGGAAAGCCTAACTTCCGAACTGGACCACATCAAGAGAGACCTCTACCAGAACGGCTATTCAAGGAAATTGGTGGAACAGACGTTGAAGAGCAGGAAACAGAAGATAATCCAAAAAGAAGAAGAACCGCAACAACCAACATTGTGCCTTCCCTACATCAAAGGATTGTCAGAGAGAATCAAGAAGATTGGATCCAAATACAAGATCAAGACCTGCTTCAAATCTGGAAACACCATCCGCAGCCAACTCACCAAAACCAGACCAACGAACAAAAACAGTGACTCCAAGAATTGTGTTTATCGAGTACCATGCGAATGTGGCAAATCATACATCGGAGAAACCAAGAGACCACTGGAAACCAGAATCGGCGAACACAAGAAAAACACCCAACGAGGAGAAACCACCAAGTCAGGAATCGCAGAACATGTGTGGACCCACCAACATAACATCAAATGGTCTGAGGCAGAAATCATCCATAGAGAAGAACACTGGTTCAGGAGGAAATTCAAGGAAGCAGCATACATAATGAATAATAACGCTTTCAGTCAACCAAGCGTCGAGATCCGCAACACATGGAAACCGCTGATTAGCCGAATCAACCGGTTACGGCTCACTGAACCGGAAAATCCCGCCATAGCTGACCTATAAATACCCCCGTATCCCAGGACTTTGTTAGTTCTCACCTGAAGACGATTGTAGATACACACAATCGAAACGTCGTGACAAACTCGATTTGAATCTTTCTCATAATTTTAATTCTTTATTCATTCATTTTATTTTAATTTTTAATTCAACTTTTCTTATTTCAGGCTATTCAACTTTTCTTTTTTCAGGCTATTGATTTCTAATTCAACCTTTCTTTTTCAAGCTATTGATTTCTAATTCAATTTTTTCTTATTTTCAGGCTCATCGACTAGTTAAACTCCCATTTAAATCTACATTTTTCGACTTCATATATACTAATACTAACCTGATTTATTGATACTCGAATCTTCTTGATTCGATAAAATAGTTAATTTTTATTCATCACTTATTTCGTTTTTTCAGCATAACTCATCTTTTCTTTTCTCAGGATTCAAATCTTCATACCTTTAGACAATGGAAGTCCGAAACTTTTCTTCACAATTAGCTGAGGATTTAGAAACTATTTTTCTATGTCCTTATGATATGGACCCTTTGACTCCCGAACAGCAATCCGAATTTATTCATGCTACACACTGTCATATTTGTGAAAAACCATTTAAAATAGGCGAATAGAAGAAAATCCGTGATAATTTCCATTTGATTCCAAAAAATAATTCTCGCGGGCCAGCACATGAAGAATGTAATATAAATTTCAAGAACACTCATACCATTCCTGTTGTTTATCATAATTTAACTCATTATGATGCAAATTTCATCATCGAAAATATTGCTTCTGACATGGAGGGTCGTGTTGACTCACTTCCCATTACGAAAGAAAAGTATATTCCATTTACTTAAAATATTGATTCTTACAGATTAATGAATTCGGCTCTCGATACTTTGGCATCATATCTGGATGAATTTCCTGTGCTCAGATCTGAATTCTTGGAATTACACGATTAACAATTTGATTTGTTGAAGAAAAAGGGTTTGTATCCATATGATTACGTAGATGGACTCGATAAATTTGATCAGTAGTGAAACAAAGCGGGCACCAGATAGAACTTCCAATTTTCGCCACCAGATGGCGCCATGGTGGCGCTGGTGTCGCTGCGTTACATGTCGCTGATAACTGCTTCATTCATGATGACGTAGTCTGACGTCACAAGGTTGCCGCTTTGACATATGTCAATTGGAGAACCTGTCATATGTCGGTGGCGCTAGTGGCGCTTGTGTCATTGTTACAGGCCTCGATGTAGAGGTGGCGCTAGTGTCGTTCTGCAGTCCTCGATGTAGAGGTGGCGCTGCTACAGGCCTGATATCTAAGTGGTGCGTTCGCTTGTTACATTGTTGCCGGACGTTTGAAATATTCCGAGTAACCGTCGCGTATACATAGTTGCCGAAAATATGCCATTTCAGATATGGATGGCGACGAGAGACCGCGCGCTCGCGCTGCGTGACGTAATCGAGCTAGATCCGTTTCAGTGATATCTAAGCGGAGCGTTCGCTTGTTACATTGTTGCCGGACGTTTGAAATATTCCGAGTAACCGTCGCGTATACATAGTTGCCGAAAATATGCCATTTCAGATATGGATATATTAGGGGGGCTGCGTTGGGGAGACGTTGGGGAGACGATAGGTTCTTCGTGAAGATTGTGTGATATAAGAGAACATCATATTCGATCTCAGTAGCAATATGGACTCTGAAGAATGCAGTTGTGGGCTCAAGGAATTCGGTAGATTGGTACGAGAATCATCCAAGACTTATGAAGAGAAAGAAAATGCTAGGAAAGTTTGGGATGAAGTTTTCACAAAACGCAATTTACCTCAAGCAAGATACCCATTGCGACGTATTGAACCCTGCACAGCACAGGACAATTCAATGCAATCTTTGCTATGAAGAGTGGGGGAGGAGGAGGATTACCAAAAAAACAATCATCAAATATGATCATTTGAACTGCGAACATCGCTGCTTACAGTACAATAATAATGGAGGCCGTTCTAGCATTCCTGCACGGTGAGAAGAGGCTGCAAGACTTTTCCAAAGATGAATTGAAAGAATTTCCAATCAAATATTTGATCCAACATGCTAGACCTTGGGAATTGTTGGATGTTTGGTATAAATTACCAAACGAATATCAATGTAATTTTGAGTTGAGGATTCGTTTACCATGTTTCATTCATTATAATAGACCAGATTCTCGAACCCAGGTAGATGGACCAGTCAGTTCACAGCACGATTGCCACGGTTGTAATTATTTCTTGAAATGTAGAGGACCCATAAATTATTAATAAATAGTATATGAATATCGAGTTTGTTTTATTACATCATATCCATCGTTATGAAGTTAATTTTCATCTACATTTGTTTGGAATATTTGCTGATAAACTTCTTGCGATTGTGGTTAAGCATTTCCTGTTATCGCTCTGATAACCTCGATAACTTCCTGCACTTGTTTTTCCAACAGTTCAGATAAGCATGTAAGCTTCCTGTTGAATAAACCACATTTCACCAATTAAATGCGTTTATGTGCTTCGATGTTTTCATCAACATGTTTTTTCCTGCACACGAGGCTGCTGAGGTCTGGGAAAAAATCAGTTATCAGGCACGTGGACCGTTTCTGATTATAGAAGTGATTCGCACACCGGCAGCAGACACTTGTACTCCAGCTCTCTTCGAAGACGCAGCCAAACCTTCATATCTACATTGTGTGTGTGTGCGCCACATCAGCTAACCAATAACAGTGAGTATTTTTTTATTTTGTTTTTCTCAGAATTATTTCTTTGATATCAATCAAAGTTTCCATGAACGATTTTCCAAACATTTTTCAATACATTTTTCTCTAAATGTCCAAATGCTCGTTTATTAATACACAATTTTATAATAATTTCCAGATGGATTTATCCTCATTGAACAACGTTTCATGTATTGCAGAAAGAAAACCAATCACAAAGATTGGAGAATTGGAAATCGGAGTGCCTTTCCCCATCATCTCAGCAAAGAGCGTTGAAACAAAATTTGGTGTGTCTATTCTGCTTGAACTGCAGGACTCTGTGGTTTTCCTGCCTTCAAGAGTAACTGAAGCATACGCCGCTCACACAAAAGAGCTCTCAACTGGTGGATACGCATTAATATTCAAAGGCCTCATCGCAGTTGGGAAGCCACACCCAGCGGCATCTTTTGAGATAATCAAGAATTAAAAAAGTAAGTCGTTTTTACATTTTTTTGCGTGTTATTTTTTGAAAGAGATGGATATCGCCAAGAAATCAGATAATTTAGTCAGTGTTATCAGAAAATTAAGGAAAATTTTATTTGACAAATTCAATCGTTTGAGAACATATGTGAGTTGTTTTCAATTATGATAAGCCCAACCTTTTGGTTATATAATTCATTTTGATTTTTTCTTGCAGCATCCATGCAACCCAGCTAAGAAGGATGAGGAGTAAAATAGCTTTGGCCATCCAACTTCGGTGTTTTATAATTTGATAAATAAAAGGTTAGATTTTCATATTGTTTTCTATAATATTATTCGAAAATGTCTAATGAAATCGGGCAGATGAGTGACAATCTTGTTAAAATATCGAAAAATGCTTTCTCGGAAGTTGCTAATAATTCATCTTTGGGAGAAAAACAAAAGTGGTTGAAGTTGATCAGGAAAAATATTCAATTCATTCAAAGGGGGATAAGATCAGGCAATTGTTCACATAACACCTTATTCAAACTGAACACAAATTTGGGACATTTGAGACGCTATCAATTATTAATTGCCAAGGCAATAAAAGAACAAAAAATCGTTGGAGGAGGACGGAATCCTAGTTTCAAACGAAACCGGAGTGATCGCGTCATATGGAAGGAACTCAAATCAGCATTCCAGGGGCGTGTTCGCTCTGGTTTGGTTATCAATTTAGTTCATAAAGACCCTCTTCAATTTTTGGAAGACTCATTTTTCCTATTCAAATCAAGAGTATGCAATGCATTGAAACAATTGCGAGTATTGAAATGCAATGCAGTATTTTGTGGGGAATTCATCAAGAAATCTGGAGATTCGGAAATTCTAGAATTCAAATATTTCAACACTCGCAATGGTGTCATAGATGCCGGGATGGACTATGCAGATTGGTTCAGGGACACCATCATTGATTCGGTATTTTTGAAATTAGATGAATTTTTAGAACGTGGCAGTGGGTGGGCTCTACACAAAATTATCAGCTTGGAAATCAACTTCAATAAATTCGAAGTTGGAAATGGTTCATCTTTCATCAAATTACCACCAGAAATCCTCAAAAAACAAGCATGCATCAATGTCAAAAATTTGGATAACTTATGTTTTGGTTGGGCAGTTGTATCTGCGCTATATCCAGCGGATAAAAATACCGCTATAACTTCTTCGTACCCACATCCCTCTACTGTTCTGAACCTAACAGGTTTAGATATGCCAATGTCTCTAAGGCAAATTTCCAAATTTGAAAAATTGAACAACATCTCGATCAACGTTTATATTTTAGAACTGAATGAGGTAAAAGACAAGACATTATTCACCACTACACCAATTCGACTGACAAAGACTAAACTTGAAAAACATGTTAATTTATTAATGGTTCAGAGTCAGTATTTTCCAAAATTGAATGACTATGATGCTCCAATTGACTATGATGAAACTATCCATTATTGCTGGATAAAAGATCTATCTCGACTTATAAGTAAGCAAATGAGTAAACATAAATATAAATTATATATTTGTGATATATGTCTGAATTATTTCAATAGCCAAGATAAATTGGATAGTCATACTGTGAACTGCCAGAAAGTAAATACAAGTAAAATTTCATTTCCCAAATACGACTCGGTGAAATTCAAAAATTTTGTAAATAAAGAAAAAGCCCCTTTTGTTTTATATGCGGATTTCGAATCAATATTGCTACCGTTTAATGATAATGCGAGCGAAGAAAAGAAAACATTAAAGTACCAAAAACACGAAGCTTTCAGTGCTGGACTATACTTGAAATGCTCCTATGATGATAAACTATCGTTTTACCGGAGCTATCGAGGCATCGATTGTATGGAGTGGTTCGCAAATCAAGTGCAGCAAATTGCTATAGTTATTCAGGATAAAATATTAGATATTGTACCCATGACTGAATTTCCTAATAAGGCGGATGTCACGAACTGTCATATTTGTGGGAAGACGTTCGCAGCAAATAAACAGGTTGTTGTGCGTGACCACTGCCATTTTACAGGTAAATTTAGGGGGTGGGCACATCAGGACTGTAATTTGAACTACCAAAAATCTTTTATTGTTCCCATAGTATTTCACAATCTATCTGGCTATGATAGTCACTTCCTGATTAAAGATATAGCTAAACGAGGTAGAGTGAGTCTACTACCAATCAATAAAGAGAAATATATATCGTTCACACAATATGATTGTGAAACAGACATAAAATTTCGTTTCATTGATTCGTTTCGCTTCATGGGAACATCCCTCGATAATCTGGTATCGGCGTTAAAGGAAGAACACTTTAAGAATCTCAGACGTGAATTCAGCAATTTGAATGCCGAAGCATTCAAACTATTAAGTCGTAAAGGTGTTTTTCCTTATGATTACATAGATTCTTGGGAAAAACTTCAAGATACATCACTACCACCTATCGAGAGATTCTACAATAAGTTGCATGACTGCAATATTAGTGATGAAGATTATACGCATGCGCAGAATGTATGGCATACATTCAATTTGACTTCGCTCGGTGAATATTCAGACTTATATATGAAAACTGATATATTGTTGTTATCAGATGTTTTTGAAAATTTCCGCGAAGAAGCACATAAAACATATAGCCTTGATCCAGCATGGTATTTCACAATGCCTGGGTATACCTGGGATTGTATGCTTCGATATACAGGGTGTGAACTAGAATTAATAAGTGATGTAGATATGTTACTTTTTGTTGAACGTGGAATTAGGGGAGGTATTTCTCAATGTTGCAATCGATTTTCGAAAGCCAACAACAAATATATGAACAACTATAATCCTGATGAAGCATCAAAGTATCTACTCTACTTGGATGTGAATAATCTTTATGGCTGGGCCATGTCAGAATTTCTCCCCTACGGCGGGTTTGGGTGGGTAGAAGACTTTAATAACTTTGATGTCAATTCCATATCTGATGAATCAAATGAAGGATATATTTTGGAGGTAGATTTACAGTATCCCGAAAACTTGCACGATAAACATAAAGATTTTCCTCTTTGTGCAGAACATCGAATTCCACCAGGTTCGAATTTTTCCAAATTGATGACTACATTGTATAATAAGGAACATTACATTATTCATTATAGGAATTTGAAACAGGCGCTGGCAAACGGTTTGATACTTACGAAAATCCATCGTATTCTCAAATTCAAGCAGTCTGCTTGGTTGAAGCCCTATATTGAGCTCAACACAATGTTACGAGCTCAGGCAACTACAGCATTTGCCAAAGATTTGTATAAGCTTTTTATCAATGCCATATTTGGAAAAACGATGGAGAATGTTCGTAAACATCGAGTAGTCAAGCTTGTGTCAAAGTGGGAGGGGGGTTATGGAGCAAAAAATCTTATTGCATCACCAAATTTCCATAATCGCACCATCTTCAGCGGCGATGATTCCGAAGGAGATGACCTAATGGCTATAGAATTGTCAAAAACTAATATTGTTTTTAACAAACCCCTGTATATTGGTATGACAATCCTGGATATATCCAAGACTTGCGTATACAACTTTCACTACGATTACATGCTGAACAAATTCGACAATAGTGTATGCAAGCTCCTCTACACTGACACCGACAGCCTTATTTATGAAATAAAATGTGATGATGTTTACGAAGAAGTTTTGAAAGCAGATATCCAAAAATTCGATACGAGTGATTATCCCTCAGATAATCGTTTCGGTATTCCTCAAGTAAATAAAAAGGTGCCAGGCTTGATGAAAGATGAAGCCAATTCTGCGATAATGACTAACTTTATTGGACTTCGTTCCAAGATGTATACGTTCTTGGTTGAAGGGGGGAAATGCGTTAAAAAATCAAAGGGCGTTCGAAATAATGTTGTTAAGAATACCATCACTTTTCAAGATTATGTTGATTGTCTCTTTGATAAGGCCCCCAATGTTGTCACACAACGATGCATACGCTCATTTGCTCACAACGTATATAGTATTGAGCAGACAAAAATTGCACTGTCACCTTTCGACGATAAACGATATTTGCTACAAAATAGTCACGACACCTTGCCCTGGGGACATTTTCGAATAATGGAGTAGTAGTAATACAACATGGAAATCTTTATACTTTGTCAGCCAATTATTGTATTAGCTTCAATTATAACTCTCTCTATACAATGTTACTCAATTTTTGTGTTAAATATAAATGATGTGAAAAAATTCGTTTGTTTTATTTATGTATGGTATGATAGGTGTGATGAAAAAACATAATATTTTCAAAGTCTTTTATTCAAATCAGATATTATTCGATCTTTACAATAATAAAGATATTCTAAAAGTGCATTACTTGACATACTACTAGCAGCATTACAAAATCCATATATAATTTCTTCCACACTCAATACAGTTTGTTTGTTTCTAATCCAATCTGCTGCAGTATCTAAAAGATTATTATAGTATATACAAAAGTCCAATTCATTCAACATATTAACTCGATGTGATAAAAGTTGCACTTCAACACTCAGAATATCGACGATATCTTCTTCCATCAAATCAAATTGCACATGATGTTTGGCCACTGTTAGCACCTTGATGCCATCCCAAACAGCTCGGGTTACGGTGGCATAGTCCCCGCAGACGCTCACCACAGGATCGTATTCGTCGATGAAGCCAGGTAGAGGTTGGTAGAAAAAATCTTGTTGAAGATCTCGCAGCAATTCAATGAAGGTTGCCCATTCGTAAGTAGCGAACGAAATCTTTGTTGGATAATGGGGTTTCTTCAGAACGATGGCAGGGCTGAATTGTCTAGCTGGACTCAACCCACACTGAATCTCGTAGGTGGAAAGCGGGAACGAAGTATTGAGCAGGTAATGTGTTTCAGCTTGCGCAGCCTTCTCAAACACTTCCAAACATCTATCGACTTCAGCAAAGTAGTCTGGCGGTGATGAAGAACTATCATCTTCGAAATTCATTTCACAGGATGAATGATAACCAGAGTCTTCACTCATAATAATAATTGTAAACTGATGCGAATGCTGTGCTGCTCAAAGCTTTTTATATTCCCACTCTACATCCGGCTGGATGATAAGCTAATTCCAATGCGATGTGTGTGTGCGAAAGGCCCCCCAGGTTTGCTTGATTTGTGCTAGTTTTGCATTATAATCTATTATTAGCATCAATCCAACTGTTGTGTGTCTTATCGAGCCCCAACCATTTAACAAACACCTTCTTGCCTTTTCGTCGTAATATTTTCTCTACCAAGTAAACATCAGGATTTGCAGTTTTTTGAAGTTCCTCCGAATAAAAGGCTCCTTTGATTGGCGCTCCTTGCATATCTTCCAAGAGATAGGTGGTAGGATTCGTTATGCGAACTTGCGCAATCTTGAATAATTCCGTAGTCCAATCGGGAGTATAATTTTTGGCAAAGACATTTTTGGCCTTACTGATTCGCACCAAATCACCAATTTTAAATTTTCGAAATCCCACTATTTTAATGTGATTGTATGTAGATTTGAGAATTTCTTGTTCATTGGCTTTAGTAACGTCACACGGTTTAAATTTTGTAGTACTATGTTTTTGATTGTTATAATTTTTGGTAATCTCAGGTAAAACGTCAATCCAGCGATATGATCCACTCAAGCTGAAATATTTGTAGAGTTTCTCCTTCAGAGTGCCAATAACACGTTCAGCCATTGCTGCCTTCTTCACCGAATACGTATTGTAATGATTGATTGAAAATTTTTTCATTAGACTTTGGAATTTTTCATTGAAGAATTCGGTGCCTTGATCAGTTTGCAAATTTTTCGGACAACGGTTCGTGTGCTGCGTCAGAATATCGGTGAATGCTCGAGCAATGTCGATGCCAGTCTTGGATTTCAGTGGTCGTGTCCATAGGAATTTGGAAAAACAATCAATCACGACCATTATCAGTTTGAAATTCTTATTTTTCGATGCATATGGGCGCATCTCAGCTAGATCCATTTGCCATAAATCATCTAATCCTTTAATGATGGTGCGACGACGAGGAAATTTTTTTCTCACAGGTTTATGCAGCTCATTGACGAGTTGAACTTTTTCCTTGGAGTATGAAGACGATGATGACATGTTTTTTATTGCTCACTATAGCACAGAGTGATTTGAAAAATGGAAGTATAACGGTTATATGGGTTTTGATGAAGATGATGACGACGGCTGTACAACAGTATATACATTTTTAGCCAACTCAGTTTTGAGTTTGTTAATATCGGCGGCATGTTGTAGCTCCTTATCCTTGCTTTTTTGTTGTTCAGTCTTTAAAATATCAATGCTTTTTTCGAGCGACTCTATCAAATCTTTGATGGTCTTTGAATCTGAATTGATTTTCTTCTCTAGTCTAGGCACCAAATCATTATCCAATCGGTTTGATTGCTGTGCGATTTTTTGCATCATGATCGACAGTTGTCCCAAGTTTCCATTGAGCGTCATATGTTTGTTTGTCAAATCATTGATCGAATTTCCAAAATTTGCCATTATGTTTCTAAAGTCATCAATAGTTTTTTGAATTTTTTTCCCATAATTATCGAATGCAATCTTGAAATCCACTTGTATTTGTGAAAGACCGAGTTCAACGTATTCCCTGTTTGCTGCATCTGCAGCATCAGTGGGTGCTTTCACATTACACAATTTCAAATGCCCAATGTCAATGTCTCCGGAGGGAGTATAGGAAAATCCTGATCTTACTATCGTTGTTGAATGACCACTACCACCGCCCCTGCCACAACCGAACTTGTCGAGACTCATTATGAAAATGATATCCTAATGCATGTACACATATTTGTATACTCGGCGTAAGAAAAAAACGCGACGCACGTTTCACGCACGCTTCACGCACGTTTAACGCACGTTTGACGCACGTTTGACGCACGTTTGACGCACGTTTGACGCACGTTTGACGCACGTTTGACGCACGTTTGACGCACGTTTGACGCACGCTTCACGCTTCAGATATTATGCCAGCCTCCTTCAGTTCATTTATGATGGCTACAATTTCATTGTCGTTTGATGTATTTCCAGCCTGCTTTGAGGCGATGAGTAATTTCAAGCGGTCAACCAACTCATTTGGATCATCCCAATACATGTATTCGATTGGGGTGGTGTTATAGGTCATCATGTTCAAACCGCGACCACCGGTCGTCTTGGATCTAAACATTGGTCGAATAATTTCCTTGTATTTATATTTACTCGAACCCTTCATATTTCCAAGAGCATTCTGATGAGCCTTGGAGAGCGTGAGTAATTTCTTGTATTGAACTCGGTCATCTTCAGCATAGGCCGGATCATTGTAGAATAGCAATTGATAGAGTCCTGGAGTGCCGCGAAAGCGATAGCCTCCAACAAGTATATCTCCAGTCCTTTGATGGAAATTCAGTTCACTTTTGTTTAGGAACCATTTCGATGTTTTTGGATCGTACACGGGACCATAAACTTTATCGATATTCTCATCACCTGTCCAGTATTGTGTTAGATATTTTTGTGCCATCGGAGGATATTGATCAATGTAATCATTCAAGGCAGCAGATGAAATATTTTGAGGGTCAGTGAAAACGTCATCATCCTCATCAGAATCATCATCTTTGTCAGCAGCAGCAGCAGCAGAATCAGTTTCAGCTACGTCCACGAGAGGTAAGAAATTGGTTTCATCCAAATCAGGTTTTTCCTTCTTTGTTTCCTGTTCATCAATGTCCTTTTTAATTTTCTTTCTTGGTAGAAATGATCCATCAAGTTTTTCTCGAATTCCTTTGGACGTAGTGGCAATATCTTTGAGAGGTGTTGTCAGAGGTTGAAATATTTTCTGAAGTGCAGCATCATCTTCCGACTTGCCCATCTTCAATGCCAAATACTTTCTCCTAATCGATTTAGATAATTCACCAATTTTTTTCTTGCGTAATGCATCATCAACACTACCATGTTTATCGGTTGTCGTCATGAAGATTAATGGTGATGTATGAATAATTATCAAACCTTTATATATTTATCGAAGCCATTTCTATATCTACCGGCATTAATGTCGAATGTCTTTGCAATTACTAGTGTTCCAAATTGACTACTGCCATTCCAACATTCTGAACAAAGCGCTTTAAATTGATCGAATGACATGTCTGGTGAGACATGCTCATCGAAAACATGCTTCAAGTTCATTTCATCCTGCCGAAATAACACAACTAGGTTACTATTGTCACGGATGAGCTGTTTGGGAATTTTTGAGTATGTTTGACACAGGTATGCAACGTCAATGTCCTTGTGCCTGCACATTGAAAAATATTCACGAATTTTTTGCTGCTTGTCACATGATACATCATCAAAGATGAATATCGAGTTGTTTTTCGCTTTCGATGGGTCGATGACGTCATCATTCTCTTTGAATGGAAAATACCCGACTCCTTTCACTGAATCCAGCACTTGTTGCAACAGCTGATACTTTGGTTGGTACAGCGACTTTGAATACACGTAAACGTTTTTAAATTTCGCGCCATTCGGACTGAAAAGCAAGGACAGCATTGCATTGGTCTTTCCACATCCACTGGGTCCACAGAAGATGGCTCTGAAGGAATGCGGAAGCAGTTTCCCATGTTTACCACTACTACTACTTATCGATTCACAATTAGCTACCACATCCAAGTTCTCGATAGGTAGCGTCCGTTTCTGTTGAACGACCTCCATAATGTGACAGTATGCATTGAGGTGCGCTGCTATAAATATAGGTGGCTCTCTTCATACTCATCATTCTACATGTTGCTCTACCACGGTGAGGGTGTGTTGAATTCTGTAATCAAAAAGCTCCCCATCGAATTACACATACCAGGCTATAGATTTTGTGGACCAGGTACAAAGCTAGAAAAGAGGCTTGCTCGAGGAGACACAGGCATTAATCCATTGGACGACGCTTGTCGACAGCACGACATTGCATATTCACAAAATCAATCTTTGGAGGAGCGTCACAAAGCCGATTGGGTGCTCGAGAATAGAGCGTGGGAAAGAGTCAAAGCAAAAGACGCAAAATTCAAAGAAAAAGCTGCAGCTTGGCTAGTTACTACCGGGATGAAAGCTAAACGCAAGCTTGGTATGGGTCTGCGACCTACATTTGCCAATGTTATAAAGTTCATAAAAAATGTTCTTTCAAAATCCAATAGTAGTAGTAGTGATAACCATAAAGGCAGTGGTTTGAAAAAATCTGCACTGGCTGCACTTAGAGCAGCTAGAATTGCCATCAAGAGAGCCGGAGGCAAGAAAAAGATTCGAGTACCAAGAATCATACCGTTCGATTCGGAAAAGAAAAGTGGTGGTATCTTTCCGCTGATTCCGATCTTTGCTGCTTTGGGAGCTCTAGGATCCTTGGCTGGTGGAGCTGGTGCAGTCGCAAAGACTGTAATTGATGCTAAAAATGCAACAAAGAAACTGGAAGAAGATCGACGTCATAATAAAGCGATGGAGGCTATCGGTTCGGGCTTGTATCTGCGCAAGACACCACGAGGATTCGGACTATTTTTAAAGAAACAGCAAAAAAACTACTAGCTAAGCTACCCAATAAATCCATGTACGATTCAGAAATAATAAAGTATGCCAAACAACTGAAAATACCACATTTTCGAGGTGTTTTTATGCGAGACACTCTACCACCTACCGGCCCATGGCGTCATCGCGACGAGTGTGCAATCATAAATTTGGATACTTCAAATCATTCTGGTACACATTGGGTAGCTTACAAGAAACATGATAATGTTGTGGAATATTTCGATAGTTATGGAATGTTGAAACCACCAAAAGAATTGGCCCGATACTTTGGTGAAAATGTGAAAATCCTCTATAATAATGATCAATATCAGAATTATAAACAAAGTAATTGTGGACGTCTCTGCTTGGAATTTCTCTATAAAAACAAATAACATGACGCATGACGCATCAGTCATGTCTTTGATATTGACGTTGAAGAGTCGCACTTCTACGCTCTCCATAGACTTTTTCACGCCACTACAGCTCGATCCGGAGTCAGACTACGGTCTAGCATTGTTGGGATTCCACTGCTACAATAGCATTCCAAATATAGAAAGAGGTGCTTCCAAAGTTTATCTGCAGGACGCAGCATCTAAAACCACAAAAATTATAGAAATTCCTGAAGGATCATACGACATTATCGACATTGAGAAATTCATTCGAAAAGAATTGAATATTTCGAGTGCAAAAAACGTTGACGATATATTCTCGTTGAAACCCAATAACAATACATTAAAGTGTGAGATCTCGAGCAATAAGTTCAACATTGATTTTACACCCAAGGATAGTATTGCTAAAGTATTGGGATTCTCAGACTCTGTGCTGGAAGCACAAAAAGTTCATTGTTCTGATTTGCCTGTTAACATAGCCAAAGTCCGAACCATTCACATTGACAGTAACGTCACTGCTGGAGCTCTTTACAACGATAGACCTTCACATACGATATACGAATTTGCTATTTCGGTCGATCCCGGGTACGCAATAGACGAAACTCCAAGAAATCTTATCTATCTACCCATAGTTAGTAGACGAGAACTGCCAAATATTACACTGCAAATACTAGATCAAGACTTGAGGCAGGTGAATTTCAGAGGTGAAGAGATCATAATCAGATTGGAATTGAAGAAACTTCAGCGATGGGACTAGTGTTTGATAACTCTGTCTATAAATCTGAAGAGTATCCTACTTCCACATCAGTCTCAAGAACGTCCTTGAGCAAGACAGACGTGGTGCACCGTCATCGTTCGAGGAAACAATTGACATTATCCAATATCCTATTTCTCAAATCAATCGGTTACAATGTCCATGACAGCTCCAGTATTCGACGTCTTTCGCAAACCAAGGTTCGATGAATCCATCACCAAAGTGGAGTGGCGTACCTATCATCCGTACGTCAAGTCGTTTGAGAACAATGATGTCATAGACATTACTATCAATCAAGCAGATGTATGGCTCGCCATGTTTGAAGGTGTTCTCGTCATCAAGGCTAAATTAGATGTAACTGGAGGTGGTACGGGTACTTTAACTCACAATGCTGGTGCATATCTCTTTGATTCTTGTACCTATGAGTTGTGCAATAAGGAACTGGATGCTGCCAGATATCCGGGAATAACGAGCACAGCTAGAGGATATTTGTGTTATGCCCCCGAAGATTCGCGCCATCTAGCTATAGCAGGATGGAACTATCCAAATGCTCCCATTCTCAATGCAGACAAAACATTCACCATGAACATTCCACTGAAACACTTGTTCTCCATATTCAATGACCATCAGGTGGCGACACTGGGAAAGCAGTCGATTCGTTTGGTTCGATCGCGCAGTGATGCCAACAGCGTGAAAGTTGAAGAAAAGGCGGTTACTGGCGGCAATAATGTACCTGCAAGTGGTCTGACAAAGAGTACTGCTAAAATCACAATCGAGAGCATAACCTTGAAAGTGCCACACCTCACTCCGAATGATGATATAAAATTCCAGCTGTTGAAGCGTGTGCGAGCAGATGAACCTATGATGATAGCGTTTCGCAAATGGGAATTGCACGAACTGCCTGCACTAACCCAAAACTCCACCACCGAAATTTGGTCTGTCAAAACTTGTACAGCAATGGAGAGCCCCAGATATGTCGTTGTCTTTTTCCAAACCAAAAAGATTGATGATATACATGAGGATGTTACATTGTTCGATCATGCCAACATCAAATCCATACGCTTGGCTCTGAACGGTGACTACTATCCGCAAGAACGAGCACTTCTAGACTTTTCCACTGGTCAATACTCTGACGCCTACCACAATTATTCCGAATTCAACAAGAGCTATCACAATTGTCTCTTGAAGCGTTCTCTAATGAACTTTACCGAATTCAAAACTCGATCAATGTTTGTCATTGATTGTTCGAGAAGAAGTCTCGGTCCGAAGGCTTCGACAGTCGACATCAAGTTGGATATTGAAGCAACCATGGGCTTTCCTGCAAACACCAAGGCATATTGCATCATTATTCATGATCAAATCATGGAACACCTCCCACTCAGCGAAATTGTTCGAAATATCGATTGATGAGTGAAGGGATGTTCATTCAGTTCATTCCAAGACGTCATGGAGATCGCACTGGTTGACATTCAAGGCTTCGTCGTTGCTGGAGAATTCATCCCGAAGGAGATGTCAATTCGCATTGGCATGAAAATCAGTAATTTTCTATTTAAGCCATCCACAGAGTACGCTAATTTGAGCAAAGAAGATAAAAAGATGGTAAACTATGTTGAACGCTACGTTCATGGCTTGAAATACTCTAGTGGCTATGTGGATCTTGATGAGATGAATCAAATTCTACAAGATAATCTGCATCAGGCAAATCTCATCTACGTAAGAGGTCATCAAAAGATACAGTTCTTGAAGCAAAAGTTGGAGGAATTGGAGGTATGCTGTGATATCGTCAATTTGGAGGACTTTGATGCGTCGTGGTGGCAAACTGTCACATTTCAACCTACGACTCCAGCATGCATGAATCATCTTTATGGAAGAGGAGGAGAAAAGTTCCAGTGCAGTCTTCAAAATATTCATACTCTATACAATTGGTTTTGTACTATTTTACCTAAATAAAAAATATTGTTCTAGAACACATAGACTTTTATTTCTTTCCAGAAACGATGTACAATAATGAGTAATATTAGCATAGCTACAAATGCTAAATTGATGTATAATAAAGTATCCAAGTTTGTGAAGAATTTTTCGTAATCCACTTGTGGCGGTGGTGGTGGTGGTGGTAGTGGCGATGTTGACATAGGTGATGGAATAAGCTGCTGCCAATCTCCCATTTCCCCAAAGGTTCTATCGTCGAAAATCAACCGAATTTTGAATTTTGTTTCATTTCCCCCCGGCGGCAGCACTTCTATCGAGAACACTTCCATTTGACCACCATTGATGAATACTCTCTTCATAGCAGTCCACTGACATGTTGTAACATTATTGAAGCAAATTCCTGCTTCGCTAACTTTGTTGGGTACATTCATGTACAAGATGTTTTCCATCATTGAAAATAGCAATATAAATGATGATTTCAAGATTGCCATGATGTTTTCTTCGATATCGTTTCCAATAAAGTAATTTTCGAAAAAGTTCTAATCATCTGCTGTTTATCTTCGTAGTGTTGAATTATGTAGTTGAGATCTCTTATTTTCTTCTGGAATTTCTGCAGCTGTCGTTTATACTCTTCCAAAGACATCTGGCAACTGTTACAAAACACCCAACTACGTCATTCTTACGTCTAGAATTACATGCGCATGCGCAATAACAAAAGTTTTCGCACACTTTGCATGCCATTCCATCAACTACATCATCGAGATCTGATATGAAAAAACATTTTTTTCTGCAGCAATAGCGTTTTGATGTTTCAGAGCAACGATATTCCAAATTGTATGTGTTCCTCATCATGCTTCGACTTGAATGGATACATCGCCAGACGATTCATGAGAATATAAAGTCTTATAAAAAACTCTGCCAGGTGTGGGATTCGAACCCACGCTCCTTCTCGGGAACCAGGGCTTAAAGCTGGCGCCTTAGACCGCTCGGCCAACCTGACTTTTTTCTATTTGCAAATTATAGAGAGTCAGGTTGGATGGCCAAAGCTATTTTACTCCTCATCCTTCTTAGCTGGGTTGCATGGGAGCTGCAAGAAAAAAATCAAAATGAATTATATAACCAAAAGGTTGGGCTTATCATAATTGAAAACAACTCACATATGTTCTCAAACGATTGAGCCAAATTCTTTCATCTCTACTCGTGAATTTGTCAAATAAAATTTTCCTTAATTTTCTGATAACACTGACTAAATTATCTGATTTCTTGGCGATATCCATCTCTTTCAAAAAATAACACGCAAAAAAATGTAAAAACGACTTACTTTTTTAATTCTTGATTATCTCAAAAGATGCCGCTGGGTGTGGCTTCCCAACTGCGATGAGGCCTTTGAATATTAATGCGTATCCACCAGTTGAGAGCTCTTTTGTGTGAGCGGCGTATGCTTCAGTTACTCTTGAAGGCAGGAAAACCACAGAGTCCTGCAGTTCAAGCAGAATAGACACACCAAATTTTGTTTCAACGCTCTTTGCTGAGATGATTGGGAAAGGCACTCCGATTTCCAATTCTCCAATCTTTGTGATTGGTTTTCTTTCTGCAATACATGAAACGTTGTTCAATGAGGATAAATCCATCTGGAAATTATTATAAAATTGTGTATTAATAAACGAGCATTTGGACATTTAGAGAAAAATGTATTGAAAAATGTTTGGAAAATCGTTCATGGAAACTTTGATTGATATCAAAGAAATAATTCTGAGAAAAACAAAATAAAAAAATACTCACTGTTATTGGTTAGCTGATGTGGCGCACACACACACAATGTAGATATGAAGGTTTGGCTGCGTCTTCGAAGAGAGCTGGAGTACAAGTGTCTGCTGCCGGTGTGCGAATCACTTTTATAATCAGAAACGGTCCACGTGCCTGATAACTGATTTTTTCCCAGACCTCAGCAGCCTCGTGTGCAGGAAAAAACATGTTGATGAAAACATCGAAGCACATAAACGCATTTAATTGGTGAAATGTGGTTTATTCAACAGGAAGCTTACATGCTTATCTGAACTGTTGGAAAAACAAGTGCAGGAAGTTATCGAGGTTATCAGAGCGATAACAGGAAATGCTTAACCACAATCGCACAAAGTTTATCAGCAAATATTCCAAACAAATGTAGATGAAAATTAACTTCATAACGATGGATATGATGTAATAAAACAAACTCGATATTCATATACTATTTATTAATAATTTATGGGTCCTCTACATTTCAAGAAATAATTACAACCGTGGCAATCGTGCTGTGAACTGACTGGGTCCATCTACCTGGTAAACGAATCCTCAACTCAAAATTACATTGATATTCGTTTGGTAATTTATACCAAACATCCAACAATTCCCAAGGTCTAGCATGTTGGATCAAATATTTGATTGGAAATTCTTTCAATTCATCTTTGGAAAAGTCTTGCAGCCTCTTCTCACCGTGCAGGAATGCTAGAACGGCCTCCATTATTATTGTACTGTAAGCAGCGATGTTCGCAGTTCAAATGATCATATTTGATGATTGTTTTTTTGGTAATCCTCCTCCTCCCCCACTCTTCATAGCAAAGATTGCATTGAATTGTCCTGTGCTGTGCAGGGTTCAATACGTCGCAATGGGTATCTTGCTTGAGGTAAATTGCGTTTTGTGAAAACTTCATCCCAAACTTTCCTAGCATTTTCTTTCTCTTCATAAGTCTTGGATGATTCTCGTACCAATCTACCGAATTCCTTGAGCCCACAACTGCATTCTTCAGAGTCCATATTGCTACTGAGATCGAATATGATGTTCTCTTATATCACACAATCTTCACGAAGAACCTATCGTCTCCCCAACGTCTCCCCAACGCAGCCCCCCTAATATATCCATATCTGAAATGGCATATTTTCGGCAACTATGTATACGCGACGGTTACTCGGAATATTTCAAACGTCCGGCAACAATGTAACAAGCGAACGCACCACTTAGATATCAGGCCTGTAGCAGCGCCACCTCTACATCGAGGACTGCAGAACGACACTAGCGCCACCTCTACATCGAGGCCTGTAACAATGACACAAGCGCCACTAGCGCCACCGACATATGACAGGTTCTCCAATTGACATATGTCAAAGCGGCAACCTTGTGACGTCAGACTACGTCATCATGAATGAAGCAGTTATCAGCGACATGTAACGCAGCGACACCAGCGCCACCATGGCGCCATCTGGTGGCGAAAATTGGAAGTTCTATCTGGTGCCCGCTTTGTTTCACTACTTTGATCATAACCATCTAGAGCTGTGTTTTATAACGAATTGGAGAAAAAATATTTCAAGAGAACAGTATATACATGCCAGAAAAGTATGGGAGCAATTTAACTGTCAAATTCTAGGCGACTATTCTGATTTATATCTCAAGACTGATGTTATGCTTCTGGCAGAAATTTTCGAACAGTTTCGAATGAGTTGCCGCAACACTTATAGACCCGATCCTGCTCATTACTTCACATCGCCTGGATATACCTGGGATTGCATGCTCAAATATACTTCTGTAAATTTAGAATTGATGACTGATATTGATCAAATTATGTTCATTGAACGTGGCATAAGACGGGGTTTGAGTCAAACTTCGAAACGATTGAGTCATGCAAATAACCGATTTATGGATTATGTCACCATCCATCCCAGAGATTCCGGTGACGAAGCCCTTTTCACCATCAACCGAGAAGAAGATGCTGACGAAGCCAGTCGTTCACCCCATCGCAGAAACATCGTACCCGCAGTCAGATCCGAATTCTCAAGCTAGAAACATCTCATTCCATGTAGAAATTCAGAATGAAATAAAATAATTGTTTTTAAAAAGCAAGTCCTTCGGTCTCGAAAGTTATTTGGCGCAGTCGGTAGGATTGTCGAAGGTAGACGTATCGAACGAATACCTTTCGTATCAACGATTTATCGGCAATTGAACTTAGTGAAGAGTTTGTGGTTGTATCGGAAGCAGAGCGCCTCCTTAGAAATCAGGACACCCCGTCTATCGAAGACCTGTGAAAGATCCCGTCACCAGCCTTCTCGAAAGGACGAACAGCATCGTCCCCTTTGCGAAGCGATCAGTATTGGATTGGACATCAATCGGCAACCCATTGCAGACGCTTCATAGTACCTAGCAGTAAGACAATGACCAGAGGATTGCTCATAGCGTAAGTCAATCGTATTTATGTCACTTGAAACCCTTTTCTATAATTTGTCTCTAGCTGACTCAGACATTGAACCAAACCCTCAACAAATCAACCCCCAAACAATCCAAAATCAAGAAAACAGTAATATTCCCAATATAGTTAATAACGAATATTCGATTCCAATAGTTATTATGGCCAATCAATTCAAGCCAGAATATTTAAACTGTGTTCCAAATTTTGACGGAAATCCAAACGAACTAAATAGATATCTTGCAACTTGTGAGAAAATTATTGAAACTTTTTATGATGTAGCTAACATCGCTAGCTTTCAGAATATTTACTTGATCAATTCATTGATAGGGAAACTATCAGGCAATGCTAAACTAGAAGTAAATATCCAAAATGTCACAACTTGGCAAGAATTAAGAGACACTCTGACTAGAAACTTTGCGGATCAACGTGATGAAGCCTGTTTGAATAGAGATCTCATTATGTTAAGGCAACAACAAAACGAAAAGCCTCAACAGTTTTTCGATCGTTGTTTGCAAATTCTAAATTTAATTTGTAGCTTTATAGATAGTCACGAGGTGACTCCAGAAGCGAAACTATTGAAACGTTACTTATACAATAATCTCACATTGAATACATTTTTGACTGGACTAAGAGAACCACTCGGTACAACAATCCGTTGTATGCGTCCTGATAATCTGAATGACCGGCAAACAAACAAAACGTCTTCAGACCAAATCAGAATAAAAATCCCCCCGAGCCTACTCCAATGAGCATAACAACACGACAGACATTCAATCGTCAAACAACCCCTTTTAATCAATACAGAACTCCGCAGAGGCAAAACGAAGAACTATACAACACCGAGACTGACCAAACTGACGAATCATATTCAAATTTCACCATGATGAACGACAATTCTGTAATCCCAGAAGAACCCTATGACGACACTTATTACCAAGAACATAATCCCGAATATAATGAGCAATCAAATTTTCATTCAGACCTTCCTTTGAACGAACAAATTTGAATACAGAAATTATCTCATTTAACAATTCAAACACTAGCGAATTACCCTATATAGTATTTCCTGAAAATAATCTGAAAATATAAAACCATTCATTGACCCAGACATCGCCTATGAATTGTATCCAAATTCCATTCGTGACGACCCTTTCATAGTATCCACTGTGTTTCAGAAATCAGCACACAAGCATAGCGACCAAATTCCTATTTCAAAGTTATTTAGAGTAAACGGATCATTGAAATTTTATCTGTTTAAATTTCATAATGTTTTTCATGGATTAATCGGACTGGACAATCTAAAACTACTTCAATCCAGTTTAGATTTTGATACTAATGTTCTTATAACACCTTATGCAAGGATTAAGTTACTGCTATGTTCGCATTTCCCGCCTTAAACGCGCGGGATGTCAAAGTCAGTTGGCTGGACTAGCGCACAGCACGCAGGCGTCACCGGTCCCATGATGATGGAACATGAGACGGCAAAACGACGAGGTGAGAGCTAAAACGAATCGACAATCATCTCATGATAGAGTAAACGAATACGATGTGAATAGTGTTTTATTTAACCATTCGCAAACATAGTAAATGGCGACGAGGATATTTTAAGTGCAGTGCCGCGAATTCGAGAGATAAACAAACAGTGTCATCGAAATATTTCGCGAGGTACTACGCAACAGGTGAACGTGCCAAATGAAAAGATGGCTGCCATATACATTGGTAACATGTCCGAGTACCATCCTCAAGAAGATTTCACTATATATGAAGAGAAGTTCTTTCAGTATTGTGCAGCAAATAAAATTTTGGATGACAAAATCAAAGTAGCAATGCTGATTAGTCTAATCGGGACTGAAACATACCGGACATTGCGAGACATGTTTTCCCGAAGCACCGAAGGACAAGTCATGTGCAAACTTGTGTACTTTCCGTGAACGCGTTGAGTTTTACAAAGCGTATCAGTTGTCGCAAGAATCCTGTGCTGAGTGGTATGCACGTCTCAAGAGACTATCACTCAATTGCAAATTCCAGGAATTCGAACGAGTTATGGTGGATCGTTTTATAAGTGGCATGCGGCCAGGAAGTATTTTAGACAGTTTGGTGGAATTGGACATCAAGTCTACGCTAGAGAAATTCCTCGAAATGTCCAAGGAGATAGCAATTCAAAATTCCCGCCATAGTCAAGTTGGAGGGGAAGTCTTCAATTTCACAGACAGCCAATCATACAAGTGGAAGCGGGGAGCCAATAGAAACGCTCCGAATTCCAGCCCTATGGAACAACGCATGGACCATGGCAATGACAGACATGTGTCAAAAATGTCTAGAACAAGAGATGCAAGAAGTGGACGACATGTAAACAACAGCAACAATTTCGCAAATGGATGCACCTCATAAGGAAAAAGTGACAAAGGAATATGCAAATATAGAACATATAGATGCAATAAATGTAATAGAGTTGGTCATTTGAAAAATGTATGTAGAAAATAGCAATAAAGAGGATATGTCCTGCTGAGGCCAAGGATCGACTGAGGAATGAATTTCCCATAGTGTTTGATAGAAAATTAGAAAAATTTAAGTATGGAAAAATTTCTTTGAAGTTGAGGCCCCATGCGGTGCCTATGCATCAACGTCCACGTCCTGTTCCTCTTGCAATGAAGTCCAAAATTGAAGAAGAATTAGAGAGGTTGGAAAAAAACGAAATGATAAGTCCTGTAGTAATATCAGAATGGTCATCATTCATTGTACCAGTATTGCGTAAGAATAATTCTATGAGAATTTGTGGCAGCTATGTCAGACTAAACAAATTTTTAACAGATGTTTACTATAATTTACCAAATATTGATCAAATCTATGCTAGTTTGTGTGGCAACATAAAATTTTCAAAAGTGGATCTTAGTGATGCCTACATGCAATTTGAACTGGATGATGAATCTAAAAAGCTTGTCACCATTTCAACTCACAAAGGACCATATGTTGTAAACAGAATGCCATTCGGAATAAAATGTGCTAGTTTTTATTTCCAAAACAAGATTGAACAACTTTTTCAAGGTCATAAAAATATCTTTTGTTTCCAAGATGATATTTTAGTAGGTCACCGAGAGAATGAAGATTATATGGAGATTTTGAGAATTGTTTTCAATATTTTACATGATGCTGGATTAAATGTCAATATAGATAAATGTGCGTTTTTGGAAGATAGTGTATCATATTTAGGTTTTATTTTATCAAAAGAAGGATTGTCTAAAGACAAAAGCAAAATAAAAGCCATAATTGATATTCCAAGACCAAGTGAATTAACTCATTAAGATCATTCATTGGCATGATTAATTATTATAGCAGGTTCATTCCAAATATGTCACAAATGTTATCGCCTATGTATGAATTACTAAAAAAGGGAGTAAAATATTGCTGGAACGATAGTTGCGAAAAATCTTTCAATGAAATTAAGGAAGCATTAGCTTCAGATCAAATACTCACTTATTTTAATCCACAACTACCAGTGATAGTAACTTGTGATGCATCTGAAAAAGGAATAGCTGCAGTTCTATCTCATAAAATGCCAAATAAGTCTGAAAAGATGGTAGCATGTGTATCTAGAACATATTCGAAAGCAGAATTTGCCTATTCTACTGTACATAAAGAAAGTTTAGCATGCTTTTATGGAGTAACTAAGTGTCAGGAATATTTAGAGGATTGAAGGAAGGTGCGTGTGTATTTAAGCAATCTACAACGTTTCCTCTATTTATTTACACAATTACAAAACACAACGAATAACAAAGATGGCGGATCGAGGTCGTGATGATGCGCGTCAAGGGCACGGGCCCGCGTTGATCACGCTGAGCGAAGGTCGAGGGCTGCAGACCGAAAGCGATACGAAGGGCAAGAAGAAAGAATCGATACTCGCTTCACCCTATATACCGTCCCCCGACTGACAGTGACAGCTCGGACGTCAAGGCGCTGTTGTCACTGCTGGTGGTTCTGTGGTACGGGTGAAGATGAGTTCGGGTCGTTGAATTCGTTCCTCAGGATGAGGACTTGCTTCCTGCGGTTAACCCGAGGGCGGTAGCTGTCGGCTACTCTCGACCACCACAGGTACTCCCTCCTCAATGACCTTCGCGGGGAGCGAAGGGAATGAAAAAGAAACAGACTTCTTCTTGGCTGGTGTGTCCAGGGGAAGATCTGAAACAGAGGGGGGTTGCGGGATCTTGTTGTTGGCCTCGTGCGCCTGTTGAGTCGGTGGATTGGGGTTCGTTTGGTCTACTCCTGGTTGCTGCGACGGAGTAGACGTCGTTGGTGTTACAATACGTTGGTCTGACGTGTCCTGGTGGGCTGGAATGAGGGCGTCCGTGGTGACGGTCTTCTCTACTCCATTGACCAGGATGACGTACACCTTGTTGTTGGGTCTCCTGACCACTTTGAAAGGCCCCACGTAGGGTGGAACCAGCGGTTTCCTGACGGCGTCCACCCGTTGGTACACATGTGTGCACGTGGCCAGTCCCTTGAGCTGGAACGGACGGTGGACGTTGTGGTGCGATGCAGGAACAGGTCTGATGGTCCTGAAGAGCTGCCTGAGTTTGCCGACAAAGGAGGACGGGTCTGCAGTGGCGTTGTTGGCTACGAAGAAGTCCCCGGGGATGCGTAGGGTGGTTCCGTAAAGCATCTCCGCCGGAGACGCCTGCAGATCTTCCTTCAGGCAGGAACGTAGTCCCAGCAAGACAATGGGCAGTCTTTCAGGCCACGGGATGTGGGCTTCGCACATTAGCGAGGCTTTGAGGGTCCGGTGGAACCTCTCGATCAAGCCGTTGGCTTGAGGGTGATACGGCGTCGTGTGAATACGCTGCGAGTCCACCAGCTGTGCCAGGGCAGAGATTAGGGCTGACTCGAACTGGGTCCCCTGGTCGGTGGTGATGGTGATGGGCGAACCGTAGTGTACTAGCCAGTGGTTGAAGAACTCCTTGGCGACGGTTTCTGCTCTGATGTCCGCCATGGGCACGACGACGGGCCACCTGGAGAATCTGTCAATCATGGTGAGGCAGTACCTTAAGTTTCCGACCAGAGGCATGGTGATGATGTCCATGTGGACATGCTCGAAGCGGTTGTCAGGCTCCTTGAATGAAGACAGCGCTTCCCTGTTGTGGCGGTTGACCTTTGACCGCTGGCAGGCGTCACACGAACGGGCCCAGGAGTTGGCGTCTTTTCGAATGCCAGGCCAGACAAACTTCTCCGAAAGCGTGCGGACTGTGGAGCGCACACTGGGATGAGCTGGCCGATGAATGGTGTCGAAAGCCAGGCGACGCAGTTCCCTGGGCAGGTATGGTCGAATCGTGCCGTTGTGCACGTTGCACTGGAGTCGCTGCCCTTGGATGTCCAGGGCTTGTAGCTGCAGGACACTGGCTTCGAGCAGGTGCGGAAGCTCCGTGTCCTCTGCTTGGGCTGCTGCGACGCGAGCTGGATCCAGGGCCGACGGGAAGGTGATGACCGCACAAGGTCTGGAGAGAGCGTCAGCGACCACGTTTTCATCGCCCTTCACGTTCTGGAATTCGGCATTGAACTGCAGTACGTAGTCCAGGTGACGTTGTTGCCTGGGCGAAGCCTTGTCTGCAGACTGAGCACAAGTGGCTTGTGGACTGTGCGGATGACGAACTGTCTGCCCTCCAGGATCCTACGGAAGTATTTGGTAGCTTCGTAGACCGCCAGCAGTTCCCTGTCGTAGGTGCTGTAGCGCCTCTGCGTTGGCGTCAGCTTCTTCGAGAAGAAACCGACGGGTTGCCAGCCACTCGCTGTCTTCTGCTCCAACGCGGCGCCAATGGCGACATCAGAGGCGTCGGTAGACAGGGCCAGCTGCGTAGCTGGGTGGAGGAAGGTCGCCCCCGAGGCGTCTGCCAGGCTGGCTTTGGCTGCTTCGAATGCGGCGTCGGCTTCTGGTGTCCAGAGGAGCTTCAGCCGGCTTCCTTTCCGGAACCCCTTAAGCAGCTCGTTGAGGGGGGCCTGTTGCTGAGCAGCGTGAGGAAGACAGCGCCTGTAAAAGTTCAGCATACCTAGGAAGCGTCGCAGGGCCTTGGGAGTGGTTGGCTTCGGAAACTGCTGGATGGCATCGATTTTCCTTGCTGGAGGCCGGTAGCCGATACCAGAGACAGTCTCTCCCCAGAACGCACTTCCGAAGCTTGATGGAGAGACGTGCTTGGCGCAGGCGGTCGAAGAGAGCGCGCAGGTGCTGCAGGTGCTCTTGATGGTCCCTGGACATGATGATTACATCATCTATGTAGGCCCTCACAAACGGCAGGTCTCGAAGCAGGTTGTCCATGAATCGCTGGAAGGTCTGCGTGGCGTTGCGTAGTCCCAGGGAGAGCACCTGGAACTCGAACAGTCCGAAGGGGGTCGTGACGGCCGTCTTGCAGATGTCCTCCGGTGCCATGGGAACCTGGTAGTAGGCGTTCTCCAGATCTATGACTGAGAAGACCGCGCAGTCCCTGCAGTCCTGGAGCAAGTCCTCGATCAGAGGAAGGGGGTAGCGGTCGGGTATCGTGGCAGCGTTGAGGGCTCGATAGTCACCTGTGCAGCGCAAGCCTCCGTCTGGCTTGAGCACGAGGTGCAGAGGGCTGGACCATTGTCCAGATCCTGGGCGAATGATGCCTGCGTTGAGCATCCGATCGAAAGCTGCTTTGGCGGCAGCCAGGCGCTCGCCGTACAGGGGCCGGGGACGAGCATGCACTGGAGGACCTCTCGTGTGGATGCTGTGCATCACCGGTTCTCCACGTAGGGTAGCGCGGCCATCGTTGGGTCTGGCCAAGTCCTCGAACTCTGCTAGGAGGCGTTGGTACTGCTCCAAGGGTGCGGTGTGACTGGGGTCCTCGATGACGGCCACACCGTGGACTGCTGCCACATAGACCTCCGCTGATATCGACAGGTCGGTCATAGGGACGATGAGACGTCGATGCTGGAGGTCAACCAGAAGGCCCGTGTGGTTGAGGAAGTCCGCCCCAAGTATAGCCACGGGCACGTCTGCCACGACAAAGGGCCACAGGTAGGCTCGGCGAAGTCCCAGGTTCAGGTTGACCATGCGTTGGCCATACGTGTTGACTGGCGTGTCGTTGGCTGCCACCAGTCGTAGCGGGTGCACGGGCAGATGTTTTTCCTTCAACCTAGAACGGGGCAGAAGAGACAGCACAGAACCTGAATCTACGAGGAGGCGAGTATTGCTGTTCCGGTCGTAGATGTGAAGGCGGTTTTCAGCATAGAGGCTGTCGGTGACCGCCATGGTTCCCGACAGCCGTCCTAGTTTCCCTGTGGGAGACGGAAGGTGCAGGGCTGTCTACAGTTTGTCGCCTGTGCACCGAAGCGCTGGTGGTAGTAGCACAGGCCGGGGTCAACTGCAGGTGACGGCCACCTCGGCCGAGAGCGTCCGCTCTGCTGGCTGCGTTGCCGTACACGCCTGTCGTTCTCCTGGGACCTAGTGGAGGTGGCAGCTAGCCGCGCTATGGAGACGCGGATGGCGGTGAGTTCGGCGAGGATCTGGGCCTGGAAAGTATCCGGCATGGCCACGGCTCCACCACGAGCTGGGGATGGACTGCGTTGGGGCCTGGGAGCGGCCCCCACGGCGAAGGTGGCAGGTCCCGTCTCGACGATGCCGTCAGCGACCTCGGCGAGATCACCGAGGGAATTGTTGCGCAGAATGCGCAGCATTTTTGACACATTCGCCGGTAGAAGGTCCAACCATCGCACGCGAAGAGCCTCATCGTCGACGCTGCCTCCAGCCAGCGCCCGCATGTTCCGCAGGAGCTGCGACGGGGTGCGTGTACCAAGCTCCAACCCAGTGAGGAGCGTATGCAGCTTCTTCTGCGCGGAGTCACCGTAGCGCGAGATAACATGTTCTTTCAAAAACTGGTACTTGCCTGAGTCTGGTGGCGTCTGTAGAACATCCAGCATGTCCTGGACGGTCTCCGAATCCAGGCTGGAGACGAGGGTGTTGTACCGGTGCTGGTCTGAATTTATTTGGTTGCACGAAAATATGCTTTCTAATTGGATGAACCATGCCTGCGGGCAGTGTTTCCAGAACGTAGGCGTGCGTACCGCCACGTGGCGTAGCGCGCTGAGTGCACTTGCTGCGTCACCAGCATCACCGTTGGGCCGAATCGGAGGCGTGGGCATCTGCGGGAGTGGATTCACATGGGTGCAGCTACCACGAGCCTCAGGGGTTGGCGTTGCGTTCATCATCTTCTTGCCGGGTGTCTCTGAGTAGCACTGAGTGAGCCTTGCGTTGCAGAGGAGCGGTTCGTCACTGCTGGTTCTCTCCGTGCAGAAAGCGTGGTCCGAGAGAAGAGATGTGCCACTCACAAGTTTTCACGAGCTTTGCACTGACCACGTGGTTCGAGATACGACACAGAAAAAAATAATAATAATAATCCGCCGCAATCACGTCGGGGTCACCACTTTAGAGGATTGAAGGAAGGTGCGTGTGTATTTAAGCAATCTACAACGTTTCCTCTATTTATTTACACAATTACAAAACACAACGAATAACAAAGATAGCGGATCGAGGTCGTGATGATGCGCGTCAAGGGCACGGGCCCGCGCCGATCACGCTGAGCGAAGGTCGAGGGCTGCAGACCGAAAGCGATACGAAGGGCAAGAAGAAAGAATCGATACTCGCTTCACCCTATATACCGTCCCCCGACTGACAGTGACAGCTCGGACGTCAAGGCGCTGTTGTCACTGCTGGTGGTTCTGTGGTACGGGTGAAGATGAGTTCGGGTCGTTGAATTCGTTCCTCGGGATGAGGACTTGCTTCCTGCGGTTAACCCGAGGTGGCGGTAGCTGTCGGCTACTCTCGACCACCACAAATATTTATTCGGTTTAAAATTTATTTTGAAGACTGACCAGAAACCATCAGTCAATATATTTGCTAAGAATAAGGACATAAACCAAATGTATGCAAATCGTTTGAAACGTTATGCATTATTTTTGTCTAATTTCAATTATGAAATTGAACATATCAGTGAAAGAAATAATTATGTAGCTGACTGTCTCTCTTGTCTGCCCATACCCATGTTAGAGGCAGATGAAGATGATAAGGAAGAAGAGCATATTTACTTTATGTCAAGTAATCAATCTGCCATTGACAAAGTCACACTTATAAAAGAAACTAATAGTGATGAAGTTCTATCTACAGTAATGAAATATGTACAGCAAGATTGGCCAGACAAAATAGAAGAACGGTTTAAGCCATATTTCAATGTAAGATCTTTTTTGCATGTTTCACAAATGTGTTTGTTTTATGGACACAGGGTCGTTATCCCATTAAACTTATATAAGCCTGTACATAATTCGCACCAGGGTATTGTAAGAACAAAGGCTTTATTCAGATCTTATTTGTGGTTCCCAGGGATAGATCGACAAATAGAAAATATTTGCAAATCATGTGAGCAATGTTTGAGTGTTAGGTCACAAGCACCTAGGATGGATCATCCATGGCTAGAATCGAAAAAGCTTTTTGATAGGATTCATGTTGATTTTTTCACATTAGCTGACAAACAATTTCTGGTAATTTTTGATAGTTTTTCTAAATGGATAGAGGTGTATCTTATGCAAAAAATCACATCAGATTTAACAATTGCAAAATTTCGAGATTGTTTCGCCAGGTTAGGTCTTCCCAACACTATAGTATCGGACAATGGACCATCTTTGGTATCCGAACAAATAGAAACGTTTTTCAAAATAAACAAAAGAAAGCACATAACTATAGCACCTTACAATCCGCAAAGTAACGGCCCAGCTGAGAATGCCGTAAAAATAATTAAAAATAAGTTAAAAGCTGCTATAGCGGATCCAGCAAACAAACATGAGAATATTGAAACTATTCTGAATCGAATCTTATTTGTGATCGGAACACCCCGCATTCTGTTACCAACATAGCACCAGTAGAGGGTTTACACCGGTGGAGACGGAACAGGTGGATCGTGGCGGAGGTGGCGGAGCAGGCGGTGCAGGCGCAGGCGGAGGTGCAGGCGCAGGCGGCGGAGTTGATCCTCTGAGGATCTGATCCTCTGAGGATCTGATGAGGATGAGGAGGAGGATGAGGAAGAAGAGTGAGGAGGATGAGAAGTGAAATGTAGGAGGGGGGGAAGGGGGGTGAACGATCGGAGGTATAGCATTCGAGCCGAATAATGCATAGACCTAAAATTGCCAATTCCACGTTCTCGCGTAGGTAGAATATAATTCATCACATCTATTAAATTCTCAAGTTATGAAGTAGTGTGACGTAACAATGAACGAAAAAATATCACCCTGATGAAATCTTTGTTCTGAACGATTCCTATCATAATAATGAAAAGTCGAGGGGTTCGGCCGCAGATGTCCCAGGTAATAAAATCTTCACCGCGGGCTTTATCGTTGACCCTCACAGCAGGTAACCTCACAAATTCCATAATATATGAATTAAACTATTTGATGTGCCAACGCGTTTTCGTGATATACCTTTAAATAGTAAGGACTTTGTCAGTTGTTGGGAGAAAACAAAAAATGAATACAGGATGGACCAGAGAAAACATTGGTTCAATTTGGCGTCCAGAAGTGCAGAGTGATTCAGCGTTTGATTTATCGAAAAATTATGTACGGAATATATAAAAAATTGATATACAGAATGTATCGAGAGAATCATAACTGGGTGTATTAAAAAAGATGTGCAGGGTGTATTGAAAAATTACGTAAATACGCATAAATAGAATCGATAAGGGAAAAATGGGTCAAGCAGACGGCTATCTTTGCACATAGTGGTAAATCAGCGTGTATTAGAACAGAATGGGCCGAAAACATGGCATCGATCAAAATAATCAAGATGACCGCCTAGAGAAAACAAATATGGCGTTGATGGAAATATAAATTGGGTAAGTCACCTATAGAGAAAATCGAACATGCCATTGAAGATATGGAATAAGATGTCTTCTAGAAAGAAAAAATCAATATGGCGTCGAATTTTTGGATTAAAATGGCTCTCTACCGAAAAAACAAGGATATATATATAATGAATGAAGCAATTCGCTCCCTCAGAGGTTATTCTACGTATGAGCTATCGTAAAAATAATATACAGGATGGATCGAAAGAATGTCTATGCAGGAGAGATTAGAGAAAACATAGAATTGCTAGTACAGGTAGCTTTTATTGTCGTATAAGGAGATATCCTCGCATGCGAAAAAAATATTAATATACAGGATGAATCGAAATGATACATATATGGACTGGATCCAATAAGGAAAACGATGCATAAATAAAATGGATTGATCAAGCAGATCGCCATTGGGATACAGTGATAGGCATTCATAAGAGTTATGAGAGAATGATATACAAGGTGGGTCGAGAAAAAAAATCAGATACACAACCGATGAAAATAATATGTGATGAGTAAGGGATGAAACGAAGGAAAGTGATAGACATACAGATACAGATCTCTAGAAATCTGCTATCTTTTCGATACAGATAGATTATGAAATATTGGAATATTGATCAAGGAGGTGGTTCTTTCTGCGTTATATCTCAGTATGTGAGCACAAAATCTCATTCAGCATGAGTCGAAGAAAACACGAAATGATTAGGATGGCCGTATAGGAGAAAAAGAAACAGATGGCGAGCGTTCATGATCGTATTATGGAAAAAATGTGACAGAAAAAATATGGTATCGAAAAATAAGTTTGATGCAGCCTAGAGAAAGACAAACATGGCGTCAAACAAAATAATCAAGAGGGTCACCTACAGACAAAGCAAATTAAGTGTTGAGATATGAATTGGGATGCGTACCAATAAAGAAAAATATATGGCATTGAAGATATAAAATAAGATGATGGTCTGGATGAATGAAAAAATTAAAAATATGGCGTCGAATTTAGGTATAATAATGACTGTCTATAGAAAAAACAAACATGGAATTATATGAATTGACTTTGAGTTTGAAAAACTTCGAGTTGAGGAAAAAATATAATGGTCAAACATATGAATCAAAATTATTATTGCTTTAAAATAATATCATATATCGGAACTTTTACACGAAATCCGAGTTCGAATCCATATATCAGCAGGTGTACACCCACATTCAACGGATATTGACTGGCACCAGGCGCGGGTAGATAACTTCCTTAGTTGGGGTCAAAGGTGTACATGTGGCGAGCGTGCTTCCAGGAACCGGTTTTCAGGTAAAAATTCGATATCCCCATGTTTTGAATATTTTCCACCATATTACATAAAGGCATTCTGAAATAATTTCTATGGATCATTTAATTTGATGATATCTTATAAAATTTGCAGCAGTATCTATGAATCTATTATAATGAAATGAAAATTCAGCTCGCTTCAAAACCTTCAAGTGATATCTTATGATGTGATCCTGGTGTGTTATCTCTCAAACAGTTCCCTCTGATAGGGACAAACATGTCGAGCCGTTGGTCACCAACAACTTCGAATCGAATATTTGGGATTTTATGACTCAGTTTTACTCCAATGAAATTTCATATCAAGCTCCTAATTCTCTCCGGTGGCGGGTATGAGATAAACATCGTCCATTCTTCAACATCTATCGATGAAACAGTGGAGTTGATAATCCGCTTATTGAACATTATGCCAAGTATGAGTTAAAAAAAATGGGTTCATAGGTAAGATCAGTGGCAAATCATGAAGAAATACCTAATAAAATACTATTCATATCAAGCTCCTAACTCTCTCCGGTGGCGGGTATGTTACATTTCATTATATCAAGAGAGTAATAATAATAATCATAGATTTAATACCATTATCTATCATCTGTTTTCAGGAATTTATTTTGTTATTTTCGTGGCCTTTCTCTTCGAAATCAGATTTCTTTTCGAGGGACAGCCTGTATTCGAGATTTCGCAGTAACGAGAGTCTGGTTTATCGATACGTAGGACACTAGGCGCTTATTTTCCCGATCTGGTATAAAAATCAGTTGTTGTCAGATAAGGATGAAATATGAAGGAGTATGTCTTTTATAATATCACCTACTTTTAGAACGTCAGTACCTTTTCAGTACTACCAACTCAATTCCGAATATTCAAACTGTTAACGAGGTTTTTATGAATAGATTTTTCGTGCTGAAATGATCTTGATATTATCAATTGGTATGGCAATCCTGAGAACCATGGCTAGTGTAATAATTTTCTTCAAGAGAACACACCTCGTTCCCAAAAAGTTGAGAATTTTGAGGATTTTTGGAGACTCATAAATAGGAGTTTTCATACTAAGTTATGTAATTTGTTGTGCTTTATTTTGGGTGTCGATTGTTGAAAATAATTATCGCTCATTGCGGATTTATACACTAGAACTGTGAGTATTAATATCAGGAAAAAAACCGCCATTTTCTATGCAGTCAATATATTTCAGTGCTGCTGATATTCTTCATAGTATTGTACTATTCAAAAATCTACCCAGATACCTGGCATTGCATTTGTGAAAACAGATCTTTTCTTGAATTGGAACCCTCAACATTCCGAGGTAATATATCTTTCTACTTTCTACTGAAAACTTCAGTTTGGTACTGACCAGTATTTTGACATCATTTTTTTTTTGTTCGTATTTTAGGGTTCTTGTATAATAATAATAATAAGTTTAATAATAAGTTTATTCAAAATTACTAAGATTTACAAATATATTGTGTGAAATATGGCATATAAACATAAAAAATAAACAAACTTGAAGATAACCCATTAGAACCAGGTATGGTCGAGCATGGGCATATTTAACAATTTGTCTTAATTTGCCTATATTCATTTTGTTCTTGTATCTATTATTTTACATAAATCACAAATCTAAGTATTATTTATATAATTTTTTTAAACTGTTCAATATAATTGAAGATCATTGAAATTCTCTACTCAATTCCTAACAACTAACTATTGACTAAATTTCTAACAACTAACTATTAACTAAAATATGGATCAGTTCTCGATCGGTGGTGAATAAGTAGTTTGGTGAAAAAGTTTGACGGCTACATATTTAGTAGAAATACTATATCGCTGCTGTAAGCTATACAACCCAAATTATATCAATATTAAGGGAAAAACCATACTCGAATGCTCCTGAAGCCTGGTAAGAAAATACCTGTCCAATTTTTCTTCTCTCACTGGGGAATTTACTGAACTACCACTATCGCTAGGGGTACTCTTATTGCTCAATCCGGAAAATAGAAAATAGTCTCTTATATCGATAGTATATCATATAAACAATATATACCATATAACATATCGTGTGAACTACATATAGCTATATGAAGGGGTTTTGTTATTGACTGAACTTAATAATTGTAGATAAGATTGCGACATATGTTGTGGTTATATAATTTTCTTCTATATAAGCTCGTATTTGATAATGGTTGTTATAATTTTCTAATAAATGAAATATTATAGTTTGTACTTAGTCGTTGATCAGCATTATCTTCCCGTTGGGTAATATTCTTGGTGTCACAGAGTGTATCTGAACGGGTGGCGCCCCTTTATTCGTTTCCTTTCATTTTTTGATTTGGTATTGTGAACCCATACCCTCACCACTGAGCAAACTGGCTCACTCTGGCCAAGAATTGAGTACTCACTTGAAATTTATTAGATAATATATACAACCAGCCTTGAAATTGATTTTTTTTGTCTAATTATATTCCCTTGATTGATTTATCACCCGTTTCAGGTATAAGATAAACATCGTCCATTCTTCAACATCTATCGATGAAACAGTGGAGTTGATAATCCGCTTATTGAACATTATGCCAAGTATGAGTTAAAAAAATGGGTTCATAGGTAAGATCAGTGGAAAATCATGAAGAAATACCTAATAAAATACTATTCCGCCCTATACTCATGAAAAGAACCATCTTATGCGGGATGAATAATCAAACGGAATTGATACAAATATCGGAACGTAGGAACCTGATGTAAATACGCGAGTTCAAGACTATACTTCATATACAGCCTATCAAATGAAATATTATGCGCGAGTTCAAGACAGTTGAATCCATAGAGACGAAAAAAGAAGAAGATTTTTAACCACATTGAAGAATCATGTCTTACTTATTAATATTGCTATTTGGATGTATGTCATATAAAAATCTGATATCTCTACTGATTCCACTTACGAAATGTCAAACCTGCGATAAGGTATACTCATATAAATCACCTGTCTATTGAATCATATGATTTAACAACTGTATATTAGTCATTAGGAATTCATCGAATAATAGTATTCAGATAGTTCAACACAGAAGTTCACACAGATCGTGAACCTTTGCCACTGCGAGCAGGGAGGAAAGTCAATATATTTGTCGGCATATTCAAACGATTATATTTTATAATGGAGAGCTCTTCATCGAATGATTTGGAAATTCACCGTGGAGATCATCAATTCCATTACCATCAATAACCTAATTCAAGCTACATATGATTATTATATGGATAATAATACGATAAATGCCTGCATCGAATTTCATTCCACTCATTACAATTATATAATGATACGATACACACTTTTTCGTTCGATCCATAAAATCTTGCACACATATGATATCATTTATGTATTATTATTCTGTTCGTTTTCTCTCTTTTATCTCATCGAACTTTACCATCAAAAACGTAACAGTTATGCTATTTTGATTGATTTTCGATGCATAGAGTGTTCAATGAAATATTCGTAAGGTGGAGTTAGATTTGCATAAGTTATTTCCTCTACATCCCATTAAATATGATGGAATATATCAACAAAACGAATTGGGGTTGAATTATCAGAAATTACCAAAATGAGATGTTTTTTCAATCAGCAAATACATTCATTCTATAGATATTTTCAGATATTTGAGGAATCTAGCGATCAATGTCCGATTGACATCATCCACTCTTTTGTATCCCGAAACAATGAATAATAGATGAATTTCTCATGTCTAGGTTCTTCTTTCGAATTTCTCCAAGATACGATGATTTTCAATCATCCTTGGTTTTTACTGACAATCAATCAAATAATTAGGAAATATGGCATGGTACAGAACAAAAATTGATATATATTATATGTCCTTCGCAAATGTTACTGTTTCATTACTGGTATACATCGGAAACTTAATCCGGTAGTGATTATAATTGATACATTCAGCTATACAGGGTGTTCCGGTGATCATGTTACAAACTTCTAGGGTAGATAAAACACACGAAAATAAGAAAAAAAGTTCATGTGAACATGGGTCCGGAAACGCTTCTTCAGGGAGCTAGGGCCCTTCGAAGATGACCTCCAAAAACTACTCTTCGTTTTATAGCTTCGGTACTATTGCAGCTATCGCCACCAATTTTGGGACATGAAATCTAGTTGGTAGGTTGATCAATTTGAGCCTTCCGGATTTTGTCACCTTTAACCAGGGGCGTACAAACCAGGGGGGTATTTGGGTAAATTTGACCCTTCTCCTCTAAGGCGTCAACTTCTTGCCATTTTTATATCTGATTATGATTCTCCAATGCCTTTTACATAAAAAAGGTACTCTTAGTAATAGTCGCTATCTGTCACCGTTTCCTCGGAAAATGGCTATATCCAATCGATAATAAATTATTGGTCTTAAACAAATTATTACGTTGAAATATGAAAATGAGGTTCAGTACAGATAGTGAGCATTGAAAGTTAGTCAAATCTTCTTCTTTAATGAAAATAAATTAGATTCGAAAGATTTATTGTCTTTTCGAAATTGGGGGTATAAAAAGTAAAAGGGAACGTATACAAAATATTCAAAAAAAACAATTAAACCTACACAATCAAAACTAATAATAAATTTGCAATAAATCATTCAAAATAACAATTGCTGAAAATGCCTGCCACCACGTTCAATACATTTATTGCACATACGTAGCATATTTAAATTGACGTCAATGAAAACATCAGGCATGGTTTGGATCATTTCAGCCGCAACAGAAATCCTAGCCACCAAATCTTCCTCCGACTGAACTGGAGTTTCATATACAAGGCTTTTCATATGTCCCCAAAGAAAGAAATCCAGAGAAGTTGAATCTGACAACTAGATAAATTTTAATAAACCAACGCCAACGTGATCAAACTGCACAGGTGCAATAGGAATCAATTAATGTATCTGAGTTAGTAGCGGTTTCCGAGGAAACGGTGACAGATAGCGACTATTACTAGGAGTACCTTTTTTATGTAAAAGGCATTGGAGAATCATAATCAGATATAAAAATGGCAAGAAGTTGACGCCTTAGAGGAGAAGGGTCAAATTTACCCAAATACCCCCCTGGTTTGTACGCCCCTGGTTAAAGGTGACAAAATCCGGAAGGCTCAAATTGATCAACCTACCAACTAGATTTCATGTCCCAAAATTGGTGGCGATAGCTGCAATAGTACCGAAGCTATAAAACGAAGAGTAGTTTTTGAAGGTCATCTTCGAAGGGCCCTAGCTCCCTGAAGAAGCGTTTCCGGACCCATGTTCACATGAACTTTTTTTCTTATTTTCGTGTGTTTTATCTACCCTAGAAGTTTGTAACATGATCACCGGAACACCCTGTATAATAATCTAAGAGATATATAGAATATACCATCTGCATTGAAAAGTGGGATAACTTATAGATTTTTGAAATGCCCCATAGGTTTTCGAGCTCCATAATACCTCAGTTTCTGGTATACTTATATTTTACTTTGTATAATCAGCTATCAGAATAATCTTAGAACCAGCGCCATCTACACTGAATGGTGGAAATAATTATCGGTATTGGTTTATCTTCGAAAATAATATACACTCTATGACATCTTTAGATACAAATTGTTGGATGAGGGTAATAGAAACATGAAGAAAAGAGAAGAAAGCTGCTCTTCACGGGACGTCAAACTTCCAAATGAATAGGGCTGTTCATGTGGCTAAAATAAACTAGAAATTTTGTGCGGCATCTCGCGGATGGGGGTCAGGTGTTTTCTAACCACAAGACGATTTCGTTTGAAAATCATCAACTGGTGGATGCGATTGAACCTGTAATATAGTAGCCGACAAACTAATGAACTGAGATTTTGCGTGTACCACAACCTTTGGGATTTGTGGTCCTTTATTGATTCGAAAGATATTCTAATACCTCTCCGCCTGCTCGAACATAGCTAGGCACCTATCGACTTCTGAAAAGTAGTCTGGGGCCGATACCTCTGATGAGCCGGCACCATCATTGTGTTCACTAGACGAAAAATAACCAGACCTTTCGCTCATCGTGTTGATATTTTCCAACGGATGCCTTTGCTGTTTTGTTCGACATTATTTATACCATCACCACTGATGACGATACATCCGGTAGGCGAAAGGCCCCCCAGATTCCATCGATTTGTGCTAGTTTTCCATAAGCCGACATCAAAATTTGTTACTCGCATCAATCCAGCTGTTGTGTTTTTGGTCGAATCCCATTTGAAAGGTTTATATGCCTTTTCTTCGAGTAATTTTCTCTACCAGGTAAATATCCGGATTAGCTATTTTTGGTTTTTTTGCGAAATTTGGTAGTTGACGTCTGACATCTGAACACTAGCGTTGTACGTGAGGAGGCGTTAGACTCGGAGGTTAGGTGAGGCCTCGAGACGCTAGATTCAGAAGAAGAAGCACTACCTGTTGAATACAACGTTTCCGCTCTCCACCTATGAAATCCATTGTGGATTGAGTCCAGCAAGAGAATTCAGCCCAGCCATCACCCTGAAGCAGCCCTACTATTCGGCGAGGATTTTATTCAGTGCATATGAATGGGCCACCTTCATCGAATTACTTCGGCGCATTCAACGAGATTTTTTTCAAGAACCTCTACCTGGCTACGTGGATGACCCTGTGAACAGTGCATGCGGAGATTACACCACCGTTACAAGGGCCGTCTGGGATGGAGTCAAGATGCTTACAGTTGTCAAATATCACGTTAAATTTGACTTGATGGAGGGGGATGTTGCAGATATTTTGAGTGCCGAGATGTGTCTGGTATCACATAGAATAACCATGATCAACGAATTGAACTTTTGTGCTTTCTATCATAATCTTTTGAATACTGCAGGTCATTGGATTGAAACTAACCAAACTGTTTTGAGTATAGAAGAAATAATATTTGGATTTTGTGAAGCTTCCAATAGTTTGTCGAGTAATGTACTGTTGGAATACTTGTATTATAGTAAATCCCAAATAATATCAGATTTGAATAAAAAAACTATGAATATAATGTGTTTGTTGAATTTCATTCAGTCTGCAAAGTTAAATAAACCCTGAATCATCTACAATGAAGTCAGAAACAACTGTTTTCGTAAAATTTCTCAAAACTCCTAGAAATGATCTGACGGAATTCACTGAGCATGAATTGCATCATATCCCCATAGGATGTCTCAATGAATATTGGCAATACACCAGTGAATATTGAAGAGGATGAATTAATAATCCATGATGAAAAAATTCATCTGACAAAAGGTTTGAAGCAACTTTTGCCCAAGAAAGAACCTGCGGAATACACCGAAGAAGACTTGAGAGAATACAAGAAAATATTAATTATGCGTAGTGCACATAAAGAAGAAATATGACCAGAGGAATTCTACAAACGCCAATTCATCTTGGAAGTATAGATTCGTTATTTCGTTATTATTTCCACCAAACCGTGACAGAAAGGGGCCAGGGCAGATTGATACCGGAAGAGGATTTCCATCAAAACTAATTAGTACGAATAATGCAGATAAAATTCCGGAAAACTTGGTGTACGAGTGGGAAAATTGGACTGATGTAAATGAATTAATCGATAGGATGAGAGCAATAACATCGTCAGCTACGAGTATTGAAAATACCAAAGAAATGAAATGTATCGTAACTTTATTGAGGTATATCGGCATTATCTATTAAAGTACTTTGTAATCATGTTGTTATTTTTATTTTAACGGGAGATGTTGAGTATATTGTTGTTGTCGGAGAGGTATCAGAATATCTTTCGAATCAATAAAGGACCACAAATCTCAAAGGTTGTGGTACACGCAAAATCTCAGTTCATTAGTTTGTCGGCTACTATATTACAGGTTCAATCGCATCCACCAGTTGATGATTTTCAAACGAAATCGTCTTGTGGTTAGGAAACACCTGACCACCATCCGCGAGATGCCGCATAAAATTTCTAGTTTATTTTAGCCACATGAACAGCCCTATTCATTTGGAAGTTTGACGTCCCGTGAAGAGCAGCTTTCTTCTCTTTTCTTCATGTCTCCATGGTAAAGTTCGATGAGATAAAAGAGAGAAAACGAACAGAAAAATAATTCATAAATGATATCATATGTGTGCAAGATTTTATGAAAAATAATACATAAATGATATCATATGTGTGCAAGATTTCATGGATCGAACGAAAAAGTGTGTATCGTATCATTATATAATTGTAATGAGTGGAATGAAATTCGATGCAGGCATTTATCGTATTATTATCCATATAATAATCATATGTAGCTTGAATTAGGTTATTGATGGTGATGGAATTGATGATCTCCACGGTGAATTTCCAAATCATTCGATGAAGAGCTCTCCATTATAAAATATAATCGTTTGAATATGCCGACAAATATATTGACTTTCCTCCCTGCTCGCAGTGGCAAAGGTTCACGATCTGTGTGAACTTCTGTGTTGAACTATCTGAATACTATTATTCGATGAATTCCTAATGACTAATATACAGTTGTTAAATCATATGATTCAATAGACAGGTGATTTATATGAGTATACCTTATCGCAGGTTTGACATTTCGTAAGTGGTATCAGTAGAGATATCAGTGATTTTTATATGACATACATCCAAATAGCAATATTAATAAGTAAGACATGATTCTTCAATGTGGTTAAAAATCTTCTTCTTTTTTCGTCTCTATGGATTCAACTGTCTTGAACTCGCGCATAATATTTCATTTGATAGGCTGTATATAAAGTATAGTCTTGAACTCGCGTATTAACATCAGGTTCCTACGTTCCGATATTTGTATCAATTCCGTTTGATTATTTATCCCGCATAAGATGGTTCTTTTCATGAGTATAGGGCGGAATAGTATTTTATTAGGTATTTCTTCATGATTTGCCACTGATCTTACCTATGAACCCATTTTTTTTAACTCATACTTGGCATAATGTTCAATAAGCGGATTATCAACTCCACTGTTTCATCGATAGATGTTGAAGAATGGACGATGTTTATCTTATACCCGCCACCGGAGAGAATTAGGAGCTTGATATGAAATTTCATTGGAGTAAAACTGAGTCATAAAATCCCAAATATTCGATTCGAAGTTGTTGGTGACCAACGGCTCGACATGTTTGTCCCTATCAGAGGGAACTGTTTGAGAGATAACACACCAGGATCACATCATAAGATATCACTTGAAGGTTTTGAAGCGAGCTGAATTTTCATTTCATTATAATAGATTCATAGATACTGCTGCAAATTTTATAAGATATCATCAAATTAAATGATCCATAGAAATTATTTCAGAATGCCTTTATGTAATATGGTGGAAAATATTCAAAACATGGGGATATCGAATTTTTACCTGAAAACCGGTTCCTGGAAGCACGCTCGCCACATGTACACCTTTGACCCCAACTAAGGAAGTTATCTACCCGCGCCTGGTGCCAGTCAATATCCGTTGAATGTGGGTGTACACCTGCTGATATATGGATTCGAACTCGGATTTCGTGTAAAAGTTCCGATATATGATATTATTTTAAAGCAATAATAATTTTGATTCATATGTTTGACCATTATATTTTTTCCTCAACTCGAAGTTTTTCAAACTCAAAGTCAATTCATATCATATAATTCCATGTTTGTTTTTTCTATATACCTAAATTCGACGCCATATTTTTAATTTTTTCATTCATCCAGACCATCATCTTATTTTATATCTTCAATGCCATATATTTTTCTCTATTGGTACGCATCCCAATTCATATCTCAACACTTAATTTGCTTTGTCTGTAGGTGACCCTCTTATTTTTCGATACCATATTTTTTCTGTCACCTTTTTTCCATAATACAATCATGAACGCTCGCCATCTGTTTCTTTTTCTCCTATACGGCCATCCTAATCATTTCGTGTTTTCTTCGACTCATGCTGAATGAGATTTTGTGCTCGCATACTGAGATATAACGCAAAAAGAACCACCTCCTTGATCAATATTTCATTATTTCATAATCTATCTGTATCGAAAAGATAGCAGATTTCTAGAGATCTGTATCTGTATGTCTATCACTTTCCTTCGTTTCATCCCTTACTCATCACATATCATTTTCATCGGTTGTGTATCTGATTTTTTTTCTCGACACACCTTGTATATCATTCTCTCATAACTCTTATGGATGCCTAGCACTGTATCCCAATGGCGATCTGCTTGATCAATGCATTTTATTTATGCATCGTTTTCCTTATTGGATCCAGTCCATATATGTATCATTTCGATTCATCCTGTATATTATAATTTTTTTCGCATGCGAGGATATCTCCTTACACGACAATAAAATCTATCTGTACTAGCAATTCTATGTTTTCTCTAATCTCTCCTGCATAGACATTATTTCGATCCATCTTGTATATTATTTTTACGATAGCTCATACGTAGAATAACCTCTGAGGGAGCGAATTGCTTCATTCATTATATACATATCATTTTTCTTTCAGTAAAAAGCCATTTTAATCCAAAAATTCGACGCCATATTGATTTTTTCTTTCTAGAAGACCATCTTATTCCATATCTTCAATGGCATGTTCGATTTTCTCTATAGGTGACTTACCCAATTTATATTTCCATCAACGCCATATTTGTTTTCTCTAGGCGGTCATCTTGATTATTTTGATCGATGCCATGTTTTCGGCCCATCCTGTTCTAATACACGCTGATTTACCACTATGTGCAGAGATAGCCGTCTGCTTGACCCATTTTTCCCTTATCGATTCTATTTATGTGTATTTACGTCATTTTTCGATACACCCTGCACATCTTCTTTAATACACCCAGTATATAATTCTCTCGATACATTCTGTATATCAATTTTTTATATATTCCGTACATAATTTTTCGATAAATCAAACGCTGAATCACTCTGCACTTCTGGACGGCAAATTGAACCAATGTTTTCTCTGGTCCATCCTGTATTCATTATTTGTTTTCTCCCAATAACTGACAAAGTCCTTACTATTTAAAGGTATATCACGAAAACCTCTTTGCCACATCAAAATAGTTTAATTCATATATTATGGAATTTGTGAGGTTACCTGCTGTGAGGGTCAACGATAAAGCCCGCGGTGAAGATTTCATTACCTGGGACATCTGCGGCCGAACCCCTCGACTTTTCATTATTATGATAGGAATCGTTCAGAACAAAGATTTCATCAGGGTGATATTTTTTCGACTGTCTTCTTCTAGGCATTAGATGTCGTAGTTTATCGTTCATTGTTACGTCACACTACTTCATAACTTGAGAATTTAATAGATGTGATAAATTATATTCTACCTACGCGAGAACGTGGAATTGGCAATTTTAGGTCTATGCATTATTCGGCTCGAATGCTATACCACCGATCGTTTACCCCCCTCCCCCCCCCCTCCTACATTTTACTTCTCATCCTCCTCACTCTCCTTCCTCATCCTCCTCCTCATCAGTTTATTCTAGTGCTTGTTAATAGGAAGCTGTTTCACCATCCTATATCCACCTTGATTGCAACTAACGTGTCGAATTTTAGAGAACTTTACACCAGAAAATGTAAATACTGCATAAAAAGAATTGTAATTGTCATAATCAAGAAGGCTATCAGTAAATTGATTTGGAGGAAACTTTATATTACTCTGCATAAATGGGATTTTATAGATCATCTTTTCCCTTCACCATGTTTATAATTATGTCTCCATCTATATAGTGTAGCGTGTAGTGTTCCTACCCAGCTCTCCTCGTAAAGTGAAAAATTGTCGGGAAAACAGCACGAGAAAATTTTGCAAATTAGTTTGTCACTCAGAACTTCGACCAACTTGTTAGATGTCGTGAAGAATCTGAAGAAAACTAACAAAGAGTAAGGAATTTGATTAATTATATGAATACATGCCATCTGGCATACATCCTCACAAATCATTAGTCCAGGCGGAAAGTTACAAAAATATAAGATAGAACATACTGCACTCCAAACAACGGAATATTAGAAAATGGTAGGTGAGGAAGAAATCACAATCCAAAAAATCTTCACAGAGATAATACAGAGTAAAAAAGAAATAAAAAACGCAATACAAGCTAGTGAAGCAAGAGTTAGACTCGATCTGGAGACACTCAAAAACAAAGTTTCGCAACTAGAAAAAGAAAACGAATTATTGAAAGAAAAAATTGAAATACTTACTAGAGAAGAACTCCAAGAAAAACAATATTCTGATCTTCGGATTAAAAAGATCCAATAACGAAATCAGTCCTAGAATAATTTGTAAAGAAATAAAGGAACTACTTGGGGTAGATCTGAATGAAACAGATATAGGAGATATATATTCCCTTGGTCGCTCAGAAGACAGCCCACTTAAACTAGAACTGGTAACTCACTTAAAAAAAAGGAAAATTTTTGAGAACTGCAAGAAATTAAAAGGCACTAACGTATACATCACCCATGATCTAACTAAAAAAGAAAGAGAAGTTATAAAAATACTACGGAAACATCTGGCAAAAGCAAAAGAAACATCGTCAAACAAAGCTTACATAAAAGGCAATAAACTCTTCGTTAATGAAATTGCTTATACTGTGGAAGATCTCGAACCTGAAGAAAAAGAAGAAGACGAACCCCGGAAGGCTTCAAGTACCCCCTCCACGCCCACTACAGAGAATAGTACCTTATTCAACACCGACACCAAACAGAAACAGCCTCTTTTAAAAAATACTGAGACTGGATCTCTCCAAGATACCCCAAAACTGAAAATCACTTCGAAACAGGAACATATCAAGAAGCTGGACAACCCCAAAGAAAAACTAAGAAAATACTCTGCCAAAGATACAAAGTAACTACTAAGAATAGGTACTTATTTCAAATTCGAACATATTCATTGATAAGGTATTTAAAATAGTGAACCCATCTCCCGTTCTAATACATACAATAAACTGCTTTATTTTTTACACATTACTATCTTCAATTCAATATCACAAAGGAAAAAAAACGTTGAAATTATTCTTTCTGTTTTGTACTTATTGTTATCGCCTAAAAAAAAAAAACGTAATTTCTTATGCTGTATAAAGTTTGGATGATTAATAATAGTATAATAACATGGATGCTTATGTAAAAAATTTTGAGATCACGAAAGCATGCACATTTATTTTAGACTCATACCAGACAAACGAGGTGTTGAAGATAAATGAACATATTACAAATTTTAAACTCATACACAATAATATAAGAAGTATAGGAAAAAATTTTGATGAATTCTCAGTTTTTCTCGAAAAGTTTGATTTTGACTTCGACTGTATAGTACTAACTGAGACGAGGAGAATTCTAGATATCAGTATCTTCAATATACCCACATATAAGATGATATACAATGAAGGGTGTTTAAATCAAAATGATGGCACAATCATTTTCATCAAAGCGAACATATATAAATCACATGAGTTAATCCCATTTAATGACTCATTTTTGATAAAACTGAAAATTCAACTTAATGAGGAGACAATATTGGTTAATGCTTTGTATAGATCACCATCAACTTGCATAGATCAGTTCAATACTAACCTGCTAACTTACTTAGAAAATCAGATGCAAGAACAAGCTAAATATAACATAATCATAGGAGATATTAATATCAACATTCTTGAAAAAGACAACAACAAAGTAAACGATTATTTGACAACCCTGTCTGAATATGGATATGTACCATTAATAAATACACCAACAAGAGAAACAGCTTGTCTGGATCACATTCTCATTAAGACCAATCCCCAATTCATTGAGAATATAATACCTGTTGTTCTGCCATCTGATATAACAGATCATCACATAGTGTTAGCGCAGTTAATAACTGAAAAAAACCACCACAATAAGTGTCAAATTGAAAAGCAAAGAATTGAAACAGTGAAAGAAAAAGAGTTTATTGAAAACATTAAGAGAACTGATTGGAATGATGTATATTCTACTGATGATATCGACATATGCACAGAGAATCTAGTGAAAACAATCCAAAATAAACTAAAAGAAAGTACTCTGCTTATACCTGTAAAGGTTAATGAAAGGAAACGTAAAAAGTGGATTACTGGATCCTTAATCAAGTCGATTAATAAAAAAAATAGTATGTTTCTGAAAATGAGAAAATATCCTAATGATATGGACCTGAAAACCGAATATAAAACTTATAAAAAAACACTAGAAAAACTTATTCAAGAAACTAAGAGAGAGTACTACAAAAATAAAATAAACGAGAACTCTAATGATTCTTCCAACATGTGGAAAGTTGTAAACGAAATTTGTGATAACAATGATCAGGTAGAAATAAATAGTATCAAAAATGAAAATGATGAAATTGTAAATGATCCCATGAAAATAGTAGAAATATTTAATAAAACGTATATCCAGACAGGAACAATACTATCGCAAAAAATAACCAGAACACGAAACCATAACTTCGAAGAAAATATAAATAACTGCTCTATATTCCTAGCGCCAACCAATTGCCTGGAAGTCGCAAATGTGATAAAAGAATTAAAAAATCATAAAGCGCCTGGAGCTGACAACTTGAAAGCAGAAATTCTAAAATTAGTGGCAAAATATATAGCAGAACCCATTGCATTCATATTTAATAAAATGATAGAAATTGGTCACTTTCCATCTCCTCTGAAATCGTCAATTGTCATTCCCATTTTCAAAAAAGGTAATCGAGAAGAGGTTGTCAACTATCGACCAGTATCTCTAATAACAAATTTGAGCAAAATCTTTGAGAAACTTCTAAAAAGTAGACTTAACTCTTTCTTCAAAAAACATATCTTGATCTCTGATTCACAATTTGGCTTTCAAGAGGGAAAATGTACACAAGACGCATTAACTGAATTCACCAAACAAATATATAAAGCCCTTGACAATAGTAAACCATCATTAGGAGTATTTATAGATTTGTCAAAGGCGTTCGACACAGTGAGCCACCCAATTCTGCTATCAACTCTGGAGAGAAATGGAATAAGAGGAAATGCAATAAAATTAATGTCATCATATTTGGAAAATAGGGAACAGGTAGTTAGGATTAAGAAAGTAACAAGTAATCCAGAATTGATACAATGTGGTGTTCCTCAAGGGACGGTCCTAGGACCGATACTGTTTTGTATATATGTTAATGGTTTGTTTTCACTCAATAATGCTGGTAGAATTATCAGTTTTGCTGATGATACTGCCATATTTTATACAGGAGAGGATTGGTCCATAGTGAAAGAAAAAGCAGAACATGATCTTATGTTGATAAAGGACTGGTTTGATTACAAAAAGTTATCTCTTAACATAGAAAAAACATTCTATCTACCATTTTGTAACTACCAGTCTTCTCTTCCAGACTTCAATTATTTAACAATTCAGGGTAAACTACAAATTAAATCCGTAACACATATAAAATATCTCGGAGTTATGATAGACTCTCACTTACGATGGAACCATCACATTAATTATATAGTGAACAAATTGAGATGTATCCTTTACAAATTCCGACAACTCCAACTCGTTTTCGACTTGAAACACAAGAAAACACTCTACTACAGCCTTGTCCAGAGCCACATTACGTATTGCATAGTAGGGTGGGGAGGGATTTTGAAAACTTACCTGAGACCGCTTGAAGTGATACAAAGGAGATTTTTAAAACTTTTACTTGGTAAAAATTCCAGATATTCAACAGATACACTATATAATGAAACAAATATATTCGACATTAGACAACTGCACTATAAGGCTCTAATTATGAAGCAATATAAAGAAAAGAATCATCTTCTGAAACGGCAACATGCTTATATAACTCGCAATAAAAATCAATATAAATTACCTTCTGCTATCAAATCGATAGGACAGAGATCATATGAATATTTGGGGACGAAAGCAATTAATAATTTACCACGGGACATAAAAACAGTTAATTCAATACATGAACTGAAAAAAATAGTCCATATACATTTATCTAAAACGCCTCGTTCGTCGATTCATGAACTCATGCATTGACATAAATTGAAGGAATTATACTAATAGTTTTTTTTATATAGAATATTCAAATGTTGGGGAGTATAGGTTTTTTGTTTTCGACTTTTTGTTTATATCATAATTATAATTAATATAGAATTGTTATTGTATAAACCACGCATAGGGATTCGTCCTTCTGTGGATTACTATTTACTATTATGTAGGATTATGTTTGGATAATTAATTTCTATTTTATATTTACATATTTATGTTAATTGTATTTGCAAACCACGTACAAGGACTCGTCCTTCTGTGGATTTTTTTGTCATTTATTCATATATTTATATATACATATTTACCTATTTATGTTAATTGTATTTGTAAACCACGTACAAGGACTCGTCCTTCTGTGGATTTTTTGTTATTTTATTCATATATTTGTATATACATATTTACCTACATGTTCTGTACATTAGAATAAAATAAAATATTATATTAAAAAATATTATCCTCCTCAGATCCTCAGAGGATCAACTCCGCCGCCTGCGCCTGCACCTCCGCCTGCACCGCCTGCGCCGCCACCTCCGCCACCGCCGCCACGATCCACCTGATCCGTCTCCACCGGTGTAAACATTCTACTAGCACCAGCTGAAATAGTCTTTAGAGATAAACCAACAACGAGATTAGACTTGTTAACAGCTGAGCGTAAAATCAATGATGACACAGGTCATTCAAACCGAGTTAAGGAAAAGTACCAAGTCACCGATTAAGTCATGGTGCTCGATTATAGAAAAGTCAATATTAAAGCATGGTGCAAGGCTCACATAATAAAAAAGATGGGGAGAGTAACTTTCTTATGCCAGCTAGAAACAGGTGAAATATGGAATAGACACGCCAACCAAATGCTATTGCGAGAGGAAAGAGAAAGCGGAATGTGTGAGCAATCTAGAAAACAGGAGAAGGATGAACCGCAACCAAAAGGGCAGAATGACACACAAAGGGTAGATTTCTTCCTCAGTCCGTCCCTGGAATCATTTGTACAGCCGTTGAGTAATGTTCAGCAAAACAATGAAATTACTAGGAATGTAAATGATCAGGTATCATCAGAAAATGACGTTACACCAGGTGAATGTCAGTTAAATGAAAACAATAATATTACATCTGATATGGAAGTTCAGGATAGTATGTTAGAAATGCCTGATTTGAAAAGGCCTAAGAGAACTGTTAAAATACCTTCCCGTTATCTGGATTAGTAGCATTAGTTTATGAATAGTTTTTATTGTATAAAAATTAGTGTTATATAAATGTATTGGAAACGTATACAAAAATGTAAACATGTTTAGGTATAAAATAATTTTATACAAATAAAAGGGGGAGATATGCTATGCTCGCATTTCCCGCCTTAAACGCGCGGGATGTCAAAGTCAGTTGGCTGGACTAGCGCACAGCACGCAAGCGTCACCGGTCCCATGATGATGGAACATGAGACGGCAAAACGACGAGGTGAGAGCTAAAACGAATCGACAATCATCTCATGATAGAGTAAACGAATACGATGTGAATAGTGTTTTATTTAACCATTCGCAAACATAGTAGTTACAATATTATCAAACCAAGAGAGAATTAAACCTGATATCTGTCGCTCCTAGAACAGAACAAGTGATTAAGATAAAAACTAATGTTGAACATGGCGAGATAATAATTCCACATCAAAAACTGCACAATTGCGACTATATTGAATAACACCACCGAACAGATCACTCTAGATTATTCAGAACCCATAGACGTAGAGATATTTGAAGAGGAAGACTTACAAGAATTCCAATTTCATAATTTCGTCGACAGTGAAAAACCAACCCTAGACATTTCAAAAATTCGAACGGACCATCTGAATATTGAAGAAAAAAGTATGATTGAAAATTCTTGCAAAGAATATTCCGATATTTTTTATGACGAAAATTCTCCACTCACTCTCACTTACAAACTTGAACATGACATACGAACTAGTGACGAGATCCCAATCTATACTAGATAGATACCCTTTCATCCATAAGAAAGAAGTAGAGCGACAAATTCAGAATATGCTGGATCAAAATATCAGTCGGTCCAGCAATTATTCCTGGTCGTCCCCAATTTGGGTCGTCCCAAAAAAGATGGACGCATCAGGCAAGCAAAAATGGCGCGTAGTCGTTGACTACAGGAAACTCAACCAAAAGACCATCGATGATAAATATCCTCTACCCAACATCACTGATTTGTTGGACAAGTTAGGTCGATGCCAGTATTTCACTACTCTAGATCTCGCGAGTGATTTCCACCAGATCGAGATGAGTGAAACAGATATACCAAAGACGGCATTCAATACCGGAAATGGGCATTACGAATACCTTCGCATGCCCTTTGGATTGAAGAATTCTCCAGCCACTTTTCAGAGAATAATGGATAACATCCTACGAGGTATTCAGAATGAAAAGTGTTTGGTATATTTAGACGATATAATCATCTTTTCTACTTCCCTCCAGGAACATATAGAGAGACTGAGTGACGCGAACTTTAAAATACAACTCGACAAATCGGAGTTTTTACGCTAGGAAGTGGCATACTTGGGCCACGTGGTAACTCCTGAAGGTGTCAAACCTAATCCGAGCAAAATAATTGCTATTAATAATTTCCCGATACCGAAAACGACTAAGCAAATCAAAGGTTTCCTTGGCTTACTTGGTTACTATCGAAGGTTCATTCAAAATTTCGCGAAATTATCCAAACCAATGACCAAATGTTTAAAAAAGGGCGCAACTATCGTACACGATGAAGAATTCATTTCATGTTTTGAAACTTGTAAAAATTTACTCATCAACGAACCCATTTTACAATACCCTGACCTATCCAAGAAATTTTTGCTTACCACCAATGCCAGTAATGTAGCTATAGGTGCTGTATTATCTCAAGGTATAATAGGACAAGATTTACCAGTGGCGTACGCATCTCGTACCCTAAATGATTCAGAAAGAAACTATAGTACAATAGAAAAAGATCTATTGGCTATAGTATGGGCAACTAAATATTTTAGGCCCTATCTTTACGGCAGAAAATTTTTCATCATCATTTCTGATCATAAACCATTAGAATGGCTCTTCAATTTGAAGGAACCAAATTCAAAATTATTACGCTGGAAAATAAAATTAGAGGAATATGATTACAAAATTCAATAAGAAAAAGGCAAAATGAATACTAATGCTGATGCTCTTTCCCGCATCGAACTACACACAAAAGAACTATCCGACCTTTTACGATATATAGAAGATTTCAATAAAACCCTAGAAAAACCGGTAGACAACGATACATTATCGACACAAGTACAACCTGACGAAAATCCACCTGACATAGAAACTGTTGAACCTGAAATCCAAACACCAGAAGATGATGACGCAACTGTCCATATAAATGCGGAAGAAAACCTTATAAGTGAAATTAAAATTTCTGACTCTCCAGTAAATTATGGCCAAAATCAACTAATCATAGATTCAGTCTTACACTCTCCGGCAAAACCAAAGATAAAAATTCTCTTCGAAAAGAAACAAAGAATTACAGTCCAAATTTCGCAAAATAATTTCGATCGAGATATCATCAACTTCGTTAAAGATTTCATTGCCCCAAATGTACAATACTATCTATATTTCGAAAAACCCGAAATGTACCTACCATTTTGCGAAGTAGTAAGGCAACATTTCAAATGGCCATCATTAAAATTTAAGAGATGCACTTCCAAATTAGTCGACGTCACTACCAAAACAGACATTCCAGAAATCATAAAATCATACCACGAGAGCAAAACCAATCATCGAGGTATTGATGGAACTGAACAAAGAATCAAGAAAATTTATTACTGGCCAAACTTAAAAAATTCTATAAAAACTTATATTAACGATTAACGGCAAATATAAAATAAATCCTATAACAATGCAGATGAATTTGACCCCTACGGCATCCAAGCCTTTCGAAATAATTAATCTTGATACATTCACATTTGAGAATAATAAATTCTTGACCATAATCGATAGTTTTTCCAAATTGTCAACCATCTAATATCATTCTTTTCACACCACGGTGTACCAAAATTAATCATAGTCGACAATGGCACAGAATTCAAGAACTCAGTAATCATCGAACTTTTGAGTTTGCATAAAATCAAAATTCACTTCTGTTCACCAAATCACCCACAATCGAATGGTCAGATAGAAAGATTCCACTCTACTCTTACCGAACATATCAGGTTACTAAATACGAGAGGATTTTTGAAAACACCAATTTCGATGAAAATGATATATGCTGTCCTGGCCTATAACCATTTCATTCATTCTGTTACAAAATATAAACCAATTGACGTTATCAATGGTCATATAAACAATGACAACCCATTCGACTTAAACCTCGATAAAATTCTAGTAAACGATTACATCAATAATCATAAAGAGAAAACTAAATTAATGTACTCTAAGATAAATGAAGATTTTAAATTAAAATTGATTTCTGAATAAAATGAAAATCGTGTTTCTCCCGAATTATTCCAACCAGAAAAGAAAACCTATATTGAGAAACATATACGTCAGAAAGGTTCAAATAAATTTCAAAAACCCGAAACAATCAGTAACGTCAATAAAAGTCGTAAAACTGTTTCAACTGACGCGCATGAAAAAGTACACATGGACAACTTGAGAAGACCGTTAAGACAAACATACAGTTTTGACTAACCTGTTCTATTTCAGATTGTTACCACTAGTTGTCGGACTCCAAAACAAATTTATACTCAAAAATCTCGAAAATAACCCAGGAATAATGCCACTGAAATTAGGAATAGCGAAAGTACAGCAATATGTTCATACATTCATCCATTACTACGACATAAACCCTATGATAGACGAAATGAATAAGTTACACTCACAGACTATAAACATACTAACAGCAATCAACTTGAGCAGAGTACATATTGACAATTCAGCTAACTATGTAAAAATCCTACTTTTGACTCAAGAAAAAGCAGAATGGAAATTGAAAGAAATCATTCCGCATCCAAAACGAATGAAGAGAGGATTTATAAATGGCATTGGATCGATATTCAAATCAATTACAGGCAATTTAGATGCTGAAGATGGTGAAAGATATAACAAGCTTATAGATCAAATTCAAAATAATCAAATCAAACTTGAACGAGCATTGAGAAGCAAAGTTCCTTATCCGTCGAAATTATAGAAAAATTCAATGCGACAGTTCAGAAAATAGTCAACAACGAAGAATCATTAAGGCGAAGATTTCTCGTCTCATAATAGCATTCGAAAACAGCTCTCATGTTGAACAGTCTAAGATAGCTTGAATCAGCTGATAGATATGTACGAAGTAATTATCTCAATGTTGCAGGATATCGAAAACTCGCTATCGTTTGCAAAATTGAACGTACTACATCCAAGCATAATTAGAACATCTGAACTCTATACACAACTTAAAAACCTACAACGAATAATAAAATCAGATCAATTTCCATTTGAACTTACCCTAGAAAATACTTTGAACTTTGAAAATATCATCACGATTGAATGTTATATCCTTAACAATAGGATTACCTACTTACTCAATCTTCCAATCCTGTACCCATATACTTTTGAATATTATCATTTATACCCAATTCCCATTCCTAGTCGAAATCAGTTTAGGGCAATATTACCGAAAAGAAAATACTTGTTGAAAAATACATTGTACTTCGTATTTGAGAGCGAAAACTGTGTCAGTGTCAAACCTCAAATGTACGTTTGCAAGAAGACAGAGTGTGAAGTACAGCTTCTAACAATGAAGAATACAATCACTTGTCAACAAACCACGACTGAAATCACAGAACCGATAATCAATCAACTTGAAGACTTGACCACTTGGATTTGCATATTTCCAAGAAAAACAAAAATCAACATCAAATGCCAAGAACAAGACGAAATATCCAAAGTTATTGGTACATATTTAATCACCATACCAATTGGATGTCAAATAAAAACCGACCAATTTGAGGTATCCAATAGAGAACGAACATTCGATAAGAGCCAACCAATACTGATACCGAACTTAGATCAAGAAGAATATCGTTCACCGGTTTATACTAACTTCAGTATACACATGGACGATCTTAACCTGGACGAACTACAAGATGTGAAGAACCAATTAATCAGAAACAAACCGGAACTAAACTTCGATTTGAACGGATTCTCCTATTCTCCAAGCATATGGACTTTGACAATTTACATTGTTATCACCCTGGCTGCAACTTATACCATATACAAGAAGTTTATCCAACACAGATTCACTTCTGTTGGACCACCCTCAGAAACGATTCAGATGTCAACCGTTCAACTACCTCGTTCCACTGTGTAGTTAAATCTTCAGGGGGAGGAATTATGTAACCATCCATCCCAGAGATTCTGCTGACGAAGCCCTTTCCACCATCAACCGAGAAAAAGATGCTGACGAAGCCAGTAGTTTACCTCATCGCAGAAACCATCGTACCAGCAGTCAGATCCGAATTCTCAAGCTAGAAACATCTCATTCCATGTAGAAATTCAGAATAAAATAAAATAATTGTTTTTAAAAAGCAAGTCCTTCGGTCTCGAAAGTTATTTCATGTCTAATTTTGATTCATCATTACCAGATTCATACCTAATGTATTTTGATGTCAATAATCAATACGGGCGGGCGATGTCACAATACTTGCCGACGGGTAATTTCAAATGGATGATGGAATATAAAGAAAATTTTGACTTCGCTTCAGTTTCAGATGATAGTGATATAGGATATATATTAGATATCAAATATTCACGAGAGCTTCATAATAAACATAGTGATTTACCGTTCTGTCCTGAACATCTTTGTCCCCCTGGTTGTAAAGAACAAAAACTTCTAGCTACTTTATATGATAAACAAAAATATATTATTCATCATCGGAATTTGAAGCAGGCATTGGATAATGGATTGATTTTATCGAAGATTCATCGTATACTTAGTTTTAATCAATCACCATGGCTCAAGTCATATATTGATTTGAATACCTATCAGAGACAACATGCAGAAAATTAGTTCGAAAAGAACTTATTTAAGCTCATGAACAACGCGGTATTTGGCAAGACGATGGAAAATTTACGAAAGCATTCAAAGGTCGAGTTGGCCAGTAAATGGAATGGGCGTTAAGCAGCGGAAGCACTTATTTCAAAACCGGAATTCAAATCCTGAACGATTTTTCATGAAAATTTGGTTGCCATTGAATTAAATAAAACGGAAATTTACTTATATTGGATATTGCTAAAACAACAATTTATGATTTCCATTATGGATACATGTTCAAGGAATTTGGTGATGATTGTTCTGTGCTATATACGGATACCGACTCATTGATTTATGAAATTCGTGATGAAGATGTTTATAAAGTAATTCGTCGAGATTGTCACCATCGTTTTGATACGTCCGATTATCCAGCAGATAACATCTACGGTATACCCCGTGTTAACAAAAAAGTTCTGGGTATGCTCAAAGATGAGTGCAATGGAAAAATTGTGACGGACTTTGTTGGTCTGAGGTCGAAACAATATACTGTCAGATTACATAAAACTGATGAGGATGTGGTGAAAGAGCAGAATAAGTTACAGGAGCAGGGTATTGATAAACATGAAATTGATATTGCTCTAGCAAATATTGGTACAACAAAGAAAGCGAAAGGTGTCAAAAGATCTGTAGTTAAAACTAGAATAACTTATAAAGATTATGTTGATTGTGTGAAAGAATCCAATGAGAAAAAGGTCACTCAAAATCTGATTAAAGCTGAGAATCATAATGTTTATTCCATGACCATGACCATGGCGAAAAATTGCTCTGAGTCCTCATGATGATAAAAGATATCTCATCAAGAATTCATTTGACACTCTTCCTTGGGGTCATTAGGTACGCTATAATGGAAACATAATTAGCAGGATTTTCTTGCTCGATTCTCGTTAGTTTATATTGAATAATTCGTATCATGTTTTCATGTTTGGTCCATTCATGTATTGTAAAATGTATGTATGCAGTACTTTATTATTATCATTATACCTATTATCATTTGTGGTAATTGTAATAATATACTGCAATATGTTGTGTATTTGATGATGTATAATAAACATGTCCTACTTAAAACTTGTTTTATTTTCCTATATCACTTCTGAGTTTCTATAAATCAGGACCTTGAATTATTTTTCTTTATGATTGTCAGTTTCTTGTTATGATTTTTCTGGTAATGGTTTGTATATAAAATATATCTCTTTTTAGGAGATGCCCAATGTTGAAAATCAACGTTCCTCCATACATTATCTAAACCCTTCAGTGAGTATACTTGCAAACGAATCATAAAGTATACTTGCAAACGAATCATAAACTTGGGGTATTGAAACAAAAGTAATGAACACCTGTCATTCTTTCGATTAGATTCTCAGAAGTATAAATATTTATGCATCACTAGAACAGCCCACACCATCTGTGAATCGAGATAATGAATGCCCCACCTCCGATCGAAACCCCTTCCCACCAATAAGATTTCGCTTCCGCCCCCACCACGCCCGATGTCGAGCGCGCGCTTTCCCCTACCCAAACGATGTTCAGTTTTGACCAGAATGAACCTCCATAAGAAATAACATGGGGTCACTTCCGGTTAGACCGGAAGTGATGAAACGATTTTTGTTATGTCAAAAAATGAAAAATATGGTATACTTACTACCCAAATAATTTCAGATTCCGATCACGAATGATTCAGAAGTTACAGCACTGGCCGTTTTTTGTGCACTTCTCTGTATATCATCTAATCACAAATCACGTCTGAATGAAAAAATAAATGGAAAACGCGAAGAACCAGCCGAATTTAAAATCGGAGCGTTCGTATATAGATAAAACTGCTTCAAGGAGCAATACTAAACCACGATTCAAAAAGACAAGTCTCAAAAGACTTAGGATCTAAAATCCAATCATCGCACAAAAATAAAATAATTCATGAATCCCAACTACAGAAACCTAAAGCGTTCTCTTCTGTTCTACAGGGCGATGTTCCTGACGAGGCAATTGCTTCCTGTAGCCATCATTCTCCGAATGACGATGGGAACAATGATCAATGACGACGTAAATAACTATTTTAAACTTTTGAAAGCACCCCTCCTTCCTTTTCGGCTTGGAGATGCTGAAGTGATCGAAACGAAACACACATTCATTCAATATATTGAAATTCCACCACTAAGAAGACAATTCGAAAATATCAAATATTTCTACCTAGAAGTAGAAGAATCATTTAATTCATCGCTTTTAACACATTCCGCTTATTCACATCACTATTTCTACTCCACTTGCTTGCTTACGTTGAATACTTGATTTCGGAAACAGAAAATAATAAAATGAAAAATATAACGACTCCATTTACCCACTCAGAGAAGGGCTTGTTGAATTTTGTCGGTAAAGCTTCAAAATGGGCTTTTGGCACTATGGACTTAGCTTTATCATTATTTTAATTCATAGCCAATGAATTAAAATAATGATAAAGCTAACATATAATTGCAAAGAAATCGAAAATCTATCGATAAGGAATGTCTTTATCAAAGCAATTGATAGATAATTACAACACCACAATAACTCTACTTGATTCTAAATCAGCAATTTATTAAGTCTAAGCTCGTATATTTTCAGCTTAACATAAATAATACGTTCAGATATATAGCTGCATACTTGAGGGCACAAAATAGTCTTGTAGCAGAACTCGGATATTTGGTACGCTATGTACTAGCAGCACTGCTCTCTGTGGGCTTAATACTGATACTTTGTCCACTACCTTGTATATCCTATGGTATACAGACAGCTATTTCTTTCTAATTGCCGAATTTATTCTTGATTAACTTGTCGCTCATCTAGGTGTCGCGATGGGTATCAGTGGGTCAACTTTGGTTTTTTGTGGGTTCGATCTTATCAGCCGATCGATTCAGAAGATAGTTCGATTGAGAGAAGGAAGTGTTCCAAAGGTAGTAGCGTATAGAAAATATTGAAGCGAACAAATAGCCTTGTGGGTTTATTTGGTACCTAAATTTGTATCAGATACGATTTATGCCAGAGGCCCTGGTATTAGGTAAGTGGGTTCCTAACGAATGTTAGTGTTATATTGGGTTCAGAGTAGATTTAATTTTTGTAATTCAGTTCTAGATTTCTTATTACTGTACCTACTGGCCGACATCTTGGTTTGTCGTGCACATTATTTGAAAATAAACTCAGAATCGTTAACACTGGCCAAGAACCTGTTATTTTTCAAATCCAATCAGCCCTGAGATATTACAACCACTACAGTCTAGATTCAAATAATCTTGAACTGTTAAAATCTAATTGCGTTTCTTAATAACCTAGAAGATGCAATAACTTTCGCTAAATTGAACACTTCACAAAGCGCTGGGATTTCCGCAACTAAATTATTTGAGTACAGTATAACACAACAAACATAAGATTCCAAATTTCAAAAATGTGATTTCCCTTTATAACTTAGCTGGACATATTTCAACGATAAAGTTATTTTCGCCATACATCTCCCAATCTTCACAAAGAAACTTTCGAATTATTTTACCTATTTCCAATTCATATAAATCAATCGATAATAATCCCTGACTCTTGGACCGATCCAACTGCAGTTTCGAGATGAAGCCTTCCCACTCATTGAAGATTTGTACGTTTGTCAGAACCAATTAGAACCCCAAATGAATAATTGCCTGACATCTCTCATAAAAGATGCTGATAACTGAGAATGCCGCCCCAAGAGAATTCGGTTTGACATTCCCATAATCAAATCCATAAATGATGAAAAATTTTTTTTGTCATTCTTGCCGTCCTGCCGAAACTCTAATCAAACTCAACAAGATATGTCGCCAAAACGAACATATCATTTTAGAAGTGCCGAGTCTAATTAAGATTTCTCGAAACTGTGGAATCGAAATCAAAGATTCGCAGTTTTGAACCAAGAAAGATCCTACCAGGGGCAACCCTCTCGCCCTACCTGAAATCAAGATGGAGAAGTCGTACCCTGAAATATCAGAAGACATCCCCCTGGTGTTGCAGTCCATCAACCTGAAGAGAATCCATGACCTGCAAGAAGAAGCTCGAGTTATTCAGATGAAAGATGGCATCACCACCAATCAAATAGTTTGGAACTCCGGCAGTGTCCTCTCCACCTTCGTGGTAATTTCTATTGCCGCCACGATAGCTTAGATAGTCCTCAAGAAGAAACCCCTTCAAACAAAAGAAGACTCCAACCCCGACGCAGAAGAGCCCATTGAAAACAAATCGTTACCCTCCTTGTTTTCATTTTAAGGATGGGGGAGTTATGTACCCTTATCAGCTGAGCAGCAAGAAAGAAGACTCCTCTTCTAGGAAACCGTCGCCCGAAGCCGACGTTATAAATTCATGTTAATTTGCATAATCTATTATTCTGTATTATGTTTTCCGCATCGGTCATTGCAACTTGTTTCACTTAGAGATAAAAAATCTTCTCAAAAACCAATTTCGAGTGTTCGAAAACAAAATTCATACTTTCTCGTATTGAACTGATTAGTTAGCCAAACACTTAAATAATGAATTTTGTGTGTCCAAAAGGCACATCAGTTAATGAAATAGTCACAATCTGTAGGAAAGTATGCAGAATACAGAGGCGATTGTGTCGAGCAACGCAGATGAAATTTTCAAACACACATTCACATCTTTCCACCATGAAATAAAAACATTCGTCTAATATTTATGGTTTATTTTTCTTTGCATAAAAAAATTTCACTTATTACAGTTTCTGATTACACATACAATTTGACAAAAATTTCAATTTTGATTGATTCAATTTCAAACAGTTTATTATTTTTGACCTATTTCGCCAAACATTCATGTATTCATTAATATAATTATGACGTCAGAAAAAAACAATTTACAATGAAAGAATCTTTAGCATCTGGAAACACTGAATTATTGCTATTTTTCAATGTACATCAAAGATTTAGAATTATTTAGAAATATACTTTATATAGACTTTAATTATCTACCGACAATTTTTTACACGGAATCTATCATAATTTTCATCAACCAAATTATTGAATAAATCATTGTACATCGCATTATGCCATATTAAAATAAATAAATGAATATGTTCAATAGGGGGGAAGTGATATGTGGAAATAATATTTCGATTATATTTGGTTTTCAACAAGTTGATTTGGTGTTTTGTCCTTTATTCGTATGTTAAGTAGGAAATATAATAAGTACCTATACTTAGTTAAGTAAAAATAAAAAACTATTATAATTTCGTCATTCTTATAAATATGGCAATAATAAATAATCGAGAAAAAATAATATATACAATCAATACAACATTCTTGATTTATACTTCAAGTTTTATGATATTAACAGTATCAAAGATGGTAAAGCCGATAATCTATCATTAGAAAATATATCATGATTTGAGCATTGCACTCTGCTGAATTTTGAAGGAGAAATTATTTTAATATTTTCGTTAAACATTTCACAGGAACAGCGCAAGACTGTTCTATTCACGAAGATGACAACTGCATTAAATAGAGGTATTATTGAAAAAACTTATTTCCTTATTTGTATTTCATCTTCAAAAGCAGTCGAGTGTTATTTTATCATTGATCATACCTCCTAGAACGCAAACTTAGAAGAAACTTGCAATATCCCGAGCATAAAGTGATTGAATTAAGATGGGAATTGCTAGATATAATACATACATATTATGACAAATCATCGCAAGAAAAATCATCATGATACTATAACATTACAAGTAATGATTATTAATAACGGTATCAACGCACAAATGATTTTCATCATCATATGTAGACTAATCATATAGAAGTGTGGAATGAATCCCTGGAACAGGAAAGTCTCTGAATGATTGATTTTTAGTGTCCAATTATAACATTTCACAAACCAATACTGATGTATACTGTGCTATTGGCGTCGTCTCGAAATTTGGTGACAGATTTTCATTCCTTCGACTAAAATCAACCGTTGATAGTATCGAAAAGCATTTAAAATGAAAGTCAGAGGTTTTGGAAACACATGTTCTTTCTCGCACAAAAAACAAATATCCAGATATATATTCACAAAGAATTCACTAATGTGTGTATAATATTTATTTGTGTATATTCAAATCACTATTCAAGTCTCGAATTTTAATCTATATTTGAATGCTTGATCACTAAAATTCACATATTTCTCTTGAATTAGCTCTCTTTCCACAAAATAATTCTAAATTTGTACGTTGCTAGACTTTGCTGCTGCTTCGCCTCGCAAATTTCGCTTGTCAAACAAAGAGTTACTTTCAATCATAATGAAACAATATATCATATTCATTTATGACCTCAACTTCATGCCCAATTAATGAAAACCTGAAATTCTGCCACCATTTTCCGATTTTTTTTTGTTTTTATTAGGAACTTGTATATACAGTCTCAGAAAAGAAGCCATGTTGTCCTTATGAGTATACCAATATTTCATTGAACTCTAGAATATAATATATCATAGTTTGATTCCTTGAATTGATTTTTGGATAATCATCAAAATTTTTAATCAGTGAATACCAAGTCAAATTAATATGAATCACATTTATAAAATCTCTATATAATGAGGCAAATTGCGCATTAATCCAACAGCACCCAGTATAACATATATTTTGATTTTTGTAGAACAAATAAGCTTAGCTGCCACAATTTCACATACACCATAATTAATTACGGATGACGTCTTCATATAAAATGGTCACAAATTAATGTAACATTCATCTCAGAACATACACATAATGTTATTTTCCTAATGGTCCATTATTTCACAGAACTCCCAATTTCAAACTAGGAATCCCTCATTACCATTCACTCGTATCTGGGCCCTCATGTTTTGAACACTATTCATTATTTTCTTTTGATGCCCAACAAGAGTAATTCCTAATTCTGTCAATTCTTTGACAGTGAGATTCACAACTGCATCCATAGTAGTAATTCCTCCAGAATGGAAATTTTCTGAATATCGAGCCATTTTAATGGAATTGAGCCAGTCTTCCACACATGTGAAATTCGTGAGATCAGGTGCATCGGCTGACAAAGGGTTGTTGGAACTGAAACATCGAGAGTCATTAGATCCAAATATAATATACAGAATCAAATATGCTCAATCATATCGAAAAGACCATAGGTGGATGAAATTAGAAACAGGGGGCATTGACATTCAGTACCGAGCTAGAAGAGGAAATCATTTTTTCTGGTGTTAATAAGTTTCACACAGACTATAAAAATACTAATCACCATTAGTTCGAGAGCTGGCGACGAAAACAACTTCCTCATAGTTACCAAAGGTTTGACTTGGCACTTCGAGTCTACTTCAAATCGTTATTTTAAAACCGCCCGTCTGCCGGAAGTGAGCGGTCGCCTTCTCAGATTTGGAATTTGAAAAAATTATTAAAAATCGCTCAAAACTTGCCAATTTTTACCACAATGATTTTTTGTTGAAAATGGGCTAAGATCCTAAGCTAATCGAAATCAGAAACGACTGCCTCTGAAAATGGTCGCTATTTCGGAGCAGACGCTGTCAAATATGTCAAAAAAACGCCTTCAACCATAGGTTACCACCTTGATTTTTGCGTCAAAGTTTTACCAAATATGTTACAAACCAAGGTTCGAAAAAATAACTTCGGCAGACGGTCGCATTTAAACTGCAGACGGGGTTGAAGTTGAAAAGTTTAAAAAACTTGACTCCAAATGCAAATTTTAGCATATAAAAAGTACCAATTCGGATTGAAAATTTGCAAAATGCCCCGCAATTCATAATAACTTGTAATTTTTTCTAAATATTTTTGACCTAAGCGCCGCTATCCCATATCATATGACATAAAACGACTTCCCCACAAGTTACCTCAGTTGTATAGGCAAACCTCAGCTGACAGTCGCATTCAAAGGATAGACAGGCCTAAATTGCTTTATCAATATTATATGAAAGAACGGATCTATATGGAGCAGATTTCACGTGTAAAATGAGACGTTAAAATTTTTTTCAATTTTGAATCTGAAGAATAGAAACCATATATACAATTGTTTCTGTTGCATAATTCTAGATGGCACAAATTTGATTAACCCTTATTATTTCATTAATTAGAACTTTTCGACAAGGTGGCATCAAGATCCCATCGAAATTTTCAACTTTATCTGATATTATTTCTACTTTCGAGATACCATGTTCTCTATGGAACAAAATGTAGCCTTGCTTCATTCATGTTATTAGCATTTATGAAAACCATATATGTAGCATACGAATTTTTCAATCCCTTGAATTTGCTCTCAAGAAATAAACTGAGAATGGCCAATATTCAGATCTTCCTCGATAATGTTGAAAGGATTCATTTTACCTTTTCGAGCGAATGATATATGTGTAGTCACTGCCTGTTCACACATGAAAGCAAGTGATAGGTAGGTAAAGCTTGAGGAAGGATATCTCCTAAATTTCTGTATACAGTCGTTAAAATAAACGCATCTCAAAGTATTTTCTGACTGAAGTCCAGTTTCTATCCAAATATGTTATTATATTTATCTATACCTACTTGCATATTTTCCACTGCTATTACAAATATATCAGTATCGGATGCACGTATCACAACATTGATATTTTTTAGTAGTTGTAAATGAGTATATGAAATAGAATCCTAGCATCAGCTTCATGGTGGCTAGAATATAGAATATAGAAACTCATCAATTTCAAAAGTCCATCATTCCCATAAAACACGTAACACAATCCACCCGAAAAATTTTGTCTCCCAAAATACCCAGAGGAATAGTTGTTTCCCAGTATTTCAATAAAAACTTCACTAACTCAGTTTTTAATAGATTCACACCTCAATGTTTTCAAAAAATCGTTGGGCCGCTTGTCTCTTTCGATGTCTTTTAATGACGGCACCACACACTTAGGTCTATTCATTTGCTTGAAGTTCTGCATAACTTCTTATTGATGTAAATTGCTAATCTGTCAGTGATAACAGGAGATCACGTAGGAGATGCAAAAAAAAGAATCCATCGAAACTGGTACAACCTATTTGACTTGGACTTGAATAAGCGGAATAACTTGAATAATTTCAATTTATTCGTCGTGATAACTCTGTGACAATGGAACGGTAGTCAATGAATACGATAATACATTTATAATAAATATCATATGTTCCAACGATAATACTAAGGGTCGTCCCAATAGGTTTCTTTCGACTTTAACTCCGGCTGTTTTTCCGTCGCCTGTGAAGATATATGTTACATGTTATATCAGATTGATGGACCTGTGAAATTGATGAGGTTCTATATTCTAGTCACCATGAAGCTAATACTAGAATTCTACTTGATATATACCTACTTATCTAAACTACCAGAAAAGGAGAAATCATTTCTAAAGCATTACTTGCCTATCACGCTTTAACAGGCAGTAATTATTATTATATAAAGCATCATTTTCTTGTCCGTCTGATGAAGTTTTTTTATTTGATTTTGCAATAAAAATATTGAGGTAACTTGTGGGAAAGTTGACGGCGTTTTTTTGACATATGTGATTTAGCGCTTTTTCAAAAACGAAATATTTTATTTAGAAAATTTTACAAGTAGTTATCATTGTGAGACATTTTGCAAAAAGTCAATCCGGATTGGTACTTTTTATATGCTGAAATTTGCATTTGTAATTAGGTAATTTTTTTAACTTTTCAATTTCAACCCCGTCTGCAGTTTAAATGCGACCGTCTGCCGAGGTTTTCTTTTCGAGCCTTGTTTGATAACATATTAAGTAAAACTTTGACGCAAAAATCACGGTGGTAACTTATGGTAATTTTCAAGTAGTTTTCATTGTGAGACATTCCGCAAATAGTCAATCCGGATTGGTACTTTTTATATGCTGAAATTTGCATTCGTAATCAGGTAAGTTTTCTTAAATAATTTTGCAATAAAAATATTGAGGTAACTTGTGGGAAAGTTGACGGCATCTTTTTGACATATGTGATTTAACGCTTTTTCAAAAAGCAAATATTTTATTTAGGAAAACTTACAACTGGTTATCAATTATTGTGAGACCTTTTGGGAATAGTCAATCCGGTTTGGTACTTTTTATATGCTACAATTTGTATTTGTAATCAGGTATTTTTTTTAACTTTTCAACTTCAACCCCATCTGCAGTTTAAATGCGACCGTCTGCCGAAGTTATTTTTTCGAACCTTGGTTTGTTACATATGTGATTTAGCGCTTTTTCAAAAAGGAAATATTTTATTTAGAAAAATTTTCAAGTAGTTTTCATTGTGAGACATTTTGCAAATAGTCAATCCGGATTGGTACTTTTTATATGCTGAAATTTGCATTTGTAATCAGGTAATTTTTATCAGCTTTTCAATTTCAACCCCGTCTGCAGTTTAAATGCGACCGTCTGCCGAGGTTTTCTTTTCGAGCCTTGGTTGATAACATATTAAGTAAAACTTTGACGCAAAAATCACGGTGGTAACCTATGAGGAAGTTGAAGGCGTTTTTTGACATATTTGACAGCGTCTGCTCCGAAATAGCGACCATTTTCAGAGGCAGACATTTATGATTTCGATTAGGTTAGGATATTTCAGCAAAAAATCATTGTGGTAAAAATTGGGAAGTTTTGAGCGATTTTTAATAATTTTTTCAAATTCCAAATCTGAGAAGGCGACCGCTCACCTCCGGCAGACGGGCGGTTTTAAAATAACGATCTGAAGTAGACTCGAAATGCCAAGTCAAACCTTTGGTAACTATGAGGAAGTTTTTTTCGTCGCCAGCTCTCGAACTACATGATCTGCAAACTTTATTTATCGGGGCGATGACAGCAATGGTTTTGTGCCGATCCTTCGCATCATAGGTTTTCCGATTGCGAGCATTTTCCATTGAAAATGTGATGGATTAGCTACATATTTTCGATGATCACTAGCCTGATATCACCGATAATGCAAAACTTGTCGCGCAAATGGGTGTTTATTGACACGGCGCATATTTTTCTGACTGTGGAAATAATATACTGGATGTCCCATCGAAAACGAAGCAGAGCAATTCAAATGCATTTCTCATTATGAATTCAAAAAAAGGTTGAACACCATGACTATGTCTTCAAGGAGGTTATTTAGTTGGTTCCCAACCTCCGAGCTCGAACCTGAAGCTGGAGTGATATCCACCCTCAAAATTTAGTTTGAAAATTTGTGTGGGGAAATCGGACCAATAAAATAAATTTATTTAGACATGGTTACACTTAAAAGAAACGAAGATAAGAAAAAAACAAGTTTTACCATTTGTTCATTATTCGTTTTCGTTGGGACAGGCTCTGAACATACATTTTTCAATGTAACGATCAATTTTCAATCTACCAAGCACAAGCACGTGGCCTATTTCTCGTATTTTGTATAAACAACAATGTAATCACTTTTAAGCATTCAACAAAATATCAGTTACCCAGGTCCTAACCAAATACATCCGTATCTATTTCAAAATTCAGCTATTTTATAAGCATTTGAATTGATAGCAAAAGCTTTGTAAAGGTAAATCTAGTTCGGACGTGCCTCTTTTCTGTGAATACTCATTAGTAGAATCTATGAATTGCTACTTCGAAATTGGAAACGGGGAAATCTTCGGTGATTCTAAGAATAAAGCACCGCGAACTCAACATTTTCATTCACGTAAGGGGGCTTAAACTGCCATTACGTTCGCTCTGGACTACCACTCCTAATATAATACGCAGACCAAGCAGTTATGATCTCCATCGTCCAATACAATCAACACACTCTGAATGCATAAAGAAAGTTTGTAAGTCCAAATAACTCCGAGATGCTTTGACTACGGTCCTTTATTCTACCTATTGCTATTTTCATTTCAAGTCTCTAATTCCACCACGAGCTATTCCGAGCAGGCAGCGCAGACCTATGACCAACAAACCCACTAGAATAGTAACACCCTAAATTGTCTGAAGCCAACATGAAATTCATATTTATATGTTTTTCCCCCACTTGACACATCTTGACAAATAATATTTGAACGTGATAATCATTCCATGACCACATTATTTAAGTTTCCTAAATATATATATCCTTCAGTAGGTACTTATATGAATAAAATAAAAAAGCAATTTAGTCAACATACCCGGAGATGAAAAGTTAGTAGATGGATGGAAAAATATGACCGGAAAAGGGAATATTTCTAGAGACGCTAGAGTATGCTCGCATCATTTTACTACAAGTGATAAAATGGTTGGCCCAAGTGGTAAGAAATGTTATGTTGGTGCGATTAATGAGTCTAATATGTATATTTACAGAAAACTTTACTGATTGTTACCGAACTGATTTTATGTTGGTCTCATTAACTTTTAGGAAGAATGGATATGATAATTTTGTTAGTAAGACCCTTCCCAGGTAGATAAGACACTGGTGCTGGTGGATTCTGTCTATCTTCTTGCTATCTGTTATACGGGTGATTTATTGAGAATGGACAATCTCTGAACTGGAGATACTACACACCAAAATATGGCGATAGAACTTAACATGTGTTATACAAATGTTGCAGGTTTACGAGACACAGGGTGTTTAAAGATGGAATTTCATCTTGAAAATTGGCAACTTCATGTTTCTTGGCATAAAAATTACGAATTTTATGCTGAATTCAGCACTATTCATACAGGGCGTTAGTTACACCCTGTTACTTAGGTGAATTACAATTTATATTTTTTGCCTAATGAGTAATGGCTAAAATTACTGGAAAATCTAAAAGGCTTGTGTCAGAACTTATCCGTTTTACGTAAAAAGAAATATTTGAAAATTTTACTGTCACTAAGTAAAAGTGTATTATTTGTGGTAAAATAAGAAAATGTCACGACATAATATTTTTTCCGACAGTGACATACGTGATATGATTTATGTTTTTGCTCAGTCAAATTATAGTGGACTTGGTGCAGCCAGAAGGTATTTAGAATCATACTCAAATCGAAGACAACCCAATCACAAACTGTTCAGATGAATTTATACTCGCCTAGGCGGAACAGGGTGTTTTCGTCCTAAAAGCTTATTTGGTGTTCCAAAAAATATCAACGTCGATGAAGAATAGGTTTTAGTTCGTATTTCGAAAAATCCAGATCTCAGTACACATCGGTTAAGTGCGGCAACAGGAATAAGTCAATCGTCTATCTGGAGAATTTTAAAGAAAGATAATCTCCGTCCACATAACTATACTCCTGTACAAAATTTGCTACCTCAAGACTCACCAATTCGCCTACAGTTTGCTCAATTCATGCTAGATAAACAAACCGAGAACCAGGATTTTCTTAATTACCTCCTTTTCACCGATGAGGCGACGTTTAATTGAAAAAACAATCATATGTGGGACTCCAAAAATCCACATTCTCTTAAGGAACGACATTTTCAGCATGAATTCAAGGTAAATATTTAGTGTGGTGTGATTATCTGTTTTTTATTTATTGGTCCTTTCGAACTTCCTCCTAATCTGAACGGGCCCCTCTATTTAAACACATTACTAGAAGATGTACCACTAGCCATAAGCCGGAACATTTGGTATATGCAAGACGGGGCGCCACCACATTTTTCTCTGCCAGTACGGCAATACCTGAATGAACATTTTCCTCACCGGTGGATTGGGCGTGGCAGTGAATTTGTTTGGTTACCTAGAAGGCCAGACTTAAACCCTCTAGCTTTCTCAATATGGTCACAAATGGAGGAGATGGTTTACAAAGATACGTCGAAGAATTACGACAGAAAATTCAAGAAGCTGCTAATATTATTAAAAATAATCGACGAATGTTTTTTAATATCCAAAGATCTTTGGGGAGACGCCTTACAAAGTGTATTAAAGTGAAAGGCGGGCATTTTGAGCATTGTCTTTGAAGTTTTCTTTCATCACTGTTACTGATTGTTATTTGTTGTCTTTACTGTTGTTACCCCGCATAATTTTCATGCCAAAAAACATAAAGTTGTCAATTTTCAAGACGATGTTGTTTAAAATCACATAATTATTAAGAAATTCGGACGCTTCTCTCTCTTTCTGTAAATGCATTGATCATTGATGGGATTGCTCTCGTCACGAATTAATTATATTTGTAACTTGATTCAATATGAGTGTATTTTTCATATGTTCAGTGCACCAAAGGAAAACCAATGATGTTCGTGGAACATCAAGAAAGCCAGTCGAAGAATTTTGAGAGAAGAATTGAGTATTGTTTTTTTCAAGTTTGGAAAGACCTCAACTAATTCCACAACGTCGCCGTTCGATAGATATTATTATTCTGAAAAAGGAAAGTTCTGCTGATATCGACCCTGATTTCGCTCGTGGTGGAATGTTACCATATCTATTAAACGTGATTTCTGAAGAGCGTCAACCATGAAAATATCTATATTAGGTGTGGGCGATAACGATTTGGAAATATCGATTTTCGATAATTGGATCGATTATATCGGAATTATCGATAGTATCGATATTATCAATTTTATCGATGTGTTTTGTTCTTTGAAATAATGCACTTATTGAACAAATACATTCCTTTCGTTCATATAACTTACTGCTCCAGTTCTTGACCAATGTAATAATTTCCTTATCATAGTATTTCTGAACTCAGTAGTTATTGAGGCCATGATTCCAGAAAATATGGAAAATTGAGAAAGAAAGAAAGAAAGAAAGAAAGAAAGAAAGAAAGAAAGAAAGAAAGAAAGAAAGAAAGAAAGAAAGAAAGAAAGAAAGAAAGAAAGAAAGAAAGAAAGAAAGAAAGAAAGAAAGAAAGAAAGAAAGAAAGAAAGAAAGAAAGAAAGAAAGAAAGAAAGAAAGAAAGAAAGAAAGAAAGAAAGAAAGAAAGAAAGAAAGAAAGAAAGAAAGAAAGAAAGAAAGAAAGAAAGAAAGAAAGAAAGAAAGAAAGAAAGAAAGAAAGAAAGAAAGAAAGAAAGAAAGAAAGAAAGAAAGAAAGAAAGAAAGAAAGAAAGAAAGAAAGAAAGAAAGAAAGAAAGAAAGAAAGAAAGAAAGAAAGAAAGAAAGAAAGAAAGAAAGAAAGAAAGAAAGAAAGAAAGAAAGAAAGAAAGAAAGAAAGAAAGAAAGAAAGAAAGAAAGAAAGAAAGAAAGAAAGAAAGAAAGAAAGAAAGAAAGAAAGAAAGAAAGAAAGAAAGAAAGAAAGAAAGAAAGAAAGAAAGAAAGAAAGAAAGAAAGAAAGAAAGAAAGAAAGAAAGAAAGAAAGAAAGAAAGAAAGAAAGAAAAATAATCATTGATGGATATTTGAAGATAATATTATTGATACATCGAAATTGCCGCAACATTCTAATAGAAATGGCAACACCGTAAAGAATGGCCGCTCTCCATTCAGTTTTTGAAGTTGTCTGGTTTACTTTTATCATGTAATATGCCGTCCACTGTAGATAAAAGAAAATACAAAAGTATAGTGATGTGACTGAATATTTTGCCCAATAAAAGTTCAACATTTTTGGCCAAAAACCCGCATGAAAAATATGTATTCAATCGATATTTTCGAGAGTGGTGGGTGTGCTATTTTTATTCATATTATCATACATTTTCAGTATGTTTGAAAAATTTTTGATAAAACAGCATACCTGAATGGAGAACGTTAACGGACATTCTTTACGGTGTTGCCATTTCTATTAGAAAGTTACGGCAACTTCGATGTTTCAATAATATCTTTAAATATCCATCAATATCTCTTTTTCTTTATTTCTTCCTCAATTTCCCATATTTTCTGAAATCATGGCCTCAATAACTACTTTAATCTGATAAATTTCAAAAAGAAACTGAAAGACTTGTTCTTTCAGAGTTAGAGGGATAAATTGGATATTGAAAATTGGCTGTCGACTTATCTGTAATAGATTTGTTCTTAATTTTAAATCTGATATTTTGTTTGATTGATTAACCTAACCTTTCATAATTTTCTTTTATTTTCTCAAGGTTCAGTTGTAAAACAGCACTAGCTGACACTGCGACTTTTCATCTCACATTATATGATTAATTTTTTGTTAATTTGATAACTAGGTATTGGACTTTTATGTATTATGTAATGTTCTTGAGATGAATAAAGACGATTTATTATTATTATTATTATATCTTCGAGTTCAGAAATACTATGGTATCGAAATAATCACAGATAAATTATTACATTGGTCAGAAACTGGAGCAGTGAGTTATATGAACGAAAGGAATGTATTTGTTCAATAAGTGCATTATTTCAAAGAACAAAACACATTATCAGTGACCACCAGTAGCTTACATGATCCTTTTCTCCCTTATTTTCGTAAGCTGCGATGAAATCAGAAAAACTATTTTCAGAATTCCTCATTCAATTCGAGTAAAAAATGTATACTTGTTTGAATCCGAACAACCGTTTTCAAAATAATTTTGCTATTATGGTAACGATCATGTAATAACAAAAAATGATATGCAGAATTATCAACTACTTAGAGCCTTCATAACTTTCAAAACCTTCAGGAACAGCTACCTATTCATTCATCATGACTACAATTGCCATCTTGGTTTGTCTCGTTCGTTATGATCCAGCTCTACGATGTATATCAGACATTCTATTTATAATATTGTAGAGAAATTAACATATTTTTGTCTATTATAATGCTATGGTTGTTGTATACCATAGAAATATATACAGGGTGGCTTACGACTAGCGCGACGAAGATTTATAGCGAAACGGCAAAACTTTTTTGCCACTTTCAGTAGTTTGTTTATTGATGAAGGCCACATTTTAAAATCATTTTGAAATATACAGGATGTCCCAAACAGTTGTGGCCTAGCAAAGTTGTTTTTTTCTTATGGAACACCCTGTATTTTATTGCATTTTTGGTATCTCATTGGAAATCTTATTTCATCGATCTATCACATTTGGTGTCTTACAGGAATAATTAAAGATACATAGAGTGTCGAAACTATTCAATATTGAATAGGATGAAGGGTTTTTTTTGTGTGGAAACTATTCAATATTGGTCAAAACTTTTGATTAACTATCCAAGGACATTTACTTGAATCGCATAAAATTCAGAATTCTCAACCGATAATGAATAGTTTCGACAAAAAAAAATCCCGAAGTTGAAAATGCCCGACTTTTCACACCCTATATCTCTGTAGTCGTTCCAGATAGACCCCAAGTGTTATGGATTGTTGAAATGAGCTTTCCAAAAAGAATCTAAAAATGCAATAAAATACAGGGTTTTATATTAAACATAACTTTGATAAGCCACAACTTCAAGGGACATCCTGTATATTTCAAAATAATTTTTAAATGTGGCATTTATCAATATACAGTCTACTGAAAGGACAAAAACATCTAAAGTTTTGCCGTTTCGCTATAAATCTCCGTGGTGCCAGTCGTGAGTCAATAAATAGTGAGTGAATAGTGAATAAATAGTGAGGTTCTGAATTCAAAGATATGTTCATTCATTGAATAATGGGGATGTGTACCCAGAGCTTTCATTGATGCACGAACACAAAGTGTGAAGTTGATTAATAGAGGCCATCAAAACACACATACACTAACCAACTACTAGAGACATACTTTTGAGTGCAGTGCCATGAGTCCATAACGTTGTGTTCGCATAAAATATGTATATTTCATTGCTAGAATACCGAGCATTGCTGTCAGATAGGAAGTATAGGTGCCGTTTCCACACACATACCAAACAACCTACTTGATATATTCATGAATTATACAAAAATACACAAATTAGAAATGAAGATGTAACGTGAATGTAGTTTTCCGTTAATTATTATGATGGAAATGCCATGGAAATGTCATTAGAAAATGTAATAATAGCATAAATAGCATAAATTTAGAGAAATGCTCGTTCGGTGGAGAGATATAATAAATAAATGGTTGCTGTCAGAGTTATTTATGTTTTTAGTTTATTCCTTGAATATGAAGGAACAATGAACGATCCTGTCACCTTGCTCATTGATCAGACACCAATATTCTGATTCAATATAAATTTTAATCATTCACAGAGTTTTTTCACACGTTTAATATATCTCTTCATCGGTCCGAGTAATCAGTGAGTGCAGCATGCATAAAAAGTTAAAGCAAAACAAATACCTTGCAAACAAAAGCCACTGAAAGCATATTTACACATTAATAAAATTGACCCAAGCTCTTCCATTCTGTGCATTCCTATCTTCTACTGGGTTCCTAGCTCCTTCCCTCTCAACAATCAACTCCGATGAATTATCAGAATTGTCAATTATGTTCAAAACGTCTTTGAAATTATTAGCTGAATGTTCGTTCAATAAATCACTGTCATTACTATCATTAATCAATCGTGAAAAAAAATTGTCAGGCCTTCTGCTGATATCCTGGCTAGCTTCGAAGATGTTGGGTTCCTTGTTGAATAACTTTTCTGCTTGGTCATATTCATCTCTTTCATCAAGGCAATAGTTTCTCATACATTCATTTTGGTAGTTTTTGGGAGCTTTAAACTTAACAAATGATGGTTGAGGATTTGGATTATAGAAAAGCCCTTGCCTGTTTTTGAACATATTTGTACTCCATTGATTGCTGTCTATTTCTCTGAACTGATTTTCTATACCAATATGGTTGGAAATTTTGTCTTCTTTCAGATTCAAGAGGCTATTGAACCTATGCTTAATTAGCTCATGTTCTACTATTGAACTTCTATATTCACTCTCCAATCTTCTTCTGAGCTCCATTTCTGGACTGAAATTTGGGCCTACATCATAGTTTTGTAGCAAAATAACGTCTGGCAAACCATGATATGAACTTTTTTCGATGCCAATAATGTTTGGGCTATACTTAAAATGCCTTTGTAGGGACCCGAAATACGGATTGTGCTGTAATGATGGCATTTCTGACTTAATTTCCGGAGTGATGTGAGAGGGTAAGTTTTGTGTAGCTCTTGGAATGTTATATGGCAGATGATGTCTAGAATGAGTGAGAAAAAAGAATGAGGCATGTATGTACATATGTATGTGTGTGTAAAATGTTGAAAGTGATAACTTCCATCTCATTCAGAGTCCACATGATATTTTTTGTAAATAATGTATCCAGAAAAAATGAGCCCTATTAAAAACTGGTGAATTTTAATTACCAATATTCTGAAGAGATGTCTGCATCAACTTAGTAATACAAGCGACTACAAGAACTTATTTTTTTATGATTATAGAGGATTGTTTTTCTGAGTTTCTCTTCAATTTAATAATAATAATAATAATATGTGTTAATTTATCTGAAAATAATCAAAATTATAATATGAATAAACAAGGGAACCACAGAAACTGAAAATTTTCAGCTTGTGCGCGGTGTAATTTTTTGTCACAAATGATTATCTGTTATTGCCAATTGATGTGCATCTAACTAAGCTACATCATGACATTGTTCATTTGCATCAATTTGTTTCAAGTTAAATTCATCATGTTACAACAAAATAAGGGATGAAATGCAGAATGGAGTTTTACAAGCAAAGAAGAACCACATCTATTTCTATAAAAAAGATTATTTTGACACTTGTAGCATAATTTTGAGCAATTTTCAGGATCTATTCATTCAAGACTGGTTAATCACATTCAACATATCTATTGCATATTCTATTAGTGAGTACTTTCGGATTTGATGTTCATTCATTGAAAAAAGTACCAATTGATATCGTATTCTTCAGACGAGCTAGCTTATAAATTCAATAATAAGAAAATCAAACCCGACAGTAGTATCAAAAATTGGAAATAAAAAACTGTACGGTATTTTACAACATAAGTACTACAATTTCATATGGAACGACCTGAAAATGAGTTGAACTTTGCTCCTTCCAATTTACGTAAAATAAAAATAACACTGTCATTTTTTTTATTTTCCTACTCTTGAAATTGAAATATATGGCTTTTCCAATGGATTTATTGATACCTAGTGAATTATTAATTCTTTAAATGTTTAAAACAATATACCTCCTTCACACATATAGGTGAACATGGAACATTTTGCAGTATATATAATAATAGAAACTATTATACAAACATATGTTTTTGAAACTGAAAGAGATAATTTTCTATAGTATTTTCATCTTTTTATCGCTCACAATATGCTTTATTATTATGAAATAATTTCGTTTTCGAGGTAAGTTTTAATACGTAGAGGTGCTTGACGACCCCCCTACAATCTACAAATTTTAACGTAATTTTGTCAAAAGGTTCTCCTACCAATCTCAGATAGTTTCTGAAATATGTATATTCGTTTATCTATTTAATTTCCACTTCGGTTATATTTTGAAAGTATTTTTTGCCAAATTAGCTGTGAGTTATACATTCCACCTTCATTTAATCAAGTTGATGAAGACTTTGGAAATATAATCAGAATTGACAACATTGCCAACACAGTGGTACGAGTAGCTCAATAGTTACTAGGGATATTTTTGTGTTTGATTGACAACCGATGTGAGACAGACGGTTTCGGCTCGCGAAGCCTCGTCAGTTGCACTGGACCGGTTATCAATCATACACGAATTGGTCCAGTGGACAACACTTGACGTCCAATATTTGTGTGTATATTGTGGGGACGATTCCTATATCGATCGACAATCTACCATATGCAACTGATGAGGCTATGCGAGCCGAAACAGTCTGCCTTGCATCGGTTGTCAAATATTCACAACAATATTATCTCTTGATATGTCTCATAATAATCCCAGATGAATCGTAGATTGTTAGACAATGCATCTGGGGAATTAATTGCATCATGTGAAGAATAAATCCCAGGTATGGTCTGCCAATGATGAAAATAAGACCTGATTGATTTGAAACAATTGAATTTCGGCTCATTAAATGGGGTTCTCATATACAACAATAGAGGTGCTAACGCCGAAAGATATTTGAAAAATTTTGTTTCAATTATGTTCGATACATATTCGCATGAAACTCATTGGAAAATGGCATCATGTAATTGTTAGAAACATAGATCTTACTGCTTACGCTAGATCCGGTATCCAGGTTACTTGTTTTGTAGATCCGGGAGGGTTGAAAGTACTAAGCCATTGATTGGTCGTTTTAGTTGTTGACCATAGAAATGTGTTGTCCCACGTGACCATAGTACCTACTTTCTTGCAGACCCCTCTTGACCTCAAAATTACTACAGGATGCCGGATCTAGCGTAAGCAGTAAGATCTATGGTTAGAAACAATCTGATGTCATTTAGAATCTGATAGCAATTTTCATTAGTCATGAACTAGCCGAGTTTTCATGCATTCTGCATATCTGCCTCTCATTCAGAAATATAGAAATAGAAAAGAAAATAGAAAGAGGAAGGTATACACTGAGTGTAAATTCGGTCGAAATCGCGGGTAAACTTAGCGAGATTCACTCAAGCAATGTCATATTAGACACGTTAGGAAGTGAATTCACCAGTCAATATATATCCATCTCTTGTCTGCCCATCGTAGTAGGCGACTAAAATACCCCCAATCGAAAGTGATCTGTGATGATGGATGCATGGCGAAGTGAGAGCACCGTCGCTAATGAAGACTTCAGGAAACCAGGCGAAATCTTGAACAGTTCTGAAATACAACTGTGGATGCGCTCTATGAAACACCTATATTGAGCGGGAGCTCACTATGATTTGAAATGACTCCATCTAGCGCATGGGTTCTATCGATGATTGCACTAGAACAACAGCAAACTGACATAGGGAGAACAGCACGCTGGCTTAGAGAGACAAGCAAATGAGCAAAAGGCGGAATATTGATGGAGAGTATAAGGGTAACACAGATCAACCTTGTGTTCCACTGATTTAACACCAGTGTTGTAAAAGACGGCGGAAGGGAACAGGATAAGGAAGCTAGTACTCGGATCAGCCAATTTTCCCTGGAATCACCCATAGTAAAAGTGGTGATGCATTGCAGGAATAAAGGATAGCAATTAATCATAGGTTGTGACGTTACTCTAAATATAAAAATAATAATCATCAGAAAGTGTCTAAGTGTTATAAAGAACTAGCAGAATTAAAAAAGCAAATCAGGAAAAAATTCAACAAGGCCAAAAAAACGGGAAGGTGGAATGAGTTCAAGTAGGCCAGTCATAAAAGGGTTTCACCTCGGAATGAGAGTTAATACGCTGTAAACTCGTATACACCTTCATAGAGGATAAAATTTACGACAGATGTCAATTGAAAAAAATGTTCATACTCTTAACCGTTTTTGGGATAGAGGGCACAGAGCTTACAGCGATTAGCCAAACTCACTGTAATGCAAGGTCAACCGTGAATCTCACTATAAAGTCAAATCATTGAAACATCATTAACAATATATAATCTGTATCATTCATTTGTTAATACATTGCATTAAGTAACATTTCGATTTCGGGCATGTGAAAATATCTGTTTCATCGTCATTATCTTCGTTGTCCTGAATCTTTATTCCAGGCCTTCCAGAGTTACCAGGTCAAATGCACTCTCTTCCTCAGATATGCTTTGTGATGGAACAGGATTATGAGACTGCCTTGTCCATTACACTGGCCACAAACTAAAGGGCATTGCAACCCCATCGATTCTTACAATTACAAAATCATGTATCAAGTAATTCCTCGGGAGCTGACCCAGACCCAATCCTGGGTTTCTGAATCAGGCCCAACAATTTTTAAATCTGTTGACCCAAGATTTATATGCTGATGGGCTGCTGCACTTGTGGACAGGTTCATGAAGCTCTGTAGATTTTATAAACCAACTATATCGAAGATGATCGATATTGCCCTCAGATTCAGGAGAGCATTATATATAGCTAATAAGATGCGTGATTTTTTTTCGTATAATTGCTGTAGAGGTTTCCTTGTAAAAAAAGCTTGAGCTAGTTGGTCGAAAAAGTTATGTGTAGAGATATGATGAAGTTTTTTCATTTTTTTAACAGCCACATAATCGGGTCTATTCTGTTTTTAAATAGCAATATGGTTACAGAGAAGATATTGCTATCACAGCAGAGATTTGATGAATTATCGTTTTAAAAATCGACTTTGAAGTATATAATTTGTTAATTTCCATGAAATCTTGCTATTTCATGTCTACATCTCGGCTAAAAAGTGAATATTAGAGTCATTATATCGAATTATATAAACATAACAATATGGTTATCATAACAAGATTCAAACATAATTGACCCGATAGTTTGTAAAAATGATATATGTTATTTAGAATGGGGATATTTGTCAAAACTTGATCATTTTTGTCTTGCAATCTACTTTACATAAGATATACAATGAGTATTCCATCTGAAGGATTTTCAACACGTTTTTAATTACACAAAGTAAGTGAGTATAATTAAATAAATATATTAGATATATTCAAAATGTTATCAAATATTATGTATTGTCTGATTAATAATACAAATCATCAATTGTTAATGATATTCCAATGATTTAATAACTGTATTCAAGGTATTATTCGCTGAGATTCACGGTTGACCTCGCATTACAATGAACAAAATTTTTACAATGAATGTCAATCTCATTGGAACTATAGAAATCGAGATAATTGCGAAAAACTGATTTTAGTAATCTTTGACCCTGAATAACTTACTACGCGACGCGTACACGAGATTCCATGAGACTTTTGAGACAACTTTAAGAACAACAAAATGTTCGAGTTCGAGTTCGAGTGTTCAGCTTAATATCTCTCATTCCGAGGTTGACCCCTTTTTTTGCTTGAATGACTGGATTAGAGAACGCCTTCGATAGTTACAATAATGTGCTGGAAAAATCTGAGGGAGATTCCTGGAGGAAGTCTTGTGGAGAAATAGAGAGCTCCCAAGAGTGTGTTGAAATTAAGAAAATATACTGGAAAGATTAACAACTAGTAATTATTCTCCCTGAAAGAAGGAAAAGGGGGGCATTCAAGCACATTGAGACTTTTATCACGTGACCTCAGATTTGGCGGGAATTTGAAAAGTTATATGTGATGCCAAAAAATATCAAATTTAGCAAGGATAAATAATGCATTATTAGATTTTCATCAAAATTTTAGTTGGTTTAGTTGACCCATATTCATGGGTTGTGAATATTATATGAGCTCATGTGTATCAAAATTCAGGGTATGACTACACCTAGTGACAAGAATAAATCGTGTTTTCATAATTAACATATAATGTCTATTCCACCAATATTTGATTAGTTTTTACCCAACCTTATGTGATTCAGGTTATTAAAGCTGTTTCCAGATGAAACAAAAATGTATAATGTGTCTCAGCTGGGGTTGAGGAATAAAATAAAAATTGTATTTTTTTTTCTTCAATCTGGTTCAAAATTGATATCCTCGTTGGATTCCATGCACATTTTTCCAATAGAATTTTTTAATATCTTGTCAATTTGATCCATTTTTTGGCACCACTGACATCGTCTCAAATCCCCGCCAAGTTTGAGGTCACGTAATATTATAACGTAATATATCGTAACGGATTTTTTAGTTGTCAGACATGCAGAAACGAGCCACCATTAGAGTTTTTCAGAAATATCAATAACAATGTTTTTCCCATATGAAGTCAACTTTATAGCGGACACTGTATATGCTATATATTTGATTATGTTACTATTGAATGTGCAGTTTTGAGCAACACTAATATGAACATGATAGATGGAAGAATAGTGTTTGAATGGGATCTTCAGTATTTGAGTATTTTCATCATTTATACATATTTGAAATGAGGGGGAGGAAAAGTACTTTTTCTCTCTAGGAAGGACAGCACTCCTCTTTCCTATGGGAAAATTATGATTTTCCTTCTTGATTTGAAGGAGAAAAGTGTGTACTTTCCATAGGGATAGGAGGAAAAAATATTGTCCAAGCAATCGCAATTTCCAACCAATCTTCCGAAATACAAATACATATAACTAGCCAGACAATAGTAGTTTATGAATGATATTTTTTGAACAAAAATCTGATCGTTCCTCCAGATCTACATATAGTTAGGAACCAATTTATAAATCATGATACAAAACCGATTAGACATTGTACAGAATTTTTCAATCAACCTTTTTGAAGAACCTAACGAAATGAAGTGATTTTTCTGGGAGTTATAACAGCACATACATATTCGAAAATTATCTCTTATAGTTTTCAGACGCATTGATTGAAATAAGTTGAATAATGCCCTCAATGAATGTTGGAAGCTTCAATTAACATTTTAATACGATAATGATCTGAAATAAATGACAAGATAAATATTCGATCTGGGGTATCAGAGATATCAGGGGTGTGGTCAAACTTGACTTACCGGTTCTGAGCAATTTTCCTTAAAGTATCAGGGACACGGATTAACTTATCTAAAGTTTTTACAATCGACTGAAAAGTAGGCCTATGTGTTCTTTCTTTTTGCCAGCAATCAAGCATCAGTTGGTAAATTGCTTCTGGGCAATCCATAGGAGCTGGTAGCCTTAAAACACATAAACATAAGGTTAATCAAATCCAAATATCATACTGTAATGAAATTACCTATAGCCTTTCTCGATGCTCTTGATGACATCTTGATTTGACCAGTTCCAATAGGGACGTTCTCCATAAGACATAACTTCCCAGCCAACAATACCCATGGACCAGACATCGCTAGCTGAAGTGAATTTGCGAAAAGCAATGGCTTCTGGCGCTGTCCATCGAACAGGTATCTTACCACCCTGTGAAATAATCATCATGTTGAAATTAGCATTATGTACATGGGTATTCAACAAATTGGATAAAAATGTCGATCAGAGTTACTAATACATATACCAGCCGACAATATAAAGTCTTAGAGTAACAAATTGTTTTCTAGTGGAACAATAGTGATATCTATAAAGAATTTTTTATAAAACGTTGACGACTTATTTTTTCTATTTCGGTTTTATAATGAAGTCATTATGGAGGTTGGTAAAATCGATCTGTAAAATGAAAGTCATGAGAGTGCTTGCGCTCTAGTCGTATGAACTGATGACCTCCGTAAAATTCCATATATTTTGATTTCGTAAGTGTTACTAATCGAATATTACGGTTCTTCAATTACACGTTCAATAGGACACGTGGTCGTGCAACATTTTATATAACTTATATCAGAATATAATATTACCACGATTTACAGATTTCTTGTCCGTCTGTCTATGTTCGTGTGAAACCTTGCAAGATAATTTTGACCAAATTCTATTTGTTAGAACATCTCAAGATTTGCATTATTTGCATAATTCCGGTGACATTACAATATCTAATTTTCGTTAGGGAACAAAAATGGCGGTTTCAATATAGCTGACGAGTTTGTACTTTGACAGTTTATTTCTGCGATGGTTGTTTTCATTGATACTTTGTGTAGGCTGTTAGTGTTTATATTTCGGAATTCTCGAGCTATAAGCCAGCCTCAACTATATTTTTCAGCAAATGGAGGTATTTTTGAAGATTCCAAAATATAAACCAATCATATCTTGACAAACGACATTTGTCTTTCATACCCGATGTTTTTGAACGGCTACTCCGAGTAACTTCCAGACATACATTTCTGATCACGTGATCAAACTATATTCTACCCACAGGAGTAAATTTATGAACGCAGCCTAGTCGTATGAACTGATAGCCTTCGTAACATTTCAAATATTTTAATTTCGTTTCTTCAATGACACGTTTTATAAGATTGTCGTACAACGTAGCATTATGAATTACAGCTTTCTTGTCTGTATGTCTATCTCAATTCGTATGAAACAATTTTCGTTATAGAAAAAAATGGCGGTTTCAATATAGCTGACGAGTTTTGCGGTGTTATCCGATTCGATTCATACTCTGCTTTCGAATAGAGTAATATGTATTCTGACAGTTTATTTCTGCGATGGTTGTTTTTATTGATACTTTGTGTAGGCTGTTAGTGTTTATATTTCGGAATTCTCGAGCTATAAGCCAGCCTCAACTATATTTTTCAGCAAATGGAGGTATTTGTGAAGTTCCCAAAATATAACCCAATCATATCTTGACAAACGAAATTTGTCTTTCACACCCGATGTTTTTGAACGGCTACTCCGAGTAACTTCCAGACATACATTTCTTATCACGTGATCAAACTATCTTCTACCCACAGGAGTAAATTTATGAACGCAGCCTAGTCGTATGAACTGATAGCCTTCGTAACATTTCAAATATTTTAATTTCGTTTCTTCAATGACACGTTTTATAAGACACGTTGTCGTACAACGTAGCATTATAAATTACAGCTATGAATTACAGTATGAAACAATTTTCGTTATAGAAAAAAAAGGCGGTTTCAATACAGCTGACGAATTTTGCGATGTTATCCGATTCGATTCATAATTGGTGTGTTCTTGGAGTCGGAACAAAATTCATGAATTCAATATGGCGACTCCTTGATGGCGAGCGAGTGTGATAATAGGGTCATAAACCTGTGAAGCTTTGGCCGAATTGATTGTTGTTTTACGATATCTTACCACACTAATACCGTAATAGAATCAAAATCAAATCGGAATATTCTTTCATTCTCGAGAAAATCGAAATCAAAAATAATTATTTGACAGCACCATATTTCTGCTGACGTCACCTGTTAGATTGGGATTGTAATTTGTCAATTATTAATCATTATTTTAGGACACCATTTAACCATTTCAATATATTCAAAAGTGCGCTTATTATCATTTATAGAACGCAAGACAGGTATTTTACATGAGTTTTTAATATTTTTGTAGGAATCTCAATACCATCACTTTTACTACGAAGTCAATCAGACGACGAATCGAAAACGACGAATCGACGAATCGAAAACACTATAAAATAAATAGAGGAATGAAAGCAATTCAATTAATAACTTTATTGTCTGGGAAAAGTAGGTAAGTGTAGTGGTGCATCTGCTTAAATCGGTAATACCTAAATGGGCAACACAAGTTGATATTTTATGTTCATATTCATATAGATAGAATACACAAGAATAAATGAGGAAGTTGAGAGTTATCTTGGTTCATCTTGTGGAATTTGTTGTAGGACCTCACAATTTTCATAATTATTATGAACTACTCTCGGAACTATTTGATCCATGTCCGTCTTCATCAACCTAAAAATGTAGGTATATTCATTTTGGAAATTAAATTCATGATTCACAAAAAGTATTTTTTTGCTAAGAATTCATATATTCATGACAAAGATTCAAGTTAAATCAGGTTATTATCATGTGATGTTCTTCAGTGGAATTGCAACAAAAAATATTCCATACATTTTACCAAAGTACTACTATATTATTGTACCAAAAATGAGGACATGAATTTGAACTCACATACAAATTATCTCCACAGCACTTAACTGCAGATGTAGCTGATGATATGTGTTGTCCTATACTTGGAGTAGGAACCCACGAGAATCCACATTCATGTTGCTACATGAAGAACAAGTTCTGGAAAAATTGGTTGGTGAACAGTATAATGATACGCCAAACAATAAAATAAAATTCAGTAACTTACCTTAAATCTAGAATTTAAATCGCCCAGTAATTTTTTACCGCCAACTGTTGAAGATGACAGAGATTGTCAATTCTTCTTCCACTTTGATCAATGGAACAGAACCTGAACCAACCTGCCGGGTGACGTCACGTTTTTAGAAAAGGATGGAGAATTTTCGATCTTTGAATGCCAATTTTGGAAAAACCTTTGACGATAAAGATTTCAAATAAATATAGACGTATTCTCTGGAGGCCCACATATATACTTTTTGAAAAAAGTTTACAACCCTATTGTCCGGTTCGATTCAAAATTGGTTCGTAACAGTTTCAGTATTCGAAGATTAAGAATATGATATGAATAATCGATTCTGCTTCATCTGCTTCATCGATCTAAAGTTATTCAGTACTGCGGCGTTGCTGCTTTTATTGAAAATAAGTAGTAATTCTGATATTTCAAATAGAACCCCCATGATTTTTTTGCATTAAGATTTTTTCTGAAGAGCTGCTTTCGTCGATATATAATATTTGGGGTCTAGCGGGATGATTACAGAGGTCTGAAATATCGAGATCCTTCAACTTTTGGAATTATCTGTATAGAAACTATTCACTATTGATGGAAACGGCTCAAATTAAATTTGCATTAACCTACTGGCATTTAATTGGAACAAATACATGGTAGTTTGGTCTTCAGAATTGTGGTCAGAAAATTATTTCAAACTATATACCTAAATAAAATATTTTTTAATACATGGTGTATTATTCAATTTTCTTTGTATTGATATATGGTCACATAGACACTGAATATACCTGCTGAAAAAAGAAAACGGGATATGTAATAAGAGATGTCAGTTTGAATTGGAAAATCAACCTGTCTCGGGATTTTTTTATGCTTTTTACATTTTCACCATACTGTATTACAGATCAACGCGATATTGATCATCCTTCGCTTATATCTGGCATATTCTGTGCTGGCGGATAACGCACTGGAATATTTATATGCTGGTAATTTTTTCCATATCTGCATAATCCATCATTATAGTAGTAGTCGAAATTTTTAAACAATATATTTTTATACATGTCTTACCCTGGTGGTATAAGCTCCCTCTGTCGCACTCTCAATCTCTCGGCTTAGACCGAAATCGGCTATCTTACAAACTAATTGTGAATTCACCAATACATTTCTTGCTGCCAAATCACGATGTACATAATTCATCTCACTCAAATATTGCATGCCAGATGCAATACCCCTCAGCATACCAGTCAGTTGAATCATTTGGAATTTACCATCATTTGCCTGGAACAACAACGTAATATACAGTGTTAGAAATAATACCAAATTATCTATTTCTTCAATCATTTACGATGTCAATGTATAATAATATCTCTGAATTTGAAATTTGACATAAACGATTCAATATATATTGAATATTATTGAAGAGTTATGTACATATTAAAAGAATCTCTGATGTAATTTATTATCAGAAATGTTTAATTATTAGAACACCAAGTGAGTTATTAGTGTCAACCTAATAATCACTGAAGATAGGACAACCAGAGAATATTTAAATTCAATTGAGTGGATGAGTGAATCACAGAAACTCGGAAGAAAATATTTGACATGCAACAGAAGCAGTTCACAGTGTTTATTCGAGATAAGTATCAATTGAGGCATTTTTTCGCGAGAAACTGTTTTGAAACTATTTGAAACAGTTTTGAAACACTCCATTTTCTTGAACCATTTGCGACGTCACAGTTGATGCTGGTTCCAAACGTTTTGAAAGCGTCTCCTGGACCGTTTCAATCATGTTTCAATATGGCGAACTGTCATCTGAGGTTAAATAACTATGACACGTGACATTTTGAAACGTTGTATTTTTTCGGCTCATAAAATGATGACGTAGAGGTATAAACTGTTATAAAACGGTCTTCGAAACTGTTTCGTCGCAAAAAAATTTTTGTATTTCTCAACGAAAATGTTCCTGAATATAAACCAAAGATGGATAGACATAGGTAATAAAACTAATATTCACTAGTTAACTTTCATCCAGAAAATATTGAGAAATTTCAGTAGGAACGAATGATTTGACCTTGAAAAATAAACAAAAATTCTTTAGAATAGTAATTGATTTCCATTCTGATTATTTTCCAGAAATATTTTGTTAATGAACGATATTTCATAGTTAGGAAACTTAATACGAAATATGACATAGTTATTAAATTTTCATTCATTGCTTTCATTTCAGAATCCGATCTCCCAAGAATATTGAGAGGATATAGGCATTGGATTTTTTTCTGGAATTTTAAGTTTATGAAAATACAAAAAGACTTCAATAGGTAATGAGTTCCATAATTTCGTCGTTCGATAGAAAAAGGAATTTTGATAAATGGGAATTCGCCAGGACTCGAGCTTGACAATGAAAGGTTAGCCAGTCGCGATTTCTGATGAGCAGCGTCAATGAAAATATCTATCAGCATCAGCTTGTATTGAATCTGAACCTCAAACATGTGAACAATACTCCATGACAGGTCAAATCTGTGCTTTATAGATTATGAAAAGCTGAGTATCAGGTGAAGTAAAATTATATAGCATTTGAAAGAATGTTCAATTGTCTTACAGGATATTCGATAATGCAAATGGTGTTTCATTTGAAAAAATGCACTTTCTACCATTATATTCCATCTCTCGGTGAAATCACAAATTTGTAACGACCCTGTATAATGAAGAACGAATGTCCTCAAACTCAACTTATATACATAGTTGAAATATACCCAAAATGTCAGCTTTCTACAAATCCAACATAACCTTGGTACAAGAAACCACAATGATATGAAACTTCCCAAAGTGGAGAGAAATATTGCTGTGTGAATAATTTTACTAGTTGAGCCTTAATAGCTATCAATGTAACGAGATTATTATGCGATTTATAATAGTCGGGGACATTGCTAGGTTACAAGGCGTCAGCCGAGTCAACCGGAATGTCCGAGACGTTGTTAAATCGCTAATAATCGAGTTACATTCAAAGCTTTATCGTATCATTGACAACGGCGATGCGAAAAAAAAAAGAAAATGAATGAATATTATTTAGTATCTAAAGTATTATGCTTGTATCTTACGTATTATGCTTTCGTAACTGACGTAATTTATGGTAACTTAACGTATTATGAGTTACTAAGGTTTTGGTACGTCTATGATTTATTTTATCAATAAAGATTTTATATAATAATGTATCAATCTTCAATGATACGATGAAGGAGAATAATAGGCTTTGTGATGAAATTAACGTAGGTCACAGTTACAATGCCATGTTAAAAAAAAAGACAAATTATACTCTTGATACTGTGCCTGATTTGATGTCTCGAATTACTCAAGATTACTGCATATAATTGTTTATTTTTTCATCGAATATTGCAATTCTTATTGTCTTCGTTCCAATATTGAATGTATAATCTTGGTTGAACTTGCTGAACATGTAATTCTTGTGTGCAATTTTTTGTGCCATACCAGATATCTTAAATCTGCATTAAACCATTTGGGGTATGTTGATGATTTGAATCTTTTGAGCGGCACAAATAAGGCAGTAGCCATATTCAAGATATTATAAAATTCTGCGATTTCAACATTAATATCCGATGAATCAAGAATTTCATTCCAGTTTATGGCAACCAAGTAGTTATTGAGACCTTCATAATCGGCATTTTTGAAGTCTAGTAAAATTCTGTGTAATCTATGTTTTGGGTAGTAGATTCATGAAGCGATATACTGAAGGTGTAACTTATATGATGTATACTATTCTGGAAAAGAGGATCAACTACAGTGAATATTTCTGGGTCATGAACATTCGTGAACAATAAATCCAAAAAAACATTTCTTAAATTAGGAATCATATTTCTTCAACGACAATTTAGAGATCCCCGAGGACAGTTGACTAACATTTCGGTATCGCCACTAATCCAATCTGCTTCTGGTACATTGAAGTCACCAAAGATGAAGAGCTCACAGTGTTTATGACTCATAAGTACTTCTTCGACCGCCTGACAGTGTTGCAGATATAGATTCTCAGCTGCTTGAGGTGGAATATAAACCCCTCCCACTATGAACTTACTCTTCTTGGTAGAACACAGTAAAAATATCTGTTCAACTGATTTGATTGATAACTTCACTTTTCTCGTATTTAACGTATTCTTTACAAGTTTCAGAACTCCTCCTCCTCTGAGTTTTGAGCTTGTTTCACTACTACGATCGCATCTGAAGATATCAAATGAGGAAATTCTGATTTCAGAGTCTAAAATATCTTGATAGCCAGCTTTCAATTAGAATTATGATATCATATTTAGAGCATAGCACTGATTCTATTAGGTCTTGTATTTTTGTACGAATGCCACCAACATTCTGACAGTAAACTTGTAGTAGGGTAACTTCTAGTTTTTTTTCTATTGTTGGAATGCCTCGCCTGTACCTGATGATCAAGTTCTCCTCACCGTTTGCTTGCCGCAGGTTGATCTCTTCCTTAACCTTTTTGAAAAAGTCCTGTTGCATTTTTGTTTGATCATCGCTTATTTTAATCGAATTACTCTGCAATTTCTTTTTGGATTTTAATAGTTGCTTAGCAGTTTGATTATTAGAGAATATCACTTTGATGGGTCTGGGTTTTGGGTCCCCTGCACGTCCTACTCGAATTACTTTCACAATATCTTCAGCGATTTCTATCATATCCATCATAGCTATTATTTTGCTGACTTCTTTCTTATCTTCTACAATTCTTTCACCTAATTCCTGGGACGATTCCTTTATTTTATAAATCATAATATTATTCGATCTCAATTGAAGTTCTTTCAACTCTTCAAATATTGTTTCGAACGATATGTTCGACCCATGATTCTTCAATGATTTTATCTCTGATGTGAGTCCATCTATACGTTTGTTTTTATCCTCCAATGAAGAATCATATAAGGATTTGAGCTCTTTAATTTCGGATTGTAATTCTTTCATCATAGTTTTCAGTATAGGTATTTGCATCAATCCATTTTCACACTCATCACAGAAGGATTTCAACTTCCTCTCGCCTGCAAGTTGCAAACATCTCATCTCAGTAGAAGTAACTTTTGCACATGCAACGTGAAGAAGTATTTTGCATCCATCACATCTAAATGAATTTTTGTCATCGACTGCATCTTTTCTGCATCTCAAGCACTTGCTCATGGTTACAATTTATGGACGCCCTGTATTCGAAATCGATGGTGTAGATAACGAAATATCGGGCAAGAAGTTTGGAGTTTTTACTGCGACCGGTGTATACTAATTTGCGGTGAACTTTCTGCTTGAGGTCCTATATGACTCCAAGATTTGATTAGATCAAAATATCTTTTAATGATTCCACCCAATTTGAAATATTTCACTATGAGAGGAATCTTCGATTCATCAGCTTCAAATTGATATAACTTTCTGATATTTATTCACACTTTTACTACACTTTTGCTTTGTTAACTAGCTGCACTACATTTAGCACAAGCACACCTATTAAGTATGTAAGTAAGTATTAAACAGATGTTGAGATATGGCAATATTCCATATATCTGGCAGTGGAACTATTGGATATTGCCATAGAAAACTGTAATTATCAGAATTATTGCAGCAGAAAGCTGCAATATCTCAGTCGAATGGATGTAACTATGGTTGCATAGATTGCAGAATACAAAGCGTGCCAGCGCCATCTTACAGATCAGAAACGAGAAATTTGTCACTTTACATGAACCTTGAATTGTTATTCAAATGTAATCATCGTTTATATTCGATGTAAATTCATGCATTCAATGAATATTTTATTTTCGAACAAAAAATATAAATCTATAAAAAATGGTACATGATAAAATGGATTAAAATTCAAATATTGACCCACTTACCCTTAAGAAGGTATCCAGAGATCCATTCTCCATATATTCAGTAATAATCATTACGGGATTCGATTTGGTAACAACTCCTTGCAGAAAAATAACATTCGGATGTTCGAATTGGCCCATGATAGAAGCTTCGGTTAGGAAATCATTACGGGATTTGTCCAAGGAACCAGCTTTCAGTGTCTTTATTGCTACATCTATGTCGACACCGTTCATTTTCAGTTTTCCTCGACATACATCTCCAAATTCTCCACCACCTATATACAATACAAACGTAAAAAATAATATTAAAAACCTGTTAATAATGAATGAATACGTTAGAGACACATTCAGACTGTTCAGCGTAGTTCATAATTGAACATTTTTGTGTAGTCAATTAAAATTATGGCATAATTAAGTTTTTCATCTGAATCCATGAAGGTTATCATGAAAATAGAAACCAAAATAACTTTCTCCACTGGTTTGAAACACAGTTACTCATGACTGAAAATAATGTATTGTGAATTAAGTTCAGCTAGGAAAAATGCAGAAATACAACTTTCCAACAATAATAATTATTTTGATTTTGGAATGTTGAAGCTAAAGCTACTGAATTTGGTTGAATTGTAGGCCATAGTCACTGAAAATATCCTGTTAGGTAAATATTTTGTTTACATTTTTAGGAACAAGCCGGCCTCTGAGTATAAGGCAGATACCCACAAAGAAGAATGGACACCTACTACTTCGACTCCCTTCTCACCACTGCATTTTTGGTTCGATAGAATTGATATATCATTAATGTAGGGGAGGATGAATCTGATGAGAGTAATGAGGTGGAATTAGTGAAAAGTTATCCCTTGGCTCAGTACAGAATGATAAATCCACCTGCTGATGGTGTAGTTATTTTGGACAATGAATGATTTCACTTTCTTCACAGAGTGATTGTAGCGCAAAGTTCGATATCTTTGTCGCTATTGGATTTAAAAGAAAACTTCTGAGAAAAAATGTGAGACCCACCTGGAGGCCATATTTTCAACTTCAGGAATTTTTGGTGTCGCAACTTTACATTATTGATCAAAACGGCTTGACATGTCCCTATTTTGACTCTAGATTTACTGTTTACTGACATATATTAAAACAAATATAGGGTTGTTATGAATTCTCATTTTTGAACTGTACAAATTAATAAATCACCTGAAATTAATATAACGAAAATAAACTATTATTGCTGCCAGGTGAAATTAATAAAATTGTAGGAAAAGTTCAAGTTCATCAGAATAGATGTGCATTCACAAATGTATTTGGATTCAAGTAAAAACAGAACAAAAATAAGGTGAGTTGATGTTTATGTCTGTCCTATGATAAATTTGGTCAATCAGAATAATTAATTATATTAAAAACAACTATTCAATTTGTCAAGTAAAGGATGTATAATATATAAATAAACTTGAAACCTTTTTTGTGATATAAAATGCAGATTTTCAAGTGTGTTTACTACGTAGACATTGAATTATAGGACATTTGAATAGTACGTAGCGTTAAAACCCTTTAGTGACACATAAATTAGGCAATTTTTAGGACCGTCTCCCTGGAGAAAATGCGAGCATGAGTTTTGGTTACATTAAATTCTACTAAATTCTCAATCAAAAGCCTTTTTGAAAATTATTACAGCCTGATCTTAATTTACAGTATTAGCCTTTACCTGCCCCAGTCATGTACCTCTGGCTTCGTTGGATGCCCAGTACAAATTACTCATCTGAATCATTTCAAAAGTTCCAAAACAAGTTTCGTGAGAAATATTCACATGATGGATTCATTTTTTTAAAACATTTCATGTTATGTGAAGCATTCCAGAAATATTTCAGATGATGTTTCTCACGTTTTTGCGTGACATAAGTTCTATGAAACATTTCTGATAGTGGTGATATGAAACATCTCGATGTTAACACAATTGTAGATGTTTTGGATTGCTCCGTGTGATGAAAAACGTTTGTCAAATATCCCTAAAAATATGTTTTGTGGTAATCACGAAGATAACTTTTTCAAAAATTTGCAAATGAGACCTTGAAGGTATCATATGAAACATCTCAATGTTGACACGATGGAAACATTTCTGAATGCTCCGTGTATTTTTTTATTTTCATCTATAATGATCGTGAAAAAAGTTTGCGTTTCAAAAAGATCTGGAAAGTCCTCAATAGGTACTGAGTTCCGCAATTTCGCATTTCGATAGGACAGAAAATTTTGGAGAGATCTATTTCATAGTAAACGACACAGTTGTTCCGGTGAATCAAACGTTGGAAATTTTCCAAGAACGCTCCCATGCCGAAGTATAGTTCAAATGCTATATACAGGGCTATTCAAATTCGAGTCTATGCATGGGGATTTCGATAACGGTAAGAGAAAGAGGGTTTGTTAAATGGGGGCAAAGTAGCGTATTTCAGAGGTTAATTATATGAATGAAAAAATCTGAGCTAGTTTCTTCAGTTCTGAAGTTATACGAAAAATCGAAAATTTCGAAATTCTTCTCTTGCCTATAACTTTTTATTTTACGAAGATTTTTTTTAAATTTTGCCACTTTGCCATAGCAACTTTTTGTAGCCTTTTCAAATATCTTAATAAAAATTATATACAGGGTATCGTATAAATTGGGCCACCCTCAACTTTTAATTTTCAAATACGGACCTGTATTTTTTATTGCATTTTTTTGAATGGCAAGAGTCATGTTTCGTATTGACGTAGTATGTTCATCTGAATTACAGAGTGTTTTGATCATGGGTTGCGTGAACTGAAATGTGGATGAATTCTTGAAGAACACAATCTTCGTCGAATAATGTTGATTTTCTTCCAAATCCTATGCATTCTATACCTTATTCTATGATGTATTTTTTTTTAATTACAGCTGGAATTTAAAATAAAATGAAATTTTACTGGTAATAGTTCAATATTTCCAAAACACTCTGTAATTCAGATTTAAATACTACGTCAATATGAAACATGACTCTTGCCATTCAAAAAAATTTAATAAAAAATACAGGTCCGTGTTTGAAAATTAAAAGTTATTTATATATATTTATACGATACCCTGTATATAATTTTTATTCACATATTTGGAAATGCTACAAAAAGTTGCTATGGCAAAGTGGCAAAATTTAGAAAAAAAAACTTCGTAAATTAAAAAGATACAGGCAAAAGAAGAATTTCGAAATTTTCGATTTTTCCTGTATAACTCCTGAACTGAAGAAGCTAGGTCAGATTTTTTTCATCCATATAATTAACCTCTGAAATACGCTACTTTTAACCCCCATTTAACCAACCGTTATCGAAATCCCCATGCATAGACTCGAATTTGAATAGCCCTGTATATGATATATCTCCAGAAATTCAAAGCAAAAATGTTCGATCATCAAAGGAGTTTTGAGGTCCTGTGAACCACGATTCTAACCAAGGATAATTGACGAACCAAGCAGTGATAGCGGTGAGGGAGTAGTAACATATTGAGATAATGGTAGCCATTATTTCAAGTAGTATTCTCTACCTTTAATATCATTAAATTTTTCAATTCGAGAAATTTTGTGATTGTAGTGCAAGCATAGCAAAGCTATTACTGAATGTTCCAAAGCAGAGATGCCAAATTGAAACGGTAGATTCGTTTTGAAAAATAAGTAGGACTATATAATATGTATGTTTGTATTCATGAAACCGTAAATATCTTGAAAACGGTATTTTTTCCGGAATCAAACAGGTACACATTTTTTCCTGGATATTGAATAAGAAACTCGAAAAAAACATTGGGAAAAGGGACCATGACACCCTTCTACGCCACTGGTAGCCGGAATATTACATAATTTGTCTTTTTAGTTCAATTAATTGAAATTCTGACTCATTTGTATGCATCGCATAATGATTATTTCTATACCGATTGAATGACATCCATTTTTTTATATACATCTCTCATGACCTAGAACTAATGAGAGTAATACTTCTAGAGAAGTCAGATTTATATCAGCCGAATTATAAGTCATCAACCGAAGTCTGGCATTTAAATTCATAGGAAAATATCTGCTGAACGGTATGAAAATGGTACTTCTTATATCTGGCATAGCTTTTTAGTTTGAATCAACTTACCGATAATTGCTTCAATTGTAATGCAACTAGCATCAATTTCTCTTGCGAATTCTCTCACTGCTTGATTTGGATCTTCATAAGTGTGAGGATCGATATATGTTCTTGAAGAACCACTTATTCCCGTGAACAAAGGTGTGGTCACTGTAATAATAAACGTTTTTATATGATTTTTGCGACTTATTTAAATCAAATTTTTATTTTGAAAGTTGTCTAAAAAAAATAAAAGCAAAATTGAACAAAAATAATTACCATTTGTATGGGTGGTAACTATAGGAGGATTATCCAGATTATGATGAACTAAAAACAAAAAATGCACAAATAAGCAAAGCAACAAAATATGATCAATACCAAATCATTACAATATATAAGCAGTGAAGGTTACAAATGAAGAGTGAAAAAACTAATGAGAAAGAAAATGAGTGATATAACAGGTAAAAATTGCAAAATCTAGACTTACTGTAAGTTACTACCAGTCCTTTAAGGATAAGGGTAGGCGTGAAAGTGCATTTTTGGTGTTAATATTGAGTAAGAGGAAGCTACTTTAGTGCCGTCTAATTTTTGCCATATCTAACAAATTTGCTAGACGCCACCAAGTGCATTTCATATTCAATATGGAATATCGAGAATCAGTAACCACGGGTGAAAAGACGACGCTGTATGCTAGCAACGAGTCAATCTACTGTGTTAACATGGTATTATAATATTCTTTGAACGGTACGAATCAACAACGATGACAGTATGACTGCTCGTCTGATCGCAAGAATTCATATCCACATGAATACAAGCATAGCGATTAAAATCCACCAATCAGAACTATTATAGTTGCGCCTGCGTGTTACGAAGGATTTGAGACAACAGTCCGATGAAAGACTGAAATACGAAGCTAGCAGGTAAATACATACAAGGAAGATGGACGGAACGTAGTGTGCCAGCTTTACAAGCTGGCGTCCGGGGTTCGATTCCCATTACATCTTTTTTTTTTTAGTCAAGTCTCAAATATCTCTGACCGGGCATCCAGTCAAAGAGTATAGGTTTAGTAGAACCTATACTTTGTGACATCATTTTTGTGACCCAGTAGTTAAAGAGCACTTTTTTTAATCATATTTTCTTCCCTCAAAGGTCCCGACAAATAGTGATCTAGTGGTAGGTTAGTACGTTCAGGTCAGGTAAGTCTCATTGAATTAATATAGCGCGATAGCGCGTTCAAATTTCCCTTTCTTATTCAATCTAATTTTCCTTCTTCAAAAATTCACTAATAGCAGATAAGTAACCCACTAACAAGATGTGCCCGTCAATGCTATAATTTGGCAATATATTTTTAATGGTTTTGGAATCAGCCACAAGATGGAACTAGTGCCGTTGATTCCAAAGAGTGAACATAGCTTTTTCAGCTGCCATATCTGGCTGCCATGTTCAAGGTCAGATTTTTCTGTATTTTTCTTCATCGGTTTGTCTTTCGTCTTTTGTATTCAACTGTCTTCCACTTTGTTAATTTTCATTGATTTTTATCGACTTTTCGTACGGTGTATTTGTTCCCAGCAGTTCTCGTGAATATTGTGGTTTTACATCAGAATTTCATCCATATCTTTATCAAAGTACTATTGAACAATATCAAATACCTCAGTTGCATATTGCATACCTAATCAATTTTTTATTGAGAAATACAGTGACAGTGGCAATGTCATGATCAGAAAATAAAAATGTGAGTACCTACCTGAACTGTGGAAGAACACGTCGCCGAAATGTGGATTTTGTTTCCCAATCAAAGATTCGCTTCGAACAAAAAAATGGATCGTTAATTATTCAGGTACGTCAAACACTACCTATTTTACACTCTATTTACTATGTTCTGAGTGATATACTTGATTATTCTTTTTCTGTTACAGGAGATATGTTGAGCTAATAGATTCGAGTTGGGTAGAACTGCACAAAAGGCTAGTTTGTGAATATCATTTCACTGAGGATGATTATTATAGAAATCCATTGCTCAGGAATAGATTGAATATCTGAAGCACCTATGAAAACATTTTGTAGACCATCAGTATGATAAGAAAACGTTAATCAATTGATGAGGAGAGGGAAATCAGCCAATGTATCTTTAACTAGTATTATTAAATAATTACCACTTCCAATGTATTGTTAAAGATTGTATAAAAATAATCACTGACAATTCAATATTTATTCATATTACAAAACAGTTAAAGGTATTTTCATAATCACTTAATATTATTACATTGCTCGTTTTATTTTTCAAATTTATCTTTGATGTAGGTATTCTATATTATTTGTATACTAAAGTGGCAACTGAAATTATGATCATATGGCACCACACAAACAAATTTCTGAAGTTGATGTCAGCAATTTTCAGTAGTTATTTCATTTGAATCTGCTATCTGCTTCAATGGCGAATCTTCAATGCAGAGCTCATATTGAGACAATTTTTTCCAATCTTCAAGTTATTATCTACACCTGTCTTACGTGTTAATTTTGTTTAGACCAGGATGAATAGTTGATAGTGATTCATACCTATTTCCTCACCATATCAATGAAAACTCTGTTATCAAACAAAACTTCTCTTTTCTCTATGAGAAAATGAAAAATGAGCAAAATGTGAAGTGAATAAATCAACTCGAGTACTGCAATCTAAGTTCGTGAAAGTTCGTAATTCGAATTAGCTGCGAAACGCTAAATTCACATCAACAAAAATAGAGATTCATGAATTAAACGCCATCTATGATAATACATTGAAACGAAAATCAATCACGTGACTATATTTCCAAATCTTCCATAAGACGTGCACATCTTGTTAGGGTTACTTATCTCTGCTAATAGTAATGATCCCTGCCTTCACTGATGTCAATAAACCTTCGTCAATACCGTCTTTATCGATACCAACCATTTCGAACCTACCGCCAAAACGTAAATGGTTGTTATTGGTGGATTTTAATAGCTATGCTTGTATTCATGTGGATTTCAATTCTTGCCGTCTGATCACCTTTCACAACCTTTAGTCTCAGAAGATGAAATATATTTTTATTTTCACATCTTCTAAGGACACTAAATGTAGTTCAGTATCATAATGTTTTGTAGGTTATTTTTTTGTAGAATATTTCAAAAAGCCGTGTTCAAGTGAAATATTCTTTTCTCATAGATATTCAAAAAGAGGGTCCAGATAAAGCTCTGAATGCATTGTTGTTGTATTCCAGTATATATATAAGAGTAGAGAGCAAGGTATGATCGGGAATAAAAAAGATGTACCAAATCAGCCAAGAGAAATTGATGAAATTTTTTTTTCTAGTTTCTGAAATAACCGCTACAGGGCGCATTCTTAGAAAACCGCCATATTGAGGTGCTGCTTTTATAACATGGATAAAAAGTTCATAAATTTTCACGTGAGCTCGCTTTAAAAAGTTTTACTCATTTTAGAAAATGAGGGTTGAAAAAAACGTATTTCAAATTGAAGGCTCATTTGAAAGATAATTTTCACACTCATTCTAATGTCTACTTTATCATCGCTACTTCTTACCTCGTCTCATAGAGAACGCTGTTTACACGAGCTTATGTTTTTTCGATTTTCTGGAAAAAATCAAATGGGACAATGCATGTTTCATCACTGTACTTGAAAAGCATATCTTCATTTTGGCGCAAATCGTGATTCGATATATCTGTTCGTTTTTGAGTTATTTCCAGATAAATAATTTTAATGAAGAAAAGCATGCTTACCGTCAATAATCTACTCTTTTTATGATGATTGGTATCTTCAGTGAGTCTAGGTAAGTTTATCGCAGTTCTCTGTGCTTCTTAAAAATGATAATTATTACAATCCCTTCGATTTTCACAGCCTTTATTTCGGTTCAATATTCCCGCAATTTATCCAAAATAAAAACTGATCCACATATCTTGATATGAAACGAACATGTAAAGCCTTTTAATCTAAAACAAGACCTTTTTCTAAATGATATAATATCGATGAAAAACTGCTTTCCTACTATTTAATTTCAGTTGAAATATATTGTCTTGTCTTCAAAAAATGTTAGTTACTTTTAGTTAATGCAGTTTATGAGTTAAACATGCTCAATATGTTCGTTTTTTGTGAAGATATCATTTGAATTTTGGATAAATTGCCAGAATATTAGACTATATCAAGTGCTGAAGAAACGTTGAAATTGTAATATTATAAATTTTGCAACTAGCACATAGAAATATGAGTAAATTATACTCAATGTCTACTTACTGAAAATATCATTCGTATAACATAGATGAGCATGATTTTTCTTCATCAAAATCAGTTACTTATGAATAACTGATATTTTCTAGAAGATATAAAAAACAGCACCCTCTAGAAAAAGAAGTAGCGACTGCAATCGAAGTAAGCATTCCAATGAATATTTCAAACGAGCCTAAGTTGATCAAATTTGAATAAATGGTATGGAAGATAAAGCAATTTAAAAGATGTTTTCCGACCCTCTTTTTTGCAGATTTCCCAAAGAAACATCATCGTGCGTGCGTCCTATAGCGATCATTTTATAAACTTAAAAATATTCTCCATCAATATCTCTCAGCCGATTTGGTGAATATTTTGTTACAGCTTAACTCTTTGCCGAATTCTATTGGGTAAGTCTCCAAATTGTCAACTCATCTTCAAGTAAGATATCGTTACATGGGATTTAGGTGGTTTGCTGACCATCTATCCTACCAAATATTGCAATCCACACATGACATTCATGTGTTGGAATATTATAGTATAGCACATATCAATTTCCATCTAGATTATGTGGATGTAGTTTACCTGCTTAACAATCTTATGACGAGAAATAGATATTTCTATAAGGTCATGAAATAAACTTTACAAAAGAAAGGCTACCATAACTTACAGAATCGTTGAAATAAATATGTTTGAACCTAGTCATCTCAGAAACAGGCACAGTAAAATATAATATGGTTTGATATGCTCTACCTCTGCACTCAAAATATCCATTAAGCATTAATATACAGGTTCTTCAACCTGTAAAACATTATGATGCTTGATAATGAAATTCAGGGTCTTCACGTATAGTTTGAACCCCCTTAACTTCTTATGTAATTTTTCTGGTAGATTTCATATAAGTAAACAAAAAAACAGTTGAAGATCTGAAAAAGAGGTACGGACACCAAACTTATTTTTTTCAAATATATCTATATATATCTTGTCACTTTTGAATAGACTATATTTTTCTGATTTCAAATTTATATACATATATAATGTTATCACTGACAGATTTCGAGTTATTTGACGTTGAAATTAAGATTTTATACTGATTCTTTCACCTAATTGAAGGAAAGCTATGGAAATAATTGAAATATCTGTTGTCAAATTGATGAATGCTATAATAGCCCCTTTCGTTTGTATGCAAAGTGTAGCACTCTCCTACACCTCGTGTATTTTGCACCACTTTTGAGCATTTGTTTCGCGAGGTGTATTCTACACCAGTGTAGTTTATCTAGTTTATCTGGTCTAGTTTTTCTAGTGTATAAATACACTAGAAATTAATTTAAAAATTGTGTGGTGTGGTCACATGCAAACAAATCCATGAGAACATCAAATCAATGCTAAATAGGTATGATGTTGGTAAAATTAAATTCTAAATTTGCGATGAAATAGTCACTATGGAAGAGGGTGATGAATATTTGTTGATGATTGATTAATCGTCTTCAGATGATGAATTCACCATTCAGTTCTCAAAAACTATATGTTATAATATATCAATCAACAATCATAAAAAACATCAAAAATTCACGTGACTGTTCAAGTTTCTCATTCGTCTGAAAATCATTAGGATAACTGCACTGAAAATCAAATGTTTTCGAGTGTGGTGTAGATTACACGACACCGAAAAGCAGACGAAAGAACCTAATATGTCATAGATTTTACGATATTTGACGTTTAAATTCAGGTTTCATCCGGATTCTCTCTCGGATTAGAAAAAATAAAAAATATATTTGTTGTCAACGATTTCCAAATATTGTGCTTTCATGATTTCCCATATTTCTCCATCATACAAACCCAACTTTCTTGAGGCATGCGCTATAGACTATATATAACACTATATTCCCATTGTGCGGCTTCGGCATTTTTATCATTTTCCAAATATACTAAGAGTAAAGCCCACTAAGGCAAATAACCCCACAAATAACTGCCATATTGCATTCCTCATTTTTACAATAGATATCTTAATTATTTCCATAACTACCCTGATCATCTATGTCCTAATCAGCTGAAAGAATCCGTATAAAATCTGATTTTCAACGTCAAATATCTCGAAATCCAATCGAGATAACATGATATATGTAGAAATTTGAAATCATAAAAATATACTCTATTCAAAAATGATGAAATATATAAGGTGTTCTATTTGAAAAAATATATTTGGTGTCCGTTAATTTTTTTCAGACCTTCAACTGTTTCTTCTTCACATATATGAAATCTACACGATAAATTACATGAGACTGTTTTTTGAAAAATAAAATTGAACAATAGATAAAAAGTTAAGGGAGGGTTCAAAATAAACGTGAATACCCTGTACACCAAATGCCCCAGGAAACGATGAAAATAATTAATTCCGAGTTCAAAACTAATATTACGGGAATCATAAAAATCTAGCCAATATCTGATCATCAATATTCCACAAGTATGAGGAATCCGAGTGCTAAATCTGACATGTCCACTATATTCACAGAATAAACAGAGTAGCAAAAAATCATACGACAAAAATCTGATATCAAACCTTTGTTAGTTTCGTATTAAATAGGAAAACAGCACAAATAATTCAACTATACCCCTACAAATAATAATCCATATTATATTATATATTTTCCATTACCGCCGTTTCGTCAATATTCTCCGCAATTAAAAATGAGGATGTGTATATTTTCGTTGTCTTCCTTTTTTGGGCAAATAGAACAATAAAGTTGATATTACTTATTGGATGAATATTTGTCATGAAGAATGTTTTAAATACGAAGAGCCGGCAAGGTCACCACGCATTAAGATTTTTTACCATTGAGAAGAATAAAAGACCTCACATATAGGTGCAATCCTGATTCGTGAAATGCTTTGGAAGCAGCAGTGTGATATGATTTCGATTACCTGCGGTAGAATTATGTAATGATTGATGTTAATCATGTCAGAAATCGAACTAAAATATGTTTCGATTTCAATGATGTTAAATTTGAACACATGTTGTTAATAATTCTATTACTACGTATCGTATCGTAAAAAGAAAAGTGGCTCACCCCTATAACTTTTTTGTTTTCGGAAATAATGGAATTTAAGTTGATGGATCTGTTTAAAAGTTTAAAAGTAGCTCATCTTAATAGCAAATACCGAATTCACCGTAAGTGACATAAACTTTCGATTTTTAAATAAATGAAATTTAGAAGTAGATTCTGGAAATTGGTAGAGGCAGTGAAGGAAACAGAATCTAACTAAAATAATTTCGTTATTTCAACACTTCCGTTCTCTCTGGACTATTAATCTTTCGCGAAAAACATTGCATCGTTGTAGGATTTCAGAAATATCAAATTTGGAAGTGATATTCAAATTTGGAAGTGATGTTTGGTTTCACGGCCGTTGCTATGGGTAAAGGCCGCGAAATTGAATTTCGCGGACTGTGCTGAAAACGCGAAATATTGACTTCGCATGCGATTGCAAAAAAAGTTTTTTGTACCAGATGGCTCCAAATGTTCATAATTTATTGTCACTTTTTCTAAAAAAATTCTAATCATTGATAACGGTTCATTTTGGGTAGAGGGATGTGTCCCATTGAATATAACAATGATGACACAATAACAATAACGATATTTCTTTGTTGGATTATGGATGTTTCCTTCACTGTCTATACAAATTGTCAGAATCATTCTACTTCGAGTACAATATATCTGTACTTTGTATATATTGTTACGAATTGTGTTCCGAGAATACGGGAACCGTGATTTGGCTTCGCGATAGCATCAGACGCCGACGTACCTGTTTAGCGGATTATACAAAGTCGTGGCTGACAATTGAAGACCCCCCATATTTCCTAGAATTTTTCGAGTATTCGAGTTAAGAAGTGTTTTATCTGGAAGGACCGCAATGCCGCGGAAAGTTAGTTTATCTCCGATATAAGTTTTGTGAAGATAGAGACCTGTAGGGCAAGCAAAGCGAATATCGAAGTGTTTTTTAAATAAATGTTCGTTGAATTTTGATTTGACTTGATGTGTGATGTGGGGACTCAAGAATTTAAATAACTACCACTATTATTATTGTTTTTTTAACATGATAACCAAGAACTAAATCACTAAAATTTTATCTTACCATATAACAGGACAAAGCAGATTTTGCCTTCGAAAGCCTCAACGTAATATACATCTCCATGCTATTTTTTTCATATGGAGTAAAAGATGTCTCAAAATGTGATACTAACCTTCGCCATTTCTATATTCTAATGTATCACAATCACTAGGTTGTTTTTTATTGCATTCATCACTGGATCTTGTTCTTAAAAAGACGACAGTCAAAACAATCACCGCAACAAGAATGACTACAACTGCAACAATTCCCCCAGCTACCAATTGAAGTCTTAGGCCTTCTTCATCTTCGATATATGCTGAAAAGCATTAATGTTTTTCGAACTAATGAAAAAATCGCATTATATACCTGTATTCATCACTTGTCCAGTAATCTTGAATATAACAGGTGAATAAGCTCCCCATCCTCTTTGTGTTTTTGCTCTCACTTGCAAACCATATTCTGTTTTCTGTTGGAGACCTGTTATGACAGCTACCAAATCATTGGTCAGCAAACTATTGTTACTGTAATCTATGTCATTTCTTTGAAACCATCGAACCTCAAACAAAACGTAATGAATACAATTAGAATAATTCGGGAAAGATGTTGCAACTCACTTCATATGTCTCCACAACATCGTTTTCCATATCAGCGCCATCATTTATTGTTGGGGCATCCCATGCCAGTACTATTTCAGTACTTTTAACAGAAGTAACTCTGATATTTGTTATACTACTAGCTACAGAAGCTTCTGTGGTCACTACAATGTCGGCATATTCAGGTTGTGCCCGCAATTGTAGTTGGGATACTCCATTTTCAGCGAAAATTTGGAAACGATATGTTGTCACAGCATTGAGACCACTTATAGTTATCCTAGTTTCATTGAAAGTTTCCTGAAATGAAAGTGCACCTTAGTTAGAAATGGAAAAAATGTATATTATGATACGTATTCAAGTGGTCCATTATAATACCTATTATTCATTATGGAACGAATTATTGGCATATTTAAACATGCTGAATGCTTATAAAGTGGGTTGTTTCGACATACTTCAATGTTCATCGACATTCTAGTCAGTTCAATCTTCACTTAAGAATAGGTAGCTTGTTCCATGTGGGATTAAAGGACTGCTAGAGGATATTTCAATTTCAATATACTTCGGTAAGAGTTGGTTATTGGAAAGACAATATATACGACATGTCAATCACAAGAGATCAACTTGAGATTGGAATTGAACAACAATGTGATGAAATAAGGAAAAACAATCTTGATCTGCAGCAGAAAATATCGTGATTCGTTGAAAATGTAGCAGAATATTAATATTTTTTTATTTAATTTTATTCAATTCATACACCCTTCAATAGTCAAAGCCAATTGCAGGAAAATGAATATAAACACTTCACTCTTGTCGATGGGAGGTAAGCTTTATAAACAACAAAAACAAAAAAATACGAAAAACAAAGGTGTATACAGATATGCAAACTACCATAACGAAATAAAATTAATAATCTATAAAAATGTTCTTCCAAAAGCAACAATTAAACATATCGAAGTAATCTTGAAAGGACTCTCTGAACAAACTCAATAAATAGGCGGAAATTTAAGTTAAATTGAGAAGAGACTGATTTCTTACTGGCAATCGAGGAACATGTACATTTATGAGAGACATTAAGTAAGGACAATCAATGTCATTATTGGGTAGCTTATAAAGAAGAACAACTCCACTATAGGTGCGTTGAAAAACTAGTGGGGCGGTATAGAACCTTCTCAAAAGCATCAATTAGGTTATATCTCGGTGTTAGTAAATACCATCAGTTTTGAACCAGATATGTTTCATACATCTTCTTTGGATCCTTTCAATATCATTTACATGGATATCATAACCGGGACACCAAACCAACGATGCATACTCCAATTAATAAGACCTCACAAATGCATTGAAAATCAATTTCTTGTGATAATTTCCATACATACATAACCAGCTTTTCAAGATCATTCTGAAGAATTGTACAATCATCTATCATTTCGAATCGTTGAACACATTTTTCCATCACATTATTCATCATGTCAAGTATTACTTATTTCCATTATCAAATTTAGGTTTCACTAATGAATCATAGTGGAAAAAAAGTTTGGATTACAGCGTTTTTTTGGAACAGTTAGTATAAAAAGAAGCTATCAAAGCAACCCTGAATACAAAAATTTGTGAAATATTAAGGTGTTTCCATAAATGTTGGTAACTCTCTAATGAATATATGGTGCAATCCAATGAATGTTGTTCAACCTTGCTTTGCGATCACTCCTTCATCTCTTTCCATTCAAGACTCCATTATTTGAAATATCCTTGATGGGTAGATTAAAAAATTCATAACACTTAAATGTCATTTCAGATATGCCTTTTGATGTGTTTTTACATTTTTTTCTAAAAATGAACACGTCGAAGGTTGTTCAAGGTCGATAATTTTCATTGAAGTGCACTGTATATGAATTTCATCTGAATGATTCGGCCTGTATTGAATTCCACAATCATTTCATTTTTGATAAAACTTACCATGCTCGGATTATATTGAACAAGACCTAAGCTACAGGCATCGCATTTTATTCTATAAACAGTATCAGTTCTTCCACCTTGTTTTTCAGGAGGTAGCCAACTCAAAATAACAGTTGACTGGTCGACGAAGCTAACGGATAAATTTTGTGGTGCTGAGGGTGGTTCTAATGAAAAAATGAAAATATATAGATGAGCATCAATATCCAATCAAATTACTCACGTGTGCATGGCATACTCTTTGGATCGATAGGTGATCGATAATATCCAGTGATACACTGACATTCCGTTAATCCATAATCCTGTCCAATCGAGAATTCGGGGCAAGGAAGACATGGACCATCACCAGTTTCTGCTTTATATGTTTCTTGTTGGCATACTAGAAATATAAAATTTAACTGAAGTCCAAGCTGATAGGTGATTGAATGAGAAAATAGTTCATTATCTTGGAAAACTCAAACCACCCTGTACACACTTTCAAGAGGAAAGATGGCACCCAATGGTATATTGTACAACGAGCATAGAATGACATAAATTTCCTACGAGTATGAAAGTTTGCAGCATGAGGTGTTGCCCAGCAATGAAAATTAATATTACAATAGGTGTGTTCGGTTATGAAAACTCGGAGCCGAGCGAGCAGATGCAGATCTACTACCACGTGACCACCGAGCGAAAAATATTTAACGAACGCTCGATCTGGAATGAGGACATTTGTGACAGCTTTTTCAAAACAAAACAGATTCATAGGTAATTCAACTGATAGTTACTTGCGAATGTATGACTGGAATTTATATGATCCACCAAGACAAGTAGATCATCCCACTTGTGATTACATAAATTACAAATGTAAGTTAAATGTTCATCTGCTTCAAACATTTCAGGTTCAGGTAACACTATATTTCTAAGGTGTATTCACTGACACCCATTCCAAATTTAAATATATTAATAAAATAATTTAAATATACTCTGCTCCCTAGTATCACCTAGTATACACCTTCTAACCATATATTCTTTGACAAGGACAAGTGACAATTAGGAAATCTGTCTGATCTTTCCTTCAATTCGGAGCTAATGGATTACATCTTTTACCTCGCACTCGCCACCGACTTCTATACCGAACACAAAACAGACGTAACGGAGGAAACCGATCTGAATTATCGAACGCTTGCTGAGCAGAGCGAGCAAATCGAGCGTTCAGATATGTATTAAATGAACACACCTAATGTACTACATTTAGAAATCATCATTGAACATACAATGAAGATATTTCGTGACAGTCGTAGAAAAAGATATTTCAGTGATACTACACTATTGTACAGAATAGTAGATTGTGTAACACTGATACCGTTCGGTGATTTCCCGTGTACACTTACACTATTTTCGTTGTTAAAATGTTGTAGCACGAAAAAACCAGTTGTTACAATCGATTTAGAGGAGGTGTGATAAGTGTAGTGCAAATGGATATTGAATAATATGAGGTAAGATGTATATATAATGATATATTTTGAAAAAAAAACAATTTCTTCGACAAAGTAATGGTTATATTTGTTACCCGGGAACCTTTTGTCCACATTTACTAAAGCATCAAAAAAATTGACATCAATGCCATTGATTGATCGTCGTCAGATGAACTTGTCAACAATTCATCGTCCGAATTCGCAATGATATTCTCTGTTATTTCATCATCACTGTACATTTTTGATACATTCAAAAGAGATTCACAAGCAACAAATAAATACAAAATAATTATAAGCATAACCTCCAAATCAAAATCCTAGGAAAGCACCGAACAGATGTTGAACTAATTACACTCTACTTCACTACACTCATCACAACGACCAGTGGTTGTAAGAAAATGTAGTGTACAATATAAATTTCATGCTTACACAGCGAACAGACCTATAGTTATGTTTTAGTATCTACACCTAGTGATTTTATGCATGGTGATGAACTTTTGTTCTTTTAAATGGAACACCATATCAAATCCTCATATTTTCTCTATTCCAACACAGGGAGTGCTCAACCAAAGAGAAAATTTGAAAAAGCAGTTCTGGATATACAGGGTATTCCATTTGAAATAACAGGCGTTACTTTTGGGTCACCCTGTACACAAAATAAAAGCTATCAAGTAGAGATAGATGAAGCCTTGCGGTTTTTAGCTTCTTATCCTAGTTTTTTGTGAAATTCAAGATAGCCTGATCAAATTTTGCATAACTGTATCACAGATTAGAAAACCTTACAGATGAGACAGTCAGACATAGCGAATAAAATTAGAAAGATATGTCTAAAGCGCACGATTTAAAGGTCCAGTCATAGATATGCGCAGACGCTAAATTATTGATCGCGTGTTTTGTTTACATCGAATACATCGTTGTCATCATTTTGTTGGTTATGTTACAAATGTTTTCGTTTCACACGATTCACGATCCAATATTCCGGATGAGTTTATGTTTCCACATTGCATAACATATTTTCCATGAACTATAATTCAGAAGAAGTAATAAAGGTTTCGAGGACTTTCACAACACAAATTGAAGGACCTGTGATCATAGGTATATACCTTCATTGTCTGGAATGTACAATAATATGTTTATGTTTATTGGCAATCATTACTGTGCATATAAAGATTGCAAATTATCTTCAAATAAAAATATCAAATTACATTATTTTCCCAAAGATGAAAAACTGTGAGTACTTTTATTGAGTGATATTATTGACTTCGATAAAATTTTTCGATTTGATGAGAATATCACCATTTTTCTCTTCCTATACTGCTATATCACATCTCAAGTTGAGGAAATCAGATTCTGAAAATTTATTAGGCAATCAAATCGTATTTTATTTTTCCTGATAACAATAAATGGGCTACAATCAAAATACTCTAATTCAATCGTAAAATCCATTCAGAATCCATTTTATTCCTAATAGACACTAATTTCTGATGACAACTTGTTCACAATAGATCACTCAGAAGTAGGTAACCTTTTATCACAGATCTCTTTTATTGGTGTTGATTATGCATTACTAAAATGGCAACATTGCACATCAGTAGTTCCAGCGGTGACGATTATCCGGCAACTGCGATGCCCTAAATTTAAAGGTCCGAGGTCAATGAAAACGGATGTCGGTACATCAAACAAAATGGGCGGAGTGTCTCATCTGTAAGGTTCTCTAATCTGAGACCGTATCATCACAAGGTGATTTTGAAAATGTATACTTTTGGACCTCTTCTATTTCTACGAAGTTATTATTAATTAAGTCAAGCTAAGATCTATGCCTTTCAGGTATATCTGCGCAGAATTCAATGGAAGTGTGAGGAATGGTTTTGGAGATACGGAACAAACTTTATTTTGACAAACCACCCTGTAACTTATAATTCATTCAATTCGTTATTTTTTCCGTCCCGATAAATATGATCATTTTTAAATAATTAGCTAATTCTATGAAATAATAGTGATATTATATTTGTAATGCTTTGTGAATTACCAGTTCAGTTTTTTTTTCAATTCAATGACTAAAATGATACTTATTGGGTAATGAAAGAAGGAATTTCTCACCGTTACAAGTTTGCTTATCCATATCAGGCTGAAAACCGGCTCTACACTTGCATCCTCCTACAGGAAGAGTCCATTTGCCGTCACCTTTGCAGAGATAAGTTGGAGTCGCTCCGACAACTTCAGCATTACTAACACACGTGCCATTCGCTTGTTCAATGATAGTGATTTCTTTGCCAGTGGGAGTAGAGGGAAATCTGGCAAAGTTTGTAGTCACTTCAGGGCAAACTATGTAGTATATCTGAAAAAGAATTCAAGAAATAAAAGACTACATTTTTCTAGGCCGTATCGGGTGATTTAGAATTCCTTCAATTAGTATCATTTTTCTTGATGTTTCCTGAAAACTATAAGAAAATATTGAACGATCACCATAGACCACATGATGATTAAACACGTTGATGTTTGAAAATCGCTGACAGATCAATACTTATTTTCTTTCATTTATTACAGAAACAATGTAACCTCAGTAAGTAACTCAAATTATGAAATCGTTGAAAATTACCATTTTTCCAACTCTAGTTATCACCTTAAGGCGCATTACTATGTATATTATCTTGCAAAACAGGTTCCTGATACAATTCAATTAGTATTAGAACTGATTAACAAATTCAACATATTAGAAACAGTTGGGTGCATACTCATACAAATATTGATTGCTTACGATATGCTATATAAATATAATTATTTTCCATATTTCCTGTTTCAAACATAGCTCAAAATGAATGTTTATCACTGTGATATTTGGATTTTAAACCGTCATAGATAGAACCAATTTCAAATGGAGGAGAAGTTGTATAGTCAGAAGCCCATCAAAATTCCTGCAAGAAATCCGAAAGCTTCCGACTATTTTGGGAGATATACAGAGAAGAACGGAAAACGTTAACTTCGTTTCTAGTTACTGATTTTATTCAAATACAAAAAGAAAAAAATAGGCCAACACTGTCATTGGTACTGTCATGACCTAGGTGGTGGGGAGTAATATTCACATGCTTAGCTGTAAGAGCCATACATCTCAATATATCGCATTCTCTGAATGGCGATTCGGCAGTGATGGCTATAATAAGGATGGCAGGAAGAAGAGGAAAGCGTAAAATATTATTTTGCCACAATAGCACAAACTTCGTTGCAGCAGTCATTGAATTCAAGGATTCCTTGAAAAATTTGGACAAATCTGCAGTTATAAATTCCATGTCATCAAGGGGAATCGACTTCCGATTCAACTCACCCACAGCTGCTCATATGAAGTGAACTTGGGATAGGTTGATTGGCTGTGTTGAGCATACCATTGAAAAAGTGTTGAATAGCCAATCCCTAAAAGATGAAACTCTACAAATAGTTTTTGAGGAAGCAGAAACAATTGTTAATTCCCAACCACTCACGAAGGTCTCAACTGATCCTAATGATTATAAGATGCTCTCACACCTAATCACCTTCGATTTGTTTCATGTAATGGTGATGGTCCTGTACCACCCATAAATCCGAATTCAAGCATCTTGAGACGAGAATGGAGGAAATCGACAATGCTAGCTAATTCATTCTGGGAGCTATGGGTTCGAGATTATTTACCAACCTTGACAAAAAGATAAATGGACCAGTAAAAGTGAACGATATAGTTGTACTTGTCAACGACAGCAACCCCAGATACGAATGGAACATGGGCAGAATAACAGCCCTTCATCCAGGACAAGATGGTAGGATCCGATGGTTGATGTAAAGACAGCTACATCTGAATATAGAATGTAGCTAGAGAAAAAAATTTCCTACAGCAACGGGGAGAAAGAGAAAATCGTGAAAAGATCCTGTATGAGATCTTCTGTATATATATGTTATGTTGTATTAAAGATTACTACACTAGGGTGTAACTAGTCAATGATAAAGGAAATGGGAAAAAGTTTTCGACACCAGCCTACTATGATATCCAATGTTTTTAAAGCATTGGTGATCCCAAGGTGGATATAGATTTAGTGGAACGAGTCCCATTAAAAGGCACTAGAAATAATTATTGTAGACTTCTGCCTACTTGATTTTGTTGAATTCCAATCATAGTTTCAAACACTAGTAATACTTCCACGACTTCATATGGATGGCGCCACGTCTGCTGATTCCGCATGATGAATATCAATTTTCACAATTTCTCAGTCATTTTGATTTTGTGTGATTTGTTCAATCGATATCATGATTGAACAATCGAACAATATTCATATTTCAAGCCAAAACCACAATTTGAATGATCTGTCACTGTCACTTGAACACAAAATCATAGAATACGGATATTAATAGATAACTGAATTATCGATATTGATATCGAATGCGATGTTAACGCCATCTCCGAACGATTAGGGAAATATTACCGATGTTATGATCTTCGCTAAACCAGTCTACAGGTTATGACGAAAAAGAGTCGTTTCACCATATCTATTTCCACCTTTGGTGATCCATATGAGAAATTCCACCAGGTGGCGAGACGTCAAAAATTCAAAATGGCATGTAGAGTTGTTATTTTTATCAGTTTATCTGAAAATAGAATCAGGAATCAATCTTGGACGATAAATGTGAAATGCAAATTTACAGCAAGTGCAGAAATTATTTTATACAGGGTCACTCACGGTCGATGGTACCTTAGACGTTTACGAAGAACGGGAAATAGGATCATTCTGAAAATTTGGTTTCTCAAGTAGTTGCTCTTGGTCTATCGATCTAAAATATTTTCATCGATACAGTGTTGCCGCTTCTATCGAAAAGTAGCAACAACTTTGTTATTTCAAATGGAACACCCTGTATTTTATTTCATTTTCAAATTCTTCCTGAAGAGCTAATTTCGGTGATACATCATACTTGGGGTATAGCGAGAAAGATTACAGTGATATAGGTTGTGAAAAATCGAGATTTTTCAACTTTAGGAATTTTTTGTGTCGAACCTATTCATTTCTGCTCAAAACGGCTCACATGTCCCTATCTTAACTTTTTATTCACTATCTAATGACATTTAATAGAAACAAATAGAGGGTGATGCAAAACTCAAAATTCTGAACCACCCGTATTTGTTTTAATTAAATATCAATCGATAGTAAATGGAAAGTTGAGATAGGGACATGTAAGCCGTTTTGAGCAAGAATGGATAGTTTCGGCAAAAAAAATTCTAAATTTGAAAAATCTCGATTTTTCACACCCTATATTTCTGTAATATTTCTCGCTATACCCAAAGTATTATATATCGACGAAATCAGCTCTTCAGGAAGAATTTGAAAATGAAATAAAATACAGGGTGTTCCATTTGAAATTACAAAGTTGTTGCTACTTTTCGATAGAAGCGGCAACACTGTATTGCTGAAAATATTTTAGATCGATAGACCAAGAGCAACTACTTGAAACCAAATTTTCAGAATTATCCTATTTCCCGTTCTTCGTAAACGTTTAAGGTACCATCGACCGTGAGTAACCCTGTATAAACAGCGGAAGAACCGATGAAGGTTACAGAAAAAGAAAAATGAAGATTGTTCGTGGTTTATGAGATAAAGTTTGTAGACATCTCGAAACATATTTTGGTTTTTGTTGTGCATTTTCAAAATAATCAATGGTTGAAGAAGTCTTGCATACGTTTTGACCATTCTTCAACGGTGCTTCAACATGCAGAGTTCATATTTCAAGAAATTATTGCTGGTAATCCGAGACGTTGGTCAAAGGTGAATACTGAGTTGTCCAGCAAATTTTTAGACATTAAGTACTTATTGTGATTTATTTGTAGGTATCTAAGAAATCGATTGGATTTGGACCCTTTTGTGTTAAGAGGGGCGTTTCACAAGAACCGTCAAACAGACCTTTTTATGTTGATACTTTTCTGCCAAACGATGAGTCCAATCGCAAAAACTATTATATGTTCGTGAAGAAGAAAGTTCAACCTAAGTTAAGACAACTTTTGGAATCGTAACTCGTTAGTTGAAGAGATATATCGACGATCGAAAAATGTAAACATTGAAAATTTTTTGTCACAGAATGTGATAATATTTTATCCTCTCCTACCTCACATATTGGGCTATGTCCTGCCTGAATATTAAGTTTCAAAATGTAATAATTCCAGAGATTTGAGCAAAACAGATTTATTATGTAAAAAATACGTGAACACGTCAAAAACTAGTACTATAATAGTTCAGCCTTTGGCTCGTAGATGGCGGAATGGCGGATCCGTGAATGACATGATAAACTACAGTTGAGTGCAGTGTTCTGCAATGACAACTAAGACGTCAAATCTATGTTGGTACTCCTAATTTGATTCAATTACTCAGTTTAGTCTCCATAGAGATTTTTTGAACTCGATTATCTCATTTTATAATGGAAAAGTAACATATTTCGATACAATTTATGGGAAATAGATCATAGTAGTTCCTATTAGAAAAATAGAAACAGATGAGAAACGCTAAAAAATTTGAACTATGTTGAAATTTTTTGAGGTAATGTTATTTCAGTGTTTACTTTCGGGGTCCTGATATTTCGACTGAGTTTTTTTCATCAATATATCAGTATACTCATAATAATGAGTGAAAAATAAGTTATCTGCGATGATGTATTTCTTCAAAGATGAGGAGAAACTGGTATCCAGGGGTGAAAAGGCCATGGAGAGAACATGGTATATTTGATCATCAGATCATTGTATTTGATGCTGGTCTCAATATTTTAATGAGGTTGATCGTTGATCCGTGCTAATATTCATAATAAAACATAAAGTAGAGGTAAGCTAAAATATAGTATATAGGATAATTTGAAGGTTTTGAAATATTTGTTGTAGATCAACTTTACCAGTAGTGATTGAATGAGTTCCTGTTCAAGAGGATAGTTTCTTGACCATCACATGGCAGCTCTAGCAATATTTGTATACTATAATTATAATGTACATTGTACAAATTGAAAGCTTGTATACTAGGAGTAATAAAGAAAATGCATCCTCAACATCTGAAAAGGAATCAGTCACACAAATGTAAAATTATATATATTATAATATATAATGAAGTGAATATCAATCAACATCACACTTTCAATATGTTCAAATGAAAAACTGTCATGTAAGTCATTTTATTTCTGAAGAAAATACATTTTAGCTTCTTGTTGAGCACTCAGCAATCTTTGACTTAGCAATGTAGTTAGTGCTTAGTGACAGATCCCAAAGTTGTTATGAACTTCTTTCATTATTTTATGATGCTGGTATAAATTGCCAGGTAAGCTTTCAGATTCTTCTACAGATTTCAAAGGCAACCCTATATTTCCTCAATCTACAACAAATAATGATATAATAATACCTTTTTTATATCTAGTACCCATATCTTGATTTATACACATTTTATTTTACACATCACCATTGATATAGAAATAAAATAATATAGAAAACCTCACTTCACTTTCATTTATTTGACATCTATTCAAAACTATCTATCAATGGCCTGTTACCTGTCTAATTTTTCAAAGGTAAAATGAACCTCAATTTTTTCGTAAATGATCTTGAATACGTCAAATATTCACGATTTATTATTAGAAGGCACTAACATGCAAATTTATTTTGTTTGGAAATACGAGTTTTCGGTCTATTAAAAATGCAATAAGATCTATGCTATTCAAGGTCAATGTGAGTTGTCTCTTGTCTGGTACTCATGGGTGCGCACTCAGTGTATACCTTCCTCCTTTTATTACATTTCTGAAAGAGAGACAGAAATATACTGAGTGCATAAAAACTCGGCTAGTTCATTCCAATGGAAATTGCTTAGTTTGATTTCAGACTGTCATAAGACACATGTTTATGTGGTATTTGAATTTTGAACGCTGAAGTAAGAAGTTTCTTCGATTGAGCGTTTATACTTTATAGGTATTCTTGGTTCATTGATGAGTATTCACCCAAAGAATACTTTTAAATGTGAGTACTTCAATCTTGTTGAATGTTGAGGATTTCTGTCAAGTCTGAAATGAAATTCGATGCAACACAATGAAAGGTATAACACACAGCACAGTGTAAGAAAATTTGCGCTATGGAAAAGAGTAGATGGATCTATTGTATAAAAAATGATTGGCCTGTTCGAGCGACATCTGTTGAAATCTGCTAAGACTAGCGAAGATTAATGGTTATAAAGAAATCTGTAGTACTTTCTCGATTCTGAATTTTTATTATGATATGTCAGAGATAAGTCACCCACTAACAAGATGTGCACGTCAATGCTAAAATTTGGCAATATATTTTTCATGGTTTTGGAATCAGCCACAAGATGGAACTAGTGCCGTTGATTCCAAAGAGTGAACATAGCTTTTTCAGCTGCCATATCTGGCTGCCATGTTCAAGGTCAGATTTTTCTTCATCAGTTTGTCTTTGTCTTTTGTATTCAACTGTCTTCCACTTTGTTTATTTTTATTGATTTTTATCGACTTCGTACGGTGGAAATTTGTTCCCGTTCTAGTGAATATTGTGGTTTTACATCAGAATTTCATTCATATCTTTATCAAAGTACTATTGAACAATATGAAATACTCCAGTTGCATATTTGTATAGTCAATTCATTATTGAGAAATGCAGTGACAGTGGCAATGTCATGATCAGGAAATAAAATTGTGAGTACTTGAACTGTGAAAGAACATGTCGCCGAAATGAGGATTTCGTTTCCCAATCAAAGATTTGCTTCAAACAAAAAATTGGATCGTTAATTATTCAGGTGCGTCAAACACTACCAGTTGATATTTTATGTTCTGAGTGATATACTTGATTATTCTTTTTCTGTTACAGGAGCTAATAGATTCGAGTTGGGTAGAACTGTACAAAGGGCTAGTTTGAGAATATCATTTCACTGAGGATAATAATCCATTGCTCAGTAATAGATTGAATATCCAAAGCACCTATGAGAACATTTTCAAGACCATTAGTATGAACAAAAAAACGTAAATAAATGGATGAGGAGAGGGACAGAAATGCATCAGCCAATGTATCTTCAACTAGTCATCATTATTAAATGATTACCACTTCCAATTTATTGTTGAATATTGTATAAAAATAATCACTGACAATTCAATATTTATTCATACAACAGTAAAAGATATTTTTCAAAATCAATTGATATTATTACATTGCTCATGTTTTTTTTTCGAATTGTATGATCAAAAGATCCCTAATGAGGATAGAGATCGAAAGAAATAAAAAGTGGAAACCCAATTTCAAAGGCAAACAGCCTCTTCATACTAAAGTGGCAACTTAAATTATGATCATGGCACCATACCAACAAATTCCTGAATTTGATTTTTTCAGTATTTATTTCATTAGAATCTGCTTCAAAGGCGCATCGCGCATCTTCAATGCAGAGCACTTTTTTCCAATCTTCAAGTTATTATCTACACATGTCTTATGTGTTAATTTTGTTCAGACCAGGATGAATAGTTGATAGTGATTCATATTTTCTCACCATATTAATGAAACCTCTGTTATCATTTATCAAACTAAACATCTCTTTTCTCCATAAGAAAATGAATAATAAATATAAAAACCACAGAGTAAAACGTGAAGTGAAAAAATCAACTCGAGTACTGTAACACACTGTAATGTCTGTAATCTAAGTTCGTGAAAGTTCGTAATTTGAATTACCTGCGAAACGCTAACTTCATATCAACAAAAAGTGAGATTCATGCGTTAAACGCCATCTGTGATAATACATTGAAACGAAAATCAATCACGTGACTATATTTACAAATCTTCCATAAGACGTGCACATCTTGTTATTACTTATCTCTGGATATGTTCACAGTATGGACATCTATCGGAAATTCCAGCAGCACTGCTGAATCCCTGCTCTTAATGGCATTTCATCAAGCACATACATTGATATCCTATACATAGGGGTTCTCAGTTTCTTACATGAGCAAATGATAGTCTACAAAACCCTTGATGCTCACAAGTATTTTTCAGCAGGTTTTGTCTTCAAGAATTTATTATATCAATTTTTTTTATATCATAATTCTAAAAGTTTTAACCATATAATTCATTCATGGGAGTAATATATAGTTTATTTCAGGTAAAACATTCAGAGCCTGTGCTAAGCCAATTAGTTGGCCTTTCGAATATGCAAAAGTCACAATTATTTTGTGAATCCTGTGAATAATATGACTTTAGTTCAGTTTCTATTGTGGTTCCATAAAAAATTCATTAGTTATGATGGCTAATGTGAAATTCAACAATACTTAACAATACTTTGGTCATTAATTTTTTTTTCCATATGGGATTGATATGAATAAATCACAACAAAATGCACATTTGTTCACCATATAAAAATTCAATTCACAAATTAAAAATGTGTATTTCTATATATAGTTCTTCATCCTCAACTTTCAACATTTGCTTGTGAGCAATATTCTTCTGAAAATTCAATTCAATTTTGATGGCTCCAATAATTCTTGATGTTTGTAGTCAACATGGTTTTTACAATGCTTGTTCTCCATCTCTCAGGACACTTTCTTCATAACCCTATAAAATAAAAAAGGAATCTAGAGTATTTTTATCATATTTTACAATGGCATGATGTGTGTATACCTAGATAAAACCAAAATCAGCAACAAAGTAAGACTTCATGATTGGAGTTCAATAGGTGATGTGATTTTTGAAAATGTTAATCAGAACTTACCAGGTCTCTTGGTTATTTCCATGCTTCATTGCTCAATAGATCTTTTGTCTGCTCTCAATATTTGATCCACATCGGATTTTTTGAGATTTGAACATTCCTTCATTTCCTATAAGATCTGGATGATTTTGCGATTTGCAATTATGGATGTTGTATCAGAAATAGGCAATGTATTCAAATTGTGTGAAATCATTTAGTACCTATATCAAAAATTATTGGATTATCACTTATCTCAAATGATTTTTCTTGAACCAAAATAATGTACTGAATACATAGATTTCACCATATTTGATTGTATAAAACCATAATATTCATCAGCTTTACAGTACATAATATAATATGATGAACTGAAAATACTGATCAAGTACCTGCTATGGAATGTCTGCTAGATATCCTTTTGGTTTAGACTCTGTTAGATTGTACCTCTTGATGGCTGCCAACTACCTTCTCCTTCATTTTCTTGATAAGTGAGTATACTCAAATACTCCAAAAAATCTTCCAAAATCCACAAGTAAACCAACGTGGCACTGACTTGTTTGCCAATAAGCAAGCATCATATATTAATTAGTAAACGGTGTCGTTGATATATTTTAAACAGAATCCTTGTTTTCATGCTCACTGTTACCAGTTAAGGCTGGTTCATGCTTATACGAATTTTGCAACATTAATGCGAATCGGAAAATAATAAATATTAAATTGATATTATTTCTACTCCACAACACTATTGATTTGTGCATGCTGTAGTATATCATGATAACATGAAAAATCCGGAAAAAAGTTCAAATATTTCAACTTTATTGCGATATTTCTTTTCAGAGGCCATTTTATTCACAAAATTCTTTCGACATTCGTATAAGAATGAACCAGCCTTTATCCTCATAAATCACGCAAATCAACAATAAATCTGATAAAATCGAAATCCAGGCTTGATCTTGAAATTATTATTAGATCATTGATCTTGAATGACATGACACCAAGCGCCCCCTGCACATGAGTTCCGGAGTATCACCAATATTTTTACCCGTCGAGACTTTTGGGAAAAACAATTGACAAGGTTTCACCATAGTTAGTTCCATCATGGTTGTAGTGTTGATAAGTTGTCAAAATTAATTATTAATTTGTCGAGAGAGAACGTCAAAATATTTTTAGACTAAAATTAAGATATTTACTGACAAAAGGCAAGTTATTTGATCAAGGCGATAACAATAAGTACCTAGAAAAATTACTAGCATGATCCTGGAAAATCATTCATCATAGAAGAATGCAGTGAAAATTACAAACATAGGATATTATACAATCATGATTTATCACATACACATAATATGTTTTGCTAATGAGGAAACTACAAAGAAAACACGAACACAATCATTTAGATTAACAAGAAAACCATTAGTTCACTACTTATATTTTCGGAAATATTACCAACTAGCAAGAATTCATATTCACATGACTACAAGCATAGCTATTGAGATTCATCAATCGGAACTATTATAGTTTCGCCTGCGTGTTACCCTTGTGTTACGAAGGATTCCAGACAACAGTCCCATGAATCTAAGGAGTATGATGGATAGATGGTAACGTCTCTCATTTTAATTCGTTTGAAGTCACTTCCGTTTATAAATGAGGAAACGTAATATTACGATATTTTATCTTTAGAAAACCTATAATATTCGTGGAACATGGTGCAAGCCAGAGGAAGGATTTTGGGAGGGGATATGGACATTGGAGGTTATAAACAACCGAAAAGACCTCAATAGGTAACGAATTTCACGAATCTCACAATTTTTTGCGATTACTAGAGAGGTAACTGAGTTCGAATATAACCTCTAAACTTATAAGAAAAATTCCAATCCCTATCTTGGGAAATCACGGCCACAATTTCAGCTTTCTACGAATCCAAATACCATCGTAACAAACATCCAAATCGAGCTTCTAATATGACAGTAAATTTTTATGCTATTCATCAAAGCTTAATTGATGGAAGTGTTTCTTTTAGAATGTTGGTATATTTTCAGTGGTATACTTTACCTTTATTGCCAAAAGAGATATGCAGGCCCCCTGGTCTCGGAATGCGAAGTAAACTCCTTTCTTAGTTACAGGTATACTTTTGACTTCAGCATTGATGTTCACTTCACTGTTGGAATTGAATCTTCCTTCTCCAGCTGCTATTCGACCTACAATTGAAAAGTCGCTTATTTGAATAAAGAACCATAGTATGTTTCTACAAGTTGGTACAAATACACAGAATGTGTTCACAATGTTTTGGACGAATCGATGGAAACACGTTGACCAATTTATCAAATTATAAATTGAATCCACGAATGTAGTTGTTTTCTGCTCATGGTCTACCACTCATTTATATTCGAACTGCTTCGGGTGAAGATCTCAGGGTTGACTACCCTACACTGATGAGGGCCAATAAGCCCGAAACCGGTCTGCAGGTTGTTAGGCATGCCTGTCTCGATGTGAACTTTGTAAAGTAATTGGAAGAAACATATGCAATCTGCATTCACTGTGTGAATCTTTGCATGGATATAATTCAATGTTCTGCGTGATATTTGCCAGGAAAGTAATTGTTTTCGGCTTGTGGTCTACCAGTAATTCAAATTCAAACTGTGTTTGATATTTTTAATTGGATAAGACATTCTTTCAATATCGAATCCACTTGCTCTATATAAGTAAGGCAAAAGCATCACTCAAAAATATCGAAGAAATATCCCAGAAAACACAATTTCTTCCAGTCTTCATACTACATATTGAAGTGGTTTGAATAAAGTAACTTTCTTTAATTCAATTGTCTTCCTATATCTTGCCGCTTAGGGATAGCAATTATATCCCTATAATAAACGACTCGAAGCATGTTCCAATATGATCACTATATCATTTTTATCCATAGGAAAATAAATCCACACCTCATAAATACTATACAGAGTGGAATGGCCTAATGTAATGAATCCAGTTTTTCAATTATTGTGCATATTGATGAAATATCTCGAGACGCATCGATTTTGGATTCTGAAATAACATATTGTAACGTAAAAATCGTCTTTAAATTCAACCAGCCCCCTTCGAATGACAGTTGTAACAGCTAAATTTTTAAATAAAAAGCTTGTGATACCAGAGGCTCTTTTCATTCTTTAGTAAACAATGCTACAGTTTTAAAATTTACTTCAACAATTAACGCTCTGCTTGACGAAATTCGCTAGGTACAAGAAATGATAGGTAAAAACTAACAGCGTTTTGTTCTTGCAGTCTAGCAAAAAAATTAATTGTTCTTTTTCAACTTGGAAATACATTATTCAACTTATTCATAGAGCTTTGACAGTTTTATTGCGAACGCCGTTGCGATTGCAATAAATAGTAGTTATTATAGTTGTGTGATGGTGTGTTATTCCACGATCTTCATTACTAAAGGTCCTGAATGTGCCTGATACATAATTGATTTGCATTATCATTATTTTAATTTATAAGATTCGTAAGTTAATAATGTTCAACAGCATTGACAATGATATAGGGTTATTTTGATAGATCATTTTTCAATATTACTTCAAGTTCTCCTTATTTTTAATTCTATTCATTCTTTGACCATTATTCCTTATAATTTTCAACGATTTCAATTTCAAAAATTTTTTCAAAACTTTTTCCGATCTCAAACATTTATTAGTTGACTCTAAAGATAGTTTCTTCAGACAAGATATCAGGCAATTAGACAGGTACAAGTTTTGAATCCATAGCTTCTGAACGGACTTCGATTTTGAATGTGGTACGGTGCACATCTAGAGACGAAATTTCCTATATTTCCAAAAATTCCTACTATTCCTAGTAGTTAAATAACACGTAAGTGTATGTGATTGTTACTTCTATTTTCGCATAGATTTTTCACATTTTATATTTCTTTATATAATTTTGATAGTTTCTTTTATTTCCCTTTGAATAACATTTGGGGATATGGGGGATGAATCCCCCGGTGACCCGGGGGGGTTAGATAAATCAGTTCTGTCATTATTATAGATCTGGCAACACTGTACGGTCTGGCCGTTGGGCAGTGAGTAAAATGTCGACCAAGTGTTCACGTGTGTATCTCTCGAGTCTCGAATGAATGGAATAAAGAGTTATCTAGGACATTGCATTATTAAGAACCCTATAACAATACATGGTGGCAGCGGTTGTGAAAATAGTGAACGTGTGTTAGTCTCCTAACCAAGTGATTCTTAATCAGATCGCAATGTCTACCACAACTACTACAAGTGCGTCGGGAACCATTGATTCCGTCATAATGGCTCAGTCCATTTCCGTGCCGGTGTCTCCGCCGAGCAAATTCGATTTTACTTCGCCTGTCTCATGGCCACAGTGGCGAAAAAGATTCGAACGATTTATGTCAGTGTCTGGACAGAGTTTGAAATCCGATGAAGACAAAATCAACATTCTTATGTATGTCTTAGGCGAAGAAGCCGAGGAGATTATGGTACAGTTTCCAGAACAGCCAAATACGTATGCAGCAACACTGACTGCATTCGAAAATCATTTCATTCCGCGGAGGAATATCATCTTCGAACGATACAAATTCAACGCCAGGACTCAGCAGCCAGGTGAATCTATCGAACTTTTCATAACAAGTCTCCATTCATTAGCTGAGCATTGTCAATACGGGGCACTCAAAGAAGAGTTAATCCGTGATAAAATCGTCGTCGGTATGCTAGACCGAAAAACCAGTGAGAGACTACAATTGCAGGCAAAATTGACCCTTAGCGAATGTGTTATTGCCGTTAAACAAGCTGAACTTCAAGCGAGCCAAAGCAAGGAGATTGGCGGGATGTGGGGTCGCACAAACGCGGCTTCAGTTTCGGGCGTTCAGTCCCACAATGCAACAACAAGCGGGGTTGCCAAGTCCTTCCGTTCTTCAGGATCTTCGGGAAAAGAAAGGAAGGATGACCATCATAGAAGCCAAGGAAAATGTCAATTCTGTGGATTAGCAGCGCACAAGCGGGATAAGTGTCCAGCTAATTATGCTACTTGTAGAGCATGCAAGAAGCAGGGGCATTGGGCTACCGTTTGCAGGAGTAGTAAGGTTAGATCTATAGAGTTGAAGGAAAGCACCAATCAAAACTGCAACAATTGTTCAAACTGTTATAATAATCTTCCTAATGATTTTATAGGGTCTATTCAAATCAATCATATATCTGATAAGGAATGGACTATTGAGTTAGAAATTTTAGAATTAAGAAAGAAATTCGATTTCATGATTGATTCAGGGGCGGATATTACTTGTATTCCCTTTTCTATGCTAAAAGAAGATGTAATTCAAAGCCTATCTAGAACTGATAAGTTGGTGACAGGTCCTTCAGGTAATCCACTAAATGTTTTAGGAATTATTCAGGGGACATTATGTAGTTCAAACAAACAAATCAAAACCGACGTTTATGTAATAGAGGAATTATGTAGACCTATCTTAGGACGTACCTCCATAATGGATCTTAACATCTTGCAGTTTGGTGAAGGATTGTCTAATTCTAACATAAACACCATTACTAAAAATGGATTTGAAGAAGTACTAAAAAGTTTTCCTAACATATTTGATCTGATAGGTACCTTCAAAACAAGCATGGAGATAAAAATCAATGAAAAAATCACACCATTTATACAATCCGTGCCTAGGGTTGTTCCTATACCGTTATTAAATCCTTTGAAAGAAGAACTCGAAAGGCTTCAGAGATTAAATATTATAGAACCAGTAGAATATCACACACCTTGGGTCAGTCCCATCGTCATAGTGCGAAAAGGTGAAAAAATACGTCTATGTGTAGACTATACTAAATTGAACAAAGCTGTTCTACGTACCCATTTCCCAATAGGCAAAGTTGAAAGAATATTTGCTCAGATTCAAGGTTCAAAGTATTTTAGCCGTCTAGATACAACATCTGGATTTTACCAAATTCGTTTAACTGAAAACTGTCAACATTTAACATGTTTCATTACACCATTTGGTCGCTTTATTTTCAAAAGGCTCCCATTCGGAATAACATGTGCTACGGAATATTTCTCTATGCTCCTTAATAAAACCTTGAAAGGTATTGAGGGGGTTATTTTCCACATTGATGATATTTTGATTCATGCTTCCACTTTGGAAAAACATAATAAAATCCTTCATGAAGTACTGAGCCGTATTCAAGCAGAAGGAATAACTTTGAACAAAAATAAATGTGTATTTGGTGTAAATTCTCTTGAATATTTAGGTCATTCCATTTCAAGTGCTGGTATCTCTGTAGATCCAGAAAGAATATCAGCAATTGTCAAGTTTCCGGAACCCAGCGATAAAAATGAACTTTTGCGTTTTTTAGGCATGGTCAATTTCTCTAGCCGATTTATTCCTAACCGTTCTGATATTCTAGAACCCTTAACATCCCTGTTGAAGAAAAACGTTCCGTTTTCTTGGGATATATCACAAAAACAAGCTTTTAAAAGGATCAAACAACTACTTCAGGAAAGTCCTTGCTTAGAGTATTATGATCCATCAAAAACCATCATCATCTCAGCTGATGCTTCATCTTTTGGAATAGGCTCATGTTTAATACAAAAAGATGAAAACGGACAGAAAAAAGTCGTTTGCTATGCATCACGTTTACTTTCAAAAACTGAACAACGGTATGCGCAAATTGAGCGTGAGGCCTTAGCACTAACCTGGTCCTGTGAAAAATTTTCTGAAAATATATCAGGTCTTAGAATTCTCATCGAAACGGATCATAAACCTTTAGTGCAAGTACTTCAAACCAAATCAATTGATGACTTAACCCCTCGTTTACATAGATTTCGATTAAGGCTAATGAGATATGAGTATGAAATATACTATGTACCTGGTAAAGAATTAGTTATAGCTGATGCCCTTTCCAGGAAATTCGATGAAAAAACTAAAATCCCTGATGATGACGAATTAGTTTTAGAAACAGATACCATCGTGAATTTAATTACTACATCATTTGAAGTAAAACCATACTTTTTGGAAGAAATTAAACGAGAACAGGCTAGAGACACAATTTGTAAAACATTACAAGAATTCTCGGAATTTGGGTGGCCCCAAAGAAAAGCAATAAGTCCTGAAATCTCTCCTTATTATCAGTATAGATCTCAAATCTCTGAATGTGATGGTTTTCTCCTGAGAGGAACGCGATTGATCATTCCAAAATCAATTCAAACTAAATGCCTTGGATTCATACATCAAGGACATCAAGGCATTGTCAAATGCAGAGCTCGGGCTAAATCATCTGTTTGGTGGTTAGGACTTTCTACAGAGATTGAGAATTTAGTACGGAATTGTCCACAATGTGTGGAACACCGAGTGAATATCAGAGAACCATTCAGGAAAGAGAAATTTCCCGATCGAGCATGGCAAAAAGTCGCGATAGATTTATTTAAACTTGATCATTGGTATTTAATTGCAACAGATTATTTTTCTCGTTTCTTTGAAATATTTAAACTATCATCTCTAACTGAAAAAACAATCATCACCAAACTGAAAGAACTGTTTTGTAGATATGGAATACCGGAAATAGTGAGATCCGACAATGGACCTCAATTTCAAAGTGACTTCAAAAAATTTGCTCAGGATTATGATTTCGTTCATGTAACTAGCAGCCCGCATTTTCCTCAGTCTAATGGTTGCATAGAGGCTGCAGTTAAAACTGCAAAAAATTTACTTAAAAAAGGTGAAGATATGTATATGTCTCTTCTGGCTTACCGGACCACACCTTTGGAAAATGGATTCAGCCCTTCAGAATTGTTGTTTAATCACAAAATTCGATCACCACTTCCAATTTTTCCAAAACTTTTGAATCAAAATGTGGATACCAATCCTATTTTTGAAAGGGAGGGAAGGTACAGACAGAAATCTAGGAAAAACTATAATGAAAGACATCGTGTAAAAGATCTATCTACATTAAATGTCAATGATGGTGTTTGGGTGACAGATTTAAAATTATATGGTAGAATAATAAAAAAATTAAAGGAACCCAGATCCTATTTAATTGAAACAAATAGTGGCACTTTCCGGAGGAACAGATGGCATTTAGTTCCAGCTCATTATTATAAGTTCACCCCTAATAACTTTGAATATAGAGATCAAATCACTCCAGCACTGTCCAATGTAGATGATGATCCTTCTACTCATGTTCAGAAATTTAATGTTAATCCCGAAGCTAGCCCTGAAGTTCCTAGTGAAATCTACTCGGATAACGGTGATGAGAGTGAAATTCCCGAAATTAGTGAAAGTGTTTCGATCAGTGAGGCTGAAAAAAGCGATAGTGCTAGTGCTTGCTCTCGACCTATTCGTAATATTAAGAAACCCTTGTATTTAAAAGATTATGTATCCAAATAACTACCTTTATTGTAAAAGGGGGGGATGTTCTGTCATTATTATAGATCTGGCAACACTGTACGGTCTGGCCGTTGGGCAGTGAGTAAAATGTCGACCAAGTGTTCACGTGTGTATCTCTCGAGTCTCGAATGAATGGAATAAAGAGTTATCTAGGACATTGCATTATTAAGAACCCTATAACAATACAATGATTACATTTAAAAATTTGATTGAACGATCGCCTAATACTAGAGAAGCAGTTAAAAATTTATTTGATTTTGCTACTAATTGTGATTATAATGAATCAAAGTGTGAAGAACTAATTTCATGTATAGAAGGAAATGATGAATTTGTTCAAGAAATCAATGAGACTATTAATGATGGATATTTCATTAACGATGAAAATGATATCAAAGTTAAAGTATCATCCAAAGTTAACATTTTACTATTAATGATGGATATTTCATTAACGATGAAAATGATATCAAAGTTAAAGTATCATCCAAAGTTAACATTTTGTCAGACCTCATTGTTAAAAAAGCTGATAAGGATGCGAAACAAAAAAGATGATAAAAACGAGAATATAAATAATGTACCAGTTATAAGAACCAAGTTAGCTTGGAATGATGATATTATGGAAGATAATGTGGACATGAATGATTTTCAAGGAAAAGAAAAAGTATTAGAAAATACATTAATTTATGAACATATATATGAAATAACAGATCAAGGACCATATAACATCTATATAGAATCTATAGACCAAAACATAGGATATTTGTCAAATTTGAAAGTGGGAAAATTATTTCATCAAAATTCATCATACAATCCTTCAGCAATTGAAAGGAGGGGAAAAAATAGCTTAATGATAACTTTTAAAAATATAGAGGAAGCTAATAAACTACTTAAGGATAGTCATTTTCTTTCTGCTAACAAGTTCAGAGCATCTATTCCAAATAACTTAATAACAACCAAAGCTATAGTTAAAGATATAGATACAATTTTCTCCGAAGAAGAAATAAAAGAAAATTTGAAAACTATTGACAATAGAAAGGTAATCCATGTAAGGAGATTGAAAAAGAAAATAGTAATGAATGATACTATACAATATAAAGATATCCCGGTAATCTTGGTCACTTTCAGGGGTAAATTTCCCCCAAATAAGGTATTTATGTACTCATGTAGTTTTGATACTTTGAATTATTATTCACCGGTAATTCAGTGTCACAATTGCTTATGATACGGTCATACAAAAAAACAATGTAAAGGAAAAACAAGATGTCCAAAATGTGCTGAAGAACATATACTGGAAGATTGTGAAATGTCCCAAATTATTTGTTTATTTTGTGGTGGTGAACATTTAGCAGATGAACCAGACAAATCAATTAAAAACAGAATATGCCCAGAATTTATAAGGCAAAAAAGAATCAAAGAATTGATAACTGAAAGAAACATTACATTCTTTGAGGCATCAAAACTTGTACCAAATACAGTTAACAAATAGAATTGAACAGGGAAATAATTTAAACGCTAATATAAGTAATTTCTCATATATCTCACAAAATAAACAAATTGGACCTCAATATCAAAATGAAACAACTCCTAAAAAAAACAACTCTTCAGGGATATAATAATGTAGTTAGAAGCAATAAATATTCTGTTCCAAAAAAATTTAATTCGAACCAATCAGTGAAAAATATGAGAAGGAGTTATGATGATGAACATAAGGAGTGTTTAATCAATCCCAACGGTAGGTCTGATAATACGGCACAAAGAAACATAATTAATTACCCGAAACAAAAGATTAGAGATGACTTATCCTATTTATACTTTGAGTTTCCCGAAATTTTTCTTGAAATCATTAAGGAATTTATTCCTAATACTAGTACTCAAAATAATAATATTAGAAATTTGAATCAGGGAGAGGAGGCTTTTGGATGGCAAAACTTAAAGTGATTAGTTGGAACATCAGGAGCTTTCACTCCAATAAGAACAATCTTTTAGAATTATTAGGTTCCGGGGTGATGTCTGCTGGAATTATCCAAGGGGATCATCCATTGGAATCTGATATTCCAGATTTAATTTGTCTCTCAGAAACCTGGAATAAACCAGGTAGAGATATATCCTTAAAAGGATATAGATCAATTACTCATGATAGGGATGATGGAAAGGGGGGATCAGGGATCCTGATAAAAAATTTAATAAAATATGATATTTTAAATATTAATATGCTAATTCCTTATAAAGTGAATATAGTGGATGTGAGAATTGAAGACATAAATATTTACTCAATATATATTCCTCCTGATATAACTGTAGATGCAGAATTTTGGTTAAACTTTATAAATGATCCAAAGTTTATATTATGTGGTGATTTTAATTGCCACCATAAAAATTGGGGCAATTCTATAAATAATAGAGGCGGAATTATTTTCAACTCAGTTGTGGATGATGGACATATGATTATAAATAATGATCTTCAACGCACAGTACTTGCTTTACAATCCAAAAGTGTCATAGACCTGGTTATATCATCTTCAAATATATCCGCATGTAATACAACAAGTGTATTGATGATTATCGAAACAAAAATTCCATCAATAACACAAGTTGTATTTGTTCAGATTATTTCATGAATAAAATCAAAGCCATTTCGATGATTTTCTATTTTAAACGTACAGTTTATGGAATTAATTATTTTGATTATGCATTGTAGTTCGACACAAGATTCGTTATGCAACCAACAATACATTTATGCCATTGTATGATGTAGGCAAGATTACCTATGCACTAGGTACTACTGAGATAAGTTCATTATGATTGTTGTCACAATTTGTGTGGTAAGGTTACATTAGATTAATATTCTAATATTTCTAATTCTATTAATGCTGAAATTGTCTAAAATTTGTGGAAAATGAAGTGTATACATATTAATAGTGTGTGTTTATCATGGTTCAGACGAAAATTTGGTGTCACCATTTATTTACCAGGGAATCGGAAAATACTATGACAGATTGCAACTAGTAAGTCGTTGTTTAATTAAACTACCCTACTGCCTTACTGCCTACGAATCAGAAAGCGAAATACAGAAACGAAAACACAGCATGTAGGTATCCAATAGCCAATCAGGAACCGAAATACAAAATCGAAAACATGGTGTTATTGCTTATCAACACAATCATTTCAACCAATCAAAAACGTGTATTTCAGCATGAATGAAATAATCAATGATATTGAATGTAAAACTTTAGAGGACACATATGCATCTGATCACTTCCCAATCTATACACAAATAAGACTGAATAATTTCAACCATATAATTCGAGATTCAATTGATAATAGGAATAAAAATAAAATTAATTATAAGAAAACAGATTGGTCAAAATATGAGCTGTACTTGGAAGATGCAGAAATAAATTCTTATAATGATTTAATCAATGCTATGAAAGTAAGTTTGGACCAGAGTGCACCTACTATTGGATTTAATAAAAAATATCAATATGTGATGAAACCACCATGGTGGGACGATGAATGTTCAGAGATTATTAAAAAAGAAAACAAGCTGCAAGAAATTATAAAAATATCTCGAATCAAGAAAATTTCATAGAATTAAAACAAGAGATAGCTAAATCTGAAAGATTATTTAAGCAAAAAAAAAAAGAAATCATTTAAAGAATTCACAGAGTCGTTATCCAGAGAAAGTGATATATCTGAAGTCTGGAGAAATATTAAAAGATTTTCGAGACCGTTTAGTGGCAAACCTAATAATATTCAAAATAATTTGGAAAATGAAAAGTTCTGTGAATCATTTTTAGATAGCTTCTGCCCAGCTGATATTCAGGGTCCTCCTATTCATATAGAAAGAATAGAAAATAATAAGGATATAAATTATACTTTCACAGAAAAGGAAATAAAATATATTCTGGACAAAATTAAAGATACATCCCCAGGAAAAGATCAAATTACATACAAAATGATAAAAAATCTTCCAAAAAGTAAATTTTAATGGTTAGTAGAATTTTATAATAACATTTGGTTTAATTCAGAGGAGATTCCCATCCAATGGAAGGAAATAGTTTTGATTCCCTTTTTGAAATCAGGGAAAGACCCTAATAATATTGGCAGTTATAGACCTATTGCTCTATCATCGTGTATTAAAAAAATATTTGAACATCTGATTAAAAATAGATTGGAATGGTGGATAGATCAACATTGCATTTTCGCTGAAAATCAATTTGGTTTTAGAAAGGGAAAAGGTACCATGGACGCTTTATTTAACTTTTATATGGATATTATCAATGGAAACTTGAGAAAAGAAAAAACACTAGCAGTATTCTTAGACATCCAAGCAGCTTATGATAATGTAATACCGGAAGTTTTGATTAAGAAACTTGAAGATCTGGGAATTAACATCAATGTAATAGAGACTATTTACAAACTAATAAATGAAAAAATTATTTATGTGAGGGATAGAGATTATAAATTATGGGGACAAAGGAGAAGTTATAAAGGATTATTACAAGGATCAGTTCTGAGTCCAATTTTATTTAATTTATACACTGTCACCTTTTGGGATGCAATTAGTCCACATTGCAATTATATCCAGTATGCAGATGATATTACCATCTACAAAGTTCATAAAAATATTAACTATGCTAAACATCATATTAAAAGGGCAATCATGTCAATGGAAGATTGGTTGGATGAACACAATCTAACGATTTCGGCAGAAAAATCTAAGTGCATAATTTTCTCTAACTCACACCAACAAGAAATCTTAGATATAGAAATTTCAAACTCGAATACTACACAGGTTGAATATCATAAAATTTTAGGATTAACATTTGATAGAAAATTAACGTGGAAAATACATATTGCAGAAATAATTAGTAAATGTAATAAAATTATTAATATATTGAAATATATTTCAAAAGTTAGCTGGGGAGCTGATCCTAAAATAATGTTATCAATACATAATGCGTTGATAGCTTCAAGAATTGAATATGGCTTGATGATGTATGGGAATACTAGTAAAAACCACATAAAAAAAATATCTAGCTTACAATACGAATCACTGAGAATTTGCTTAGGATTGATGAATTCATCTCCAACTAATGCGATTTTAATTGAATCCAATCAATTACCCATTGATATTAAGCAATATAAAATCACTTTGAATTTCATTGCAAAAAATCTATCTTTAAAATCTAATCCCTTTATTAGAAAAATCCAAAAATTTGTGAATCTGGTGACAGATATGAATCGTACCAAGTACTCTCAATATACACTTTATTCATCCATACAGGAATCCCTGAACCCCCCTTTCAATCAAATAAAGAAATTAGACCAATTTTTGATTTTCAAAGTTCCTTTTGAATGTCAATACAAATAGTATGAAATTAAAGAAAATATTGGCATAGGGAAAAAAGATAAATTGTCTAAGGATAATAATTTTATTCTTATGGACATTATGAATGAAAAATGGCCCAACTGTAAAACTATTTTCACAGATGGGTCAAAAACTAAGGATAAAGTTTCATTTGGTATATTTATCCCACATAAGAACTTATCTAAAGGTGGCATACTTCATTCCAAATCATCTATTCCCACAGCAGAGCTAACTGCTATATATTTTGCATTGATATTGATAAAGGATGAACCAGATCGGTGAAGATAGTGTTATCTTCACCGATTCAAAATCTTAAAAATAATGAATTAAGAATCAATACCAATCATATGTTTATAGAAATAAAAGAACTATGGTTAGAACAGAGGAAAAATCATTTTATTATAAGAATCTGTTGGATCCCGGGTCATTCGAATATTAATGGAAATTAAAAAGCAGATGAGATTGCAAAAAATGCAGTTATTACTTACAGAATCAATGAAATATAACATTATGAATTGATTCCATACATTAAGGATATAACTAAAAATAAATTCAATCAATTTTGGTCACAGAGTTCAGAGAATAAGGGTAAATCATATAAAAATATTCAACCTATGAGTCAAGAAAAACCATGGTTCAGCTCATGTCAATCAATTTCACGAAAATCATTTACATCTATAATAAGACTCAGAATAAGTCATTGCAGTCTTCCCTATCATTTATATAGAATTAAGGTTATAGAATCCAATCTTTGTGAATGTGGTAGGGTAGGGGACATCAATCACCTATTCTTTGAATGCGAAAATAATAAAAATAATATTGATATTTTGTATGAGAAATTATTAAGTATGGGATTGTCTCCTCCTTTATCATACCAGATGTTATTCAAAGATTTAAACTATGAAAAAATCAGTGTTTTGAACAAATTTATAGAGAAAAGTAAGATAAAAATTTGAAATGTGAAGATTTTATGCATGTATATGTTTGTAATATTTGTTTTATTTAATCTAATCTATGTTGTAGTTTTGTGATGTCATAGATGTCCCTCAATGTTATAACAATCCATAAAAAAATTGAATGTTTAACATCAATGGTTTAACATCAATCCTAATACCACCCAGATCCTTAAGGAATAAAATAAAAATATTGAATGCACCCACACCTGAACTGGTGGAATTGGCACCGAGAGGAGTCAGATAACCAAGAACTTCAAGAAAAGAAGAAGAAGATAGCTTCTGAACATAACAGATTAATTCACAAATTTATTATCACAGATAAATCCAATACAATTTCTTCTTTTGCCAACCGACAACATAATCGATTTCAACCATTCATTTAATGTTAATTCTAACATGGATATGTTCTATATTTAGAATTAAGTGCATAGACTGAAATCCAGAAATGTATCAAGTTAATTGCTTAAACCAATTTTGACACAAACACATGTTTTCCTTAATACGACTCTGTTGAACATTTCATTATTTTTATTATATTAGTCTTATGTATATTTGGATCTTTTCATTTGTCAATGAATGAATTAGTTGAATGAGTTTTACTGTTTCCTAATGAATTGAATGTTAGTTGAAGAAAGACAATCATCGATAAATAAACTCATTTTCTAATCCAATAATTTATTACATCTTTTGGTTGTTTAACCGATTTAAAACGAAAATTTATATTACTGGTTGATTTCTCCTTTGGTTGACCACTTCAGCTACTGATACACAAATATGATGTTTTCCGCATGGCTTCCCATATTCCCAAAAAATGTACTTATTACCATATTTCCTTGTTTGTCGCTAAGCCTAAACTAGTAACATAATTCACTCTATTATGATTATATTATGATTATATTATTGTGGTCCACCGACTTTGTGTTTCCTTTCAATTTTGTTTCACCCTGTATTTGTTTTGATTAAATGTCAGTAGATAGTAATTATGAATAGCCTCAGAAAGAAGTCCATGGCATCTCAAAGTGGGTCCATAGATTTCTAAGCAGGAATGAATCTCAAAGTCTCCTCCACAACATATATTTGGTACAGACAATCACATTGGACAAGTTTCGGATGCATATACATCCATAATCAGCCCAAATAGTTACAATTTGTTACAGTTAAATTAAATGAAATGAAAATTGTTGCCTTCAGGACGCACCATGGTTACAAAAAAATTAAATATTTGAAGGTCTGTTGAATTCTTTATGCAACCGACCCTCATTGTTGGAGGATTTTTATATTCTTCAATTAGTTTTGATGTGGTTATTTACTTTAGTGAAGTTTCTATCAGTTTGACAGATATACTGTGCATTAGAATTTGGAAGAGAACAAGAAGATTCATAAATTTATTGAGGGTACAGAATGAAATGTTGATATCATCAGAGAAATTATGAAAAATATTTTTCAGGCGGTAGGAAACCGTACCTAGGGAGGAGATACAAGAATAGTGAGAAATGAATCAATAATTTATGTGAATGTTTGTTGTAAATTTTGTTAATTAAACCTGTAGGAAAATAATTATTGTATTCAATCTGTCGAATGAAACGTAGAATTAATTAATTTGTTTCATGTAAAATAAGGTAGCATGAAGAGTAATGTATTAGTGTGAGTAGATTTTCTAAACATTGGAAAACTGAATGGGTTTTGATAAGATTTAAAAAGGAGTGGCAATTTTTGACTGACAATTCCCAGCTTAATTTTATAGAGGGATGTAGAGAATCTAAAAAATACAATAATAAATTCACTTCACAAAGGACCAAAAAATGTTTGACATCTTGACACTCACAAAGAATCATCTGGAAATATTCAAACTAATTTGAATTGGATTTTGAAGATTGCTGCCCAAAGCCAAGCCTGATATTCGGGAAAAGAAAATGTTATTGGATTTAAAAAAGTGTTTGAGAACAATATCTAATAAATTTTACAGTAGTTTAGACAAAAAATTCTGAAAGTTGCATACCTAACTATTTCAAAACATTCTGAATGAAATTCAGTTACTTACTGATGAGTTTGTATCTTTCAGCATCCCATGGCGGGGGTTCTCTGGTGACTGCATCAAATTCATAGTAGAGTAAGCTGAAGGTTTCTTTGCAAGATAGCGCATTTCCTGAAAAATAGATCATAGCTATGACAAAGTTACAGTAAGAATAACAAACACCAATGAACCAAAGAAATTAAAATGAATGTCCTCTTTATACAAACTATGTTGGAAATAGTCAGTTGTGATATAACAACGCATTGAAGACATAGAAAATCCGGTCAACAAGTAATAGTAACAGTAATTTCAGAAACATATATCACAGAGTTTATCATGTAACTCGATCATTAGTTTTCGATAATCCTATTAAAAAAAATTCTGATACTTCGGAACATCATTTAAGACAACATAAACAATACATGAAGTGGACATAATTCATTTTTATTGTGTTGTATTTCAGCATTTTCACAAAGGAATTATTATTTTTGAATAGAAGGGGAGATAGTCCATGAACAAACGAAAGGCTATGTCTAGTTCTGATAAGTTAAAAAATGTTGATTCAATATTTCAAGAGCGAAAGTCTGAGAATGGCATCTTGTAATTGAGAACCACTTTAAATTTTTCTAATATATAGTTCAGTGATCACAAACAGTGAAGTATGTAATTATCAAAGACTCGGAGTATGTTTTAATTCATTAATATATCATCAATAAATCAATATAACTTTCTTTTCTTCAATAAAATTATAAATTATCATCATATTATCATGTATGTCCATGTATGTCCATATAGATTATTCTGTTTCTAAGCAGCTTGATGCTAGTTATGGAACATTACAATCTTAGTGGTACAAACATTAATAGTAAATGAAATGAAAATTAATAAAATATTAATAATAATAATGTGTGATGGATGTCTAAAAAGAAAATACAGCTAGAACCACAGAGAATAAATCACCCAAAAACAACAAAATAAATATTGCCATGGTCTTACCTGGAAAGAGGCTGCAATCTCTGATTGTGAATTTAATTTCTATGTACATCCGGTTGGAAACATTTCTCTCGATGAAAGGCGTCCAAAGCCAGTTATTGACGTTATTGTAGGCGACATCGCAGACTACGTATGATCTCCAATTAATACCTTTTTGGAAATTTGTAAAAGATTCTTCAACCCACTGAAATCGATATTCGAACGTTATTAAATTTAAAATGTAAAAACAAAATGAATAGCTGAATTAGATATATTCACATTTTCTTTTTGTTGAACCCCAATGACTTAATAGGTAATCTTGACTGTATACTGTAACTCGATAACTATAGGAGATACAAAAAAATGGAGGGCGCATCTTCGATCTCTTTTTTCGATACAATTTCACTGACCAAAACAAAAATTTGCCAATCATCATTTGTTTTCAAGTTGTAGAGATAAGTTCGATTTTTTGACTGTTAGACCGTAACGAAGTTACTGTAATTTTATGAACATACTGTATATAGTGTCGATTAGGTAGTATCTTGGGTAAACATCGTGCTAGAAATTCCGTTATTTTTCGTACATATTCGTTATCATACACCGGAAGTGTTTCAGTGAATATCATGTTAGCGAGAAGTCTTGATTTTATAGTTATAATTATTGATAATTAATTAGCGAGACAGGCCGATGATACCGAGTCTAGTTTACAACGATGCGCGCTTCGAACGATCCCCACTGAATCAGACCGAGAGTAGAGTGGGGCGAACGGAGACATACCCGCGATCGCGACGCGAAAACGCCAGTGCTGCTTGAGACCGCATTGACCGCAAGCTGGACTAGACTCACTTGGGAGCACCGCAAAGATGAAAGCCACAGCTGAGTGGTCTGAAAGAGAGATAAGTTCGAAACCGCGAACTTGCAACCGAAGATAGCCGACTAATTCACTCTCTTTGCAGATGATACCACTATACTGTGGAAAAGCAAAAAGTCCTTTGAGTTGCATGATATAATAACCGAAGACTTGAAAATTGTGAAAGAGTGGTGCGATGCAAATAAATTAACTTTCAATACAAAAAAAAACACATTTACTATCCTTTAGATGCTCAATTGATGAACCGACGTTTGGTCAAAGCGTAATAGGAAATAAAGATTGTACTAAATTTTTGGGTGTGCTGATAGATAAAAATCTAAAATTTGATGACCATGTTAAGCAACTCAGAAGCAGGATCTCTTCTGGATGTTATGCAGTGAGAGTAATTTCTAATGAATTAGGGCCGGAAACTGCCAAAATGTCATATTACGCTCTTATTGATTCTCATATACGATATGGAATACCTTTTTGGGGAATGTGTAGATCGACACTACTCAATGAATTGCTAATTTTACAAAAAAGGGCCATCAGATTTGTATATAAGATTAGACCCCGCGAGTCCTGTAGAGATATTTTTGTAAGCAACAAAATACTTACAGTTATTGCCTTATTAATATTGGAATCGGTCTGTCTGGTATATAAACACAAAGCAAAATTTAATTCTACTACGAATCAGTATGCTACCCGTAACAGTAGCTACAGTCTGAATCTCCCACTACCTACTAAAAATCTCACTAAAGACTCTATTTTCTATAACGGTGGCAAGATGTATAATCACTTACCAGTTGATATTAGATCGGCTAACTTGAACGAATATCAATTTAGGAAAACTGTCAAAAATTTTCCTTCTGAGAGACCCTACTACTCCTTGCAGGAATTCTTCCAGAATTTGTATTAACTGTGTATACCTATATAACATATTTTATATTTTCTGTATTTCTATTTTCACTGTATTTTGTACATTATTTGATTTTAGTCCTGAACACATTAATTGTTTAGTGTATCTTTGTCCTCGAAGTGTTTTATGAATGCATCCATATTTTTACTGTTTTTCTTTGTTTCTTTGTTCTACATTTTATAGAACTACACCACAAACTTTGTCAACAAAATACATATCCCTTCTGACAATGAAGAATATTTATTATTTATTATTATTATTATTGAATATGTTGTATTTTGACTATGAGATTGAATGTTTTGTGAAATGTGTTTATATGTTTTTATTTATTTATATTTTTTACAAGACTTTGTCAATAAGATGTAAATCTTCAGACAATAAAGCATATTTTGATTGATTGATTGATACTTGAGACCGCAAGGACTAGGTAATTCATAATCCGAGTTGAGTTGAGAGGGCCGTACTTGCATTATTGTACAGGGTGACTATTATCTCACTGTCAGCGAATTATATTCGGACTGTAGGATACTAGGTACATTCTAGGCGACTGCTTCAGGTTCTGCGAATTCTATTCGGTATCTGAAGTTGTCTCTGGTTATTTTACTCCCTGCTTGAATCAATATACGTGGTGTTTTGGCATACCATCAGCGAATTATATTCGGGTGGTAGGACAAAATACCAGGGGGTCGCTATATAATTCGGAAAATTATATTCGGTTTTGTATAGAGACCGTCTACCTCAAGACAGACTCAGGAAACCGCCGTATCGGAATTTGCCTGATTCAGAGTTTTTGCTAAATCTGCTCCGCATGGCGATTGATTTTTGCTTGTCATTTTGCTTCGCCGCGTAAGCTAGAGATGATTTGCATATTTCACCCAGTATCGCGAATTCGTATTCTTTTTAGTTTTTGATTTTTCGGAAAGAAAGTATCCGTGGGAGGGGGATATAGTTAGAATATTGTAAGATATGGTAGGTTATAGGATATGGTATCGAATATAGTTGACTATTTTAGTTTTGGTCTAATTGTTAATATTAAATGAATATAATAATAGATTATTATTGGTGATTTTATTTTCTTTAATTGAGTTTTGGTTTTGATTTTCTCCAATAAGCAGAGTAACCAGGTTCAGGGCATTGATACTTTCTCACTGATGTCACTTTGACAGTTAACATCTGAAGGTCCCTGGATTTAACTTTCTTCACTGACAGTTACCCGGTGCAAGTGGACCTACCACTGTAATATAGGTGGCGCCCGAGATCTATAGGTGGTGCCCGAGATCTATTCTGTAAATATAGCACCCGAGCCAAATAACGCTTTTCCGAACAGAAAGCGTTATAAGACACATGAGAATATCACGGTTGTTTATAAAGTATAATCTGTATAATCCAGTGGCGTCGAGAAAGTTCGAAAAAGAAGGTGCAATTTCGAGTTGTATTGAAGTTTTTCAAATGGGAATCATAATTAGCTATGGTTTGGTTGGAAAAGATGTTTTTCTCTTTCTCACCATGTCGGGTCGTTTTATATGTGTAAATTTGCACTAGTGGAAATAATATTTCAATAGAAGTAAGTAAGTATACTTTTTTATATTTATTCCAGGTAGGTATGACGGTTTGTCCCTATGTTTTCGTCATGATATCAATTAACTAATTTAATCATTTAAAATGAGGATTTCATAGGAAAAGTTTAACAAATGAGTGTTCATCATCTCGAGAGGAGAATTTTTCAGAGATTTCACATTGAATACCTTTTCAATCATAAACGCTTTTTTAAAAATCTGTACTTTTTGAATCCATATCTTTTTCAATGTCGCATTTATCAATCTCTGCAAAAAAATAATTTTTGTTTGTCTAGCATGCGTTAATCTATTAGGGATCTTTCACACAAGGATACTGTATGCGATATACGCGTACCCGAGATACATGTTGAACATACATTCAAATGGACCTATTCACACGGCGCAGGCGACGCATACAGTATCGGGATACTGAATTTCTGTATCCCGGCACTTCCAGCCGCTAAATGCGTATGTCAGATACAGAATTACCCTGATGATACATGGACGTGTTCAGACATGGATATTTTTTCAACAAGGAAGATATCATAGGCGCAGGGCGCAGGACATTTTCCAGTTCAAATTCAAACTTCCTATAGATTGTAGATCATTGTTAATATTTTTGAATCTGCTCCCCACTGCGCGCCCGCGACTGCTTTCATGATGAGCAACCAGAGGATTAGACATCATGAAAAAAGTCGCGGGCGCACAGTGGAGAGCAGATCCAAAAATATTAACTATGATCTACAACGGGCTTGTGAGATCCCAATTAGACTTTGGCACAACCTTAATCATCAATACTTCAAAGCAAGAAATAAATAAAATGGACAAAATCCAACTCAAAGCCATTAGACTAATCCTTGGAGGAATTAAATCTTCTCACACAAATTCATTATTAGCGGAAGCTGTTGAATTGCAATTTAAAATACAGGAGAATATGGCTTGCCTGCAAATTAATTATCAAAGATATTAAAAACGAGGAAAACCCAATAACTTCAAAACTTATTAGCACTTACTCAATTTACAACCTAACAAACTCAGAGGAGATAGGTATCCAGATTATTGAGGCCTTGGACATCTCCCTCTTATATCACTTTATCAAAAAAGAACATAGGCTGCCATGATTCACTTATGAATCCTAATATCAACAAGTATCACAAACTTTGGCCTTAAAAAGGATACAAAGGACAACCAACATAATTCTAATGACATGATCAATAAATATTGGATGAACAGTATACTAATATTCCAGATGGGTCCTACGACCCAAGAAATAAGCAAACTGGAGTAGGCATTCACATACCCAGATTGAAATATAAATTGGCTCTCAGATTACAGGACTGCACCTCCATATGCTCGGCAGAAACATTAGGCATAGCAGCTGCCATCAAGAAAGTATTAGACTTCAATATACCAAAATCTCTTACCTTATCGGACTCTCTTAGCGCCATCCAATAAACGTCCTGACTAGGAATCAGATCAGACACGAACAGCTACGCCTTGACTGGGAAAATATTATTGAAACAAGCATCGGATAGAGAATAGAATGTAAATATAGGCTGGATCCCCAGCCATACAAATATCAAAGACAATGAAAAAGCAGAGATACTAGCCAAGCAAGGAAGAGAAAGGGAAGGTATAGACTACAAAGAAATAGAATACAGGGAACTCCTTCCACACATCAAGGAAAAATATGAGAGGAAGAATGGACATTAATATGTACCATTAAGGGGGAAACATCTTAAGCAAATCATCAACAACCTACCTGAAACCATGGTATCACAAAATAAGCATCCCAAGATCTCACATCACAACAATCTGCAGGTTGAGAATAGGACACTGTTACAAACCAGCTCATCTCCATAGAATTAGGGTAAGAGATAACCCCTATTGTGAATGTGGGGAAGTTGGAAACTTAACACATATTTTACTGGAATGTCCATTGCATTGACATAATTCGAACATGCTCTATAGAGCATTCATTGAGCATAAAGGACAAAATACCTTGACAGCCTTATCATTTCTAGACCTCCTAAGAAAACCTAGCAAACCATCAGTAGCAATCATCACAGCTTATTCAAACGCAATTAACACAAAATTATAACTATTCAAATTTCAGACATGCAAGGGAGAAGGTGAAGATCCCAAATCAGACACACCCCGGTGTAGCCTTCTTCTGAATACCATCAACTAAAATGCGGAACCTGGCTAAATATCCCTATTAGGCTAAGCCCAAATAAAGTGAAGGTCATATAGGATTCACTACGCGCAATAGTGATGGAGCGTCAAATGTAGATACAGGAATTGCGATTAATTCGAAGAAATGACGGTACGGTAGTACAGATAATTAAAATACTCTGATGGTTCTCATTATAAATCACCATGGTTATATTATAGTGCACTATAATAGTTTCTTCGTTTATATTAATTGTACTATCATACGATGGATAAAATCACAAAGTACGTCTTCTTCTTGTCTTCGTCTTTTTCTTTGATAAATACATCCCAGTATGATGGTTATGATACACACGACTCTTCAACATTCATATTTCGAACTAATGCACGGCACTGCGACTGATTAAAGAAATTCGTGAATCCGATACAGTAGCCCTAGTGCAAGGATGGTAAACTAGAGAAGGATGGTTCATTGCCATAAGACGCAATGTTGGCACATCGAACGACGCGATCGTGACGTCACTGGCGGCCCTCAAGCTTTGTTTACAAAGTACAAATTGTTTTTTTTTTAACAGAGTTATTCAATAATCGTAGGTATAATCAAATTACTCAGTAAGAAGATTTAGTAGTGTGGATAAATATTAATAAATTATTACAAACCTCCATTGAGTGTGTGTAGTGTTTATGAAATCATTTCAATTTCATATACCATCTGATAACCAGTATGCCAGGTGGCAGATTTGCTATTTTTGGAGAAAAACCAAGAGGATTCCAGTATTATTTACCACACATTTCCAAAAGGCACTAATTTTGTTTGGGATACTTTTTTGAAAAGGTGGATGAGTCGTGAACATATGCAGATGTTGTGATTCCTGATACAAGTCATACATCAGAGCTGTGATTTGTCCAACCAAATTTAAGAAAGAGATCTACAAAATGGGTAGATGAAAATGTGTTATGAAAAAGGAGTACCTATTCTCATTATTTTATGATGTTCCATGTAATCAGATTCAGGAATTTTGTATACTTCGAGCTATAATGAGGATATAAAAACCTGCAAATAAAAGAAACAACCTGGATTGCATCTATAGTAGAGTCCAATGTATAAATGAAGAGAATAGTCAGCTAATAAGAAAATCGAAATTGATGTCAATTTATGTATATACCTATTATTTATAATGTAAGGTACCCATAATTCAAATTAAAGAATATATTTTATATTCAACCATTCATTGATAATTGTTAAACTTGATAAAATAGGTAGGTATATCAATTTCAATTCAAAATATATGAACTTTAAATAACCTGCTGTGCATTGAATAATATATATGCACACAAAAATTACATGCATCATTCATCAGTACCTATATGAATTCTTCATTGAAATTTCTCTATTTTCAATATGAAATTGTTTTCAAGGTAGGTATTAGGTACTCACCTATTTATGGAATAGGTATATTCCCTGTTTTGTAAACATTAAATTATCTCATGTATTACTTTCTGGGTGGACATTCAGGAATTTTTGTGAATCAAGGAGTTTTTGCTCACAAAAATTACTAATATTTGAAGCCATATGATACCAATAACCATCAATAATCAATATGTATCGATTATAAAAAGGTACATCACAGTAAAATTACTTTTAATGCCCATTTAGTGATATTCAGCATTAATAATTTTGAATTCAGGGCCGTTGACTACGTCATCGCGCGCCTTCGGAAGCCACGCCTTTTGGCCGAAAAAATCGCTTGAATGAACCATCCTTCTCTAGTTTATGATCCTTGGCCCTAGTGTTCGACCGCGATACGGTATCTTGGATCTCGCATACAGTATCCTCGTGTGAAAGATCTCTTAGTGTAACTATATCACAGTAGATGGCGCATGAGTCGTTTAAACAAATGATTTGCGGCCCCTTGTAAAAATGTCTAATATTGTAAATATATCATATAGTTCGGTGACAGTTCGTGTGTAATAATCGGCACTAAGCATTATGCTGTCAAATCAAACGAAAAGCAATTGGTCGATTACACCGAATTTCAGTCTCGCCACTAGGTATTTTTTTAAATTATTATTGACGAGTTGAAATTCTCAATTGAGTGCAATCGAAATTGCGTACGGATTTAAGTCAAACTCACCCCTGGCGTGTTGGCTTGTGGCCCATAAGGATATCTAGTCCAATCTAAGCTTGCCTCCCCTGTCGTATCCAAAACAACAACTGTAACGGATTAAAAATAATTATCAATAGTTTCTTGATGTAAGTAGATATTTCGAAATAATAACGTTCATATTATTGAGAATTCCATAATAAAATAATAGTGCTCTTATCATTGAGAATTCCATAAAAATGTAGGTACATCTGATTTGATTTAGAAAACCATGAATTGGAGAGTATCAATAAATGAAGAAGAGACATGTTACATCATAACTACCAGGACAGTAGTTGTTTTTTACTCATAGTCTACCAGTCATTACAATTATGATTGTATTATGAATTTGTTGAGATGTAAAATGTATTTTTCTTAATTTATTGATTTGTGGATGAATTACTGAGTAGTGCCACTAGAATCTGTCATAGTCGGCTATGCTAGTATTTATGTGGATATGAGTCTCTAGAGAACTTGAATTCTTTCATTTTCTTTCAGGAAGCAAGAAACGCCAAATGTTTCTCTGTAACTTTTTTTAAGTATTTTCGTGTTGATAATTATATATTTTTGTAATGATTCTAATGTTAATTACATATATTGTAGAGAGGTATTGATGAAGAAAATGATTTTTTTATCCATAGGAATTATGTCTATATATCAAAACAAATTAAAATAAATTTAAACTTAATAAAAATATTTATAAGTTCAACGTTCACCAAAAGAATAACCAATTCTATGTAAATCACCTGATCATATGATGGGGACAAAAAATGTTCAATAAGGTGTAATCAGAATGCGCCAAATAGGGCATTGGAAGAAGACTATGTTTTCAGGTTTGTATTTGAAATATTTGATAAAATTTAGTGATAAAAAAAAAGGAATGTTACCTTGTAGAACAGTAAAAACTAACAATAATAAATACATGTACAATGTCTTTGTTCAAATCTGAAATTTTCGTGTTAATGGCAAAATACTATATCCTTTTTCTATATTTTTGATATAATCTTGAAAGCTATTATGTTCTTTCATGTCCGTTTTTTTAAATTTTTTTATTATCATATTTTTTATGTTTTCGTATTACTTCCATTTCAATCCATGATTTGTTAGAAATACTCATAATTGCCACCGAGTCTTGAACCCCATCAAATCCACTCAATATTACGTCATCCATCGATAGATGGATAGATAAGAAAAATACTAAATAAATGCGAGATTGTTTTATTGGACTTACCTTGTTCAGCTTTGACTTGAAAATATGTAAGGATAACTGTTAATGGTAGGAAGCACCACATCACACCCATGGCAGCTTAGGTGGGGGAAAAAACGGTCCAGCCCTGATCGGCGGACTTAATTTGTGGCTACTTCATTCTGGAATAAAGAAAATTACAGATGGGATTTATATAAAGTTCAGTATTTTGTAATCCAATGATGAAACATCAAACAGCCAAAGAAATCAGGAATGAACTGATTCACCACAATATTTTTGAGGGGGAATAACAAGAGGATACTTGATGAATGTGAACAGTCAAATGGATTGACCATCTTTACTATCAACCCCGTTTAACAGGATCATATTATTTCGATGACAGCGCCTCTATTACCTTCCCAATACAACCGAATTCGAACAATTTGGAAATCATGTGTTAAAATGATTTTAAATTTCATGGTGTAACGTATTCTCAATGATTTTAAAACACAGTTATTGCTTATATTTATTGCACAATTGAGCATGTTGCGTTTAAATAAATCAGGCAATTCCTCAATCGACAGTAATAGATTCAATATATTTTTCCGAGTATTTTTCAATGAGGGCAACAGCTTATAAAAACCTATTTATGACATTTCGTAATCGCCGTAGTTCTGTAGCATTCATTGTGAACATAAGTTCATAAGTCAAAATGAACGTTTGTTATAATACAGAAACTGACATACAACGCCCAAGTAATACAATTTCCTATGATGAATATTTTTCCCTCACACAGACTTCTATACACGGGAAAAATGTCCGCCTACTACGCATAAACAGTATAGTTCAGTATACACGTTTATTTCGGGTTAATGAATAATGTCTATCAAACAAATATTGAGTACCACTAAAATACGTTTTCGAAATACAATGAATAAGCGTATATATGACCAGCAAATTTAAACGTTCACAATAAACGTTCAATAAACCAAGAATGAAATACCAATAAAACACGTGGTCCAAATGGAATTGTTGAACATATATTCGAAAAATGTTCAATCTTTACCAAAAACATTTATTCATAGTGCACTAGGTGTCATTGTCAACACAAAAATAACCCTACCAGACCAGAGTAGCTACTGGAAATAAAGAACAATGAATGACAGGTAGCAAGGTGGATCAAGACCAGTACCACTTCAAGATCAAACATCAACCAGAACGATAGCACAGTTACGCGGATGCCTTGTCCAGGAGAATCTGAGCGAAAAATGTCTCCACATAGAAGAGATTACCGATATCAAATAAGTGGGATTGAAGATAAGCTGCAAACGGCCATCAATAAGCCTGTCAACTGAAAATCGTCTCACTACGTGGCGCCAGCAGTCCGTGTGAACAACATGAAACCCGCGAAGCGTTTTCCCATAAGAATTGCATGTTAATTCGAAAATATGATTGTATTGGACTGTTTTGTGATTATTTTTGGCATTACTTTGGTAAACAATATATTACTTATTATTAAAATCGAAGATGATATTGCCTACGATTATTCATACTGTGTGAAAATGATGAAGTTAAGTAATTTAGGAGATTCATGCCTACAACATTACCTATAACCTACTGTTTTCATTATTGATTCAGAGGATTGTTTAGATCATATATGCATTGGTAAAATCATCAAACAATAATTTTTATTCATCCATAAAATGAATTCTAACTCTGATTTATTCATAAAGGAGTAGTACCCCATACCAGAATTCTCCGAAATAAGGCTCATAGTATTTGTCATCAGTGAGAGTTTTGTGAAATAATATGTAAAACAACAATTACCTATCAATTGAAAAAAAATGTCAAACCATATTGTCTTTGTTTCGATTCCTGATGACAGAGATGAGTTAGGTAACTTATCTCTGCTGATGATAATAAATCAATAATAAATGTAATAGATTCAACAGCTAAAATGTTCTCAGTTGCGAAAATATATTCGGATGATTCAAGGTAAGTTACTGTTGAGTTTTATTTCATTGTTCAGCGTTCATTACTCTTCACTTGCCACTATTTTCAGAAAATTTAAGCATTCAAAGACTCGTGCTTCATATGTAGCAACCCGAATGTGGATTCTGGAAAGACATATTTGTTCCTACTCCAAGTGTTAATATGAGACAAACTTGATGTTTTGCAGTAGGACAACACATATCATCAGCTACATCTGCAAGTAATTGCTGTCGTGAAGATAATTTTGATCTAAGTTAAAATTCTTATTCTTTGAATCTTTGTACATGAACATCATTGAGAACCTGAAGTGTGAGCACCAAGTATTTTAGTAATAGGTGTAAGCTAATAAACCAAATCTTTATTGTCATGAATATGAGAATTCTTATTAAAAAAGCACTTCTGTAAATAATAAATGCTTTTTCCTAAATCCTCAGTTATTCTTAGTACATACTCTATCTATGATGTGAGTTTATATGAGATTTCTCCTCTATTTTATATTGTGAATGATAATATCAACTTGTTTTGTTTATAAAATGTATTATCAGATGGACCACTACACTTACCTACTTTTCCCAAACAATAAAGTTATTAATTGAATTAATTCTTCATTTTTATGTCTATTTTATAGTGTCTTTCACTCGTCTGTTCAATAATAATAATAATCGTCTCATTGACTTCGCAGAGGTGGTATAGAAAATCCTATAGAAATATTATTAACTCATATAAAATACATGTCTTGCGTTATACAGGGTAATGAAAATTTCATGGTACACTATTGTCAATTCGGAAACGGAGAGAGATACGAACTAGGTTAAATTACGAAATATCCTGAACATTGTCGATTCTTATAGTCATCGATAACTTATCATCTATTGCCACTAGGATTTTGAAATTTATTATGGTTACCAAAGTTCGCATGCTGAATTCAACGGTGATGGAAAAAAAATCCAGGCACACTAGATTCGAAGATATCGAAGCTAACTTTGATATTTCTAATGGTAGCATATTGGATTTTCACTCCATCGGATTGATCATGAAATTGCCAACTCATCGATGTATCACACTTGTGTGTTTAATGATAGAACAGTTGGAATAATAGGAAAAAAATAGAAAATATCGAATTAATTCGAGATCTGTCACGCTTATGATTCCAGATATGTTCACTAAAAATAACAAAAATGATGTGAAACTCAATAAAAAAGGTTTTAGAGAATGCAAAATAAATGTAATTGCTGCTCTTCGTTGGGTTGCCTCCTGTGTTGAATTGATTCTACGATTTTTTTTGCAACTCATGCAGCGTCACTGATTTTTCTGGACATTGGACATTGTGACAGCCGCTTCCCTTACTTGGCTGGCATGTGTCGAATTTCGAAAGCAACGATGTAAACATCGTAGGTGCATATCAATCACTCTTTTCTTCAACATTAGATGAGATCAATATAACAGTTGAACTAAACATTTCATTATATCAAATAATATACTGGGCTGGTGGTCGAGTGCGTTGAATCGCTAGAGGGCCCGGGTTCAAATCCCGCGGCGGCTATTGGAAATATTTATTTACTTCTATAGTATCGTTTAGCGGAAGGAGAAAGGTGACCAACCAAACATTCTTGGTACCTAGATTTCAATCCTTCGGACTCTCAACGATAACCAGCCGAGTAGTGCTTCGGATGACACTTAAAAAGCTAAGGTCCCCGTCTTCCCTACTCATACTCAATGAGACTTCGGGGGTTGCTTAGCGACTAAGTTGGCGGTTGACATTTCAATAAGTGGTAATTCTGACAGCAGCCTACTTGACTCTGATGATGAAATTTCCTCAATAAAATCGGAATCACACATCAGTTCGCGAATTCAATGTGCAGATAGACTTACGTATAAACTTCTATCTACTATGACATAAAAACAATGATCTAGAAGCATTGATGCTACATCTTAAATGTTACTTCATATTTTCTATTTTTTTTTTGTTATTTCGACTTCTCCTTCTTGAAACATACAAGTGTGACACATCAATGAATTGGAAATTTCATGATCTATCCCATGGTGTGAAAATCCAAAATGGCTGCCATTGAAAATATCAAAGTTGGCCTCGATATATTTGAATCGAGTGTGCCTATATTTTTTTCATATCACCGTTGGATTCAGCATGTGAACTTTAATAACTATACCAAATTTCAATTATGAAAAGTCATCGATCATTACAAGAATCGACAATTTTCATGAAATTGCGCATATTTTTTAATTGTAATTTAACCTAGTTCCTATCTCTCCCCGTTTGCGATTTGACAATAGTGTACCATGAAATTTGCATTACCCTGTATATACATATACCTCCATATGCATATGAATACATGTTTTATAAAAAAATACATATAATATATGGTAAATATCTTAAATTGTCTACACTCATTTTATAATCTTTCACCTATCTCTAGCCATTTTTTTGTCAGAGCTTGCTATGATTTTTTATATGTATTATTCTTTATTTGATTAACTGTGTTAAGAAGAAGGTATGTATTTGGTAACCAGAGTCTAGTAGGTTTCTATCAATGTTCATTAAATATTAAAACATTAGGATCTAACTTTTCCTGATTTAAATAAATAGACCAATCAACTTTATTCAGGGGATTTTCAAATTCATAAGAATTTTGTCAATACTCATTGAAATTCTCCAGGGTCTACTATACAAAATCTTTATAAAGTGATAAGCTACATTTTTAGGTCAGAATTTCAACATAAATTGAACCATGCCTCTTCCAGGTATAAAGATACATAGTTGAATAATTTTATTGCTTAGACATTGAATATGCAGTATACAGGGTGCCCGTTTTTCGAGCTTAACCATGGGGATCTCAGTTATTATATGAGATACGATGTCGGTTAAATTGGGGCAAAGTTGAGCATTTTCATGCTGAACAATTATATGAAAGAGAATTGAATGTATCATTCTTAGTTTTCGAATCAATGAAAAAAAAACTGAAATTTGTAATTTTCGTTTCTATTTTTTCAAGCGAAAACCATAAGAACTGGACGTTTCTAACTAGGACGTTCTTGAGGCACTTTTTTACGAGGAATCTAACTCTGTTATCGTATTTTCCAAGGCGTTCCTGATGTCAGAGATACAACAGTCGACTTTGGATTTTATTATAATTTATAATTAAACCTAAAACTACTCAAGATGTGGAAAAAACTAAGAATGAAATAATAAGTAATATTAACCCCTCAAATTTGAAAATTGGCATAAGAAGTTTGAAATCTACAAAATCTGGATCAGTCATCATCAAATGCAAAAATAAGACAGAATACGAAGTTCTGGAGAAGGAAGTGAAAAATAAAATGGAAAATACGTATAATATAGAAACCTCAAAAATGAAGAAACCTAGGATCAAAATACCAATGTTTCAACAAAATCTATCGAAAGAAGAAATTGAAACCTCAATTCTACAACAAAACGAAGCCCTAGACGAAATCAAGGTAACATTCATCAAAAAAGGAAAAAACAACCAATCAACAGTCTTTGGAGAATGCTCACCTTCAACTTTTAGACAGCTAATGCGACTGAAAAAGGTATTCATTGGTTGGGAACGTTACTCAGTTTTTGAAGATATTGCAGTTCCACGTTGTTTTCAGTGTCAAGAGTTCTATCATAAAAAACAAAATTGTCCTAACAAACTAATATGCCCTCTATGTAATGAAGAACATGAACAAAAAGACTGTCCAAAAATCAAAAAAGCATGTGCCAACTGTATTAAATCTAATGATAAGTATAAACTGAAAAATAATGTTGACCATTACTCAACAGACATAAATTGTCCAACTCTACAGTTCCATATCAACTTGATGAAAAGTAAAATTGACTATAGTAGTTAATGGTACTAGTGGATCAAGATACTGTCTTAGAAAATTTAAGATTACTAGAACAAGACCACCTCGGGGAATATGTAGAACCTGAAAATTTTATATTGTCAAAAAATAACATTACACATTTTAATATTCGAAGTGCCAACAAAAATTTTGATGAGTTTCTAGCACTCATCGAAACATATAATCTAACTTGTGATGTTTTTGTTTTAAGTGAATGCTTCAAAAATGTTTCTTTAAATAACCTCAATATACCAGGTTATATAATGATACATAATGATGGTGATTTCAATAAAAATGATGGAGTTTTGATTTTAATCAAACCAAACCTCAACTACAATATTTCAAAGTACAAACTATCTATATGTGGTGTTTCATTATGTATCATAAATTTAACAATTGATAATATATCCTGTAGAATAATTGCCCTATATAGGCCTAACCCAACTAACCTAATCTCGTTTATTGATGAACTCGACTCATACCTGGATAAAAAACAGACCAATCAAATGGATATTCTTATTGGTGACATCAATATTAATTTATTGAATGAAAACGATATTTACGTGAATAAATATCTTTCTATGCTGGCCAAATACGGATTTGTGCCATACATATTGAATCCTACAAGAATTACTTCTGAAACTGAATCATGCATTGATCACATCTTCCTTAAAAAACCTAACAATAACAAATATTTGATTTTCAGCTCATACATTATCAAGTATAACATTACATATCATCATCCAGTATCACTAAATATACAGTACAATTCCAAATAAGTAAAAATTTTGGATAACAGCAAAAAATTTTCAACAAAAATAGATTTTAAAAAGCTAGAAAACTTATTACAGAATGAAACCTGGGATGTAGTATTGAAAATGATCCTAAACTCGGGACTGATATTTTTTTTGATAAATTTAGTAAAGTTATTGAAGACTCCAAAAGTATGAAATTAAGGCATACAAAATACTTAAAAATAAAACCATGGATAACCGAAGGATTAATTGTAGCGATAAGAAAGAGGGACAAACTAAAAAATCAACTTAACAAATATTTTTCGTATGAATTAGAACAAGAATACAAAGTTTATAGAAATAAATTAAATAAACTGCTGAATGAAAATAAAAATGACTACTATCTTAAACAAATCCAAAACAATAAAAATAATCTAAAAAAAACGTATCAATTAATATCTGAAGCTACTAATGAAAAAAATAATAATAAAAATATCTTGCACATTTCTGATGAAGATGGTGTTCTATTTATTGATAACAAATTAATGGCAAATTATTGCAATAACTATTTTAGTAATGTCGGTTTGAACATGGTTAAAGATATCGATACCTCATTAACCATCAATGAAAATATTGAAATAAATCCCAATTCCATGTTTCTAAATCCAATAACAGAAAATGAATTGATAGAGCATATATCTACATTAAAAAATAACACTTCTCCTGGCGTAGATGGAATAACTACTGAAATAATTAAATATAGTCACCAATATATTCTGCAACCCCTCAGACATTTGTTCAATTTGATCATCCAAAAGGGACATATTCCAACCCAATTCAAATGTTCTATAATGACACCAATTCATAAAACCGGGGATAAAACTAAAATAAGTAATTACAGACCTATCAGTGTAATAAACAGCTTTGGTAAGATCTTTGAAAAATGTTTGAAAACTAGGTTAGTAAAATTTTTTGATGAAAATAAGATTATACATGAATACCAGTATGGTTTTCGCGCCGGTATAGCAACTTCTGATGCTATGTACAGGGTGAACAACTAAGAACGGCTCTCGGCCATATCTCAGCTACGGATAAAGATACAACTTTGAAAAAAAAATTATCTTGAGAAAAGTGACCTTAAAAAATAACTGGAAAATATTTTTAAGTTTCTAAGATAACCGCTAGGTGGCGTAACGGCTATGAGTGAAGAGAAAATTGAATTTTTCTCCGTAGCTAGTATCAACAAGGTATTTCGAAAATATATGCAGATGGATCCTTGATAAATTCCTAGTTTTTATTGTTTCACACTTTTTGTCCCATCTCAAAAAATAAAGTGGTGGGGGAACGTCAAATTATGTTTTTTCTAAACGTCTGTATCTCTGGTCATCTTCAACAGAATTCAATAATCTTGAGCTCGTTGAAAAGGCATCTTCCTGGTCTATCGACTGTGATTTGAATTGGTTTTATATTCATATCACCGTTGCCGCTAGAGGGCGTGATCTAGAGTATCAATGGATATCGTGATTTTAAACAGAAAAATTAAATGTAATGGTATGCTTAGTATTACTTGATAAAATAGAGAAACTAGATCTCAACAGACCAACGAAAACCGCAACATGATAGCTTTCTGCTAACGGAAGATATTAACGATCAAAGTTGGAAAAATGATTTATTGCTCTAAGCATTCAAAATAAACAATGTAACAGTAAACAATGTAACAAAATCAACAATAAAAAATTACACAAATCACAACAAAGAACTACTAAGAACGTCATTAGTGGCCCCTCAGATGTTCAAAGTGTCCACCGTCATTTTCAATACAAGAAATGAGTCTCTGACGAGTGGATAGAACAGAAGTTTCAATTTCTGCTGCCGAAATACTCATTATTGCTTGCCGAATTCGCTCCATCATATCATCCCTTGTCGTGGGTCTGTTGGCATACACAAGATATTTCAATCTTCCCCACAAATAAAAGTCTGAACACGTCAGGTCTGGGGATCTGGCTGGCCAATTGAATACACTTCCTCGTCCTATCCACTTTTCAGGATATGTAAGGTCTAAAAAATTTCGAACTTCTTTATGGTAATGTGCCGGGCACCCATCATGTTGAAAAAACATGTCTCGACGAATTACCAGTGGTACATCTTCTAAAAGAAGAGGCAATTCATGCATTAAAAAATCTAAATATCCCTCCCCATTGAGAGTGTTATTAAAAAAAATGGCCCAATTATTTGTCCACCTATAATTCCAACCCACACATTCACTGACCAACGACCCTGATGTTGGACCTCCCGCATCCAGTGGGGATTCACTTCGGACCAGTAGTGTATATTATGGCGATTGACACTACCATCACTGCAAAATGTAGCCTCATCTGACCACATAATATGCATAAGTAATTCAGGATCATCTTCTATCATATTCAAGAGCCAGTTACAATAGTTCCGCCTGGTATCGAAATCTCGAGCCTTCAACTCTTGGTGTAGGACTATATGTGATATGGGTGCAATCTAAAATAGTATTTGAATAATTAAGGGCAATAAGACAATTACTTCAAGAGATTTAACTCTCGTAATGCTTTGCTTTTGGACATATAAAACTTAGGTTTTCGTTACCAATAAATTATTATTTAACCTAACCTGTGTTCTCTTAGAATATTCAGAACGGTGGTTTGAGATAATCCCAAGTCTCTTGCTATGGCTCGTGTGCTAATATGAGGGTTGAAATTAACATTAGCTACGACATTTATTATTTGTTCCTCCGTTCGAACTCTACGACGTCTTCGATATACAAGAAGATGCACATTTCCTGTGGTCCGAAGACGCTGTGCGATTCGAAAAAACACTCTACTTCCGGGATGTCGTCTATTTGGGTACTCCGCCGCGTACACTCTACTAGCAACAGTTGCATTTTTCATGCATTCGAAATAAATTACCAACATATCAAATGCTTCTTCATTTGTGAGAATCATAATTTTCTGATTCAAAGATCGAAAGAGATAAGTAAAGTAGATGAATAATCAACACAATTGCAACAATATGAATACTTTTTGACATATAGGAGACATATTATTATAATTCCATGGATTGCTATTTTTGTCTTCATGCAATAAATCATTTTTCCAACTTTGATCGTTAATATCTTCCGTTAGCAGAAAGCTATCATGTTGCGGTTTTCGTTGGTCTGTTGAGATCTAGTTTCTCTATTTTATCAAGTAATACTCAGCATACCATTACATTTAATTTTTCTGTTTAAAATCACGATATCCATTGATACTCTAGATCACGCCCTCTAGCGGCAACGGTGATATGAATATAAAACCAATTCAAATCACAGTCGATAGACCAGGAAGAGGCCTTTTCAACGAGCTCAAGATTATTGAATTCTGTTGAAGATGACCAGAGATACAGACGTTTAGAAAAAACATAATTTGACGTTCCCCCACCACTTTATTTTTTGAGATGGGACAAAAAGTGTGAAACAAAAAAACTAGGAATTTATCAAGGATCCATCTGCATATATTTTCGAAATACCTTGTTGATACTAGATACGGAGAAAAATTCAATTTTCTCTTCACTCATAGCCTTTACGCCACCTAGCGGTTATCTTAGAAACTCAAAAATATTTTCCAGTTATTTTTTAGGGTCACTTTTCTCAAGATAATTTTTTTTCAAAGTTGTATCTTTATCCGTAGCTGAGATATGGCCGAGAGCCGTTCTTAGTTGTTCACCCTGTACAATGTTATTAGAAGTATTACAGAAGGAATTGATGAAAACAAAAAATGCATTGCAGTGTTTTTAGACTTGGCAAAGGCATTTGACACTGTTGACCATGCAATACTTCTTAACGTATTAGAGTGTGCTGGTATACATGGGACAGTGTTGGATGTCTTTCGCAATTATTTGACTGATCGAGAACAATGTGTCAAGATAAATGACACATTAAGTGAAACTATGACTATAAGAATGGGTGTCCCACAAGGAACCGTTCTCGGTCCAATACTCTTTCAAGCCTACATAAATTCACTGCTATGTTTGAAAGTAAAATCAAAAATTATATCATACGCTGATGATACGACTGCTATTTTCAGTGGAAATACATGGTCCGAAACAGAAAATTCTGTCCAGTTAAGTATGGAAATAATCAATAAATGGTTGAGTATGTATCGTCTTTCATTGAACGCTAGTAAAACACACTATCTCGCTTTCTCTATAACAGCAACAAATAGACCAAATTTTTCCAGTATTAAAGTTCCAGGTATGAAAGAGGAAATCAAAGAGACAAACGAGGTTAAATACTTGGGCATAATTATTGATAAAAATCTAAAATGGAACAATCATATTGATTACGTGACTAAAAAGTGAGGAAGCTAATATATAAATTTTATCAGCTACGGAAGTTTTTATCGAAAAAGATACTCATATTAATTTACAAATCTCTAGCGGAATCACTTTTTCGTTATGGTATTCTGGTGTGGGGAGCAATGTATAAGAGTTCTTTGCAAAAACTGAATGTAATACAGAACTATGTTCTGAAAATAATTCTGAAGAAAAAAAATCCTTTCATACTAACCTTATATACACAGAAGATCTTAGTAATATTCAAACATTATATTTTCACAGTTTATGTATGTATGCATTCAAAAATAGAATACTTCATAATCCTTCTTATACAACTTATATAACTAGAAGCACAACAAACGAATTGCTACCCACTCCGAAATTCAACAAAAATATTTGTCATCGTTTTTTAACTTATACACTACCTAAAACTTGTAATATCCTACCCCTTAAGATAAAATATATAAAAAATCTTAAGTCCTTTTCGAAAGAATCAAAAAAATTCATATTTGAAAATTACTTTGAATTTATCAAAATATTAGATCATCGATAGTAACATGTTGTACCTACCACTAATTTGTTTCCTTTATTTTTGTTCACAACTGTAATTTCAGACTAATTAAATTTGCTTTGTATAGCACAACACAAGTGTTAAATCACTTAGGTGCTATTTTTGTACACAACCTAAAATTCAAGTTTTAATTTCCTTTTTTCATTTAGCATTTAGTTAGTTATTGTATTGTATTATTTGTATTATTCTTGTGTACCCAATAAATAAAAATAAATTATAGGCGCCATATTGGATTTTTGCATTTTTGAAAAGTCTGTCATTTTCTGAATACAATGATATGACACACGATATGTTTGAATCTTACATGCTAATCATAATTGCGAAGAAACCGTTTTCACGAAGAGTGCTTTGAAAATAACGCCAGCAATCTTGTTCAACATTTTGATAGTTAATGATGATGAAAACGAAAGTTTAAAGTTAGTAACAAATTTGACATGAAAGTTTTTTCTCTGCAAAACGAAACAAAATTATTGAAGACAACAAAGTAATAAAATATGCCTGAATACTCCATCATTCTCTTCTAGGCACAATTTCACTCGTTCTTCTTCCAATCTCAGTAATATCATCGATGGGTACAATTTTAAGAAATATTTCCTTTGAATTATTCAGACTTGGGGTGAAGAAAAAAATTGTGTTTAGAAGTGAATTATGGAATATTCCAGCATCTTTTATGTTTTATGTCGTTTCTAATTTTATATAACCTTGGTTTTTATGTAAGAGAGCTTCCAAGTTCAATCAAACCATCAGAATTCAGTTTGTTAAACAAAACTTTTGGCATTGTTTGAATCGTTACCAGATGATACCATCTCATAACAGTAAATCACCCTACAGTGCATGCTGAAAGTTACTATGTTATCCGATGAAAATTTAGTGTATCTTCCCTATTAATGCGATAAATATCTCAATATTTGTTGCAGTCCATGTAGTGCTCAAGGTATGTTGGTATGTATCCATTCAAAATCGTGAGTTCCGGAATATTTTATTGTTTTTCAAATTCTTTATATTTACCAAACATATGGTGTATCGTGGGACATAATATGGTGGTATATAATGGGACAGTCCCACTATATACCATCTCCCTGTCCCCTCATATATCACACGGAATATAATAATAATAATAATAATAATAAATGGCCCTTATTTTACGTGGCGGAGTTTAGCAATGCTATTCTTCCACTCAACCACGATACAGACAAAAATACATGTTAAAGAGAATAAATGATATATAAAACATAATAATATGTATGATTAATTTACATTTATATAGTTATAATTAGTCACTATATTTTACTGGGATCACTGCTTACTTAGGAGACTGATTTTTATTTTGCTTTTGAAAAGAGAATATAGAAGAAAGAAGGAATATGTGAAGATAGAAAGAGATAAAAGTATACAACATAGGAACAAAAAAGCTCGTCTGGGTGTGAAGAAAAAAATAGTTAGTGACTCCTCTACCAAAATTGAAATAGATAAAGAAATATGTGCTGATGACTAAGAGAATTCGGTATTGGAAGTAACAGATGTAATCAAGGATTTCATTCTAGTTAGTATGAGGCACTATATGTGGGTCAAATCGACAGGGTAGAACAAGATGAATATAGGTAGCGTTAATTACTTGAGAAAAACCTCAGATTCAAAGTTCATCTTAGAAAATACCAAGATATTGTTAAAGCAATGGATATTGTTTGTAAACTTCCAGAGGCACGGAAAGGGCTGTCAAATAACTCTCAAATTTGACATCACTCCATATAATGTTCGAAGGTTTCACTTTGTATTTATAGGTATTAGTTTCAAAATGTTGTTATGGATGTTGGCAATAATTGTTTTCAATAAATATTTCCTTTCCTGTACTGTATTGCTCATATTTATTCAATGAAAAAACACAAATGATGCGATCTTCTCGTTACTCGAGAATACTTATATGACTTTAAATGATGGAGAAGTGGCAGCAGCAGTGTTCTGCGATTTCTCGAAGGCCTTCGACTGTGTTGATCACGAACTACTGCTGCAAAAGCTGGAGTTCTACGGTTATAGGAATTCATCTTTGAACTGGTTTCGCACATACTTATCAGAAAGGTGTCAGATAGTTAAAATCAAAGACAACCAATCTCAGATCAACAACGTCACTATGGGCGTACCACAGGGGTCAGTCTTGGGTCCAATCCTGTTTCTTTTGTATATAAACGACCTAGCCTCTATTCGCATTCAGGGAAAGTTCACGTTCTTTGCGGATGACAACTATTTTATGGCATGGGAATGATATAAATCACTTGAAAGAAGTGATTGCTCATGACTGAAATAAAGCAATGGTGTGACTCCAATTCACTGTGTTTTAACTTGAACAAAACAAATGTAATCTCCTTCAAGTTCAACCTGGATGACCTACTCTTGGAAAAGCACATTATCACCAATAAACCAAATACTAAGTTTTTAGGTATGTTCATAGACAACAAACTGAAATTTGATGTACATGTTTCTAGCTTAAATAAAAAGATATCTACTGGCTGTTTTGCAATCAAAGTTGTCTCAAAGGAATTGAATACTGCTTCAGCTAGGTTGGTATACTTCTCGTTAATTGAATCACATTTGAGGTATGGCATCGCATTTTGGGGGTTATGCAGTGATTATTTGTTCAACTCAGTATTTATATTACAGAAAAAAGCAATTCGATATATTTGTAGAGCTCAGTTTCGTGATCACTGCAAACCACTATTTATTAATCAAAAAATTTTAACTCTATTTTGTCTTTATGTACTGGAAACTGTGTGCCTGATACACAAGAAATACGCCATCAATCTAAATTTAACTGAAATAGGAAAATATCAGACTAGAAAAAAAGGTTGTATTCCCTTGCCTAGACCAAAATCTAGCTTGACTAGAAGATCAATTATATATGAAGGCAAGAAAATTTATAATCATCTATCAGCAGCCTACAGAAATGAACCATGCTCAAAAAAGTTCAAAAAAAAAAGTGAGGGAAGCACTTTCACAGAAAGCTTACTATAACTTGCAGGAGTATTACAATGACATACTCTAGCCACTCTATTTGTCCCAATCGTAGGGTAACTAAAAAAAAAGCATAATTTTTAATTCATTGTTCGTTTCTTTATATATATTTATGATTATTGACAATGTATCTAGGTTTATGTAATTGTGTGTGATTTCAAAATATATATTACTGATATTTTATTATTATGTGAAGACTGATAATATATTATAATATATATTATATATATCTATGTATACCTAGTTTTTATTTATTTTCATTTTTTACTTTGTACTTTGATTTTAATATGACTCTTGACGATGTGTTGTACCCTTTTGTACTCATTTTTATATTGATATCTGATATTGTTTTCAATATTATATTGTTTTGATCTTTATATTATATTTACATTTGTGACCATATTGCATGCTTTGTCAATAAGGTGAAAGTCTTTGACAATAAAGTATATTTTCGATTGATTGATTGATTGAATGTCCCTGCATATACCATGGGGTGGTTCATAAAGGGACAAGTGGTGTATACAGGGACATGACATTTTTTCCAAGAAAAAATTATCATAAATAACTCAAGAAATCGATGAACAATACTAAATCGAATATTATGCCCAAGGTTGAAATCTCCAGATCAAAAAATGAATTAATCAGGAGAGAAAGAAAAAAATCGTCCCTGTATACACCACTCTACCCTAGTTTGCTTCGTTTTTGATTAAAAAAATAAAAAAGAAAAATACAAATTTCCGTTTTTTCCCAATATTTCAAAAAGGAAACATGATACATGAAATCTTCTTTCACACAATTGTTCAGCATAAAAATGTGCAACTTTGCCCCAATTCAACCAAACTAGTATCTCTTATAATAACTGAGATCCCCATGGTTAAGCTCGAAAAACGGGCACCCTGTATTTACTGAACACTATAATTTTAAAAGGGGGTTAACCTTATTTGGGATTGATGGTAAAACTTTGTGAAACAAGGAATGGCAAAAATCATATTACTCGGACCTCGCTGAAAAAAATCGATTTTTTTTTCACTTTCTGCTTGAGGAAGGTTGGATCTAGGCATCTCTCGTAGTACTTTTTTGATTTTTTGAAGAAAAAACTTTAAAAAAAATTGCGAAATTTCGCCCATATTCACTATTTTTTATCTCACAAGATATATCGTATTTCGAAAAAGTACTCCGAGAGATGCCTCAATCATACAATTGTCTCTATTGAAAAAAAAAATTATCGCGATCCATCAATAATTACTAGCTGAAAAATGGTTTTTGCTGAACCCCTGCAGACTCAATTAAGGAGCATTTTTCATGACTGATTCGAGCGCCCTCGCACCAAATAAGCACTTTTATATGGATACTATGAATTTATGAATGAATCGTATTTTCATTCATAAAAACCAAAAATAGCACTGAAGCTATTCCAATAATTTTAGCACATGTGATGATATCAATGGAAGTTGCGAAAAGGATTCATTGCATTCTCGAATAAGACTAATTAGGTGATTATTGCGAACGGCGGCGGCAGGCGCTATGTACACATCAAAGGGCCGGCATGTATCAGACTGCAAACAGAAAGCTAGTTAGTTTGCGATTGCATTCAGATGGTGACACTATTGTTAGTTTGTGAACTAGTATTATTATTGTGATCAAGCATGTCGAGTTCAAATTATCGAACTGGCGATAAACATCGTAAAAGACTTTCTGTGAGGAAATTGTCAGTCGAAAAAATGATATTGAGATTGATAAGGTACGTAAATATTTTCGAATGTTTTTATAAGAAATAATTGGAATAGACAGGGTGGCCCATATTCGCAGCCCTACATTGGGAATTCGATAACGGTTAGAGATACAGGATCGGTTGAATCAAGAAAAAGTTGTGTATTCATGTGCGCAACAATGAGCCGCAAAGAAATAGTTGAATTTTTTTTTTGTTTTTGAAATAAAAAAAATACAAATTTTAGATTTTAATTTTTTATTGGCTTTATTTTAATAGATACGAAAAGAGCAGACATTTTCTTGAAACTGTATTTTATGCTCTATAACTTAGCAGTATAGAATTTTTAATACGACGTTTCGTCATTCGAGGGTCGCCATCGACTTTTTTTTTCGAAATTTCGTGCAGGTTATTTCGCGGTATGGATAAATAAAGGAATAAAAATTAAAAAAATGCATCATAATGATAGATTTTGGCAAGATAAGATGGAATCAAAATTAGTAGATTTTTACATGAAATGTTTGCTGCCTGAAATAGTTGACCAGTAGATACGAGAGGAATATGGAAATAAGAGATGGATGAGATATTTCTGTACTACCTTCGAGCTCAACTATATTCGAGGTGGAAAAAAACATTTAATATAAAATTTGTAGTGTTTCATCGGTACTATCTTTTGGCACATCCAAAACAAACAAATGCGAATCGCAAAATTGAAAAAAATACAGTTTTTTTTTCAACTATAATGAAATACTTTTTTTTTTCCTCAAGCCGCTTTCCATTTATTTCAATTCCAATATTGAATGAAAATTTCCAATGAAATTTTGATTCGATCCTTGCATGGATACAATATACCATGGAAACCAGAAGATAAAACAAACAAGTGGACTTCTGACTATAAACCTATGACCGGGGGTGATCCATTTGAAAAAAATATTGCGATTCGCATTTGTTCGTTTTGGAAGTGACAAAATATAGAACCGATGAAACCCTACAATTTTTATATATTATATGTTTTTTCCACCTCGTATAGTTGAAGCTGTAGGTAAGGGTCAAAATATAAGAGACAAATAGGATGTTATTTGTAAATTTTGTTTTCAAATATATCATGTGAGTTTTCGAGTTTTCAAGTTCAGTAACGATACTGAATACCTTGAAAAATGTCATTCATTCATACCAATCGAAGAAGAATATTTCGATATATTTTGTTGTGTATAAAAATGTTCAATAGGTATAGTTTCTCCATAAACAGTATTTTTTATTCTGTGTCCATATTCATCATACGATGCATCAATAAGAAATCATTCAATTTCATCGTGATTCAAATTGATAACGAGCCCTGTCTGAATTCTCGAGTTGAAAATTGATTCTACATTTAGCCACCGAACAGAGGGTCTCAATCCTGAACCTACATGCCCCCGATTTATTTTTGTAATGAGAAATCTAACCCGTTTTAGCTCACCAATTTTTGCTTGAAATTTTCTCTTTTGTCCAATCGAAAGTCCCATTTCTCCCACGACCGAGAGACATTTTCTAATTTGTGTATTTATAAGTTTCAATTTAGCTCGTGTAGACGTTTTTGTGTTACTGTTTTTGATATACGAAAGGGTTTCATCTGTTTCGACAACTTTTTTTTATATATCCAATAGCATATCAAATTATCCTCATAGACACAGAAAGTTCAAAATATACTGATGAAAAGCCGGAGGCCTATTCTGAGAATTGTAACGGCCGGCCGACGGCCGCAGACCCGAGCCACAGATCCCGAGCGACCAGGCAAGGCAAGACTAAATTTACTACGAATTTACGCGACACTGAGTTGGAGTGAGACGCCAACAGTGCTTAGCGTTTTTTGTTCGACATTGGTCTCCGCCCCTTTCGCTCGGGATTTTTACTTCCCCATTTACACCGCAAATATACTCTGACATATACTCTTTTGTTCCTGAAGATTCACATCACCCAGCATTACTTGTCAATATAATATTAATAGAAGATATCACATTGTGCGATTCTAATAAGTCAACCTTTTTTAATTTTAAGAAGGCAGATTTCCTTCATTTATATTTTCTACTTCAAAATGAAACATGGGATGAATTGATGAATGAAACAGATGTTGATGCTGCCTTAGATATTTTTTATGAAAAACTATATACTATTTTCAATGAATGTGTCCCTAAATCAAAATTTAAAAAAAACAAATATCCTACATGGTTTACACATGAAATTATCTCTGACATTAAAGCCAAAGAAAGAAACTACAAATTATATAAAAAAACGAAACTTCCACAATGTCTTGTTGACTTCAAATACTTGAGAGCTAAAATCAAAAAAGAAACAAAAAAAGCTTATTTCAACTATATTTCAAAATTTGAAAGAACTCTGCAAGAAAACCCAAACCAATTCTGGAACTACATAAATTCGAAAAATAAAAACAATACAGGAATCCCTTCAGAAATGTATTTAGATAATCACCCTATCACAGGGGGAGACCATCTTTCAGAAGCTTTTGCTCAACACTTCAAATCAGTATTTGAAGATCATGTCACAGTGAGCCCAATCACTGAAAATTCTTATTCAAATAATTCTCTCCACCTAGATCCTATAACACCCGAGGAAACTGAGCAGGCAATAATGAAATTAAAAAACAAAAAATCTATAGGACCAGACATGATACCACGATATATTCTAAAAGGATGTAAAGAATTTTTGATAAATCCATTGACTTCAATTTTCAATTTAGCTATCATGTTACAAAAATTTCCGAGTAAACTGAAACTAGCTAAAATTGCACCCATATTCAAACATGGAAATCGATCGGAGATTGCAAATTATAGACCGATAGCTATACTATCAAACGTGGCTTTAGTTTTCGAGATAATTATTTGTCATAGAATTGCATATCACGTTAAAAATCAACTATCTGATTTCCAATATGGGTTCAGAAGTGGTAGATCTACAACGGGAAATCTATTAGATTTTGTAAATTACACAACAAACGCTTTGGCTGGTGGTAGCCAGGTAGATACCATCTATACTGATTTCTCAAAAGCGTTTGATAAGGTAGATCAAGGCTTATTGATTCAAAAGCTTCAATCATATTCTCTCAGCAACTCTTTTTGTAATTTCATAGCATCCTACTTGAACAACAGGGAACAATTTGTTAATGTGCAAAACTATGATTCACAACGGTATATAGCAACTTCTGGAGTTCCACAAGGAAGTATCCTAGGACCACTTTTGTTTTTATTATTCATTAATGATATCACCAGTTGCATCAAACATGGTAGAGTCTTGCTTTTTGCTGATGATATGAAGCTTTTTTCAAAAATTGATAACCTTGAAGATGCTATGAAATTGCAAGAAGATCTAGATAATATCTTTCAATGGTCACATATGAATCATTTGCCTTTCAATGTCCAAAAATGTAAAGTAATGACATTTAGTTACAAAAAACAAACCACTAAATTCAATTATCAGATGAACACTTTTGATCTAATTTCAGAACATACTGTAAAAGACTTAGGCATAACTTTCGACAAAAAATTATCGTTCTGTGACCATATAACAAGTATAACCCGAACATCATATAGGAATCTTGGCTTTATATTTCGGAATTCAAGAAATTTCAAGTCAGAAAAAACCCTGAAAGTTCTCTATAATAGTCTTGTACGGGCAAAATTAGACTATTGCAGTATTGTTTGGGCTCCTCTATACACGAAATATATACAAATGCTTGAAACAGTTCAGAAAAAGTTTATAAGGCAAGCAGATTTTATTCTACATAGTGTTCATGTATCAAATTATCCCTCAAATCTAAGTAAATATAATTTGATGTCCTTATTCAATAGAAGAGTGTACTTCACCCTGATGTATCTGTACAAAATATATAACAATATGGCTCAAGACTGTACTACCCTTTCATCTGTGAGGTTACAAATACCAAATTCAAATACTCGGGCAGGTAATAACAAAACATTTGCAGTGAATACATTTCGGACAAATTATCAACTGAAATCTCCACATGTATCTATGGCAGTAAACTATAACGAAAATCAAACCTACTGTGACATATTTCGAGACAGTGTGACTACATTTAGAAATCAAATCAAAATGAAATTATCACAAAATACTGACATTGTACTGATTCAGTGATAGATCTTATTCTTCTTAAAAATTGTACACTCTAGCTTTAAGTTAGGTTTTAGGTCATGTTGTTTGGATTAGTACTTCATTTTTGTGTTAATTTATAAAAATGAAGTACCACTTCGACCAACAATTCATTATACACAACATATAATTGGGGTCAAACCTGTTTGTTGGAATAAATAAATAAAAATAAATAAATAAATAAAAACATGTTTGTAAAGGTTAACCCCTTCTTAATATTAAATTGTGATATATCATTGGGCATTGACAACTAGACTAATTAGAGTATTAATCACACTGTTTATAGTCACAGCAAGAGTTATAGCCTTGGATATAGCTGACTTGATAACATAAGTTGAAAATTCTATGAGAGTAGTATTACACACATTTTATTCACCATCTGTAACACAATTATCAACATGAGTAATAATAATATTTCCCATACAATATCATATAAAAAGAGAAAAGAGTTATAATAACAATCAATGAAAAATTATACAATATGGGTAAAAACCGAAGATCAGGTGGTAAATGTTTATTATTATTTATGTATGAAGTACACAATACATGTTATTATTCTTAAGCAAGAAGAGTATATATTTAGATTCAGAAGAAAATGCTGAAATCTACAGGGGAATAAAAAATATACCACTATTATGAAAGGTTGATCATTCTTGAATAAAAAAAATCACATTCAAACCTTTCATTTTGGGATTAAAGAGAAAAATATAAAACTATACTTAGTCAAAGATAAGAAAACAATGAACAAAACAATCAAAACAAGATCATTGATATATCAAAAGCAGAAGGTAGGCTCCAGACACATCCTTGAACTCCAACATCAGTGACTGGACACTCTGTCCCAATAACAAAGGCATTTTATTAATGACATACCTACATTCATGTTGTTGAATGTACAGGGTGATTTAGGTTTTGAGGCACAAACTGATATGGTTGATAGATATTGTAATATAAATACAAAATGTGATGTCTTTATCAGTATTTATTATGAAACATATAATAATCAAAACCACCTATATCCAGTATGGCGGGTAAAACTACCAAAAACTAACTAAAACTGACTTATGAAATGTCAAAACCCAAAACCCGTGACAAACATGTCAGATCAAGATCCTATGATCATGAGACGACAGAACACCGAACAGTATCTGACACGGAACTTATGTCACATGATCTTTTTTTTTTTTCAAATAAATACTTATACTAAAAAAAAATAATAATACTTTTGGATTGAAAACTTCGAGTACCAGATATTCAAGTTCATTCAAACATTTGATAGTCCTTTAAATGTCGAGGCTTTTGTGTTTGTCTTTTTGGGCGATTATTAGGTCTTTGATCACTCTCACTCTCGGCACTAACTTCTTCTTGACTTTCATTTTCGCTCCGGGCACCAACGTCTCCTCGTCTGTCTGTAGTCTCCCCTTGGGTGTAGGTATTCTGTTTTGTTGGACTCCATGTATTTTTCTCTTTGCTTTGCACTGACTTGCAAAATGATTTAGTTTTTTACATTTAGCACAAACTTTTCCATAAGCTGGACAATTCCTCATTTTATGGGTCAATCCACATCTCATACAGGTTTTCTTAGGATATTCTTCCTCATTTTTACTTTTATAGTGTCCTTCCTTTGGAGCATCCTGTTTTGCCGATGTCCATTTGCTTTTTCTGCTAACTGCATTGACATTATTGCTATTTGCATTCTTGATTTCTTCTACTTGCTTTTTGCTTATTTCATTAGCTCTACATATGTCCAATGCTTTTTGTAATTCTAAATCTGGTTCTCGTAGTAATCTTTCCTGTGTGTTTTTATCAGCTATCCCTAGTACTAACCTATCTCTTATGAGGTTTTCCATTTCTCCACCAAATTCACAGGGTTGGGCCATTTTCTTCAAATCGGTCAAGTATTTATCTACACTTTCTCCATCTTCTTGTGATCTGGAGAAAAACTTGAAACGATCAAATACAATATTCTTTCTGGGTTTGCAATACACATCAAACTTTTTAATGACTGTGTTAAAGTCTTCTTTATTCTCTCCATTTCCATATGAGAATGTATTGTATATATCAATAGCCTGGTCTCCCATTTGGTTCAATAATAGAGCTATTTTGAGTTTATCCGACTTGGCTGTTTTTTCTGATGCTTCCAGGTAGAGCAAAAATCTTTGCTTATACTTTTCCCAGTTTTGTGCCAAGTTGCCTTCAAAGTTCATCTGATTAGGTGGATTTACGTATGCTTCCATATTTCAGTTATTTGTATACCGCTGCCACCATTTAATATAAATACAAAATGTGATGTCTTTATCAGTATTTATTATGAAACATATAATAATCAAAACCACCTATATCCAGTATGGCGGGTAAAACTACCAAAAACTAACTAAAACTGACTTATGAAATGTCAAAACCCAAAACCCGTGACAAACATGTCAGATCAAGATCCTATGATCATGAGACGACAGAACACCGAACAGTATCTGACACGGAACTTATGTCACATGATCTTTTTTTTTTTCAAATAAATACTTATACTAAAAAAAAATAATAATACTTTTGGATTGAAAACTTCGAGTACCAGATATTCAAGTTCATTCAAACATTTGATAGTCCTTTAAATGTCGAGGCTTTTGTGTTTGTCTTTTTGGGCGATTATTAGGTCTTTGATCACTCTCACTCTCGGCACTAACTTCTTCTTGACTTTCATTTTCGCTCCGGGCACCAACGTCTCCTCGTCTGTCTGTAGTCTCCCCTTGGGTGTAGGTATTCTGTTTTGTTGGAGTTGTGGCAATATCTGGTGGTCTGCAGGATTTGCTGGTTGTTGCTGATGGCTCCACATCTTCATCATGTGTTGCATCCATCTGATTATTGTCTGGACTTTGGATGATTTCTGATTTTCTCAGTGGCTTCAGGTGGACACGATTTCTTCTTAACTTGGCTCCGTCTTCAGCTTCTACAACATATGACTCTGGTTCCAACATTTTTTCTTTGATTATACCGGTGGTCCATTTTCTAGTATCTTGTTGAATCAGTACTTCTTCTCCTATATTTAGATCTTGAAGTTTATGTGCTTTAGTGTCGTGATATGATTTTTGTATGTCCTGTTGGGTTTGGAGAGCTGACTTGGCTTGAGACACATCATATTTCGGAGTCAATAAAGTTTTGGCCATCAGTAAATTTGATCGGAGTCTTCGCCCCATCAGGAGTTCTGCGGGGGATGGGAGGTTTTGTTTAGGTGTAGTTGTAATAAATTGTTATTCTTCGGTAGTAAAATCAAATTATAGGTCAATGACAACTACACGAATTCAACGTCAATTCATATTCTTTTTTTTCTACTGGGTGATAACCCAAACAAAATATAACAGAATCAAAAAATATTCAACATTCTCCCCATCGTCGAAACATATCAGTTCTCGCCATCATCGGGTTGAATATCTAGTCTACAAACTTTTGTCACAGGCCGACGATACACTCCATGGGCAGTTTTCACTTCTATAACACGGACAATTCCATCTTTTCCGGGAAAAACAGCCTAATGGCCATTTATTTCTAGGAAAATTTGAATCAACCACAACAACCATGTCGTCAATCTGGATAGGTATGGAATCCTTGATCCATTTTCCCCTTTTTGTTAGAGTTGGCAAATATTCTTTTACCCATCTTGACCAAAAGTTATCTGAGAGTCGTTGAGCTTTCTTCCAAAGTTTTCGGGTCGAAATTTCTTCAAATTTTGTCGGCAAAGGTTCTCTTTTCAATCCGAGTAACAAATGGTTAGGCGTTAAGCACTCTTCATCACTAGGATCCATAGATACATGAGTTATCGGTCGATTGTTCACAATATTTTCTGCTTCTGCGAAAACTGTCAATAATACTTCATCTTTTGGACTTTCCTCTTTCAGAATGTTACTTAGTATTTTCTTAACAGATCCTATTAACCTTTCCCAACAACCGCCCATATTTGGAGATATTGGTGCTATGAAATGCCATTCTATCAGCTTTTCTGACAGTTTCTTCATCATCTCATCATTTTCGATATTATTCCAGAAAGCTTTCAATTCTTCAGATGCACCACGAAAATTTGTCCCATTATCAGAATATAGGCATTTAATCTGACCTCTTCTTGCCATCATCCGTTGTATTGCCATGATTGTACTATCTGCAGAAAGCGAATGAACTATTTCCAGATGTACTGCTCTGATAGCCAAACAAGTAAACAGAACTCCCCATCTTTTTTCTTTGTGTCTTCCAACTGTCACATAAACTGGCCCAAAAGCATCAACTCCGCAAAATGTAAAAGGTGGAACATGCGAGGTGAGCCGACACAAAGGCAGTTGCCCCATTAAAGGAGGTTCTGGTTTAGCTCTTCTGATTTTGCAGAACTGGCAGGACTTGAAAACAGTTTTAACAGCAGCTCTTCCTTTCAGAATCCAAAATCGCTGACGTAAGTTATTGAGTACTGATTCTACACCTTGATGATAATTATTTTCATGGTATGAATGAATCAATAATTTGGTATAGCGACTTTTTGGATCTAAAATAATCGGTGATTTCACAGCATTATCTATATTTTTGCTAAGATTCAGTCTTCCACTCAAACGAATCAAGTAATTCTTATCAAGGACTGGCAACAATTGTGAAATTCTTGAAGCTTTATCTACCTTCCTCTCAATTTTCAACTGGATTATTTCATCTGAAAAACACTCTTGTTGACTAGCTCTGATGCAATATAATTCAGCATTTTCATACTCTCGGCAGGTCAATTCATTTGAATAAAATACTTTCTCTTTTCTTATCTTATTGAGTAGCTGAAAATAGTACCTAAATATCCAAGCTGTTGTCCATACAAATCTCCTCCACTTGGAAAATCTTTCAATATCCGGAATAATAGTTTCTTTATTCGTTATTAGGCCGAAATAATTCGCATCTACCTTTCTTTCTAGTATATCTTCATCTTCAGAATATGTATTCAAATTATCTAATTGATCAGGCCAAAAATCTTCAGATTTTCTCAAAAAATCAGGACCTTGAAACCAAGTTAAGTTTTTCTCATTAGTTCCTGTATTTCACCAACTCTGTGTGATACAAACTGTTTGTAATTTCTACCATCTCCTTTGATCCAATGTAATACGGTTTTTGAATCTGACCACAAGTAACATCTATGAATTTTCAATGATATCTCCTTGTTGATTGTAGCTAGCAGCCTACTTCCCATAATTGCTGCTTGCAACTCTAGACGTGGTATCGAAAGTGGTTTGAGAGGACATACTCTTGCTCTAGAGGAAATTAAAACCACTTGTATCACACTTTCAAAGATCATTCGCAAATAAATTACACAAGCAAACGCTTCCTCGCTTGCATCACAGAATACATGAATTTCTAAATATTTTGCTCTTGACAGAAATGGTGAATAGCATCTTGGAATTTGAATATTTTGAATTTGCTTCAAATGTTCAAGCCATATACGCCAAATATCGAAAATATTATGAGGAACAAAATCATCCCAACCAATCCCAGTTCTGCAAATCTGCTGAAGGATCATTCTTCCTCGAACTACTAGATTAGTTAGGAATCCAAGAGGATCGAAGATTGACATAACAAGTCTGAGAACTTCTCTCTTTGTTGGCATTTTTTGTCCCATTAATATTACATCAGAAACCTTATGAAATTCAAGCTTGAATGTGAAAGTGTCTGTAATCACATTCCACCAGACTCCGAGTACACGATTAGCTACAGATTTGTTCAAAATCCTCGAATCTGTCTGCAGCTCAGAAAATTGATCAACAACTAACTTGGAGTTAGATGTCCAACTAACTACTTCAAATCCCCCCTCTCGATGAAGTCTCCTGATTTCATCCACTTTCTTAATGGCATCTTTTTCATCTATACAAGAATCCAAGTAATCGTCAACATAAAAATTTTTCTCAACATCTTCAACCAAGTGGGGATAATTTGTTGATTGCCTTGCGTTCATATTTTTCACAAACTGAGCAGAACATGGTGAGCATGTAGCACCAAATGTCATAACTTCCATTTCGTATTCTTCAATTTTTCTGTTTTCATCTCCTCCTCGCCATAAAATTCTTTGAGCACACCTGTCTTTCTTGATTATTTTCACCTGGTGAAACATTTCACGTATATCTCCACATATTGCCCATTTCCATCGACGAAACCTCATTAATACTCCAGGCAAGGAAGTCAGATAATCAGGCCCTTGAAGTAAATTATCATTCAGACTAATTCCATGACTCTTAGCAGCAGCATCGAAGACAATTCTGAATTTACTTGGTTTGTTAGGGTTAAATACTGCGAAATGTGGTAAGTACCATAGCTTACTTGAATTAGTATTGATTTCATTCTGATCTAGTTTTCTCAAATACTTCTTATTTAAATATTCTTGAATTTTTTCGCAATAACTCTTATGGTAATTTGGGTCTTTTCTCATTTTTCTTTCTACACACATCAGTCTTTTTACAGCAGTATTTCTACTTTCTGGGAGCGAAATCTCATCTGATTTCCACAGCAATCCGGTTTCGTATCTGTTTGCTCCTGGAATTTTCATTGTCGTTTTCTCCAGCAGTTCAATAGCTCTCCTTTCTTCATGATTTATCCTTCTATTCGTCACAGCAACTCCAAAATTATCTGTTGAAAATGACTCTCTAATCAGCTTATCCATGTCTTCTTCATGTCTGCAAATATGTAAAACTGTTGAATTGAATACATCTTCTTTCTTAAATGTTTTTCCATGAACTGTCCAACCCAGTAAACACTTTGTTGCTATAGGACTATTTTCATCACCTTCGTATACTTTTCTTGGAACTATCAGATTAGCATTGTCCTGGCCGATGAGTAAAGAAGGTCGTATATTTTTGAAATTCTTGATAGGTAAACCTTGAAGATGATCTTCTTTATAATCACTTATTCTGAAAGTTTGTTGTGGTAAAGCTAAGTTTTTAACAGTTCTAACATTTTCCATTGTGTACGTTTTCGAATCATTTTCTATAGCTGATATTTTGAAACTAATGCGTTGAGAATCATCATTGTGTTTGACAATTTCACTAGCCCACTGCATACAAAAAGGTTCTTTCTTTCCCTGTATACCAATTTTTTTACTTATATCTGCTTCCATCAGTGATACTGTAGAGCCCTCATCAAACAATGCATAAATCTCTGATATTCCAGATGGACCATACACTTTCACAGGAGCGATTCTTAGTAAAACTCTAGTATTCTCATTTATATTCATAACATTTTCTTGTCTATTTTCGTTATTACAAATTGATGTATTTTCTGCTGATTCTACTGGTGTATGCTCAGTTGATTTATGTAACAGGTAGTGGTGACGTTTATTACAGCCGTCCACACTGCACTTTTTTCTTGATTTACATTTATTTTTCATGTGATTAGTTCCCAGGCAGCAAAAACATGCTTTTGATTGTAAAATTTTTGCCCATCTTTCATCAATGGTATCACTTTTCATAACAGAACATTTGCTTACATGATGATCCCCTTTGCAGTAGATACATTTCACATCAGTGGTGGTATTCATCACATTTTCATGTCTTTTATAGTTAAAAGTTTTTGAATTTTGATTTGAGAACTTTGGCTTACTGATACAACTTGCTGCTGTTGCAATAGTATGAAACCATGTAGAAAAATCTCTCAAGGATACTCCCATTTTCTTCTGTTCTTTCTCAAAAACAACTTGACCCCACTGAATTTTCAAATTGTTTGGTACTTTTTCAACAATTTTCTTTAATAAAAACGGATTTTCCATATAATTTCTTGCATCTAACTGTTCCAGTGTTGACTCTAAATTTTGAACTTGACAAGACAATTTTATACAAGCTTCAAAATCATTATCTTTAATAGTTGAAAATTCCTCAATTTCATTGATCAAAGACTCTATAATATATTCAGGTCTTCCAAAGCGCATTCCTAGAGTGTTTATGATTAATTCTACATTCTTGGGATGCAACATCATTCCTCTTACACATTCAAGTGCCTCACCTTTCAGACACTTCTGTAGTTTAGCCATTTTTTCATCATCTGTGTACATACAGACTTGACTTCTTCGTTTATATTGTGAAAGAAATAATGGCCAAGCTTCTGGTTTTCCATCAAAAATTGGAAATTCTTTATCAAGCACTTGTCTGTTCATGAATCTTTCCACTAATTTAGGATTTTCTGCATTCGAAACGGTTTTTTCGATTACCTGGCATAATTTATCAAGAGAGTTTTCAGCTTGATTCTCTTTTTTATCGTCAACAATGGTAGATCCCAATTTTTCATCCTTGCTTTCTTGAAAATTATCTCGAATCCATCGTTGTACACTGGTTGAGTAAACTGGGTGGTGCGTTATTCTTGTTTTTACACTTGCATCTTCATCTTGTTGTTCTTCTAATTCTGCTTCAGCAACGTCCTTTTGTAAGTCTATTATTCTCATTTTTGCTTCTATTTCTTGTCTAAGAAGCTCTGCTTTTGCTTTTTCAGCTTCAAGAATTAGTTTTTTTCTTTCGATATACGTCTTCGAAGATCTCGAACTTCTTGAATGTTGTGATCTACTACTTCTAGATCTTGCCTTTTCATTAATTTCTGGCACACTATTATTAGCAGTTGATCTTGCACATTCGTTGTTCTCAAAACCTCGAAACGACGATAAATCCTCAGTAGAATCTTTTCTTGACATATTTTTTCCTTCCTGTGACACTTCCTGTCCAAAATTCAAAATTATTCTTCCTAAGGGATTTTTGTCTTCCCTATACTGTGAAAACTTGTCTTCCACGTTTAGTTCAAGTTTAGTCGAAGGACCATGTAATAAATTGTTATTCTTCGGTAGTAAAATCAAATTATAGGTCAATGACAACTACACGAATTCAACGTCAATTCATATTCTTTTTTTTTCTACTGGGTGATAACCCAACCAAAATATAACAGAATCAAAAAATATTCAACAGTAGTATTATACTCAAGAATAGCTGATGCCACACTTCTATCTGAACCAGATATTTTGCGAATGAGAGCTTTAACAATTTGATTGTGTCGTTCGACCATTCCATTAGAACGAGCATATGTTGGACTTGAGGTAGTGTGTTTAATATCAAAGGAATTCAGAAAAATCCTCCATTCTGCAGAGTTGAATGGTGGTCCATTATCTGACATTATCTCTGATGGTATTCCGAATATTGGAAAAGTGTCATTTATTATTTTAATTACTGCTTTGGCAGTTTTTGTTGTTAGTTCATTGACTACTAAAAATTTTGAAAAGTAATCAACAATCACTAGGAAATCTTTGTTTCCAACATGTTCAAAGTCCATTCCAAGTTTACTCCATGGTAGATCAGTAATTGGATGAGGTTTGAGGGGCTGCTTCTGATTGGATCTGGAGTATTTCTGGCAAACTCTGCAATTCAAAACATAATTCTCTATGTCCTTCAGCATAGAAGTCCAAAACAGGGCTACTTTAGCTTTGTTCTGACATGATGTGACACCTTGATGGGCACCATGCAATTTTCCAAGAATGGTTTGCTTTTCTGATGAGGGTACAATCACTCGATTACCTCTAAAGAGTATTCCATCAGCATAGTGTAGCTCATCTTTGAAATCCCAATATTTAGCCGTCTCATGTCTCATATCTGTTTTGTACTTTGGCCATCCCTTGTTTATGTATGTTATTATTTCCTGTAATATTGGATCATGACAAGTGGAATTCTTGAAGTCTGCAATTCTTTCAGTGCTGGCACTTAATAAAGTATGCACTGCAGCACATTTCCCTTCAAGGTAGTCAGTTTTCATTAGGTTCTGTTTTATGGGATCCCTGCTGAGGGCATCTGCTATGGAGAGATTCTTTCCTGGAACATATTCCAATACAAAATTGAATCTCATTAATTTCAATATCATCCTTTGCAATCTAGGAGATATCATTTCCATTGGTTTTTTTACAATGGACAGTAAAGGTCTGTGGTCGGTTTGAACCAGAACCTCCCTTCCATAAGTGTATAGGTAAAATCGCTCTAGGCCATGCAGGACTGCAAGAAGTTCCTTCTCTATTTGGGCATATCTCTGCTGGGTGATATTCAGAGAAGTAGAACAGTATGCCAACGGTTTACTTTCCTGCAGTGCAACAGCACCTAAACCATAACTGCTTGCATCAACTGATATGCATAGTGGTAAATTTGGGTTGTAAAATCTTAGTGTTGGAGCTTTACATATCAAATCTTTCAGATTAGAAAAGGCCATGTCTTGTTCATTTTGCCAAGTAAAATCGTTATTTTTACTAAGCAATTTTCTCAATGGACTGGTATGCTGAGATAAATTTGGTACAAATTTTCCTAAATAATTGATCATTCCCAGAAACCGCTGCAATTCACATTTATTCTTAGGGGTTTGCATATCCTGAATAGCTTTAATTTTTGAGCCTTCAGCTGTTATACCTTTTGATGAGATTGTATGGCCTAAAAATTTTATTTCTCTCTTTGTTAATTGTAATTTTGATTTAGAAAATTTCAAATTATATTTACGTGCCCTCTCTAGTACAGCTATCAGTCTCTGATGATGTTCCTGTTTTGTTTTTCCATGAACAAGTATATCATCTATATATGGAACAACTCCTTCTAAACCATCAAATATGTAGTTTGTGATTTTTTGATAAACTTCAGGTGCACTGTTAATCCCATACGGCATGGATTTGAAACGATATCGTCCAAATGGTGTAGCTATTGTGCACAAATTAGAGCTGTCATTATCTAATGGTACCTGTAGGAATGCTGTAGAGGCATCTAATACTGTAAAGTATTGTGACCCACTCAATTCTGCTAGGGCATTTTCAACCGTTGGTAAACTATAATGCTCTCTTTTAATAAATTCATTTAAAGGTCTAGGGTCCATGCAGATTCTGAGTGTGCCATTATTTTTTGGGATTATTACAATTGGGTGGACCCAGTCTGTTGGTTCATCTACTGGTTCAAGTATTTTTTTATTGACCATATCTTGTAGTGTCAATTTGAGTTTGTTTTTTAGTGATAATGGAACTCTTCTAGCTGTTGCTATTGTTGGTTTAGCATCCTCTCTCAGTGTGATATGATAAGGTTTGTACCTAATAATACTAGGATTTTCAAAAACATCTGAGTAAGAGTCAATTATATTTCGAGATGAATCAATTTCCAGAATACTATGTACCTTTGAAATCAGTTCAAAATCTGAGGCTGCTTTCAAACCTAACAATGGCTCAGCATCATTTTCAGTTATGAAAAATTTGAGATGTAATTCTCTGGATTTACTGCTACATTTCAAATCACAGGTTCCTAGGGTCCTAATATTATGTCCGGAGTAGGATGAAAGCATTATTTTTGAGGGCTGAATAGCAGGCAAAGGTTTTAGAGTTTTATAGATTATCAGATAGAGTTTTATAGATTATCAGATATAATATTTACCTCTGATCCTGTATCCACTTTGAACCTTATGTTTTTGTTTCCTATTCTTATGTGTTCCATCCATGCAATGCTATTCACTTTCTTTGTGTCATTTTGCTTTATTGATAGAACTACTACATTAGATCCAAGTTCTTCTTCCTCACTTTTTTCCATTTCCTCATCTTCTGTGACTCCATGTATTTTTCTCTTTGCTTTGCACTGACTTGCAAAATGATTTAGTTTTTTACATTTAGCACAAACTTTTCCATAAGCTGGACAATTCCTCATTTTATGGGTCAATCCACATCTCATACAGGTTTTCTTAGGATATTCTTCCTCATTTTTACATTTTTACCAGAAAATTATTGGAGGAGAGTAATTTATATACCACTACTAGATTCTGTTATGTTGGATATAAAAGAGAGATTTTCTAATAGAACTTTGGATATTTTTTTGCTCAACATTGTGATGCCAGTGAACATAACAAATTCAAGTGACATTATATTTAGAACAAAAATTTCAGAAATCTGCGAAAAATTTGGTTCCCTTTTAGGCAATCCATCATTAGCCGAGTTCATGGGAGAAATTCAACTTTACAGAAATACATGTATTAATAAAAGTATAGAAGATAGCAATGCTTTGAAGATTTTACAGAATTTCGATGTGGACTATTATCCTCATATCGTTAAAATTTTATGCATTCTTGCAACACTGCCAGTATCTGTTGCTACTGCAGAACGTAGTTTCTCTACATTGAGGTTGGTGAAAACCTACCTCCGCTCGACAATTGCCGAAGAAAGGCTCAATGGTTTAGCTCTCCTTTATATATATAGGCAAATCGATTTGAATTTAGAAAATATCGTCGATCGATTTGCCAACAATAAAAATAGGAAGCTTGATTTCATCATCTGATATAGTTCAAATTAGACTGACATTTCGTTTCGATTAGGTACCAGATTGATTAGAAAATTCATTGATTTTTTTTGTATTGTTTTTATTTAATTTATTTTTTCAAATGTTTACTTTCTGTATAATGTTGTTATAACCAATATATATTTTTTTGAATGAAATGTTCTATATTTCATGTTGAAAAATGGAAAAATAACTTTTCTTCAATATTTTGTACAATTCCTTCTGTATAACTTTCATGTGAATTTGGAACTGTGCGCTCCCCCCTGAAAGAAATCCTGGATCCGCCACTGTTCAGGAAGAAGGCAGTCTTTGAATTTTGCTAATTATTGCAAATCTTCATAGAAGTTTGAAGGTTATTAGCATCAGGAAAATCCTCACTCAGTAATGAGTTCCCCATCATCCAGTTGTATTTTGATTTATTTTTCACCCTCTTGAAATGCCCTAAGCATGTTTGTATGATAAATGGCGAGATAAATGGTTAATATATTTCATTCATATTATGACTTTGTTATGACAGATATTATAAAATGTAAGCATTCATTTAAATATACCACAAATTGATAAAGGTATGGAGTCGACTTACAGTATTCAATCACCTAGAAGTTCTCTAAGTATTCATTTTCTCTTCGCATGGATGTGTCAGCCATCTAATGGGCCAAGGTGTAGAAATGATGCTTTTGAATGAGATAACACCAATAATACATGTGCAATCCAAGTATCAATCTATGGAATAGCACCTGTAAGAAAGTTTTCTCATTCATTTTCAATTCAATCAATGAAGTATTGCATTTGGGTGGGTATTGTGTACCCTGATTTTAGTTGTTTTTTTATTATGTCATATCAGATCTTGAATAGAAATTCAGATAGTTTCGAGGAAGGTTTCAAGTGTTATGAACAAGGCCATGAATAAAAGGCCAAAAAACTATTCCTCTAGCTCTTCATTAGTCCATTACTTGGATTTTCTATTATTACCCCACTATTCATTGAGAAGAAATTCAAGAAGCTTGCCTACCTGTTATTGTGCAGGAAAACATCACATATTGTGCCTTGTTTCTGTATTTTCATAAGTTTATGATGGAAACACCTTCAAAATAATAAATGTCTATACACCAAAAATTACACTCCAATTTCAATAAACAGTGCGGATAATGACACTATTTGTCACTAGGCTTGTCACCCTCGCTGATTGTCAACTTCATTCAAAAATCTATTGATGAAATTAGAAATGATTGTAATTAAATTACATTTTTACTGAACATAACAACGTCTATTCACTATTCAGTATCTTGAATAACCGACCATTTTCAACTTATTTCAACTATTGGTTAATCGAATTTTCCTTCATCATACACAAAACAACTTTACACTCACTTCACAGTTCAGGCAAAAACTCTGTGGTAGAGGTGGAGAACTATCGATAGCATATCGATAACTATCGATAGTTTTGACTATCGAAATATATCGATATTTTTTTTTCAACTATCGATAATATTCGATAGTTCACTTGACACTGAGTGCACACTAGTTTTACCAATGGAATCAGCTATGCTATGAGTGTCCGGCTGTCCGTTCCACACGGTCCGGTCACACGGTCGTCACTTCACTTGTCACTTGTCTATTGTCTACTCAACTCTACTCAAGTACTCAACAAGTCAACGAGTAAATAGAAGTTGAGTTGAACTAGTTGAACTGAAAGTATATGGTTTTTTATGTTGTATAAATAGAAATTATTCAATTTCAAGAACACTCGTAATGGAAAAATTCCTGACACTTACAAAAATCACACAAAATGAAGACCACCAATCCAATCCTGATGGTATGTCTTCCAGCTTCATAATTAATATTTCAATTATTTTGTAAAATTTACTGTTTTTTAGCTTCTGCAAGAGAAGGAACGAAGATATCCAATACCCAAATGATTTAGGATATTCAAATGATTTAGAATCCTATCGTGCAGAATGCAGGTATTAATTTTCCTACTAGCGCAAACTATCGATAATTATCGATAGTTAGGAAGCCGACTATCGATAAATATCGGTAGTCGTGACTATCGATAGTTCTCCACCTCTACTCTGTGGTTCAGGTTATCAGGTTCACTCTCTCGCTATTGCTATTACGCTAAGCTCTCGATCTCGAGTCTCGAGATGGTCTCGAGCAGTCTCGAGTTCTCGATTTGTGTCTCGATCTCGATCATAAACTCGAAACTGGGTCAGCAGAGAGTAGTATCAAATGACGGTGGATTTATGCAGAGGTTTTAAGTCGTTAGTTTTAAGTCTCACGGTGGATTTATGCAGAGGTTTTAAGTCGTTAGTTTTAAGTCTTAAGTTTTAAGTCGTAAGTTTCAAGTCGTAAGGAAAAATGGACCATTTATGCAAGAAGTTTCAAGGACTGTCAATAGTGTCAATCCTGTTATTTCGTGTGCTTATTTTTCTCATTTCCTTTCATTCAATCCAAATTCCCAGCCTCAATGCTATTTTTATTTATGTCTATTTGCTTTAGATGCATTCAACTCCTGCTGTTTGTTACGACGCATGCGCAAATCGATCGAGTTTTAAGTCGTAAGAGATAAATGTTGGCCAACTTTTCTTAGGACTTAAAACTTATGACAGCTGTATAAATGGTTACATTAAAAACCAATGGATGAACTTCTTTATGACTCATTACTTAAAACTTGAGACTTAAAACTTACGACTTAAAACCTCTGCATAAATCCACCGTTAAATTTTAAGTCGTAAGTTTTAAGTCGTAAGGAATAATGGACCATTTATGCAAGAAGTTTTAAGGACTGTCAATAGTGTCAATCCTGTTATTTTGTGTGCTTATTTTTTTCATTTCCTTCTATTCAATCCAAATTTCCAGCCTTAATGCTATTTTTACTTATGTCAGTATATTCATTTCAATGGTCGTAAAAGAGATAAATGTTGACCAACTTTCCTTAGGACTTAAAACTCATGACAGCTATATAAATGGTTACATTAAAAACCAGTGGATGAACTTATTACTTAAAACTTGAGACTTAAAACTTACGACTTAAAACCTCTGCATAAATCCACCGTATCAATATAGCACCAATAGCGACATTGCTCACATCTGTCACTCTTCATCGTGAATAATTTTCGCACATTTCTTCAAACACTTTGTTAAGGGTTTGGTGATCTTGGCGAAGTTATTAATAAATCTCCTGTAATAACCTAATATCCCTAAGAATCCTTTTATTTGTTTGGTCGCAGTAGGAATTGGAAAATTTTTAATTGCTCGAATTTTGTCTGGGTTAGGTTTTACACCATCAGGAGTGACTATGTGACCAAGATAGGCCACTTCTTTACGCAGGAACTCGGACTTGTCCATTTGAATTTTAAAATTTAGACGTTAGAATATAGCTCAGTCGTTCTATGTGTTCCTGAAGGGAAGTGGAAAATATGATTACATCATCTCTAGGTATACATGCAAGGCACTTTTCGTTCTGTATACCATGAAGGATATTATCGATTATCCTCTGGAACGTAGCTGGCGCGTTCTTCAAGCCGAATGGCATCCTTAGATATTCATAATGTCCATTTTCAGTATTGAAAGCGGTCTTCTGAATATCTTCGTGATTCATTTCGACCTGATGGAAGCCACTAGCAAGATCTAGGGTCGAAAAATATTGGCATCTTCCTAGTTTGTCGAGCAGGTCGGTAATGTTGGGCAATGGATATTTATCGTCAATTGTCTCCTCATTCAATTTCCGATAATCCACTACAACACGCCATTTTTGCTGACCTGAAGCATCCGCCTTTTTGGGTACTACCAAAATGGGGGACGACCATGGAGAACAACTGGGTCGAATTATTTTTTGGTCCAGCATACTATTTATTTGTTTTTCGACCTCCTGCTTGTGAATGAATGGATACCTGTATGTCTTGGTGTAAACTGGAGTCTCGTCTGTCATTTTGATATAATGTTTTATTTTATTCGGGAAAGTTCAGTGTATTTTTTTGATAAAAAATGTCCGAATATTTCTTACATAGATTCTCATCGATCATGCATTTTGATTTTTGCATTTTCACAATCAAACTCCCGCAAAATGTCTATTCCACAAATATTTGATTAATTTTGACCCAACCTTATTGTTTTAGGTTTTTAAAGCTGTTATTAAAGCTGCTGTCAGATAAAACAAAAATGTAGGTATTATGTTTTTCAGTAAGGATCGATAGATGAATTAAAATTGTATTTTTGATTTTTTCTTTAATCTGGTTCAAAATTAATATATGGAGTACTCGTTGGATTCGAAGCACATTTTTCCTATACAATTTTTTGATATCTTGTCAATTTGACCCATTTTTTTTAACCACACTGACAACTTTTTTTCAAATCCCCGCCAAATCTGAACTCACGTGATATGAGTCGTAACGGATTTTTCAGTTTTCAGACTTGCAGAAACGAACCGCCATTTGAGTTTCTCAGAAATATCAACAAAAAATGTTTTTCCCATGTGTAGCCAACTTTATGGCGGACACTGTATATACTATTCAAATACGTATATATGTATATACGCCTATATTGGTTTATCTATAATTTGAGAGCAGTTGGAATATCTAAAGATACGAAAGTTGAGTTTTTTTGCGAAATCTAGGAATTTACACATAAAGTTAATAATGCTTTTATTTTTGATCTGTTGCAGATAAAATGTTGAAATATTATACATTCCTGAAGAAAATTTAATGCTCTACAACTTCTCTTACTGTGAATTTTTCGTAGGACGAAAAGCCGAAGAGTTAACAAGATGAATGAACAAGATGAAAAACGCGAGGCAAATATTTTTTTGTTAATAAGTTAATTTCGAGCGCAAATATCTAGAAAACTATGGCTGAAAACAAAAAATTAATGGTATCGATCTTGTAGCAAATGTTATCAGCATCGTTTTTGTATGGAATGATCTCATCTCTAGGATGCAGTTTCAGAAATATAAGCGAAAAACTTAAAAAATAGGACTTCTACGTGCACTCCGCTCACCTCCTAGGAGTGAGGACTTTAAGTATGTTCTGGTCCGAACAAAGTCCCAGGGTCAAAAATTGTGTTCCTTCCATTTCCCTCTACACTCCCCTTTTGAGCATTCATTGATTGGACTATAAAGTATAATGGATACGAATGTCGAGATCCAATAAGAGCTCAACTTGAATCAAATGTGTTTACCATCAAATGTATATAGTTGTTCCTTGTGATAGGAACTCAGTACCTATACCAAATAAAAAGCATTACATTTCGATACGTATATAGGTATTGTTCGGTTCTTGGTAATTCTGGCTTCAACATAGGTACTTCTGTTCTGATCTCCAGCCATGATGACTTCTCATGCCAGCAATCGCTCACTGTTTGTTTTAAAACAACAAACTCCTGAACAGGTTTTATTGAACCATGGTTCACTACTTGATAATGCAACAACCGGCAACAACCATTGCACAGGTTTGATTGATCTATGGTTTAATAGTTGATAAAGCGACAACCCTCAAACAGGTTTTATTAAACCATGATTCATGTTTTGTGAGATACTTTCGGCACATTGCAGGTCCTCAGATTCAAAACATACTTCTCTCCAAGTGGTGCACGGAGTTCAACTTTCTAGGAATCTGGATTATTGGTAAGGAATATGTCGAGGGTATTGGCATATTGATGGTTGATGTCTGGAATTATACAGGAAATGGTTAACTTTTGGATACCTGTTTATGCTTATTTCTGGCTCATATTTGAATGGATTTTAAAATAAATGTTATGATTCAAATCTATTGAAAACACTGTCAGGACATCGAAAAACAATTTAATTTTGAACAGGGTGTCCCAAATTCGCGGGCCACCATGGGGAACTCGGTAACTGTTGGAGATACATGATCGGTTGAATTATAGGACAAAGTTGTGAATTTATATGCGCAACAATATGCCGCATATAAATAGTTGAAAAGTTTTTTGGTTTTTGAGATAATTTCAAAAAACCGAAGTTTCGTCATTCAAGGGCCGCCATCAACTGTTTTTCTTGAAATGGACCGGAATTTTTTTATTAATTTCTTTATTCGCCTGAAGAATCTGAATACCTACGTTGATATAGGTATATGCCTTGATTGAAGTTTCTCTTTTCGACTCAAAATCTATCATAAATGAAGACATCAACAACAAAATTTCAATAGGTAACAATGATAATATAAAAACTAAAACCAAATATTAAATATAATTGAAATAGCAAATTTAATGTTTTAAAGATAATGAATTGTTCAAAAATATATATATCCAACGAGTCAAAACTTCGAAACTGCAATGGAGGTTTATATAAACGTATTCAGTGAAAAAAAATGAAAAAATGCCTGGTCCGTATTAGGAAGAAAAGTTGATGGCGGCCTTCGAATGACGAAAAGTCGCATTACAAATTCTATACTGCCAAGTTATAGGTCAATATGAACAGCTCTGAGAAATTGTCTCCCTTTTTTGTATCTATTAAAATGAAGCCAATAAAATAAAGAAATCAAAAATTTGGTTTTTAAAATACATCAAGAACTTTTGAACTAAGTATTTATTTGCGTCATATTGTGACTCATGTAAGTACACAACTTTATTATAATTCAACCGACCCTGTATATCTTGGGAAACCATGTACAGGGTGATTGTTTATATTTTACTCAATAGCTATCTCAGTCAATATTGTTCCTACAAAAACATTCAAATGGACAAATATGTAGCAATTTTGATGGACATTCAGAATTCAGTACTAGAAAATGCAAAAAAGCATTTTAACCTAACCTAAAATTTCAAAACAACTGGTATTGTTTTAATGAGACACCCTGTTTTTCATTTTTCCAATCGGTAGAACTTCTTTTTCTGATTCCAAATATATATTCTTTATTGAGGTTATCTTTAATGGTTTTCGGAAGATATAGATTTTTCGTATAAATCTAAGGCAGCTGTAGAACGCCAGACAACCATGCTGCGATTGGCTTGTATCAAAGTCGCCATGGATAATAAAACAAATTTGATTGTATCGTTTGACATAAGCATTTCATTTTATTCAAATACAACCACCATATTGTTTTATTATCCATGGCTACTTTGATACAAGCCAATCGCAGTATTGTTGTCTGGCGTTCTACACCTGCCTTAGATTTATACGAAAAATCTATATCTTCCGAAAACCGATAAAGATAACCTCAATAAAGTATATACATTTGGAATCAGAAAAAGAAGTTCTACCGATTGGAAAAATGAAAAACAGGGTGTCTCATTAAAACAATACCAGTTGTTTTGAAATTTTAGGTTAGGTTAAAATGCTTTTTTCACCCTGTACAACGACTCATTTGAATGTCACTGCATCAATGAAAAAATGAATATTTATTCACAATTTTTTGAAACCCACTCTACACAGGATATATTGTCCTTAAATAACTATTAAATTCCAGATTCATCACGAAACCTGATGGGGGAAATAGATGATGCAGATGAAAAATACTTTTATCATTCTATTTCATCAGAAATGATAACATATACACATTTTTGAAATCGAAATATGTTCATGGTACCATTTTGAAATAAAATCTGCACATGTTCATAAATCTACACAATTTCCCAGCTCGTGGACGCCATTTTCGTAACGTTGTTTGAAAATATTTGTTCTGTGATCTGAATCCAAAATGGGGGCAAGAATATTTCCCGTTTGAGTAATCCGTTTATGGAACCTATCTCTATCTCTGGCATATTCTTCCCATGGTCCTTTTCTTGCTGAACGATAAGCATAAGACCACTTTATCATTGGATGAATTTCACAAAGATCATCGTCTACAGGAAATCTAACCTGAAACAGAAAATAGTATATTGTACCGGGTGATCCAATAAGGGTAACGAGGTACTGTATCTCAGTAACTAATAGTCGTAGAAGTTTGATCGAGAGAAATTGCTGGAAATATTTTTAAATTGATACGTCTACCACTAGGAAGCGTTATAGCTTCGATCGTATAAAAAATTGAATTCATTCGAAAAATTTCTTATAAAAGTTAAGAAATGAATAATCTCACGTCAATGCCAACATAATGGTTCAACTTTTTGAAACATGAAGTTTCATTGTAGGACGTGAAATAAAGGCGGTAGGGGATCCTTAACTTCTGGATCGTAAATGTCTATAACTTAAATTTGATATGACGGAATTCTGCTAACAAGATAATATGGTTCAAGAAAGGAAGCTTCGGTGGATGGAATAAAATACCATACATGACATTCTGGTTCTTACCGCCCTCGCTAGGTATTTTATGGTTTTTTAAATTTTTTTCCGAAATCCCAAATGCATCGGTATAATTATCTTATCAGATTCGGGAAGAAAATCAAATTTTCGACATATGTTCAAACCGCATGGCGATATCCTCATTCGTTGAAAAGTTATGGCTTGATGAATATTTAGTTGTTTGAAAAGTGTTTTTAAACGCCATCTCAGTTGAAAAGCAACCCTCGAAGTCTTCCAAATTTTCAATAACACATTTTTTCTTGTTATTCTCAAATCTAAAATATTCTGATTATACCAGTTTTTCAAAATTCGTAAAAGTTGAACCATACCAAATAATACAGTTACAAACAAGTAATATATTGGCCTATTGAAGGCAATACATTGGTGAAGAGTGTTTTATGACAATGCATAGTTTTAAAATCAATCAATCCTGAACCCGCGACATTTTCAATGGATGAACTTCCCGGTTCTATCGCTGGTCGACTTTTCTTGAAATGTGGTATCATCAAGGCAGGCTCGATTTGAAAGATGATTCAAGTAAAGACTCACATTTGTATGTCTGTTTCTTTACTTATACACATTGAATTAGCTATTGATTTAACCATGAAGACTTTCTGAATATTCTGCAAAAGGTTCTAAAACTGAAAGGTTGTGTAGAGAAGTCGGTGGGTCAAGGCTGACTGTAACTATAAGTATAATGAAAGTTTTGAAGTTTCATATACATTTTCACATTATTATTCATTCTTCGCAAGGTAGGACCAAGAAGAAGATTTTGAACATATGAAAACATCTCGGGAAACATCCCAGTATATCGTATTCATGACAAATATTCACACAACAACCTTTGTCCATCAAATGGGACAAACATTTTTGATTGTTTCATTAGATGTGTAAGAAGTTTTTTGAACAATTCTAAGACCGTCCACGTTTTGACATAAGTATATGTATTTAACAGGGATTATTCGATGTTTAGGGATATTTAACCCTCGATTTAACCCCTTGATGATCGACATTTTGTGATTTTTAATATGTAAGAGATTCTGGCAAAGTGCTCATCATTATATATTTACATACTTTTGAAAGTACAGAGTGTACAGATTGAATACAAAGCTAGCCCATCCCCATTTTCCTGGTAAATGGGAACTAATATATTTTTTGTTTGTTATAAATGGGTACAAAATTATTAACTACTTTTTTTTTAGTGTGCCAATAATAAATGCTGGTCATTGCATACAGAATACAATGAGTGTGAAAACAACCACAAGTTTCCAGCCATGTCTTGACATGTTACTATTGCGATGGACAGCTTGTGGTGCTGAAGACCATGGGCAACACAAACAGCGATCATCAGCCAAAAGGCAATTGATTGTGAATGACTTCCTTGTTCAAAAATACAGAATATATGGTCTGTTCAATGCTGAATAAAATCCATCGATGTGAGTCAATCTCGGAGGCAATACCAGGAAATATGGGGCAATGCCGGGCAATATAAAGAAATATTTTGGAAATACGAGGTAATGCCGAGCAATATTTGGAAATACGAGGCAATACCAGGAAATATGGGCCACTGCGAGGCAATGCCGGGAAATACGAGGTAATTATGGGAAAATGAGCTGATTCCAGGGAAATAATTGATCGAGTTATCAATATTTAGGTGAAATAATCAACTTTTAATTCACCAATTTATGAGTTGAATATTGTATGTACATAAATGTTGTGAATATTCGATAAATCAGATTCTATTTGCGTGAATTGTAAATGTACCTAATGCTGCACCAGCATTTGTGGCCCACCCAAAAAAAAATCTTGTGGGAATTTCTAACATATTAATTACAATTTATTACAACAAAACTCGATTTTTTTACAGGCGGGGTTTTCTGAAAAATGGGGCGTGGTGCAATATTAGACTAATGCTACACCACATATTCGCATCGGAAAAAAAATTATATGAGAATTTTTTACACATTAATTACAATTTATTACAACAAGAATCAATTTTTTTACAGGCGTGGATTTCTAAAAAATGGGGTGTGGTGCAATATTAGACTAATGCTACACCACACCTTCACCTCGAAAAAAATATGAGCATTTCATTATCATCAGAAATTCTTACAAATTAATTACAAACGATTTATGTGAAAATCAACATGAACAAATACACTGAAGTATTATATGTATAATCTTGAACGCTTTTATTGAGTGACACAATTATAGTCTATTGAAATATGAATTCCTTACATCACCCCACCCTCTGAAATATTACTTCTAGTGAAAAAATGAATCATAATTCAGATATCGCATCCAATCCCGAATTTATTACACTGCTCAACACGGTTGAAAATTATTTTGTTTGATCAAACCACGCGATTTATGTGTTTCAATTCGGGTAACAATTTCTTACACTACCCCACACCATGAAACATTACTTCTAGTGATGGAATAAACCATATTCAAGATATCTCATTTACTTCCGAATTTATTACACTGCTCAACACGGTTGAAATTTTTTTTTTGTCAAACCACGCGATTATTGTGTTTCAATTCGGGTAACAATTTCTTACACTACCCCACACCATGAAACATTACTTCTAGTGATGGAATAAACCATATTCAAGATATCCCATTTACTTCCGATTTTATTACACTGCTCAACACGGTTGAAAATTATTTTGTTTGATCAAACCATGCGATTTATGTGTTTCAATTCGGGTAACAATTTCTTACACTACCCCACACCATGAAACATTACTTCTAGTGATGGAATAAACCATATTCAAGATATCTCATTTACTTCCGAATTTATTACACTGCTCAACACGGTTGAAAATTATTTTGTTTGATCAAACCACGCGATTTATGTGTTTCAATTCGGGTAACAATTTCTTACACTACCCCACACCATGAAACATTACTTCTAGTGATGGAATAAACCATATTCAAGATATCTCATTTACTTCCGAATTTATTACACTGCTCAACACGGTTGAAATTTTTTTTTTGTCAAACCACGCGATTATTGTGTTTCAATTCGGGTAACAATTTCTTACACTACCCCACACCATGAAACATTACTTCTAGTGATGGAATAAGCCATATTCAAGATATCTCATTTTACTTCCGAATTTATTACACTGCTCAACACGGTTGAAAATTATTTTGTTTGATCAAACCACGCGATTTATGTGTTTCAATTCGAGTACAATTTCTTACACTACCCCACACCATGAAACATTACTTCTAGTGATGGAATAAACCATATTCAAGATATCTCATTTTACTTCCGAATTTATTACACTGCTCAACACGGTTGAAAATTATTTTGTTTGATCAAACCACGCGATTTATGTGTTTCAATTCGGGTAACAATTTCTTACACTACCCCACACCATGAAACATCACTTCTAGTGATGGAATAAACCATATTCAAGATATCCCATTTACTTCCGATTTTATTACACTGCTCAACACGGTTGAAAATTATTTTGTTTGATCAAACCACGCGATTTATGTGTTTCAATTCGGGTAACAATTTCTTACACTACCCCACACCATGAAACATTACTTCTAGTGATGGAATAAACCATATTCAAGATATCTCATTTACTTCCGAATTTATTACACTGCTCAACACGGTTGAAATTTTTTTTTTGTCAAACCACGCGATTATTGTGTTTCAATTCGGGTAACAATTTCTTACACTACCCCACACCATGAAACATTACTTCTAGTGATGGAATAAACCATATTCAAGATATCTCATTTTACTTCCGAATTTATTACACTGCTCAACACGGTTGAAAATTATTTTGTTTGATCAAACCACGCGATTTATGTGTTTCAATTCGAGTACAATTTCTTACACTACCCCACACCATGAAACATTACTTCTAGTGATGGAATAAACCATATTCAAGATATCTCATTTACTTCCGAATTAATTACACTGGTGTAAGAAATTGTTACCCGAATTGAAACACATAAATCGCGTGGTTTGACCAAACAAAATAATTTTCAACCGTGTTGAGCAGTGTAATAAATTCGGGATTGGATGCGATATCTGAAATATGATTAATTTTATCACTAGAAGTAATATTTCAGAGGGTGGGGTGATGTAAGGAATTCATATTCCTATAGACTATAATTGTGTCACTCAATAAAAGCATTCAAGATTATACATATAATACTTCAGTGTATTTGTTCATGTTGATTTTCACATAAATCGTTTGTAATTAATTTGTAAGAATTTCTGTTGATAATGAAATGCTCATATTTTTTTCGAGGTGAAGGTGTGGTGTAGCATTAGTCTAATATTGCACCACGCCCCATTTTTCAGAAAACCTCGCCTGTAAAAAAATCGAGTTTTGTTGTAATAAATTGTAATCAATATGTTAGAAATTTCCACAAGATTTTTTTTGGGTGGGCCACAAATGCTGGTGCAGCATTAGGTACATGAATTGTAAATCACGAGGTAAATCAGGTCACTTGAAACGAGCTGAAAGAATGAGAAGAATTGAATAATAAACAGGGGATCATTTTCTTTTATTTGAATTTGAGAAGCTATGTGAAAATGATTACAAAATATGTATAACATTTTCTTTGATGATGCAACTTGTGATGCAAAGAATACTTCACAAAGGATCTTTTCTGATGCATATCGGAAAACCTTGAAATCCATTTTGACAAATGTCACGTGACCACCAAAATGGCGGCAATTTTGAAAAATTCATAACGAAAGGACAAAAAGTGTGGTTATTTTCGAGGTTATTTTGAAAGATAGGGAAAAAAGTCATTTGAAAAAGTTGTTTTCAATTTGATGGTTAGGTTAGGTTAATATATAATAATAGATAAATTAATCCAGAATATTATCTTTTTGTAGATGAAAAATACTGATTATTTCTGATATTGAATATAATTTTTGTAATGACCACTCATTTGATCGATGAAGAAATTTTTTTTCAATTTGTTCCCGAATACTACCTATTGCAGAATAAAAAAAAAAGATTGTTTGAAAAAGAAATCAGTATTTTCAAATATTTTTTTCGTAATCTCTTGAAATATTCCCACTTTTTTCCAGCCTTTTTTCACATTCGTTTTCAGTTTTTAAAACTTCTGCCATATTGGTGGTCACGCGGCGTATGTCAAAAATTATTTTGAGGTTTCCCGTTATATATGGTGCTCACTGTATATCATACAAATGGACAAGACAGTCACGCAAAAAATATTTTAGAATTATTTTTAACTAGAAATAAAGAAAACTACCTAGTTACCTACACCATTCCTTCTATCCTGATAATAAGTATTAGATATATATTATAAGTACCAACTTAATAATAATTGATTGATATGTCTATAGACGATATGATTAAATAATCATGTACAGGGTGTCCGAAATTCGCGGGCCTACATCTGGAACTTGGTTACGGTTAGAGATACAGGGTCGGTTATATTATGACAAAGTTGTGTATTTATATCGAGATTTATATGCGCAACAATATGAGAAAAAGTTTAAATATTCGTTGGTTTTTGAGATATTTTTAACAAAGCAATTTTTTTATTGTTTATCATTAGTTTTTTTTTAAATAAGCGGTCATTACAAGAATTCTACATTTCTCTGGACATTTCTACATTGTTTCGCAGACGTAACCGTAACCGCACGAGGGGTAAACCGCGCTCAAAATTGTGTATACCAAACTTCAATTTTGCGAGGAATCCAAAGATTTCCAAGGATTTCCAAAGAATTCCAAGGAATTCCAAAGAATTCCAGGGAATTCCAAATGTTCGTACATCAGAATTCCGTAATTAGAATTCCAGGGAATTCCAAGGAATTCCATATGTTTGTACACCAGAATTCCACCGCGGTATACCCCTCGCCATTGCAGCTGCTATTTCCCTCCAAGCATCTGCTATCAAAGGTTTTTTAAAATGATCCCTATGTTGAGGATCCCACAAACTGGGTTGGTGGCTGAGTGCACAAAGGCGCTTGCCTATGTACCTTGTACCTGAGGGTTAAAATCCCGGCGGCTATTGGAAATATTTATTTATTTCTATAGTATCATTTAGCGGGAGGGGATAGGTGATCAATCGAACATTCTTGGTACCTAGATATCAATCCTTCGGACTCTCCACGGTAAACCGAGTAGTGTTCGGATGAAACTTAAAAAGCTAAGGTCCTTGTCCTCCTCACTCATACAAGTCCTAGACTTACGAGGGTTGCTCTGCAACTAAGTTGGCGATTAAAAACAATTAAAAAAAAGAACTTCCGTGCGATAGTCATCAATGAGTTTCGAGAATGTTTCTTCTGACTACTCAAAAAACGACGAACCTCTCCCGTTCCCGTCCAAATCTGAACAGCGAACATTAAAAATGTTAGCGGAAAAAACCACCATTATTGTTCGCGAAAAAAACCAACATTAGTGTTCACGGAAAAAAAAACCGACAGGCTGCGCGCCGATTCCGTGCGCCAGCAGTTCGTGTACTCTGTACAAATCTAGGGAACTCCATGCAACTATAATCTTTTACTTCCTTTCACTGATATCAGGCCATATTTTTCCTTAAGGATTTTGATACCCTTATGCAGGACCTTCATTTACTCTTTGGTGATTTGTCATACAAACTCAAAAAAATGTTGTTCCATAAGCTTTTACAAATTGAAGAGAAAATTTATCTCTCTATACTCCATTGAGGGAAACCAGTTAGCTTACCGTGAAACTGTGAAGGACTTAGGAATTATGTTTGATGAGCAATTAAGATTTGTGGAGCACATAAACTATATTTCTGTAAAGGCATCAAAATTACTGGGTTTTATTGTACGAAACTGTAAAAATTTTTCAGTTAGATCAATGAGAACTGTATATTTAACTTTAATAGTCTCTAGGTTAGAATATGGATCAATTATTTGGTCACCGTTTTATGAAAATCATTGTTATACCCTTGAAAGAGTTCAGCATAAATTCTTGAGATTCTGTGCACATAAAATGAATATTCACATTCAAAACCATGACTATTCTTTTATTTTGACTAGTCTCAACTTAAACCTTTTAATTGAGAGAAGGGAAAATGCTGACATAATATTTATATATAAATTAATCAATGGTCTCTTCATCTGTCCTGAACTTCTTGAAATGATCAATTTACATGTACCCAACAGAAATCTTAGAAATTATGATCTGTTTCATATTCCTTTTCATCATTCAAACTATGGGCTACATTCTCCTATTGATCGGACACTCAAAATAATAAATGAAAAAAATCTCGAAATCACAGGCATATCCTTATCTAAATTCAAAAGTAATTTATTGTAAGTATAGTTACCTGATATGTATTGTTTGGTATGTTGAAAATCTGTATATAATATTCATCCTTGCTTATATCACATATGTAGATATATATATATATATATATTTCCCTATTTATCTGTTCAGCAATTTATCATTTTTCAATTGTTCAAAATTTTCATATGTATATCATATTATTAGTAGACTTCCAATGCTATGAAATATATTATATGTATCAAATATTAATGGGGTGATCCCGTACAATAAATAAATAAATAAATAAATAAATAAAAATATATATTACTTTTCGAAATTGACTCCTTAGTTTGCCTAAGTTCTAATCATGACCAAAATATCGTAGGTATTTCAATATAATTTTCGCAAATATTTGATAAAAAAACAAAAATACATCAGTTTGGCAGAATCACAAAGAATCACATCATACTGGAGTTCTGATATTACCGAGGATATTACTGAATTTACTGATACTAAAGAAGCTAGCAAAGCCACACACGAATTCGGTTACTGATAACAGTCAGCAATTCAGGTTTAGTAAGCTACTACCAGTATAATTCAGTAATTTTAAAACAATTTGGGAACTTCAGAACTCGACCTATTACTTTACTTTTGTTGTTAAAAGATGAGGGTTGGCTATCTTTTGAAGAATGGTTGAGGAAAGAAAAAAGCGAGGAAAAAAGTTAATGTGTGTGCATAAATAGTGAAATGTGGATCTGAATTCCAACTCTGCAAGTGAAAAAGTTGTGTGCAAAAATCCACCTCAATCTTGATAAATTTGTAAAATACTGGTGAAAATACTGGAATAATGACCAACTCAGAAAATGTTGTATTTGGTGACTAAATATTCAAAGAAATAGAATTAATTATCTACTTTACCTTCTTGAATGGTATCACCATAGCTAAAGATGAACCATAATCTTCAGGTTCAGAATCACTATCACAATTGGAATTGTCAGAACAATCATATTCAAGTTTTTGATCACTCTCGTCTTCAAAAATTATAAAACTGTCTTCAGATTCAGTAAATGAACACTGGCGATCTCTACTTAAACATGTAATTTTTGAAGGTGAACATGATTCAACTCCTTTAAGAGAAGAACTATGACAATTGGAATTATCAGAAGAATCAAATTCAGTTTCTTGATCACTTCCATCTTCAAAAACTACAAAACTGTCTTCAGATTCAGAAAATGAATACTGGTGATCCCTCCTCAAACAGGTTATTTTTGGTGGAGAACATGACATAATTCTAAGCAGTTCTTCTGTTTGATTAAAAACTTGTAAAACAGGTGATTGGTCCTCAACATCCACTTCAAAATCAGTTAATGTATCTTCTTCTCTATTGATGTCCATCATCTCTTGGATATCTTGCATGCTTAGTTTGGAATGTTTGTTTTGAGTTTTCCTTCTCAGAGCCTTTCTACTTTTCTTGGTATACTTGCCTGATGTAGATATGCCTGATTCACTATCTGCACAATTTTGTTTGAGGCTGTGTACTTCACTATTATCATGTTTTCCAATCACTAAATCACTTGAAGGTCTCATTCTAGGACTAGACTTTCTTGAAGAATATTCTGCTATATGAAGTGGTCCACTTATTGAAGATTCGTTAGTATCTGTGAAATCATGGCAATTCATGGATGGTGACAAAACCTTAGCAATATTTAGGTGTTTTCCACAAACTACAGAAACGTCTGGAACCCCAAGGCAGTACTGTCTGTTTTGATTTTGATATTTGGAAGGCAGGGAACCCAAATTGGGTTTTGAATGGCTGGCAAATCCAAGGCTCCACATGGTTTGATGTTTTCAGAAAATGGATGTAGTAGAATCAGATTACCCTTGGACTCCCACTTGTACAACGAAATACACAAAACCAAATGTAGAGATAAATTGTTGACTTTTATTATGTCTTCTGTATTGCATGAACTATATGGTCCGAGCACTCATGGAAGACATTTCCAGATCATCAGTTGAATAACTCGACGAAGAAATTCTTTAAACTCGATTTCTTTATTGATATTGATATTCGCCATTTTTTAACAATGAATTTTTTTGTCAAATGTCACTTGTCCCTCTTGTCAGGTGCTTTTTGAATGAAAATGTAATAGATTTACAGGAATCTGTAATAGATTTCAATTTGCTCTTCTAATCTTGAAATCCGTCATACTTTCAACTTAAACACTGCACACGCTTACATTTACTTGTTTTCATGTATTTTTAGCGAAAAAAACTATTATTATTCAATAAAATCACCCTTTTGAATTTTTTTCCAAAAAACATCAGTTTTTCCCGCTGAAAACTGGAAGAGTAGATATGAGGATGGTCCATTCCCTATGATGCCCACACTAGCCAGTTTTATGACGTCACCCGGCTACCTTCTGGTCTTGGATTTTTCCATGATAGAATAATGACGGCTCTTTGTTTATTTTTTCGATTTTGAGGTTAACATTTCTTTGGTGAAAATATTGAATTATCTGAATTTCAATAGCTTCAGTAACCAGTAATAGACAAAATCTCAAAAATAAAGGCAACGTTAGTAGGTACATGCCATACGAAATGTTAGTTACTTAATATATTTTCATATATGTATAAGTTTCATGTAAGCAAGGGATGTAATGTAACCATTTGATTGCAGGTTTTCTTATGCTGGAGAATGTTTGAGGAATACATGTTTCTTGCATTTCCGGAGCCAAAAGACTCAATAAATATTCAAAAAGGGAATGAATTGTTTTAAAAGATACCTCTCTGCATGGCTGCTACTTAAATTTTGGATCCCAGAAAATGTATTTGTTCACAACATTCCACAACTGAAGAAGACAGCGGAAAATGAATCAAGTAAGAAATATATACTCTTGTGAACTAATATCCTGATATTTATTTTTTTTAGGTTCACCATTGAGGAGATATCTCACACAAAGTGCAATTGCAAAGAATTTGTTCAGCCTGGTATCACAAATATCAAACATCAATTCTTTTTGTCAATTTATAATTATAACTATAAGAAACAATTTCTTGAAGAAAAAGAGGTGAACAAATATAGACAATAATGAGCATTACATGAATTTGATTCAAGTGGAAAGAATAGAACTGAATACATTGAAATAATTGTTAATCATAAATTTCATTGGAGTCTTGTAAATATATTTTCAAAATCAGCAAAACTGTGTTCTTATCTTTATGTAGAATATACCTGCTCCTTAACCATTTTTGAAGTAAGCATTGATGATTAGCTCATTGTTTCATTTAATATAGCTGAAACTGAAAAAATATAAACTGGAAGATAATGACATGATGATAATGTGTATTGTCTAATTAATGATTGAACACACCATATTCATAACAGCTACCTATTATAACTTCAAAATAATAGAGGCCTACCTCTTGTTTTGGAATGATTTATTATTAATTCTTAGAGTTAACAGTACATTATAGCTTCTAATATATACTATATAAATGTTCAATGTTTCATAGTTACATCCAGCATTTTTTATTCTGTTGTACCCTGAAAACAAGTAATACTATTAGTGAAAAAACCTGTATTTCGCCACTCTAATGTAAACCCACCTCTGGTATGAAATATCTTTTATCATCAGGTTTTTAGTTGAATTTTGTTGATGCTAGTCAGCAACTGCCTTCACTATATTTACTCCTTATTCCTATGCATATCCACTTTCTGACCACTGTAGACTGTAGTACTTTGTCAAAGAACTTTGTATTTAGTACTGTAGTGTAGACTGTTCATGTAACATGATTGTAATCCTATCAACTATCACACTGTCACCCTGCAGATCTTCAAGAAAGTGATGCCTTCCTATTCCCAACCAAATTTGTGTTGATATTGAAAATGAAATCATTGAATCAAAGAAAGATAAAATATTCCTTCATACTGAATTTACTAACTGAAATAGTGATCTGAGATGACAAAAATAATAAGGTGAACGTTTCTCAAATGTTGATGAGGTTATTGTTTATATTTTTTATATCATAAAAATCAATAAATCAGTCAGAGCGGAAGTGACGTTTCACTCCCGGGTACGTCACATCCGTGCTAAAAATTTCTGCGGAATGGACCATCCTTATAGTTTAATATCCTTGGATATGGATCATGTGTGGTGTTCCTGTCAAAAGAAATTGTAACATGAACATCTCAGATACCTAACAATGCTGGCTGGGCTAAAGCCCATGTTGAGGCACTTATTTCCGTTTCAATATTTTTAGCTGGTATGGAAACTTGGTATGAAATTTTTGAGAAAGGGAAATTCGATTGAAATGATTAAAAATTTGATCGCGCTATTATTTGCTTTATTTATCCAATGACTTACAACTTATCTCTGCAGTAACTGACCTGAACGTATACTTACTTATCAGTACGGTCTCTTGATCACTATTTTCAGTGAATTTTTGAGGAAGGAACGTTGTTTGATCGAAAAAGAGATAAAAAAATGTCTGCTACACGAAAAATTTGAACGCGCCAACGCGCTATATTTTTTATCAATGAGACTGCCTGAACTAAATACACTAACCTATCTAAGAAATGAGGATTTTATTGAGACAGAAAGGAAATAAACAATATACGGTGGATTTATACAGAGGTTTTAAGTCGTAAGTTTTAAGTCTCAAGTTTTAAGTATAATAAGTCATAAGAAGTTAATCCAATGGTTTTTTATGTAATCATTCATACAGCTGTCATAAGTTTTAAGTCCTAAGAAAAGTTGGCCAACATTTATCTCTTACGACCATTCTTACGACTTAAAACTCGATCGATGTGCGCATGCGTCAGATTTTTCAAAAGGGTATCGCAACAAAAAGTAGGAGTTGAATGCATGTAAAGCAAATAGATATAAATAAAAATAGTATCAAGGCTGGAAATTTGGATTGAATAGAAGGAAATGAGAAAAATAAGCTCACAAAATAACAGGACTGACACTAATTGACAGTCCTCAAAACTTCTTGCATAAATGGTCCATTTTTCCTTACGACTTGAAACTTCAATTGTTTGAGTTCAGTGGTTATTATAAGATATATGGAGAAAATATTGCAAGCTGAGTTCTTGATCCGCCCGGCCGTCTCGGTGGTCTCGTCAAAATCTATGGTCAAAAATAGTGTATTTGAATCTGGAATCCGGGGACCGGGCGTCCGGATCCCTAGACACTCCCAAATATTAACCCGAAATCACTTCATTCACTTCTCAACTGTTGAGTGATGAATTTTTGAAAATCTGTCCAAATGAGTATATTTATGAGTACTCTCCGAAATGTAAAATCATATTTCTCCTTTTTCCCTTTGAATGGTAAAAATCGAATCAGGAATAGAATTATTTTGAAACAATTGTTATTACAGCAGAATATTTGATAAGGATGTCATCCACAAAAAATATTACTCCACGAATGCAGGAATTCAAAAAGAAGTTGAGAGAAAAAACGCCTATTGGAAAATTAGATGAACCTATAGGTAAGCACCCTTATGAAGAAAAAGAGCCTCTCCAACCTTGGCCAAATAACACCAACCCAAATACTGGAGAAGTTGGAGGACCTAGGGGACCAGAGCCAACAAGGTATGGTGACTGGGAGAGAAAAGGAAGAGTATCGGATTTTTGAACTAGGTATAGGTACTGGAAATAGCTGAAACTATAAATTGCATCTAATTTTTGTTTCCCTGATAATGCACCCATCATAAGTCATCTATATTTTTTTGAAACTGTTGGTTTGTACCCATATATTTTGAATCCAAGAAGAGGAATCTGGCAATCGAACCATGAACAAATCACTATTTTCAAAATAATCTGACAAAGTTCACAATTTCACGCTCTTTTACTTGCAAGTTATATTATGAGCTTGAAGAATGGTTCATTATGCATTTCATTATTTTATAATCTACAACTACAATTAAATCAACAATAACAATCACCATCTTCATTACATGCAGTCAATGATCTAATAGAAATTTTTATTGAAAAAATCAATGCTGATATAGGCACTCATTACATATCTGTCATTTCTTTTATATGTAATGATAGAGTCACTGTAATAGTAATAAAGATATAAAATAAATAGATACAGAGGGTGGCTCACGACTAGTTTGTGACTGAGATTCATAGCAAAACTTCCAGAGTTCTTGTCACTTCAGTAGTTTGTTTGATGATTATACATGGTGTCCCAAAATTGTGGCACATAATAGTTATATTTTTTTCTTATTTCATTCCATTTTAGATTCCCCGTGGAAATCTGATTTCATTCTTTATTTGGGATCTAGCAGAAAGATAATGGGTGTGAAAAATCTAGATTTTCCAACTATATGAATTTCTTGTGTTGAAACTATTCATTATTGGTCAAAATAATGGCTACATCATCCTATCTCAACTTTTGTTTAGCTATCTGATGACATGTGATCATGTTACATACAGGGTATTTCAAACGTGAGCCATTTCAACCAATAATGAATAATTTTGACAAATAATTTCAAAAGTTTAAAATCTTGATCTTTCACACGCTTTATCTCTGTGTTCATTTCCTAAGTTTCAAATAAGCTTTCCGGGAAGAATCTAAAAATGCAATAAACAGAGAGTGTTCTTTGAAAGATATGTAAGTTTGATATGCCGCAATTTAGGACCAGTTGTATAAACGATTTGAGCTCCGTTTAAGCTGAACTTGGTTTAGTTGCTAGAGAACCAGTGATTTGATTGGCTGTTCAATAGCAACCTAAGGAGGTTCAGCTTAAACGGAGTTCATCTCCCTTATACAATCGGCCCTTAATGGGGAAACATTTTAAAATGTATTTCTATTTCAGTAAGACATTCAAACAACAGCATTCTTGTGACGTGACAGGTCTTCTGATAGGCATATTCCTGTGTTGCCAGTTTCGGAACTTCTGAGGAAGAATGAATGTAACATATTGTTTCAGCATTTATCATATTGAAATGGATACTTCGTGTTTGATAGCTGTTTATTCAGTTAATATTGAATGACATGTATCTATACTGATTGATATATCATTAATCAGTTTATACTACCCTTATTGTAAACAAATATTACAAATACCGCTAGGCCACGCTGTAAAACATCTAACGCGCTCGGTGATAGTTCAGAACTTGTTACGTCAAATCTCGGCACGGTTTCCAAAAAACTACCACTCATCTCATCGTTCTGGAGGTTGTAGTTTTTTTCCAGAAATTAGTGATCCTATTAGTTGAAATAATTGACATACCTATTCATGATATTTTTCTTCAAGGAAATGCATAATGAACCATTAATGTAGTGTATTCAGTTATGTAAGAAGATACAATGATTCCTGAGAACCTGCAAGTAAAAAAAAGTGAAGTTTCGAACGTTGGCAGAGATTATTTCGAAGAGTAGTTGTGATTTATTCATAAATTTGTGAAAACGAAAACTTTCGTCAAAATAAAGATAAATGATAAGTGCACTCCTCTCTAAGAGAAGGTTTAAATATTTAGTTATTCTTAATGAAATGTATTAATGAAATTTATTTACTTACTGAAAATCTAATTTATGAACTTATTATGAATAATACAAAATGTATCAATGTGTACCTAAACTTTAATGTAATTAGTTTTCACTATCAAGATTTCTTTGTTAGTGTGTAAAAACCGTTACAATGATGCAAAATTATAGAATTTCAAATGATTTACAAAAATATGAAAAATAAAATAACTTGAAAAAACATAATTGTCCAGTCTAGTTTTTGACTCATCCTATATGCACCATATACATGGTTCTCGATTTTCGAGCCCCATTATAGGGATCTCAGTTATTAAGCCTGGTTCATGCTTATACGAATATCGGAAAATTTCTGCAAATAAAATGACCGTTGAAAAGAAATATCGCAATAAAGTTGAAATTTTCGAACTTTTTTGCGGATATTTTCATATTATCATGATATCATGATCATCAGAATGCATAAATCAATAGTTTCTCTATGGCTTCACTCGTGTGACCAACGAACCAAGTTATTACCACCAACTGTAATTTACTTCCTATATTTTATATAAGAAGAAGATATTCATATCAGATAAAACCATACAGGGTGGGGTATGTCAAATTTTCAGAGCAGATATAATGGAACAAAAAAATTCCTTTGAGTAGTCCTCACATTCCTTCATGTCATCAGCTAATTATTTGCCTTGGCCGCTCACTTTGGATAACAAAAAAAAAATACGAAAATTTATTCGAGTGGTATTGAAATTCATATTTCGATTCTTGGAGCTGGCCATTCAGAGCAGATATGATGGGACGAAAAAATTCCTCTGAGTAGTCCTCACATCCCTTCATATAATAACCTAATCATTTGCCTTGGCCGCTCACTCAGGATACCAGAAAAAAAAATACGAAAATTTGTTCGAGTGGTAATGAAATTCATATTTCGATTCTTGGAGCTGGCCATTCAGAGCAGATATGATGGGACGAAGACAACCCACTGAGTAGTCCTTGCATCCCTTCATGTAATCTGCTAATCATTTGCCATAGCCGCTCACTATGGAAACCAGAAAAAATACGAAAATGAGTGGAATAGTATAAAATCAAAATATATATGGAATCCGTTTATCAGATATTCTTCATTGGGTACCCCATATACTCTACCAAACACCGCGATCGAAGTCGGCGAGAGTCGAGTGTGCCTGATATGTGAAATAATTTGACCGTGTTGGAAACATACCGCTTGGAGCTGGCCGGCCGGGAGCTAACATCACCGACGTGATGTTTCGGTAATAGGTACTCTCTCTTCCAGGATAACAGCGCTGACGCTCGTAACAGCCAATCAAAGCAGTACTTACCCCATTGATGATGTTAACAACAGCTTTTTCATTCGCTATATAGGTGGCAGCATTATAAGTGAGATTTATATTTATTTATCTCAAGAAACAATATCTCTTCTAAAGTTCAACCTGTTACATTAAAGTTAAAAAAAGAATAAGCAAGCATATAGTCGACACCAGATTTGAACAACTCACAAGAATCGCGTTCCTCGAATTTGGTAGCTATAGATTCGAGCGACAATCCAGAAATATGTCAACGACCTATTCCAAATCCATGGAAGATTTCACATTTCTCAGATCTTGATTTTCCAGATCATATCTCCCAAAAACTTACATATTCACTATGATGGAGTGTTGAATGAGGAGCATATATTTTCCAATGAAGATATGATTGTAGCCCTATTCTCATCAAAGAATACAATATAATCCAATAAGTTTGTTCTGCACTCCAACCTGTAGCTGATAATGAGGCATTTGAATGCGCTCTCGATTGCGTTAACACCGTCTCTATAATGCATGCATGCATTAGTACGATGCTCAAAGGTTTTCTTATATGGGCAACTTCTATCTGTTGGAACATCTTTAGCACGAACCGCACATATCTTTGCTTGCTCCTATAGATGTCGACGTTGAAGAATTAGAAATATACAATCAGGCATTTTTTTACTTCCATCAGGTTCACCTTATAATCACCAGCACATCAGTTTTTTTGATGTCGGCGTAAATTATCAGTACGCGAAAAGGTTTTAAATAATTATTGCAGGTCAATATCATAGTGATGATATGTCAAAAGCGGTTTTTATCACTCACGAGTAAACAAAAATATTGATTAATGCAAAATTCGCAAGAAACTGGTACTCCACCTATGATAGCTCGCCCTTGTTTTCATAGGAGTATCACCTCCCCCACTCCTGCCAATGCGACCTTGATCCAGCGTGGGGAAACACCGCATGCGCGTGCGATAACAACGTTCAAGGTCAACATCTCCTATTTCGAGAGTCCTAAAACCCAAAGACAAGATCCCCAAGGGTGCACTCTTCTCAAGGCCACACTACCTACCTCAAGACCACCCTCATTCCAAGGTTACTTCAAGGTCAACCCCCCAAGGCTATGCAACTATATACAGGGTGTATCTAAATAACACCGAAAAAATTAAAGGGGTGATTCTGTGATAAAAATTATTGTGGGTGATGTTTGGTATAACATTTTTTGAAAAAACCCTCCCCGGAAAAGTTACACCCCTTCGAAAATTAAAAAAAAAAAAGTTTTTCTTTTTTATTTTCCCTGCATATCAAACTAAAGACACGAAACTTGGTATACATTATCTGTCAATAAGAGTACACTTTTAGAAATTTTTTCAACCCTGAAGTATGCTTAGACAGGTTTTTGTTCATTTTTTGTTCACTTTTGTTTTTAGTTCATAATCATAATCATAATTTGGTTGGCTGTTGTTTAATAAAATGCTATTTTACACGAGCTTATTTATTTTTTTCTCATAAATGCTTAAGTTTTCGGAAAAAACTTGTAGAGTTAAAAAAGTTAGTCAATGAATTGGGCTTTTCAGTCATACTTTTTTGAAGAAAAATTTTTCATCTAAAAAAAAGTTGTACGAAAAAATATCTTAGGGGTTGAAATAATCAACCCCTTCTATAAGCATACTTCAGGGTTGAAAAAATTTCAAAAAGTGTACTCTTATATTGACAGATAATGTTTACCAAGTTTCGTGTCTTTAGCTTGATATACAGGGAAGATAAAAAAGAAAAACCATTTTTTTTTAATTCTCGAAGGGGTGTAACTTTTCCGGGGAGGGTTTTTTCAAAAAAATTTATACCAAACACTCACATTAATTTTCATCACAGAATCACCCCTTTGATTTTTTCGGTGTTATTTAGATACACCCTGTATACTCGCATGCCTCAAGACAGAGCTGGAGAATTATGAAGAATCATGCAAGAGCACAATGTTTCGAAATCGTTGACAACATAGTTATATTTTTTTATTTCTCCACAAATTTGCTTTATTCAATATAGTAATAACGATCGAAATATATGTTGTTAAGATCTTCAACTGTTTTTCTGTTCACATTTATAAAATATACATATGAGTCCATTTTTTGAAAAACGAAATTGAACCATCAGATGAAAAAATAAAGGGAGGGATCAAAATTTACCTGAAGACTTTGTACAAGTGACTGTGGAAAAGCAGTATATTGATTCTTATGAGTCAAATGAACAGGTAATTAAGTTGTAAGTTACGACGACATATTACATTGTTTGAAAATATAATGAAATAATAATTTAATGGTTCACATATATAAACAGTAGTTGATTTCAATATAATCGGTTAGGTATAGAAAACCCAAAAAACTCTGAACTCTAAATGAAAAGTTGATATAGACATGCATGCCGTTTCGAGCATCGTTTCGAGCAATAATAAATAGTATTTCGACAAAAAAACTTAAATACATCGATTTTTCACACCCCCTATCTGTGTATAATCATTCTCGCTGAACTCAGAGTATGATAGATTGTCGAAATTGCAGCTCTTCAAGGAGAAGCTGAAAATGTAACAAAATACGACATATATATATGATGGGCCCTACATTCAAAATAAAGTTGTTGCTACTTTTAGATAAAAGCGGCAACGTCCAGTGATGAAAATATGTTGCATTGATAGAACAAAACTGATTACCTAGGATTAACCAAATTTTCAAAATAATCCGGCCTTGCATGATATAAATTTATTGAGCAAATACGCAATGCTGTGACACTCTCGCCTGTATATCTGCCTCAATTTCGAGTTGTAACACGAAATTTTAGCACTAATTTCGTGTTGTAAGTTGAAATTAAGTTAATTTACATCAACTCGTTACAACTCGAAATCAAGTTATAATTTCGAGTTAAAACTCGAAATCAAGCTATAATTTCGAGTTGTAACACGAAAATGGCACTAATTTGGAGTTGTAACACTTGTAATTCGAAATTAAGAAAAAACAGATATCGAATGTCGGCTCTACGCTTTCGTACCTTCTGTATGATAAAATTACTATTCTTAAACATTATTTCATTAAAATTAAAGTTATGTTATCATTTACTTGTATTGCCCGAAAAAATATTAGAAAACGCTACTGATTGTTCGGGTGTCATCGGAAATTTAAGCCAAGTTCACATCGGTACTAGCGACTTCAAACATTTTGAAAACACGAAAGATTTTACGATTAGGGCAAGGCAATGGCCGCGGAAATAAAATCTACAGCTCAATCAAACGAAAGGTTTTGTACAACGAAAAAACCTGTACTTCTATCAAAATTGGAAGCCTGCAGTGATGACATTAACGCTGCTGTATTAATACCAGGCGAAGAAGGAATTATCAGTGTTTCAGATGATAAGTGAGTTGAATTACATCAGCTGGCTGAATTTTGTTAGCCAATAATATCCTTTCAGAACCATACGAGTATCACTGAAAAGAGATTCAGGACAATATTGGCCCAGTATCTGCCAGTATATGCCCAGTGGGACCACATCTATTTTCTATACTATTGAAACTAGACAACTCTTTATTGGACAAGAGAATGGCACAGTATCAGAATTCTCCTTGGCATCTGATTTCAATAGAATGACACCTGTTAAGGAATACCTTGCACATCAGGCTAGGGTAACAAATATCATATTTGCAATAAACTGTGAATGGGTGTTGAGTGTTGGTAGAGACAAGGTTTTCTCCTTCAATTGTACCCAAACTGGTCGAAATTTGGGGACTTACATTGCTGAAGCTTGGTGCACAGCATTACAGTATCCTTTGGTAAATAACACCTTCATTGGTTCCAGGATGAAATTAAGAGGTAATAATATATCAGCTGACAGACAATTATGTCAAGAGCAAATCATTATCCTAGATAACAATCAAATTTTGGGTTAGGGCTTGCAAATCTGAGTATAGGGATATTTGCATTAAATGCTATCAACTTTCAGTGGATTGTTTTAAGTAAATCAAAGTTATCACATGATTCCCCCAAATTTCCAGCAATAATCAGTGCTTTGCAGTACTGTTGCATTGTTATTATGTTGAAAATTATTATGTTGATGGCCCACCCAATATTGTGTTTCAGATTATTCTTAATTTCTTAATAAAGAGTCACATAATAGGATATTAATATACTATTTAACCTCAGTGTATCTGGCCTCTCTATTTTGTCAGTGTGAATAAATGATCCATTTTTATGCAGTGAATTTAGCTTAATGTTGTTCAAGACATTTTATGGGGATTCGTTATATAATTCAACTATGAACATTCAAAAAGACACTCATAAAGTATTCATAGAATATGAGAATCCTGATCTTGCCATTCAAAAATCCATAAATTTGCCACTATCCAAGTTCTTAGTTCGAAAATTGAAAGAAAGCCATCTTACATCAGTTCTTTCACTTCTTAATTTGATTGACATGAGATGATATAAACTACACAACACTAATTACATTGCACCCCGAAATTTTGCCCCTGTTGAAATTTGAATAACTTTTTTCTGATTTGAACAATTCAAATTCTGTTTGCGCTGTTCGCTAGCTCAGTCCTTCAGCTATAATCTGGTGCTTTTTTGTTACATGAGGTTTTTTCCATAAAATTGCTACAGGGTGTTTTTTGAAACTGCAAAATTTTCAAAAGGATCCCATATGAAGAAAAACAGTTTTTTTTCAACTTTAACAGCAGAGGCATAAAGGTGATCTCATTATCTTTGGCCATCTCCAGAATTGTCTTCTTATCTCTTTTATTTACAGAGTGATCTCAAAACATGATGGAAGACTTTGTATAGGGGGCGAGAAGGTTACCCTGAAATTTTGTGGTATTCAGAATTTTTTTTATTTTGAATTTTTTTATGAAGTCTCATATCTTCAGAAAAGAAAGACCTACAAATAAGTTTTTCTGTCCTGATCTTAATTTTAAGGATAACGTAATTTTCAACCTGTCTTGTCAGTCACTCATTATGATTCTTGTTACATTGGTTACAAACCATGCATTTTTTTAGGCTGATTTTTTTTCGAGAACATTGCGTTTCAATTTGGTTTTCTCACGCACAATTTTTGACTACTAAAAGAAAAAAAGATCTGGACGTATCCAGAATGAAAGATCCTTCCGAAAACAAGTTGATTTTCATTTGATTTTCCGCCCACTCGAAATTTACAGGGTGTTTCAGATTTGGGTCACCTTTGAGGAAACCCTCGATCTTGAATGTTCATCTTGAGTTAATTCTGATCTTTATTTCTTCTCATATAAGGTTTCAGCTTCAAAACGAGACTGAGATTTTGAAAATCGGTTGAAGAGGAAAAAAGTTATGATTGCAAAACCAAAAAATTGAATTTTTGAGATCACTCTGTAAATAAAACAGATAAGAAGGCAATTTTGGAGATGGCCAAAGATAATGAGATAATATTCATGCCTCTGATGTTGAAGTTGAAAAAACTGTTTTTCTTCATTTGGGATCCTTTTGAAAATTGCGAAATTTTGCACAGTTTCAAAAAACATCCTGTAGCAATTTTATTGAAAAAACCTCATGTATCGAAGACATATAAGATTATAGCTGAAGGACTGAGCTAGCGAACAGTGCAAACAGAATTCAAATTATTCAAAACAGGAAAAAGTTATTCTAATTTTGAAAGGGGCAAAATTTCGGGGTGCGACGTAATTAGTGTTGCATAGTTTATATGAACGAATGAATGAATGATGATGTTTTTATTGTTGACAGTAATAATTGTGCACAATAAAACTAACATTCGATTACTACCGTTTTCACTATAGATGTTGGAACTCAGTATTTATTCTCCACCATTTATGCACACAAATTAACTCTTATCTTTCATCAACTATTCTTTGAAAGACCAGTTCTCATTTTTTAATGATAAATAAAGTAAATATGTCATGTGCGCTGGTGCAATTCTGTCAAACGGGTAATATCATTGTTTTTTACCAAAAACTCGGGAAAGTGATATCGAAATACAAGTACCTGCTATATTTTTATCAATATCAGAATGTAAGAGTCGATTTATAAAAGGAATATTACAAATCGCAGAAGAACCACTGAACTCTATAAACACTAAATGACGGTCGTGCATAAAAGTATCAAAATCCTTGGAGAAAAATATGGTCTAATGACAGTGAAAGAAAGCAACAAATTGATGAAAAAGTCCGTCTTAATCTAATACAATTAAAACATTCAAATGAGTATATTAACAAGAAGAAAAATAAAGGGTGAAAGTTGAATTGAAATAACAAGACAGTATCATGAGTAACTATAGTTTATGAATAATTATTATGACAATCCACTCAAAGATGTGTATTTATGTATAGCTTTATTTATGATTATTGTCATTATCATCATTGAATATCAATAAACTCAAGAGTCTCTCTCCTAGATCTACTTCTGAAATGAGCTATATATAGGCTCCTTCTGAATCTTCTTCCAGTATTCTCTCTGGACATGTTCTGGAAGGTTTTTAAAACTATTTATTGCCAGGTTAGGTTGGGTTAGGTTAGGTACTTCTTTGTCTGAACCCCAATAAACCTAGCAGAACCATTTTCGATTTTCAAGATCGCAGTAGTGCAGTAATTTATTACTAATTTATTACCACAATGGCGGAATTATTACCCTTCATTAAGACAAAAAACCATCTCCAAGTAACTGTGCAAAGAAATTTCATTTAGTCCATAGTTCATTACTAATTTATTACCACATTGACGAATTTATTACCCTTCATCAAGACAAAAAATCCATGGGCTCTGTTATATGCATCTAGCAGAACCAAACCTTCAAAAATATTTTTTTCATAATTGACATAGGTCATAATTACTCTTCAATTCTTATCACATTCCCTAATTCTTTAATCTCCATTTTAAGGAAAAAATCATCAATTCCAATATTTCGATCTCAACCTAGCAGAACTTAGGGCCGGTTGCATAAATAATCAACAGACGGTTAAATATTTAATTTGTTTATAACCACGGCAACGCATGCCTTGTAGAATGTAGGCTGTGCAGCCTCTCAAGCACCTGGACCTATAAGATATTTTGTGCATAACCCTTAATCTATTCGAAGCCCGGGATTCCGAGACTTCGTGCAAAGTTTATCAGTTTCCTGGGAGCTAGGTTCCTGATATCGGAGGGCTCTAAAAAGGCCCCTTCCAGGAATTTGAGCCTCTTGCAAAAGAGCGCTGGGCATTCGCAAAGCAAATGTTCTGCAGTTTCAGCGAAGTTCTCGCAGTAGCGGCAACTATCACTCTCTGTTTTGCCCATCTTTTTTAGGTAATACCTCAGAGGGCAGTGTCCAGTAAGAAGTCCCGTTACCAGTTTCAAGTCTTTCTTGTCCAACTCGAGAAACTGCTTAGCTTTCCTTGGCGATAGGCTCACTAGCCTTTTCGCTTGTCTTTGTCCTGGCACTTTATTCCAGTGAGATTTCATTTCATCCGCTTTCCAACGCATGCCTTAGCTCGCACATTATCAAAGTTAATACCACGTTAAGTTAAACTCCAAGTATCCGTTTACAAAAATTTCATTCAGTCGATAGTTCGTTTTATTACTAATTTATTACTAATCTATTACCACATTTTCGAATTTATTACCCTTCATCAAGATAACAAAACTTACGGCTCTGCTAGCTTATACAAGGTGAGTCATGGTCGATGGTACCTTAGACATTTATTGAAAACGGGACATAGGATCATTCTTTGAATTCGGTTTCTTGGAAATCAGTTTTGTTATATCGATCTAAAATATTTTCAGCGCTGCGGCGTTGCCGCTTCTATCGAAAAGTATCAACAACTTTGTTACTTCAAATAGCACCCCCTGTATTTTCTGATTCTCCCTAAAGAGCTGATTTCGTCTAACTATTATAGATGATGATTACAGATATGTGGGGTGTGAATAATCGATATTTTTCGACTTTGGGAATTTTTTCTTCAAAACGGATCACGTGTTTCTGTCATAACTTTTCATCTACAATTTACTGATATTCAATCAAAACAAATATTTCGAATTTTTGTTTCGATTAAATATCAATTGATGTCAATCAAGAAAAAATAATGTTTCAATATGTGACTCAGTTAGGTTAATATGAAGCTAGCAGAGCCGTTGGTTTCTTCGTCTTATTGAAAGGAAATAAATTCACCAATGTGGTAATGAATTAGTAATAAATTAGTAATAAACTATGGACTGAATGAAATTTCTATCCATAGATACTTGGAGTTTTGGCTCTGCTAGTTAAGATCGAATTATCGGAATTGCAGATTTTCTTCTTTAAATGGAGAGTGAAAATTCGGGAATATGGTAATAAATTAGTAATTAAAGAGGAACTAATTATGATCATCGTTATGATCCATGTCGAGTATGAAAAAAGAAAGAGTTTTGAAGGTGTGGTTCTACTCAGATACTTGGAGTTTTGGTTCTGCTAGGTATAGATCGAAATATTGGAATTGAGGAATTTTTCCTTGACATGGAAAGTAAAACATTCGGGAACATGGTAATAAATTAGTATTGAAAGAGTACCAAATTATGCCCCATGTCAATGATGAAAACAATTGTTTTGAAGGTGTGGTTCTGCTAGGTTTATATAAAGCTAGCAGAACCGTTGGTTTTTTTGTCTTAATGAATGATAATAAATTGATAATTAATTAGTAATAAATTACTGTACTACTGTGATTTAGAAATTCGAAAATGGTTCTGCTAGGTTTATTGGGGTTCTGTCTGATGTTTTTCTTCATGGCAGGTACATACTATTTCTGCTTATATGAATGTTGTGTTGTAATTATTATTTGTTCAAGTAAACTTTTGAGGGTTTGTATGGCAAGTAGGAGGAAACACCACCCCACAATTCGAAAGTATTTTCAGTTCACTCTGATCCACTATGTTTTCTTCTCTTGGATTCAGATATTTGCTATTTTTTATATTTATACATTATATGCATCTTAGTTTTTTATCACTCTATATGGATATTCCATTTGAAACAACAACCCAACATAATTCCTAAATATTTCATTTTATTTGGGCGACCTGTAGCCAATTTTGAATGGTTTTATCATTGTGTGGAAGAGAAATTTGAAAACTACTAAATGGTAGGTGAAATGTTTTCTAATTGATTGATAAAAGTCTATTATCTTTTATTTTTGTGAAATCATTTTCAATTTTCAGTTTCACTATTTTGAGGGAGATTGGAAGTTAGCCTGTTTCTATTACACTAATTTTTATCTCTACATAATACATATATTAATTATACAGGTAGTTTATTTATCCTATCAGCTAGATGTTTACCTCCCTAAGCAGCTAATGCTGGTCTTTGGGTTATTAAAACATATTCAATTGTGAACTAGTATTCATTATTTACAGATAAACAAATTTAATTAATTAATAGTAGAATGATTCATTTCAAATACAGCTTGCTATCAATAATATTTCCATCAAAAATATATTTTAGTAATATAACTTCAACTCTCAAACATGGAATAATTGTGACCTAGATTTATTTCATCAGGAAGCCTATTATACTCTTGTAAGGTACGACTGATAATAATATGTTTCATGGTTATGTATGCCATGTCTATGCAGAATTCTGTCATTGCATTTTTGTAATGGATTTTTGATTTTGTGTGCACACTTAACTTGTTCAATTCTGAAAAATACTCTCCAACTGTATTAAGTTTTCATTACTATGTAGGACCTCACTGGGTGTGCTTCTATTCACGTTGAACAGCATCTTTGAAACTTGATTCTGCCAGAATTGCATTTTTTTGAATTGATTTTGCGAACAGGTTCCCCCGATAGTTATTAGATATCTGAATACATTGGTAAAGTATTAATCCCACTAAATATAGTCTCCTCAATAGGGTCTGGTGGGCAACGACATCAAAGCCTTTTTTTAAGTCAACAAAAATTGAACATATTGTTTTTTATCACAAATTTCATTATTCAATTGATTTTGTATCTTTCGTTTACAGAGTTCATCTCTTTTTTTATTAGGTTAAGTTAATTTGCATCAATCCAAGTTCCATTTTCTCTGCACTTTATAGTAGTTGTAGAACTTGATTCTGATTCTGATACTTGAATGTGTTTGATTAATGTTTCAAAGGTATTTATAGGCTCCTGATTGTTATAACATGAATTTTTGTTTTTTGTTGGTGCTTATTTTTTCTATCTACATCTTGGGTTTATATACAGGTACATTTTCTTTGAGTGATACATACATTAATTGGTGGTCCGAAATGGAACTCTCACTTATTTTAACCTTACAATTTAAACTGCTTCTATTGTAATATAACGTATAACATGGTCAATTATTGTTTTTGAGTTTTCGGTGATTCTGGTGGAAGTGTCTTCACTCAATCTATTGTTGATTTGAATAAATTTTTCAATGAACTCTGTGACTTCATATGGTGGAGGTCTGTATACAGCCATGACTCTTATTTTTATGTCATACAAGTTAATAGTTATATATTCATATTGACTGTTCTCATTTTTTCACATATAACTATCAAGATTGTATTGATGAGCTTCATTTGCATAAAGCCAAATTTCTGATAGTATCTACAAGTAAATCTGCTTTCTTTTGATTTATAATTGTTTCAAGTTCCTCAATTTTATTTTTTACACTTTGTATGTTTGTATATGTAATGGTTATACCTTTTTTGTCATTCCTTAGTTTTTTGGAATTTTCTAGATCATTTTGATCCTGGATATGAATGGGTTTTGATGCCTCTGTTTACCTCATAAGGCTTAACCAAGCAAACTTATAATTATTGTTTTTCTTTTGGAACGTTCTCTTTTTTTTATCATATCATGATTCATAAAAATAGGTTCACTAGGTCCTTCAAGTTTTGCCTCGCTTGTTGTTGGTTTCATTGCTCTATTTGTCCTCATGAAGGCTTCCTTCTCGTTTAGTATTTCAATATCGACTTTTAAAGGTGATTTTGCCCAATAGGACATTTTCCTATTCCCTAGCTTTGTACCTACTCCACCTAGTGAAACTTGCAGTGTATTTCCAATGGTTTTTATCATTTCGTCCGTGCTTTCATTTGGATTATGCTGTTTCTTCGTTCATCCTGCTCGTTATTAATTTCCCAGTACAGTTCAGTTTTTACCTCTCGTATCTCTCTTCTTAATTCGTTGTTTATATTGACTTGATCATCGTATTATCAGCAAATCATCGTATTCCTGTTCCATTGCTCGAAGTTTTTCAATAACATCATTGATAGTATATTCTTTTTGTGTATTTCCTGCTTGCTCCTCCTGTTTTTCAGCGACTCTTGGTTGAATCATTTCAACCTCACTTTTGCATTGCTCACAGTTCCAGAGGTCTCCGTTTGGTTTCTTCAATTCCGGCGCGTAATAATTGAGTTTATGACTTTTATGTTAAATCATTTTATGTGTTACCACTATGAACATTCATTGCAAAGAGATTGCAAAGGTATTTTTGCAGTTTCTCTCACAAACATATCACCCGTCCCCCATTTTTAACGTTATTTAATTATTCAAAGTGCAGTTTTCGATATCTCCTATTGAAAGTTCACTCACTATTTCCGCTCTAGTCTCAGAACATGTTTATCCAAAATTCTATTTTGATTTTTGTATTTCTATTTATTTTCACATCTACAACTCTTATTCTTCTGTCTTTTCCATTGTATAATTCATGATGGTGAATCTACCGAATCTAGGATAAATGGATGATTTTTCGTATTCTCCTCCGCTATTTTAGCCAAACTTATTCTCAAGATGACCATGATAATTCAATGTCTCCATTATTTCCACTGAATTTGAAAATCGATTAGTAAAATATATATGAGCTTCAAATTGTAATTCTTCAACGAAATGAATTCTCCTGATTTTCTCTATTATTTCTTCTACTAGAAGATGCGTCCAAATCTTCTCTCTAATTTACGAAGTTACTCTATAAAATATTCGGCCGAACTTTTGAGTCCGTAGAACATGATATACCCTGCAAAAAAATGAGATTTATGGAATAAGGGAAGTACAACTCCATCTGAACAAATCTTGACTCATTAAACGGAAACAATGATTGGCTGAATATGATGATGCTGGCGTTCTGATAAAATCTAATAGGGAAATTCTAGACCTGTTTTACAGAAAACAAGCTACTGTTCGATGTAGAAAAAAAAAACTAAATTGATTAGTTTCAATCGAACAAGACATAATCTCCTAGTTCTGTTAAATGTATCCAAGTGCTACGTTAGTGATGTCAAGTGTAGAACTCTCTAAACTGATTTATGAAATTTGGCCATTCCATAAATCTAAAAATGTTGGAAGTTTCAATTATACTCAGTTACGTAAAATAAGAATTAAAGTTGATGTATTTTCTGTAATTTTATTTTCATTTGATGGACAAGCTGCATAATCTTGATATCATTATTCCATACCTGAACATTGATTTTTCTTCCATATTATCAACTTAAACATTGCTATACTTATAGTACTGTTAAAAGTATCAGAACATTATATGCTTTCTTCGAATTCTAGTTTCCTCTTTTGAATTTGATTTTAAATTTGTTTTTTCTTTCCTTCCATTTATAAATTTTCCAAATCTCCTCGTCAGCTTCAACTTTTCCATTATATTGTCAGTAGTTATTTTTGTTATTCTTGAGATGATTCAGATTTCGCTTTTGAATACCCATAAATGTCAATAGCTCAAGGAATAATATACTACTAAAGGTTAGGTGGCAATTCACAATGCATCTCAGGATGCTCTTCTGAGGCAGAAAGTCGCTATGTGCCGATGGATACAACACATACAACAATTCTATAAGAAATTTTATAGTGAATTTCGGCATAATACAATCTGAATAAGATTGATTAACATTTTGAGTTCATAGTTTCACAAAATTCATCACAGTGTGTTATAACACTCATACAAATTTGAAATATGTTAATGCAATGTAATTGTAATAATTGTAGAGTGTTTTGTGTGAAAACCGTGTTGATTCTCACTAGATATTTGATACTTATTTGAGAAGTCAGTGAACTGATCAGCTACACTTTCTTCCAATGGTGTTCATATCAGTGCTGCTCAAAACTTAAAACAATAATAGGTTTTCGAAAAATTCCAGGAAATATCAGGGGTCTCCAATAAATCATCCGCTAACTTTTTCGGCGCCTGATGCTATCGCGAAACTATAAGGACAGTTTTTATAAACGAGTATAAACTCCGTTTAAGCTGAACTTCGTTTGGTTGCTATTGAATAGCCAATCAAATCACTGGTTCTCTAGCAACTAAAACAAGTTCAGCTTAAACGGAGTTCATACTCGTTTATAAAAACGGCCCTTGATCATACGGTGGCCTTTATTTAGCGTCCGTGCCGTCGAGATAACGGTTCCCGTATTCTTGAAACGCAATCTGTAACAGTATGTTTATCACTCAACAATTCCCCTAATGGCTTCCTTTTCATGTTTATTGCACTGATTGCAGGAACTGATTGAACAACAGCCGGCGGTACTGCCTCTTACAATTGATAATATTTCTTCGTCTTCAAGACATAACCAAAATAGTTGATACTAACATGAAATTTAAAATGAATTAGATACAAAAAAAACATCTGTGTCAGAATTCGAAAAATAAGATGACACGATTGTCTAATCATTTTTCAAAAACAATCGGAAAAAGTAACAAAAGAGAGATACAGAGTGAGAATATATCATATATAATTTTTGAATAGATAATAAAATACATTTCAGATGGACCTCACAAGCCTCTACTTTCAAAGGAAGGGGTTGCAACTGGGGAGTGGGTTGGTTGCATTAAGGGATGTAATTTTTTCGTTGGAGGATGTCATTCCAGACTTCAAAATAGACGTGTCTTGGGATTATATATGAATATGCACAATAATCATTGAGCTACTGAATTCGTTCCATTTGGCTATCCAGAATTGTATAAACCAATACAAATTCTATATTTTGGGTACCACCCGAAGTCATTCGATGAGAGGAAATATTTATTTGTGAGGATAATTGATGACTCGAAAGAAAAAACATCAATTGTAATCTAATAATTTTACTCGACTTACAACAAAAATCTGAATCATAATTCCTCATATTTTCTTAACCTATATTAGATTTGATGTACAAACCAAGCATGCCTTTGTTGGAGACTATTCAGGGCAGATAACAATGCTCAAATTGGATAACAATGGTGCAACTGTTATAACCACTCTGAAAGGTCATTCTGGATCCATTCGTTCTCTAACATGGGACAGCGAGAGACAAATGTTGTTTAGTGGTTCATTTGACAATACTATAATTGTATGGGATATCGGTGGACAGCAAGGAAATGCATATGAGCTTCAAGGACATCACAGCAAGGTGAGTTCAGATATGTTTTCCATTTAATTGCTATTATTCGTGAATTGTTGTCTGTCTCGCTCGTTTGAAACAAGATTTCCAATCATAGACGTGGCAGACGATGTGCAGAAACTTGACCTGTTTATTTTTTATGATTTGTCAGGAAATTCAACTACTGAAATCTTAAATTCAACTGCTGAAATCTTTCTCATAGGAGATTGAAAGGATTTATGGTAAGGATGTCGAATATATACGCACCTACGCAATTTTTTTTATTTACCAATACAAATAAATTGAACTTGTGTGAGACTATCATGGTGTTGTAGCGAAGCAAGTACATTTTGTTATCATTTACTACCCGTGGCCGGGTAGCTCAGTGGTCAGTCTTCTAACCTCTGCACCAGTCGACCAGGCTCGGATTTTGGCGACGGCATACATTATTGCAAAAACTGGTTCATAAACTCTAGGTTAGTACTGAATCCTGAAAAGACTAATGCAGTTTTTTTCAAAACCAACCATAGACTTGAAACTCCCACCCATATCCAAGTTAATCATCAAAAAATTCCATTTGTTGAGCATACTAAATCACTAGGAATAGTTATTGACGAAACTCTAAACTTTGAAAATCATATTGATTACCTCTCAAAAAAATTGAGCCAAGCTTGCTATGGCTTAAGAGTTCTTATGAAAAGCTCAAACTTCAACATAACAAAAACATTTTATTTCGCCAATTTTTATGCCCGCGCCCGCTATGGTATTATATTCTGGGGAGGTAGTGGGGAGGCTGAAAGGGCTTTCAGAATTCAAAAAAGAGCAATCCGCATCATGAACAATCTGAAATATCATGATTTCTGCAGGGGTTATTTCAGGAAAGTTGAACTACTCACTGTACCAGCACTGTATATATATGAATGCATCAAATTCTTATATAAAAACAAACATTATTTCGAACCTTTTGTATTCCCTCACACATATGGTACTAGGCACATAGCAAACTTAAATTTTCCACATCATCACCTATCATCTTCTGAAAGAGGTGCTTTATATGCTAGTATCAAATTTTTCAATTATCTACCTTTAGCTATTAAAAATAATGATAACTTCAATGAAATAAAAAAACCACTTATCACAATGCTTCTAGATCTAGAGCCGTATTCAGTGGACGAATACCTCAATTTTGTGTTCTATAATTAGTGTGTGTTTACACGTGTATATTTATTAATATTTATTATTATCACGTTTCACTGTCTGACTAGCTTGTACATTGTATTTTATATTTTATATTTCATATTTCATATTATATTTTATATTTATGTAACAAAGTGCAATAAAGATTATGATTATGATTATTCCAATGCCCCATAAGTGGTTTCCGATAGCACTGTAATAATTTCAGAAGAGAATTTCTTAAAACAAAACTTGTATATTGATTGGGAATAAGGCATTATATTTTTTGCTGCTTTAAAAAAATAATTTGCGTCATATTTTCATCCACTGAGAAAGTATGGTTGGTCAAAAATGGAAACATAATTTGAGAAATAACTACATTATTTGGTATTTATCGGAAACAAATGTCTGCAAATAATAATATTTTAAAATGTTGATCCCGAAAATTCAGAAAAATAACAATTTGAATACATTAGCAAAAGTTAACACTGCACTCCTTATGGACCCAATTTTGACAATTCATATATCGAAACCATGTTTCAGTTTCTTCAACGAAATTTCCACATAATATGCATATGTTAGCACCCTGCGTCGTCTTAGTCAATTAAGCACAACTTAATATAAATTTTTCATTCACTCAGCTTCTGTAATATTCAATAAACATTGTTACGAACTGTGCTGCGTTCCGAGAATACCGGAAACCGTTAACTCGGCGGTGCGCGACTGTCTGTGATTTATTGCCCAGCGATAACATCGATCGCCCATAATTAGCGGACATTGGTGGATGATTTATTGGCGGTAATTCATTGAAGTTTCTGTATTTTCTGGAGAATGAGTGATTTTACTAGAATTAATATTTTGTACATATACAGGGTGTCCCATTGGGAAACGGAAATACTTCAACAGTGGATAGAGGTCACCGAGGCGATTCCGAATATACCATATTTGTTGGGTCTTACGAGTTTCATAATCGAGATATAGAGTGTTTTATCAATATTGCTCATTTCTTTGTGGGGTCATAACTAACGAACCACTTGGTATATTTTTTTGATATTTAGTACATACGTTCTCCTACTCCTACCCAAGCGACTTGCCTATCAGTCATATGGAAAATCCAGGTCCGTAATAACAAAAATTCAACATTATTTGGGGTCCCTCAAAAAACACCCTGTGATTTTGAATTTACAAAATCCGCTTACATATTTGAAAAGGGCACAAAAACCTGAATCGAACTGTGTACTTTTCATTTTCCCGCAGATCGTTTAACAACTTGATTTCTGAATTTGAATTCGAAGTTTTATGCAATTGGATAGTGGAAATTGGAATATTTAGAATTTTCCCAATAAAGCTATACAGGTTTCGCATTGTTCTTCAACATCCTATTGAACATTCATTATTTATACATTCCTGAACCTGAAAAATACGCTGGACCGTTCTTTTACTTATTTTAACATATTTGAAAAGAGCTCGAAAAGCTGAATCAAACTGTTTACTTATAATCTTCATGTTCTGAGTTGAGTTGGTTAATTTTTTGTTTATTTGGGAAAATAAATTCATTATTATATCGATTGATATTTTCAAGTCAACTTATGTTCTAATAATATCAGTCACGCAATAATAGATGATATTGGAATATTATTATTATTATCTTTATTGCTTCTGAAATAAATATTACAGCAAGAGTTTGGGTGTTAACAAATTATAAGCAAAATAAATTTCAAGACTATCTATACTGATACATATCTCATTATTCACTCAAAATAAATGAACGGAGTTTAAGTATATTGAAAACGTAATCACAAATAATTTTGGCGTTATTGACATTCATATTTTCTAAGGCAAAAACTAACGATTCGGGGGCATTCAAACAATCAGAGTTTGGCTTCATGACATTGTAAATAGGACACTCAAACAGTATATGGAATAGCGTTTCGTATTCATTTCTATTACAAACTGTACATTTCTTGTTGGGATCTATGGTATATAATATATTATTGTAGTTGAACTTCAAGCAGTATTTATTACAGAGGCGAAGTTGGGCAAGGATGCGTGTGATTTGAATGGGTAATTTCAGAAGTAGATAGTTTTTGGGGCCTATTTCGTGAGTGAAAGACGTATAAAGTGACATATAGTGGCTACGTTGTGCTATTGAGACATCAAGATTAAATAGTTTAGCATAGTAGTCCTTGAGCAACTGTTTCTTATTCATTTTGAGATTTTGACTATTAAGGGAGTTCCATAACTCCTCATAACCAACAAACTTGAACATCTGTTTAATCTGCGCAACCCAGTTGTATTTTGAATCTGACGAATCGACCAATCGAAATTGTTGTTTGAAACACACTTTTGGGTACCTTTCACTGCTCATACCTAAAATCTTTTCCAACCAGTTCAGTGTCATTTTAAAAATATTATAAGCATATTTGACTCTTCCAGTATCCAGACGTATAGCACAATCTGGAGTATTGATCGGGACTAATAGTATCCTTTTTAAAAAAGTTATTTGTACTCTCTCCAATATATCTAGATATCTTAGGCTCCAGATTGGTGCGCAGTTAGATAAAATACTGAGAGCCAGAGATTCGAAGATTTTTATACGAGGGCGCCAGGTATCAATTTTAGCTATGGTCATTATAGGTAATATGGATCCTATGGCATGTTTAGCTCTTTCAGCAACTGTCAATGCCATCTCATGAAATAAGCCCGAGCTTGTAAATGTTACTCCTAAGTAAGTGTACTTATTTGTAAAACTGATAGGTTCATTATTCAATTTGAATGGATACACATTCTTCTGGAACCCTCCTCTGGAGAACTGCATAATTTTAGTTTTATTCGTGTTAATGCTCAGATTTTTTAGGGAAGTATATTTCTCCAGCAACCTCAGCTTCTTCACAACATCTATCTCGGAGTTTGCCAAAATAACCATATCATCGGCATATAGCAGCGTCAAAACATCCTGTTTATCATCAATATTCACTCCTTGAGCTCCTCGTCCGTAGAAGAAATCCTCAACATCTGATATAAACATTGAGAATAGTAGAGGACTCAGGGATTCCCCTTGCAATAGATGATATTGGAATAAGTGAGCGTTTGGAATTATTCAAAATAAGTGAAAGAACGGTCCAGTGAAAAAACACTGGCGTATTTTTCAGGTTCAGGAATGTATAAATAATGAATGTTCAATAGGATGATGAAGAACAATGCGAAACCTGTATAGCTTGATTGGGAAAATTCTAAATATCCCAATTTCCACTATCCAATTGCAGAAAACTTCGAATTCAAATTCATAAATCAAGTTGTTAAACGATCTGCGGGAAAATGAAAAGTACACAGTTCGATTCAGTTTTTTGTGCCCTTTTCAAATATGTAAGCGGATTTTGTAAATTCAAAATCACAGGGTGTTTTTTGAGGGACCCCAAATAATGTTGAATTTTTGTTATTACGGACCTGGATTTTCCATATGACTGATAGGCAAGTCGCTTGGGTAGAAGTATGTACTAAATATCAAAAAAATATACCAAGTGGTTCGTTAGTTATGACCCCACAAAGAAATGAGTAATATTGATAAAACACTCGTAAGACCCAACAAATATGGTATATTCGGAATCGTCTCGGTGACCTCTATCCACTGTTGAAGTATTTCCGTTTCCCAATGAGACACCCTGTATAAAGGACCGCAGTGTCGCGGACAGTCAGTTTCAGTTTGGAAAGAGTCAGTTTAGAAAAAAATCTAGTATTGTGAATATAGAGATTTGTATAGGGATCAAAGCGAATATCGTAGTGATTTTTAAGTGTTTAAAGAAATGTTTTCGAGTGTTTATTGGAATGAATTGTTCGGGTTTGTAGTGTTATTCAAAGTTAATGTTATTTTAACCGTCAACTTATTTGCAAAGCAACCCTCGAAGTCTTCTTGAGACTTTTATGAGTTAGGAAGATGGGGACCTTAGCTTTTCAATTGTCATCCGAAGCAATAATCAGCTGGTTATCGTTGAGAGTTCGAAGGATTGATATCTAGGTACCAAGAATGTTCGGTTGGTCACCTATCTCCTTCCGCTAAACGATGCTATGGAGATAAATAAATGTTTCCAATAGCCGCGCCGGGATTCGAACCTAGGCTCTCTGGGCCATAAGTCAGCGACTAAACGCACTTGACTACCAGCCCAGTGTTTGAATTAACGAAACAAATATCTTCAAGAAACGTCGACATTTTCACAGAATGAATATTTCGAAATGTGAACGAACACCACTAACTCCAAGCGACACACTGTACCACGTCGGCTGGAAATTACCCGCTGATTCTAGCGGGCGGTGAGATTTCTCAGATGTCGAAAAATGAGCGAGTGACACGTCTTATAGAATTCTCTAGTCTTTGTTTAAAGTCATTGGTATCTCAAAGAGGGTGCAGCGAGTATAAACGCTGTTTATGCAATAGTGGCTACGGTCCTTTTCTTAAACGCTGCGTTATAATCGATGACCCTCAAGTTATATTTTCTGAAACAACAATTCTATTCGTAAAAAACCAAATACAGCATTTTTAGTTTCCGTGTATAACTCGGGAGGGGCGAAAGTCCCTGTAGAGTTTTTCTTACCAAATAACTGCTCACCACAATAGTTACCTTTTCCTCTATTCAATCGTCTTTGTAACTATTATGGTTTAGAATATATCAATGTTACCACATGATAAAAGAAACGGCCTGTATATGGTGTGAATCAATGATAATTTTCAACTTTAGTAATTTTTAGTTTATCAGCGTCTGAAAACGTGTCAAAACGGACCTGGGTACTTGGCTGTAAATTTTTTTTTAACAAACTGCCATTAGACTTGACACATTTACCATATGAACTATTCGAAAGGAAAACAAAGAATCTCCTGCTCAGTTTTTACTCATATGACGAATTCTTAGTGCATAATTTTAAACAAGATGATTTTTAACAAATAATTTATTTATCTTATTTATTTTTTTAATGATTTTTTCAACACATTTTTTATATGTCCTATTGTCATTTATTTGATATTAATTGTTTTTGTACAACTATAAACTTGCTCTGTATATGTGAATTTGACTTGTGTAAATACGATTTGTATACTGACACTAATAAATTGATTGATTGATTGATTAATATTCATTATTGATCAGAACGGCTTACCTGTCCCTATCATAACTTTTGATTTACTTTCAATTGATTTCCAATTATGTGGGTCCATGTTATTCTTCCAGGTCTCAGCTCTGTACTACTCTAACACTACCAAACAGCTGATAAGCGCTGGCGAAGACAGCACGCTGGTTTTTTGGGATATGAGTTGCCCCCGTCAGGAGACGCCCGAATGGGTCGAATCTGATCTGTGTCAGCTGTGCGGCAGGCCGTTTTTCTGGAACCTGCGTGCCATGATGGACCAAAGACAACTGGGTCTACGCCAACACCATTGCCGCCATTGTGGCAAGGCCATATGCGAAAAGTGTTCGACAGGCAGGCTCAACATTCCCATCATGGGCTTCGAGTTCTCTGTGAGAGTTTGCGAACCGTGCCATAATGTGCTCAAGGATAAAGAGTTAGTATCACATGAAAATTCATGTAGTCCAACGATCTGGAGAAGTTTCGAAACATTTTCAATATTTCTGAGTATACACCTAACTAATTAATTAGAAGTTTATAGAGAACCAAAAGAGACATCAATCTGAAATTTTTGGAAAGCCATTTCGTCCGGTGGAATTTCTTTTTTCAAATGAAATACCTTGTATATTATTGTATTTTGAATTTAACGTTACATTCTGCATTTTATATCATTCTTTTATCTTCATTTGTTTTTGAGATATTTGATTTTTTCAAAAAAATGTCTGTACAACAAAGAATTATTGTGATGATGAAGTGTGCTTTCGATGGTTTTCATTATTCATTTCATCAATGCTTTCCAAAAATACCATAACTTTATTTTGTTGAAATAATGAAAAAAAAGTTTTTTCGGAAATGCGTTTAATGATGATGAAAATCGAAACAGGCATATCAAATACCTATCCAACTAAAAAAATCGAAATCTTTTAATAACGATTTTAAAGGGATGGTAAGTCCTCAAGATTAACACACTTTATATAAAAACGTCTCTTGTAGATATCACACGGAAAGGTTATATCCAGGATGATCTATATTCAAGTTTTTGGAAAGAATCCTGATATACACTCACATAAAATCTATTCTACAAAATCGGAACATATAATATATTTTTAGACATTTATATGGTAGTGAAATCACCTGTTGTTTGGGCTCTTCCGGCACTGATGTTATGAAAAAATAGAGAGGAATTTGATGCTGTGACTCTTAGAAATCCCTGCATCCAGATGAGATAACCAAACGTTATCCTCAACTCGCTACACCTCAGTTATTTCGAAAAAAAAATCTTTTTCAGGAAGCCAAGTCGAGACAAGAAGAACCTCTTGATATCGACAGCTTTAGCTTTCATCTTTCATCAGCTAGTCTTCGAAAAAAACCGATTAACCAGTCATGTGATAAACTGACCAATTACAACGCATCACCTTGATATGCTTCTGCGTTACTCCAAGACGGTTATACCTGAAATAATTCTATTAATAATAATAAAGTTTATTTCTTCTAAAACAAGTTTACAGAAATGAATGTATGTGAGAGAACAGAATAATAATAATAATAATGATAATATATAAAAAACTGTTTTGCAACTATATACTAAAAATAAAAGTGAATAATGAAAACTAACTAACTATTCGTTCAGAATAAATGATCTCAACCTAAGCAAATTCCAAATATGTTCAGAAATTATTCTGGCATCAAAGATATATATATATTTTTTAAAGCTTCAATGAAGGTTTCCAAATTCCGCAAGCATGTATCAGGATTTTTTATAACAGTATATGTAAAAGTGTTTCATTTTCGTTTTTATTGCATGCTGAACTCTGATCTAGGTTAATAGAATAGGAAATTCCATTCAGAGTAAATTTAATTTTGAAATGATTGGCCATACGTAGCTGGGCAAGATTGTGGATGACTTGGATAGGTAATTTCAATAACAAATATGTGCTTGGATCCTTGGAAGTATCGAATAGATTATAATGTTTCTATTAATCTCACTGAACAGAGTCAATAACGTAAAATATAGGCTAGAATCATCAGAATTCTGCTTCTCGGAGAAAATCATATTGAAAACAGGGTTGCACTACTTCTTTTTTTTTTTTTTCTAACCACTATCCTAGTTGCCTTAGCAACCCTCAGAAGCTTACAGAGTAAACTTGTACGAGTTAGGATAACGGGGACCTTACCTTTTATAGTGGGATCCGATACCACTTCTGGGGCCATTGGAAAAATTCCGCCGTCGATGAGGATTGAACCCACGACGGGCAGCCGGCTGATTAAGAGATAGACACCTTAACCGCGCGGCTACCTGGCCCTTTGAAAATCATATATTTATGATGAAACAATTCATAAATCCATGAATTTTATGAATGTATAGTGATTTGAATATTTATAATATATTATTGTGATGTTCAAAATGAACTTCATTTTATCGAACGATCAGTAGTTATCGATATTATTGATATCAACAATATTAACGATAATTGTTATTTATTATTGTAGACCTTATCGATAATTATAGATTTATCTACAAATTCGCCTACCCCTAGTCCATAAATATGTCTCGGAGAGTATTATCACTTCTAATCTCCCAAGCAGCAGAATTATAGGGAATTAATTCTGCTGCGTAGGAGATTCGGTAAGAAAATTTCATAAATTGTTGTTGCTTTTAATATGATGAGAAGATGAACCCTACTTCTGCGTAGATAGTAACTAAGGTAAATTACTAACATTTCAGGAGCATTTGAAACAATAATCCGTTTTCAATCATAACATTTGATTTCACATGTCTACCCAGATTTTGTTCTGAGTGACTTTTGTCAATAGATATAAGGCGCTTTATTTTTGACAGAAAAATTGTTAATTTTTCAATTCTGTCAATAGGAAGTAACAAAATTATCGTATGTAATCTCCCTTCAATCAATAAATCAATGATATTCTATCAAAATCACGCAGTAATATGGTAATAGAGGATAGAAAAACACTTAGGTATGTGTTATATACGATAGGTACAGCTGTCAAGCCAGGGAAATTTTTCACGTAGGTCACGTGACCGCAAACATTTCCGGATAATTTAGGTTGTCATAGCAACTTGTCGAAATCAAGTACAACTAATTGGCTTAATACAGCAGGTATTTAAGCAACGTATACAAAATGGAGCCTTCTAATTGCACTTTTCTCGCTGGTTCAAGTTATACGTATTTGAAACTCTCGATTATATTGTTTTCATACTTCATCATTGTTTCAGGCGGCCATCCTTAGCTACATTCCATGATGTCAAGCACGGTGTGGTAGCAATGAGCGTTGATGAAACTAGTAAGCGGATTATCACCGTTGGTCAAGATCGAATGATAAAAGTATGGGATATAACAGCATTGCTTTGAGTTGATCGTAAAACTTACATACTAAAAATGTGATTGAACAAAAATATGGGTATTGAAAATGCTATGTGCTATTTTTTGTTAATACTTCATATTTATATTTAATGTAAAAATACCTTAAAAATTATATATTATGTATTATAGTGATTACTATGAACTAGCACAAGATGTATGTTTTCATTATTTTCGAATATAATTATACATATATCTGCAAACCGATGTCATTTATTTAGTAAATATATTTTTTTCTGGAATTGATATTGTTCTTTCAATGTCCTCTGTGTTTTTATTATATTTGCACATCACCTGATAAATTAATATCGATAGAAGTCATCAATCATTGCTATGTTCGCGTTTCCCGCCCTAAACATATTGAGATGTCAACAGTCAGTTGGCATGACAAAGGCACTTCCGGACTTCATATGTTGTGCATATCAATGCATATCCATGAACCGTAAAGGCCCATCAACATATAAATCGATAATCATCTCAAGATGAAGTAAAGCAATATGATGTGAATAGTGTTTTATTTAACTATTTGCAAACATAGTAATCATAATTTATGATCTTGTGCCACCTGTGTTCGGTCTCGTGAGTTTTTTCTTTCGATCTAGGTACTGAATACTTGTGTGATATGCTTATTGATATGCTTGATGAATGCAATCAACATTGCGAATTATACAACTAGAATACTACTAGACGTCTCTAATAATAATTGTTGATTGACGTTGACGTTTTTTGACGACTGAAAATTTGGCTTGCCTGGTCGCAGTCTGCATTATTACAGGGTGAAACATTTTATGTCCATTTTGGATCCGAACGTACATGCGTGGACGTTCCTAGGAAAACTTTGTTTTTTTCAGATACAAATGTAAGTCATTTCTGCTTCGAGATACAAATGCGATATCAATAAAATATATGGTAAATATCAGCTGTATCGTTTTCCTCATCACTGATGCTCATACATAAAAAGTTGCCAACTTCGAAGGCGATATATAAAAAAATCGCAGCATCAAATTCCATATAAATTTGAGATACAGAAATGAGTATGTCGAAATAAGAACTCAAGAAACCCCAATGTTGAAAAAGTATATAAAACATTTGAAATCCTGTTGGAAACCATTACTTCTAGAAGTATTTCGAATTCCAGCATAAGCTGATGATGTTGGTTTCGCTTCTTCAACCGGTATGAATTTGACTCATAGGGAGTTCCCAAATGAATTGCGAGAAATAAATAGATATATAAATATTAGACAATAATATTTCATGTAATAATGAAACTTGTATATAGGTATATGTCAAATTGACGTATTATGTAAATGATCAAGTAATATAAATGATTCAAAATTAGTGTTAAAATCTCATTGATTTATACGACTAGAGATATCTATATAATAAATCAATAAGAAGACAGCAGCTACCATACTAAGCAGATTAAGATTCGATAACGGGAGTCAAGCAATATCAGCCGAGGATAGAACTTGATGGATGGGGTGACCGCGTATATAGTTCGAAACGCTCTTTTTATTTTACTTGGACCTATTATGGACGTCCCCAAGATATCCTGATTAGGTAACAATGGACGTCCCCAAAACGTCCATAAGTCGTCCGGAAATGGACGTTTTTAAGACGTCTTGAATGTCCAGAGTGGACGTTTTTAAAACGTACATAAGAAGTGTATACTTGTGCTGACTGGAGATATAAGGTTTGTTTTGATTCTTAAAACTATTCTGGAACTATTCTGCTAATGCGCATTGTCATTAAATAGTTCACTTGAAAAAACAAAGCTAATAATACATGCCGCCCTCCTTTATTAAAAGGATTGGCTTTCACAGAAAATTGAACAAAATACCTATAACATCAAACATTTATAAAGTTCAGAACTATTTTATCAAACGTCAACTTATTTAAACACTGGTCGTCTTTTCAAGGTACCATTTGCGGTGTTGATATCACTACCCAATAATAAACTATCTCGTCTTCGGTGATTCGACCCATTTTGAATATGGAAATATAGTATATTAAGTATGGAGAACGGTAAGGGTTTTATACCCGGTTACCGGTTATCGGTTATATCGGTTACCCTTAACGTTCGACATGCTTATAACGTTTTTTGCACGATTGATACCATTATAGATTATAAAAACAAATTAAAATTAAGAGATTTATTAACTCGACGGTAAGTGAATTACTTACCGTCGAGTTGGAGTACCTACTTACCGTCGAGTTGGATTACTTACCGTCGAGTTGCTAGTAAATGTCACCTACTGACGTGAAATCTGTCACGGTAAACAGTCAAAAATGATCAATCGTGCAAAAAAGGTTCTTTCGTCTGCTTTTCGGTGTCCTGTAATCTACACCACACTAGAAATCAGGCGATTTTCAGTGCAGTTAACCTTATGTTATTCAGACTGGTATACACCTTGCGAAACGAATGCTCAAAAGCGGTGCAAAATACACGAGGTGTAGGAGAGAGCTACTCTTTGCATACAAACGAAAGGGGCTGATTATAATGTAATAGTAAGGTAAGGTTCTCTTATCTGTGGTAATAGGTACGATACGCGTACAGCATTTTGAAACATTATTTCTCGTATTCTGAGCCATTTCTGTTCGTATTCGTTTATATGTGTATATCTCATAAATGAAATACAATTCTCGATCACATCATAATTGCGTATTAGCAACATCTTTGGAGATCAATGTGTTGACATTGTAAAGAAAGTTGAAACAGTTTTTCGATCATTTGTATATGTGGCTAGGTTTGTAGGTGTCATATATCATCAAAACATAATATTCCGTGGAAAACGAAGTTATCTTTACTGGGATTGCATAGGAAGCTGGATGTTCGAATGTGGAATGTGGCTGATAAAATAGTACATATTATGGGTGCCCCTGAGATGGTAGTGGACGTTCATTTTATTTTGTCAATATTGAGACCGAATATAACCATCAGGACCATTTCTGGACGTTTTGTGAACTGATTGTATAGCAGTAAAACATTGTCAAAATTGGCTGGTGGTATCGTTTTTCTCTATACTGAAAAGTTGCCAACATCATCAAGATAGCGATATACAGGGTCACTCACGGTCGATGGTACCATAGACGTTTACGCAGAACGGGACGTAGGATTATTCTGAAAATTTGGTTTATTGGGTAATCAGTTTTGTTCTTTCGATCTAAAATACTTTCAGCGTTGCGGCGTTGCCGCTTCTATCAAAAAGTAGCAACAACTTTGTTATTTCAAATGAAACACCCTGTATTTTATTTCATTTTTAGATTCTTCCTGAAGAGCTGATTTCGTCGATCTATCATACTTGGGGTATAACGAGAAATATTACAGAGATATAGGGTGTGAAAAACCGAGATTTTTCAACTTTAGGAATTTTTTGTGTCGAAACTAATCATTTCTGCTCAAACTGGCTCACATGTCCCTATCTTAACTTTTCATTTACTGACATCTAATAGAAACAAATAGAGGGTGATGCAAAACTCAAAATTTTGAACCACCCGTATTTGTATCAATTAAATATCAATCGATAGTAAATGGAAAGTTGAGATAGGGACATGTAAGCCGTTTTGAGCAAGAATGGATAGTTTCGGCACAAAAAATTCCTAAAGTTGAAAAATCTCGATTTTTCACACCCTATATATCTCTGTAATATTCCGCGTTATACTCCAAGATAGATCGACGAAATCAGCTCTTCAGGAAGAATCTAAAAATGAAATAAAATACAGGGTGTTCCATTTGAAATAACAAAGTTGTTGCTACTTTTTGATAGAAGCGGCAACGCCGCAACGCTGAAAGTATTTTAGATAGATAGAACAAAACTGATTACTCGATAAACCAAATTTTCAGAATAATCCTACGTCCCGTTCTCCGTAAACGTCTAAGGTACCATCGACCGTGAGTGACCCTGTATAGGTAGGTACAAAAAAAGCTTCAAGAAATATGTGGAATCAATACTCAAAAATGAAAATTACACTCTTTGAAATCCTATTGGAAACCAGAACTCGCCTAGAAGTGGTTCGGACCCAACTCATACTCCGCGATTAACAAATACATACATCAGACGAAAATCATCCATACCATTTTGGAAACCAGAACTCGCCTAGAAGTGGTTCGGACCCAACTCATACTCCGCGATTAACAAATACATACATCAGACGAAAATCATCCATACCATTTTGAAAAATTGAGAAATAAAAATTGTAATGATCGAATAATATAATCAATTGAAAGTTATTATTATTCAAATATCATTGATTTAAACATATAAATAAGAAGACAGCAGCCACCAAGTTAGGAGTTATATTTGTAGACCTAAAAAGAGCTATTGACAGAATAAAATTACTAGGTAAATTAGAGGCATATATGGTATTACTGGCAATGTATATAAATGGATAAAAGACTATCTGAATAATAGAAGACAAAAAGTTAAAATAGGAGACACAGAATCAAATGAATTAGATATTAACTTGGGAGTGCCGCAAGGTAGCATACTGGGACCATTGATATTTATAGTATATATAAATGATATTTCAGCATATATTTCAAAATTCTAAATATCATTTGTTTGCTGATGATACAATTATTTATATGGAAGGAAAACAACTGAACACTCTTGTATATAATATGAATGAGGATTTAGAGAATTTGAAGGGTTGGTTAGAAGTAAATAAATTGAAATTGAATGTCAAAAAAACGAAAGCAATGCTGATAGCAAACGGCAATGTCCGCACACAATTCGAAGAAAACCATTTGAGTTTTGAAATTTATAATGAAGAAATTGAACTTGTGGATGAAATCAAATATCTGGGGGTAATAGTTGATTGTAAGCTGAAGTTCGATAAACACATAGATTATACTTGTGGTAAAATAGCTAAAAAAATTGGTGTTTTGCGTAGGGTGAGTAAATATTTGACATTGTATTCTAGGAAGTTGATTTATAACACAATTATTCTACCTCATTTCAATTATTGACCCACAATTGTATACATGGCAAGTCAGAGTGAAATAGAGAGATTGCAAAAAATGCAAAATAGAGCCAGTAGAGTTATATTACGGTGTGATTATAAAACTTCGGTTCAATCTATGTTACACACCCTGAACTGGCTGGATGTCAAATCATTCATAAAGTACAATGTCCTGGTATTCATCCACAAGATCAACATAAACACATGTCCTCAATATTTAAAAAATATATTAGTAAAATTCAAAACTGTTCATGACTATGATACTAGAGGTAAAGATAATTTTGTTGTGAAGCAAGCAACACAGACCTAGTGTTCAGTATTCTACAAAGGTGTGGTGGAATATAATAAACTAGGAAATGAACTGAAGATGAGTACACTGAATAAGTTTAAGAATCATGTCAAGGATTTTATTAGAAGTGAACATATTAATGTAATATAATAATTTTGGTGACATATTATCATTGAAATGAATATACTTGTATTGTTGAATGTATAGCGAAAGGCTAAATAAAATTACTACTACTACTACTACTACTACTACTACTACTACCAAGTAATGAAGAAGAAGGTTCAATCTCGTCGACCTCTGGTCATTCACAAAATAAGTCCGGCTGAGGGGACCTAGTCCCAGGAAGCCTTACTTGCCATACTATGTGGAAAAATATTTCTGAGCAGGTTTTCCGGAAGGGTTAACACCAACCCGCTAAGGGATGCTCCCTTAGTTCTGTTAGTGTAATAGTGCAGTGCGTGATTTATCTGTTATTGTCTTTACAACTATCTGTTTTATGTATTTATATTTATTGTTATTTATTTATACATCCTTTGAACTTGTGTTGGTTATACTATGTATAACGTTGAAATCGAATAAACCTATTTAAATTAAATAAAATTTAAGAAGGTTCAATCACAGAGGTCTAGCAACGGTAGGCGCGGTTAGGGTTTGGATGGGTGACTGCCTGATACTATCTTTTTTATTTCACACAAATTACAAATCATGTATCCGACACATATATCTATTCATAATCGATCATGTTCCCTACATGTATCAATAATGTGGCAAAATGCATGTCTGATATACCTCTCTGTTCATGTGTCAACGATGTTTCGCTAATAGATTCATGATTTTGTAAAATATGTGTCCAACACATAAATTCAACATCAGAAGAGTAAGACATTCCAAGGTACTTGCGAGTTCCATGAACCTTGCATAGCATGTATCAGAGATATAGATCTCCTATGTTACACAAATTATATAATGTTTATGTTTCCTTTTTACATATCTGTGTTTACTGGGTTGTGTAATATACCATGAATGCAACCAAGGTGGATGTAGGATGGTGAAACAGCTCTTCAATTGTTTCTGCGAAAAACTTGTAGACCATTTGAGAAGGTAGAATGTACAGAATATTTCCACGACTTGAACGAAGATGGCGATAATATCGAATTTCAAGGAAGATTTCTGTAGCTTATTTATTTCCGTGGTTCCAATCTAACAGGCGTGAATTGAAACAACATTGAAATACTATATTTTCAGTAAATCTGGAATAATTATAACAATATTTTTACTCTTATCGCTATTTTTTCTCCTAGAACAGATGACACTAACAGAAGCAAAGTTTTTGTTTTACCGACACAAGGTATGGCGCCATCTCTGGTAATATCAGGAAATATTACTACGGTATGAAATCAGGTTGACAGAAGCAACGTTTTTGTTTTACCGACACAAGGTATGGCGCCATCTCTGGTAATATCAGGAAATATTACTACGGTATGAAATCAGTCTATACCGTTTATTCCAAAGCTGTTTCACCATCCTATATCCACCTTGAATGCAACGATTATTAGCGATTTAACACCGTCTCGAGTATTATAAATCGCATATAATGCCCTCGTTACATTAGTAGCTAAAAATACATTATCTTTTATGTATTTTCTCTTGTGTAGTTGTTGCACTATTGTGGTGTTCAAGGTGGATATAGGATGGTGAAACAGCTCTTCAATTGTTTCTGCGAAAAACTTGTAGACCGTTTGAGAAGGTAGTAATATTTCCACGACTTGAATGAAGATGGCGGTGAGATCGATTTCTGTTGCTCATGTATTTCTGTGGTTCGCATCTGACAGACATGAGTTGAAATGACATCAAAACACAATATTTTCAATGAATCTGGAATAATTATCGATATTTTGACTCTTCTCAGTCATTTTTCATCTAGAATAGATGAAACTGATGAAAAGGTGACAGATGCACAGATTCTGTTTTACCGACACAAGGTATGTCGCCATCTCTGATAACTTCAGGAAATATTACTACGGTATGAAATCAAGTAGGCAAAGGTCTACAGTTTATTCTAGTGCTTGTTAATAGGAAGCTGTTTCACCATCCTATATCCACCTTGGTGGTGTTGTAAGTATATTCTGTTTCTTATTGTTTATATAGGGGGTAGTTTTGACGTCTAAGTGCGCGGTTTTTTGCAGTGGAGAAAGTAAGTGAATCTATGGAACGTTCAATTAGGTAGATTATAACCCCCTATTTGTATCATTAAATTTAATATGATCCTTACTGCTGTGACGCGGATACATGATATTTACTCTGCAGATTTCATTGGGTTGCGTTGCTCCATTACTCCCCCTATTCCAAATGAAGAAGCGTCTGTACTCACTTTGGGTTGGATACTTCGGATTATCAATGCTGAAACGGGTGTTTTGATTAGTTCCTTTTTAATATTCCGGAAACATACTTCATTTTCTGTATTCCCTCAAAGTTTTTGTTTTATCTGACATCTTTAATAAATTTAGTCAAGTAGTTGACCAAGCCTAAAAATCGTCGTATATCATATACAGGGTCTTCACGTATATATTTTTATCTATTAGTATCCAATTGTTTTTTTTTAAAACGACCTTACGTCATTTTTCGTGTACACTTTATATATTGTAAACAGAAAAACAGTTGAACATCTACAAAAAGTTATGAACACCAAAAATATTTTTGAAATGGAGCAGCAGCAGCATACTATATATTTTGTTACTTTTGGATAGTATATTTTTCTGATTTCAAATATATATACATATACTTATATCATGTTATCTCTGATAGATTTCGAGATATTTGATTATTCTGCTTCTGCATGATTTTCCATATTTTACCGACAAAAAAAGCTCTATTAAGGCATGCGCTATACTCGCTATTGAATTCGTTTTATGTTCCTCGAAATAAAACTTCAAGTTCGTTCTCGTTATTCTTAATCGATCTTCGTTTTCTTCTTCTCAAAGAGTTGGTCTTTTCAATAATAATGCATTAATATTTTAATGAAATATACTATATCATATTTCTTTCACTCGCTGAAACTATTATTATAATGACACATTACCCGAAAAATAACTGATAGTATCAGCCGTTATCAATTTGACAGCAGATATTTCAATTATTTCCTTATATGATTCTATGTCATGATTAGCTGAAATAATCCGGATGAAATCTTAATTTCAACTTCAAATATCCCGAAAACCATAAAAGATAACAAGATTTTGTATATACAGTTTGGTGGAAATGTATGGAAAAAAATAATTTCCTCTAAAACATGAATTTGAAAAAATACAGAAAACGGTCGATTTTTAGATTCAAATTGACACCTCTTGATATACATACACAGTATGTGACGTCATCTGCGTTAGTTGTGGTGACGTCATCGATTATTTTTTAAGTAGAAACTTGCCCTGATTATTTTTTTCCGGAAGGCTTATTCATTGCATATCTGACCATATACTAATATTAGAAAAATAAAGTTTTACAGGGTGGGCAAATATTTTATATTCACAACGGAATACAATAAATTAAAATGTTGACCTGTATACATCAGAAACAATGTATATCGTGATTGCTGTGGCTTGATAGACTATGAGCCCAGGGCCGCCAGGCATAAGTTATTTTCTGACAGACAAAATGTGGGGACTCGATTAGTGTTGATATTTACATTGAATTCCGGCATACCTGCTTAGTTGGTAATTATGTGAAAAAAAATTCCAAGCATCATTTTTCGTTTTTGAAATATTGGAAAAAACGGAAATTTGTATTTTTCCCTTAGTTTTCAAGTAAGTAAGCTTGGCATGAATGTGCACGTTCGAGAATCTAGATCCATTTCTGTTAGTACGTTAAATGAAATTGTTGGTGTTCAGTCCAAAGCACTCTTCGCAAAATCGTTTATTTTTCAATTTTGAACACCATGTAAGATTCAAACATATCGTGTTATACATTATTGTATTCAGAAAATAACAGACTCTTCAAAAATGCAAAAATCCAATATGGCGCCTATAACAAAAGGACATCAAGGACGCCTTGGAGAATAAGATAACAGATTCAGATTCCTTGAGAAAAAGTGCCCCAAGAACGTCTTAGTTGAAACTGTCCAGTTATTTTGGTTTTCGCTAGAAAAATTAAAAACGAAAATCACGAATTTCAGTTTTTTTTCAATATTTCAAGAACGAAAAATCAAAATTTTCTTACAGATTATTGTCAAGCATGAAAATGCGTAACATTGCCCCAATTTGACCGACCTCGTATCTCTTATGATAACTGAGATTCCTATGCTGAAGCTCGAATTACGGGCACCCTGTAGATACCAGGTGACAAAGGTGACAAAGAATAGGATAAACCTATATAAGTTATTTCCTGATGGCTGATTTTCATACATATGGCATAAAATACTGAAATACTATTACTAAATAATAATGAACACTGCCGCGCTCATACTCACGGCAGAATGTTTTTGGTACTTGGCAAATGGGAAGTGTCTGGAAATGTTCATTATCATTTTGTAATAGTATTTTATGCCATATGTATAAAAATCAGCCATCAGAAAATAACTTAAGGGTGATCCTATCTTTTGTAACCTTTTTCACCTAGTATCTACAAATAGGCCCACTGACCAACTTAGCAGGTATACCGGAATTCAACGTACATATTAACACTACTCGAGCCCCACACTCTATGAGGTGACATTTGTGACATTGAATAAAATTATCGAGAATATTCTTTAGTACCTAAAATGAGGCATACAGAGAGAAAAATGATTGAAATTCTGATATGATTGGATATGGAGATAGAATGCGAACATAAGCACAATATTCAATAACAGGTATCCAAATCGTGACAACGATTCATCAGTCCGTTGTAAGCAAAGTAAAGAAAAAGTTGACAGAAATTGGACGCCCTACTTACATTTTAAGAGAATCCTCACGAAAGTACAAGACAAGTAGGTAGGTAATATTGAATCAAGAAAAGTGGCATCCGTATAGAGTGCATCTCGTTCATGAACTGCAAGTTTTGTGAAAGTATGATGGAAAAATGTAATGGGGAACCCTTGGTTGTTAAAAAAATTATATTTTCCCATGAAGCTATATAAATTTACAATAAATGGTCATGTGAATCGCCAGACCTGTCGATATTGGGCAAAAAAAAATCCCTACTGGATACAAGAATACCACACCCAGTGGCCAGTACTACCAAGGGTCATATTTGGGGCTAGAATTATAGATAACACATTATAGGACCCTATTTTTTGAGGAAAAATTAACGGGCCCCAGCTGTCTCAGATTTCTACAAGAATATTTGATATCAACTCTACACACACAATTTCCAAATAATCATAATCATAATTTATTGGCCCAAGTTATGTAAGTTACATTTAAGGTTGTCAAGCAATACCAAAACAAAAATATGAACAAAATATGAACAACACTGAGTACAGGTATATATCTGACAGAAAGCGTCAACAATTATAGTAAAAATGTTAATATAAAACTATATGTATACTTATGTTAAGTTCAGTCACAAGAAATAGGTACATGAAATTCAAAAAATGTACATATAATTTAAAAGTAGTCAATACCTATTACATCACAACAAAACACAGATAAAATAAATGCCTGCTTATATCTTAGTTCATTGTTTCGTCAAAATTGAATTCGAAATATTCTTCTAGGGAATAGAATGTATTTTTTAATAATATATTGATGATTGCTGCCTTTAACTGTTTGGTATGGGCATTTTTCAGAGCATCCGGTAATTTGTTAAAAAATTTTATGGATGTGTGATTAATTGGCTGTTGAGTTTTTTTCAGGCGATGATAGGGAATGCTCAACGAATTTCTATTTCTTGTGTCATGAGAATGGTAGGAAGAATTTGAAAATAGAGACTTTTCGTTCTCTTTCACAAACATCACACATTGTAGAATGAATACTGAAGGTAAAGTTAAGATTCTGAATTTTTCAAATAACGGTTTACAATGTTCTCGATAACCAGCCTTTGATATTATTCGTACAACTTTTTTTTGTAGTTTAAATATTCTTCCACTTTCCACGGAGTTTCCCCAAAGAAGAAGTCCATAGGAAAAAGTTGAATAAAAGTTACTGTAATAATATGTTAATGCGGTATCTACAGTAGTAAATTCTATTAGTTTCCTAATTTGATACATTACTATATCCAATTTTTTAGATAAGTAGTTGACATGTTCTTTCCAGTTCAATTTCGTGTCTATATGTATACCTAATAACTTAACGCTTTTCTCTTGACCACCGTTCGAGAACAAAAGCTCACTTGTTTTTGCTATGTTTAATATCAGATTATTTGTCGAAAACCATTCTGAAGCCTTTGTTATTGTTTCAGCATTTTTGAGTTTTAGGTTTGTAAGTTCAGGGCTTATATTTAAAATAGTAGAGTCATCAGCATATAGTGTAATTGCATCAGCATTTGAATATTTTGGTAAATCACAGTAGTTAAGATAGAAGATAATAAAAAATATGGGTCCTAATATTGATCCTTGGGGGACTCCGATATCTATTGTCATTATGTCTGACTTCTCGCCTGATGGTAGAACCACTCGTTGCTGTCGATTGTGCAAGTAGGAAGCGAATAATTCCAAGGCAGCACCCCTGATCCCATAAAAATCTAATTTTGCCAGTAGGTATTCATGTGTGACGCAATCAAATGCCTTTGATAAATCCAACATTGTGGCACACGAAAAGTTATTTTTATCAATCGCATCCAGAATTTTTTCTAAAATGAATATAATTGCTTTTGTTGTTGATTTATTACTGCGGTAACCAAACTGCTCTTTCGAGAATAGTTCTTTATCTTCAAAATATGAAACTATTCTAGATTTCAGTAAACATTCAAAAATTTTTGAAAAAACAGGAAGCACTGAAATGGGTCTAAATGAGTTAACTTCGTTGTGGTTGTTCGTTTTTGGGATCGGTACTGCAATTTTTAGTTTATCTGGTAAAAATGCTCTGTTCTGAGCACCTGTTAAATATGTAACATAATATTGGAGCCAGTTCATCACACAGATGTTTAACTACCCCTACGCTCATATCATACACATCTCTACTATTTGAGTTTTTCAAGTGTCTTATAATACTTTTTATTTCCTCATCAGTAGTAGGGCTCATGAAAAAAGAAAAACAGGGGGAACTATGAGTATTTTGCAGTGCATGCATAAAATCAATGTCGCTATGAGGTATTGAGTTGACAATGCTTTTGCCCACATTGACAAAAAAATTGTTGAAATTTTCGGCAGAGATATTTGTTTAATTTTTGTTGATATCTTTTTCTGTCAGTTGGTTAATCAATTTCCAAATTGCTTTGGATTTGTTGTTTGAGTTCTCTATGAAATCTTTATTCGCTTTTCGTTTGGAATAATCAATTGCTTTTTTATAATGCGATTTCATTTTTTTATAAAGATCATTTACCTCCTGCGACTTGACGCACTGTTTTATAGTGTTTATAGTTTCTAGTTGACTTCTCATTTTTTTCAGATTTTCATCAAACCAGTTATACCTATTACATTTTTGGATTTGATATTTTTTTCCGGGAAATGATTGTGGAAATTGTCAAGGAATATCAGAAAAAAATTGTTAAATAAATCATTCGCATTCTCAATAGTATAAAGTTCGGTCCAGTTAAACTTAGATATAGTTTGTTTGAACTCATTAAGCTTTTGTTGAGTTATGACTTTTCCTAATTTCGATATTTTGTCTAGGGATATCTCTTTTCAAAGTTGCTAAGATGCTTGAATGATCGGATAGACAAAAGTCATGGACTTTAACTAGTATGTTGTCAGTTATATTAGTTATTAAATTGTCAATACAAGTTCCATTTTTTTTTGATATACGTGTTGGTGTTGTTACAGAAAATTCTAGATCAAACGATTCCACTAGCTCCCTGAACTGAAATAGAAATTACCCATGGTTTCACCAAGATGGGGCGCTTCCCCATTATGTTATCGATGTACGGAATTACCTAAACGTTTTTTTTTGGTGATTGATGGATAGATCGGAGAGGATAAATCGAATGGCCACCTAGATCTCCTGATTTAACTCCCCTCGCTTTCTTCCTCTGGGTTTATCTGAAGAGCTAAGTTTGTCAACAGACTGGAAAGTTTAGATGATTTGAAAGAACGAATACGAGTGAATAATTCACAAATATCTCCAGAAACGATATCCAAAGTTCAGAAAGAATTTGTTTCCCGTCTATCACATTGTATCATTGCAGAAGGTCACCAATTCGAACATTTATTGTAACGTTTCCGTTGTGAATATAAAATAACTTTTCACCACCCTATACCTATTACTTTATTACCCTTAAGTTAGTATATATGGTCAGGTAGACAACAAATATACCTTCCAGAGAAAAAAAACAGGGTATGTTTCTATTAAAAAAATAATCGATGACGTCACCACAACTACGCGGATGACGTCACAAACTGCGTATGTATATCAATAGGTGTCAATTCAATTATAAAAATCAACATGTCTCTGAATTTTTATTTAAATTCACATGCGTTAAAGATAATGAATTTATGCCATACATTTCCACCATACTGTACATGGAAAATCAGAAAAAAACTATATATCTATTGGTAACAAAAAATAAAGGGTGTCTCATTCAAAACAATAGGTATGTTTGGTATCTATAACTTTTTTTGTAGTTCTTCAACTGTATTTCTGTTAAAATATATGAAACCTACAGGAGATATCACATGAGATTATTTTATAAAAAAGATAATTGAACAGATAAGAAAATCAAGGGGGGTTCAAAATATACGTGAAGACCCTGCACATATTTTATTTTACTCATGTATTTATTTTGGAGTCGCTATATTGATTTTATGAATTTTTAAAAAGAAAAAAAATCATAATATCCGAACCTCAAAACCTTCACACATCAATTTCAAATGAAGTCGAACATAATCACAAAACTCTTCTTCACCATTCTGGATCGAAAAAATAAACTATGATTCACGATCCCGAAAACCGCCAGATTACAATCATTAATCGAATTGTACCATGATTACAAAACTCGTCTGCTATTTTGAAGCAGCCATCCTGAATTTTTACATTTCAACAAAATATTTTCCCAAAAAAATATAACAATGCATTTTCATCTGAATTAAGTACACCTGTCAAATTTGAAATAAATCAGGCGAATATAAGTGAATAAAATTAAACTTTTCAACAAAATGTTCGGATTATATTGACAAGTGAAGCTAGTTTTTAGGAATGATTTCTTGTCAGTGCATCTCTCAAGTGTTCCCCTGCCTTTCAAAACTGCCAGGAGAACTGTCTCAACTATCAATTTCCTATTGGTAACAGCTCACAGGATACAAGGGCGTCGCTAGGTTTTTTTTCTGGGAGGGGTAATTACACAGACGATATTTCATATAAAATATTATTATATAGGTAATGACTGGGGGGATGAATACAAACCAAGATAAAAACATTTGTTTCCTGAAACAAGAAGCATGAAAATCATAAATAAAACAAAAACTGATTACACGTCCATATAAATTGAGCTCATAAAATAAGTTCTAATTTCCTTTCTCTGGGAAGCAAATCTATTCAGCACTGCGTCGTAATCTATTTCAAATTCACGATGTAAATGTAAAAGAGCTAAGCCTACCACCTTTTCTTGACTAATGGTCAATATTAAGAAGGTTTTTAGCGTTTCAATAAAGAAAATAAATGTTCAGCAGATGCTACACTTACGAGCATGACCGATATTAAATGTAACAATACATGGACGTTTGGAAAAATACATTTTTTCAAACCACACATTTTCAATACATTCACCGCACTTTCTTGAATTGGCCCTTCGGTTTTTCTTAGATTTTCTCTTGAGTATGAGAGAAGGTTAAAAGGTCATTGATTTCCATGGCAGAGGAAAAAAATCAACCAAATCGAAAATTGCGATCCTGTAATACATTATCGAGCGATGGGATGAATATGCTGATTCTGTAATATTCCTCAGGATCTTTGGTAACAAAATTCGCCCTATTCATTTGTCTTGCATTGACTCTAGGAAGGTGTATCGGAATGTCCAATTTTTCGTGGAGATCTTTCACTTTCTCGAAAATAAAAGAAAATATCGATATTATCCCTTTTATTTTTTAATACCGAAATTATACTTTCAACAAGTGGTTGGAAATTATTGTTGGATGTAAAAATGAATAAAATATCGAGAAGAAGAGAAATGTGGAAGAAATTTATATGTATTTATATATTCCAATTTCTGTAGGTCAGTATTTTCCTGGGGGGGGGGTAATTACCCCCATTACCCCTCCCGTAGCGACGCGCTTGACAGGATATAGTGATGATCAGAAGTGTGGAACCATGTGGATATTTCTGTGATTGTTTGTTAGATATCTGCAATTTATGTACATATAGGGTGATTTCAAAAAATAGCGGACTCGAAAATGTTATCGCCAATGTTGCCATTTTCATTTTTTTCCGATATTGTTCATTATGGGAAAACCCTATATATTTTTATAAATAATCTTTTGATGAAATCATTGATACATCATTCGTTATTTTTATTTTCAATATCAATAGAGATATCTTCAAAAAATAAACGATCGAAGGATATTTCAATGAATTCGCTAAAAGATACTCTTTAGAATTTTATAACAATAAACTTATTCATTGACAAAAATGTTGAAAAAACTGAAATATTATGTCAACATTGGCGATAATATTTTCAAATCCGTCATTTTTTGAAATCACCCTATACAAAAATTGAAAAATATCAAACAAACGGTTACCGAGATATCCACTTGGTTCCACACTTCAGTCCATCAATGTATATATGAAAAAGAAGATACTGATATTTGAGAAAATTCAGATGATACCTGAAATGTTGTGATAAAGAATTCCTGTCGGGCACCTGGTTGAAATGCATTTTTTTTTGTATAAAACAAAATTAAAAACTATACTTACACCTTGACAAGATGCCTCTATTTTGTGCTATGCCATATTTAATTTAAACTCTGTATATATTCACGACAAGCGTTCTTTTCACTTATTCGTTCACTTTATAGGTTGTTTGGGGAGCTCCTCCACCATAGTGTCGTTCTCATCATCCCGAGATTTGATTTCCTTGAGCCGATCCTGCAGATCATTAATCTTTTTCCTAATCCTCTGAGTCATGCACTCCATATTGGCGTAAAAGAAATCTACGTGTTTGCCGCTCTTCTTCTTCCACTCTTCCATCTTCTCCAAACACCCGCAATCCAGAGGATTGACGTCGATGTTTGTTATTTCCGCTTTGAAGATTTCGGAGAGGTCTCCAGTGGGACACTTGATTTCATTGTAGCCCAGTCGCAATTCTTTGATGTTGATGCCATCCGTCAGGCTGCCTCCAAAATCCTCGATGGAATTGTGGTCTAGCCACAAGTTATTGATCTTCTTCAGGCCAGCAAACGCCTGGGGGTGTATATCCTTGATCTTGTTGTAGCTGAATATCAGGTTCAATGAAAGATCGACCTTTCCAAATTTCTTCGTACCCCTCAAGTTGTTGAATGCACTATTTGGTATGGTCTTGATGGAGTTGTTCTGCATGGAAATCCTGGATAATAGCGGGGTGTTTTTGAACCAGGAAGGATCCCAAACTGAAATCAGGTTGTCTGCTAGGTTAATGTTCAGAAGCGATGACATGTCATCGAGAGCACTGGAAGCTATAAAAGTGATTTGGTTTTTGCTCAGATCCAGAGTAGATAGTTGGAGATTATTGAAAGTATCTTCTTGGATTTTTTCTAGCCGGTTACCTGAAATCGATGAATTGATTAGATTAATCAATTGCTAATGTTTTTGAACAACATGAAGTTACTGTAGTGGACAAAAATCAATCTCCAGAACATGTACATGGAAAACAAGTGAAGCATTAGTTTGTCGAGAATTTTTTTATTGTAATTTTCTGGAAAGCTCTCCAATGTGAATTATTTTCAATTCTATGTCAATTCCTGTTGTTCTGTTAACTTCGTTTTTTTCAATTTTTCAATTATATTTTCGGAATCAAAGATTATTTGAATGGATTTGTAAGTTCAAGCAGATTGAAAATTTGGGTTCGTGTACTGTTACTTTATCACTTGAATTTATTCTCAGTTTTTTTTCTCATTTTGTGATTTGGCACAATTTTCATCGCAATACCCTTTTACGTGAGACTTTAACTCGAGAGTATTTTTTTAATTATTGACGTATTCTTGAAGTCGAATATGTATTCTAGTGGTTTATAGTTGAGCATGGGAAATGGGTATTTTTCAAAGCAGAATCATTGCAATCAACTGGGTTTCTTGTTTTTCAGAAAATCTGGGTTCGGGTTTATTGTATCTAGTCTTGAAACTAAATGTCTGAACATCAACAACAGTTCAGCAGGGCTCTGACTTGTGTTGGAATGTGGAGTTATATGCTGATGTAATTAATATCGTGCCAATTTGGTTTTGATATCTTCTATGTTTTGATGAAACTTTCCTTACTTTCAGCCATTTGGAATATGATTTCACAACGATTAAGAATGTATGATCTTGAAATGACCTGGCATGATCATTATCAAGTAGGTATGACCCATATATGGTGCTCCGGAATACTTCCATAGATGTTAGAAGCCCTTGCTGTTGAATGTTGTTTGCTGGCAGACTATTCATTGGATAATCATTTCCTCTATTCGGTTGTCTCACCCTGGCCACCAAACATATTACCTTCGTTCTGACTATGCCTCGAAAGATTATCGCGCGGCGCGTAGCGGCAATCTATCACTTTGCGCTCTAAACACATAAATAGCTATTCCAAATCCCATTTCATGAAGAATATCACGAAAGCGTAGGGCGGACATGCGATATTTTTTTCTTAATTTCGGGTTACAACTCGAAATTAGTGCTAATTATGTGTTACAACTCGAAATTACCTAAATTTTGTGTTACAACTCGAAAATAGCTGAATTTCGAGTTACAACTCGAAATTAGTGCTAATTTCGTGTTACAACTCGATTTGGACAAGTTTCTTCAAAAGATAGAAGATAGATAATGGGATTCACTCTTAAGCTTTGTCAGAATAACGTTCAGGCTTCATTTCAAATCAAATTATGTTATTATTGAATAGTGGAAATGATGTCTTGTGAGGTGTTGAAAGATAGGTATAGGTTAGATTAAGTTAATTTGTTATTTCATGTTCGATGTTTCTGTTAGATTGAAAGTATTTTCTGTATTGGGCGAGTTCGAACCTCTGAACTACAACTCTCACTATAGGATCGAAAGGACCTATTACTGTCAACAGTAAGTTGTTGGTATGCCTGTTTGAGGTCTAGTCTGTAGAAAAGTGTAAGTATCCCTGCTAGTGCAGCGAGTACTTCCTGTATATATGGAACTGGATACACATCACATATCTTTTTGAACAGCCTTGTGGATAGTAGAATTGTATTCTCCAACTATCTGCTCACTCTTTTGCACCGTCCCCAAACTTTCCGTTGCAATGATACATATTATGTGTACAATGTACAACGCTTTGGTTTGTTTATTGTGCTCTGAGAAATATTCAGTTGAATAAAATTTCAAACCTTCAGATTAAGGAAACTCCTCCACATAAATGTCAGATTATCGGTCAGCACAACAAGAACATAATCTGACGCGCTCGAGTATTTCAATGTCACGATTTTTTTTGCATTTTTAAAAATCGGCCATGAGTTTCGGTCGCGTTCAAATCGTTTGTCTTTTGAATATTCACTTTTTTAGGGTTCACCCAATATTCCATCTGAATATCTGACGCGCTCGAATAAATATTTTTTTTAATTTTCGACCACCACGCAAACCGGCAGATTAATATTCTTCCGTTATAAAAAACACGTGGAGCGCTTATACTATTACTATCGAGTATTTCTTTGGGACTATCTTTCTTTACATTTTCGAGGAACGCTACTCTTACATCATATAACCATTCATTCTTTTTAGCATCTAATCTTTACAATCCAAGAGGTATTCACGATGCTCCAGTGAATCCCCATTCAGTCTCTTTGGCTCCCCTAATAAGAGTCATCACTTTTTCATTAAGTAGATCTATACATATAACACATCAGGATTCTAGGTCTAGAATAATGAATATACGAAATTGGAGGTTTATCGTGAAAATTCAAATAGATAGTAGTGATCGTGACTCTACTTCCTATTGGAAATTTATATTCAAACTTCAAGATATCTCAAGTACATAATGTCACTCACCTTTCAGTGAAAGCCTACGTAGTAACGGAACGTTCTTCAAGGTTCCAGGTATAATCTCGTATACCATGCAGTCTTCAATAACTAATTCATCCAGTTCCTCAAGATCTGACAAAGATCCTTCGTATAGGACTGGAATGTTCTGATCTTTTATCTCAATCGTATCGAAAACAGATTCTGGTAAAAAATCTTTCAGACTATTCGACATCGGTATGATTTTTTTGAATTTTTCCGTGAAGACACTGTATCCGCGGAACGTGACATTTTTAAATGTAACGTCGGTGGATTTTGCGAGGCACAATGGTAAAAACAACGCAAGAACTACTTGTTTTGCTAACATTTTTGGAATATGTTTCCGATTACTCCTGTCGCTGGTGCATATATATACTGTTTTCTAATTTATTTCTGTGAATGAGATGAAGCGAGGCTATCAGTTGATAACCCCTATTAGTCGTTATTCGAAAACTATATTTATTTTGTGTTATTATTTTTATACATTGCAACAACAATATTCAATTCTTGTTAGTTCAATATCCGTCATTTATGAAGAATTTCAATGATGCGTTATGGAAAATTGTGAACTTGTTTCTGATAGGACAATGAATACAGGGAAAAAACTCCTAAGCTCAATTCATCAATCGCATCAGGGTATAGTTTTCTGTAAGAAACGGTCACGAGAAGCCATTTATTACTATCCAGGACTCACAGCAGACATCAAAAAACTGGTTTTGTCTTGTATGACATGTCAAAAATATGCCAAGAGTAATCAGCATGAACCACTCATGTCTCAAGAATTATCTGACTTACCATGTGACAAAATTGGAAAAGACTTCATGGCATTAGGTGGCCAAAATTTTATCGTAATTGTCGATTATTCAAGCAAATTTGTTATCATCAATAAGCTAGTGAGTAAAACTGCGGACAGTATTAATATCTTCACTCAAAAACATATTTTCAATCAATGGTTTGCCATTGGAAATACTAACTGAACAAACAATCGAACTTGACAATGAATTCGAAGCAAATGTGAAGCATATATGGACACAAAATCGAACAAGCAATCGAAAAACTAGATAGAGTGGAAAAACAAAATATAATCCTGGAAAGAAAAGTCAAAAAAATGATATAGGTAATCATATTTTGATTAGATTCACAAGATATTAATATACCGGAAGCACAGATTAGAGAATCTGTGCCGGAAGCAACAATGAATAAACTCAATGAATTACTAAGTCTCAGAATGAAGCTGAATGACATTAGCAACTTCATAAGCTGAACAAAAAACAAATAGTCCCATAATAAACTACGCAACACTGATTACGTCGCACCCCGAAATTTTGCCCCTGTTGAAATTTGAATAACTTTTTTATGATTTGAACAATTTGAATTCTGTTTGCGCTGTTCTCTAACTCAGTCCTTTAGCTATAATTTCGTACTTTTTTGTTATATGAGGTTTTTTCCATGAAATTGCTACAAGGTGTTTTCTGAAACTGTGCAAAATTTCGGAATTTTCAAAAGGATCCCAAATGAAGAAAAACAGTTTTTTTAAAATTTAACAGCAGAGCCATAAAGGTGATCTCATTAACTTGAGCCATCTCCAGAATTGTCTTATTATCTCTTTTATTTACAGAGTGAACTCTAAAAATATTTTTTTTTCGTTTTGCAGTCATAACTTTTTTCCTCTTCAACCGATTTTCGAAATCTCAGGATCATTTTGAAGCTGAATCGTTAGATGAACAGACATGAAGATTAGAATTGACTAAAAATAAATATTAAAGATCAAGGGTTTATGCAAAGGTGACCCAAATCTAAATCCCTCTCGAAATCCCGATCAAAAAAAAATATCCAAAACGTTGTTTGATCGAAACGAAAATATCACCACCAGAAAGACTGAAAAAAATTTTTTACCCCCTCCCCCCAAAATTTTTTTTGCGGGTAAAATTTTTGCTGGTCAAATAGTTAGAAATATCGGTAAACATATTTCACCTGACCCACACATCGGGATCGGAGATTAAAAAAAATAAAAATCTTTCACCCTCCTTCCCCCCTTGGGGTACTTTGGGTACGGATGAAGGGTAAGGAGATTTTTGTGATTTTTTCACATATTATTCTCAGCAGAAAAAGTTGATCAAAGAGATAATAAAATTTGTTTTATAGGCGTACGCATAATTTTTTTTTTGGGTGTCTAAAAAATTAAATTCTTTGAAAAAAATCCAAAACATGATGGAAGACTTTGTATAGGGGGTGAGGAGGTTACCCTGAAATTTTGTTGTATTCAGAATTTTTTTTTATTTTGAATTTTTTTATGAGGTCTTATATCTTCAGAAAAGAAACACCTGCGGATAGTTTTTTCTGTCCTGATATTTTCACGAGAACGTAATTTTCAACCTGTCTTGTCAGTCACTCATTATGATTTTTGTTACGTTGGTTACGGACCATGCATTTTTTTGGGCTGATTTTTTTCTAGAACATGGCGTTTCAATTCGGTTTCTGGATGTATCCAGAATGAAAGATGCTTCCGAAAACAAGTGGATTTTCATTTAATTTTCCGCCAGTCGAAATTTACAGGGTGTTTCAGATTTGGGTCACCTTTGAGGAAACCCTCGATCTTGAATGTTCATCTTGAGTTAATTCTCATCTTTAAATCTTCTCATATGAGGTTTCAGATTCAAAATGAGCCTGGGATTTTGAAAATCGGTTGAAGAGGAAGAAAGTTATGACTGCAAAACCAAAAAATTGTTTTTTTGAGATCACTCTGTAAAGAAAAGTGATAAGAATACAATTTTGGAAATGGCCAAAGGTAATAAAATAATCCTTATGCCTCTGCTGTTGAAGTTGAAAAAAACTGTTTTTCTTCATTTGGGATCCTTTTGAAAATTTCGAAATTTTGCACAGTTCCAAAAACATCCTGTAGCAATTTTATGCAAATAACCTCATGTATCGAAGAAGTACGAGATTAATGATGAAGGACTGAGCTAGCGAACAGTGCAAACAGAATTCAAATTTTTCGAAGAAGAAAAAAGTTATTCAAATTTAAACAGGGGCAAAATTTCGGGGTGCGACGTAATTAGTGTGCGTAGTTTAGTTGAATTCATCTCGTATCTCAAAAAATTTGAAATTTACCAAAATAATGAGAAAGTGAGAAACTTATAGTGAACAAATATCAATATATAACGATCTAAATTTCAAAGATCAAGAATAACAAAAATTGCTCAGGCAACATCTCAAAAAAGCGAGAATGGAAATCATGACGGTGAGCTAGAATCAGTGGAAATGAAATTGAAATTGAAGGACAGTGGTTCACAGTTGATGATCTCAATGAAGCTGGCTCAGATGTAGAATATACTAGTGATCGAGAGAGTGAGGAAGGATCATACAACAACGAAGAAGATTATCCAACAACGAGAAAGAATGGAATGGACAAGATCAAGAAAAGAAAGAAATCGAACTTAAGTTCAGAAGAAAAAATAACAACTGGACAGACACAGGAGAGGTAGACATATAAAGTGTGACCCTTTTTTAATGGAAACACCCCCCTAAAATTTGAAGTTGTCAACAGATTTTGATAATTTTTCTTTGAAATGTCAAGTACTAAAAGGTCTACCTTGGGACGAAATTTGAAATGTTTATTCTAATTTTCAGGGCATACTACGATATTTTTTATTAGTAGAAAATCGAGATTTTTTATTAGCGATTTTTTTATTAAAAAATCACTACGCCACTTGATTCAGAGTGCCTCTAAACAGGTGTGACCAAAATTTCATGAAAAAATATTCATTATTAACAAAGCTATGACAACTCAAAAATTCGAAAACTCACACAGCTAACAGTTACAAAAAACACCCTATATCAACAGATATAGCCATGAGAATATTTTTTTATGACTTCTACAATAAAGTGCCGCCAGATAAAAAAAACAAATAGCGTAAATTTTTTTCATGAAAATAACGGAATCACATTCACATAAGTAATTCAACTGATAATGAAGGAAAAAAAATAAATTAACGTAACTAATTTTTTCATGAAATTTTGGTCACACCTGTTTAGAGGCACTCTGAATCAAGTGACGTAGTGATTTTTCCAATAAAAAAATCACTAATAAAAAGTCTCGAAAAGAAAGAAAAAATATCGTAGTATGCCCTGAAAATTGGAATGAACATTTCAAATTTTGTCCCAAGGTAGACCTTTTAGTACTTGACATTTAAAAAAAAAATAAAGAACTAATTAAAATCTGTTTACAACTTCAAATTTTGAGGGGGTGTTTCCATTAAAAATGGGTCACACTGTATACCAATATCAAACCTTTCACCAATATTATGTAATTGGTAGGTTGGAGTATAAAATGAATGAAAATGGATTCATATTTTAGAGTATTTTTGATGAGAGTAGTGAAATTTTCAGATCAGCAGATATTTTATTTTATTGAAAAATATTCTCACATCCAAACTTTGTTTTATTGCAGTTGGCAGTTTGTTGTATAGCGCATTGTAAAAAGAAGAGTTCTCAAAATTTGCGGTTTTGTGGTTGATGAATGATTTTCCACGAACGTACTAGTGATAGTGGATACATCAAAATCAAATGGAAAACATTCACAGTTCGAACCAAATGTAATGTAATCAGGTTACAGATTCAATTCGCAAAAACGTCAGCAATTTTCGAACAGCATTTGGGGATTTGAAAGTTTCCGAAGAATGTACTTACCTAATGAAAAAATTAGGTCCGTATTCGAAAAAAATCAATAATGATTTGGGGGCCAAAGGCCGAAACGTTATATTATCAATTCGATATGGTAATTTTATATACAGGGTGATGCAAATTTCATGGTACACTATTGTCAAATCGGAAACGGAAAGAGATACGAACTAGGTTGAATTGCGAAAAAGATGCAAAATTTAATGGACATCTCGAATATCAAAAGAAATCGAGGATTTCTTACGTAGTTCGTGAAATATTATGGAAAAACTGAAAATCGTCAATTCTTATAGTAATCGATAATTTTTCAACTAGGATTTTGAAATTTGGTATGGTTACTAAAGTTCGCATCCTGAATTCAATGGTGATATGAAAAAAAATCTATAGGCACACTAGATTCGAATATATCGAAGACAACGTTGATATTTCTAAGGGTAGCCATATTGGATTTTCACACCATCGGATGAATCATAAAACTAACAATTCATCGATATATCACACGTATGTTTAATGAAGGAGAACACGAAATAATAGTAAAAATAGAAAGTATCTAGATGCAGCATCAATGCCTCTAGAATCTAGATCATTCATTGTTTTTATGTCATAATAGAACGATACACTAGACAGAAGTTTATAAGTCTTTCTGCACATTAAATTCACGAGCTGATGTGTAATTCCGATTTGATTGTGAAAAATTAATCATCAGAGTCAAGTAAGCTGCTGTCAGAATTACCACTTATTGTCGGATATAATGAATAAATGAATAATTCAACTGTTAACTATAAAAGAGTGATTGATATGCACCTATGTGTACAATCGTTGATTTAGAAATTCGACACCTGTCCTGCCAGCCAAGTAAGGGAAGCAACTGTCACAATGTCCAGTTCTCAGTGCTTGAAATTACATGAAAAAATCAGAACTGTCAATAACTTTCATTTTGCAGTAGAGTTGCTTTCTAGCACCTCAGTCATTGGGTTGCACAGTATTTTTATCACTTTTAGTAAAATTATCTGGATTTGTAAGCCTGGCAGATCTCGCATTAACTTGATATTTCTTATTATTCCTATTATTTCGACTTTTCTATTATTAAACACACAAGTGTGATACATCGATGAATTAGCGATTTCATGATCCATCCGATGATGTGAAAATCCAATATGGCTACCATTAGAAAAATCAAAGTTGGCTTCGATATCTTCGAATCTAGTGTGCATAGATTTTTTTCATATCACCGTTGAATTCAGAATGCAAACTTTAGTAACCATACCAAATTTCAAAATCCTAGCAGCAATAGTTGAAAAGTTATCGATTACTATAAGAATTGATGATTTTCAGTTTTTCCATGATATTTCAGGGACTACATAAGTTATTGTCGATTTCTTTCGATATTCTAGATGGCCATGGAATTGTCCATCTTTTTCGTAATTTCACCTAGTTCGTATCTCTCTCCGTTTCCGATTTGACAATAGTGTACCATGAAATTTGCATTACCCTGTATATAGGTCATGAAAAGTACCGATGACAATTTCGGCTTATTTTTTCTCCGAATGAAGTCAGCAAAAAATTAAATCGAAATCGTAACTTCACCTCTATTTGAAACTTGTTGTATCTCTGGTTTTCAAAATCCCGATGCATATAATAGAATTAGTAACAGCCTGGATATACATCATGAACCTGAAAGTTTTTCAGTTCAGTTATCATTTTAATACTCTGTGAATTCCATTCGAGCCCCAACTTGAATTCCAGGGCAATACTTCCGATCATATAATATGATGGAGATTCAGATATTGAGATTTCATTACTTTATTTTTCGAAATAAGATCCCATTCATTTCATAACCGATTTGGTTGCCTCTTATGGCTTTCTACAAACGATAATGTCCTCAGTAAAGTGTAGTGCTCGTGAAAATCACGGAGAGTAGATAATGAGAATTATGAAAAATCGGGCCATTATAAAATTGTCATGAATGATTTAATTATGGTAAAATTACATGAAACCACAAGTATGTTGACTGAAATTGTAAATATCTCTCCAAGTATTCATCCTCTCTAGCTCCGGATTTTCATTACTGATGAGTCCACTATTCCCAATATTCAAGTAGTGGAGATGATTTTGTTCGACTGGTTTCCACTCAACATTCTGCGAATTGTTTTTTGGTGTAGGATTCCCGTATTTTGCGAAATTGGTCCATAATTCCACACAACGTCTCATCGCTTCACATTCGTCTGCTTCTAATTTCATTCCTGGGATATCTTTTATATTGAAGATATAACCCAAATCATCGGCGTGACACATACCTTGAAATGAAAAATATCATCACTTCCATCCAAAGCTTTGTAATATAGGTATATATAAAATTGGTGTTTCGAAATAGGGTCCAGAGATATATTCAACACATAGTAGATATAATGGATGCATTTGATGTTCCTTCGAAAACTTTTCGTTTTGAGACAGGTATAGAGTTCCGACTAATTTGAATTCAAAAACAGTTCACTTGTTCAAGATAATAGACTTGTTCCACTGAACGTGATTCAACTCAAGTAGGAATTCTGTATAATATTCTCCAACGATATAGTTATGACTAGAACAATTTATTTCAAGCATAACCTATTTATCCTGTTACCAAGATATGAATTCATTGACACTCTAGGTTATATACCCACTATTTACTATAAATCATCATCAACAATTTGCGTTTTTTTAGTTTTCATATAAGTTTATGCTATGCCAAAAGTTTCCTTGTTGACTACTGACCTGGATGTTCTTTCAACTCCTTCAACTGTTTAAGAAAATTTATATTGGTATCCAAGTCCATTCTGTATAGAAAAACGGGGTTTTCAGATGTATTTGCATGTTGTATTGCACTTGCTACAACTCCGGATATGAAGTAGAAATCCGAGGTCAGCTGCAAAAATACAATTTCAAAGCATATATTTCATTTGTTATATTATTCGTAAAAAATTCTGACGGATTATGAGTGTGCATCCATTTTCAACACTTTTTCGAGATATCTCAGTTGTCTATGGGGATAGAGAGTTGCAGTTTTCACATTGTTGAACTACTTTTTTGTGGAACAAAAATTGACGAACTCAGAACTATCGTAGCTCTTTCTGTTTCTGAGATACAGGGCGGAATTGAAAATTTGAAGTTTGTGACCTGCATCAAATATCTTTTCACGTTTCGGAATGAGCTGTCATTATTGAGATATAACCCGAAGGTATGTTTCCTAAATAGAACACCCTGTATATTTTTTATATCTGTATGATATTGTAATAGCCGCTGAAGACCAGCAAGCTCTGCTTCTGTTGTAGACCTCTCGTCCACGTCACTACAGAAACATTTATCACCATTGATTTCATTATTATTTCATAAACCAAATAAATCTGTTGGGGTTTGGGTTAATATCAAATATTGAAATTATAGAAAATATACTTTCGAATATTATTTATTGTTTTCAATAATTTTCATGATGGGCCTTTTTCTTTCACTCACCGAGTATTTGCTATCACTATCTCCTTTCCTGATATAGATATCGGCAAGCTTCTCACAAATTGATTTACTCTCACTACATCCTCTTTCGATATTCATAAAACAAGGAATAAATAGTTCCAAATTGTGCTTCCCATCTTGGAAATGAGGCATATGGAATATTTTATCAGTTGCTGCTATCAATCCTTCATTCGAACAGTATCCGATCATCATAGGTACCTGTTGATAATTTCCAGATTTCAATAGGTCTATGGGGCGCTCTGAGATCAATTCGGTTCCATTAGATTTTTCTATGACCGGACCAATTACACCCAGTCCCGATTCTTGCGACTGAAAAAAAAATTGTTATCACGATTTAAAAATTGCAGTTTAAATAAACAAGTATATATGCAAGTATCCTCAGCTATTAAGGCATCACCATCATCATGATGATAATAGTGAGGAGGTCATTTGAAGTTGATTGGATGTATGTAAGATTTATCCATATTACGTTGAGGATGATTTTACCATTGTAAGTCCTTATGATTTTACTATGAAGTCCAGGCGTTTTCGAAACGCGAAGTATAGCTCCCCACCCTGGTAGCGTTTCTCGAGAAATCCACGAACAAGTGAAAAGGGGTTATTAGAATTATGTCGAGTCTCACCAATGATGGTGCCTACTTCGCTTTCCGAAAAAGCCTGCACTATATTTCACTTGTATTCTGTAGTCTGGACCTATGCATCAACTTCCGATATTGATAATTGATATCAAAAAAATGATATCCCATATGGATAGATTAAAATCTCACTTGCTATATATTTCTTCGAGTAATGATGATATTATCAAAAGATTGATCATCAAGACAAATATTTATCAATAATATTTTGAAATATAGAGACTATACCGGGTGTCCACGTAAGGTGGCTCGCCCCTATAACTTTTTTGTTCTCAGAGTTAATGGAATACATTTGGTGAATCAGTTCAATGCATACAACTGCATCTTTTAACAAGTAAGTCAACTTAATGCAAATCCCGGATTCACCGAGAGTGACATAAATTTTAGATTTTCAAAAATGGGACACCTGGCATATTTTCAGTTTTTTATCGAAAGATTAATTACATTCCAATAGAGTGCAGTATCGAATTAATCGTTATACAATGCTCTTTTTTTTTAACCCTACTAACCATCATGTTGACATTTGGGAAAAAAAATAGTAATAGAATTTTAATATCAAAGGTCAGATAGCTGAAACATTTTGATCGAAAACAGTGGAGTTGTATTTTCACAAACATTTCAGGACAGTCAATTTTTATTTCAACGTATCCAGAGCCTTTTGAATTGAAAAAAAAACTAAAAAAAGCATGTATTCTAAATGTCATATGGAGACAAAAAATTGAAAATAAACCAGGAGTCGTATTCAAAAATCGAAAGGTAGATATATAGATAGATTTAACAACGTCACATTACATATATGTTGCAAGTCAGGTGGATGATACAATATCGATAAAAAAAGGAAAAGCAGTAAAGATAATACAACATCAATCGAATATTACAATACAACAGAAATATGTAGAAAATATAAAAACTGTGATTGAACAGGGATTTACAGTTTGATGTTATATCAAATAATCAAACCAGTGATCGAAAGATGCATAATACTTATATAACGTTAAGAAAAGGTTGAATTCATATCTCAGTACTGTAGAAACAACTTTCATGGAATAACATATTTTATTTTTGATTTTGAATGAGTGGAAATTGAGCGACTTGTAATCATCTGGTAAATGACAATAAAAATTGACATTCATTGTCATAGGTGGTATGAGCAGATTTTAGTTTCGTGTTCCATGATCATGGAAATCCAAATATCTTGTGAGGTCAGATTTATTTTCATGTATTTTTAATAGGGTGATGAACAATGAGAGTGAGGGTGAGACACCAATCTTCCTAAATAGCGGCCAATGTTCCCTGTAGTCAGCAATCAATATTATTCTAATCTTTTTCTGTAATAAGAATCCTCTCATAGAATGAGGTGAGTTCCCCCATAAGAAAAGCCCATAATTTATATGAGAGTGGAACAAGGCAAAGTATGCACTCTTCAATGCATTGAGATCTAAGAATTTACTTAGTTGCCAAGGGCAAATATATTTTTATATATTTTTTTTTTCGATAGCTCTTTTACGTGACCTGTCCAGGTTGAATTCACAAGCAAGTAGCAAGCTCAAGCAAGTAGTTCACCATTTCGACTATTTTCAACAGTGTTGGTACAAAAAAATTAAGTCCTGTGTTTTTGTCTTCACTTAATTCCAATTGACTGGCTGAGAACCATTCAGTAGGATGTTGAGATAGTTGTATCGTCAGCAAAGAGTACCTACACATTTGTATGGTAACATGGTTTAGCTGAAATCATTAGTGTGAATCAAGAATAAAACCGGCCCTAGAACTGATCCCGGAAGGACACCATGTTTGACAATTTTGTTGGGAGAAAATTCATTAATAATAATAATAATAATTTTATTGCACTATATGAAATGAAACAATCATAAGCCAGTCAGACAGAAAATTTTGCTAATATACATTGCTGAGAAATATTTCGTTAATGATATGAAGCTAAAAGGTATGTCTTAAATAGTTTCCGAGTTCATATGGCTCCAAGTCGATGAGAGAATCTAATAGCCATCTTTTGATTTTATTGAAATTACTCTCAATTTTTATCGGTTCTGGAAGATGGTTGAAAAAGTAAATGGCAGCGAGAAGGGCACTCTGTTCGATCTTAGACAGATGATGAGTAGGTGTATTGTAGTTGTTTATTCGTCTTGTGTTGTATGCTCCTGATGTCTTATATCGATCAAAGTAATTTTTGTGTTTGAAGATGAACTTTATACATTCATAAACATATAGTGCTGGAATAGTTAATAGTTTCATTTTTTTGAAGTGGCCCCTTACATGATTCAAAATATCCCAATTGATTCATGATGCGGATGGCTCGCTTTTGTATTTTGAATACCCTGTGTGCTTCTGTAGTGCCGCCCCATAATATTATACCATTACTGGCGCGGGAATAAAAATTCGCATAGTAAAATGATTTTGATATGCTCGTGTTGCAGTTTGAAGTTAGCACTCTCAAGTCATAGCATACTGTACTGAGCTTCTTTGATAAAAAGTCTATATGATGGTCATATTTCAGAGTTTCATCCCAAGTTTTATACCAAGAATACGGCTTGTGTATCGAATAATTCGAATTATTTGGAACCAATATAGCGAATGAGGTACCAGTAATTTCTCCGTAATTTCAAATACCGTAAATGCTCTCCCAATCGTTGCAACCATCTTCGGAACTCTATCGTATTCAGATCGAATGGTGAAATATTGAAAGAAGTTTGTATTGACATCTCCGCCATAACTGTAGTTTTACGTATATAGAATTATGTAATGATGCGCAGGTCATAGGGACGATAGAAAATGTTGAGACAGCTTCGCCCAAAAAATATTTTTTCAACCCCGATTAAATAACCATCATTTTCAGTTATTGTACGATTCGTCCGCTCTGTTACACTATTTTAGTGTATGCGGCACAGTAAAATGGAAAGTTATGCCTCTTTGAACACAATATTATTTGAATTAAATTCCTTCCCATTGAACATACAAGTGTGATACATTGATGAATTGGTAATTTTATGTTCTATTCGATGGTGTGAAAATCCAATATATAAAAATACTTTCAGAAATATCAAAGTTGGCTTCGATATCTTCGAATCCGAGTTCGAATCTAGTATGCCTAGATTTCGTTTACATCACCGTTGAATTCAGCATGCCAACCAACTTATATAAACCAAATTTCATAAACCTAGCAGCAATAGTTGAAAAGTTATCGATTACCATAAGAATCGACGAGTTTCAGGAAATACGTAAGACATCCTTGATTTCTTTGGATATTTAAAATGGTCACGAAATTGCGCATATTATTCATAATTCAACCTTGTTCGTATCTCTCTCCGTTTTCGATTCATCAACACCGAAGGTACCATGAAATTAATACCATGTGCAGTGGCTTGTTGAGACTATAAAATACTGCATCGTTTATGTCTATCGCTGGTCTAGTCGGTCATGCCTGGAATTATTTTTTCGATCAAAAATGGCCCCACGACTAACGAAGTCCATAATTAATCATTATATAATGCAACTTGATTTATTTCCAATTTCTTAAATTCTAAAAACTTCAACTTTTGGATGAAGCCCTCATTATTTACCGACCTACTTCGAACCACAAAGGATGTCAAACATCTACTCGGTCGAAAATGTCCCAAGCAATATTCGAGGAACAAAGAACGGTTATTGAAAAAAATATTCAAAAAAGAAGTTACTCTCCATGTTACGAAATGACTACCAAGAAAACAAAAAGAAAGGAATCTCCGAGAATGAATTCGAATAGTTAGGTCAGATTCATGAGAAAACATGTTTTCCGCAAATCGCTAGGAAATTTTGACATTCCTGTCAAAATTTCTTGAAGAAAAAGTCAGGACTTCCTTACTGTGAGGAAATGTCATTTCCTTACTGTAAGGAAATTATATTTCCGTACAGTTGTTAGTGTTCTACATAAATGATTAAAAACACGACTTGCGCCTCGACTTAGCAATCTTCACAGTCGCCCAGGAATGTTAAGCTTTTCCTACCCGGTAAACAATGTACTATTCATTAAATTATTGCTACGGTGCATATTGCATTCAGAATTCGTGTATTGTCGTGAAATACCTCGTTTTCAGTGAATTTGAGTTAATATAGGAGATACTGACAGCAAGTCAAAAATATTTATTTTACACTGACAAGTTATTTGTCTTAACAACAGTAACAATGTGAACATACAAAGGGATAATTAACATGATTCTTGCTATTTGCAACATTCTCCCCCGCGATGCTAACTCATTCTTTGTTAGCACATACATTCAGGCGATGCAATTTTCTTGCGGGACGCTTGAAGACGCCATTCGAAGTACGGATGTCTGCTATCCTCACAATGCCATCGGCGCCTTCGTAGATCTTCTCGACTATTCCAATCGGCCAAGCACCTCGGGGCATATTGTTATCGTTGATGACTACCCATTCACCAATTCGTAAATTGGGTTGACTTTTATTCCATTTTTGACGATTGATCAAGGTGGGAATATATTCACGAAGCCAACGTTTCCAGAATATATCTGCCAGGTATTGTGATACTCTCCATTGTTTTTTCAGTATCAAATCCTTCTCATTAAATACTCCAAGTGTAATAACTGTTGAAGATTGTCCCATGAGAATATCATTTGGTGAAATGCTCATTAAATCTTGGGAATCTTCAGAAACATGTGTCAGCGGTCGACTATTGATAATATATTCTACCTCAGTAAATAATGTTTGTGAAACTTCTTCTTTGGGATGCCTTTCTCTCATAATTGCCATGAGAACCCTTTTGAAACATCCTATAAGTCGTTCCCAGCATATGAGGAGCAGAGGGAGGATTGAATTTCCAGTCGATGCCCCTACTCGCCATATTATCAGCCACAGCATTCATTTCTAAATCTTCTAGAGCTTCTGAAAGTTCTCGATTCGCTCCATGGAAATTTGTTCCGTTATCAGACCAAAAAACCTGAACTGCTCCATACGTCTTGCGAGAAATCTTCGTATTGCCATTATGCAGGAATCCGTTTCCAAAGAATGGGCAATCTCAACATGAATCGCCCTCATGGTTAAGCAGGTAAATAATACGCCGTAACGTTTCTCGATTCTTCTTCCGATTTTCACTTGGAACGGACCGAAATAATCAACACCAGTTGCTGAAAATGGTTTTTGACTCATCATTAATCGTTCTCGAGGTAAAAGTCCCATTTTTGGTTGTACTTGAGGTGCAGATTGTCTTCGACAATCCATACATTGCTTAACAACTTTTTTCACAGTTCTGCGAATTCGGGGTATCCAAAATGTCTTCCTTAGTTCATTTATGAGTGTTTCAATACCCCGATGAGCATTCTTTCTATGATGATGCATAATCATTTTTCGTGTATATATATGTTCACCAGCCAATATGACAGGTTCTTTTTGTATGATAGAGGTATTTTCAATCTTCACTATTCTACTAGATATCCTCAATATCTCATCATTATCTAAAAAAATTGACAGTTTATGAAGCCTTCCATTCCTGTTGGGTACGCTATTTTTAATATTCATTTTGTCTGTCGCAAAACAGGATTCTTGAACTACTTTCCACCAATAACACTCGCTCCATTCCAATTCATTCTTTGTCAAATATACCGTCAGCTGTCTGTTCTGATTAATTAATCTCAGATTCAATATAAATCGATTGACTCTCGCAGTTATTCTGATAAGTTTCAACCAGGAATAGTGAAACTTTATTGGTATAATCTCTGGGTCAGATATGACTGTCATCACTAGTTCGCCCAGGTTTTCATTTTTTCGAATTCTTTCGGAATTTTAGGCCAATTACTTTCAGGTTCATGAAGAAAATTGGGACCTCTGAATTTTCATAACTGGTCATATTTCTGGCCGTGTCTCTGGTGCAAATATCAACAACGTTTTGGTTTGTTGGAACCCATTTCCATTGATTGATGCTACTCAGTTCTAAAATTTCACTCACTCGTGTGGACATATAGTTAGGAAGTTTTTTATCATTTCTGAGCCAACTTAGAACTATTCGAGAGTCCGACCAATAGAATTTATTATCAATTCTGAGTTCCAAATATCTAGCAACTTCTGCACAAAGTCTTGCTCCCAAAACTGCAGCTAAAAGTTCGAGTTTTGGTATGGTCAAATATTTGACAGTTGTGGAATTTTTGATTGGTACAACCCTTGCTTTGGAAGCTACTAATATAACTTCTACAGAGGTTTCAGAGCTGAATCGAAGGAAAATTGCACTAGTATATGCATCTTCACTGGCATCAGAAAAAACATGAATTTGAATGGATGAAAACTCTCTTCTTCTAGGCGAGTAACATCGCGGAATTTCGATATTCATTGCATCGTTTAATTCTTTGAGCCATAATTGCCATTTTTTAAACATATTTTCGCTAATGAAATCATCCCATCCAATACCTGAGCGCCAAATATTTTGTAAGAGTATTCTAATTTTTATACTGATTGGAGATAATGAACCAATAGGATCGTATACAGACAATACTTGGCGTTTAGTTGGAATTTTCAAACCTTTGATGATTTCGTCGGAAACTTTATGAAATTCCAATCTGAAGTGAAAACAATCTTTTGTTGAATTCCAAATCATCCCGAGAATTTTTTCATCTTTTGTTTGCATATTGATTTCTGTACTCAATTGATTTGCTAAAAGATGGTTTGGTATTCCCCGAATGACCTTTTCAGAATTTGATATAAAGTTCCTGATTTCAAAGCCACCCTGCCCACGAATGCGAATTACTTCGTTTACTAATTTGATAGCATCTTCCTCATTATCAGCGCCATCTAAGCAGTCATCAACGTAATGATTTTCTTTGATGGCTTTTACTGCTCGAGGATAAGAATTGAAATATAAATCTGCATTGTAGTTTTTAACAAATTGAGCCAGAAAAGGAGATGATGTTGTTCCAAAAAGCATAGCAACCATTCTGTATGCTTTAGGAGGAATAGTTTTATCAAAATCTCGCCAAAGGAAACATTGTGCATAGGTATCTCCATCGGCTATTCTCACTCTATTGAACATTTCGCGGATATCACCTACAAATGCGATTCTATGGGTTCTAAATTTCAATAATAAACCAAAAATGGAAGTGAGCCAGTCAGGTCCTGTGTGCAAGAAATCATTTAAGGAACTTCCTTGTGATTTAGCTGCTGCATCGAACACAATTCTTACCTTCTCAGGTTTGTTCAGATTCTGCACCGGAAAATGGGGCAGAAACCAAATTTTCTCAGCTGTCTCGACTTGTATTTGTGTAACTGGAATAGCATATTCTTTGTTCAATAATTTTTGTATTTCGGCTTTATAAGCTTCAGCGAAACTTTCATGTTTCAACAAACTATTTTCAAGACAGAACAACCTTCGCATTGCCAACCTCTTCGATTCTGGAAGCTTATCAGATACTTCAATTTTCCAAGGAAGTTTGATTTGATATTGACCATTATGGAATTTTATAGAATCTTTTGCAATAGTAAGGGCTCTTTCGTCATCTAATGATTTTTGTTTGTCTTGTTTTGCAACTGCTACACCGAAATTATCCAATGTCATATAACTCTTGACTAAATCATGTAAAGTTTCGTCTGCTTCTTGACAACAAATGAAAGATGATTCTGTACAACTAATTTTTTCTTTAGAACCACTGATTGGACCATGTAATGTCCAACCAATTTTTGTTTTTGACAGAATAGGCGTTTTTGGATGTGGTTGGATAACTTGTCTTGAAACAATTAGATGTACATTATTTTGACCTATCAGCAAACTAGGTTTTTCTTTGATTTCTAAATCGGAAGTTACATGTTGAACAAATGGAAATTTTTTTGCTAATTTTTCAAAGTCGTATATTTGATGGGGCAATTCTAGATTCTCCACAGTTCTTATGTTTGTCAGTTTATGGAATTTGGAAGAATTTTTTCCTGCAATTTCTGCCTGAACAGTTTGGGACTGATTAATATGTCGTTAATTACCTCGTTTTCAGTGAATTTGAGTTAATATAGGAGATACTGACAGCAAGTCAAAAATATTTATTTTACACTGACAAGTTATTTGTCTTAACAACAGTAACAATGTGAACATACAAAGGGATAATTAACATGATTCTTGCTATTTGCAACATTCTCCTCCGCGATGCTAACTCATTCTTTGTTAGCACATACATTCAGGCGATGCAATTTTCTTGCGGGACGCTTGAAGATGCCATTCGAAGTACGGATGTCTGCTATCCTCACAATGCCATCGGCGCCTTCGTAGATCTTCTCGACTATTCCAATCGGCCAAGCACCTCGGGGCATATTGTTATCGTTGATGACTACCAAACATGTATGTTTGAAAAAAAGGGTCAAAGTCATATGATGACACCCTTCATATTCATCGGTTATGTGTATATGTGTATGTAGTGAAATACAAATGAAGATATGTGTTGGTATATTTTAAAATATTCTCATCTTACCTCGATGAATTTGTTCTGTTCAACTAAAATTTTTTCAATTGGAATACTTTCCAAATACTGCAAGGCATCTTTCTCATCAATCGCATCTTTCCCCATAAATTTAACGAATTCTAACACAGAATGTCTCGTTTGTGCCCATGGATTCAAAGCACTGCCGCTCTGCAAAATTGCCTTGTGGAAAAGACCTAAAAAATATTATTAACAGGGTAATTACTTGAAAAAAATTATAACTGGAGATATCGGATATTGAATTACGACTGGACCAACAAAAATTAATTGATATTTGGGTATGCAGTCTGTGGCTAGAAAAAGTACAACTATTGATTTTGTTCAAGCTTCCGAGTCTTTAATTACTCTTCATCAAGAACTCTACAATATCACCATTGAAAATATTGAGAATATTGTTTTGATAGGTAAATAAGAATATTTTATATTAATTAGATTTTTTGATCGTTGCGAGTGACAAACCAATGATAAAATAATGGGAGTGTCTAGGGGCCTGGCGCCCGGATTCCATACCCAAGTATTTTTTATTGTACCGGACGCCCTGATTTCAGAAATTAATATTTATTTGACTGGGCGCTTGGTTTTTCTGTAAAATAAATGAAAACGCTATCGCGCTATATTTATACAAAGAGACTTGCCTGACCAAACGTACTAATCTATCAGTGAGGGCAGGGATCACTATTTCCAGTAAATTTTTGAGAAAGGAAAATTTGAAAAAAATTTTGGGCGCGCTATATTAATACACCTATCAGTGATGGGCCTTGTTTATAATTTCCAGTGGATTCTTGAAAAAATAAAATTCTTAAAAAAAAAAAGAAGAAAACATGACCCAGACGATGACCCAGACGATTGAATGATTATTACCAGCGGTTCTTTCTATCAACAACTGGGCGCCTGAAAAATTCATATTTATATCTAGAATCTGGGCGTCCAGTCGAATAAATGTTTCCAGGTGCATGGTCATTTGAAGTCGGAATCCGGACGTTAGATTGAAAAAAATATCAGACTGGGATTGAACCCGGGTCGCCTACCTGTAAATCTAGGTTTTGTTTTTATTTATATATAGCTATAATTATAGTATATTCCATTTTGCTTCTTGCAAGAAAAGAACGAACCTCTTGGCGGTTGACCTAGCTCAACTTATTCTTCTATCAATGTAAACATAAATTACAGATTCTTATATTACAATGCAGTACGATCTAGATAGTCACTATAACTGCTTACGGTCAAAAACTATCGGTGAATTGGGATTTAAGAAGCAAAACTTCCAGTGAAATCTCTCTCGAAGAAGGTGCTAAATTGTTACAGAATTCAAAGCAGAAATTATATATTATATATTTTAATAGTGTTGTTATGTAACAGGGCGCATTTGTAAGACGGCCTTATTATCAATATATGGATTATTATTGTATATATATAGGTATAGGAATAATTTCAACATGAGAAATCATTTCAATATCCATTCGATACTCACGGTCCGATACTGAAGTTCTCACGATTCAAAACCAAGATGCATTCATTAATAATAATAATAATATAATCTTTATTGCTTCCTTTGATATACAATCAACTAGCAAGGGTTTTCATCACATAGAGCGTTGATATATATTATAGAATAATGAAAAACGAAAAAAAAACATGTAAAGAAGTAAATGATGAATAATTACAACCTGAGGAAAGAAAAACGAAGGAAACAAAGTTGCCTATATGCTAATAATTAATTATCCAATCGATGAGTAGACACAGAGATTATTTATTATTTATTTTTGAGGTGGTGGGTGCTCGAATCATTTAATAACATAATGAATCCATCCAAGTTCTGCAGGTCATTTATTTCTAGATTTCTGATACCTCCGTACAAACTGCAGTGCAACACGATAAACTCAATAGTCTCTAGCTGTCTGGAATTACACATCGTACAGATTTCGTATTGGTTCATTATATGGTAGCAGCCTTTATAAGCGAAGTTAACTCTAGATTTTGAAGAGAGCCGGATTTGACAAAAAATTCTTATCAACGATATGGGAAGTTTGCCGAAAAGATAATTGGCAGGCCTAGTACTAATAGAGATGCAATTGAAGATAGTACAGTATTCAGTCGTGCTCAGTTTAGACAAATCCTTGTTGAATAATCTATCTCGATGCACACAGTATTCCATTAATATTTCTTGACAGATCTTCATATGCATATAATAGTAACAATAAGTCATTGGAATTATCGATGTTTATACCTGTTGCACCAGATTCCCTTAGTAAGAGTTCAATATCGGCAGTAAAAAAAGAAAATAAAACGGGGCTCAAGGGTTCACTCTGTAAGACTCCTTCATTGATATCGAATGGTTTGGAGAAGTAATTATTAACTTTTGTCTGAAATTTCGCATTTTCCTACAGGCATTAGATTAAACGAATTATTTTAGCACTCACTCCTGATCCTAAAAGTTTGTCCCAAAGAAGAGTATGATTCACTGAATCAAATGCTCGCTTTAGGTCTATGAAAGCGGCAAAGACTTTTCCACCTTTGCGATGTTAATGGATTTGTATGCAGCCTCTGAGCGCGAAAATATTGTCGATTCAGCTGCGTGTTTTCCTGAAGCCGTTCTGTCATTCTGGTATACTATTTGTATCGGCAGCCCAGTTATTCAGACGGTTCAGAATAATCATGGAGAATAACTTTACGATTGAATTTATACAAGCTATACCTCTATAATTTTGAGGATCATCAGCCCTTCTTGTGCAACATCGTCAGAGAGACAGAAGACCATGCTTTTGGGAGAGTTTCGGCATCGAGAGTTACGTTAAACAAACTACAGAAATAGAGCCTCCAATTTTGAGGAACGTATTTATAGATTTTGAAACTAATGCCATCAAGTCCTAGAGCTTAAGATGAGAATTTTTATTCTTCAATGCTATTATTTCAGTATTACATTTATTGATCTGTTCTGACTGAGCTGAAAGAATTTTTGATACTTCAGCGATATTGGTTTGTCAGCTAGTAATATTAGTACTGCATTCTGAAACTGACTGTGTTAACTTCGTCAGCTGAGACATAATCGCATCGAAATGAGTTATATTCAGGAGGGTGGTTTGGTTCGGAATACCGCCTGATGGGATGCGTTTCTCAATACAATTCTCGCAGGTCCAGTCACGCGTGTTTCCGCTATCAGCGGTGATACCAACACACCGCGGGCCAGTACGAAGCATACTGAACACCTGGAGTCTGGACCCTGGACCTGATCGACTTCTGCGAGCAGGCATCTATTTCACCACGACAAATGAGCAGGGCCGTCGAGAGCTACAGCGGGCCCTGGGGCACCATTAGGGCCCGGGCCCATGCACTTGTATACATATTATATTATTAATTTGCTAAAGTTCAATATACAATCGTGCCAAATAAAAACTATTTGAAACAACACATTACTTTATAAATGGATAGCGAAAAAAAAAAATTGAAATTCCTTCACGAAGAGAACTTGCGGGTTTTTTATCTCCAAAAGCGGATATCACAGAATCGAAATTTATAGTTGAATAGCGAATGAATAAAATTCCAATGCCAGAGGTTTCATAAGGTTGGTGAGGCTATCCTGACACGAGCGAGAAGGCTACACAAGAATGTTCACCTCCCGCAACATGGAATGGTACAACATATTAAGAAACAAATAAAAATATTAGAAAATATAGCTTTTAGTTATAAGTTGTGAAGTTTGTTCAAACTGAAGGTAAGGGATCAGTTCCTAGGTGTGCACCGTGTATATAGCATTTAGGTCCAAAATTTCATCGCATACTTCAAGAAGAAACTTAAATTCATTTCAAGGCATCAAATCATATGGTCCTTTTTCCAAGAAGACATAATTCAATAAACTTTGCTTGAAGTGAGTTTCGGTATTGAAATTCGGAGTTTCTTCATACGACTCATCAGTTAAGTCATGTCGGTTTCGAAGTTATCTCCACTTATTTGGCAACAGTTTTACATTCTTGTATTATCACTTCCCACTGAATCCTCCAATATTTAAGTTCGTCTATCAAATTCCTTATATTTCTTTATTTTTATCCAACACATAGGTATCTTGCTTGCAAAATAAAACTTCGATAATTAATTGTGGTTAAAAACTTCAAACAGAAGAATTTAGATAAAACTGAAATAATCCATGTAAGTTTTAATTTTCCTGCTGATATCAGCTTTAGTTTCAGGAGTTAAATGCTTTAATAACACCAACTGCTTTTCAAAATTTCTGATATCGGAAATATAGGCTGCAAACTCCTTGATGGGCCTCGGGCCCCGGCTGACCCCCCCTATCATCGGCCCTGCAAATGAGACAGGGCATATTTGTGTCGTTAGCCTTAACCGGTAGATAAGATATATAATGATAACAAATATGACCTCGATATACGAGTAGATAATAGGCTTTTTCGACGTAAATACAACTTTCCTAGTTCAGTATAGACTTACATGCAGGAAACTAAGGTATACAGGTTGCAGATATTTTAATTGATGTACTTTTATTCTTTAAAATGTTATAAACACGACAGAGCGTTATCAACGATACACACTCGACGGTAGGTCACCGCAAACTCTAGGAGGCATTCATTAAGGCATCTATGTATTTATTTATTCATCTACAAAGGAGGAGTACAAGCGGAAATAAGATTTTTAAAAGAGTATTCACAAATTTCATAAATAGGTATTTCAGTTGAGAAATATAAAGATCGAATAGTGGGTATGCAATTATCTAACTTTGAACCAAACACATGGTGATAGTAAGTACAACATTGAAAGTGATAGAAAAGAGTAATTAAAAAATTAATAGGTAGTTACAAAAACGAATAATTATGTTTACACTTTGTGACTACAAAATTGATAGAATGTCGAAATCGGTGCTAAGGGCACAGATTCTAAGGGTATTATAGTTCTCCAACATTATATTGTCTGAGATGTCTGCCTGGTATGTGGAAGTTCAGGTGAATGTCTGGACAGTCGAATTATTGAGTAACATAGAGGAAAACTATTTCAGAAATATTTTGGAGTAATATATTATATGGCAATTATTCTCAGACATTGTCGCCTTTCAATCAGAGCCGTCATATGCTCAGATAAATGATTCGGTTAGTTTAGCATTACTTACACAGTAGAAAAGTCAGGATGAGACGATCATACACAGGGTGCAAGTTATGCATTTTTGATACGAAATGAATTTCACCAACGTAACAAGATAAGCATCAATTTGAAAAATCGAGCAGAGATCAAAAGTGGTGAGTCTCAGGATTTTGAGTCGTGCAGAAGGAGTCGGTTCCGTGGAATAACCCACAAGTGTTTCAGTTGATGTTTTTTTGTTATATTTGTTGGGAAATAAATTTGATATTAGGAAAGACCGAGAAGTAAATTTCAACATGGAAAAGAGGATCGGAAATTGAGGTCTTTTTGGAGAATTTTTTTATAATGCGGACGCGGTGCGGTACTGAGGTTTTCAATATTGAGACGGAAAATGATGGAATTCCGGAAGTTTCTGGTTAAACGACCAATCGAAAGGAGTATACAGAAGTACAAATAATGTGTTTCATGCTTCGTGAACCCACATTCGTTTTTTGCGACGATTTCTATAATATTTTGTGGGTAAGTTTGGCACCTTCAGATGGTTTTCAAGAATGTTTTGCTCTCTCACCTGGACACCAAAATTTTTTTGTCGGAATTTCAAAAATTGTACCTTTTCGCCATGAAACTCTCTATATATTTTTTTTAACTTTCGACTGCACGAGATAAAAACCTATAATGTTTGTGGAGGAACATCGTGCAAGCCAGTTTAAGGATATTGGACTTGACACTTAAGGGGTGGCTAGCATGTATTCGTCTGATCTGCCTGCTAGAAATCACTCGGCCATTAAAGGGTTACCTATCTTGAGTAGTGTTTAAAGTGTGAAAGAAAAGCTACACACACGGAAATGTGTGGCTTCCAACCTTCGTCACCGACTGTCGGCCGACACACGGATTAGGCCCGACCTTAATTCTGGGTGAATTATAGCACAGATTAGAAAACCTTACAGATGAGACACTGCGCCTATTTTGTTTGATGTACCGACATCCGTTTTCATTGACCTTGGGCCTTTGAATTTTGCGCGTCGCAGTTGCCGGATAGTCGTTGTCACCACTGAAACTACTGATGTGCAATGTTGCCATTTTAGTAATGCATAATGAACACCAATATGAAAGATCTGTGATAAAAGGTTACCTACTTGTGAGTGATTCATTATGAACAAGTTGTCATCAGAAATTAGTGCCTATTAGGACAAAGATGGATTCTGAATGAATTTTACGATGGAATTGGAATATTCTGAATGTATTTTGAATTTATTGTTTACAGAAGAAATGAAACACGATTCAATTGTCTAATAAACGATCAGAATCTGAATTCGTCAACTTGAAATGTGATATAGCAGTATAGGTATAGCAAAAATGGTGATATTCCCATCAAATAAAAAAGTTTGATCGAAGACAATAATATCACTCAATATAAGTACTCACAGTATTTCGTCCTTTGGAAAACAATGTAATTTGATATTACCCGATTTATATACACAGTAATGATTGCCAATGAACAAACATATTATTGTACCTGATTCACATTCCAGATAATTAAGGTATATATCTATGATCACAGGTTGTTCAATTTGTGCTGTGATGATCCTCGGAACCTTTATAACTTCTCCTTTTGAATTATTTATGGAAAATATGTTATACATTGTGGAAACATAAACCCATTCGAAATATTGGATCGCGAATCGTGTAAAACGAAAACATATGTAACATAACCAACAAAATGATGACTACAATGTATTCGATGTAAACAAAACATGCGATCAATATTTTAGCGCCTGCGCATATCTATGACTGAACCTTTAAATCTTGCGCTTTCGACATCTCTCTCTAATTTTATTCGATGTGTCTTATTTGTAAGATTTATAGTGCGTCTTCGGGAGATTCAAATTAGGACAAGAAGTGTCTTTTGGTGTGGTCTCGACTGGCGGAGAAAATTAGCCGTCACCTTCCATAGAGCCAGAAAATTGAATGACGAAGGGTGAGAAAACATTGATATTTCGTTACATCCTTTAATTATAACTGATATCCTATCACTGATAGATTTCGTGAGTGAACTTCAGTTTCGCTTGTTGCTTTGACTGAATATAATCGCAGTTAGGTTTATGTATACCACATTTCACTCTCTTATCTTTATATTTATATTTATTGATTTTGGTAATTTAATTTCACTTTGCGATCACAGAAACTATAGATGAGTTTTATCGGATTCATTTGATGATTTCTATAGACTCATTTCATTGAGTTTCATTTTGTTTCTCTTTCTTATTTAGTTGGATATATTTAATTGATTACCATTACGTATTATTGATGGTTACTAAACTAGCAGGAATAGCTGGGGAGGGGGTGAAATTAGATTCCTTCTCATTTGTGCAAGCGAACAGAATATATGGAAGAGAAAATCCTAGGAAAATCTAGCATTAATCAGCCTAGACGGCCCACGCTCAGTTGAGAACTTGAGTGATCAATTGAAAAAAACATAGAGAGGAAAGTTTGGAGCACAAACTAACGTAGTTTTGTTACAAATGGTGACATCAGTGATGGATATTTCAATGCATCGTGGGTAGATGTTACAGTAATCTGTATCTTCCGAGGTGAATAATGATGATGAATATATGTAGATAATCATGCAGTTCAGTGTGATTTTTTCAATAATCAACATCATTTCTGTGTCTGCAGGGTAAGAGGTATTATATGCAAGAAGCTGATTTTTAGAAACCGAAATTTTTTGTGTTTAGAAACGAATAGTGTTATCGATGTCATCTCGAAAATATCTGAAGTGAGAATTCAACTATACGGGACAAGCCCATTGATGTTTCATAAACTAAGATATACTCTGAAAAATGGAGGATTGAGAAATTCGAAAGTGGAGAAGAACATGACAAAGGATTATGAGAATTGGAAAAATTACGAAATCAAAATATGATTTTTGCTGAGGCCCCATCCATGCATCCTACCCCTGATGGAAGCTTCAATATTTGGATAAATATTGTGAGACGTTTCGTACCGACCTAGTACAACTGATGAGACTACAAATGAAAACTATTAGAGCAGTATAGTGTTATGAAGTACTATATAGTGAGTAGTTTACAGTCGGATAGTGCTAGATGAATATTCGTACAATTTATACCTGATATGTTATAAACAACACTTCCACTCGCACCGTCAACTATTTATTAACTCTGTTTACCTATTTGATGAATTGCTTGATAGAATTGAGTTGTTGTCTTAATTTATACACTCATCATATTTTTACTTCTGCCTAAATAGTATAACAACCATGTGTATGAATCAAACAAGAGGGATAAGTCACATATAGTATCAGGTGTGGAGTGAGAATATTCAGAAGCTATTATCACCTCATTAGTCACAGGAGTGACAAAATTGTAGACATGAGTCCCCAAATGTGATGAATAATGACTAAATCTGAACTGCTCTCAGGAGAATGAGGTTTCCCTATTATTAGATAATCACGATTCTATTATTTGTCCGTGAAATGTATATTGTATTGCATAGCCAAGTAAGTCGTTATTTTATTTCCCGCCTCATTGTACGCATGAATTGCAACCCTTAGACCAGTCAGTTTATGGTCCATTGAAAGAATCTGTTTATGCCCAATGAGCAAGACTATGTTGACATATGACATACCGAGCATTGTAAGAGATGCATTGTTGAAATATGTGACTTCTGATATTTTGAGCGATTTCAAGACTACAGGAATATACACGTTGGATATTTCGAAATATTACTCATTCGGAATATATTACAGAACGATTCAGAAGGAAACAGAAGCTCAATAACGTCCACTCGAAATGTTGAAATCTAGAACAAAGCATCAACCTCTTGCAGAAAATCAAGCCCAAAATCCATTTATCCCAAGAAATGAGCTGATATATGGACAGAAAAAAAAGAAAGAGTGTTGTATGGACTGACACGCCAGTAGGGATGGCGGCAGCTCCGAATACCCCCACCCCTCCACTTTTCCATTTCGAGTGGGACGGTTTGGACCATCCCCACTCCTCAGACCGTGCAGCGGTATGGACCATACCCGCCCCTCCACTTTTCCATTTCAAGTGCGGACCATACCCTCCCCTCCACTTTTCCATTTCACGTGCGGAACATTCCCCCTCCTCCCCGCCGTCCAAGCAGACCCCGCGCCCCACAGGCGGGAAATTCAAATTACGTTACCAAAATATCACGATCAGGCTGAAACCAGCACGCAAATGAAAACGCCCTGAAAACGACTCCTGATATTGAGCAACTCGCTTTCCTATGCCTGATATCGTAGTATATTATGCCAGCAAGGTCACAACTCTCGATTCACGAAACGCGCAAACCGTGCTAATTAGTACAGGAAGCAATGGTTACCATACTGATATCAGCTGCAACTATACAGAGTGTACGAAAATTTATGCATTGTCACCTAACAACATACAGAAGGCTCGAAAAACATTGTATATCAACATTATCACTCCTCAGACCGTGCAGCGGTATGGAACGCCCCACTCCTCCACTTTTCCATTTCAAGTGTGGAACATTCCCCCTCCTCCCCGCTGTCCAAGCTGACCGCCGAAGAGCCACGCGGGAAACTAGGCGGGAAATTCAAATTACTATGTGTCTGTTACCATGATATCACGAGCAGGCCGAGACCACAAGACATAATCCGCACGTACCTACAGGACTGTTCGTAAATGAAAACACTTTGAAAAATAGCTCCTGATATCGAGCAGCTCGCTTTCCTATGCCTGATAGTGCGTTTAAAAATATCGTGGATTATTCGCAAAGCGATTATTATCATACTGCACAGGCCTGCAAGGTCACAACTCTTGATTCACGTACATGAAAACCTGACGAAAGGTGCACCATTGAAATTGAGGTTATGTTCTCAATCAGTGATAAGTAGTACCGGAAGCATCATACGAATTGGTAAATAGTTTCAGGGGAAAATGCAATCATGAAAAAGCGTAGCATTTTGAGGTATCGGCCCTTACGGAACGTCTTCACGAGGGATATGCGATCCGTCCCAAAGCAATAGGTATACGATAGGCAAGAATAAACAGCCAACTATTTTCATGAGTCTCATCTTCGCTATCGAAAAGCATGTGAGACCACAAGGCAATGATAATCACTATCAACGTTTTCAATTAGATATCCAGCGTTATTCATATACGAAGGAGCTCCGAGGTGGCGTGCCTACAGTGTTGTCGGACGTTCGAAAAATTCAGAGATTAGACAATATTATGTTCAGATATCAAGAGCCGAAAGAAATGCCAAGTATGTTCCAAAGAATAAATACTTTTTGAATACAAGACTAATTATGCCCTGAACGTTTTTACATATTTGTGGGTAAAATCGTCAACACCGTAGACTGTTACAATGAGTTATTCGATGCAAATAGAGATTAAAAACGCATGTATTTTCACGGGAAACAAGGCACACTACGTATTCAATTTTACAACTATTGCGTATTTTTGCCCCATTTACTGATAAAAACGAACAGTAAAACAATAAAATGTACCGAAATTGCATATTTGAAAAAGTTCAGATCACAAAAGGCAGATTGCCACAAATAATACACAGTAGCGCTGATGGTATCACGACCTCATTATTATCATTCGAGACAAACTATTTCGTAGTCAAAATGACAAAATCTACTCGAAAACACATTCAACTTTATTATAAAACGAGAGAAATTATGAATACCAGAACATACAGTCATGCCAGAAGGACACTATAATAGCGGAAATGGAAAACGACATTGAGATATCGACATCAAGCAAGAGAAAAAACAAGTCAAAAGGACATAGCCAACGCTGTTATTATTAGTCTATCAAAATTTATCTTTCGGTAGCAAACCAGAGGCCTAAATATTATGAACAATAATGAATCAACAAGGAAGAGATGTGCATAGAAAAGCATCTAATATTCACATTTCAAGATGAATGTACTTTACCATATTGACATATTCCAACACTCCACTTTCAAAATCACCTTCACGATGAAATCCGAACAATGAACGGGAATAGAAAGTGAACGATTACAATAATTGAAAATCTATCAACCTCTATTCATGAGGCCACAACCGTATACAAACATTCGAATTCAAAGTTGAGCGAAAACTGAAAAATAGGTGACTGCTACGCTACACTGATATCAAAAACCGCAGATAATGTCTTTCCTGTTACACGAACAAACTATCAAGAAAAAATAATTATTTATATCTAACTTATTATGGAAAGGTGTATGAGAAACTATTGATACAGGATTTGAGCCTAACAAATACGAATCTGCAACATATAGGCCATAGAGAGAGTTATTCGAGGAGAAACTGTATCAATTGAATTCGTTCATTTCAAGAGAATACTATAGACAAATTATAATTATAAACAAAAAGGCCTAACAGGTGGCGAAGGTACAAAACTTGAACGAACACAATAAACCCGAAAGCTGTCTCGAGAGATCATGATTAGCCATTCAAAATATAAATCAGCCTACAAGCCAGAACGATGATGAATAGATTTGGAAGTTTGATTATAGAAAACGATTGCGGAACAAGCATTAAGTGTCAAGATTCTTTCAAGTCAGGAAACAATCAAAAATTTAATTCAATATAATATTAAGGAATCGATAAAACATTTAGGAGGCGAATTAAATATATGGCAAGAAAAACAAAGCTTAAACATATACAAAACGAAGCTGAACAGAAAAACATACACCAATGAAGCATGGCATCGAACAAAAAATGTCTCCACATTTTGGAAAACTTTAACCTGAAAATATGGAAATATATTATAACAAACAACAATTGACATTTGGAAAAACATTCACCTGAAAATATATAGGAGGAGAGGTGAAAGTGTTTGTTTGCCAATAATTTGAAATTATTGCCCAGCATATACCAAACTTGGAGGTCAACACTCAATATGCCACAAGGAAAATCAACATCTATGAAATAAATGTCAATCATTGAGGATGGGTGAAGGGGTATAGGAGAGGGAAAACGGGGTGGATCCTCTGCGACATCTTTCTCGAAAACAGAGCAATTTCTATTTGTTCATATTCTGACAGCACGAAGATCGATTTCCAAACTAATGGAAACACTTCATTAATTCGTCAGATGAAACATCGTATTTTTTCGACAACACGAAGATCAATTTCCAAACTAATGGAAACACTTCATTAATTCGTCAGATGAAACATCGTATTTTTTCGACAACACGAAGATCAATTTCCAAACTAATGGAAACACTTCATTAATTCGTCAGATGAAACATCGTATTTTTTCGACAGCACGAAGATCGATTTCCAAACTAATGGAAACACTTCATTAATTCGCCGAATGAGGCCTATTTTTCATTACAACAGGTGATTCTTGTTTTGTTCGAAAGCGACGCGAGGTTCTTTTTCTCAATAAGGGACTTAGCCGTGAAAACGACTGATTTTGTGTACTCATTTTTTTGTTTTTGTAACCATGAGAATTGATGTCATTGTCAGTCTGAAATTATCGTTTCAGGCTTGTACTTTAACTGTTTCAGAGCATTCTGAATTCTTCGTTTCAAGAGGTCTCGGGCTGGTTTTCACGCTGACCATACTTGAAAGAGAAGCCTCTGAAGCAAGCGTGTATGGAGAATAGAATTTGATAGAAGGAATTGGACCAACATAATCCTGATTTTCCACCTTATTGAATAGGTGGGGAAAGTAACCTATAGTCAACTCTGTAAAACCAAAGAATTGTGAAGTTTTGACAAAATCATCGAGAGAATCAATAAATGTCACATTACCAGCGGTCATCGATATAAGCTTAGTACCACGCATAATGAGAGCAGGTATTAGGATGGTCCGAGTTAAAATATAATTCAAAATAATTTGGTGGTCAAACCCTCAGCCGCTGTGAGCATGAACAACAATATTTTTGAATTTTTCTCATTGCCAACACATGGTGGATAATCATAAAATATGAATCAAAATCATAAGTTGGAGGCGACTTTTGTATCTGGTTGAATGTAGCAAAGATGATCCGCGGGACAATATTTGTTACGCAGAAAATCTCTCTCTGCAGGTGTAAGAACGCCTAGTTGGAACAATTTTGAAACATTCTTCACATTTTCTTATTTTTCACGAATTTTATTCCGAATATGGTTATTAAAACACGCTTGACTTCGGAAAGACCTTTTGCAAAACTCACAGGGGATTTAAACTTTACCATTACGGCATGCTGTTGAAGCCTGGCAAGAAAACAAGTTCCACCGCACCGATGCTTATCTTTCTGATTGAAGGGAACATGACATTCCTCACAGTAATACTTACAGCAGAAAGCAGCAGTTAGGGATGTGATGACATTGAAATGACCCTCATGAAACAATAAGTTCAGAGAGGGACCAACACCGTCACCTTTGAAAATAATATCACGACCCTTGTTCCCATATTGGTAGACAGTTATTTTATAAGAAGAGAGATGTCGTTGAAATTGGTGCAGCTCAGGTATGTCACAATCACCCGAAAGTACAGAAACCCCAGCTTCGGTTAGCAATTGCAGAGCCCTTTCGGTTTGCAATTTTCCGATGTCCCGACGCACAGCACTGTATTTGGGGTCTTTATCAGCATATGCCCGAGCCACGACAAGTGCTCGAGGGAGGCAGAGATTGTCTGTGTTTTTAACACATACAATCCCCTTTCTTTTGCTACATTCTTCGGCGAAAGAATTGTAACAGCGCCCTCTGGGTCCACCTTTTCCGACAGGCAATCTTACAGTTTTAACACCTAGACAGAAGGTTTCGGTATTCAAACCACAAAAATTTGACTGATAGATGGTTGATATTTTTGAAAAAATATCATCCACCGAGACATCTGCAGCGTTTTTGAATGCAACCCACCCGGGACCTCTCGCGAAATCTTTGGAACAGAACGTGAAACCGATCTTATCTGTCGGCTTCAAGCCCTCTGTTCCCTTCAACACAATTTGAGTTATTGCATCCCTTACCCAACCCATAGGTTCTTGAGCCTCTGGTATGGGCTTGATGTTGAATTCCAAAGTACGAGCCTGTACGCCGAAACGACGATTCTTTCTGACGACGTCTTTGACAATCAGAAACTTCTCCATTTTCACTCAAAATTTTCAAAAAATAAAAAATTTTCGAAATATCAAAAATTTTCGAAATTTAAAAATTTTCAAAAAATATTCAAAATACGATCAGAGCACACAACAGTAACCGTGACTGTCTGAATGAAAAATGAACTGAACAGCTGATAAACAGCTCTTTGAATAGGCAAGAGTAGGTGAGCACAGATAGAGAGATAATGATTGAAAGCAGTAAGCGTGTCGGTATTCATAGTCCACAGCTAACCGCAAAACGTGATAACAACAGAATAGATCTTTGATCAAAGGTCATCTCTAAAAATCAAATGAAACAATTAATGCAATCTTCAGTAAAATTCAAGAGGTCTTTAAACACGAAATGTGAATATTTCAGATCGAAAAAGGCATTCTTAATATGTCTGATAACATATGTTTTGAAGGTATATTATTAGCACATAATATCATTTATTTCCAATGAAGAAGCCTGCATTACGGTTACAATAATTCAACAAGTGATGAACTTGAAGTAATAATCGAGTATGTTTAGAAGTAATCTGTACGAAAATAAACATTCCATATTCCAAAGGCATCTCAACACGTTATCAATTTCGGGGACAGGAGTTATTGTTATCTGGGTGCAATTCATATAATAGCTATTCGAAATGGTGTAATTTCTCTTTATCATTGATAATCTGTTATCTTAAATAACTAGATATTTATTCCGAAATAACTATATTTGTTGCGAACAGCGCAACGTTGTCAAGTATTCATATTCAAGAATTCATCGGTGAACAAGTAACGAATGAAATGAACCTGAGAGCATTAGTTAAAGTAGAAAGAATATCAACGGAATGTTAAATTGAACAATACATAGAATACATGCTCCCAGCCCTCAATCAAGATTTCAGATTTCCATTCCATAATGAAAAACATCGGGAAGTATGAAAATGAGGAGAATATTCGAGAAGCCAAACCGCTTATCTTGAGAAGGGTGATTAAATTCAAAAATTAACAGAAATCAGTATATTCGAGATGGAGATAATGCCTCAACAATAAGTTTCAGTTTAAGCAACGACATCGCCTGTTTCTATGAGCCTAGGTGTGGTGAAGGATTGGTGGAGGGGGGGTTATAGAAAAATGATTGTGCGAGGTGCAATATTACAGGGTGAACCAAAATTCCCCAATCGTCCATTATACAACTCATTCAACACTAGTACTAGAGTACAACCTTATCGCTGATATGGAGTAATACCTGCTGTATTCACGTCAATAAAACACGAGTTCTCCACACATATTTATTGATATTATTCATAATACAGGACATCCTCTATTTCTAACAACTAATAAGCGTTTATCATCAGTTTCAGAGCCGACAATTATTCCATAATATCGTAGCCTAGCTAGAATTGATAAAATTTCATCTTCACATTTCGAGCCAATAGGTAATAACAATCTTAATCTATCAGCCCGGTCGTAGGGTCTTCATGTACGATGGAATCGTCATCACAGATTTCATGGTTGTAGTCATCAGTTCATTGTGAATACTGTGTATCTTCATCTCTGCACGATTAATCGTCGACCTGCACAGCGTTTGTAGTGGCAAATGTCGCTTCATCATCGTATGATACATCTTCAGGTACATTTTTCAAATGATTCAAAACTGATTCGTTTCGTGTAGGTGAAACAAATATTCATCTGCTAAATCCCGTACTAACTCTTCGGCTTTTATATCTTCTACCCTTTTCTTATGATTATTACGATCCACGACATTGGCGATTTCAATTTCTTGATCTGTTGATAGCTGCACCATTTCATCGGTATTTGGTTAATTTCAAATATTGGAGGGTTTGTGTTTCATATCGTTTTGTTTGTGTTTCCGCAGAATATGTTTTTCAAACAATCAGTTCTGGTGAATTTTGACTACAGTTATTACAATGAAACTGAACATTATTATGTTTGTTTTTATGCCGTGACACGCTGTTTGACCACTCGAATTCTGAGTCACAAACTGAACACTAATTCATCCCATTCTCTTTGTGAATACGAGTTTGGGATACCAAATGATTTTCGACTGAAAGGGGCATCTATTTATAATGAACCGCTAATTAACAACTATGAACAACCACGCAATCATCTCTCATCTTCAAAGGCGATTATATAGCTTATATTGGCACAGAATTACTTCATTTAGCTGTCCAAGGTCCTCAGTTGAAGTCAAATTTCAACCGTCAAATGGGACATGAAGAATATATCATCTGACGAGAACCATCTATATTTCTATTCGTCTAATTCATTGTAATCTTCTTCTTCCTCAGCATGGTGGAAATAAGATGGTGGAAAAACTCCTATCCAAAGCCATACATATTTTTTCAACCAAATCACTTTACCTCTCTAATGCAGGACTCACAGTTTTCGCTATAGAGGGCGCTAAAATCACTGACGCTGACGCATGGTTGTCAACAACAAGTCAAATTTGTTATTATTTCTTATTTCGCGCAAAATTTTGTAAATTCTTGTGAATGAATAGTACAGAAAGTTTTATAAATGAGTATAATGTATTTGTATCAGTATGGAGAGTGCGATTTATTAAGTGGTGGACCGCTCTTCATCTCGTTGGATTAGCTGAATGTGTTTTCCATGAAGAACATACATTGGGAAACCTAAAGAAAATACATTATCCGGTGAGTGGATGGTTTCGTTGCTTTCTTCAATCCAATATATGAGAAGAGTAGATAATGAATATATTTATGATCCAGGAAATTCGTTTTTTTCGGCAAGGTTTGCTTGTTTTGTAGAGTTTCGATATTTTCATAACTTTACCAGAATATACCTCATACTTTCTAAGGCCATGAAGGGTCTGATTACGTCGTGGACCAGTTTATAGTGGCAAGCTGTTTAAATCAAAATACTGAAGTAGAGACTAACTTGTTTTAGGAATGTCCTTGCCTATTTCGTATTCATGAGCTCAACACTGGATGGAGAATGAGAAGATATTATGTATGTGAACTTCCAGGCTGATTTGAAGAATTTTCACAAAATATCTACAGAACTCAGAGCCTTAATAAGATTGAATGATCATGGGTAATACTGGATGGTGAAATAGAAGATTTTGGAACTTTCAGGCTGATTTGAAGAATTCTCACACAATATCATCAGAACTCATGGAGCTTGAAAACTATTTGATACTTTTGTGTATGTAGATGTCTCTGGAATGGTAACTTACCTACATGTTTTTTCATCAAATAATTGTAGTGGATTGAATATCATTTCCTGCACTCTGTATTTGTTTTCAATAGCAAATAAGTAAGTACATAAATACCTTGGAAGGCCATATTTCATTCACTGGCAGGAAGAACTGAATCACTATTCACTAATAGGTATCTGCTCTGATAAGTCAATGGTTTTTTATGATTTTTGTTTGGATTGTAGTTGAGGAAATGTTTTAATAAGGAGTTCTTAAGCAGAAGAAATATAAAACTTCAGTATCACAAATTATATATTATTATTATATTAAAAACATGTTTCTGAATATTTTTCAGTTTTACAGTTCTTTTCCTTTTGTTAAATTTTTTCGATTTTTAGAATTGTCCAGTTTTTGAATATCAATTATAATTTCTTCTTGTTTTCATATATCTGTAAATCTCCAGTAGAAAACATTCAAAGCAGGAAACAATTCTGGAAACAGTATCACCATTGTTTATTGGTTCTTGGCATTGGATGGGATATGGCTTGACTTGGACTGGAAAAAGCATTCAAATGAATAAAAATATAACTTTTTTTAATAATAATACAATGCTCTCATTTGTGACATTCAGAAATATACATATGTGATCACCTAATAGCATAAATAAATTGTGATGTGTGATGTAAGGCTGACTGAAACACATATCAAATGACTCATCAAATACTGCCACTATTACAAGGAGGCAATTCTAAAAGATATAAATGCCTCCATAGTATTTGAGAAATCATTCCATTTGTCTGTTCATTATAATCAGTCAAAGATTGGTTTTGTGCTTGTGGCATTTCTTGTCAGTCTGTATATATGAGACAAAGAGTTAATGATAAATTAATACAAAACCCAGAGGAAAACTATGGTCGCAATTGTATGAATGCTGAACTTTAACATTGTAATATTTCAGGGAATTCAAGATATTGAACTGACAAATTCGAAGAAATGCGAGAAAGTCTTGGTAATCTCAAGACATGTATTCCAGGAAATTTCAAGATTTTGAGGAACTGAAAAATTTTGAAATACTTTGGAGAAATTCAAATAATCCTGAAAAATCAAACCAGCTCATTATTTCACAACATGGTATTTATATCACTTGTATGTTATGTTATATAACTAGAATATAAAATATTCTCATTATGTAATCCATATATTGTTTATGAAATGAAATATATATTTTTTGAAAATTACTTTTTGTGGAAATGTAGTTTGAAGTTGTTAACAGTTAATTTCTGAAGCTCTTATTTTACTTTTCTTGTATCTGAGATCATTGAAAAATCACTCAAATTTAGAATTTAATGATTCAATTAAATTTATAACTTAATTCAATTATTTTATATTCCATGTATGTATGTATCCTTTTGTAATTGATATTTCTTGTATTCACTGGAGAAACAATAAACTGAACACATTTACATTTTATTGCATTCTCAAATATTTCAAGAAAGCAGAGACATTACTTGTTGAACAATGTAGACAGTAAAGGAATGCAGAATGAAAACTTTATAATATTCACATCATGAAAAATGCAAGTTCTATGACTTCTGAAACAAAAACTGAAATATTACATAGAAACTATTACTACTATATTAACTACAGAAAACTAATATTGAAAGTTGTTTATATAATGATGAAGTTCATGCAGTACATGGTAGATTTATTTGTACTACTTGCCATAGCAATATGGGATAGCACCTCTTTTCAATCATATGAAAGTGTCTAGAACAGACCAAAGGATTTTGGAGGAAAATACTTGCCACATTCCAAATGGATATTATCATCCTGAAAAGAAAAATAAAGATTTGTAATTCTAAGAATGGAATTAATCATCAGATTGATGAACCATCACTAGAATAAAAAAAACAGATGGTTGAAATTTGAAGTTGTTTTGCTTTTATTTCTATGTAAATGACTATATATTATATATAGTTCCACTTCAGAACACAGTTACAATGATAATTTTTTGAGAGCAAATCTATTCAATTCCTTCTAGTTCTACCTCACCAAGTCAACAATAGCTTTGTATTGTGTGAAAGGCTAAACAAAAATTAAACAATGTACTCACCTATATTCATCCAATGTTGAACATAATAGATGCATTTTTTGCATCACAAATGATTTTGCTGTAGTTCTTGAAGATTAGTGCCAATACAGTTATTCTGGGAGTATTTAAACTATTCAGTTTTCTCATGGTCTTTATTTTGATCACTTTCCAGCATACCTTATCAATGAAATTGTTCCTTATTTGCATAGTAAAGTAGGATATCATCTCTCTCCTAAAACCATTAATATAATGTTAGACTAATAATAATTATAGAAATCTCAACATTAATCAGATGATGTAATGGTTCATTCCTATAAATATAATGATATTTCTTACCTTTGCTACAAGTTGTAGATAAAGAATCGTTTGAAAGTCGGCAAATTTTTCCACTAGAAGAACGAAAACTAAAAAACCATAAGGTATGAAAACAGAAGGAAACCACCAACGAAACACTAATGAAAAATGAACAAATAAACAACAAAATTACGATTAATATGCTATAATTTCATCAAATCTGAAAATCGGATTCTAATATCCATTCAAATTTTGACATTTATTGACAGCAAAACAAGAATTTTATAACAGAGGAGGCTGTCGAACAATAGCGCCCCCTTCAGGAAAACACGCAAGTCCTGCATTATCCAGGTAAAGTGTTTTGGTTGAAACAAAACACTAACAGTGTTTTCACCATCTTATTTCCACCATGTTCCTCAGATAGGGTCCTCTCAATAAGGCCGCCAGATGGCGTAGTGGTGAGAACGTGTCAACACTACGTAGAATTTTTTTTCTTGAAACATTTTTCACACCATGCGGTGAATTTGTAGCCACCCATGCCTTTTCTGTCAACATTGTACTCTTCTGATACATAATGAACTTTTTCGTTCTGACAAAAGGAGCAAAAACTAGGTTTGCAGTCACTGCAATTACATGGTCTACCCCAATCACAGTTCGGCATTGTGCACATATACATATAATTTCATCTACCTTCTATCTCTCAATCGGTCCAACTATGCCTCTTTGATCGTGTGTCTATGTTATGGAATGGAACGAATGGAATTTTGTAGGTACAGCAGATATCTGTGTGTGTTGTAGTTGTACAATACCTCTCTTGGCGAATGTAGAGATACAAGTGAATGTTTGATGATGTGCGAATCATTTTATAAGCAGAATCGGAGAAACCAGAGGTTCCGAACTGCCTTCTCAGTTGAACGTGCGTGAAGCGTGCGTGAAGCGTGCGTGAAGCGTGCGTGAAGCGTGCGTCGCCTCCAAGTCACGTTTTCACAGGTTTATGCAACTCATTGACGAGTTGAACTTTTTCCATGGAGTATGACGACCTGTCATGAAAGATATCTGAAGACTTCTGAGTATATCTGAAGATTTCTCCGGACATCTCAGTCTTGGAAATCTGAAGAAATTACCTCAGAAGTCTTCAGATATACTCAGAAGTCTTCAGATATCTTTCATGACAGGTCGTCATACTCCATGGAAAAAGTTCAACTCGTCAATGAGTTGCATAAACCTGTGAAAACGTGACTTGGAGGCGACGCACGCTTCACGCACGTTCAACTGAGAAGGCAGTTCGGAACCTCTGGTTTCTCCGATTCTGCTTATAAAATGATTCGCACATCATCAAACATTCACTTGTATCTCTACATTCGCCAAGAGAGGTATTGTACAACTACAACACACACAGATATCTGCTGTACCTACAAAATTCCATTCGTTCCATTCCATAACATAGACACACGACCAAAGAGGCATAGTTGGACCGATTGAGAGATAGAAGGTAGATGAAATTATATGTATATGTGCACAATGCCGAACTGTGATTGGGGTAGACCATGTAATTGCAGTGACTGCAAACCTAGTTTTTGCTCCTTTTGTCAGAACGAAAAAGTTCATTATGTATCAGAAGAGTACAATGTTGACAGAAAAGGCATGGGTGGCTACAAACTCACCGCATGGTGTGAAAAATGTTTCAAGAAAAAAAATTCTACGTAGTGTTGACACGTTCTCACCACTACGCCATCTGGCGGCCTTATTGAGAGGACCCTATCTGAGGAAGAAGAAGATTACAATGAATTAGACGAATAGAAATATAGATGGTTCTCGTCAGATGATATATTCTTCATGTCCCATTTGACGGTTGAAATTTGACTTCAACTGAGGACCTTGGACAGCTAAATGAAGTAATTCTGTGCCAATATAAGCTATATAATCGCCTTTGAAGATGAGAGATGATTGCGTGGTTGTTCATAGTTGTTAATTAGCGGTTCATTATAAATAGATGCCCCTTTCAGTCGAAAATCATTTGGTATCCCAAACTCGTATTCACAAAGAGAATGGGATGAATTAGTGTTCAGTTTGTGACTCAGAATTCGAGTGGTCAAACAGCGTGTCACGGCATAAAAACAAACATAATAATGTTCAGTTTCATTGTAATAACTGTAGTCAAAATTCACCAGAACTGATTGTTTGAAAAACATATTCTGCGGAAACACAAACAAAACGATATGAAACACAAACCCTCCAATATTTGAAATTAACCAAATACCGATGAAATGGTGCAGCTATCAACAGATCAAGAAATTGAAATCGCCAATGTCGTGGATCGTAATAATCATAAGAAAAGGGTAGAAGATATAAAAGCCGAAGAGTTAGTACGGGATTTAGCAGATGAATATTTGTTTCACCTACACGAAACGAATCAGTTTTGAATCATTTGAAAAATGTACCTGAAGATGTATCATACGATGATGAAGCGACATTTGCCACTACAAACGCTGTGCAGGTCGACGATTAATCGTGCAGAGATGAAGATACACAGTATTCACAATGAACTGATGACTACAACCATGAAATCTGTGATGACGATTCCATCGTACATGAAGACCCTACGACCGGGCTGATAGATTAAGATTGTTATTACCTATTGGCTCGAAATGTGAAGATGAAATTTTATCAATTCTAGCTAGGCTACGATATTATGGAATAATTGTCGGCTCTGAAACTGATGATAAACGCTTATTAGTTGTTAGAAATAGAGGATGTCCTGTATTATGAATAATATCAATAAATATGTGTGGAGAACTCGTGTTTTATTGACGTGAATACAGCAGGTATTACTCCATATCAGCGATAAGGTTGTACTCTAGTACTAGTGTTGAATGAGTTGTATAATGGACGATTGGGGAATTTTGGTTCACCCTGTAATATTGCACCTCGCACAATCATTTTTCTATAACCCCCCCTCCACCAATCCTTCACCACACCTAGGCTCATAGAAACAGGCGATGTCGTTGCTTAAACTGAAACTTATTGTTGAGGCATTATCTCCATCTCGAATATACTGATTTCTGTTAATTTTTGAATTTAATCACCCTTCTCAAGATAAGCGGTTTGGCTTCTCGAATATTCTCCTCATTTTCATACTTCCCGATGTTTTTCATTATGGAATGGAAATCTGAAATCTTGATTGAGGGCTGGGAGCATGTATTCTATGTATTGTTCAATTTAACATTCCGTTGATATTCTTTCTACTTTAACTAATGCTCTCAGGTTCATTTCATTCGTTACTTGTTCACCGATGAATTCTTGAATATGAATACTTGACAACGTTGCGCTGTTCGCAACAAATATAGTTATTTCGGAATAAATATCTAGTTATTTAAGATAACAGATTATCAATGATAAAGAGAAATTACACCATTTCGAATAGCTATTATATGAATTGCACCCAGATAACAATAACTCCTGTCCCCGAAATTGATAACGTGTTGAGATGCCTTTGGAATATGGAATGTTTATTTTCGTACAGATTACTTCTAAACATACTCGATTATTACTTCAAGTTCATCACTTGTTGAATTATTGTAACCGTAATGCAGGCTTCTTCATTGGAAATAAATGATATTATGTGCTAATAATATACCTTCAAAACATATGTTATCAGACATATTAAGAATGCCTTTTTCGATCTGAAATATTCACATTTCGTGTTTAAAGACCTCTTGAATTTTACTGAAGATTGCATTAATTGTTTCATTTGATTTTTAGAGATGACCTTTGATCAAAGATCTATTCTGTTGTTATCACGTTTTGCGGTTAGCTGTGGACTATGAATACCGACACGCTTACTGCTTTCAATCATTATCTCTCTATCTGTGCTCACCTACTCTTGCCTATTCAAAGAGCTGTTTATCAGCTGTTCAGTTCATTTTTCATTCAGACAGTCACGGTTACTGTTGTGTGCTCTGATCGTATTTTGAATATTTTTTGAAAATTTTTAAATTTCGAAAATTTTTGATATTTCGAAAATTTTTTATTTTTTGAAAATTTTGAGTGAAAATGGAGAAGTTTCTGATTGTCAAAGACGTCGTCAGAAAGAATCGTCGTTTCGGCGTACAGGCTCGTACTTTGGAATTCAACATCAAGCCCATACCAGAGGCTCAAGAACCTATGGGTTGGGTAAGGGATGCAATAACTCAAATTGTGTTGAAGGGAACAGAGGGCTTGAAGCCGACAGATAAGATCGGTTTCACGTTCTGTTCCAAAGATTTCGCGAGAGGTCCCGGGTGGGTTGCATTCAAAAACGCTGCAGATGTCTCGGTGGATGATATTTTTTCAAAAATATCAACCATCTATCAGTCAAATTTTTGTGGTTTGAATACCGAAACCTTCTGTCTAGGTGTTAAAACTGTAAGATTGCCTGTCGGAAAAGGTGGACCCAGAGGGCGCTGTTACAATTCTTTCGCCGAAGAATGTAGCAAAAGAAAGGGGATTGTATGTGTTAAAAACACAGACAATCTCTGCCTCCCTCGAGCACTTGTCGTGGCTCGGGCATATGCTGATAAAGACCCCAAATACAGTGCTGTGCGTCGGGACATCGGAAAATTGCAAACCGAAAGGGCTCTGCAATTGCTAACCGAAGCTGGGGTTTCTGTACTTTCGGGTGATTGTGACATACCTGAGCTGCACCAATTTCAACGACATCTCTCTTCTTATAAAATAACTGTCTACCAATATGGGAACAAGGGTCGTGATATTATTTTCAAAGGTGACGGTGTTGGTCCCTCTCTGAACTTATTGTTTCATGAGGGTCATTTCAATGTCATCACATCCCTAACTGCTGCTTTCTGCTGTAAGTATTACTGTGAGGAATGTCATGTTCCCTTCAATCAGAAAGATAAGCATCGGTGCGGTGGAACTTGTTTTCTTGCCAGGCTTCAACAGCATGCCGTAATGGTAAAGTTTAAATCCCCTGTGAGTTTTGCAAAAGGTCTTTCCGAAGTCAAGCGTGTTTTAATAACCATATTCGGAATAAAATTCGTGAAAAATAAGAAAATGTGAAGAATGTTTCAAAATTGTTCCAACTAGGCGTTCTTACACCTGCAGAGAGAGATTTTCTGCGTAACAAATATTGTCCCGCGGATCATCTTTGCTACATTCAACCAGATACAAAAGTCGCCTCCAACTTATGATTTTGATTCATATTTTATGATTATCCACCATGTGTTGGCAATGAGAAAAATTCAAAAATATTGTTGTTCATGCTCACAGCGGCTGAGGGTTTGACCACCAAATTATTTTGAATTATATTTTAACTCGGACCATCCTAATACCTGCTCTCATTATGCGTGGTACTAAGCTTATATCGATGACCGCTGGTAATGTGACATTTATTGATTCTCTCGATGATTTTGTCAAAACTTCACAATTCTTTGGTTTTACAGAGTTGACTATAGGTTACTTTCCCCACCTATTCAATAAGGTGGAAAATCAGGATTATGTTGGTCCAATTCCTTCTATCAAATTCTATTCTCCATACACGCTTGCTTCAGAGGCTTCTCTTTCAAGTATGGTCAGCGTGAAAACCAGCCCGAGACCTCTTGAAACGAAGAATTCAGAATGCTCTGAAACAGTTAAAGTACAAGCCTGAAACGATAATTTCAGACTGACAATGACATCAATTCTCATGGTTACAAAAACAAAAAAATGAGTACACAAAATCAGTCGTTTTCACGGCTAAGTCCCTTATTGAGAAAAAGAACCTCGCGTCGCTTTCGAACAAAACAAGAATCACCTGTTGTAATGAAAAATAGGCCTCATTCGGCGAATTAATGAAGTGTTTCCATTAGTTTGGAAATCGATCTTCGTGCTGTCGAAAAAATACGATGTTTCATCTGACGAATTAATGAAGTGTTTCCATTAGTTTGGAAATTGATCTTCGTGTTGTCGAAAAAATACGATGTTTCATCTGACGAATTAATGAAGTGTTTCCATTAGTTTGGAAATTGATCTTCGTGTTGTCGTAAAAATACGATGTTTCATCTGACGAATTAATGAAGTGTTTCCATTAGTTTGGAAATCGATCTTCGTGCTGTCAGAATATGAACAAATAGAAATTGCTCTGTTTTCGAGAAAGATGTCGCAGAGGATCCACCCCGTTTTCCCTCTCCTATACCCCTTCACCCATCCTCAATGATTGACATTTATTTCATAGATGTTGATTTTCCTTGTGGCATATTGAGTGTTGACCTCCAAGTTTGGTATATGCTGGGCAATAATTTCAAATTATTGGCAAACAAACACTTTCACCTCTCCTCCTATATATTTTCAGGTGAATGTTTTTCCAAATGTCAATTGTTGTTTGTTATAATATATTTCCATATTTTCAGGTTAAAGTTTTCCAAAATGTGGAGACATTTTTTGTTCGATGCCATGCTTCATTGGTGTATGTTTTTCTGTTCAGCTTCGTTTTGTATATGTTTAAGCTTTGTTTTTCTTGCCATATATTTAATTCGCCTCCTAAATGTTTTATCGATTCCTTAAAATTATATTGAATTAAATTTTTGATTGTTTCCTGACTTGAAAGAATCTTGACACTTAATGCTTGTTCCGCAATCGTTTTCTATAATCAAACTTCCAAATCTATTCATCATCGTTCTGGCTTGTAGGCTGATTTATATTTTGAATGGCTAATCATGATCTCTCGAGACAGCTTTCGGGTTTATTGTGTTCGTTCAAGTTTTGTACCTTCGCCACCTGTTAGGCCTTTTTGTTTATAATTATAATTTGTCTATAGTATTCTCTTGAAATGAACGAATTCAATTGATACAGTTTCTCCTCGAATAACTCTCTCTATGGCCTATATGTTGCAGATTCGTATTTGTTAGGCTCAAATCCTGTATCAATAGTTTCTCATACACCTTTCCATAATAAGTTAGATATAAATAATTATTTTTTCTTGATAGTTTGTTCGTGTAACAGGAAAGACATTATCTGCGGTTTTTGATATCAGTGTAGCGTAGCAGTCACCTATTTTTCAGTTTTCGCTCAACTTTGAATTCGAATGTTTGTATACGGTTGTGGCCTCATGAATAGAGGTTGATAGATTTTCAATTATTGTAATCGTTCACTTTCTATTCCCGTTCATTGTTCGGATTTCATCGTGAAGGTGATTTTGAAAGTGGAGTGTTGGAATATGTCAATATGGTAAAGTACATTCATCTTGAAATGTGAATATTAGATGCTTTTCTATGCACATCTCTTCCTTGTTGATTCATTATTGTTCATAATATTTAGGCCTCTGGTTTGCTACCGAAAGATAAATTTTGATAGACTAATAATAACAGCGTTGGCTATGTCCTTTTGACTTGTTTTTTCTCTTGCTTGATGTCGATATCTCAATGTCGTTTTCCATTTCCGCTATTATAGTGTCCTTCTGGCATGACTGTATGTTCTGGTATTCATAATTTCTCTCGTTTTATAATAAAGTTGAATGTGTTTTCGAGTAGATTTTGTCATTTTGACTACGAAATAGTTTGTCTCGAATGATAATAATGAGGTCGTGATACCATCAGCGCTACTGTGTATTATTTGTGGCAATCTGCCTTTTGTGATCTGAACTTTTTCAAATATGCAATTTCGGTACATTTTATTGTTTTACTGTTCGTTTTTATCAGTAAATGGGGCAAAAATACGCAATAGTTGTAAAATTGAATACGTAGTGTGCCTTGTTTCCCGTGAAAATACATGCGTTTTTAATCTCTATTTGCATCGAATAACTCATTGTAACAGTCTACGGTGTTGACGATTTTACCCACAAATATGTAAAAACGTTCAGGGCATAATTAGTCTTGTATTCAAAAAGTATTTATTCTTTGGAACATACTTGGCATTTCTTTCGGCTCTTGATATCTGAACATAATATTGTCTAATCTCTGAATTTTTCGAACGTCCGACAACACTGTAGGCACGCCACCTCGGAGCTCCTTCGTATATGAATAACGCTGGATATCTAATTGAAAACGTTGATAGTGATTATCATTGCCTTGTGGTCTCACATGCTTTTCGATAGCGAAGATGAGACTCATGAAAATAGTTGGCTGTTTATTCTTGCCTATCGTATACCTATTGCTTTGGGACGGATCGCATATCCCTCGTGAAGACGTTCCGTAAGGGCCGATACCTCAAAATGCTACGCTTTTTCATGATTGCATTTTCCCCTGAAACTATTTACCAATTCGTATGATGCTTCCGGTACTACTTATCACTGATTGAGAACATAACCTCAATTTCAATGGTGCACCTTTCGTCAGGTTTTCATGTACGTGAATCAAGAGTTGTGACCTTGCAGGCCTGTGCAGTATGATAATAATCGCTTTGCGAATAATCCACGATATTTTTAAACGCACTATCAGGCATAGGAAAGCGAGCTGCTCGATATCAGGAGCTATTTTTCAAAGTGTTTTCATTTACGAACAGTCCTGTAGGTACGTGCGGATTATGTCTTGTGGTCTCGGCCTGCTCGTGATATCATGGTAACAGACACATAGTAATTTGAATTTCCCGCCTAGTTTCCCGCGTGGCTCTTCGGCGGTCAGCTTGGACAGCGGGGAGGAGGGGGAATGTTCCACACTTGAAATGGAAAAGTGGAGGAGTGGGGCGTTCCATACCGCTGCACGGTCTGAGGAGTGATAATGTTGATATACAATGTTTTTCGAGCCTTCTGTATGTTGTTAGGTGACAATGCATAAATTTTCGTACACTCTGTATAGTTGCAGCTGATATCAGTATGGTAACCATTGCTTCCTGTACTAATTAGCACGGTTTGCGCGTTTCGTGAATCGAGAGTTGTGACCTTGCTGGCATAATATACTACGATATCAGGCATAGGAAAGCGAGTTGCTCAATATCAGGAGTCGTTTTCAGGGCGTTTTCATTTGCGTGCTGGTTTCAGCCTGATCGTGATATTTTGGTAACGTAATTTGAATTTCCCGCCTGTGGGGCGCGGGGTCTGCTTGGACGGCGGGGAGGAGGGGGAATGTTCCGCACGTGAAATGGAAAAGTGGAGGGGAGGGTATGGTCCGCACTTGAAATGGAAAAGTGGAGGGGCGGGTATGGTCCATACCGCTGCACGGTCTGAGGAGTGGGGATGGTCCAAACCGTCCCACTCGAAATGGAAAAGTGGAGGGGTGGGGGTATTCGGAGCTGCCGCCCTCCCTACTCACGCCAGTGAATGAAGCCTTGAAATTGAATATAATTTCCTCAGAAGTTCCGAAAATTAGTGAATTTGGCAACACAGGAATATGTTTAGCAGAGGACTTGTAACGTCACAAGCAGCGGCCATGATGCGGTTGTTTGAATGTCTCGCTGAATTTGGAGGGATTTAAAGCGGCGTTTATTTAAACATTAAATAATCAAACTATAACTACACGATATTTCACCCCCATATTTCGACTACAATCCGAGACACTTCGAGAACGAATTAACTATTAACGATGCTTCGATTTATTCAGCTGACTTTTGCTTCGATGCATGATGGACCAGTGGTTGTTTATGCGGCGTCAGCGCTTCGGAAATTTCGAAAATATTTCAACTTGTTTTGGCACCCCTTGGCAGTGGCAACCAAATGCTGTACATTAGCTGCATGGTGCCTTGGTTGGGCCCTGCTTGAAGGCAGAAAAATATTTAGTGAATATAGCGAAAAGAACATGAAACAGATAAGTACGTCGGTTCATCCCCCTGATTCTACCTAAGACCATACAATGAAAACCGTAATAAGGACACATGGGTGCAATGTTTACAGTGAATAATAATTACGATAGCTCGAAGTCTCTTTTTAAAAACTTTATTATATGTGTCTGACAACAAAAATGAGTAATAGGAATATTAAGATGTGTTACATACAAAGTTGAGTTGAGAACTGATTTGAGAACGGCTTCCTTCTGGTAGCTCGATCTTGCTGATTTTATGGAAACGGTAGAAACGGTATGGAAACGGTAAACGGAATCCAGACTGTGGGATCAGCAATGTCAGCATCTTCTTGTGGAAACCGTCGTAGAGTGGTGACATAATTAGTGGAAAGGATGGAGCCATATGATGCATGTACGAAAGAGGATTAATTTCAAGTGTTGCCTTAACTTCGAATCGAAATAATTCCAATTCCATTGACACTATCAGATTGTATGTTATTTTCATCGCTTTAATATGTTTAAATCATCCTCTTCGACAGGGAAGATAAAATGATATTTACCCAAAACTTCTATTCTTCACAAAACAACAAAATTATCCACATAAGATTGACCGTGACAGAAGCCTTGTGGATGAATGTTAACAATTATTATTATTCGAATTATATATATATGTATTATATGTCATAATGGTTATATTGGTTATTGATGAATTCCAAAGTTTCAAATATAAAATCGATATCAAGATATTATTTCAAGTAAAATTTCCAAACAATTATATAGAATATGTAGGTTTTCGCAAATGACTATATCTGATCGACGATATTTCTCATTGTGTTTTTCTACATACCTTTATTCGATGCCGATAACATTTGATAATGGACTGAGGCGGCACCTGCACTCTCTCCAAATAAAGTGACATTATCAGGATCTCCATTGAAATGTTTGATATTTCTCTGGACCCATCTCAATGCCAGAGTTTGATCCTTGAGACCAGCATTTCCATGTACTTCTAAAGAGCTATCATTGAGGCTCAAGAATCCAAGAAAACCAAGTCGATAGTTTATAGTGACAAGGACTATGTCTGCTGTCATCAGAAATTCGGGCCCAAACATATCGATACTATTAGATCCAAATAGGAATCCACCACCGTGTATCCATACCATCACTGGTTTGAGCGGGTGATTTTCTGTTGGTAACTGAAAAAAAGTATTTCAAGCTTAGGATCGGCCTTGAGGAAGAGTTACTCATTTTGCAAACCAAGTATATACAATGTTAGGTGAGAGTAGTCACCCAACGTTCTTATCTCTACTTCGCTCCAAAACTTTACAACTCTATTCCTGAAGGAATCAAATCAATTACAAACATCAAATTTTTCAAAAAACAATTGAAAAAATATTTGCTACAGGGTCAGAGAATCGATTTATTGAAAATATTCGAGTAGCGGGATCAGAGAAAACTGTTACTATAGTATTATTATGTATATACTTATCATATACTTGGTAGTTTATGCTGTTGTTGTTAGTTTTAACGTGGAATCAATTCAAAATTATTTCTCTCATAATATTTTATTTTGTGTTATTATATGTGATCATTTTTAATATTTTATATTCATATTTAACATGTTATTTGTCTCACATTATCACTATACGAAACAAGTACATATTGATGTACTTATCGTTCTACACAACTTTATTATTTACCAATCGCACTATTATCAAAATTTTATGTACTTCTAAATGTAGTGTGCAATATGTGTATGTATGTGTATATAATGGTGTAGTAATAAAGTTCTATTTATTTATTTATTTATTTATTTAATGTTGGATAGACGAAACCGAATTAATCTACCTATGAATTCACAATATGATTCTAGTCAACGTGATCAAATTGTAGAAAATAATAACTTCTCCTCCTTGTATTAGAATATTCTTAAATAATTTTATTTCAATATTATATCTAATCAATATTTGTTGTGGTCAGCAGATGCAAAGCCATGCATTTTTCAACATAGTTTCAATGTTTCTTACCCTAAATTGGAAGTAGGTAACGATGTATTTCGTACTTCGTACTTCTGATATAGGTTTGAAATCAGATTCACTAACATTTATTATTTTCAATATGTATATTAATGGTATATAGATATTAGGTGGCTTCTTCTGTTCATATTTCTCTGATCATACATATTGATTAATACTGAATTCATGATTTGATTTATATAATATTGTACATTCATGAGTTATTAATTACCTACTGAACAGATATTCAATCAAAATTTTCTTCTTATATGTTTATATAATTATACTTATAAGGAAAATTCAAATACACATCTGTATACATCTGTGCAAACTTATGTACAGATTTGACAGATACTAAATGAAAAAATTGTAGGAATAATGGTAGATTATTGAATGATAATATTGTTATAACCCTACAGATTCACACTCACATGTATTTAAATGAAATTCAAAATAATATATATTTCTTTATCATGGAGCATGATCTAAGTACAATGAGGGTTATATCAATATATTGAAGCGGATCTAGGAAATATATCATCAAAAAAATTCACAAAACACTAAAGCTGTGATTCTGAGAATAGTTCACTCTGACATTTATAAAACTTAATACGATTTCTAACATTAACACGTTCAGTAGGAGCATTAAGAACTATAATGAATCGGAATAGGTAGATACTAAATTAGGTATTCGGCATCGGGTGATGCTGATAAATTCTTACTAGATTTCGAACTTTGAGCAGAATACGCATCTTAAGTGATTTATGATAAAAGCTATAATAGTAATCAATGAAATTCTTTCATCTCGTAACAGTATGAAATTAGTAGGTACTTTTTCAACATTATGCGTAGAACGATACTTATATTTTTCACAGCAGTAGCAGTCTTTTTCATGTCCTTAAAGCTACACCAGCATTTACGGCACACTCCAAAAAAAACTAGTCCATAATTTTGTACACACTTATTACAAATTTGCGTCCCAAACAAAAATTTTTTTACAGTTCCCGTTTTCCAGAAAAAGGGCGTGGGCTACCTTTTGATTCAAGCTGCACCACACACTCTGTATTTTTAAAAATATGCAAATATATAATGATGAACCGATTGCCAGAATTTCTTACACATTTATTACAGATCATTCACGTATCAAAAATCCCAAAACGTCGTTCGCCAAGGGGTTAAATACCCCCAAACATCGAATAATCCCTATAATATATGTCAATACGTAGACGTTCACATAATTATTCAAAAAACATCTTACACAATCGAAAAAACAATCGAAGTTACTTAATTCAAATTATGATGGATCTAAAGGAGTTGAACACCCTCAAATATGTCGAAACTCCAATTACATGCATGTGTCATGACGTAGACTCGGTGACGGAAATTTCCGAGGAGAATCAGAAATCTGCAAAGTGGGACATTGTAATAAATTTTGGAAACAGAATATTCCTGAATAATATGATATGAACGGTTTTTTATTGAGTTTCAAATTTATTACAGTGGCCCACAAGCTTATATTTTGAATTTTCGAGTGGGTTTGGGTTTTTCTGATGACAAAGATCAGAAATCTGCAAGTGGGACGTTGTAATAAATGTTGGAAATAGATTATTCCTGAAAAATGTGACATGAACGGTTTTTTATTGACTTTCAAATTTATTACAGTGGCCCACAAGCTTATATTTTTAATTTTCCAGTGGGTTTGGGTTTTTCTGATGACAAAGATCAGAAATCTGCAAGTGGGACGTTGTAATAAATTTTGGAAACAGATTTTTTCTGAAAAATTTGACATGAACGGTTTTTTATGGAGTTTCGAATTTATTACAGTGGCCCACAAGCTTCTATTTTGAATTTTCAAGTAGGTTGAGGTTATTCTGATCACAAACATCAGAAATCTGACAGTGGGACGTAGTAATAATTTTTGGAGAGAGATTATTCCTGAAAAATGTGACATGAACGGTTTTTTATTTAGTTTCGAATTTATTACAGTAGCCCACAAGCTTCTTTTTTAATTTTAAAGTAGGTTTGGGTTATTCTGATCTCAAAAATTAGAAATCTTCAAAGTGGGACGTTGTATTAAATTTTGGAAACAGGTTTTTCCTGAAAAATGTGACATGAACGGTTTTTTATTGAGTTTAGAATTTATTACAGTGGCCCACAAGCTTCTATTTTTAATTTTCAAGTAGGTTTGGGTTATTCTGATCTCAAAAATTAGGAATCTTCAAAGTGGGACGTTGTAATAAATTTTGGAAACAAATTATTTCTGAAAAATATGACGAACGGTTTTTCATCTTGAAAACAAATCCTCAGAAATTGACTTTGAGTGTTCTGCAATAAGGGTTAATAAAAATCTTTGTATCATCACCGCCACAACATTTTCTTGATAAATTATATAGCGTCTTAATTCACATAACAGCTGAGCACACCTATATCATTCTTTGTGGAGATTTCAATATAAACTTCATGGGAAATTGTCGTTTTAAGAAACAACTTTTCGACTTATTTGCAATGTTTGACTTGGAACTGTTATACAATGAACCAACACGTGTGGCGCAATATGGAAGCAAATTAACTGCTAGTGGACTAGACTATGTTGTTAGTAACATCGAAAATAGCTTATGTGAACTAGTTGATCTGGGTGCCTCAGATCACCTTGCACAAATTATGACTTGGTCGTCAGGAAAGTTAGCGGATGTACGCAAAAACAATGTGATAACAAGAAAATTCAACGAACAATCTCTCCTACACTTCAAAACACTTTATGAAAACACAAGCATCCAGGATAACACTCAAGAAGAGACTGTTGATAGTATGTTCAATAACTTCATGACAAACTTTCGTTGGTGTTTCGACATAGCATTTCCAAGGCAAAATATTGTAAAAAAGGCCACAAAATCTGATAGGATACCCTTCTCTACAAAATTAAGTTCTGATATCAGACAGTTGAAAGATCTTAATTGGCTCAAAAAAAGAGTGGACGACCCGGTCGTAACAGACAATTATAAACAAATGAAAAAATCTATTGATGCAAAAATTATCGAGGAAAAAAAACAATATCACTCTAACATAATCAGGAATTCAAATAATAAAGCAAAAACTCTCTGGCAATTAGTAAACACAAAAATTGGCAAAAATAAAAATAGGAGGGAAATCACTCTATCCGATAGGGGCATAACCATCAATAATAAAACTGAAATTGCAAATCACTTCGGAAAGTTTTTCGCATATTCCGTCAGTGAAACAATACGTAATCTCAATTTCCCTGAAAACGTGTGTACGAAAAATGAGGTACGAGGCTCGAACTCAATGTTTTTCATGCCTGTTGATGAAAATGACGTGAAGAACATAATTCTAACACTGAAAAAGAAATATTCAGCAGGAATTGACGAAATACCAGCCATTGTACTGAGGGAATGTGTCGATAAAATTTCTCGTGAACTATCCCAAATCATTAATCTATCCGTCACCCAAGGTATCTTTCCAAATGAACTGAAAATTGCTAAAACCATTCCAGTTTTCAAAAAGGGTGATCCACATAACGTTGAAAACTACAGAATGATATGTATTCTCAGCTGTTTTTCTAAAATAATTGAGATAGCTCTGTATAACCAATTGGTGAATTACTTGAACCTACATAATATAATAACGTCGTCACAACACGGTTTTCGCCGCAACTACTCGATAGAAACTGCATCAATAGAATTAGTACAGTACATCCATGAAAATATTGACCACAACAAATATTTGGTAGGAATCTTTTTTGATCTCACACGCGCCTTCGATACGATTAGCCCCGAACACCTAACAATAAAATTAGAAGCGATGAGCATCAGAGAACCAATTCAATCCTGGATTAAATCCTATATGTCCGGCAGAAAACTTAAGGTTCAGATCGAGAATGAGCTCTCCAACGAATTTGATTGCCTCATTGGGACTCCTCAAGGTGGGGTGTTGGGTCCACTTTTGTTTTTACTCTATGTGAATGACTTACCCTCACATATTGAACATGGACGCGTATTCATCTATGCAGATGACACCACTATTGTAGTCACTGCTGATAGCCTAGCTGAGCTGAATAATAAAGCACAAGCAGTCATGAGTAGCTTTGCGCATTGGTGCCAAAGCAACCACCTTATTATCAATGAGAACAAAACTGTTATTATCGAATTTACTGCACCACTTAAGATAGAAAATAATATAACTTTAACAACAAGCAACAAAACTATAATTTCTAATTCCAAAAGTACCAAATTCCTTGGAATAGAGCTGGACTCCAAGCTGACCTTTAAGGCTGGGAAAGGCCAGACACTTTGTCCAAATCCGGGACAGGGGGGGTTTGGAGGAAACAGCAGTGGGCGGTTACCAAATCGTCATAAATCAACGGTTATCCTTGTTCAACGAACGATCTTCTCATCTAGTACGGGTGATATCGCGACTGACGTTTTTATTCGCATTGCTCGATAATCTAATATGCGAGTAATACTGGGATGCTGTCTCTCAGTTTTCGAGAAAACAAAACTGGCGTAGATTCAAATCAGACTTGCTGCGGATCTTCAACTTGATGATTGTGTATACCAAATCACTTTTTACGACATTTTCTCTAGGCCAAGAACTTTTTTATTCTGAAAAAACACAAAAAGTACGATTTTTCTGTAGAACACGTTTTTTATCGTTCCTACCGTTATATTTCTGGAAATAATTGAGCGATCGGACTGATTTTTTTTTCAAATTGAAGTATACATGATAGCGCTTCTTGCCATATACAATATTGGTGAAAAATTCATGTTCATCAATTTCTAGAACTGTAGCAAATTTCAACTTGTTATTTTCGGAATGACAATTTTCAGTAATCGAGAAAAAAATTTATTTATGAAAATTTTTGTATACATGCTGCGAACAAAATTGAGCCAATAGATGAAATAAGTTTCCAGAATGAAAATTTTTCATGTAGCAGATATCTACATGTACTTATTTAATGAGACAATACTACATTATCGCGCGCTCGGCGCTCGGCTCTCTCCTCACACAGTCAGCCAACTGGTCTTTGTGTTCATAATGTGTAGTCGAGCTTTCATCAGTATATCAAATGAGAGGAAAATATACATTATTGGTATGAATAAAGTATCTACCTATTTAATGAGTTGGTATTAAATAACTCCATTAATTTTTTTATGTTGACAAAATAATAGTTGAACACATTGCTGCCTCATGATGGCATATTATGCCTTCTTCCAGTCCAATTCTGGCATCGTATAGGTTAGATAATTCTCCTTCGGTTAGGTATGCCATCATGTGAAATCTGTATAACTTCATAAAACATTGTGTATACTAAACGTTTGTGGTATACTTATCCGATTTAGCATGAAAGTTTCATGGTATAATATAATGGAAATTGCATTGTAATTAAAAAATCAGACAAATGTTAATTGAAAAGAAAAAAACACGTAAGTTGCGATATAAAATTTTAAAGAATCAAGCATTGTCTTATATCACTCACTGAATATCGAATTTTTTCGTAAAACTGACAGATGCCACTCGGTAAACATTCAGAGGACAACTATTATGCTTCCGTGGAACAAACAAATCTCTCCGAAATATTCGACGAAAGTAGAAAAATGGCGTCTATACCTATTTGGAACTATGTCTAGTTGGGCAGTATCCCCTACCATCTTTTCTTCAAAAAGTTCAGAAGGAGGTACCCATTAAAAATGAACTTATGAATTTCGTGATTTTATTTTAAATTTCTGAAAATTGAGATTCTGAAAATATTTTCCAGACTTCTTTAGGTTGGATTTCAAAAATGACATTGTTTAGATTTCGGGAATTCAATAATATTCCATTTCTGGTATTACCGAAGTTTACACGAAACGGAAATTATTATGGTTGAAACGAGCAATTTGGAAAATCCATGTTAACGAGTTTTCAAAAAATACACGTTCAATGTATTACTGACACCCCTTCAATTGTTTATATTTTCAAATCATTTGTCGTCATTTAAATGCTACAAAGGATATTCAACAATTTATTTTTAATAAGCATTTTGCATGTTTGAAAAAAACCTGTGACTCCACACAGTCCCAAACAATGAGTGAGAGTAGATGCGATACATTCGCCTGCATGTGTGCGGAACGAGGATCGAACACTTTATCTGATAATCGACGGTATATTCACCAGTAGGTAGGTACCTATGATGAATATTTGTATTCTATAAACATTATGAAAAACCAGGGTTGCGACGTTTTGAATCGAATAATGAAAATATAAGTAATTGATTTGTGCATTATTTCCATATTTGAAAAATTATGAAAAATCAATATGAATAGAAAAAATCAATCTTTAAATCGAAAAAATCTTATTTTATTGATTTGAAAAAATCATGATGCTTCGCAACTCTTACAAAATTTGGATAATTCTGTATCTATTTATATGAAAAGCTTTTCAAGAGTCACATAAATTACGAGGTATAACATTAAAATAGCCATACGGAGTGATTGGGAGATTGAGAGCTACTTTCAATAACGTTGCTAAGTTATATTCTCGGTTATTATCAAAGACATTCAAATACAGGTTATTATGAATATTATTCATTTACGAATAATAATGAATAATGACTATATTTTCCTAAGGCCTTCATTCTTCTACTTTTTATTCCTTTGATTTTTGAGGACTGCTTTCACTACATATTTTGTATTTTGGATATTCATCTCCCGTTGGTCCCAATATATGTACCATTTTCAGAATCATATACATTCCACATGAGAATACAATATCATTTTCTTCTCCATTTGGATTTTTAGATCTCATTACACCTTTGAATTTCAAAATTTCAAGCTTTTCCTATGCAAATCCGCAAATTCATCATTAGTTGCACCAATAATTTCATAATACTTATTATGGTTCCAATCTATGATATTGTGTTGACTGACTCGTTTTTTCATCTTCATATTTTGGAGTATCACCAGAGGGCGCAAATATCATCGGACAATTCGCGCTCTTGACTTCTTGTGAAAACACCAGTCCATATTTCGATGTGATTTTTTTTTCTGTAGGAAGATGGGGATTCAAACTAGGTCCGATACTATTTGAAAAGTGTTTTTTTTTATTATTCGCCAAATTCGATATGTTCAGGAATATTTGTATACCTTTTGTATTTCATATTTTTGAAAATAAAATAGTATTTCCATTAGCTGGATCACTTATCTACTTGATGAAGTCAATAAGTCATGAAAATATTGATTACTTCACTTTATGACAAGTCCATAGAGAAAGAGTGCTATTCGTTATTGCTCACTTCTTCAGCACCCTCTACTTCAAAATTTAGACCTTTAGGATATTACATACAGTATGGTGGAAATGTTTATGAATTTTAAGGAAAATCCCGAGACAGGTCGATTTTTATTTTCAAATTGACATCTCTTGATATACATACGGAGTATGTGACGTCATCCGCGTAGTTGTGGTGACGTCATCGATTATTTTTTTAAATTAGAACATACCCCGTCCATTTTTTTTCGAAAGGTATATTCATTATCTATATGACGGTATACTAATATTAGGAAAATAAAGTAATACAGGGTGAGACAAAATTATTTTATTTAATATTAACAACGGAAATCGTTACAATAAATAATCAAATTCGTGACGTTCTGCAAGAATACAATGTGATAGACAGAGAACAAATCATTCTCGAACTTTGCTATCGTTTCTGAATATATTTGTGAAATATTCACTCGTATTCGTTCTTTCAAATTATCTGATCTTTCCGGCTTCTTACATAAACTTTTCTCTTCAAATAACCTCTGAGGAAAAAATCGAGAGGAGTTGAATCAGGAGATCTAGTTGGCCATTCGATTTACCCTCTCCGACCTATTTAGGTAACTGTGTACATTGATAGCATAATTATTAGCTTGTAAATATAAAATAATTTTTTCTCACCCTGTATCACTTTATTTTCCTAATATTAGTATATGGTCAGATAGACAATGGAAACACCTTCCAGAAAAAAATTGAACAGGGTGTCTTCCTATTTAAAAAATAATCGATGACGTCACCACAACTACGCGGATGACGTCACAAACTCCGTATGTATATCAAGAGATGTCAATTTGAAAATGAAAATCGACCTGTCTCAGGATTTCCCTTAAAATTCATATGCGTTAGAGATAATAAATTTATTCCATACATTTCCACCATACTGTATATATTTGTTTGAATAGATTTAAGAATTCCTATATTAAAATGCCATTAGGTAGCATCCTGTATATATAGTGTCAATACTCGATTGCAAATTATCATTCAGTTATACAATGTTAAATACAACACGGTTTCATATTTATACTGTTCCCTCTCTACTTTTACGTATTGAGATCTGTTCAACATTCAAATCATCGCAATGATAAATCCTAAATCGATCCCCGGTGAATAGAAGCGACCTTTGTCGATAGGTTTCTATTCATTCATATTGTATACCTTTTGGGTGTATATATAAATATTCTTATTTGAATATCATACATACCTATTCCTCATTATGTATGAGAATTTTTTCATTGTGAACAATTCAGAATATTTTTATTTTCCACGCAATGTATAATTATTTTATACATATAATATACCATATTTACTAGCAAACCTAGCAAACTGATTCATATAAATTTCTATTTCCTATTCTAATTTCATAATATCACCCGTACTATCGATTGTATCGTGTTTATAATCTACTTCGTTGAGTTTCACCAGGGGGCGCAAATATCATCGGATAAATCGTGCGTATTTCTGACGTTGTAGAGCCTCGGCTCTTGACTTCCTGTGACGATACTAATCCATATTTTGATCTGATTTTTTTTTGTGTAGAAAGATGAAGGATCGACCGAGGGAGGATGCTATCTCAAAATTGATTATTTGATGTAGAAATATTTTTTTTTTATTCGCCAATTTGGCTAAAAATTTGCTATGTTCAGATATATTTTTATATCTTTTCTTTTCGAAATTTCGAAAAAAGAGATAGTATCCTCCCTAGCTTGATCCTTTATCTACATGATGGGATCAAAAAATCATGAAAATATTGATTGGTTTTCAAATGAGAAGTCAAGAGCGGGAGTGCTGCATTCGGTATTCTGCGCGTCCCATTGCCCACTCTTAACGAACAAATAGAATGCTTGTGCAAAAAACTTAATAAACTATGCCTTCAATAGCTTACAATCTAACCTCTATGAGAGTCACCCAATCAACTTATATTATGCACTAGTTCACTCCGCGATCAGCTGTAACATAATTGTGTGGGGCAGATCGACAGAAATTTCGAGGGTATTCATTTTGCAGAAGCGATTTATACGTCTGATATTCAACTTAGACTATAGAGAGTCCTGCAGAGATACCTTCAGAAAAAATGACATATTGACTTGTACAAGTATTTACCTTCACAAGCTATTGACTTATACTCACAAGAACAAGAATAAATTTCAAAAAAATAGTGACTTTCATGAATATAACACCCGAACTAAGAATGACGTCCACCTATGCAAATTCAACCGAATGCAATTGAAAAAGTCCCCACTATATTCGGGAGGATACTTCTATAACATGCTACCATACAAAATTAAAAAATCTGAGAAAATTAATGAATTCAAGACCGTTTTGAAATCATTCCTGATAGAAAATTGTTTTTACTCCTTGGATGAATTTATAGACCGATGCTCACAATGTCCACAAGACTAGTTCAATCCACAAGAATAGTTATGTAATTTTATTATTTAATTAACCATATACTTTGTTGTTCGTGTACATGTACCTTTATGTTTTGATTTGTATCATATTCCACTGCATTTTATTTATATCTATGTTTAATCTACTATTGTATGACTTGTCTCATGTCATGTATATGATTCGAAGAGATGAATAAAAATCTAATCTAATCTAATCTATTGAGTTTCGAATATATTACAGTGGCCCTGCACAAGCTTCTATTTCGAATTTTCAAGTAGGTTTGGGTTATTCTGATCACAAACATCAGGAATCTGCAAAGTGGGACGTTGTAATAAATTTTGGAAACTGATTTTTCCTGAAAAATGTGACAAACGGTTTTTATTGAGTTTAGAATTTATTACAGTGGCCCACAAGCTTCTATTTTCAATTTTCAAGTAGGTTTGGGTTATTCTGATCTCAAAATTTAGAAATCTTCAAAGTGAGACGTGGTAATAAATTTTGGAAACAGATTATTTCTGAAAAATATGACATGAACGGTTTTTTCTTTGGATAATTTCAAACTCGTTTATATGATGTACCATACCAATTGAAATCTACGAGGAATAATTTCTTATACAATTCTCGGATGCCAGAGAGCGAAAGAAAAAAAATATTTAGACACTTTCTATAATTATGATAAGATGAAACAATATAGACTTTGTCCAATGTTGACCAATAAACATCTTAATCCGAGCAACTTTCAAAAAATGAAGGTGAAATATGCCTCACAAGTATGCATTCATTCCGTAGCTGCTGCCCTCTGAATACTTACATTGATTTCAAGGTATTGCCTTCAGATGCGAGGGTTACTGCCATGGACGTATAAACGTTACTGCCAAATTCATTAAAACAATCATACTCCGGTCAAGTTAGACCAAAAAATAGGGGTGGGGTTACCAAAATTCGCACCCAGCTGAAAATCGGTAGGATTGTTCAAAACACCATTATAAATAGAATCTGAAAAGTCCTCATCGATTATTACCTGAAAAAAAATTTATTCGGGGTCAAAAGACACATAAACAGGTTTTTCGCCATTTTCAGCAAAACGTTGAGTTTTAACATATTAGCTCATACAAAAATTGTAGAACAGATGGTTATCTATAAAAATTGATCAGATAAGAATAAGAAACCGTTCATGTCACATTTTTCAGGAAAAATCTGTTTCCAAAATTTATTACAACGTCCCACTTGCAGATTTCTGATCATTGTCATCAGAAAAACCCAAACCCACTCGAAAATTGAAAATATAAGCTTGTGGGCCACTGTAATAAATTCTAAACTCAATAAAAAACCGTTTATGTCACATTTTTCAGGGAAAATTTAATTCCAAAAATTATTACTTCGTCCCACTTTGCAGATTTCTGATGTTTGTGATCAGAAAAACACAAACCTACTCGAAAATTCAAATTATAAGCTTGTGGGCCACTGTAATAAATTCGAAACTAAATAAAAAACCGTTCATGTCACATTTTTCAGGAATAATCTCTCTCCAAAAATTATTACTACGTCCCACTTTGCAGATTTCTGATGTTTGTGATCAGGAAAACACGAACCTACTTGAAAATTCAAAATATAAGCTTGTGGGCTACTGTAATAAATTCGAAACTAAATAAAAAACCGTTTATGTCCCATTTTTCAGGAATAATCTATTTCCAACATTTATTACAACGTCCCACTTGCAGATTTCTAATGTTTGTCATCAGAAAAACCCAAACCCACTAGAAAATTCAAAATATAAGCTTGTGGGCCACTGATAAAATTTGAAAGTCAATAAAAAACCGTTCATGTCACATTTTTCAGGAATAATCTCTTTCCAACATTTATTACAACGTCCCACTTGCAGATTTCTGATCTTTGTCATCAGAAGGACCCAAACCCACTCGAAAATTCTGAATATAAGCTTGTGGGCCACTGTAATAAATTTGAAACTCAATAAAAAACCGTTCATATCATATTATTCAGGAATATTTTGTTTCCAAAATTTATTACAATGTCCCACTTTGCAGATTTCTGATTCTGATTATCAGAATAACTCAATAACAATATAAATGAGTATATAGAATACAAGCTTATGGAACAATAATAAGTTCATAACTCAAAATTCAAAATATATTTCGTTCATTATTTCAATTCAGAAAATCCTAATCAATTAACGCGCGACAGTATTCGAATATTTTTCCCTCGATTTTTGCTTATGATTTCGGGGATGTTTTCTTGAACATTTCATTTGGAATGATTAAACCCTCAACAGTAAGTAACAGTAAGACAACAAATAATTTTACTGGTTCATGAAAATTTCCTCGGAAATTTCCGTCACCGAGTCTACGTCATGACACATGCATGTAATTGGAGTTTCGAGATATTTGAGGGTGTTCAACTCCTTTGGATCCATCATAATGTGAATTAAGTAACTTCGATTGTTTTTTCGATTGTGTAAGATGTTTTTTGAATAATTATGTGAACGTCTACGTATTGACATATATTATAGGGATTATTCGATGTTTGGGACCTTGGCGAACGACGTTTTGGGATTTTTGATACGTGAATGATCTGTAATAAATGTGTAAGAAATTCTGGCAATCGGTTCATCATTATATATTTGCATATTTTTAAAAATACAGAATGTGTGATGCAGCTTGAATCAAAAGTTAGCCCACGCCCTTTTTCTGGAAAACGGGAACTGTAAAAAATTTTTTGTTTGGGATGCAAATTTGTAATAAATGTGTTGTAAGGCTCTTTTTTTTGTGAAGAGCCCTACAAAGGGCCTCAGGGCTTAGTTCTCTATTTAATTTAGAGCGGTTGCCTCGAGCGCCAGTTTTTTTTGAAGTGGTATGCTCCACTTTCTTCCAGAACTAGGAGTTCTTTGGAAGGCCCTAGGTAGCTAACAGTGAAGAAGGGATACAAGGTACCCCCTTATGTAAACCAGGGGTCAGATGAGTAGACTGGTTGATAATGTTTCTAAGGAAAATGTAGTTTTTAATTACACTCGCTTAAGCTAATCTGGATTACAAGCTACTTCCAACAGATGTTATATATTTAGACTAATTTTTGGATTTAACAGGATTTTAATCAGAAAATATGAGATCTACAGGTAAAATCAACCACAAGTTCAGTACAAAAATAAAATGAAAGTAAAGGTTTTAAAGCATTTATTTAGTAAAGTCAACTTCCCACACTTTGTACGAATTTTCCGGAAACATGAAAATCAAACAGTAAAAGAAAAATGACAGGCTACAATTGATTAATGAAACAAAACAATTTATTCGCTGGAAATCTTATTCAAAATTAGATAAACACATATAGACAATTTTAATTATCAATACAAAATTAACATCTTACTGAAACTGGTAAAATTTGACAAATCAGGCTTGTTCCGTAAATCAATGCAAATCAATGGAAATAAAATATACCGATGACAACTCCACTAAAGAAAATCCTCCACTTACAACAAAGGCAATAACAAATCGGCAACTTTCCTATACAGAGTGATTCATGTAGTCAGGGCGCAAAAAAAAAACAGGTCAGGTTCCTGGAATTGATCAGGAAGTTCTGGGATGACTTTCTTAACTCGTGGACTCAATTTTCCGTGATGTTTACGTATAATTGCGAGAAATGATTTTATTTAACAGGTTATGGTAACCAGGGAGAAGGTGAATTTCTGTCAACTACTGGGAACGCCGAAACGTATACAATATCAGGATGGTTCTATATCGGAATATATATTTTTCTCTATTGTATTCAATAATTTCCACTTGACTGATCTGGACCGGACAGGAAATAACTTATACGCCCGTTATTTGCAGTTGCCTGCCCGACTATCGGGAGTTACTGAAAAAAAAACAAGTAACCCTATCAAGTCAAAGCTTGGACAGAAAAGAAAGACCAAAACAACTCGGGTTCTAAATTCTGGGTTTTACTCGGGGTTTTATAGAGCTACAATAACGGGGTTCTGGATTGTGAGTTGGTTATATTTCGTAATGGCCAGTTAATACAACCAATTCGCAATTCGTCGATGGGCAAACTTTACCGAGCTGACGACTATCGAGAGTTACCGAAAAAGGCAAATAACCCTCTCAAGTCAAAAGCTGGGATATAACGAAAACGAATTTTTATTTCAGCAAATTTTTCACTATATCAGGGATACGATATTACTTATTCTCGAAATTCACCTTTTCTCGAAATACCCAAGTAAAATAAAGAAAATCAGGATTGTTTGAAAAATCAACAGGAATAATTATCAAGCGAGTTAAGCTAGTTGAAATTCCACGCTTACATTTATTCTGGGTGGTAAACGGCAGACTACCACTGGCACAGCTAATCCTTGAGATTCAGGGGCACTACACTTTTCCGGACCGGACGAAAAAGTGATTACAGGACGGTCGAACTCACGAAATCAGGACAGGTCAGGCGAAAGATCAAAAACACGGAAAATAGCGGGAATTAGAACTTATCACTCGCGAAAAATTTGGGCAGCATGCACGGCAATAACTCACGATAAAACTGCACTCCTGAACTTCGGGTCTGGGGGTATATATGCACAATCGACTTTTTAAAAAAAATCATAGCAAGAACTGTACCGGTTGTCATTGTTTGACCTCTAAATTTGAGCAAGAAATATGGCAAAACACTACTAGGTGAAAAACTCTCAACAAAAGTTCAGCGAAAGTGTCACAAGAAAGACCAGGAATAACTCTTTTTGTTCATGAAAATACAGGGAGATTACAAGTGGACATGGCTTGAAAATACTATGTATGTTCTGGAATATAGTCTATCTGAATACCAGATGAGTACCCTATGTCATTGCCAATGCTGTTGCATAATTTCTAATACATTTTTAGAAAAAAAAAAACAATCCAGCCAACATCTAGGGAGATAATATCTTTATCCAAAATCATAAACTCGTTATTATTGCTAAGACAGTTGACTAATTTCAAAGACATCATTTCTCAACCAAATATACATCTTTCTATTAACATTTATTGATATAAAACCAGAAAATACGATAGACAACAGGCAAAATCTTCGGAACTATTACAGGGTGATACACGGAATCCTTCTCACAGCTGGATCTAGATTGTCGGGTTGAACAGGGTTAATTAACAATATGGATACAAATAATAATTTTTCCGGTTACATCCGGAATTCTTAGTAATGAATATGGGGAAACGAAATACTTCATTACAGTGTACAAAATTATGGACTAGTTTTTTTTGGAGTGTGCCGTAAATGCTGGTGTAGCTTTAGGGACATGTCTTTTTCAAATATAACACTCTGTAGTAGCTTCATTGCGATGGAGGTATCGTACTTTTTGTCCAAACTTTTTAACCAATGACTAACGCTTTTTTTCCTGGCTTCCTTATCGCTATCGCTGTAATGGTCAGAACACTTCTTTGTGTGAAACGTGTCGTACGTAAATAAAATGATCGGTAATCATCCAGTGAACATTTGTAACAATGCCGAAAAATTGTGAAATAATAAGATCACCCATCTATTGATTTTCATCATCCTTGTCAAATGACCCAGGTTTGTACAGTAATTGTTTATCGTTTTCCGTTTTTCTGTTTCAGCGTGTTCCATATCGCGGGTTCGAAGTGAATGCTGGGAAGACAGACAAATATTCTTCTGTGGATTGAGTGGTAGAGCAATTCAGTGGACAGAGTGATCTGGAAACTGATGAATTGAACTTCTCCCTTTACTGTCGAAACGTTTTCATTCAAAAATTTATATACTCTATTCGAAAGTAATAAAGACGCTTATTACTATAGTATTATTCAGTGACGAGAGATGATAACAACTCATGAAACTCTCATCAGAAGATGCAATAATACTACATTAAGAATTGTAATGAATTCCGAAGTTACAGTTGTTACCAGAGATGCTGAAATGATGGAAATTTACTTAAAAAAATCAATCAAAATGTAACACAGCCTGGAGTGCTGAATAAGAAATATAACAGACTCCCTTCAAGTGCTTCAGACAATCGAAATGTGCCACGAATCATTGGATACAGCTAGAACTTTAAAAAATAGGGTTCTTTTAATACCTTTGTACTACCGATACCCACCGACATTTCTGAAGAAACTGATTAACTTTGCACGAAATCTCGTAATCTCGGGCCTCGATTAGATAAAGGGTTATGTACAAAGATCTGATCGATCAAGGTGCTTGTGACTTACCTACAATCTGATTCTGAGGATCCAACAAAAGCGCCGAAAATATACCAAAACAATCATCAGTTACCAAAAGGAGGGAAGGGGACGAGCCTACCAAAGATGGACAGAATATTCCATCAGGAACAATCACCAAAGTTACAGCTGAATAAACAAAGGGGTACATTGAACTATTTTTATAAAAAGTGGACTCTCATTACCAAAATAATATTTGGATGTACAACAATACCAAATGAAATTCAGGTGACAACCACTTCAAAAATTTAAATTTTTAATGGATAAGAGAATGAAAAGAAATCAGAAACTTCATCTTCAGAATTGGCTATAAAATAAATGGTTGCTAGAGATGTTTATCAAAATGCAGATATCAAATGGCAGTTTTCATCAACATATTATTTCCTTAGAGAAAAAACCTAAAATAATTCAATACAGACTTATATCTACCATACATATATATATATATATATATATATATATCAAACCATAGAGAACTATGGAAGTGTATGATTATAACAATATCATTAAAAATGTATTTCTTTCTGGTATTGATCTGAACTCTGATCTGAAGGATTATATGTTGCAAATTCATATAAACAATCGAGGGTACTTGAGTTCAGGTTCAAATGAACATTATATACCTGTCTTATATTTCGAAATTGGATAATATCCCATTCGATTACAAGAATATTCAATAGGTACCTTCATACCCCATCTCAGATACACAGTAAAAACTGGGTAGTTAAAATTAACTACAACTTGTTGCTCAGCTCGATCCACTAACCTTATTTAGTTAAATTAACAAAAGTACATGTAGTCAAATGAATCTTGTCAATTTGTGCAATAGCTTAGTTGACAAATAACAAAACTTAGTTGCGAAATCATACTAGTTTTTTTGGAGTTACTACAAAACGGTTTTGCGAAATTACCGGATATATTTCGTATTTTCAACAATATTCTTTCGATGAAAGTAAAATCAATGATGGTGATTCGACAAATCATTTTGGTTCATTAGTACTAAATAACGTAGTGGATTGGTATTCTATTTTGTTACTTTAGCAATATGATATTGTTCATTCAAAAATATAATTTTGCTCTTTCAAATATAATATTGTGAATTTAACAATATAATATTATATAAACTTAATAATAGCATATTGTCGATTTCACAAGTTCAGTGGTGTGGTATGAAAATTTATAAGCAAAAGATGTACCATGAGGAAAATGAATAAAACTCAATGAATATGTTTCAATTCAATTTTATTTAAAAAATGAGGGCATTCACAAATATTTACAGTTTTATGAAGAAAATCAAAATAATTTGAAAAATAAACACTCGAATAAATGTATTACCTCTTGACAGATTTCTATACATCGAGTAAAAAATGTACATATATGATTAACCGAATATTACCAGCGGATTTGGTAATATATAACTATCAAAAATGATATAATTCACGTAGATGTATTCTTTGCCTGTTTATTCCATCTCTCGAACTGGAATCTCCGTCTAGAATGAAACAAAAAGGTGAATGATGAATCAGGAATAACATGAATTTCAAATAATGAAATTGAAATAAGAATGAATGAAATAGGAATGAAAAAACTCAAAGGAATACTTTACGTTCGAAAGAAGTTATCGAATATTTTTATGTCGTCAACCCTGATCTCCTATTTTGGAAAATGTTATGAATGCCTTCAGGAAATCCCTCTAGAAATCCGCTTGTAGTTCCATGCTGAGCAACTAGAAGGAACTTCTAACTTTCAAGTGATGAACATAGTTGCCCAAATTGAATGATGCTGAAGTTATAAGATGACGAATTTCATCTGGAATCAACTGCATCTTTCCATAAATCTCCAAAATATCTGCAATAATTGTAAAAAATCGGTTATGAATCCAATTATTATTGTTGAACACGATTAGTTAATTTAACATCAAAAATTATAGAACAAGCATAAACCGTAAAGATAGCAGTAAAATACCTCTACCTTATTGGAAAATACAGCACTTGATTGAGTTTTTATACTCAAGGGTACATCTCATCTGCTCTAGGTCAATGAATACATTTTTCATCTACTTACTTTCTGTTGCAATTTCTCTGTTGGTGTTTACTACTCTCGTATACTGCTTCATTTTTCACTCGAATTCTTTGGGATATGTTGAATATAAATTAAGTCAACCACATCCATCTTGAATTCTTGAATCAACGATATTGTAACTTGATATATTATAGCTGAAAAAGGTAATGATTATTTACAAATTGGTTTCTTACCAAAACAATATTGCCTTTATCTTTTTGTGGAAGTTGGGCACTCTTATAACATTGTCAAGACTCCACCCTATTGATTTTTCCTGCTTTTTGAAATAATCTAGAACCAGATAATTATTCTTACATACATATTATAGTCGATAATAATGCATTAGATGAATCACGAAACGGTTTTGCAAAATCACCAAACATTTTGTATTCGTAACAATGTACTTTCGATTAAAGTTAAACCAATGATGGTTATTCAACAAATCAATTTGGTTTATTACTACTAAATATAATGAAATATCATTTCATTTCGTTACTTCAACAACAAAATATTGTCAATTCAACAAATGGTTTGGTATGGAAACAAATATATTCTTGAATGAATATGTAACCAAAAATAAACAATTAAACCTTACCTTCAATATATATTTAATATGCAGCAATTCTTCATTATCGACCAGAGATTAGTTCAGTGAATTCTAACATGATGGAGGTGTTGCTTCTTTCCTGATGAGACAAAACTTTGCACGCTCACCTCACACCGCACACCTCAACGACACGAAAGACTACCAAGTACTGAGCTTACCTCATTCTGACTTGCACATCGTCGTCAAACGTTGATTAAATGACAACTACTTTTTGGAAGATTAAATATTTGTTTTGTTTATTTCACTCAAATTCATAGAAATCAACAAAAGACATAGTATTTTTCACTACAATTTTTGTTACGGACATTCTTTAACTAATCGTTGTAGTGAAAAGAACAAATTTAATCATTAACAAGTTCCTCGGATGAACTGTATGCTAATATAGATATAATGTTTGTGGTTATTAACAAATTTCTTGCTATTTTCAACTAAATAGACATTAACAAATATTTTTTTTTTACTGTGTAATATATAAGAAAACTATTTGTGTTATTATTTATACGATATACCTAATAGAAAACCTAGAGAGTTGATTGCAAAATCGATTTGAACGAAATGGGTTTATTGAGAAAGCCAGCTCACTCCTAGTCAAACAGCCACCTTCAGGGTTTTGCTAAGATACTACTCAACGGATTTGAGGGAACAAAAATAACCAAAACATCACAATCATCACAGGCAATCTAGTGGCTGTTTTCTCGGCAGTATCTCACATCTATACATACAGAGCAATTTGAGAAATAGTAAAAGCTATATTACAGAAGTGAATATTCTTCCGTATATCCAAATAGATACCTACAGTATGGTAACAAATAGTTCTAATACCTAAACCACAGTTTGAAGATCAGAAATCTCTAGGGCAATTCGGGAATGCTGCGAGTAAATATATTTTTAATACAACAGCGTATATGAGTTCATGATGGACGCAGTCAAAGACTATCGAAATGGGAACAAAATATTGTTCAATCCCAGAATAGGTATATGAGAAGGATATACAAGTATTTGACCTAGTATTTGTCACTTCATTATTACTTCCCAACTCATACATACAACTGTAATGATGCCAAATTTTGTCTATATATTTTATCGTCCAGAAAAACTGATGAATGAATCGTAACGAGTTCGATATCAGGTACCAACAAATATTCGTTAAAGTGGACACCTGTTTTTAATATTTATATGGGTAGCTTGGTCGTCTCGGATCGAAAGATAAACAAATTTGATGTTCTCCGGTCGATATTTCCTTTAAGAGGGGGGATTCACGATGCGACTCATGCAGAGCTATCGTAGGGTATCGATTGCTAACTGTATATAAGTCCAAATGCGAAATTGATTAAACCAGTGAAAAGACCAAAGTTGGAAGAAACTTTTGAAGTATTCTGAAGTTGAAACTTGTTCGTGAAAGAAAGCTGTAGATGATCAAAATATGTAAACATTGGAAACTAAGTTGCTTCGAATCATCAAAAATTCATTGTCAAAAATTAGATTAGATATAAAGTAACTCACAACCAAAATATTAGCTTCTGAAATGCAGTCGTTTGGCTTATAATGATCTTGGCGAATAATTTTGACAACTACACCGCCATTTTCCACATAAATATCAAGGATGGGTAGCAGGGACGCAATAAAGCGAGAAGGGATCTTGAAATTAGTGGTTCAGACCTTGTTTGGTAGATGGCGGTAATGTCCAGCGCATTTTCTCATTGCGTATGAGATGGCGCTGCGGAATTCCAGTCTAATACGTAGATTACGTAGATGATTTGCAGGGTTGCCGAATCTTCCTGGGAGCACTTTGCGTTTAACATTCAATTCATTATTTTAGTAATTTACGAGTAAGGTATATTGCAAAGATCGGATTATTTCAGCAATAAAAGAATTGTTTCGTGATTGTTTTTCCAATAATCGAAGAAGATAAGTCTTCATTTATTTTGTACATATTTCGTTCTTTATTTCGCAAAATAATGATGAAGCTATTTAATAGAATAGTTACGGATTGTGTTTCGAGAATACGGGAATCAAATCGGCGGTGCGGCGGCAATTATCAAAAAGATGCCGACATAATTAGCGGATGATTTATTGCCGTGACCCATGGCGACAATAATTGGAGATCATCGATTTTTATCTAGAATATTTGCAATGATTCGAGTAAGATAGTAAGTGGAATAAATTTTGCAGTTTTTGCACTGAGGTGACTGAGTGTTTGAATTAGAGAACTCAAGTAGAAATTGCCTAACAATAGAATTCATTACTTTCGAGTGAGTAATGAACAATAAGGTATTAGTTCGTAGAACCTATACTCTTTGATATTATTTAAGAAAAGTACAGGGTGTGCAGATTTCAATGTTTCTAACAATAGAATATATGAAAAAAATTATAAGTTCAGATGATTTCACTGGCGAAATTTTCGAGTTATACATTTAGGTTCTATCTTTAGACTTTTGAAATGCGAATATCGTGGTTGCTTAAGAATTCACATAGGAATACTTGTGTAGGTAATGTCCCGATCACAATCATGAAAAGTAAGTATTCTGTTTTCAAGAAATATTCGAAGAAAGCAGCTTCCATTTATTCCTCGACAACAAAATGAAATCAGTGGATTACTAAAAAGAAAAAACATATTTATACTTGGTGTCAACGGAAAACACTGTTTCACTATTGATTTATATTATTTCTAATCTCAGTTGAATAGGCATGTTGAATATTGAATATATAGAGATAGTTCAAATCGTACATGGTATGTAATGATTGGTAATGAGGAATCATAGATGAAAAGGAACACCATTGTTCATTTGTTCCCTGTATAAAGTATAGAGTAGACCAGATTGATTAGAACCGTTCGGCGCGCAGAAACAAATCAGTAGATGCTCTGAGCGCTTGTTGCATAAATTAACATAAATCACCACACATTATTATTTATTGCCGTATTGCTCTTCACTCCTCTCGGGTAATAATTTATGAGGCAGAATAATGGAGTACTGTGTATATTTGTTATAATGCGCACCAACTGAAGAAATATTGCAAAATTGGAAATTTGAAACGAAGATTTTCATATTCAGATATACACAAAAATCTCGATAAGGAAACGAATAACAAATCTGACAATGAAATTTTTGGAAGGATAGGTATCTGATCTCACTTTCGTAAGCCTGGTGAGATATGAGATCACTAGATATGTTATTTCCGAAAGCAAATTCATGATCTTGAGAAACTGCCGCCCCTTTCAAATCGAACAAAAAAACTGTAATTGACACATTTACGTCATAAAATAATATACCTCGAGATATTCAATGAAATAACCATAGTTTCATAATAAATTTAATGAAATAGGTTTGAAAAATTAATATACCTGAATATCGTGTATTCAGGTACGCGGCGATCATTTATAATGTCCCCCAATCCAACTTCGTTATTTTTCACATTAGACAAAAATGGTGAAGGAAAAAGTAGTACAGGATGATGCAAGCTATCTGCAGAATATATCGCTTTTTATACAGGATGTTTCAGAAATGCGTGACAAGTCATAGTTATATTTTTTTAAATAGAACACCCCGTATATTGTAATTTTTTTGAGAATTCTCAAACAATTGTGAACATTATTTGTATAATATGTCCTACACCTAAATGTAACAGTTTTCGAAATATTCGAATTTCCACTAAGCTGCTACATTCGAAAAAAAAACAAATTCCCGTTCTTGCGGCTGTGAATTAGCCATCTCCAATACGAGTCGTCTATTCATGACCTTTTTATAAAAAAATATGGATGATTTTATTTTGAAGTGAGGAACAAAATCGTATTAAATTCAGAAATTCAATATCTGAAACAACTAAACTACGCAACACTTATTTCGTCCCACCCCAAAATGTTACCCCTGTTGAAATCTGAATAACTTTTTCTGCTTTGAACAATTCGAATTATGTTTACACTGTTCGTTAGCCTAGTCCTTCAGCTACAATCTCGTTAGTACTCTTTCAAAACATGAGGTTGGGTGTTATCTGAAACTGTGCAAAATTTAGTTGAAAAATATTGTTGAAACTTTTCATCGATCTTATGAAATGTTTTCTTATCAGGAAGATGCATCTATGAAGTTTCCTTTGAGCAATTTCAACGTTATCTGTTTTCATAAAAAATATTTTTCATTTTCTGAATGAGGCATTTCAATAAAAATAATATGTTATATTGCAAACTGCCAACGTGTAACTGTCACTACTGTCAGTAATAAACAAAGTTTTTGTTTTTTCGTGACCGCCTAATTCACCGTTACCTAGAACTGAAATCTTAAGAATGTAGCCGCTTAGTGGAAATCCGAATATTTCGAAAACTATTAGATTTCACAGAATTGTTTGGGAATTCTAGAAAATCAACAATAATATATATGGTGTTCCATTTAAAAATATATAACTTGTCATGCATTTCTGAAGCTGTATAAATAACAATGTATTCTGCATCATCCTGTACAACATTTCTTTATTATTTTTGTCTATTGTGAAGAATAAAAAAGTTGAGAGGGGGAATATTATAAATTTTTCACCGTATACATAAATGACACACCAAACAAATCAAATAATTAGAATGTATTATTGCATATATCGAATAAGTGTGAATACAAAAAGTAGCTTAGATTGAAAATAAATTCGCAATAGAAAAATCACCGCCGAAATTCAATAAAAAAATTGAAAATATAGTGATTAAAAAATTCAATTAAATGTATATAGGTACTGAAATATTTTTTGTTACCAACATTTTCTGACAGTCCAATAGGTGAAAGCGCTGAAAACATTTCAAATCTATAGATCAGAACCAAGGAGAATTGAATTACCACCACTATTCCTACTACTGCTATCATATCATATTCTTCGTGAGGAGGTTAAATCTTATTTCGGTGTCGGAACGGAATTGTTAAAATTGTCACATATCAAAATATATATGAGTTTGAATAATATCTTTCTTGGAAACGAAAACGTAAACATTGTAATTAATAGTTTCAAATTACCTAAAAATTATGGATTTATGTTCGATAATATTCATGCAATATTTCAAATGGTATTCATGACTCGAATATAGCTGAGCGATAAATAATAATCATAATATCATAAAGTTAGTGAATATAATCAAGGCCCGCTACAGTCCTAGAAGATATCCGGGAATCAAATAATTATACGATAACTGGCATCAATGGAGATGCTGGTAGGAGTGGTAGAAATTGTCGGAGTTTCGTTTCAGGTCCGTACTAAGATACAAATGTCAACGATTTTCGAATTTGTTTTCAAACACCGGATAATTTTCAGATTCTGAAATAATTTAAACCTCTTCGGATATTTTGAGCATAGTGGAAAAAAACATTGAAAAGTTGATGTGCTGCTATACTGTGCGAGGTTTTTTTATTGTAGAGAATGGCTCAATTACCATGCTACAAAGTGATCCTGTCAAATGACGTCACTGCTTTGCCCTCATAGGATTTCTGCATTTAGATGACCAAGGGTAACACAATGACCAGGCAGGTTTCTAAAAAAACGCTCTGACGTCACGCTCAAGATCACACATTGAGCGTTCTAACGGGCGGATATTACATGACATATTTGTACTTTTTTCATCATGGGTGAATTTTTAGGATTGAGGTGTCCAATAAAACTGCACAAATTAATCATCTCAATCAAATTATATCAAAATCAAGAACTGACACATTTTCGCTTTACACAATGAAATTTCACTAGATTTTGGATACACCTACTTTTTGCTTATCAAATAATAGTTTTTGATGGATCAATTGTGTTTGTTACTTGCTGTAGCCCTCAATCTCTGGCCCTAAATACACCAAGTTCCATACATAATTTCCTATAAAAACCATATACATCTTGGTTCAGCTATCATGTAAAAAGATTATAACTTGATTTTTTGCAAAACATATTGACACTATCGACTATCGTGGTTTTTACCTGATATTATAGTGAAGCGGGAAAAATCGAATTTTGGGTTCATCAAGGCCAGTTAATTCAAGTTTTTTTGCATAGTGATTTTGGCTTCTGACGATACTTATGCAATGTTGTTATTGGTCGTATTTTAATCGACTCATAATCGAAATTGAAATTGACCAATAATAACATTAGATTTTTCACCGCTTGTATCGCCATAGCCAAAATCTATAAGCGAAAAACTGAGCCTTATACGTCATTGTGATTCCGAAATGAGAGCTACGAAGTTTCATAGGTGTATTCCCATGCTGAGACCATATCATTTGAAAAACCTTCTTGAAAATATCAAGAAGTTAATTCTCAAGTTATTGTCGTCCTATAATAATAAGACTTTCATTGGAATAATTATACTATCCAATATTTTTATCTTTCAAGTTGTCGATATAAATTATTCAAGTAATATATGCAGTATAATATTCCTCAATGCGGCCCTGACGAAAACAACATTATCCTATAATTTTCAATGTACATGAGATTTTGGGGTGACACCTGTTGAGAGCGCTTTCTGACTAACGCGAATTGGAAATAGTAGATGGACGTGAAGGTTTCTACAGGCTTTTCGGACTTCCTATTATTTATTCACGATATGGTCACCATAGAGACCTCTTACGGAATGGTCGAAAGTACGGCCCGTGACCCTCCTTTTAAGTACCAAGCTATATGTTTATACTCCAGGAAAGTTTTGTTTTATAAAAGAATGTACGAATTAGATGCATTTGGAATGGCAATATCGTCTACGAGGGTTTTGATGAGTATTAAGAACAAGCTTAGGTATATTATTATCACGATGATTGAATATGTTATAAAGATTCATTGAGTATAGACATTTTATAAATACGAGGCACAATACGATGGCTATATAGAATGGACTTACCAGCTTGGTGAAACACTTTGGAACTGAAGAATATAGTCTGAATAGAGTCACTCCGAAGTCATTGAAGGGAGGATCATTCGAGAAGAAGAAATTGGGGAACCAATAGGAACGTTAGTTTTGTTTACACTTCAATTTAGCACGTGTATAATTTATGGGCATAACATCTGCAGCTGTAAAAATCAATTATTCCATTAACCTTCAACCAACTAATATTTACATTATCTTGAACTCATACCAATGGCAGAAACGAGGAAATATTCTATTTTTAGCATAAATAGTTTATATTAAATATTCCTAACATGACCACGAATTGAGAATAGTTTACATTTGGAAAAATTGACCTAAATCACTGCCTAGAGTAATCCGGGGGAATGGGAGGTTCCAGTAATTTTCTCATGAAAAGTTCCTATAAATTCTCTGAAACTAGAATCAGAAGTCAGAGCAGTTCCAAGATCCAACAGTTAAGCTCTCAACTCCAGACAATGTTCCTCAGTTCGTAATGTCAGTGCCACCCTCGTAAAGTGTGTTACCAGTGAACGTGAATTAGCAGACCAGTGAAAGATGGACTTCCATCAGACAGTTCGGTTTTGGTCCATGTAATAAAAGTCATCTTATTGTGCCGGTATTCAGTTCAATTCACGTAAGTTCTATAGTTCAGGAAACATCTCGAAAGTTACTATAATTGTGATCAACCACCAAACATGTAAGAAATCTTATTTATATTGCCGACTTTGCCTGTCTAATTGATCCTACTGCTGAATAGATATTTATACTCTGTGATATTTGTCTTTATGTCTACATCCACCATTCTTTCTCCTGCATAAATATTCACGAACCCAGTTAAAGAAGAAATATTGTAATCACCCTATATAGGCCAACTTGAATAAAGCAGGGTGTCATTACACAACTCTCAAACTTTTGACTTATTGCTTGCAACTAAGTTGGTGGTAAAGTCAACTCAAAATTTTCACAACCCCTACTAACTGCAATCTGGTATTTTCACAGTGAATTAGGAAGAACAATGTTTTTCATTTGGGTAAAATTTGATAAAACTGGGAGTATTTTAGTTTTGCTCCAAACTGGCGAAGCCATTGTTCAACGAATTACAAATTACTTATTACGGAACCGTCGGAACCAATAATTATCATCGCCTTCTTGAATAGTTGATCGATGATAAATAATCTACTTACTTCAACATCCATCGGCATTTATTTACGAACTTTATATTCTTTGGAAACATTGAGTTTGAATATGAAAGTAAAAATTCCTAGAACTGTTAGCTTTCTGAACTAAGATTTAGTGAAATTCATGGAAATGGATTAGAAATTCTTATAGGCAGGTACTCAATGTTATAAAAACTTATGGATTCAATTAACGATAACAACCATTACTTCGTGAAAATTCGAAGTTGTGTTTTGAAATATATCAAAACAACTGAGCTACATCGAAGAACTCAAGATGGCTCATTATTTTTAACTTATAATAAAAATACAACCATTACTCAGACACTAAGTAGATAGTTGAAGTCCATGCTGGACAGGTGTGGATATGATTCGGGGTGACAATGAATTCGAAATGATAGTTTGCTGGCAAAATATCATATTACGAACGATACGAAGTTGATGATATGGAGAAATATCATCTGCCTTCAGACCAATGAAACCCGAGTTCTTCACACAGATTTATTGATATTATTCAGAATACAAGACATCCCCTGTTTATATAAGCTAGTAAGCGTTCATCATCTGGTGGTTGCATTCAAGCAACTACCGGAAAACCACCAAGCAACCACCAAACCATCAAGCAATCACTAAGCAACCACCAGAAAAACCACCAAGCAACCACCAAACCACCACGCGAAAATATTTCGAATGATGATGTAACCTCGTGCAGAAAGAAGCTTAATGACCCGCCTTGGCAGTTTGGTGGTTGCCTGGTGGTTTTCTGGTATCTGCTTGTTGTTTTCTGGTGTTTGCTTGGAAGTTACTTGGTGGTTTGGTGGTTGCTTGGTGGTTTCTTGGTGGTTGCTTGGTGATTTGATGGTTGCTTGGTGATTTTCTGGTGGTTGCTTAGTGGTTGCTTGATGGTTTGGTGGTTGCTTGGTGTTTTTCTGGTGGTTTTTAGGGGGTTTGGTGGTTACTTGGTTGATTTCTGGTGGTTTTCTGGTGGTTGCTTGATGGTTGCTTGGCGGTTTTCTGGTGGTTGCTTGGTGGTTTATTATAAATAGATGCTCCTTTCATCCAAAAATCATTCGAAATCCTGAACTCGTACTCATAAGGAAGTGGTAATGCATCAGTGTTCAGTTTGTGACTCAGAATTCAAATAGTCATGTGAACAAACATAATAATCATTTGTTCCCGATATTATGAAAAAATATATTCTAAGGATGCACAAAGAAAACGATATAAAACACTAATTGTCTAATATTCAAAATGAACCAATCACTGGTGCGATGAAGCAGCTATCAACAGATCGAGAAATTGAAACTGCCAAGGTCATGGATGTCACAGATCATAGTAATTATGAGAAGGGAAAAGTTATGAAAATCGAGGAGTTAGTACATACTTACTATAGCAAATAAATATTGGACGCTCATACACGAAAATAATGACAAAGATGAACCTATATTTGCTACTGCAAAGGATGTGCAAGTTGACGATGGACCATGCAGAGATAAAAATACACAGTATTAACAAGGAACTTATGACTACAACTATGAAATCAATGATGACGATTTCATCGTACATGAAGACCCCAACGACCTAGTTGATAGATTAAGATTCCCATTACCTTTTGGCTCGATATGTGAAAATGAAATTTTATCCATTCTTGCTAGGCTACGATATTATGGAATGATCGACGGTTCTAAAGATGATGATGAACGCTTATTAGCTGATAGAAACAGGGGATGTCTTGTATTCTGAATAATATCAATAAATCTGTGTGAAGAACTCGTATTTCATTGGTCTGAAGGCAGATGATATTTCTCCATATCAACAACATGGGGTGTACTTCGTAATATGATATTTCGCCATCAAACTATCATTTTGAATTTATTGTCACCCTGTATCATAATATTTCGCGTTCGCACATTCATTTTTCTGTTCTCACAGATCCAAAAATTCAACACGTCTCGTTCCATAGAAACAAGTAACGCCATTGTCAATGTATCAATTGTTGTTGATCCGCAGCATGTCCATGCGATAGATAACTTCACCCCTCGTAACATCAAGCAACTGGAAAAATTCCTTGGACTCTGTCAATACGACAGGATTTTCGCTTATAGGTTTGCAAAAATGGCTGCTCCACTGACGCAACTTCTTGAAAAGAAAGTAGTCTGGAACTGGGGACGTCTTCAGGGGGATTCGTTTCAGGCTATCAAAAAAGAAATTCAGAAAGAGGTCCTGATGTACCATCCAGATCCTTCTCTACCGTGGCACGTACAATCGGATGCCAGTGATGTTGGTATTGCTGCTATTCTCTTTCAGGTGGTGCGATATACTCGTCAGGTGGTAGCATATGCATCTCGTTTCTTGCTGGATAGAGAGAGAGAGACGATACAGTGCTTTTGAGAAAGAATTCCTAGCAGCACTTCGGGCTTTTCAACGTTGAAGAACCTATTCATTAGGAAATTCCTCGGGAAATTCCATAGTTTTGCACACTGATTGTAAAGCTATCGTTTACATTAATACCTGCCGGCTGTTGACACCAAGGGTAACTTGATGGGCTCTAGCTCTACAAGAATTTGTATTTCAGGTGGAATTTGTTCCAGGATTCAAAAATGAGGAGGCTGATGCGCTGTTTAGAGACGTTTGCCTGCGCCATCGGATAAATGTTTCACGATTGCTACTTTTCTGAAATTTCACGATTCCTTTAGCGATATTTTGAAAAGTATCAGCAATCATCAAGCTGAAGATGATAACCATAATCCGAATCTCACCTGAGGACCAAAAATTTGCGAGGAATGTTTGTAGTGCACCGAAATATCCTATATAAGTATGGATCGGATGAGAATAGTGTTCTTCTCTGCGTTCCCAAACACCTAATATCCTCGTTCATAGACATTATGGAAGTTATAAAACTTGGGTGGCTATGCGAAACGAACTCTGGTGGACGAATATGCATCGCCAGATTAAAAGGTTCATTTCAGGCTGTGATGTCTGCCAAAAAACTAAATGTTCAGTGCTTCCCAAACCAGCGCAAATGCAGATAATTCCTTCTGGTAAGTCAGACATTATCGCTATGTATATCTATGGTCCCCTTATCCGTAGTCGGGGAGAGGCATGTTATCTATTGGTGGTCTACAACTTATTTACCAAATTTGCCAAATCCATTTTAAACCGCTTGTTCAAGGACTATTTTCCAAAATATGGGTCCGTCCAACGTGTGCTTCATGACCAAGGTACTCAATTCACTTCCAAGCAGTGGAAGATCACTATGGAAGAGGCCGGCATGAGGTTGTTATATAGTTCTGTTCGACACCCTTGTGTGAATCCATCTGAGCGCATTATCCGTGAGTTAGCTCGGCTGTTCCGAACCTATTGCAGCCAACAACATTCCAAGTGGGCCTGGAAAGTGTCCCGGCTGCGTATTTACTATTCATACTTCTGTGCAGATCCAAGCAACTCTGTACAGCGGTACACTATGTAACACGAAAAACACAACTTTTTCTTTACCATCCATACTAATGTACCTACAGCACGGCTAGGCTCACATCGTCTGTTTGGGAATTCATTTGGGAAAGATAATGTCTTTGGAGTTATAGAATTTGATAAAACTTCACCTATGGCACGATATGAGCTGGTGTTGCAGTGAACTCCTAGAATTCCTTTGTTGGTTTGACATATAGTGATTATGTTTTCAAAACACTTGCTGTCAATGTTATCTACCATAGGTAATTTTGCTATTTTTCTGTCTTCTGCTATTTATCTGTCTCTTGCTATTTTTCTGTCTTTTCTATTATAGCTAACATGAAAAGTCTCTTCGACTTGACCTGACAATCGCACATTCCAAAATTCATATGAACGCCAACGGTGTATAATATTTGAAAATAGCTTTCTGATGTAACTGAATATTTAGTTCTGTTTAGTTATTCGACAAAGATTTTTCACTCTGCATTATATTTTGGTGTAAATCAAATAGTTTTTATTCTTTTTATGATCTGCGAAAGATAAAAGTCGTTTCTTATAATTTTCAAGAACCGAGTGAAGCACAAGCATTCGAATGCTTTATTTACATCTCTGTGGAGTAATGACTTCATTTGGAAAGATGAATATTATTCGTCAACAGAAATCAACAAAAGTGCACAACCTAAATCGATTTATCTGCTGAATGAAAAATCTGTTAAACCTATCTGAAAATAGGAATAATGCAATATCAAACTAAATTTTTTTTAGTTGGTCTTTTTTATGAATTTTCACTTTTTTTTTATTTGACGTAATTATTAGGTATATCCATGTTTATATACGGATTGAATATTTTGTATCCACTGTATAATGAACCTCAATTGGAACCCATTTGTCTTTGCAAGTGGATATAACATGCTAGTAGATTTAGAAATTCCCAAACGCGCGTTATACAATAACAATCTATACTAACATCCAGAGCATAGCCGCGCGGTACATGAGTATGGATAGGAATGCCAAAAGTTGTGTTTTCCATGCAACAAAATTAGGTTGGGTCTGCACTGTAGTATATTTAGTAAATACGTTTCCCGGTTTGCAGAATACATGAACTCCATAGTTCATGAATCCACTGGATTTTCTCCTAATGCGATTGCGATTGCGATTTCTTCCGGAATCTATGGATTATCCTTGTGAGATTCACAATTCTGCCCTTTTGGTAGATAGAAAAATAATATTAGCAGAAGCGACTCTTCGAGGAAAAGCGGCTCATAGGGCTATAATGCATCCCGGTAAACCTTACTATAATTTTGCTCCAGGAGATCTAGTTTTACTGCGGGCTAACAACGCTTCCTCTGCATTGAAGGCTGAAACGAGCAAGTTCCTTCTTCTGTTTGAAGAACCTTTCAAAATAAAAAAGCAAATTCGGGAGGCCACTTACGTTCTTTCACCCGTTTCTGTTCAGTGATTGATACTTCCACAGAAGCCGTAGGGGGGGGGGGACAGATGTGACAAGATACCCAGTAGCAACTCTTGTCCGCAGAAATTATTATAATAATTACGCCAAGTATTGTGAGGGTCATTCGGTATATTTTTTGTGTACGAAGATACACAAACGTAGGCAAAACTTTCGTAAAAAGATTAGTTTAGCTAGGCACGGGTCTCGTCTCTTTCTGAAAACTGTTTCGGATAGCGATTGACACACTTACAATTATATAGAAAAAACCTTCAGGAACGAAAGAAAACGATAACTCATTGTTTTTGGGCCTGGTCATTCGATAGGTATGTATATTATGAATATGTGAACTTTCGTCAGTCAAAAGTCAATGTTTCTTGTACTTTTTATATTAACGCTAAGTATCAAAGTATTCCAAAAGCTATAAGCCGTTCAATTCGATAGTTGTAGGTGTAAACATCTGAGTCTTGCACGGTGAAAGTATATTATAAACTCTGGAAAATATCTGTGTCCATTAATTTTCCGAAACCAGCCTGAAGAAACCCAAAAGAGCGCATTGAGATATCTGGTTTCACTGCAACTGATACAGAAAGAAAATAGGAACAATGTTTCGGGTGTTAGAAGAGGAGCAGAAATATACAGTGATCACTTCATATTGACAATGAAGATGAATGGGGACATAATGGAAAAGACACAAGAGATAGTGACTGAGAAATATGAACATATCACAATCAGAAACAAATTGTAGCTACTAGATATAAGGATATAATTAGCGAAAAACTGGAAAACAAATAAAACGACATTAAGAAAGCAGAACTGCAAAAAGCAGTAGACATATTTAGGAATATCATCATATAGGAAAAGCTATAAGCACATGCGGCACCTACAAAGCGAATAATAACAGAAAACAGACATCATGGTGAGATAATGACATGAAGGAGGCTATAAAAGAAGAAAATGCAATGAAAAAATACACGACCAATAATACAATATGAAATATATAAAAATCGAAGAAAACAAGTGAAAACATTAGTTAATAGAGCCAAAGATATTTCACGGATAGAATTCGGAAATGAGGTTGAGAAAGACAGTATGAGCAATCAAAAACTATTCTATGAAGCACTAGATGAAGTGATAAAAACGTTAAAAAATGGTAAAGCACCAGGAGAAGACAAAATACCTTCAGAAATGATGAAGAATTTAGGAGAAATGATAAGAAAGAGCTTACTAGGAATAATCAATGATGCTTGGATAAGCAAAAATATACCAGAAGAATGGAAAACAACCAATACACACATAAAAAAAGGAGACCCCAAAAATTGCAATACCTATAGAGGGACTACTGAATACCATCACAAAAATAATAAAACGAATAATCAACAACAAATTGAGAAACAAAATAGAACCACAACTCTCAGAACCACAAAGTGGGTTCCGACCCGGAAAAAGCAACAAGACCACATCTACAGGATAAAACAAATAATAGAAGATCAGAAGACCAAAATATATATCCAGCATTCATAAATCAAGAGAAAGATTTTGATGATAGTACCATGAACAGAAGATCGGGAGAGTTCGAAACATAGAAACATCGATGAAAAACCATAAATATAATAAATTGAATTTGCATCCATATATCTAGAGACAGACTGTGACAGCTCTTTCTGACTGATGGTCAAAGAGTGGCAAATGTCTGTCCTTTGTTGCCAAAGGGATATAGCTCGCGACTGAGCTAAACAGTGGAGAAGGAGTTGGTTTAGTTCACTCCTTGAGTAGATGTTAATATATAGGGCGCCAGATGAATGAACAACTATATATCCCCTATACAGACAGTGTATCAACTCCATTCATCAAAGTTGATTACTATATAATGAAGAAAAAACGCTTGACCAAAATCTACCCACAAATAATTATTTATATGATGATACTTCATCTACGTCAAAAATCTGTCCCTTTGCTTGCCCTGTTGCTAGATTATTACACAAAAAAATAAGAAAATATGAAACTTACAATAAAGTTTGACACATAGCAAATGTTCCACTAGATAATAATTCAATAACAATGTTATATTAACACTTGAATGTCACCCTCTAATTAAATGAATCAGATAAATTCCTCTGCTGATGGTGATTCAACAACCGCCATGCTATCTCGTAATGCGATAGGTTGCAACCAAGCCTGTTACGTTAACAGGAATCAAATCATATAATTGCAAGGACTTGCGTGACATCCATGGGGTAAAGTGGCTCTTGTAGCAGTACTATTTCAGCTCCACACAGGCTGCTGGTTAATTCTTAAACAGGTAATATGGATCTCAGCCAAACAGCTGATGATGTTCTGCTATTTCAATTCAACTTCCAGTTTTCTGTGCCGTGTGCGATTCCGTTCGGTCCTCTCAGCCGAGGAGACCATCAGTAGAATCGGCAACCCCAGTCGAGAGGGCAGAACGACGCGGACAAAAGATGGAAGCAAAGATCCAGTTGGCGAGACGACACACTTACCGTATCCAGTGTGTGATGGACTATGTGGAGGCCAACAGGCCATTCACATCAAAAGTGCGACGAATGGCCACCACATTACGTCGCACTCATCACACACTCAACCTGGCAGTGCTAACCGTCATCAAACAGCACTACCTGTAGAGGATACGGATGTTAGTGGCTGCCAAGCAGTCACTAAAGAGGCGAGCGAGAGGGTTGGCGGAAAATAAACTTTTTCACGAAAGGCCCTCTCGCTTATTCCAACCGCCTCCTAGTGTTGTTGAGGAACCGCCGACTGTTGATCAGGTGGAAACCTTCTGGAAAGGTATCTATGAGGTGAGGCATCCATTCAACAGAGATACTCCAGCCCTGACGCAGTTCGGAGCCTTCTGTGAAAGGTTCCGAGAGCCTGAGCCCGAATTGCTGCGTCAACCGATTTCCTGGTTCTTAGAACTTTGCTGCTCCAGATCCTGATGGGATCAATAAGTTCTGGTGGAAAAAGTTACCCACTAACCACCACCATTTAGCCAGAATATTCTATGATTTGCTGAATAGGAAGCAGCAAATTCCGGAGTGGTTTATCGAGGGGCGAACCATGCTTCTCCCCAAGAAAAGAGATTTGTCCAATTCGAAGAATTACAGACCAATAACCTGTTTAAACGCATGCTACAAGCTGTTTACACGCTTCTTGTACATGTGTATACTCCTTGTGGTAGACACAGTTCACCAACGGATATATGAGCAACGAGGGTCGAAGAGGGGTGCCGCTGGCTGCAAGGAGAAACTAATGATATATATATATATATATATATTTATAACGCAGGACTCCGTGCACTACAAGCGAAACCTCTCTATGGCCTGGATCGATTATCGAAAGGCATTTGATACAACGTCGCACGTGTTACTCGTGTACTTGCTCGAGTGCCTTTCGTTATCCGATCCGATAGTGAGATGCATAGAACAACTGATGCTGCTCTGGCGGATTCGCTTCACCATAACATCGGGGAATGCGAAAGTCCAGACAGAGCCTGTCATCATCAAGAGGGGCGTTTTCCAGGGAGATTCCCTCAGCCCTCTCTTATTTTGCATCTCACTGTTGCCGTTATCCGTTGAGCTCAGAACAACCAAGGGAGACGTACACCTACCTGGGTGTGGAGGAAAGCCACATCCAGGAAACGCGAATAGTGAAAGACGCTCTCCGCAGCAAGTATCGGCAGCGACTTCGACAGATCTGGTCTTCGGAACTGTCAGGAAAAACTGAAGTCGCTGCTACTAACATGCTTGCTGTTCCGATCCTATTATACTCCTTTGGAGCATTCAAGTGGGCACTAGCTGAGCTACGTCAACTTGACGTTAGTACTCGCAAGATGATGCACCTTAAGAGGGGCGTTTCACAAGAACCGTCAAACAGACCTTTTTATGTTGATACTTTTCTGCCAAACGATGAGTCCAATCGCAAAAACTATTATATGTTCGTGAAGAAGAAAGTTCAACCTAAGTTAAGACAACTTTTGGAATCGTAACTCGTTAGTTGAAGAGATATATCGAAGATCGAAAAATGTAAACATTGAAATTTTTTGTCACAGAATGTGATAATATTTTATCCTCTCCTACCTCACATATTGGGCTATGTCCTGCCTGAATATTAAGTTTCAAAATGTAATAATTCCAGAGATTTGAGCAAAACAGATTTATTATGTAAAAAATACGTGAACACGTCAAAAACTAGTACTATAATAGTTCAGCCTTTGGCTCGTAGATGGCGGAATGGCGGATCCGTGAATGACATGATAAACTACAGTTGAGTGCAGTGTTCTGCAATGACAACTAAGACGTCAAATCTATGTTGGTTGGTAATTTGATTCAATTGTTTCCAAACAAATTAGTTTCCCATGTTTACTCAGTTTAGTCTCCATAGAGATTTTTTGAACTCGATTATCTCATTTCATACTGGAAAAGTAACATATTTTGATACAATTTATGGGAAATAGATCATAGTAGTTCCTATTAGAAAAATAGAAACAGATGAGAAACGCTAACAAATTTGAACTATATCGAAATTTTTTGAGGTAATGTTATTTCAGTGTTTACTTTCGGGGTCCTGATATTTCGACTGAGTTTTTTTCATCAATATATCAGTATACTCATAATATAATGAGTGAAAAATAAGTTATCTGCGATGATGTATTTCTTCAAAGATGAGGAGAAACTGGTATCCAGGGGTGAAAAGGCCGTGGTGAGAACATGGTATATTTGATCATTAGATCATTGTATTTGATGCTGGTCTCAATATTTTAATGAGGTTGATCGTTGATCCGTGCTAATATTCATAATAAAACATGAAGTAGAGGTAAGCTAAAATATAGTATATAGGATAATTTGAAGGTTTTGAAATATTTGTTGTAGATCAACTTTACCAGTAGTGATTGAATGAGTTCCTGTTCAAGAGGATAGTTTCTTGGCCATCACATGGCAGCTCTAGCAATATTTGAATACTATAATGTACATTGTACAAATTGAAAGCTTGTATACTAGGAGTAATAAAGAAAATGCATCCTCAACATCTGAAAAGGAATCAGTCACACAAATGTAAAATTGTATATATTATAATATATAATAAAGTGAATATCGATCAACATCACACTTTCAATATGTTCAAATGAAAAACTGTCATGTAAGTCATTTTATTTCTGAAGAAAATACATTTTAGCTTCTTGTTGAGCACTCAGCAATCTTTGACTTAGCAATGTAGTTAGTGCCTAGTGACAGATCCCAAAGTTGTTTTGAACTTCTTTCATTATTTTATGATATTATGGTATAAATTCCCAGGTAAGCTTTCAGATTCTTCCACAGATTTCAAAGGCAACCCTATATTTCCTCAATCTACAACAAATAATGATATAATAATACCTTTTTTATATCTAGTACCCATATCTTGATTTATACACATTTTATTTTACACATCACCATTGATATTGAAATAAAATAATATAGAAAACCTCACTTCACTTTCATTTATTTGACATCTATTCAAAACTATCTATCAATGACCTGTTACCTGTCTAATTTTTCGAAAGGAAAATGAACCTCCATTTTTTCGTAAATGATCTTGAATACGTCAAATATTCACGATTTATTATTAGAAGGCACTAACATGCAAATTCATTTGTTTGGAAATACGAGTTTTCGGTCTATTAAAAATGCAATGAGATCTATGCTATTCAAGGTCAATGTGAGTTGTCTCTTGTCTGGTACTCATGGGTGCGCACTCAGTGTATACCTTCCTCCTTTTATTACATTTCTGAAAGAGAGACATAAATATACTGAGTGCATAAAAACTCGGCTAGTTCATTCCAATGGAAATTGCTTAGTTTGATTTCAGTGGGTGTTATTCGATAATGCCGAGAAATGCCGAATGATATAGACATGAGAAATGATGAAAATAAGACCTGGTGGCGCTACTCTTCAATTGTTTCAGCAGACAAATCCTTGATTTGGAACAGCTCATTACGTCACCCAAAGAATACTTTTAAATGTGAGTACTTCAATCTTGTTGAATGTTGAGGATTTCTGTCAAGTCTGAAATGAAATTCGATGCAACACAATGAAAGGTATAACACACAGCACAGTGTAAGAAAATTTGCGCTATGGAAAAGAGTAGATGGATCTATTGTAAAAAAAATGATTGGCCTGTTCGAGCGACATCTGTTGAAATCTGCTATGACTAGCGAAGATTAATGGTTATAAAGAAATCTGTAGAATTTTTTCGATTCTGAATTTTTATTATGATATGTTCACAGTATGGACATCTATCGGAAATTCCAGCAGCACTGCTGAATCCCTGCTCTTAATAGGAGCCTTCATCCAACATCGTCCGTTCTACGTTTATATCTTTTCAATTGACTTGGCCGTTACTTGATGAAAATCCATAGTTATTGTAAACAAACGAAAAACGATAAGATTTTCACGATAAATATTTTTATATATATTTTTCACAACATGTTTCGCTAACACTGTAGCTTCATCAGGTATAAGTACACTAAACTAACTACTACGATAACAACCATATTTATACCTAATTACACAGTTATAACAATATTTGTACCTGTAGGGATTAAATAATGTTTATCCTCTTTTTATTGCGGTAAATAACAAAAAATAAAATGACTATCTAATTAAGCTATTTCTAGGAAAACAAATTCAACAAAGAGATCTGGGAGGCCGTGGACTATTAAGTTTGGAGTATCTACATATGGTTCTGGATAACGCCTGAAAAATCATCATGTTCATTAATAAGAAAATTGAGGCGAACAGACAGATACAAATGATGTATAATAAAATGGAATATAGATAGATAGATAGATCCTTTATTTTCATAGACAATACATTTCAGCATCGTATAGAAATTGTCCAAAAAAAAAAAAAAAAAAAAAAAACTTACAACTAATATACAATTAGGTGATACAACATTGAAAATACCTTGAAAAGAGCATCTGACAATGAATAAAAAAAAATAAAAGAAAAACAGCCGATACGAAATACAGAACGATAAATTTACAAATACACTGTTTAAGTCATGAAGTCCGTTAAAACATAAAAACATTTGTCAAGTAGGTATTTTTTAAGATTTTTTTTAAAAAGTCCCTCGGACTGAATAGTTTTTAATTCTTCAGGCAACAGATTGAACATTTTTGGTCCCAAATATTTAGGTGTATTTTGTGTCACATTATATTTACAGAATGGAATATAAAAATTTGTATCCTGTCGAGTTGATTTCTCTCGTATGCAATTATTGGTCAGGAATAATTTTCTATTTTTAAATACATAAACAGACACTTCAAAAATAAATAGACATACCAGTGGCAAAATCTTGTATTCTCCAAACGAAGGTTTACAGGAGCTAAGTTGGGAGATACCAGCAATAATCCTCACAATTTTTTTTTGTGCTGTAAACACGTCAGTAGCCAAAGACGACTTTCCCCAAAATGGGAGACCATATCTCAAGCGAGACTCTACTTGAGCATAATATAGTATAACTAGTTGTTTCGAGGTTAAGACTGACTGTAAATTTCGAAACAGAAAACATAGAGAATTCAATTTACGTATAAGAGACACACAATGAGCTCTCCAATTTAAAGTGTCATCCAACATCGCTCCCAAAAACTTGACCGATTCTGACTGAATCAAAGGGTCGTTATTGTCAGGTATCATAATATCTAGTGGTTGCGCATACTTTTGTCTATTATGAAATCTCATAATTTGAGTTTTATTCGGATTTAGATATAAACTGTTTTTGGAGCACCAATCTATAGTACGATTCATGATCACTGTACAATTATTTTTCAGAATGTTATGGTTCTTATCACTAGTAACAATAGAAATATCATCTGCATAAAGAATGCATGAATTTTCATCATACAACTTATCCAGATCATTTATGTATAGCACAAATAAAATGGGACCAAGCACAGAGCCTTGTGGGACACCCATAGATACAATTCTTTTACTTGAACTGTACTTGCTTTCCTTTGCACCTTCACAGTGGGACATCACCACATACTGTTCTCTATCAGTCAAAAATGTAGAAACCCACTCATTAGCTACACCACGTATACCATTGGAATAAAGCTTAGAGAGAAGCATATCATGATTGACACAGTCGAATGCCCTACTTAAATCACAGAAGATTCCAGTAGGGCACTCTCCTGCCTCAATAAAGTTCACAATTTTTTCAATAAATGCACAAATAGCACTACTAGTTGATCTACCTGGATAGAATCCATGCTGACTCTTGGTTATTAAGTTTCTTCCCATTAAAAAATCCATAAGTCTCGCAGAAAAAGATAGTTCAAACACCTTTGAGAAGCAAGATGAAATGGTAATTGGGCGAAAATCATTTAAATTCCTGGAATTGGACTTCTTTTGAACAGGCACAACCTTGCTTGTTTTAAGGCTTGTAGGAAAACGGCCTGTTGTAAACGAAAGATTAACTAAGTATGTGAGCGGTTCAATAATTATTGGTAATACTTTTTTCAATAAGAACATTGGAATCTCATCAGACCCACTGGAGGACTTATTCTTCAGTTTATGATTTAATAAAGTCAGAAGTTCCTCACAAGCGAATGGGTTCAAGAAAATTGAATCTTTCTCATAGAGATTAACATAATTAGAAACTGTGTCAAAACTGGTATTTGGTATTGAGCTAATAATTTCATTAGGTTTGTCAATAAAATAGTCATTAAACATATTGACAATTATTTGAGGATTATCATAATCAGTTCCATTATCTCTAATTGAAATATTATATTAATTATATAGTTATTTTTTGGTGGTTTTTGTGCGTTGGGAAAGTGACCAAGTACTGATGATTTTTCGGGGCTGACTTGGGATATCAGATGGTGATACAATTTTCCTCTTTTTATTTTCTTCACTAGATAGCGCAAATGTTGAAGATGTGGAGCTAAGTAAGTTTTTTCCTTCGTCCTCCGCACGTTTCAACGCAGCATAAGTGAATTCGGTTCCATTCGTTATCAGAAGTTTTTTCCTCAGATCAACTCTTGACGTTATGTCGTGGCTTTTTGATTGTTTCAAGCGTGATAACAAAAATTTATTGGTGGTGTAATCTTCAGGGGTCAGGTCGTGTGCAATACGAACTTCCTCATATGCACCACTCCACAAAGTTCCTAGGTGTGACGATTGATAGATCTCTATCGTGGTCTGACCATATCGAGTTAACATCAAAAAAACTCTCTAAATCATACTTCGCCATTACCCAATTGAGATACGAGCTTCACGAATCCATCTTAATTCAGGTTTACTATGCAATTGTCTACTCTGCCATATCATTCCATATCATTCTTTGGGGAAATGCAAGTGAGATCAACAGAATATTCGTGGCCCAGAAGCGAATCATTAGATTGATGTTCAATATGAAGCCACGTGACTCATGTAGAGATATATTCAAAACCAAGAAAATAGTGACTGTTTGCTGCATCTATATTCTAAAGTGTTGCTTATATATCAGAAAAATAGAACGAAAATTTGAAAAAAACAATACCCATCATCAATACAAAACAAGAACTAGGAATAATCTACTGACCACTGCTCACAGAACTACCCTATTTGAAAAATCACCTTCTTATGCGAGCAGTAAAATATACAACAAGCTTCCTGATTATATTACAAGTTGCCGTACTATCAATACATTTAAAAAAAAAACTGAAACATCTGCTTCACTCAAAAGTATATTATTCATTATCAGAATATCTTGATGATGCTCATATGGCAGAACCCATGTTATGAACCTAAGTCAACAGGCGCATCTTTCTGGGTGCAATCTGCAGTCACTTTTGTGGGATGTAATTCTATCCTTGATGGATCTTTTTGTTTGACCAATGTATATTTTGTCACAATCTCTACACGGTAAACTGTAGATTGCATTTATTTGTGCTGTTAGTGGATCTTTGTCCTTAACTTTAGAATACATTTTCTTAATAGTTAACACCGATCTGAAGGCCAGTTTTACATGTGGAAAAGGTTTGAACATTCTTACCAATCTGGGTGTGATCTCCTTGAAGTATGGTAATGTGAAGTAGTGACTCCTGACTGGAGCGGGATCAGTGATTGTTGCAACATTATCTACCCTAACTTGAGTAATGTCAATATTGTTATCTATGGCTAATGATGTTTCACTGATCCCGCTCCAGTCAGGAGTCACTACTTCACAATACCATACTTCAAGGAGATCACACCCAGATTGGTAAGAATGTTCAAACCTTTTCCACATGTAAAACTGGCCTTCAGATCGGTGTTAACTATTAAGAAAATGTATTCTAAAGTTAAGGACAAAGATCCACTAACAGCACAAATAAATGCAATCTACAGTTTACCGTGTAGAGATTGTGACAAAATATACATTGGTCAAACAAAAAGATCCATCAAGGATAGAATTACATCCCACAAAAGTGACTGCAGATTGCACCCAGAAAGATGCGCCTTGGCAGAACACACCAATAATTTTGATCACCTCATGAATTTTGAAGCAGTTAAAGTTTTGGGAATTGAACCGAATCTGAAAAAAAGAACCTTTCTTGAGATGGCATTCATTGCACAAGAAAAAAATTGCATGAACAAAAAAACTGATATTAAACATCTCAGTGAAATTTATTCATACTTACTATTATTAGATTCAAAACCAGTGAGTGAGATTGCCGCTGTTCTGGATGACTTTGGGAACTCTGGAGTCTAAATAATTAATAATTAATTGTAATAATATTAATAACATCAGTAGATAATTGACCAAACAATTCCTTCCTCTCGTGAAACTAGCTATGTCCTCTAAAAGCATGTCACCCTGGACAGAATTAACAACCACGCTTATGACTAGTTGAGTGTCAGGAGATGAATGAGTTGAGAAGATGTCAATGGTCAATTGTCATACTTTTAACCTAAAATTAATTACACATGATGCTAATGCACATGGTCATGTCATAACATATATTATGTGAAACTAATATTTAATATGTAAATTTGATTCTTACCTGGTTCGTCCATGATTTTTGTTGTCTCATGTTTTCTACAAATAATGTTTTATAACCTTGACATCTTAGTATACATCCTCACAAAGGTTAGTAAAGTGACTGAGTAATATCGACGATAATAATGTGGTAATTCTTCGAATTGTAGTTTCCCTGAAGATGGAAATATAAATTTCCGAAAGCTTGGATTAACTTTAAAGAGTTTTCTTATACCTTTGCTGGATACCCCAATATTTACTAGTTTCATCTATATATATATATATATATGATATACATATCTATGTATCTGTTTGTGCATATATCCTTAGAATATTTGTTATATCTTTTATACTGATTTTAAACACTATCTTTCAACTCTTGGACATGTCCAACACCATGTATGTGGTTATTTATGGATTAATAAAGTTCATTCATTCATTCATTCATTCATATTTATGTTACATTTTCTTAGTTCTTCCTGTTCAATTTGGTTTTGGCAAGAATTTCGTGTTTCAGTTGATAATTTACAACTTCGAACAAGTGGGCGAACTTTATCATCAGAAATATCACCCAATCGATATATATATCTCTGAAATCAGAGTTTGAGCATTCAATCCCCAGAGTATTGGTGAATGGGCTCAAAATATCATCTACTAAATTATCATCAGACTCGGGAATACCATAAAATATTAGGTTATGTTTCTTCTGCCGTCGTTCTAGATTCAAAATTTGCTCCCGTAATCTGTTATTCTCTATTTCTAATTCTTAATTTTTTGCAGTTAGCTTGTTAATTTCAGCAGTGAAATATCAAACTGTATAAATCATCAATGGTAGCTAGCATGACAAAGCGATGACAATAGTGTTTCACAAAAACAAATCGATCAGCTGAATTATTATTGTAGAAGTCGGTACATTCACACCTAATAGCACAAAAAAAAATATTTTCTTTTTGTGGATTTCCCTTATCAGCTCTGTTTCGTTTTAGACGATAATAGATTTTGTGTACTCACAGAAAGATGCTATAATATGTTTCCAACAATAACTGCGCTTCAAGTGACTCTTCTTGTTGATTTGTTCAATAGATTCATTCAGTGTTAGAATCACTTAATAGTTTTTCACAATAGTTGAAGTTATTCCAAGATTTTCCATCTTTTACAACTTTCTGGATGGAATTAAATATGGCAACTTACCTACTTGCCGAAATACGTATTTGGTTTTTCTCACATATATTTTTGTTTTTGGGTTATATTTTCATTTGCTGTCTAATACATATATATTAGGAGTTATTGATTCCTAAAAAACACGATACTTTTCAACATTTGAGTAACGGTCACCAGCACTCGACACGAACTGAAAATTTAATTTTGCCCAACTACAATGATAAAAATATATGAAATGGACCCAGGGGTTTCTTCTTTCATGAAGGAAACAACCACTGGAAAATTTTCAGAATAATTGAGCATTATTGAAAGGTCTCACTTAAAATTTACAACTTTGTTTGCAATAGATAGGCTTAACCACTTCAGCCAGAATGTTTCACCACGAATCACTTTCGCATCCATGCATACGATCTTTGAGATTAACTTCGGCAGATTGAGTCCTAAAGCTGAATTCATAAACTCGGCTACCGTTGACGCTCCAGTTACTGTTCGTAGATGGAATGTGCTAAAAATTAACATCTGTTCATAAATACCACAGCTGACGCAGGTGCCGTCAGCTATCTCCTCAATGCATTTTGGAACAGCATCGTCAACTGGAGCTACGGCAGCGGAGTTTATAAATTGAGCTTAAGTCTTTCAAAAACAACCACCAGAAGAAATCTAGGTCTGAGATTTCTGGTAACCTTGGTGATTGTTCGAACATGGTGAGTATATATCTACCCCTATGCATACAATGCAGAAAGTTCGTTCTGTGAAAGTTTATGGTATATTTGCTACCGGCTTAGCACGAATGTTTGTGGTATTTATAAAATCGTCTACAGAGGTAGATTTCCATTGATTGAGTTTCTTCTGTTTCTATAATTTTTTGGTTCTACAAAAATAATACAGTGGCATGTTACGTACCAGCGTAATGAATTCTTCGTGGTCTGGACATCGGTTAGTTCGAAATCGCTGAGAAAAAAGACTTCTGCTCAAACGCAAATTTCTGCTGCGTTCTCTGTGAATCAATTTTTCGATAAAACTTAAGTCAAAACTGAAAGCTTAAACTCAACAACTTGACAACAACCACCATTGGTTTCATGAATATGTTGATTATATAAGGTTAATCAATATTGATATTCTTTAATGTGGTTTGAGATTTTTAGCAGGACCTAAAATGTTATTTGATATTTATTTTTATGCATGAAGATATACGTTTGAGATGATAAAATTATGAGCAAGGCTAATTTATCCTTATTGGTGTTTATGATGATACATTTATTTCATAATAGATTGTTTACCTACTTTTCCACAATTCGGCAGTTTCATCCACTTACCGATGTTTGATTCGATTTCACGCCGCCTATTCACCTCAATTTTTCGAAATCAGTATATTGGGAAATACTGAAGAATTTTCCTACAATTTCGCTGCTTAGCCCCAATATTTGAGATTCCCATCTCTTATTCGTCAGTGCAGATTATTTTTCTATGTACATCACATATTATGTTCAACATAATTCAACTTACCCTTCTCGTGAAAACATTCAGATTCAAACAATCGTCTGAGCCAAGAAGTTTTGAATTATCTATTTGCCAACAGCATGGTCCTGGTTTGGTAGCATCAAATACACCATCCCATGGTTTAACAGGCTGAGGTGCCTGAAATATTAACAAAAGCTGATTGAATCACCGTGCCGAAATAGAAGCGATATAAGTAAACGATTAGCATTATTTTTTCAATGGTTGAGTTTATTGTTATGTTGACTACAAAAGAATAACAAATTCTTACAGGCAAGACAGCTCACTTGATTGGAAGCAGATCATGAATTCTTATTCAGTATTTATGAGGACTTTTAATCAAGCACTATTCAGTTTTTGAATCGAAATAGGTAGATATCTACTTGGGATAATTATCTGGGGGTATTGAAATCCGATGTAATGTGATCGATGATTCACTAGTTAGTTCAACCTAACCAGTTATCAGGAAAACATTCAGTTACTTAAATAAACGTTGTTCAGTCAAGTTAATAATCTGAATTGATATCACAAGGATACTTTGCCCTTCAGGTTGAATAGGCTCAACAGACTCAAAGAAATAATATCGAATATTCAAAAAGACTTGAAGAATCGTTATGAACTATACTATACAGTGTGTACCAGCCAAATGGAATAAATTCGTTAATAAATAAACGGTGGCGTTTTAGGAAAAACGCTCGCACACGTCGATTTGTATCTTTAGTTGCGCTTTTAAAAAAAAAACTTTTTATACAGGGTGTGTCATGCCACAGTGGCCAATATCAACTTTCTTATTTTAAATGCAACACCCTGTATATTTTTCAATTTTTGGATTCCTCAGAAAATTCTAGACATATTTCATGTACAATGTCCTATACCTATCATCAACTGTTTCGGGAATATTAAATGTTTTCGGATTTATTGCAAAAATTAACATGGAAAACAGAAAATTATTTGATTACAGAAATTCGCTGCAACACACTCAATACTTATTTCCCATTTAGGTTTTGATAATGAGAAAGTAAGCAAAAACCATTTTAGCGTTCCTTCTTACTGATATGAAATAAAAGAACTATAAAAAGTCTTGTTTACTTGCGTTGAAAACGCACGGCCTTAGCAGAGTGTTGTCTGTCTGCATGACAGTAGTGATTAGTGTCAGTGTTATAGTCGCTTTAATTTCGTTAACTCCATAATATCAGAAAAATGGTTTATTTAACATAAATGCACAAAATAACAATTCTACAGATGATTGGTTATGTAGATAACATACGGACACAAAGTGAAGTCGCTCGGTTATTTCATGAAAAATTTCCAGATTCGCCGCCTATATCCCAAGGGACAATTAGTAAAATAGAAAAGCAGTTTCGCGAGCTTGGTCATTTAAGAACGATAAAAAAAGCAGCTGCCAATACAATAAATGATGAAACCAAATTGGATATTATGCTTGAGTTTGAAGAAAACCCACATAATTCTAGTCGAAAAGCAGCCCCGCTGTTCAATGTTGGCCATTCATCAATTTTTCGAACATTAAAAGAAAATAAAATGCATCCCTATAAACTGATACCAACTCAGGAGCTCCTGGAAGACGATTTTGATAGGCGACTGTATTTTTGTGAACAAATGATGGCAATGCTTGATAACAATGTGATGCAGTTAGAACATGTTCTTTTTTCTGATGAGTGCACGTTTACACTTCACGGTCATGCTGATCGTCAAAATTGCCGCTATTGGTCTGCACAAAATCCTCACTGGATGAGGGAAGAACATACACAATATCCCGAAAAGGTTAATGTTTGGGCAGGAATTGTTGGAGATCATATCATAGGTCCCTTTTTCATTGATGGCAATTTGAATGGAGATAATTATTTAGCACCGCTCCAAAATGATGTCGTGCTGACTTTGACAAACTTATATCCTGATCCAGCAAACCCACAAGTTCCTGCGAATATGATATGGTTTCAGCAAGATGGAGCACCGCCCCATTATCAAATAAATGTCCGGCAGTACCTTAACCAAATATTTCCAAATCGGTGGATAGGGAGGCGAGGATCGATGGAATGGCCAGCACGATCCCCTGATCTGACTTCATTAGACTTCTTCTTATGGGGATATGCCAAAAGTATTGTATACCAAACTAAACCCCTCGACTTAGCTGACTTAAGAAGACGGATAACGCATGCGATTAGATCGGTCACACCTGAGATGTTGAGTAACGTTAGAAGAAATTTCTACAGAAGATTAGTATGTTGCCAAGACGTTCGCGGCGAGCATTTTGAACATCTCCTACGTAGACATTAATGTTTTTCTTTGTTTTTACAATATCAAGAAATAAACGGTATTACTTTTTAGTTTTTTAGTGTATTGCAGCGAATTTCTGTAATCAAATAATTTTCTATTTTCCATGTTAATTGTTGCAATAAATCCGAAAACACTTAATATTTCCGAAACAGTTGATGATAGGTATAGGACATTGTACATGAAATATGTCTAGAATTTTCTGAGGAATCCAAAAATTGAATAATATACAGGGTGTTGTATTTAAAATAAGAAAGTTGATATTGGCCACTGTGGCATGACACACCCTGTATAAAAAGTTTTTTTTTTTTAAAAAGCGCAACTGAAGATACGAATCGACGTGTCCGAGCGTTTTTCCCAAAACGCCAAAGTTTATTTATTAACGAATTTATTCCATTTGGCTGGTACACACTGTATATATCTCGAGCATCATGCCATATCACTATGATAACGCATAGACTAGGGCCAAATCGATTTTGAATAAGTACCCGAATTCATCGATGATAAAGGTCGATAACACGATACCGTTTATTTTCAAACGCGGCTGCTCTATAATGAATCCTGTTGGTGTCAAACACATCTCAAATAACTATCTATAGATCAGCAAACTCCAAAATTATTGTGCAGTTCCACACCGTCAGGATCGATTACATTAGTCACATAGTACCTATTGATATAAACAGTACGCATTTTTTTCGTTTCAATGATGAATCAACATGATTGCGTGATGATTTTTACTGTTGTGCAGTGATTGATGCCATATAATAACAGTAAACGTCGATATGAATGTTTAGAAAAACTAGTTTTTGTATTTCGTGTAAAAATTGTTTATTGTAAACCGTAGCAGAGCGCTTTCGGCATTCAAGCCATCATCAGTGCCTACCTGTAAGCAAGCAATATTGATTGTAGATTATTCTTACTATTGAAATCTATGAAATATCTAAAAAAAATCGAGATTGAACTTAATAAATGTTACTCACTCGTCAGGAATGTTGGCTTTATGAGAGTTGAAAACTGTATTGATGAAATTTTCACACCTTAAATTTTCGACCAATCAAAAGTCTATATTTTGTATCGTTACCATAACATCTGAACATATTTATGGAATTTTTTGTCTTCTCTTAGGGGAAATTTTTTTGACGTTTGTAGGTTAAATGAAAGTCACTTTCAACTTCGCAGATATTGAGTACCACTTCGAGTTTCTTGTAAGAAAGTATATTTTTACCAACCTTAGTGGTATAAATAAGTCAGTCAAGAATAATGGTTTGAACCATCAGCAGCTACCTCATTATTATTTTGCGTTACTAAAGTCGGTATTTTGTATTATATTTAGCGTTATTTTAACTGGAGTCTTGGTGTGAAATTTTTTTACTAAAACAGAAAATTCTTTTTCGAACACGAAGGTGCTGAATTCACCCGCGAAATATTCTGAATCTGACGAAAAAATACAAATCTTTGAAAAATTATATCTCCTATCATTTATTATACAAATATATAATTTTTTATACCACGAAGTGAATGATAGTTTACGCACCTCAAATTCGGTGCATAATGTCGATATGGTTTGAGAAAGTTGTATGAAGAATTACGATATCTGAGATATAAAATGTGCACCAGAGGATATGATAGCTGCACTCCTGACAACGGAAATGAATAAAAGTTTGACGATCTATTGTCCAGGGGGTGATAGTACCAACATCGATAGCAAATATCTGAGAGTGTGACTTGAAACGAAGCTCACATGCACTAAACTAGTCTCTATAAATATAAAAAGTAAAAAAGGTGTTACCTTTGCTACTTTTTATTTGACCCTAGAGACCCCAGCGAAAAATGGTAAATGGGCTGTGCTGTGGATATAAAACGATCTGAGCTGATAATGTAGGAGTGATATCAGGATTTACAAAAAGTCGGATTTCTGTTACGTGCCAAGTGTTGATTCACACCTCAACAGCTTCTCATAATCAACAAAGTACATATTCGACCTGCGATGGATTATTGTACACTGAGGCCCTTATGGGGTTTTTCCAAAGACTACTTTTGTGATGCCTATAATCCCTGCACATTCAAGAAAAATTTCAATATCTATATCCTGTCCCAATATCTTTCAAGTGGCTTGCTCGACGTTTCACGAACATTACAGCTTTTCCTTTCGTGCAGTCAAGATATTGAAGAGGTTCATCCCATGATTCTAAATACAGGAGTAGCGTTATGCAATATAGGAAAATATATAAAATTCAACAAATCGTACTACTGCCGACAGAAGCTATAGTGTCGTTGTGGCGCCTCTAACAGAAACCTATCAGCAGACGTAAGGGACCGCTGTTACAAGACTAAAGTTTCAGCTTCATCCATTCCCATTCAGTCACCAGTCAACTAATTCCTTTTCACGGATAACTTCACTTTACAATCTGAAAACGATATGACTGATAGCGTTTTAATTGTGATGCCTGATACAATGGATTCACGTTATGGTGGTCAAATAGTAACCCAACCCAAATTCTTGTTTGGGGTCATATTAATTACAGCGTAATTTTAAATCTCCAAAGTGATCACGTGATCAAATAAAAAGTCTTCTTGACAGCTATAATATAAGACTATCAGAACTGCAATTTTTTCAGCACAAAATTCAATTTCACGAATAAGAATTCATGTTATTTTAAATTCAAAGAATACGAAATTAAAGAAATATGAATTCGTTCGAAAATTTCCAAATATAGGTTCATGATGTGGATAACTATAGATAAAATTATCACTTCACTTGAATCAAACAAGAATAATTGTTCGGTTTGAATCGTTTGCTGAAAGTGCTAACATAGTTAGCGAAACATGAGTCGAGGTGACAGAAATAACGTTTTGGTGTGCGGTAAAACTGTGCTTCATTAAGATTCTCTGAACTGACAGGTTTTACAAGAGAGAGACATAGAATTTTCGCATGTAATACAACAAGTGTATTGATGATTATCGAAACACAAATTCCTTCGATTTTGAGAAACAAATCATGTTGCTTGGAAACTACACGAGCGCACAGCGCGAGTGTGGTTTCCCAAAGCAACATGATTTGTTTCCAAAAAGAGAAGGAATTTTCGATAATCATCAATAACACAAGTTGTATTTGTTCAGATTATTTCATGAATAAAATCAAAGCCATTTTGATGATTTCCTATTTTAAACGTACAGTTTATGGAATTAGATATTTTTATTATGCATTGTAGTCCGACACAAAAAGATTCGTTATGCAACCAACAATACATGTATGCCATTGTATGATGTAGGCAAGATTACCTATGCACTAGGTACTACTGAGCTAAATTCATTATGATTGTTGTCACAATTTGTGTGGTTAGGTTACATTAGATTAATTCTATGCTGAAATTGTCTAGAATTTGTGGAAAATGAAGTGGATACATATTCAAAGTGTGTGTTTATCGTGGTTCAGACGAACATTTGGTGTAGTGGCATTTATTTATTTACCAGGAAATCGGAAAATAATATGACAGATTGCAACTGGTATTTCGTTGTTTAATTAAACTACCCTACTGCCTACGAATCAGAAAGCGAAATGCAGAAACGAAAACACAGCATGTAGGTATCCAATAGCCAATCAGGAACCGAAATACAAAATCGAAATCATGGTGTTATTGGTTATCAACACAATCATTTCAACCAATCAAGAACGTGTATTCTAGCATGAATGAAATAATCTCTGATATCTAATGACATGTTATTGTTATACATATTCACACCTTCATGATATTATGATTTATGGCCGAATTTGGACCTTACAGCATGTAAACATTTTGGTTTTTTTCTGGTTTTGTATATTTATGAACATCCGATACAGATTCATGTTTAGTAATTGATTGTTTGCGTCGCGTTTCAATACAGTGAATATACCGAGGAATAAACAATACAATTTTGAACTGATATATTTTTCAAATGAGATCAGATATCTGCTCATATCGAAAGAATCACTTGGCAAGAATCAAAATCAAGCTAGAAGTATCTTATTTAATGTAATAATTCGGGATAAAATAAAATAAATGTTTTTAAACAACAGTTTCAATAAAAATGATATATTCCATCTTGGCCTATAATCATGCCATACATTCTATTACAAAGTATTAACCAATTCACGTTATAGATAGTCATATCATAAATAAAGACAACACATTCGACTTAAACCTAGATAAAGTTATATTGGATGATTATATAAATAATCTTAAGGAGAAAACTATATCAATATATACTCCGATATAGATGAAAATTCTCCAAAAAAAAAGTGAATTGATTTCTGAATTAAACGAAAATCGTATGACTTCCGAATAATTCCAACCGGAAAACGAAACCTTATTATACGCTAGAAAAATTCAAATAAATTTCAATAACCCGACACAATCAGTAACGTCAATAGAAACTGTTTCACCTAACTCACGAGAAGTGCAAATGAACAACGTCAACAGATTAACTTACAGTTTCGAATAATTTGCTTATTTTCATATTGATGTCAGATATCGGAAGGAATCATTCCGCCTCGCATTCCGCTCACCAAAATGAATGGAAAGAGTACTTATAAATGGTATTCAATCAATATTCAAATCATTTACAGACTCGTTTACAGGTAATTTAAGATATCTACCTATTGTGGCGAAATATATTGCAATCATTAATCAAATTCAAAATAATCGAATCAATCTTGAATCGAGCACTGAAAATCGGATTTATTTATCCATAAAAAATAATGGTTCAGATAAGAGCCAGCAATGAATATATAGGTGATCATCAAAGGCGATAATTTATCGTGCCTACTTATCTTAATAGCATTCGGAAACAGCTCTCATATTGAACAGTCTAGCTCTATTGAAGATAACTCGAATCAGCTGATAGAAATATACGGAGTGATAGTTGTCCCAATGCTGCAGGATATCGTTTGCGAAATTGAAAGTATCTTACATTCTTAGATCCAAGTATAGGTACTTTAAACATCTGAACTTTATAAAAAAATATTCAACAACAAATCTACAACGAATAATAAAATCGAATCAGTCTCCATTCGAACTGATACTATAGAAAACTTTGAACTTTGAAACAATCATCACAATAATTGAATGTTATGACCTGAACAAAATAATCACCTACTTCCTCGAAATTTCAATCGTGTTCCCATATATTTTCGAATATTATCATCTATATACCCAATTCCTATTCCTATAGTCGAAATCAGTTCAAGGTGATGTTAACGAATATAAAGTGGGTATACTAGCTGAAGAATTCTACTTCGCATTTGAGAACGAACAACCCCTTTAAAGTACAACTCCTAGCCAAGAAGAAAACAACGAGATGTCAATTATTCAACTACCTCCACACCTTTAAATGTTTAGTTGAATCTTCAGGGGAAGAAAATGCTGATGATATCAGCAGTCTACATTATGACTGAAACCATATAGTATCAAGCTCTCAGATACGAACTCTCAAGCTAGAAACATCATATTCAATATATAAATTATGAATTGAATTAAGTAACTGGTTTCAAAAACAAGTCCTTTGGTCTCAAAAGTTGTTTAAGAATTTTTATACCGACTGACGATTGTGCCCTACAATGTTTCCGAAGAGCAGAAAAAATGGGGCTCATAAAAGACAAAAAATGTTTTTAGGCATTAGAAATAATGGATTTCAAAATTGGATATACAAAATATACTTGGCTGAAAAATCCAGCGAATAATATCATTAAAAAACCTTTATTGGAGATAAAGAAATAATGAGTATAAAAAAAACAATAAAAGAAATAATGAGTATGAAAAAAAACAATAAAAGAAGAAATGGTGTAAAGAGAAGCCAAACTATTGTTTTCAGGAAAAAAAAAAGAATTTCAATTTTGGACATACAGTTGAGAAATCGTACAAATTGTATTAGTGAAAAGTTTTGAGGATGAAATGAAAAATAAATTCGTTATCTCAAAGGATCTCTTTAAGATCTTGATGCGGCTGTAACTTGGTCGTCAAAAAGCAAAGAGTGTTGCTGTTTCTACAACACTTTCTCATTCATGTATACAGTTGATGTGGATGTCTCACATACTGAAAGATTTCAGAAATCATCTTCATTGTCTCTTGCGGTGTGATAATCAAGCAGCAATTCATATATCATGCACTATTTTTTCTACAAAAACCATTAAAATCCAAATTAACTCATACCTATTTTACATTGAAATAATAGCCTCGAGATTACCCGTTTTGAATCCAATTTTCTCTAATCTATTCAAGAAACAAGTTGCCAAATTTGTTGACAGTTAACGTCAATAAAACACGAATTATTCTTTTTCGTTTCTTCGTTCCTCGATGATAAGTGATCAAGAAAATGAATTTCTACCACCGGAAATTGAAGAAGCTGTACGACTTTTCATACGATCGTTTCTTGAAATGGTGTCCAAAACTTCGTCTGATAACATTGCTCTCTCCCCTGGCACGAGCTTCACTAAAATGGTTCATCCATCGTTGAAAGAGAAAAATTATGTCTGCCCTAGTGTTGTCTTTGTCATCAAAGATTGCAACTTGAAATGATGAAAATTTTATGATTGGGACGTAAAAAAGAAGAAGACTAATATCACAATGTGTTTGGATTTATCCAACAATTATTGTAAGATCACAATGCTCACAAAATACTGTAAAAAATTGGGATAACGAAATAACTACAAAAAAAAACAATTATGTACAGGTTATATAAGTCTTCTTTTTTCGTCCCAATTATGATATTTTCATTATTTTAAGTTGCAATATTGATGACAAAGACAACACTAGGGCAGACATATTTTTTATCTGTCAAAGATCGCTGAACTTGTTAATTCTATGGCTTCATCTGCCAATGAGACTGGCCATGGAGTTCCCCATTATTATTGTAGTTCCACTAATTGTACGCGTTCAATGGAATAAACACTTTATTTTGAATTATGTTTTTATATTTTCTCATACAAATAAATAACTTTTAGCACCAGTGCTAAGTGATTTAATTTTAAAACCAGTGTCATAAAATGAAATTTCAGACACTGATGACAGCATGCGTTAAAAATATACTTTTACTGACGTTTGTATAAAAAATATATTTCAACGAAAGAAAATCTCGCTGATTTATTGACGAAGCCTTTGGACAGAAATCAATTCAATCAATTATAACCGAGATTATAACCAAACAATTTTCAGATGTCATCACTGAGGGAGAGTGTTGGTTGATCGAACATCTAACATCAAATTGTTTTGTGTTAGATGTCATAGTAACTTGTTGCTGTTTTGAATGATTTTGTCTTTTCGCCTTCTGACCATGGTAGAGGACAGACGGCGTCCTCGAGGTTGGAAGTCAAGTTGATGTGAAATGTGATCGTCCATATTGAAATTACGAATATTTATTGAAAATATATTTATGAAAGTGAAGATACAGTGAATAATAGTGAAAATCAATTGGTCCTCTTGTTTCTACGCCGGTTAGAGGCCGGATGACAACGGATTTGTCGAATAAGGGGGCCATGCTTGTATTGAAGAACTTCTTGAAATTAAGAACTTTTTTACGTAAAATTACTACAAGAGAAAAATTACTATTGAATAATTAATTTTATTTACCTGATCTGGAGAAATTGGCACCGAAAGGAGCCAGAAATCCAATAAACCAAACAGAAGAAGAAGAAGAAGAATGATTTTTTTCAATATGTTAAAAATAAAAAATGTAATCAACTGTATATTATACTCAAGTTTCTTTAACTTCCTTCGAGTTCAAAAATATTTTATTCAATTATTAATTGATCATTAACTATTTTTGACGGCTTTGCGGCATAGTTCGACAAATCCCTCATCTTAATCTAAATATTTACGATCCTTTTACTATAATATCTTAAATATCAACTCATAATGAAATGAAATCTTTGCACCAATCAATATCCTTAAATCATCCCATGATAACGCACTAACCTTGAATCTGAGATGTCCAGTAACAGGCTTTCCGAAAGGAATCCCCAGGAATGATACTATTGGATTTCCATCTAGATCTGAGCTAATGTAACCACGAATTTGCCCTTCTTCCACTTTCACTACTGGCATGGCCATTGTATTCAAAATTAGGTACTTTCAACTGGCAAACGAGATCACTTCAATCGGCCAGTGTTATTTTATATTGTTGTTATTACCGGCGACCGCGAAACAAACGAACACAGCAATGATACTGGATATTATACTCAAGGCCGAAGACTCATCGCCACCGACATCATAGCGTTATGATGCCAAGCATCACATAGCCTCGTGATTATTCGATGAAATTCGGCTATCGTTGGAAGAAATGATATGGAATCTTGATAAAAATAGGTATATGCATGCTGAAATCGACGCAGACTCGTAGAGATTCCTATAGCAGCATACAAGAAACTCGGCCGATAAATAGACCGATAAACAAACAATAATAAAGAAATGTAGACAGTCTCTGGAGTTTCGGGTGTCTGGAGCTGACTTTTCATCGACCAGAAATGGTAGTGGAATATGATACCAGTTCGGTAAAACTCATTTGACCATTTTAACCATTATTTCGTAGAGCATCGGAATAAAATAATATAATATTACCTATGTGTAAGGATCTTCACGTACATTTTGACCCCCCACCCCCCTTTACTTCTTTACCTATTTTTCAATTTTGTTTTCAAAAATGCGGTCTCATGTAATTTTTCGTATAGATTTCATATATGTGAACATACAAACAGTTGGAGATCTGATAAAAAAGTTAAAGGCACCAAATATATATTTTTTAAAGGAACACCCTATATATTTTGTTATTTTTGAATAGAGGTAATGTCCCCAAAATGACGATGACGAACTTGAAGTTTTATTTCGAGGAACATAAAACGAATTCTGTAGTGCATGCCTCAAGAGAGATGGGTTTTTCCCTTTACATACATAGTTGATATTATCAAAATCGAATGTCTATTTGAGTTGAATAAACAGCGGCTCTTTAGAGGAGATAACGAACGATAAGCCTGAAATATTTATTTCTAATCTGATGGAAAATTCTTGAAAAAAATGAAGGAGAAGGAATGTGCGAAAATCGAATTTATCTAACAATTTTACAAGAGACGACCATTTTATTCATTATTTCGATCAGATCCGTAACATTATGGGTAGATTTTTCAGGTAATGTCCCCAAGTTGAGGATGAAAAAACATAATGGGAATCTCGGTAACCGTACGTGTTATACACAGTAGGTCAAAAAATAAAGAGTTGCGCTATTAAGAAGAATGAAAAGATGTTGAGAAATCCCAAAAATGTTCAGTTCCGGATATATTCAAAAGTTATATAAAAGTGAATTAAAAAGCGAATGCAATTTCTTATTCCTACTTTTCAGCTATACGAAATCGCCTTCACAAAATCGCCTTCACAAAATCTTCATACAACGTTTCGTTTCGAAGAAACCATCAGCTATTTTTTTATATGGCACGAAAAATAGAACAGCTTGTATGACATGGCATTTTCTATTGCGAATACAAAGACGAGAAGTACCAATTATTTTCTTATAACTTCACTAACAACCTATACATCTTGAATGAAAACAAAAACTCCATATGGAAGAGGGGCCCCAAAACAGCCTAAACTAGCTCTATCTCTTTATCTTCATTCATACTTTTCGTCTGAATAATGATCTTCACATGTCTGGCCCTCGAAGAACAAAACATCGTATTGAACATTGAAACACGGCAAATCAGCAAATTTGAAACAGAGAAGGAAGTTTTCAAACATATGTTCATATTCCTAAAAATAAAGGTGGCAGTGCAAAGAAAAAAAAACGGACCATTTCGATTTTCCCCGTGCAAAAAGACTCTAAGGGCGTTAGGTTACTTGGATGAGTGAAATATATTTCTGTTTGAACGAGGTATAGTGCCGGCTGTCCAGATAAAGGAAAATCTCACCTCTGATGATCTTGCGGATTCTTTCAAACTCCAGGTCCTCTGTTGCCCAGGACTGCCTTCATTACCAGTCCACGTAATCAGGGGAAAAATGGACTGTATTTAGAATAGCGATATGGATCACTCGCGCTTATTCACAATCGAGTTCACAATAAACAATTTGAGGCTCTGAGGATAGTGAGAGAATTCTCGTCTGTCTGTTCTTACTAGACGCCATAAACCTCGAACATCGCAAAAAGCAGACTAAGTATTTATTTTCTAGACTTTTTGTCTTCTCGATGAGACTCGAAATTTCCTAGGCTGGACAGTTTTTGTAAACTCGTGTGAAATATAGGGTGAGCCAATTATACGATAATCTCGGAAACTTGTTTTTATATTAGATATAACTTTTTTATATATAAGGCATTACCGTTATAACTAATCTATTGTTGAGAAAATTAAAAAAATAAATGATAAATTTTATTATTAAAACTAACCTAAGTGCGGGGAACCAACAAAAGAAACAGCACTGATAGGGGTTAGACCAAGTTCAACCAGGTGTTGGATATTCCTAAAATGAATGACCCCTCATCATTATATCGAACGCAAACATTATTCAAAGGATTCAAGATAGCTGATGGCAAGGGCGTCGCCAAGGAGGGGCAGGGGGGGGCAGCTGCCCCCCTCTAGAGACTCTACCAAAATTAAAACTTGCTTGATTCAAGTAACTCTATAGCTCTAGTATCAGAGAAAAAAATCAATTTCTTTTTGAAAAAGCCTTTATTTCTCAAAAACAACACTTCGTATCGCTCTACCATGCACAACGTGTGCAGTAGAGCGATCCTTCAGCAGTCTATATGATCACCTGGCTTAGAAGCAGGGGCGGCGAGTGAATGGGGGCATCGGGGAAAATGCACCCATGTAGGCAATGGGTGTGGGTGTAAGAAAATCAAGATAGAAACGGGCGTATTTAGCACTTGCATAGATTAAATACTCCTGGACAAGTAGATAACCATCCGTACCACACATTCTGTTAGCGAACAATCGGTGATAGGGAGGATTGATCGAAGCGGATCAATCTTTATTCTATCCATCGGTGGAATTGATATGGGAGTTGATAGGTATCTATTATTAGTGTGCAGATGTCATATAAACACTTCATATGTCTCTTTCTTGTTTTGAATTCTGTATCCACTGTGTGAATCGTTGCATATAGACTCCGAGTAGATATAATGCGTGGTATTAGCCAGTAAAGTGGTTGTTTTCTACTCGTCTACCAGTCATTCAAACTGAGTTTGTATTAGGAATTAGGAATCCAGTTCATTTCATTTTACAAAAGCGACCTAATAATGTGGCAATTTTATAGAGAACGAATGAATGAATTAAACATATTAAAACAGTGGCTGATGATTTCATTGGCCAAAAAAGTTTAAATAAAAATATATTATTTCCTCATCTTTGTCCACAACTATCAATATCAACTACCTATAGATTTGAAACCCTATTAGTCACAAAATATTATATTTTGGTCGAGGTAATTTACAGATAATGCAAAATATATAGTATTACTCCTATCTATCTTCAAATTTGAAGGTATTTGACCTATAACCATAAACATTTTTCGCCTGCGTCGCATTTTTAGTTACCTTGCCCACGCCCCTCTATTTTTCCACCCACTGTGGACGAAACAAAACTCGCCGCTTCTGCTCGGAAGTACCATGTCAGAAAGTCGCCTTAGTCGACCTTGCAGTGATGAGTGTTCAGCGAAAGATTATCATTGAGAACATAAAGAAATAGAAACATTCACAAGAAAACCAAGAAGATTATGTTTCAATTAAGATATTTTGTAGCAATCGATTAAAACTCTACAAAATGTATTTATTTTACCTACATTTCATATCTATTATCCATCATCTTGCCCCCCCCTGGCCAATTGGCTAGCGACGCCCTTGGCTGATGGCATTCTGTCCTCATTAGCCAAAATGCCGTATCTACCGAGAGATTTTAACTGAGTAAAACCAGTTTTTATTGAGGTGTCTTTTATTTTATGGTTTATTATGATGATTGGTTCTGAGAATATAGATTGTCATGAAAAAAAAATCATGAAACATTAAAATTACCCCAAAATTACTGATACTGTATTTTTCCTAAGCATTTTCTGAAATAATCATGACTTCAGGCTTAGGAAAATGGCCTTACTGCATGTTCAGACCAATAAGGTAAAGAAAATTTAATAAATAAATAGTTTTCTGAAAGGTTTGTCAATAATATTTTATTGAAGATACAGAAAGTTCAGAGAAAGTTTCTGGTCTGAACACTGCATTTTCGTTAGCCCTTAATTATACGCGCTAATTTATTCGAACTTTTTCCCGCCCGGTGTATTTTGTACACCACCATTAATTTGACTTGTTTACAGGTGAAATGGAAACGCAATTTTTTTGTTGGAAGTAATTTAGATTAAACATTGCAAATAAAGTATTTACGAACATTTTAAACATGTTGAAAACCTGACGAAAAAAAAACACAAAATCTATTTCAAAAAGCCTTTAATCTTCTTCTACTTCCTCGTCGTGGCCTAAATTATGGCAAGTTTGACATTTTATTACAGCTGTAGTATGTTCTTTGCATACAAAATTTCGACACAATGTATACACCTCATTGTAGTCACTCTGTTTTTAGAGCGTCCACATAATACACAACGGCTCCTTATTTTTTGAGGTGGTTCTGCTGGAGTTACGTCTTCATTGGCTTGGTTATACTTGGACAATAAAAGTTTGATCCTCACTGGTGAGTTTCTCAATTTTAATCTTTCGGCAAGATGTTTTTCTATTAGAAGCAAAGCCATTGATTTCAAAAACGTTATTCGATTTTTTGCCGGGTTATCAGGATGTGTATAATTTGAAGAATCTGTGCGTTCACTCCAGCTATGTTCAGCATATGAAAGAAAATGCACAACGACCATCTATTTTGGTTCTACGCGAAACTGAGTAATTTTCACAAAGCTGATCAACTGTTTCAACACCGCCTTTGGTATCATTGTTGAAATGGATAACTTTTGGCTTTTGTGTATTTGGGTTAACGGCATAATCATCGTGCATGGTTGAAATCAATATAACTGCCTTATTTTTCTTAGGAGCAAAAGAAACCATAATCAATTTTTTTTTAAACCAAAAAGAGCTGATTTTATAGCTCTATTTTTATGCGGCTGAAATTCAGATGGAATATCAGCCTTGTTTTTCCGGAGAGTGCCCACAAGTGTGATTTTTTTTGCAACAGTTCCATTGCAAGTGGACAACTGGTGTACCAGTTATCACAAGTCAAATTACGGTTCTTTTCTCCTACATGCTCTAGAAGTCTCATCACAATATCTCGTGGAGAATTGGATACTTTGTATTGTCCACCTGGTTTCTGCCCACAATATATTTCTAGATTGGAAGTCTAATACGTCTTGGCATCGCATAGTGCGAACAGTTTCAATCCATACTTTGCTGGTTTATTGGGTATGTATTGTATGAAACTACAGCGGCCCCGAAATGGAACTAGCATTTCATCAATAGTCAAGTACTCGCTATGACAATAATTTTGTTTGCAGTTTATAACAAATTCAGTAAATATATTCCGAACAGCTGCCAATTTATCTGATTTTTTTTTCGTCTCTCGTTTCTTTATCATCAAATCTAATTTTAGATAAAATAAAGAGAAAACGATTGTAGCTCATGCACGTTGCGAAGAGATCAAGGCCTGTCCCATCTTGCATCCAGAGTTCCTGAAAATTCGTATGATTTACTTTTTTCAATCCGGATAAGAACAATAGACCAAAAAAAGCCCACAGTTCATTGTTTGTAATCAATTTGGCATCTCGTTCTCTGGAATAATTTGTTCGTTGGCTCTCAACAAATTTATTCGTATTCAATACAATATCATCAATCATTTCATTTGTAAAGAATTTTTGGAACGCGTCAAGTTTATTTGTTATATTTATTGCACAACGGTTAAGACGTGGCAATATTTTTACAATGTTTTTGTTAGAGGTTTTGGCAATCTTGCGCATAACAGGTGTCTTTTGCCATTTTATAGCTCTATTTTTCCCAAAGAAAAACTCCCCATCGGCACTTTCATCTCCACTACCTTCTAGTTCTGACGTACTGTCATGGTCACTTTGAGTAACCACCATCTCTTCATGTTCGTCATCTTCCTCATCGCCCAGAATTTCTTCATCTGAACTTCCAGCCTCTAAGTAGGCCCTCATTTCCTCCTCCGTTAGGCATTTGGTATTTTTTATGGGAATAGAAGACCTGAAATCATGAAAAATAAATGAATTAATAAATCAACTTAGCGTAAAAATAAGCGAGAAAACTTGCAGATGTCGAAAAATACCAATACATAACACCATCGCACAATAAAACTAACGTGTTTGCATACAATATTGAATACTTACATAATTTATCCTATTTCCCGCGCGGTGTATTCTAGGCACCAACGTGATAACGCGTCAACATTTATGTACAAACACACAGCTCAGTCGGGCGTTCGGCATCGCACAATAAAACTAACGTGTTTGCATACAATATTGAATACTTACATAATTTATCCTATTTCCCGCGCGGTGTATTCTAGGCACCAACGTGATAACGCGTCAACATTTATGTACAAACACACAGCTCAGTCGGGCGTTCGGCATCGCACAATAAAACTAACGTGTTTGCATACAATATTGAATACTTACATAATTTATCCTATTTCCCGCGCGGTGTATTCTAGGCACCAACGTGATAACGCGTCAACATTTATGTACAAACACACAGCTCAGTCGGGCGTTCGGCATCGCACAATAAAACTAACGTGTTTGCATACAATATTGAATACTTACATAATTTACCCTATTTCCCGCGCGGTGTATTATAGGCACCAACGTGATAACGCGTCAACATTTATGTACAAACACACAGCTCAGTCGGGCGTTCGGCATCGCACAATGAAACTAACGTGTTTGCATACAATATTGAATACTTACATAATTTATCCTATTTCCCGCGCGGTGTATTCTAGGCACCAACGTGATAACGCGTCAACATTTATGTACAAACACACAGCTCAGTCGGGCGTTCGGCATCGCACAATAAAACTAACGTGTTTGCATACAATATTGAATACTTACATAATTTATCCTATTTCCCGCGCGGTGTATTCTAGGCACCAACGTGATAACGCGTCAACATTTATGTACAAACACACAGCTCAGTCGGGCGTTCGGCATCGCACAATAAAACTAACGTGTTTGCATACAATATTGAATACTTACATAATTTATCCTATTTCCCGCGCGGTGTATTCTAGGCACCAACGTGATAACGCGTCAACATTTATGTACAAACACACAGCTCAGTCGGGCGTTCGGCATCGCACAATAAAACTAACGTGTTTGCATACAATATTGAATACTTACATAATTTACCCTATTTCCCGCGCGGTGTATTATAGGCACCAACGTGATAACGCGTCAACATTTATGTACAAACACACAGCTCAGTCGGGCGTTCGGCATCGCACAATAAAACTAACGTGTTTGCATACAATATTGAATACTTACATAATTTATCCTATTTCCCGCGCGGTGTATTCTAGGCACCAACGTGATAACGCGTCAACATTTATGTACAAACACACAGCTCAGTCGGGCGTTCGGCATCGCACAATAAAACTAACGTGTTTGCATACAATATTGAATACTTACATAATTTATCCTATTTCCCGCGCGGTGTATTCTAGGCACCAACGTGATAACGCGTCAACATTTATGTACAAACACACAGCTCAGTCGGGCGTTCGGCATCGCACAATAAAACTAACGTGTTTGCATACAATATTGAATACTTACATAATTTATCCTATTTCCCGCGCGGTGTATTCTAGGCACCAACGTGATAACGCGTCAACATTTATGTACAAACACACAGCTCAGTCGGGCGTTCGGCATCGCACAATAAAACTAACGTGTTTGCATACAATATTGAATACTTACATAATTTATCCTATTTCCCGCGCGGTGTATTCTAGGCACCAACGTGATAACGCGTCAACATTTATGTACAAACACACAGCTCAGTCGGGCGTTCGGCATCGCACAATAAAACTAACGTGTTTGCATACAATATTGAATACTTACATAATTTACCCTATTTCCCGCGCGGTGTATTATAGGCACCAACGTGATAACGCGTCAACATTTATGTACAAACACACAGCCCAGTCGGGCGTTCGGCATCGCACAATGAAACTAACGTGTTTGCATACAATATTGAATACTTACATAATTTATCCTATTTCCCGCGCGGTGTATTCTAGGCACCAACGTGATAACGCGTCAACATTTATGTACAAACACACAGCTCAGTCGGGCGTTCGGCATCGCACAATAAAACTAACGTGTTTGCATACAATATTGAATACTTACATAATTTATCCTATTTCCCGCGCGGTGTATTCTAGGCACCAACGTGATAACGCGTCAACATTTATGTACAAACACACAGCTCAGTCGGGCGTTCGGCATCGCACAATAAAACTAACGTGTTTGCATACAATATTGAATACTTACATAATTTACCCTATTTCCCGCGCGGTGTATTATAGGCACCAACGTGATAACGCGTCAACATTTATGTACAAACACACAGCTCAGTCGGGCGTTCGGCATCGCACAATAAAACTAACGTGTTTGCATACAATATTGAATACTTACATAATTTATCCTATTTCCCGCGCGGTGTATTCTAGGCACCAACGTGATAACGCGTCAACATTTATGTACAAACACACAGCTCAGTCGGGCGTTCGGCATCGCACAATAAAACTAACGTGTTTGCATACAATATTGAATACTTACATAATTTATCCTATTTCCCGCGCGGTGTATTATAGGCACCAACGTGATAACGCGTCAACATTTATGTACAAACACACAGCTCAGTCGGGCGTTCGGCATCGCACAATAAAACTAACGTGTTTGCATACAATATTGAATACTTACATAATTTACCCTATTTCCCGCGCGGTGTATTATAGGCACCAACGTGATAACGCGTCAACATTTATGTACAAACACACAGCTCAGTCGGGCGTTCGGCATCGCACAATAAAACTAACGTGTTTGCATACAATATTGAATACTTACATAATTTATCCTATTTCCCGCGCGGTGTATTCTAGGCACCAACGTGATAACGCGTCAACATTTATGTACAAACACACAGCTCAGTCGGGCGTTCGGCATCGCACAATAAAACTAACGTGTTTGCATACAATATTGAATACTTACATAATTTATCCTATTTCCCGCGCGGTGTATTCTAGGCACCAACGTGATAACGCGTCAACATTTATGTACAAACACACAGCTCAGTCGGGCGTTCGGCATCGCACAATAAAACTAACGTGTTTGCATACAATATTGAATACTTACATAATTTACCCTATTTCCCGCGCGGTGTATTATAGGCACCAACGTGATAACGCGTCAACATTTATGTACAAACACACAGCTCAGTCGGGCGTTCGGCATCGCACAATAAAACTAACGTGTTTGCATACAATATTGAATACTTACATAATTTATCCTATTTCCCGCGCGGTGTATTCTAGGCACCAACGTGATAACGCGTCAACATTTATGTACAAACACACAGCTCAGTCGGGCGTTCGGCATCGCACAATAAAACTAACGTGTTTGCATACAATATTGAATACTTACATAATTTATCCTATTTCCCGCGCGGTGTATTCTAGGCACCAACGTGATAACGCGTCAACATTTATGTACAAACACACAGCTCAGTCGGGCGTTCGGCATCGCACAATAAAACTAACGTGTTTGCATACAATATTGAATACTTACATAATTTATCCTATTTCCCGCGCGGTGTATTCTAGGCACCAACGTGATAACGCGTCAACATTTATGTACAAACACACAGCTCAGTCGGGCGTTCGGCATCGCACAATAAAACTAACGTGTTTGCATACAATATTGAATACTTACATAATTTATCCTATTTCCCGCGCGGTGTATTCTAGGCACCAACGTGATAACGCGTCAACATTTATGTACAAACACACAGCTCAGTCGGGCGTTCGGCATCGCACAATAAAACTAACGTGTTTGCATACAATATTGAATACTTACATAATTTACCCTATTTCCCGCGCGGTGTATTATAGGCACCAACGTGATAACGCGTCAACATTTATGTACAAACACACAGCCCAGTCGGGCGTTCGGCATCGCACAATGAAACTAACGTGTTTGCATACAATATTGAATACTTACATAATTTATCCTATTTCCCGCGCGGTGTATTCTAGGCACCAACGTGATAACGCGTCAACATTTATGTACAAACACACAGCTCAGTCGGGCGTTCGGCATCGCACAATAAAACTAACGTGTTTGCATACAATATTGAATACTTACATAATTTATCCTATTTCCCGCGCGGTGTATTCTAGGCACCAACGTGATAACGCGTCAACATTTATGTACAAACACACAGCTCAGTCGGGCGTTCGGCATCGCACAATAAAACTAACGTGTTTGCATACAATATTGAATACTTACATAATTTACCCTATTTCCCGCGCGGTGTATTATAGGCACCAACGTGATAACGCGTCAACATTTATGTACAAACACACAGCTCAGTCGGGCGTTCGGCATCGCACAATAAAACTAACGTGTTTGCATACAATATTGAATACTTACATAATTTATCCTATTTCCCGCGCGGTGTATTCTAGGCACCAACGTGATAACGCGTCAACATTTATGTACAAACACACAGCTCAGTCGGGCGTTCGGCATCGCACAATAAAACTAACGTGTTTGCATACAATATTGAATACTTACATAATTTATCCTATTTCCCGCGCGGTGTATTATAGGCACCAACGTGATAACGCGTCAACATTTATGTACAAACACACAGCTCAGTCGGGCGTTCGGCATCGCACAATAAAACTAACGTGTTTGCATACAATATTGAATACTTACATAATTTACCCTATTTCCCGCGCGGTGTATTATAGGCACCAACGTGATAACGCGTCAACATTTATGTACAAACACACAGCTCAGTCGGGCGTTCGGCATCGCACAATAAAACTAACGTGTTTGCATACAATATTGAATACTTACATAATTTATCCTATTTCCCGCGCGGTGTATTCTAGGCACCAACGTGATAACGCGTCAACATTTATGTACAAACACACAGCTCAGTCGGGCGTTCGGCATCGCACAATAAAACTAACGTGTTTGCATACAATATTGAATACTTACATAATTTATCCTATTTCCCGCGCGGTGTATTATAGGCACCAACGTGATAACGCGTCAACATTTATGTACAAACACACAGCTCAGTCGGGCGTTCGGCATCGCACAATAAAACTAACGTGTTTGCATACAATATTGAATACTTACATAATTTACCCTATTTCCCGCGCGGTGTATTATAGGCACCAACGTGATAACGCGTCAACATTTATGTACAAACACACAGCTCAGTCGGGCGTTCGGCATCGCACAATAAAACTAACGTGTTTGCATACAATATTGAATACTTACATAATTTATCCTATTTCCCGCGCGGTGTATTCTAGGCACCAACGTGATAACGCGTCAACATTTATGTACAAACACACAGCTCAGTCGGGCGTTCGGCATCGCACAATAAAACTAACGTGTTTGCATACAATATTGAATACTTACATAATTTATCCTATTTCCCGCGCGGTGTATTCTAGGCACCAACGTGATAACGCGTCAACATTTATGTACAAACACACAGCTCAGTCGGGCGTTCGGCATCGCACAATAAAACTAACGTGTTTGCATACAATATTGAATACTTACATAATTTATCCTATTTCCCGCGCGGTGTATTCTAGGCACCAACGTGATAACGCGTCAACATTTATGTACAAACACACAGCTCAGTCGGGCGTTCGGCATCGCACAATAAAACTAACGTGTTTGCATACAATATTGAATACTTACATAATTTATCCTATTTCCCGCGCGGTGTATTCTAGGCACCAACGTGATAACGCGTCAACATTTATGTACAAACACACAGCTCAGTCGGGCGTTCGGCATCGCACAATAAAACTAACGTGTTTGCATACAATATTGAATACTTACATAATTTACCCTATTTCCCGCGCGGTGTATTATAGGCACCAACGTGATAACGCGTCAACATTTATGTACAAACACACAGCTCAGTCGGGCGTTCGGCGTATAACTGATCGATCACATCCCAGACATGTTAGACATAGGTTAGATGGGAGTCTAGAGCCACAAAAAAATTCTACGTTCGATGGTAGCAAAAAATTTGGCGCTGGTGTACAAAATACACCAGCGCGAGTAATTGAGGGATAAACATCTCGATGGATCGAGCTGAATATTCATAGCGAAAAAAATGCAATATGATGGCTCGATTTTTTTCGATAGTCGAAATGAAAACATATTCTAGGTAATAAAGAAATTACTCTATTCAACTTGTGAACACATTCAATATTAACTCGAAGTATTCGATGTCAGAATGTTCAACCAAAAGTCTCTCCTACTCTGCGGTAAAACTTGATGAATATTATTTGAAATATTAACCCTTTTTTCTATTGGGTTTCTACAGGGTTGCGTCAAATATTCAGGAAGTTTCAAACCATTTTTGATAGCGATGCGCACTTCAAGTAATCTCCACTGAATCAAACCGAGAGTAGAGTCACATATGAGAGAACCTTATAGAGTGGGTTGACGCAGACATACCCGTGATCGCGACGCGAAAACGCCAGTCCTGCTCCTGCTTGAGACCGCAAGCTGGACACAAGACTCTTTTGGTAGTACTGCAAAGCTGAAAGCCGCAGCTGAGTGATCCGAAAGAGAGAGAAGTTCGAAACCGCGAACTTGCAACCGAAGATAGACGAATACTTGAGACCGCAAGGAGTAGGTGATTCGTAATCCGAGTTGCGTTGAGACTTGAGAGGGCTGTAAGTGCATTCTTGTACAGGGAGACTGCTGTCTCACTTTCTGCGAATTATATTCGGTCTGGAGGACAGGAGGTATATGCTGGAAAACTGCTTCAGGTTCTGCGAATTTTATTCGGTATCTGAAGTGGTCTCTGGTTATTTTACTCCCTGCTTGAACCAAAAGGCGGGGTGTTTTGGCATACCATCAGCGAATTATATTCGGGTGGTAGATCGAAATACCAAGGGGTCGCTATATATTCGATGTTGTATAGAGACCGTCTAACTTAAGAGCAGGGATTCAGCAGTTCTCCTGGAATTTCCGATAGATGTCCATAGTGTGAACATATCATAATAAAAATTCAGAATCGAGAATGTACTACAGATTTCTTTATAACCATTAATCTTCGTTAGTCATAGCAGATTTCAACAGATGTCAATCGAATAGGCCAATCATTTTTTATACAATGATCCATCTACTCTTTTCCATAGCGCAAATTTTCTTACACTGTGCTATGTGTTATACCTTTTATTGTGTTAGTATATAAATTTGCCTTGAATTTCATTTCAGACTTGACAGAAATAATCAAAATTCAACAAGATTGAAGTACTCACCTTTAAAAGTATTCTTTGAGTGAATACTCATCAATAAACCAAGAATACCTATAAAGCATCTATAAAGTATAAACGCTCGATCAAAGAAACTTCAGCCACAGTTTAATGCTCATAAACTGTGCTTCAGCGTTCAAAATTCAAATACCACATAGACAATTATCATGTGTCTATGACAGTCTGTATGTCATGTCCATGTCATGTCTATATCATTCCAATCTGAAATCAAACTAAGCAATTTCCATTGGAATGAACTAGCCGAGTTTTTATGCACTCAGTATATTTCTGTCTCTCTTTCAGAAATGTAATAAAAGGAGGAAAGTATACACTGAGTGCGCACCCATGAGTACCAGACAAGAGACAACTAACATTGACCTTGAATTGCATGTTGAAATTTGAATAGACCGAAAACTCTGTTTCCAAACAAAAATAAATCGTGAATATTTAACGTATTCAAAATCATTTACAAAAAAAAATGGAGGTTCGTTTTATCTTTGAAAAATTAGACAGGTAACAGGTATTAACCATTGATAGTTTCGAATAAATGTCAAATAAACAAATAAATCAAAGTGAAGTGAGGTTTTTCTATATTATTTTATTTTCTATATCAATGGTGATGTGTGAAATAAAATGTGTATAAATCAAGATATGAGTACTAGATATAATAAAGGTATTTTTATATCATTATTTGTTGTAGATTGAGGAAATATTGATGCTGTAGAGATGTTTTTTTCCATTGTAGTGTTGCCTTCGAAATCTGTGAAGAATCTGAAAGCTTACCTGATGGGAATTTATACCAGCGTCATAAAATAATGAAAGAAGTTCGAAACAACTTTGGGATCTGTCACTAGGCAATAACTACATTGCTAAGTGCTCAACAAGAAGCTAAAATGTATTTTCTTCAAAAATAAAATGACTTACATGACAGTTTTTCATAAGAACATATTGATAGTGTGATGTTGATCAATATTCACTTTATTTTATATTATAATATATATAATTTCACATTTGTGTGACTGATTCCTTTTCAGATGTTGAAGATGCATTTTCTTTATCACTCCTAGTATACAAGCTTTCAATTTGTACATTATAGTATGCTCATCAGAGTAGTATGCAAGTATTGCTAGAGCTGCCATATGATGGCCAAGAGTATATCCTCTTGAACAGGAACTCATTCAATCACTACTGGTGAAGTTGATCTACAACAAATATTTCAAAACCTTCAATTTATCTTATATACTATTATATATTTTAGCTCCCCAGCAAACAATTTCAGTAGGCCCAGTACTGGGCCAATACCTGCCTACCAGAAGTTGCCGCTGCGGCGAAACAGTGGCAGATGACGTCGGACCAACATCAATAGGACACTCTGGCCGCCGGTAGGACCAATGCCTGTGCGCCATAATGAATACTACATTGGCCCACTTCAGGACCAATGCCTATAATACGACGATATTATGTGAAATAAAAAAGAATTCAACAGCCTTCAGCAGTCACCCATCCAAGTTCTAACCTCGCCCAACGTTGCTTTACCCTCGTTATTGTATCACATTCCGCATAGTAATGTAGCTATTGTCTTCTAATTACATATTTATTATAAATCAGTGGAATTTGAACAACAATAATTTTCTATTATTATACATTTTTAGATGTTAATTTGGCATATTTTTCATCCTGTAAGTTGACATTTGAAATTTCTTTCGATGCTAGAATTGGTGAAGGCGGGATATTTCGAATATCGCGACTTCGAAGATGGGAACCCCTCCTTGAGTATTAAGATCTATCCAGGATGGAGGAAAGCGATACTTAGTGCATATACTGGAATCCGAACCACTTCTGGGAGTGACGGATTCTAACAGGATTTTTAATGGTGTATATTACTTGGACATGAGGGTGTTTCGAGCATTGATTTGACATATTTTTGATGCCTCAAATTGATATGAAATGTGATTTTTCTTGCATATCGCTACTTTGAATTTGCTGACTTTTCATATGAGCGCCGGGATTGAGAAAAAAACAACATTTGAAGCAAAATGTTTCTCAACTGTTCAATAACACTTGAAACGGGCCATCATCCAGATGATGTCGGTCGAAAGATACCCTTTTAATGGTATTGGCCCATTGCTGGTTGGATTATAGATACCCGATTACAATATGCCATATATCGGGCCGACATTTTGCCGATGTAGCTTTGCCATTGCCAGCATGTACCCGACCAATCATGCGTTGGGCCAGAGAGCGGCCAGAGATTCATTGTTTGCTGGGTCACCCGCCTCTACTTCATGTTTAATTATGAATATTAGCATGGATCAACGATCAACCTCATTAAAATCTTGAGACCAGTATCAAAAACAATGATCTAATGATCAAATACCATGTTCTCACCATGGCCTTTTCACCCCTGGATACCAGTTTCTCCTCGTCTTTGAAGAAATACATTATTGCAGATAACTTATTTTTCACTCATTATTATCAGTATACTGATATTATGATAAAAAAAATTCTGTCGAAATATCAGGACCCCGAAAGTAAACACTGAAATAACATTACCTCTAAAAATTCCAACATAATTCAAATTTTTTGCGTTTCTCATCTGTTTCTATTTTTCTAATAGGAACTACTATGTTCTATTTTGCATAAATTGTATCGAAATATGTTACTTTTCCACTATAAAATGAGATAATCGAGTTCAAAAAATCTCTATGGAGACTAAACTGAGTAAACATGGAAAACTAATTTGTTTGGAAACAATTGAAGCAAATTAGGAGTACCAACATAGATTTGACGTCTTAGTTGTCGTTGCAGAACACTGCACTCAACTGTAGTTTATCATGTCATTCACCGATCCGCCATTCCACCATCTACGAGCCAAGGGCTGAACTATTATAGTACTAGTTTTTGGCGTGTTCACGTATTTTTTACATAATAAATCTGTTTTGCTCATATCTCTGGAATTATTACATTTTGAAACTTAATATTCAAGCAGACATAGCCCAGTAGGAGAGGATACAATATTATCACATTCTGTGACGAAAAATTTTCAATGTTTACATTTTTCGATCGTCGATATATCTCTTCAACTAACGAGTTACGATTCCAAACTCCTAACTTTGGTTGAACTTTCTTCTTCACGAAAATATAATAGTTTTTGAGATTGGACCCATCGTTTGGCAGAAGAGTATCAACAAAAAAAGGTCTGTTTGACGGTTCTTGTGAAACGCCCCTCTTAAGACAAACTCAGGAAGCCGTATCCGAATTTTGCCTGATTGAGAGTTTTTGCTCGATCTGCTCTGCATAGCGATTTTTTTTTGCTTTTGTTCGTTGCTTTCAATTTGCTTCTCCGCGTTATCATCCAGCAACATTCTAGCACCGCGAACTTTTGTTTCTCGGAAGAAACGTAGCCGTGGGAGGGGGATATAGTAGGAAATAGGATTTCGGATAATAAAGTTGCACATATTTTTTTTTGTGGCGTCGATTACTGAGGTCATTGGCCATTATCGCCTCAAGAAAGAAGGCGTGTCTGTAAAATATATACAGGGTGTCCCCTCTCAATTGGAAAAAACTTCTGGGGCATATTGAGGAACCATAGACAAGCAGTTTGAGATAAGAGACTGATGTCCGGAAGTGCATGGTTTTCAAAATACAGGGTGTCAAAGTTTTTTTCAAAAAACTTTTTTTTTATTAATATTTCAAAGACACGTTAACCGATTTTCTTGAAATTTGCTAGTGATGTAAGCTTTAATAAGACGCTTAGTTAGCACTAATTAAATGTTAATTATGACTTCCAGTGGCGCCCCGGGGGACAGTGTCACGAATAAAAATGACAAAACATGTACGCTGCTGACTTTTTTAAAAAAATTTATATATTTTTTAGAAAGCTCAGTTAAAAATACAACTTTTTTATCACTTGATATTTTTTCGTATCTCTCTCCGTTTTCGAGAAAATTTTTTATTAAAAACTTTATTGAAAGGTTCATTATCTGAAAATCTAAAACAAAACAATGGTGTCATGGTAACACATAAACATGTCAAACTTTAGTAAAAGTGTCAGTTTCTAAGTACTTAATTATCTTCAAACGTTACACTAATTGCAAAAATGAATCGGTTTGAATTAGCCGAGCTTGCAGATATGCATCTCTTGTATGGGGAAGCGCGGGGTAATTCTTTGTTAGCACAACGGTTGTACGGGCAGCGGTTCCCAAATCGTGAATTGCCAAACCATAAGATTTTCATCAAAATTCATCAAAATCTACGGGAGACCGGCTCATTCGTGGTAAGTATTGCAGAAATGGCAACTTTCTGTGTTTTTTTTCTTGCGCGTTTCTGTTTTACAGCCAATCTAAGAGGCTTTGTTATCTTTGCAGCCTATTCGAGAATTTGCAAGGCAGTTTCCGATCAGAGATGGAGTTGAGGATGAAGTCATGACACGCATTCAGAATGAGCCCAACACTAGCACTCGTCTGATTGCGTCGCAACTTGATTGCAGCAAAAATATGTACTGTCCATCGAGTATTGAAAATCCACGATCTCTATCCATTTAAACTGCAAAAGGTGCAGCATCTACTGCCTGACGACGCTCCTCGGCGGCTCGAGTTCTGCGAGTGGTTGCTTCGTCAAGCGGATGAAAACGCTGATTTTTTAAGTATAATCTTCACGAGCGATGAAAAAGGATTTTCGCGCGAGGGGACATTCAATCCTCGTAATAACCACGAGTGGAGCGAACAAAATCCCCATGCTACGCACATCAGAGGATATCAGCAGAAGTTAGGTGTTAATGTTTGGGCAGGTATTCTTGGCGACCATTTGATTGGGCCGTACGTTCTACCTGATCACCTCAACGGGAATAACTATCTAGTTTTTTTGCGAGATATTCTGCCCGAGCTGCTGAAAGATGTACCCCTCCAGTTGCGTAGAGAGGCCTGGTTCCAACACGATGGTTGTCCAGCGCATTTTGCGCGCACCGTGAGAGGTTACCTCGACCAAACCTACAACAACAGGTGGATTGGTAGAGGTGGTCCCGTCCCTTGGCCAGCAAGGTCGCCGGACTTGGCCTGGCCCCCCTGGACTTTTTTCTTTGGGGCGAAATGGAACGGTTAATCTATGCAATTCCTGTGCCGACCATGGAGGACCTAGTTGCTAGAGTTGTGGTGGCAGCGGAATTTATCGCGAACAATCCATCAGGCGTGTTTGCTCGGGTGCGCGAATCCTGGCTCGACAGGTGCAGAAAATGCATCGAAATGCATGGTGGACACTTTGAGCATTTGCTCCACTAATTAATAATAAATTATTTGTAAAAAAGCCTCCTTGTTTTTCTTTCTAATAATAATGAACCTTTCAATAAAGTTTTTAATAACAAATTTTTCTCGAAAACGGAGAGAGATACGAAAAAATATCAAGTGACAAAAAAGTTGTATTTAAAAATTGAGCTTTCTAAAAAATATATAAAATTTTTAAAAAAAGTCAGCAGCGTACATTTTTTGTCATTTTTATTCGTGACACTGTCCCCCGGGGCGCCACTGGAAGTCATAATTAACATTTAATTAGTGCTAACTGAGCGTCTTATTAAAGCTTACATCACTAGCAAATTTCAAGAAAATCGGTTAACGTGTCTTTGAAATATTAATACAAAAAAGTTTTTTGAAAAAAACTTTGACACCCTGTATTTTGAAAACCATGCACTTCCGGACATCAGTCTCTTATCTCAAACTGCTTGTCTATGGTTCCTCAATATGCCCCAGAAGTTTTTTCCAATTGAGAGGGGACACCCTGTATAAATTCCAGTATGCGGGAAGGCTTTCGGAAAGGTTTTAGATTTTCTTCAAATCGTTTATACTTTTGATATATATAATGATCTTATCGATCTCACGAGTATTGCTAAGGCAGTTGCATATATTCTTTTTCGGTTTCATTGTATATAATTGATTTATGAATATAATAATAGATTCATTATTATTGGTGGTTTTAGTTTCTTCAATTAAGTTTGTGTTTTGATTTTCTTATTAACAAAGCAACCAGGTTCAAGGCATTGATACTTTCCCACTAATGTCACTTCGACAGTTAACATCTGAATACCCCTGGATTAAACTTTCTCCACTGTAAGTTACCCGGTGCAAGTGGATCTACCACTGTGATATAGGTGGCGCCCGAGATCTGTAAATATAGCACCCGAGCTAAAGCGCCAAATAACGCTTCTCCAAACAGAAAGCGTTACAGAATGATACATCCACTAGTAGAAATCTTTATGGTTCATTTTTTTAATGTCCACTCTCCCACTGTTCGCAGATTGTACTTCCCTAACGAAATCTGGAAAGTCGTATGTTTTCCCCTGTTTTTTGAAGATGATAATGTCTGCGGGCATGAATGTGTGCCGTGGTTCGAAGTAGTTAATGATGACGTCGCTAGTGGAAACTCCATCAGAATTGATGATATAAACGAGAAAAGTGAAGAAGCACCAATTCTTATTTTGACTCGAACAATTGAGAATCTCTCTGTCGCTTAAAAAACGCATAAAATGTGCTCAAAATATCTTTTTGGTTCCTATTGCTGATACCTCATTTATGCCAAAGCGCGTCAAATGGATTCGTTTTGGATTTTTTCCCAAGCGGCTCAAAACTTTCATTATATAGTGTCACGTCCCGGGTGTGTTCCTACCCTGGGCTGTGAGCTTAATTTGGGGTTATCGCTTGGCTACGAGAGGTGGTTGATTACTTTCAGCCCTATCATGACCACATCAAAGAAAGAATGCGTTATTCGGTTTAAACATTTAGTAAGTGAAATTATCCAACATAATCTTATGGTGAGAAAATAGTGAACATGTGAATTAATCTCAACTGAATATTTAAAATAACAAAGTGAATTATAAAAGTGAACAAAGTGAAGTGAGGTTTGTGACTAAGTGCATTTCACGTTATTTCCTGACTCAACTGACCTAAGGGCACAACGAGGGATGAACAAAAAGGTAACAAAATAATATAAGTACTTACATGAATAATATAAATGTCGTCCAGGCCGAGGAGATGTGTCTCATACTAAGGTCCATGGCTTCCTTTTCAAATAATGGTGAAGTTATCACTCCCCGATAAATCAGAATCGCGAATTAGGAGGCCGAATTCAGACTGAGTGTCATAATCGGAATCGTGATCGGAATCGTAATAATTAATGAATAATTAATAATTACTTAAGACGTTTGGTAGAAATTGCTTCCTTAAAAGTATCTACTCGTGGCAGCATTATGATTTTTTTCCAAATTGGCTGAAAAACATAAGCTATTTCTATCTCCAGTGGCCATTTTTATATAAAGTTTTCGACTTTCTGCAGCTAACTCGATATGGTTTCAACATGAGCAGCATATGTTACAATTATCCAGCATATTTTCTTTGTTGTGACCATGTATAGATTGTATTGCTTGCATATCTCACTTTCTTCGTTTCCAAGTTTAGCGAATAAAATATTTTTTCTTTTAACTTGCACTCGATATGGTTTCTCCATGAGCAGCATATGTTACAATTATCCAGCATATTTTCTTTGTTGTGACCATGTATAGATTGTATTGCTTGCATATCTCACTTTCTTCGTTTCCAAGTTTAGCGAATAAAATATTTTTTCTTTTAACTTGCACTCGGAAATATTATGAGATACTCTGATTGTGGAATTCTTTTTTTAGGAAATCTTGGTACATAAAAGCTATCGTAATATCACTAGGTGAAAACCAAACATTTGAAGTATGCTCCCTTCGATAATGTAAAATTACTGGTTGAAATAATTCAATATGGTCGTTGATATCATATTTAGTTATATAGTTAGGAGAACACCTGTTTCCCCTTTTATCTGCCACTGGAATAATAGATCCTTTTGGAGTCTTTGAGAGAACAAACCGGTCATAGGTATGCATAAAACCCAAAAAAGTCGATAAGTAAAACTTCTTGCAGACATGAGTAGAAGGTTTAAGCCGATTCCAGGAGTCCCCCCAAGGTCGTCCCCCCAAGGACACCTTCAAGGTCACATCACATTTTATTCTTGCGGTACGCCAATAGTGACCTTGGGGGGAGTGGTCTTAGAAGGTGATAGTGGGGGGTAACCTTTGATTGGGAGTAATTTTGCGTTTTGTTGACCTTGGGGGCATACAGTTACCTCGGGTGGAGTGGCCTGGGGAGTATACGTGCACTCTTTCGAGCGACGACCTTGGCGATTGATGATATATGCGCTCTTTTCGCGACCTTGGGATGTGGAAGAGTTTCTCCGACTTACAGAGTATGTGACCTAGATGGCATGTTGGCATACCATGGCATGTTGGCATACCATCACCATATATCGTTCACGGTAGTAGGGGCGGTAGTCGCATATAAATACGGGATCCGTCACGCACAGGATCATAGTTCTCTCTTTCCATAACATTGAGCACATATAATCCACCGACGCAAGATGAAAAGTTATTGTGTGCTTATAATGCTGATGTGTTTTATGTAAGTACAATTATTATTATATTTTTTCGTTCCCCTTTCACTCAGGAAATAATAATGGCTGATTCAAAAATCAATTTGGTTGCGATCGATGAAAAATTCAACGAGGATAATGAAATAATTAAACAAACCTTGATATCATCACTACCTCTCAATAAAAGCCACACAATCAAGAAAATTTCATTGTGTTGGACTAGATATGGTAGATGTGGGATAGTAATACTCTATGATGAAGAGACTGAAATAAATTTGAAATGTTGGTTGCCAAAAAGAGTTGTCGATCAATTGATGGAAAGTGATATTGATGAGATGAATTCTTCTAACGGTCATTATACTTTAACGTATTTGGGTCAGAGTGAGACACGAACGCTTATTATCAGATTCGACACCAAAAGAATATGAAAAAAATATCAATATAATCAGAGCTCATAGATATATTGAGTTAAGCTGATTTATATAGTGAAAAGGGGTTTGAATTTGTTATAATAATAATAATCCTCATATATAACATAAGTAGTGTATATTGGCCGGTATTGGATCCTCCCAATTACGGGTACTTGCTTTTCAATCGCGCAATAATTGTAATTACTCATTTTGCAGTAATTGGGAGGATCCAGTACCGACCAAGGGATAATCTCAACAGTAATCACCTAGTGAATGATGGCTTGTAGAAAGACTGATTACTTGATTTTCATGGAATGTAATTGTTGTTTAAATGTTTTTCACCATTTCTTCACGCAATTATATATGTGGGAATATCCATGCGTATGTTATTTTTTGGAATGAAATTGGAGATATCATATCATCTGATTTACTTACATACATCTATTCTGCTCGAGTCGGTGTGCCCAACTGGTAAGGTACTGAGGTTTCTCAGATATGCTTCAGAGAGGGGGTGTTGATTATCAGCGCGTTTGCGCATGGTAGAGCGCGAGGGTATCTCTAACCCCCTCTCCTTCTGAATTAATATATAAAGCTCGTGCTACTTTTGCTTGGAATTATATTTCTCCACATTTCGTAGCGTTGACGTCTCACTCCGATATCAGAAGCCAACATAAACAAATTCTTCATAATCGGAAAAGGTAAAATAATTTATCAATTCATTATCCAACTTTATTATACTCAAAATGTCTATTGGCAAATTAGATCTGGATGAAATCAATAGTATGATGAATCAATCTCCACAAGAATTTCAAACAATGCGATTATCGTCATTGACTGTGAACAAAGCATATAGCATTGAAAAGATTACTGCATTATCTACGAGATATGGGAGATCCATTGTAGTTTTATTATCTGATGAGGATGTTAAATTCAAATCATGGCTGCCTAAACGGGTGGCTGATCGATTGACTGATGAAATTATAAGTGAACTGAATTCTCCAAATAGCCATTTCACTTTGAGATATTTAGGAGAGAGCGCGCCTTCTTATGATGGAGCAAAAACTCGATCTTTGATTGAATTCGATTATCTACTTTAATTATTTGTGTGAGTATGAATATTCTTGATTCAATCATTATATCTAACAATATTTTTCCTTCCAGCAGTATCCAGATCTACACCAACATGTGGATGCAATACTCGCAACAAGAATGGCCAGAAGCACAGGACTTGAAAACAGCAATCGAGCGATTGCGATGCGAGTTCAACGATCTGAGTTTTGATGCTTTACATTCCACCAATTATGATATGAATATTTGTTTCGACAATGATGCGGTTCGAAAATGCATACAGCTTCATGAAAAGTATGAAGAGGGTTCCGGTATATGTAATAAATTCATATATGGAAGTTTGAACTTGGTACAATTTTGCGAGCAACTAGTCGATATTGACTTACATGATTTCCTATTCCAGTTGGTACCCTACTTACCAAAGGAAATCTGTGAAGCATTTCACTTGAATGATGATGAAGAATCTAATCAATAAACTGTGTTGAACAATATGAATATCGTGAATAAAAAAATTCAACTGATTTCAACTGTTTTATTTCAATATTAAAACATATATGTTTGAACATAGATCTAGGTGAATAACAATAATGAATAAGTAGTTTGATTACTCTTTATAAAATAATTCCATATAGTTTTTGTTTGATATTCACTATATAGATCCAATTTGAACAGTGCCATCTAGCGCGCTATAGGTCAGACACGCATCGTGAATAATCAAAGCGTATACTCTAGTATTTCCTGGAAACTTAGTCTTGCGAGTTTCAAATTCAACTTTGATATCTACTGTAGAAGCCTTCATAGCATCAGGTTGGTGGCAGCAGTCGATTATAAATAAAGGATTGTCGCGGAATTCCCCAAATGCTATCATTGGTTCACTCATATCTTTATCATAATAGTTCCGTTGGAATTGTTCATAAGCATAGTATGCTGGTGAATATAGCTTCTTATCGAAATCGAGATTCCACCTTTCATATGGATACACTTCTGAGTTGAGATATAGTCGAATATTATTGATGTCGGCATGTTTGAATTGTGTCGAATCGGCAGATCTGTCGTTGAAATTATTTGTGTGTTGAAATCCAATAATAATATAGCGGGGGCGTTCAAGACTATTTGTTGTCTTTATAGCCCAAATATCTGACGCAGTTTCTCGTAATGAAGGTAGTTCATAAAGATCCCACATTCTATAAGCCATCTTAACTTTAGCGTTTGCATTACTCTTATTGATTCGACTGAGTAATTTGAGCTTTTGTCTATCCTCTGGCATGATGTGCTTAATTTTCCATTCGATCTTATTTATTTTCAAGTCAGCATCAACCTCGCCAATGTATGAGTTTTTGAATGATCGAGCAATGATGAGTATGAGCTCTTGTTTAACATTCAGAATCCCCTTGGTGTAATCCTCAGCAAAACCCATCAAGTATTTGAGGGGTAATTTTCCACTGAAAATATGACAAGTGATATCCAAAATATCCTGTTTCTCTTGGTTGAGACCCCATCCCACAGTTTGCAATGACTTGTTGTGCGTTTGTCCATAAGATACCATAGTTTTCATAGCAGTAGTTATTCCAGGCTTTCGAATTACAACTACTTGCTCACCTCCCATTTCGTAACGAATTTCATCGAAGAGAAATGCTAGTGCATTATTTGATAAATAGCAAACTTTGTTCGGGTCTGTAGGGGTAAATTTACCTTCGATGTATATATAACTTTCTGCTATATCCAATATTAGGTCTTGAAAATTGATAGGAATTCTGATCTCATCTGAATTCTTATAATATGGTGAGCCATACGGTTTGTAGGTATGTTCGTGAAGGCTTATTAATGAATGATTCATAGTTGGTTCATCGAAAACATCCAATTTATCACTTGAGGTTTGTGCCACCATATTATTCAGGGTTTTTTCGCAATTTCAATCCAACGATCGACTCAAGAAAATTTTTATCCTCGGCTGATAGCTTATATCTTGACTGTTCGGAACAATAACGTGAAGTGAGCTTGTAATTGCGCGCACTCTTTTTTATATGCGTTCGGGGATCTCTCGAAATTTTCTGGGGTCGTTTGAACGAGAATCCCATCTTGATTGTTTAAGATAATTTCTTCAGTTCTAGTTTCACTATGATTTTTTCTCCTCGAAAATCAATCAAAGCTCCGTTATCATCCAAAATACTCAGAGTAATGTTGTCGATGAACTGACGCCCCTCTGGTCTGACCGGCATGTAAATAATATTTCGAGGCTCCTTAGATAATTTGTATCCTGGTTCTACATCTATGTCGAATTCGAATAGAGTATGCGCCTCCCCACCATTGAAATATGCTCCAGATATTATATTGCAATCGATACGTATGATTCTTACTCTCATTATATCCACAGGTAATGCGGATTCATGTCGTATATTTGGGTCCAATCGATGTGCTTCAAATCCTAGAAGTGGAGCAATGGAATTCTCGTGTGATAAATCAATCTCAAATGTGGAATGGATCACACATTTCAGAGTATTATTGTTGGCTTGCAATAAAAATACATCATTCATATCATCAGTTGCTTTATTCATTTGTGAAAAAATGGATTAGCCATAAATTGGAAAAAATTTTGAGAGAAAAAAATAGTCTATCCAATTAAAAATATCAAACATAGTTTGAAATGAATGTCTGGTAGACTACGAGCAGAAAACAACTACTTTCCTGGTAAATACCACGCAGAACATTGAATTATATCTGTTCGTAGTCCATGCAACGATTCACACTGTGAATGCAGATCGCAAATGTTTCTTTCTTCCTAAGACGTGACAAATTCACATCGAGACAGGCACGCCTAACAACCTACAGACCGATTTCGGGCTTATTGGCCCTCATCAGTGCAGGGTAGTTATCCGAGCAGAGACCGTAAGATCTCAACTCGAAGCGTTGCCTGTCCCAATGCATTTTTGTCGCGTCTATTTGACCGCACCGAGCCGCGTTCCAACAGACAATTGAAAGTGGCGACATCATGCGGCAGAAGAAATAGACGCGACAAAAATGCATTGGGACAGGCAACGCTTCGAGTTGAGATCTTACGGTCTCTGCTCGGATAACTACCCTGCACTGATGAGGGCCAATAAGCCCGAAACCGGTCTGTAGGTTGTTAGGCGTGCCTGTCTCGATGTGAATTTGTCACGTCTTAGGAAGAAAGAAACATTTGCGATCTGCATTCACAGTGTGAATCGTTGCATGGACTACGAACAGATATAATTCAATGTTCTGCGTGGTATTTACCAGGAAAGTAGTTGTTTTCTGTTCGTAGTCTACCAGACATTCATTTCAAACTATGTTTGATATTTTTAATTGGATAGACTATTTTTTTCTCTCAAAAATTTTTTCCAATTTATGGCTAATCCATTTTTTCATTTATTGAGCTTAGTCGAGCTCTCAGCCGCTTCCAAGTTCTGTAAAACTTGGGAGATTCGGTTCTGGAGTGTTTCTTTCTTCTGCCGCATGATGTCGCCACTTTCAATTGTCTGTTGGAACGCGGCTCGGTGCGGTCAAATAGACGCGACAAAAATGCATTGGGACAGGCAACGCTTCGAGTTGAGATCTTACGGTCTCTGCTCGGATAACTACCCTGCACTGATGAGGGCCAATAAGCCCGAAACCGGTCTGTAGGTTGTTAGGCGTGCCTGTCTCGATGTGAATTTGTCACGTCTTAGGAAGAAAGAAACATTTGCGATCTGCATTCACAGTGTGAATCGTTGCATGGACTACGAACAGATATAATTCAATGTTCTGCGTGGTATTTACCAGGAAAGTAGTTGTTTTCTGCTCGTAGTCTACCAGACATTCATTTCAAACTATGTTTGATGTTTTTAATTATTCATTTGTGTTTTCATAATATTTTGTATCGTTTTATTAATCTCATCTATCTCATATACGCCAGGTGGAATTTTCACAGGAATTGTTGAAGCATTATCCATCGTTTTATAGCCGATTACATCATTCTTCTCATCCACATTGAGGATAGAATTGTAAGAGTAAAATTCATGTAAGCCTAATCCATAACTATTGTGTACATCGAGTTCGATTGGCGGGTAAAAATTTGCGCTCAAGACGCTCGTTTGTCCAGTTAGTGTGAATGTTCGCGACATGACTGCAACTATCAAACTGATCACAATATTATATCTTCACACCATTTATTGCTGTTTGCAGCATGAAGAAATGCACCGCTTCTTCCCGGTTATGGTAGGTTTGTAATCAATCTCATTATTCGCACCAACGTTGACATCGCCCATGTTACAGTAGCAGCAGAATATTTTTCTAGGTGTGGGACCGTCGTTTATATCATTACTAGCTCCTTCAGTGTGTCCCCAATTTAGAGTAAGCTTTCAGTGAATGACTCATTTTTTTGATGCTGTCACGATCCATAATGTGTGAGATATTATGTCTATCTGCTGGAGAGAAACTTCAAGCACAAATGCCCACACCAGAATGTGTTATATTTTTGTTGACGTTCGTAATTATACAATAGCTTGGTTGTCGTTGGGCCGCTATGAAAGTAGCGAATTAATTCTTCAGGAGGTGGTAAGTCTCCATAGCTATCGAAGTATTTAATCACCCTACCACGTTTTTTATATGCAACCCAGTGAGTACCGGGACCGCTTATTGTATCTAGATTGATGATGGCAGACTCGTTGAGATGTGGCCCAGTACTGGGTAGGTTATCGCGCATGCATACGCCTCGAAAATATGCCAAATTTGTCTGTTATGCAAAATTCTCAATATCAATATTGCTCAAAGGTCTTCGGGGTAGGGTGTCTATTAGTTTTTTGAATCATTCGGTCTTAAAAAGATGCCCATTCCTTTTCTATAGGGCTTCAAATAAACCCCTTTTCCATTTTTACCAATTGCAATAGCTTCCATATTCCTATTGTGGCGATTTGCTTCAATAAGTTGTTCCCTACTCGATTTAGCAGTCTGAACAGCTTTCGCTATACCTGCAGCTGCTCCTGCGATACTTCCCAAAGCAGATAATCCTGCAAATATCGGTATGAGGGGTAAAATTCCTCCAATTTTGGGGATTGGAATTATGCGAGGTGTTCGAATATTCTTCTTACCTCCAGCAACTCTCAGATATTTTTTTTGCAGCTTTTAGAGCGATACTCGACACTTTCTTCATATTTTTGTCGAGCTTCTGATCCCCACCTGCCAGACGCAAAGCTCCTCTGACTTTCTTAACTATTCCCGAACCGAAAGCAATTTTTTTAGTCTTCCCAACTCTATTCTTAGATCTACTAACTCTACGACAGCCCATACCAAATCGTCTCTTTCCTTTCATTATATTAGTCACCAACCAAGCTGCAGCTTTTTCTCCAATGCTTGCTTCTTTTGATTTCACTCTTTCCCACGCAGCAAGCTCTAGTTGCTCATCTGCTTTATGTCTATTCGTTAAGTTACTGCTATTCTGAGAGTAAGCAATGTCGTGCTTTTTACATGCAATATCCAATTGATTGATTCCTGGATCACCTCTTGCTAACCGCTTCTGTAATTTGGTTCCAGGACCGCAATACTGATAACCTCCAGGTAAATGTAACTCAAATGGGAGTTTATTGATGAGAGTATTAACTAAACCTCTACCGCTTTTACTAGTTTTAGATGTGGTTTTACGTCTGCACCGCTCGACTTTCATAATATAAATGAGTTGTTTTCACTTATTTATCTTTATATATCATTCGAAGCTCGATCCATGCACATAGTGAAACAAAAAGAAAACTTCGTTGTGGACAATTGGGATCGCAAAATTGGGTATGGAAATGGGAAAGAAAATACTCCACGCCATGGGCATTTATTACCTTCCTCTATTCGGGGTCTTATTGTCGGTCCTTCAAATTGTGGTAAAACAAATGTGATGATATCATTGCTGACTCACCCATATGGGCTTCGCTTTGCGAATGTATATTTATACTCCAAGTCGTTGAATCAACCAAAGTATGTGTATCTTCAGGATGTATTACAACCAATAAAGGAGCTGGGATTTCATACTTTCAGTAATAATGCAGAGGTTATGGATCCGTCGGAAGCTAAGCCAGATTCCATATTCATTTTTGATGATGTTATCACTGAAAATCAAGATTTGATCAGATCGTATTTCAGTATGGGTCGCCATAAGCATGTAGACTGCTTTTATCTAGAACAGACGTACTCTAGAATCCCAAAGCAGCTCATTCGTGACAACTCTAACTTCATCATCATGTTTAAACAGGATGCAACACATTTTTTCCGATCACGTATCACCTGATGTTACATTTAAAGAATTTCAAGATATGTGTGGAGAATGTTGGAGAGATAATCACGGTTTCCTGACGGTTGACAAAGACAGCGAGATATGCAATGGTCGTTATAGAAAAGGATTCGATAGTTTCATATATCCACGAGACCCTCATGCAGATAATCAATTGACCTTTGGACGTTGTGGTGACTACATAAACTGAATAATCAGAAGCTAATAGGGGTTTCTGAAATGATTAAAATGGGTGAGAATATGGAGAAGGATATTAATTTGAAACGCCAACTGATTGAAGCAACAGATGCAGTGAGACAAAAGTTCAATGCGATCAAGAGCGTTCGTAACGAGAATCAAGTTTCTCTTGAGAAGATATATGAACCTATAACGAAACCCCTGAAGGTAATATCCGATGCAACGGTGGCGAACCCAAAGATTGAAACTTCACACGCTTCAATGAATATGAAAGCACCAACTTTGGATACCACACCCATCACCCCTTTATCAGCAAGTACGCCGAAGAATGATAGTAGCAGAAATAACGAATTTTTTTCACCTAAATGGGAGAGTAATGCTGCATCCAACCCTTCTGAATTATATCCATAGAAGTGGAGCGGGATGAAATTGCGAATAGACACATACATAAAATGAAAACTGGAAACTTGCGTTATGATACTGTTTATGGAGTATATGAAGATTCCTCTACAAAACAACTGAAGGTTGGTAATGCCGAAGTCAGTTTTCCAAGCGGACACATTGCATTTCACATCGGGAAAAAAATAAAACAATTCCCAGCCAATGCGCAATTATATGATATGATATTTCTCAAGCAACCGCCTAAAGAAATAGGATCTGAGAACCATAAAATATTTGCAACCATAATGGAAATGACTCGAGCGCCATACAAGAATTTCGATTTGAGACAAGGGTTGAATACTGCCAATACTAAAAAATTTCGTGAATTGATCGAACCGTCAGTTGGTGCCCCTTACGAAATGAGAAAGAGAGGCGGAATGGTGAATCAGAAGTTTCCTACACAGAAATACTTCACCACCCTGAAAAAGGAGTATGTTTATTGGAATAAACCTAGAGAACTGATTAATCGATTGAGATTATTATGGAGTTCAAGAATGTCTGGACATACTGGTCATGATAACGAAATAATGTCGATAATAGAAGATTGCGTGAAGAACGTATTGTGTATTAGATATCTGGAACATATTTCGAATATATCTTATGTTGAATATTGTTGAGATCGTCAGTTGCGCTCGATTTCGATGGAGAGTCGGTCAAATAGTGATTAATTCAAGCAACAATAATGGATAATGTGAAGAGACAAATCGCAAACGAACTCCACACACCTGCTCGCCGTAACTTTAGGAGAAGAAGAACAATTATCAAAGGATTTGCTGACTTATGGCAAATTGATCTTGCCGAAATGCAACCATATGCTGAAGAAAACGATGGATATAGATATATTTTATTTGTGATCGATTGCTACACTAAATATCTGTGGGCTGAACCGATCAAAAACAAAACGGGTAAGGAAGTCACTGAAGCAATGAGGAAAATATTGGAAGGTGTACAATACTCACCAAAGCATATTCAAAGCGACGCTGGCAAAGAATTTTATAATCGATGGTTCAATGAATTGATGATCAAATATAAAATGAATCACTATTCCACATATAGTACGAAAAAAGCTGCAATAGTTGAGCGAGTCATCAGAACATTGAAGAATTGGATATACAAAGAATTCACAGCTTTAGGTAAATACAAGTGGTTAGAAATATTACCCCAACAAATCCATAGATATAATCATGAAAAACATCGCACAATTGGAATGAGGCCTGTAGATGTTTCTCCAACAACGTTCTTGAAAGCTTATAGTAATCCGAAAACGGCTCCGAAACCAAAATTCCGAGAAGGTGAAATCGTGCGAATAAGCAAGTACAAAGGTGTTTTCGAAAAGGGATTCGCAGCGAATTTCTCAACAGAACTTTTCAAAATTTCTGAAGTGAAGAGAACTGACCCCACAACCTACTTGCTCGAAGATATGGAAAAATATCCGATCGAAGGATGTTTTTATGAAAAGGAACTACTGAAAACAAGAAATCCAAATATATACTTGGTTGAGAAGATTTTAAAACGAAAAGGAGGCAGACGATTCGTCAAATGGTTGGGATTCTCGAATAAACATAACTCCTGGATCAATGCATCAGATGTTGTTTAAAGGCCGATTCAGATTCATGCGTGTCCACCCTGCATTTTTGACCCTGCATGAAAAATGCATGCCTGTCGTCGTTCACATCTATGCCTGTCGGCGCGCTTGTGAAATGCGTGGTGGGCATGCATGTATTGCATGCGTTTTTGCCGAAACATCCCTAGAAGCCTGTGAATATTTGACAATCTTTTATTTGAATTTAACATTTGATTAATTTTGAATTTGATGATCATTTTGTAAAGTTTTTAATACATTCCCGCCTTTCTCTGTTGTGATTTTAATTTCGAGAAAATGAATGAGATGAAATTTTCGAATTCGAATAGAGTATGCGCCTCCCCACCATTGAAATATGCTCCAGATATTATATTGCAATCGATACGTATGATTCTCACTCTCATTATATCCACAGGTAATGCGGATTCATGTCGTATATTTGGGTCCAATCGATGTGCTTCAAATCCTAGAAGTGGAGCAATGGAATTCTCGTGTGATAAATCAATCTCAAATGTGGAATGGATCACACATTTCAGAGTATTATTGTTGGCTTGCAATAAAAATACATCATTCATATCATCAGTTGCTTTATTCATTTGTGTTTTCATAATATTTTGTATCGTTTTATTAATCTCATCTATCTCATATACGCCAGGTGGAATTTTCACAGGAATTGTTGAAGCATTATCCATCGTTTTATAGCCGATTACATTATTCTTCTCATCCACATTGAGGATAGAATTGTAAGAGTAAAATCCATGTAAGCCTAATCCATAACTATTGTGTACATTGAGTTCGATTGGCGGGTAAAAATTTGCGCTCAAGACGCTCGTTTGTCCAGTTAGTGTGAATGTTCGCGACATGACTGCAACTATCAAACTGATCACAATATTATATCTTCACACCATTTATTGCTGTTTGCAGCATGAAGAAATGCACCGCTTCTTCCCGGTTATGGTAGGTTTGTAATCAATCTCATTATTCGCACCAACGTTGACATCGCCCATGTTACAGTAGCAGCAGAATATTTTTCTAGGTGTGGGACCGTCGTTTATATCATAACTAGCTCCTTCAGTGTTTCCATCATAATGCTTATCACAATATTGATATTTCAAAATGTCCAAATCATTTTGTAGATATTCGGGCAGCTTATCCCACACCATTACAATCTCATGTGGGGCGCATGCGATCATCACTTCCTTTGGCATATCTGCAAGCTCTTCTTTGGACATTTTCAACAAAGTCCCCAATTTAGAGTAAGCTTTCAGTGAATGACTCATTTTTTTGATGCTGTCACGATCCATAATGTGTGAGATATTATGTCTATCTGCTGGAGAGAAACTTCAAGCACAAATGCCCACACCAGAATGTGTTATATTTTTGTTGACGTTCGTAATTATACAATAGCTTGGTTGTCGTTGGGCCGCTATGAAAGTAGCGAATTAATTCTTCAGGAGGTGGTAAGTCTCCATAGCTATCGAAGTATTTAATCACCCTACCACGTTTTTTATATGCAACCCAGTGAGTACCGGGACCGCTTATTGTATCTAGATTGATGATGGCAGACTCGTTGAGATGTGGCCCAGTACTGGGTAGGTTATCGCGCATGCATACGCCTCGAAAATATGCCAAATTTGTCTGTTGTGCAAAATTCTCAATATCAATATTGCTCAAAGGTCTTCGGGGTAGGGTGTCTATTAGTTTTTTGAATCATTCGGTCTTAAAAAGATGCCCATTCCTTTTCTATAGGGCTTCAAATAAACCCCTTTTCCATTTTTACCAATTGCAATAGCTTCCATATTCCTATTGTGGCGATTTGCTTCAATAAGTTGTTCCCTACTCGATTTAGCAGTCTGAACAACTTTCGCTATACCTGCAGCTGCTCCTGCGATACTTCCCAAAGCAGATAATCCTGCAAATATCGGTATGAGGGGTAAAATTCCTCCAATTTTGGGGATTGGAATTATGCGAGGTGTTCGAATATTCTTCTTACCTCCAGCAACTCTCAGATATTTTTTTTGCAGCTGTTAGAGCGATACTCGACACTTTCTTCATATTTTTGTCGAGCTTCTGATCCCCACCTGCCAGACGCAAAGCTCCTCTGACTTTCTTAACTATTCCCGAACCGAAAGCAATTTTTTTAGTCTTCCCAACTCTATTCTTAGATCTACTAACTCTACGACAGCCCATACCAAATCGTCTCTTTCCTTTCATTATATTAGTCACCAACCAAGCTGCAGCTTTTTCTCAAATGCTTGCTTCTTTTGATTTCACTCTTTCCCACGCAGCAAGCTCTAGTTGCTCATCTGCTTTATGTCTATTCGTTAAGTTACTGCTATTCTGAGAGTAAGCAATGTCGTGCTTTTTACATGCAATATCCAATTGATTGATTCCTGGATCACCTCTTGCTAACCGCTTCTGTAATTTGGTTCCAGGACCGCAATACTGATAACCTCCAGGTAAATGTAACTCAAATGGGAGTTTATTGATGAGAGTATTAACTAAACCTCTACCGCTTTTACTAGTTTTAGATGTGGTTTTACGTCTGCACCGCTCGACTTTCATAATATAAATGAGTTGTTTTCACTTATTTATCTTTATATATCATTCGAAGCTCGATCCATGCACATAGTGAAACAAAAAGAAAACTTCGTTGTGGACAATTGGGATCGCAAAATTGGGTATGGAAATGGGAAAGAAAATACTCCACGCCATGGGCATTTATTACCTTCCTCTATTCGGGGTCTTATTGTCGGTCCTTCAAATTGTGGTAAAACAAATGTGATGATATCATTGCTGACTCACCCATATGGGCTTCGCTTTGCGAATGTATATTTATACTCCAAGTCGTTGAATCAACCAAAGTATGTGTATCTTCAGGATGTATTACAACCAATAAAGGAGCTGGGATTTCATACTTTCAGTAATAATGCAGAGGTTATGGATCCGTCGGAAGCTAAGCCAGATTCCATATTCATTTTTGATGATGTTATCACTGAAAATCAAGATTTGATCAGATCGTATTTCAGTATGGGTCGCCATAAGCATGTAGACTGCTTTTATCTAGAACAGACGTACTCTAGAATCCCAAAGCAGCTCATTCGTGACAACTCTAACTTCATCATCATGTTTAAACAGGATGCAACACATTTTTTCCGATCACGTATCACCTGATGTTACATTTAAAGAATTTCAAGATATGTGTGGAGAATGTTGGAGAGATAATCACGGTTTCCTGACGGTTGACAAAGACAGCGAGATATGCAATGGTCGTTATAGAAAAGGATTCGATAGTTTCATATATCCACGAGACCCTCATGCAGATAATCAATTGACCTTTGGACGTTGTGGTGACTACATAAACTGAATAATCAGAAGCTAATAGGGGTTTCTGAAATGATTAAAATGGGTGAGAATATGGAGAAGGATATTAATTTGAAACGCCAACTGATTGAAGCAACAGATGCAGTGAGACAAAAGTTCAATGCGATCAAGAGCGTTCGTAACGAGAATCAAGTTTCTCTTGAGAAGATATATGAACCTATAACGAAACCCCTGAAGGTAATATCCGATGCAACGGTGGCGAACCCAAAGATTGAAACTTCACACGCTTCAATGAATATGAAAGCACCAACTTTGGATACCACACCCATCACCCCTTTATCAGCAAGTACGCCGAAGAATGATAGTAGCAGAAATAACGAATTTTTTTCACCTAAAAGGGAGAGTAATGCTGCATCCAACCCTTCTGAATTATATCCCATGAATACACCCCCTTCGTCAACGATGTCTTCATCAGATGATACAATCACACACATAGAAGTGGAGCGGGATGAAATTGCGAATAGACACATACATAAAATGAAAACTGGAAACTTGCGTTATGATACTGTTTATGGAGTATATGAAGATTCCTCTACAAAACAACTGAAGGTTGGTAATGCCGAAGTCAGTTTTCCAAGCGGACACATTGCATTTCACATCGGGAAAAAAATAAAACAATTCCCAGCCAATGCGCAATTATATGATATGATATTTCTCAAGCAACCGCCTAAAGAAATAGGATCTGAGAACCATAAAATATTTGCAACCATAATGGAAATGACTCGAGCGCCATACAAGAATTTCGATTTGAGACAAGGGTTGAATACTGCCAATACTAAAAAATTTCGTGAATTGATCGAACCGTCAGTTGGTGCCCCTTACGAAATGAGAAAGAGAGGCGGAATGGTGAATCAGAAGTTTCCTACACAGAAATACTCCACCACCCTGAAAAAGGAGTATGTTTATTGGAATAAACCTAGAGAACTGATTAATCGATTGAGATTATTATGGAGTTCAAGAATGTCTGGACATACTGGTCATGATAACGAAATAATGTCGATAATAGAAGATTGCGTGAAGAACGTATTGTGTATTAGATATCTGGAACATATTTCGAATATATCTTATGTTGAATATTGTTGAGATCGTCAGTTGCGCTCGATTTCGATGGAGAGTCGGTCAAATAGTGATTAATTCAAGCAACAATAATGGATAATGTGAAGAGACAAATCGCAAACGAACTCCACACACCTGCTCGCCGTAACTTTAGGAGAAGAAGAACAATTATCAAAGGATTTGCTGACTTATGGCAAATTGATCTTGCCGAAATGCAACCATATGCTGAAGAAAACGATGGATATAGATATATTTTGTTTGTGATCGATTGCTACACTAAATATCTGTGGGCTGAACCGATCAAAAACAAAACGGGTAAGGAAGTCACTGAAGCAATGAGGAAAATATTGGAAGGTGTACAATACTCACCAAAGCATATTCAAAGCGACGCTGGCAAAGAATTTTATAATCGATGGTTCAATGAATTGATGATCAAATATAAAATGAATCACTATTCCACATATAGTACGAAAAAAGCTGCAATAGTTGAGCGAGTCATCAGAACATTGAAGAATTGGATATACAAAGAATTCACAGCTTTAGGTAAATACAAGTGGTTAGAAATATTACCCCAACAAATCCATAGATATAATCATGAAAAACATCGCACAATTGGAATGAGGCCTGTAGATGTTTCTCCAACAACGTTCTTGAAAGCTTATAGTAATCCGAAAACGGCTCCGAAACCAAAATTCCGAGAAGGTGAAATCGTGCGAATAAGCAAGTACAAAGGTGTTTTCGAAAAGGGATTCGCAGCGAATTTCTCAACAGAACTTTTCAAAATTTCTGAAGTGAAGAGAACTGACCCCACAACCTACTTGCTCGAAGATATGGAAAAATATCCGATCAAAGGATGTTTTTATGAAAAGGAACTACTGAAAACAAGAAATCCAAATATATACTTGGTTGAGAAGATTTTAAAACGAAAAGGAGGAAGACGATTCGTCAAATGGTTGGGATTCTCGAATAAACATAACTCCTGGATCAATGCATCAGATGTTGTTTAAAGGCCGATTCAGATTCATGCGTGTCCACCCTGCATTTTTGACCCTGCATGAAAAATGCATGCCTGTCGTCGTTCACATCTATGCCTGTCGGCGTGCTTGTGAAATGCGTGGTGGGCATGCATGTATTGCATGCGTTTTTGCCGAAACATCCCTAGAAGCCTGTGAATATTTGACAATCTTTTATTTGAATTTAACATTTGATTTATTTTGAATTTGATGATCATTTTGTAAAGTTTTTAATACATTCCCGCCTTTCTCTGTTGTGATTTTAATCTCGAGAAAATGAATGAGATGAAATTTTCGATTTACTTGAACTGACAATACTGAAAAAACCAATTAAAATATGACCTTGGGTGAGAAATGCAATGGAAATGCACATATGTGAAGTGTCATGCCTTTTTCAGGCACAAGCGTCAGAAATGCATGTGCCTGTAAATCGCACGTGCTTCAAAAACCCTGCATGGAAATGCATGAATCTGAATCGGCCTTAATGTATTGCCTCAATGAATAATAAAAAATGTTATGCTAATATGTTTTATTTATTTTAACAATTTGTTAGCAAGCTTATTCATGAGCGCTACTGGAAGCGCTGGATTGTTCTCCAGCTCCGAATGGATCAACTATACTTCTTGTCGTATATGGGTTCCGCACAACAACTCCAGAATTCTTCCTCAGAGTTTGTTTTTCGAAATTCAGGCACCAACATGTTCTGAAGTGGTGTTGAGCGTTCAAGAAGAAATGTCCCACATTCTCACATAGAAATAAATCAGAAGTGCATGAACTACACATTCCATTGAAACAATCATTTCTATAAGTATTGCACGATATACAACGCTGCTTCAATGGGCAATCATATTTCATACAATTCTTGCATACATTCCTACGAATTCCGAAATTCGAAGTTTTCAATTTCTTCAAGTCAAATTTGGAACATTTCGCCCCACAATCATCTTCCATAGTTGGTCGTAGTATTTCTCGAGGCGGCCGATTCTCATGTATACATATCGGGCATAATCCAGTACATGGATTAATCTCTTTTGTGTTGTATGCACTATTGCAGTTGTAGCACATGATTGTGTCATCAATTCTCACTGGAAAAGTCATCACTTTCGGTTTGGAATCCCACGATTTTGGAAATGGCATCTTTGACTATGTATTCTGTTCGCCAACCATGCGGAATTGATACTTACACTCGGAGCACACTCACCTCCTCTATTTATAACTACTGAAATTTTGGCTCATAACGTCACACTCCTCCTCATCTCCAGAAATATATAAAAGGAGAGGAGGGTTGTATGTGTGTCATCATTCACAACACAAATTTAGAAGAGTGAACATCATAGTGACAATGGAAGGAATCTTCAATAATATGGGAGAAATTGCTCAAATGGACTTAAATAATATAGCTGTAAGTAGTCTGCCAAAATTATTGTTCATCAGATATAATCATATACTTATTTCAGATCATAGAGGATGAAGGGGTGGAAGAAGAAGGAGCAGTGATTGAAATCGAAGAAGATGAAGATGAAGGATTGGGAGATGACGTTCCCATTGTAGAAGACGAACTGCTAGCCAAGTCATAAGAAATCGCCCGAATCAGCTCTACTGTATCTCTATGAGCTTCGTGGTGGTTGAAACAACCGCTGGTGATAAGCATTTGTGCTTCAATTGCTTCACCTTATATACTCACAGGTCTCTGGGAGGATCGTACACCCACGTTGATGCGCACTACACGGCGAATTTCGATGGAATTCCAGTGACACAGCGCTGTGCGGTTTGTAGTGATCGCCTGTATTTGACGAAGTTGGTGGAAGTGTGCATTATATGCAATAACGCCCCTCCATTGAGAGCCAGCATCGTCGATGGTGATCTTGTCATCGATTGATTATTGTAATTTAATGTTAATATTAGAAGAATAAAATTGTTGATATAGTCCGATATATTATTTATACCTAGCTAGTATACCTCGAGCAGCTGTAGATGTAAGATATATAGCACTATAGATAAATTTGGTCGCAAAAAGAGGAAATCGATTAGTTTTTCACATGGGCGTCCAGGAATTGGATTCAAACTTGATAGTTTCGGAAATTATGATTTACAGGGTAAGCGACTAGTGAATGTGAGTTATCCTAAAAGTGGTGGGGATATTATAACATTGGATTTCCACAATCTACAAAAGTCTGAAATGCTAGAGGCGCTCAAAGAGATGAAGAAGCACGTCAAAGATTATCCACAATTCTGCCAGAAGGTTCTCACGATGTCACCAGAACTAAATGATTCAATTGTGGCGGTGAATCTCACATCTAAAAGAATAGATGAAGCGATATCGAGCTACGATGCCAAGATGATGGAATGCGTTAATAGAATATCGAAATTAGAAGGCATGATGCGATTTATAACTTCCCAAATGAATTAGTAGGTCTCTATCTACACGTGATTTTATTGTACATTGTAAGGAAAAATAATAAACAATGTCGAATTCATGACTTCATTATTCAATGTAGAAGATAACACATCCATGAACAAAGCGCACATGAAAATGCTACATATCAGAATGTGCGCATGCGCCATATCCTTATACATAACCAATACATATTTGCTCTGTTGATCCTTCAGATGGGTAATTATTTGTGGATGATCAATCAATCAACTGCGCATCCAAAAATCATAAATAAAGTACTGCGCACACGCTAACTATCGAAGGAATAAACTTATCACAAGTTTGGTGGAAAATATGTTCAAGGTACTCGAAACAGTCCACAATTTTCCATACTGCGCATAACTTTTTTCACTGCGCATTCCAAAACACCCTGAAATGGTCGATTTCGAAAACGGTAAGGCCCACGCCTGCGCACAACTTTTAAATCTCATTAACTTGTTAATGAGGTTCGAACGTATGATTTGAGCCCTGATGGTAACCCAATGTACTGCGCATAAGTTTTCCTCAAGACAAACTCAGAATGCTCATTTTGGTCTATCTCGAGAACCGTTTGACTTAGGTCTGCGCAGTTGATTCTAGGCACCAAAAATACTTATCAGTATTTTTGGCGCCTATTTTTCTTCAATATACGATTTATTCAAACTCGTCCCCACTACTTACATTCTTCAGCCTTGCCTGACAACTATCTGAAAATTTTTGAATTTTTTTTTTATATTTCTCCACCTCCAACCGGCTCTCTTTCAGCTCCTGATCCGATTCGCTGAGTGCTGTCACACATGCCGCCACGTTTTCTTTATTTTTTCGGGACCGCTCTTCCTGCTCGAGAATCTTGGATGCTTTCTCCCGCTTCAGAGCCTCCATTTCCTTGGCTAGCTCATCCATGCGAGCCGAAATGCGGGATCGCCATTCGCGCTGCTGTTGTTCTTCTTTCTCTTCTTCCTTCCTCACCAGCCTCTGTTTCTCGACTAACCTTTTAGCTTCCACTTTAGCTTTTTTCAACCGGAGAATTGCAGCTGCCAACTTCTTATCATAATCGTCAAACGCTACGAAGACATTCCTCTCCTGTGTGAGAGGGATATCTTCGTCGATATCTGGCGCGACGTATTTTCTTGGGGCAGGTGTTGGGGCTACTCGGGTTGGCGTTGGGGCTGCTCGGGTTGGCGTTGGCGTTGGAGCTGATCGGGCCGGTATTGGAGCTGATGGGGTCGGTGCTGGAACGGCAGTCGATGTCGAGGCGATGGGCACCATCCACGGCGTTATAGAAACGCCCGTTTTGCGCCGACTATACGGTGTGTAAGCCGGCTCTCTCCCTTTCGGTTTCCTCTTCAATTCGGAGGATTTTTTGAATCCAGTCGACTGCTCAGGCATCGGTGTGACAGTAAATGGCCGCCGGACAGTGACGTCCGAAACAACCGTAACTGACGACTGTTTATCAGCTCGCTTCCCTCTACTGGACGGCTTCCTTGTTTTCTTCAGCCCTACTCCGAGAGCTGTTCGAGTAACTGACATCGGCGATATCACCGTCGGTGTTGATAGAAACTCCTTGGCCTCAAGAAGTTCCTTCTCCTCCGGACTCGCCTCCACTTCAGTTATAGCTGCTATATCTGGCATCGATATAGCAGGATTCGGTGAAACAGCCGTATCCATAGCTGTCGGTATCGGGACCGTGTCGAATCCGATATCCGATTCGAACTCAATCCCCAACTCACTAATCAAGTCGTAATAGGTTGCCATTTTGTTTTTTGGTGGTAGCAGTTTGAATAAAGAAATACTTCAAGACTCAGAGAGCGTGGTAGCTTGAACTAAGAAATAGTCAAGACTGAATCGCTGTTCCTCGCTGAAGTGGTGAGGAAGCTTCACTCTCCCACTCCTCAATCGAACGCTGACCGCGCATACGTCTACTGTTGTCTCTCTCACACTTCAAACATTGCGGCTATATAACACGCTTTCACAACCGGCTGTTGGGTGAGAGATGCGAGCATCTTTCTACCTGCTCGCTGGCAAAAGACCCATTCGTTCTGTTATACACAACATTCCGATGTTATTCTCAAAGAATGCTTTGCCATTTCTATATCCACATTCCAACAGCAGACGCATAGGGTACAGTTTCACATAAAGTCATATTTGGAGAATTTTGTGACAAACAATCGAGGGAAAATCAAGATACACTATAGTGACGAAATATTTTATTTCATATGTATTTTATGGTGCATAATAACAATATACAACTATGTACAGAAGGAATATTCTACATTTCTCCCTCAAGACCTTTAATCAAATCATCGAGATTTCCATTTCCATAATGATTGTTATGTAATTCGTGTTCTACCTTATGCTGAATAATTTCCTTATGACTCCACGGCAGAGTCTTAGTTGTATTAGGTATTACAAATCTCTTATCATCGTGTGAAGATAGGGCAATTTTGTTTCTCAATATGGTATAAATATCATGCAGTTCACTTACAAAAGTATTCATTTTTCTAAAAATGAGGCCACCCCTCTCAACGATTTTTCTATAGTCCTCCGAATGAATTTGTTTCTCGATCACAGATTTTTTTATACCCTTTGCTTTCTTCACTTCATTTTTCAACGATTGTACGTAATACGCTTTCGCCCCAGTCCCGTAAAATTTCATAATGGGATCGCTAGGAAATTCATCTTTCATTCTTCCAAGAACTGACTTTCCTATGGATATTCCAAGACAATTACCCTCCTTGTAATTGGAAGTATCGAAACTATCTGGATTATTTTTCATGAAATCATAAAAATTTTCTGTTTCTACTTTGAGAATGAGAGAATCGGTCTCTGTGTATAATAAGGACGCATTTCGCCCGAACTCCTTCTTTATACAACCATAGAAGAAATCGTATATCACAGTTTTGGATAATTCCAAAATGCAGAATCCCAAATACATCGGTTTGTCATAATTGATTTTTACTTTACCCATATGAATTGCTACGAAATTTTCGTTGAATCTTGAAACAGTTTTGAAATTTGGTCGCGCTATATAAGCGCTGGCACCTAAGGTTCTGCGAATATTTTCCCAATGAGTCAAAAGTTTTATATCACACCTCTTATCTACATTCTCCCTCTTTTTACCATACACCAAATTTACCATACCCTTATAATGTCTATTCTCAAATTTACTAGTTGCCTTATTTCTCATTTCGGTATTCAGATCTATGTATTTCTTGAGCCATGGAGACTGATTGAACTTCAGTATTCTATGAATTTCCACCAAAATCAAGCCGTTCTCAATTGCTTGCTTCAAATTCACATAATGAACGATGTATTTCTTCTTATTATTCAAATTTGGTATCAGCTTTGGTATTTTGGATTTCGATTCTGGTGGAATGATCGACTCTACCAGATATGGAAGGTCTGAGTGAAGATCATGCAAGCTCTCTGGGTAATGTATATCGACTTCCAGCACATATCCCACTGCATCATTACTTGAGGTACTCATGACGTCGAATTTCCCTATTTCGGTGGGAGACAACCATTCAAAACCATCAGTTGGTAGTGTTTGGCTCATACTATGTCCGTAAAGATTCGTTGCATCCAAATACATAATGAATGAAGATGGTGCTTGTCGGTCGAAGTTTGGTAATAAAATGTTATTTGCAATATGCTTTCGTTCACTACATTGACTAATGCCACCACGAATTCCTTTTTTGAAAAAATTCAACATGTCTATGTCAGTCAACAATTCCAACTTCACTTTAGTATATCGTAACATAGCATCCCAGGAAAGACCAGGAGAAGTGTAATAATGCGCGGGATCCAACTTATATTTATCCAAAGAAATATTGCGGAAATTCTCGAAAACGTCACACAGAAGAAGTACATCCGACTTCAGATAAATATCAGAATAATCGCCCAAGGTGCAGCAGTTGAATGAATTCCACACTAACTTTGCTCTACCATATTCTTCATCAGATATATGACGCTCATTCAAACTATCATAAAATTCCATTTGCGATGGCAAATCTTCGTTATCTAATCTAACCAAATTATTAACAAAACTATATGGAAATACACCTTTTTTCCTCATCAAATTGAATTTCTCATCATCTGGAAAATATTTTCTTGTTACTGAGAACTGATCATCTTTCAAACTCTCACCCAAATTCTGCAATGAATCAGCCATAAATCTGAAGTTATCTATGAACCTCAATTTTAAAAATATATTCTTCAATTGCCCATCTCTATCGATATAATTATCGACATGTAAATGCCTTGTGAATGATACATATTTTTCTTTCGTTTGAGGAATTACTTCGACTTTATCTCCCTTATCGAAAAGTTCTTTGATGAAAAAAAGACAATCATACCCACTCAAATTATGGAAAACGATAGGAATATAATATGGAATCTTGAAATTAAGGTTACAAATCGAATGTGCGGCACCATATCTTTTTTTTCCAGTTAAATGGCAATGATCTCTTACTTTGATATCACCATCCACAAATGGAACTTCACAAATACCGCAAGCAGATGCATTATCGAATTCAAACTGTTCCGCCCTAGTCAATTTATGCATCGGTACAATGCGTTTCAAGTGTTCATTATAAACTTTAGTCAAATCATCTTCAATCTTAGAAACAAATAATTCCGCAGCATTTTTTCCTCTATATGTCACGAACTTTGTTAATGAATCATCAAAAGAGCATTTAATCAAATACGCAAAAGAATAGGGTTCATGTTTATATGTCTTATGAGTAAATGAAGCATCTGGATCCATTTGACACGAATCCATAGGTTTCAGAATCGATTCAAAATCCGCATATACTATATATATATAATATTTTCTGGCTCAGTCTTACCGAATTTATCAAGTTTCAAATTTGTTGTAGGTAAAACGCTGTAAACGTGATTACAATCATGCGATCTATGCCTCAATAAAGATATCTCATTCTCAAAGTACAACAAACAACCATCGCAAAAGTAATACTTGTGTTCATGTGATGAAATCTGACTCGAAACTAATCTGGATAAATCTTTTATCCAACAATAATGATTATTTCCTTTATCGTCGGTCAAGAACTATGAATTTACATGATTACCAAGCCTATTACGTGAATAATGAAGAGGACCGACAATCTCATATTTCAATTCATCCGACTCATAAAATTTCTCGAGACCGTAGACATTGATAGAACAATCATTCATAATCTCAAACATAGGTATATCTCGCAAACTCATTGGAAAACTTATACCTGCCAGGTTGAGCACTGTCGCAAAATGTGGATATGACGACATTCTTTGAACATTGCTAGCTGCGGGATATAAAGCAGACGTGACTGCCCATGCGAAACAACATAAGTCTTGATGACTGCCTTCTTATTCTCGATGAACTTCGGCAGCTTTATATAGGAACACCCTTTCAATGGGCTATACCTGTTGACGTTAACTTCCAAGAATAATATTTTTTCCAAAGCCCAACCTACAAAACGATCAAATTCATTATTCGAGACCATTATAATAATTTGAAAATAAACTCACCAGAATCTCGCTCTTCAAACTTAGTAGTTTGACTTATCATGACATCTTTGAAGATATTCATCATATGTTCCAAATTACTTGAGCGGGCTATAATCTGATTCGGAGTATTGAATGATTTTATTTCTACAATATCTCGAGTTTGATGGATATAGCGGCCAAATACCTCCATATTGGCTTTGAAAGTTACATGCATGCCCAAAACATTTCCGAGTAACGCAATAACTTTCTGTGATATGTTGCTGAAGAATAATTTATAATCCAGAGTTTCATTGTCGGAATTAACTCTATAGCTGATGATTCTGCACTTGAAGGCGCTATGGATTACTTTCACGCCGCTCGATAACTCGACACATGAGCTCGTTCTATGTTTTAACGTTCTTCTATGAGAGCTCATATCGCCTTTGGGCACCATTATGTTACAGCAATGGCATAACTCTTCCAACGATGTTGACGATGGTGGATTTATCTTAAGCTTCTTTGGAGGATGTGTTGAAACACCGGCAGTATTTGGGCACGATGTTCTTTCATGTCGACGCAAATTATCGATGCGAGAAAACTTTTTATCACAACTACTGCACGCGAACATGGCTTCGTAACAGTTCATATATTCACAACTGAAGTTTTAGAAATAATGCATCGAGTAGCTATGCGTCCGAATTTATATTCTCGGAAAGAGGAGAGGGCTTGGAACTCCCCACTACATCCGTACACAGCATAGCTGGCAATCAATGTGACTGTTTATGCACCAGTCGGGTATGGCGACTCGACGTGGCAAGAAGTGTTGTTCAACTTAGTTATGGTATAATACGGCAATAATTCGATGTAATTCCTATAGTTTGTGTAAGTTGCTACAATTACAAACACCAGGATATACTTTCGGAGCATCAAACCACAGTCGTTCCTTAGAGAAATCATTATTCACAAGGTAATTACTGTTGAAATAACCCATTGGTTGGTACTGGATCTTCCCAATTACTGCACAATGAGCGATTACAATTATTGCGCAATTGAAAAGCAAGGACCCGTAATTGGGAGGATCCAATACCGGCCAATATACACTACTAACATAATCATTATTATTACACACCAATAATTGATTGAAATCATGATTCACCAATTTTTTTTTCGAATCTAATTATTTTTTATTTTTTCCAGAATACACCGATCAGCCTCTATAAATATATAAAATGTGGATGCATTATTCTAGTCAGTCATGGCCGATAGTGGAAGATATCATGTCAGGTGTGAGGAGGATGAAATGCCAATTCGCTGATTTGGAGCGTGATATTCTACATGCAGTTAATTATGACGTGAGCTTGTGCTCTGATCAAGACCATGTTCAACGTATCTACAAACAGGCTGAACAATGCAAAAATGGCTTTCTACTTTGTTCCCGATTCGAATATAGTAACATCAATCTGGAGCAATTCGTTGAAGTAATGTTCGAAGGTGACTTGGTACAATACCTTCATGAAATTTCCGATTTCCTACCCAATTACCATGTTCGAAAATACAACATTGGTATAATTTCAACGACATCTGATGCTGTAAAAATAAAACAATTCTATGTATATATATATATATTCGTTTTATTCAGTATAATATTCTAAACACGTCTACAATAATCAATCATATAACTAACGTTTGTTCTAGTTATGATAACAATAGTTGAAGGAATTTGATATTCATACGGCACCCATCTGTATGGAACCATCCAATGCACTATACGTCAAATGAGCGTCATGAAGAATCAGTGCGTAGGCCTTGGTATGGGACGGAAACTTTGATTTACGTGTTTCAAACTGATTTTTACGGAATTCCCCGAAACTCATCATTGGTTCACTCATATCTTTGCCATAGTAACTGCGTTGAAAATTTTCATAAGCATAATAGGCTACTGCATCCACTTTATTATCAAAATACAAATTCCATCGCTCGTACGGATAAAATTCCGAATTTAGATACAGGCGAATATTGTTCACTCCTGCATGGATGAATTCTGTTACATCCTCAGATCTATCGTCTGTATTATTAGCGTTTTGGAAGCCTATGATGATGTATCGAGGTCGTTTTGACAGACTAAATGTCGGAAGCCGTTTCCCGAATTATTGGTAATTCGTACAAATCCCACATTCTGTATGCCACTTTCACTTTCGCCGTAGCACTTTTATTCAAACGATTCAGCAGCTTCAATCTCTGCTTATCTGATGAGATAACATGCCTAATTTTCCACTCAATTTTGTTTATCTCCACTTTCGCATCAACCTCTCCCATATAGGAGTTCTTGAATGAACGAGCTATGATGAGTATGAGCTCCTGCTTAATATTCAGAATACTCTTGTCATAATCTTCAGCAAACCCCATCAGATACTTGAGCGGTAATTCACCACTGAAAACGTGACTAGTATCATCCAGAATTCCCTGTTTTTTATTATCGAGGCCCCATCCGACTGTTTCTAGGAATTTCGCATTCGCCTCACCATATGACACCATACTTTTCATAGTAGTGGTTATACCAAGTTTTCGAACCATACATACTTATTCACCACCCATTTCATATCGTATCTCGTCGAATAAAAATACCAAAGCATTATTCGACAAATAGCAGGTTTTAGTGAGATCATTGAGTGTGAATTTCCCCTCGATGTAGATATAGCTCTCAGAAACGTCGAGAATTAGATCTTGGAAATTGATTGCAATCCTCACTTCATCTGAATTCTTGAATGATGGTGAACCATATGGTTTGTATGTGTGCTCATGTAGGCTTATGAGCGAATGATCCAAAATTGGTTCATCGAATACTTTCAATTGCGGATTGTTTGAGTTTGTAGCAACCATTTTCTCGATGTTTATCGCCGCAGATTGAGACCAATTGACTTCAAGAAATGTTTATCGTTTGCAAACAATATATGTCTAACTCGTCCGGGTAGCTCAGCTCGAATGAATCCTTTACCAATTGTTCCACCCTTCTTGACGGTGAGTGTTGGTATCAGTTAGCAAAGTACGTTTTGATTGGTTCCTGAAACAAAATTCCATTTTCCTTTCAAAATATCCGTTTTCGAAGCAATATGTTACAATTCAAGCTTCACGATGATTTTTTCTCCTCGAAAATCAACTGGAAAGCTATTATCGTCCAATATCCGCAGTGTAATGTTGTCGAGGAACTGACGTCCAGTGGGGCTGATGGGTAGATATATAATATTTAGATATATAATATTTTGTGGCTCCTTTGACAGTTTATATCCAGGCTCCATATCAACATCGAACTCATATAGCGTATGCACCTCCCCACCATTCAGGAATGCTCCTGTGATAATATTACAATTCACTCTCATGAGGCGCACTTTTATTATATTTACAGGCTCTGTGGATTCATGCAACACGTTCGGTGAGTATTGTTTCGCCTCAAATCCCAACACACTTGCTATAGAATTGTCAAATGTCAAATCCACCTTGAGAGTATTATTATCAGCATGGAGAGAACATATTTCGTCAATGTTTCGGTGATTTAGCGGTCCTAATCTTGCGAAACCTTTCTGTAGAGCTTTATTGATTTCATCTATATCATAGACACCGGGTGGTATAAAGACTACTCGATGGGTAACCGTAGCTCCTGATTTTACCCAAATATCCAAACGATTAGTTTTCTCATCTATATTGAGTATAGAGTTGTATGAATAGAAACCATGCAACCCCAACCCGTAGGTTTTATTTGTATCAAGTTCAATGGGCGGGTAAACGTCGACACTCAGAACACTGCGATCTCCAGATATGGTGAACGTTTGTGACATGGTATCTCGAAGAAAAAACGACGGTGGCAAACGTCAATATATGCAACAACAACCTTATTGTTGCTTGCAACAATGAAGAATGCCGCTATTTCCGGAAGATGAAGTATTGATATCAAATTTATTATCAGTTGCCACATTTACATTATTGATTTGACAATATTAGCAAAATATTCTTCTTGGCGCTGGCTCATCATTGACGTCACCCTCTTCACCGTGATGTTCCTCACAAAATCGATATTTTGAAATATCTGGATCACTCTGTAACTTTTCAGGCAGCATATCCCACAATAGAGCAATTTTTCATGTGAAGCACACCCGATGAGAACTTCTTTCGGCATGTCTGCAAGCTGTTTTCTACTCATCTTCAGCAAGGAACGCATTCTTGAGTAAGCTAATAATGAGTGACGCATTTGTTTGATGCCTTCTCTATCCATTTTCACTGCGCCTGTTGTTGATTTTTTTGTTCGTCGAGAGAAATTTCAAGCAGAAATGACCACACCAGACTGTGTTGTAATCTTATTGATGGCGCTCGTAGTTATATGTGATTTTAATGGTATTCGGAGGTTTCGAACCCCTCTCCCAATATTCCACCAACTCCTGTAGTGGGGGTAAATCGCCATAGCTATCGTAATAGTTTATTGCTCTGTTGCGTTTCTTGTATGCAACTCAGTGAGTACCTCTAACTTGAGCACTATCTAGATTTATAATAGCTGATTCGATGGGGTGTGGAGCGGACCTTGGTAGGTTATTTCTCATGAATATACCTCGGAAGTGTGGAACTTTCATTTCATCTATTTAATTCAATAGATCAATGTCTGTTAAAGGCCTCCGAGGTAATTCATCTAGTTTTTTGAATTTTGGGGCTTCAAATAGATACCTAATCCCTTTCTATACGGTTTCAGATAAACACCGCTACCAACTTTTTCGAGAGCAATCGCCTCCATATGTCTATCGTGACGATTTGATTCGGCAAGTTGCTCCTTACTCTCTTTGGTCGAATGAATAGCGCGTGCTATACTAGCGCTTCCTGCATCCAAACTACCTAACGCTGATAAGCCTGCAAAAATTGTGCAGGTGCTACCATGGAAGCATGGAGGCTAGTGGTCGATGGATGGTTCCACGGCGCAGCATGTCGATCTAGCAGCAGAACGAACCTCCTGGCCAGGTTTACATGGTGTCATCTAAGAACCAGTCCTCACAAAGGTCACCCTACCACATACTAACGTAAAGTAGGGTGGTAGTTTTATGTTCAATTCCAGTGTGGTGAATACTTCAATTTACTAGGTGCATGATATTTCTGCCCCTTCCTATATGGTAAAGAAACCTTCCACAAATGTGTTAATGGACAGCATTGTGGTTTGGTAAGTTAACGATTGGCATTGATTCTTGTTTCACTTTCGTTCCCTTGATCAATAAATTTCAGATATCTATATTTTGAGAAAAAACTTGATAACGGCAGGTTCTAAATTTTTTACTGGAGAAGAGGAGATGTGTAACGAAATATAATTCGTACTTGTTGATTATTTTTTGATATCGATAATAAATAATTATTGACTGTTCAAAACATCAATATTATCGAATAAACAATAATCGAAAATAATATCACAACATTTCAATATCAACAGAGTCATCTCTGAGAAGTGAATTCACTTATTGAAATATTCGAGAAATGATTTATTATCAGAAGGATTTTTCCCAAACTTCTACGATTATTCGTTACTGATATACATTTACCTCGTTACCCTTATTGAATCACTAGGTACAATGTCCGTACTAAATTTAAAAGAGTTCTGTAGCTCAGTACGCTCCTGAGCCGGAGACCAATCTGAGATGAATTTCATAGAAAAATAACTTTATTATACATTCAATGGTTGTTTATGAAGAGGTACAGCAGTTACATGAAATATTCAGTATCACAGAGGAGTGACTGAAAACTCAAATAGATGTAAATAATGGACATATTGTATGAAATAATTATTTGTTCCTGATTCACGAAGTATTGAAGTAGAAAATAATATACCTGCATTAAGTTCGTATCGCCAGTATGTAATCTTACAAATTCATAAAAACTAAAGAGAAAATCCTCCGGCATAGTTCATTACATTTCAATTGAGATCAATATTATTGAGAGCGACCTATTGTTAATCTAGGAATTCCAAATACAAACAGTTACCAACTTCCCTGAAACATTGTTTATTTCAATTTTGATTTGTTGACAAAATTAACATAATGTTATCTATGTCATTGTACAGTCGTTTACTATATCCACACATTGGTAACTCGGATAATAATAATAATCACTAAATCAATTCATCCCACACATTGTTTGAAAAAGATCCTATCAATTATACATAAGATACCAGGTAGTTGAAATCAACCAATTGAATATTCACCTAAAACTAAAATAAATAGAACATATCAGTTTTTTCGAAATATGAAATATCCTGTGATCTGTAAATAGATGAATCAAACATGAGGCTTTTACTTCAGAATCATCATGACGACCAGAAATCGCATTGGTGTTGCTGGAGTAGAATGAGAACAGATGTGCTGTGATCTGAATGAAGACATTGAATCAATCCATAGATCTCGTTTGGCAGTAGACATAACGGTATTCTGAAACGATAATAGTATATTACGATACAAGTTTTTTAAGACGCTATTTTGTCGCACGCGTTGTTTGGAGTACGACGAGCAAAGCGAGGAGTGCTCCAAGTGAACAAGTGCGACAACGCGTCTTATAAAACGTGTGTCATATGCAATTTTTTCTATTTTGAATTGATTTGAAGGAAAAATGAGTTTAATATCGATAAATAACAGAAACATCTTCGATTGGTAACAATGATGACATTGGAATAATTAAAATCTGACGCACAAGCGTAAATCCCTGTTTACAGTTGAGCGATTTTGATTATTGCATTACCAGCGTTGAAAAATTCAATGTTGTTATTGTTTGTTTTGGTCAATTTAAATCAAATCACACTCTGAATTGAAATTCACCAATTAAAACATTGAGTTTTTCATTGCTAATATCACCAAATCCAAATCACTCACCTAACCTGGGCCTAACTCTTCTTACTTTCATTTGACAGTTCGATTGTACCAATCTCCGAAAAATAAAAAATGCGCATCGAAATACAGCCTATTTCGACACGCATTTGCGTTGCACAATGACTTCATTATACAACCAAAATAGAAAAATAATTTTTTTTTCATCATCGCCCCTCAGATTTTTAATGTGTCGTAATATATATACAACATAATTAGACTTATATTGGTACATTAAAAATACCTACTTCCCATGGTCCATGATCTGAACAACACATTAGATAAATATTTTGTTCCTCTTATCAATAATAGGATTGAATCGTGACATTTTTTTAGTCAAGAGTTTCTATAAAATGAAAAGAAACTATTTGCAGAAAAATGCAGCATTCAGTACCCTCTGGTCATGAGCACCTAACTGGTTAAGACTGAGTAAATTATTACCCTTCAATATTCCAGAAATAATACACATAATGAATGACCAATTCGTCAGTACCCACCTATAGTGGGAGTCTCAGTAGTTGACCATATAGGTAGGTCTTGATGCTTTCAAGTTAGACACTCTTCAGCATAACTGGATTAGGAGTTGCAGAAAAAAACGTACTTTTTGTCATGAGTTCCTAGTCATAAGAGCGAATAAACTTGAAAATGTTAAGGATACATCAAATGTACATTCAACTTTTCTGTCGAATACAAAAAACATAATTTTTTAGATCACTCTTATGAAAATTAATATAACATTTCACAAGATATTAACACACATTTGTAATGTTTTCCATTATGTTACTAATGGATCAGAAGTTTCATTCAAGAATCAATCATGATTCATTCATCTGATTCTAGGATTCGAAAAAAACCATTCAAATTACTGAAGTTTGCAGAATAAAACAAAAAAGTTATCTGTAGTTAATAAAATCTAAATAATCAAGTATACTGTTGTCTGATGTGAGACGTTAAGAATCTAATTATCCTGTAACGAGATTGCAATGGAAGTGATTCAATACGAATGAAAAATTCTGAACGCGAGTGTGAGAAACCACGGGTAACAGACTGCATTTTCTCCACTACCAGCAATTTTGGATAGAAAACAATGAGATTCAATATGATCTTATGACTCTTTCTTCACGAAAGTCTCGTGTGAGATGTTCAGTTGAAGACAAGGTTAGTGGCATGAGCATTGATGTAAATAAAAGAGTTTAGTGATCAGAATCTACACGACGTAGAATTTCGAAGGTTTTTGAAGTACTGTTTTTAGGATCTGGATGAGATAAAGGATATCTTCATCTCATTCTATCGATTGAGCTCCATTTTGCAAATTTTCTTGTTCACTCAAAGTCCGATTCATACTGTATTGACAGTATTTCATTCAATGATCGAACAAATGAAGAGTGATTTTTCATGTATGAAGTTTATTATCTGGGAAGAATAACCTCTGGATGGCGAAATATTTTGGTTGAACTGCGTAACTACTGATGAAATAGTGAAAGTGCATTGTGATTTCTGTTATGATGCGATTCAACCCACCTAGTATCGATATCCATTTCCATTTCCTTCTCCGTTCCCTCTTTCATACCCTCCTCCATTTTCACCTTGGGCCGCCTCTGCAGCTGCGATATCATCCAAGACCTTCTGGATCTCTGGGGGAATTGGGGGTGAGGTTGGAAGATGATCTCCTGTAGCTACGAAGCCGTTTTCATCTGCAGTGTACTCGAGTTTGATTTCAGTGCCATCTGGAGCGGTGTACGAGAATGAACCAACGGCCGATTGAATACCCTCTTCACCACCTTCTTTCAATTCACCTTCTTCCTGAGCTTGGATACCATTACCAGTTTCATAACTGAAACAAAAATGTTGTTTATAAATGTTTCACCTCTCAAATAGATGTATGATATAGTGTGTAAACATGCTTATATTTAATTCACATCACATCTCCTCTGAATATCATAGCATACTTACTGAATACAAGAAGAATTTTTCAGCTACTGCTGGCACTCATTATCAATATCAGTTGAATATTGTTTCCCAAATTGTCATAAGTATTATTTTGATATTCATACAGAAGACGTTTTCACGAAGTTGTGAAATTGATGTTGATGAAAATACCTAGATGGAGCATTGACACTAACTTTTAGTTTTCGTTACCTTTACGTCTATCCATTGAAGTTATATTTTGAACTGATGGATGTTGTTTTCGAGGTTAAAGTTCATTCTGGGGGAATTTTTTAGTTATTTATTATTTTGATATTATTCTGAACGAGCTAACTTACCTCAATTTATAACTGCCATCTCCATTATTAACATTTTCATACGAGATTATTGGAATTTCAGGCTCTCCTACATCAGCACTACCACCACCATATCCGTTTCCACTATAGTCTCCTAGAAAATAATAAATTACTCTTGAAATCAATGGTTTTGGTAATTGGTATATTCATCTCAATATGCTCAGAAATGCTTATTGGCTAATTGAAAACATTCGAAGAAAGAAATTATAGGAGAACATGTATCAAGAATTATTAAGAAGTGATTATAATAGTATTCATATGTATGATAAAATCAATAAATCAATATCATTCATTGTATCTTGAGAATATTCAAAATTCAATTACAGAAGACCTTGATCTCAGCTAGAAAAAATTGCAACATACATAAAGTGAAAAAAATGTAAATAACAAATCAATATTAAATACAGAGTAACAATTTGGGAAAGAAGATAAAGAAAACTTGAAGAACAATAGATAACTCTGTGTTCATTCATTGAGTATGAATGAACCCATCTTCAGCATGTTCATCAAGGATATGAGGGTTTCTTAATTTTAAAATGGGACAGAGTTAGTTGATTATATCATTCAGATCATGTAAGTCGCGGAATTTTTCACAATCCCTGATGCCCGCGAAGATGGGACAACGAAATACTAGGTGTCTTGATTTTTCCTGCTAACATAAATCACTTATTGAACATAACTCTCTGGTATTCATAATCTATCACCTAAAGTATAAATTTCGAATGATTTTTGCATCCAATTCTGATTAGTGCAATGATTCTGATAATGTGTATTGGGAAAAATATTTTGAAATACTTTCGACCTGAGTAGAGTAATAGTGACTGGTAAATTGATGGGTTGTAACATGACGTCTTTGCAAGACGCTGTTACTATTTTATTAAGAATTTTAGGTATATTACACTAGGTATTGGAATAATTTCGACATGCGAAATCAATCCAATACAAGTTCAATACCCATGGTCCGAAACTGAAGTTCACACGATTCGAAACAAAGAGGCATTCATTTAGGCAGCTTAGAGTGATAACAAATTGAAATTAATGATGAATAAGTCAAATAAATGATTCGGTTAGTTCAGCATTACTCATACGTGGGAAGCTGAATCAGTGGGAAATAATAAGAATAAGACGATCACACTCACAGGGTGCAAATTATGCATTTTTTTATGTGAACTGAATCGCGCCAATCTAGCAAGAAAAGCATAAGTTCGAAAAATCGAGCAGAGATCGAGAGGCAGTGGGTCGCCGGTTTTTGAGTTGTGCGGAAGGCTCGGTTCCGTAGAATAACCCACAAGTGTTTCGGTTGAGAAATATTTTTTTTGTGTTATAATTGGTTGGGAAATAGTTTTTCAATCAGGGGAATAACCGCGAGAAGCGAATTTCAATACAGAAAACCGGAGAGAGATTCGGTATAATTGGGGAATTTTCGGATAACTTTCTTGGTTTGTTAGAAACGAGCTAATCGCTTAAATTCGGGCTGGAACATAGTGCGTTTTGGGAAGATTCAATTTCGGACAAAAGTGTCTTCTTTGCACAGTCTTGACGGACGAATAGAAATAGCCGTCACCTTCCAAGGAGCTAAAAAACACAACGACGAAGGGGTGAGAATACTTGGTATTTTTGTTCTTCTCTCTTCTAAGTAACATCCTAACAATAATTTCGTGGGTGAACTTCAGTTTCACTTGTGCTTGGACTAAATATATAGGTACATAGAGAAGAAAATCCTAGGAAAAACTTGCACTAATCAGCCTAGACGGCCCACGTTCAGTTGAGGACTTGAGTGTTTGATTTTTTCAAACCTAAACTTTGAGAAAGACTTTCATGATATTTGGTTAAATTTTGTTTTCAAGAAAACAATCGTCAGTAGATGATACAATTTCAAAATAACAAACACCAGATTTGTTACAGGGTAACTTGATGGTGTTAGCTTTTCTAGGTCGCTTCTCAGCAGTGTGCTCTTAAAGTCACTCACAATATGTCAGATTAGTACTTTACTACTTGAAGTAACCACTTTTTCTTTGGGTCAGCGTCCAGTGGACATCATCGAGAAAAACAAATTCAAGGCAATCATGAAGAGTCCATTTTATTTCTACTAAGCAGCCAAGAGAGGGATAATTTCAAGATAATGTGATTGAATTTCATGAGATATCCGAGGATTTTTGCGAAGCTTCGTTGTTTCGGAAATATAGAATCCATTCGATACTTTTACGGTGCACTGTTTATCAATTCCAAATGTTATAAGATGTTTATTTTTTCAATGATGCAGTTCTGGGGAAGCTATATCAGATATCGTTCATCTCTGACACTCTAAATGATCTTCAAAAATTGACTCACCTGATGGTGGTAAATACGTATTATCCAGTCGAGCTGCAGAACACGTACTCAGCAAGGCAATCAATATCATCTGAAAAAAGAAAAATCATATTATGTGAAACAGTTGGTAGGTACTCTTGTTCTTTTAATCCATCATGTTCTATGTTTGTCGACAACATTTTTGTGTCATACAAAAGGAAAACAAAACAGAGAATATTTTATACTATTCGTTTATCCATGAGATAACTCTGATTAGGATCAACGATTTTAAAATTTTCCAACATCATGTATACAGAGATCGAAATAATGTAGGAATGTAGGAATGTTTTCTCGATAAGTGAGTAGGTAATCATCTAATTTTGGTATGTACCTATAACGTTTGACTCCTGTGAGTGCAACATTTTTTATAATATATAGATATTCTTTTTACTCACCAACTTCAAATCAAACATATTTTTATTCGTACTGAGCTACAGATGAATTATATTTCGTTACCTACTGTAACAGTAAGTGGCGATTGAGTTTATATAGTGAATTATTTCAGTATGTATCCACCCCACTTCAGGCCAATAACAATCAAATTAGGTTGTTGAAAAATCGTTTGCTTTATGGCCAGATAAGTAAAGATGTATCGAATGGCGCAAGTTTATTCCTTTCACACTCGCCTTTCGGTCCGAACCGGTGCAATAAAAATTATGTCCATATACATGGAATTACTGTATCAAGAGTGTTCATAAGGTTGGTCCCGTAAAGACCACCCTCAATAACTCAATAATTCAACGAAATAGTATATTGTGCAACTAGGTCAGTGGTTCATTATCTTCAAATATCCAATTTCCGCACGAGTTGTACACTATACTTTTCCGACGACCTACTTGAAAAACATGGGTATGTTACCTACTTACAAATCATTTTTACAAAAAAACCAATTCACTTGCCTGAAGAAGCATATAAGAAAGATTAATCACACAAAGAGAAAAAAATTTATTGAACATTTAACAAAAATATTTGGGTACATTTTGGTCTGTATTTATGAAATATGGGGAAAATAATTATTGATTGAACAATTGTTCAGATCTAACGAAATACTATTATTTTATCTGATAAAACCTAAATTGCATACTTCTGGGGGAGTAGAATCTACCATTTCATCGTCGGATGACATTGCAGCAAAGAAAACTGAACACATTATACGATTACCTACCGGTACCTACTTGGTACATCACATTGACAGTATAATGTTATGAATTCGTTTGTGGATATGTCATCGTCACAGCTACCTAAAAGTGAAAATCAGAGTATATAGTTAACTATATTAGGTAATCGCACCAATCGCAGAGCGTGGAGATGAATATTTCATTTCGCACCAGTGCGAAATATCTTATTTTGTGTACTAGTTCACAGTGCGAAATGATGTTTTTCAGGTAGGTCGTCGGAAAAATTATTATTATTAATAAGTACTACCTTCGTCTCACATTCATCGTTGTCAAATCTGACATCAGCAGATCATTTTTTTAATAAATCGAGGTATTCTATCATAGATCTTATAGCTTACGCTAGATCCGGTATCCAGGTTACTTGTTTTGAGGTTCGGGGGGTTGAAAGTACTAGGCCATTGATTAGTCGTTTTCATTTTTGTCCATACATGTGTTGTACCACGTGATCATGTAGTACCTACTTTCTTGCAGACCCCTCTTGACCTAAAAATTACTACAGGATGCCGGATATAGCGTAAGCAGTAAGATCTATGTATTCTATGCAAATCTGAGTTTGAATGGAGAGTAGATGATTGAAAATGGGATCTGGGTCTCCTATATATAGTAGAAATATTTTCCATTTCTTCCTGCAACATTCGAATTGAATATCTATGGAAACGTTAAAGGTACACCAAGATTTTTTTCCAACTTTTTCGACTTCGAACTCGGAAATTTCTTACTCTCGTGATGCAGTCAAAAAATGAAATAAAACAATCTGTTCTAGCATCTAGCACTATACAGGGTGTCCCCTCTCAATTGGAAAAAACTTCTGGGGCATATTGAGGAACCATAGACAAGCAGTTTGAGATAAGAGACTGATGTCCGGAAGTGCATGGTTTTCAAAATACAGGGTGTCAAAGTTTTTTTCAAAAAACTTTTTTTTATTAATATTTCAAAGACACGTTAACCGATTTTCTTGAAATTTGCTAGTGATGTAAGCTTTAATAAGACGCTTAGTTAGCACTAATTAAATGTTAATTATGACTTCCAGTGGCGCCCCGGGGGACAGTGTCACGAATAAAAATGACAAAAAATGTACGCTGCTGACTTTTTTTTCAAATTTTATATATTTTTTAGAAAGCTCAGTTAAAAATACAACTTTTTTGTCACTTGATATTTTTTCGTATCTCTCTCCGTTTTCGAGAAAATTTTTTTATTAAAAACTTTATTGAAAGGTTCATTATCTGAAAATCTAAAACAGAACAATGTTGTCATGGTAACACATAAACATGTCACACTTTAGTAAAAGTGTCAGTTTCTAAGTACTTAATTATCTTCAAACGTTACACTAATTGCAAAAATGAATCGGTTTGAATTAGCCGAGCTTGCAGATATGCATCTCTTGTATGGGGAAGCGCGGGGTAATTCTTTGTTAGCACAACGGTTGTACGGGCAGCGGTTCCCAAATTGTGAATTGCCAAACCATAAGATTTTTATCAAAATTCATCAAAATCTACGGGAGACCGGCTCATTCGTGGTAAGTATTGCAGAAATGGCAACTTTCTGTGTTTTTTTTCTTGCGCGTTTTTGTTTTACAGCCAATCTAAGAGGCTTTGTTATCTTTGCAGCCTATTCGAGAATTTGCAAGGCAGTTTCCGATCAGAGATGCCGTTGAGGATGAAGTCATGGCACGCATTCAGAATGAGCCCAACACTAGCACTCGTCTGATTGCGTCGCAACTTGATTGCAGCAAAAATACTGTCCATCGAGTATTGAAAATCCACGATCTCTATCCATTTAAACTGCAAAAGGTGCAGCATCTACTGCCTGACGACGCTCCTCGGCGGCTCGAGTTCTGCGAGTGGTTGCTCCGTCAAGCGGATGAAAACGCTGATTTTTTAAGTATAATCTTCACGAGCGATGAAAAAGGATTTTCGCGCGAGGGGACATTCAATCCTCGTAATAACCACGAGTGGAGCGAACAAAATCCCCATGCTACGCACATCAGAGGATATCAGCAGAAGTTTGGTGTTAATGTTTGGGCAGGTATTCTTGGCGACCATTTGATTGGGCCGTACGTTCTACCTGATCACCTCAACGGGAATAACTATCTAGTTTTTTTGCGAGATATTCTGCCCGAGCTGCTGGAAGATGTACCCCTCCAGTTGCGTAGAGAGGCCTGGTTCCAACACGATGGTTGTCCAGCGCATTTTGCGCGCACCGTGAGAGGTTACCTCGACCAAACCTACAACAACAGGTGGATTGGTAGAGGTGGTCCCGTCCCTTGGCCAGCAAGGTCGCCGGACTTGGCCCCCCTGGACTTTTTTCTTTGGGCCGACCATGGAGGACCTAGTTGCTAGAGTTGTGGTGGCAGCGGAATTTATCGCGAACAATCCAGGCGTGTTTGCTCGGGTGCGCGAATCCTGGCTCGACAGGTGCAGAAAATGCATCGAAATGCATGGTGGACACTTTGAGCATTTGCTCCACTAATTAATAATAAATTATTTGTAAAAAAGCCTCCTTGTTTTTCTTTCTAATAATAATGAACCTTTCAATAAAGTTTTTAATAAAAAAATTTTCTCGAAAACGGAGAGAAGTAGATGTTTTATGCCGATTCAAGACCTCCTCCCAAGGTCACACACCCCCACGTGGCCTTGGGGGGTCAATGACCTTGGGGGGTCAATGACCTTAGGAGGAGTGACCTTGGGAGGAGTGACCTTGGGGTGAGTGACCTTGGGAGGAGTGACCTTGAGAGGAGTGACCTTGGGGTGAATGACCTTGATGCGATCTTGGGAGGAGTGACCTCGAGTTGGCGACCTTGAGAGGAGGGTGCCCTTGGGAGTTGCTGTGGCCTTGAGAAGAGCGCGTCCTTGAGGAGGGCTTTCTTTTTTTTTCTGTGAGCGTGACCTTGTGTTTCCACACCTCTGAAATGGGAGGGGGTGCGACCTTGAACACTGCTGCTGCGTGCGCATGCGCCATTCCCCCACGAGAGCTCAAGATCGCGTTGGTGAGAGTGGGGGAGTTCCTATAAATTGGCGATTCAGTGCTATTGTTGTCACAAGCAGTAGCAGCAGCATAACTATCAATCAATAGAAATAAATATTGACTCGTAAAGCGTGCGTGTGTCCTTGCGTGATAACGAGTGTTATTTTTATGTAAGTAAATTCCTATATTCTATATATTCTTTTGTACTCTCTTTCACGTGTTTAATCTAGAGATGGGTTCGCCTAAAATTGATTTGATCGCGATCAATAATCAAATCGCTGAAGGGTATGAATTCACCAAGCAAGTGCTGATATCATCGCTGGTCTTGAATAAGCCTTATCTGATCAAGAAAATGACAATATTTGAAACTAGATTTGGTAGATCTGCCACCGTTATATTATTAGATGAAGAAAGTGGGGAAACTGTGAAAAGTTGGTTGCCCAAAAGAGTTTCAGATGTGATTGAAGAAAGCGATCTCCATTTGATCAACTCCCGCGGGCTTTATACAATAGCATACCTGGGACAGAGTGAACCATCATATGCTGGCGCGAAAACGCGAACGCTTATGAGGTTCGGCATAAAAGAAATACCCCTTAGCGAGACTTCGCCTCAGTAATTAATTGAATTATTTTTATGATTAGTTTAGTATTAGTGAAAGGGAGATTAAAGATTATATGTATATAGTAGTTCTTACATTCTCGCCACCCTCGTCGTCGCATTTACCATTTATGGTGAGTAGTTTTTTTAAGCTGAGGGTATGAGCTATGTAATATGAAACGTATTTGTCGAATTATCTCCTGAATTCTTTTTTTTTTTTTATTTATTTGTAGACTTCTAAGGATATGTGGATGCACTATTCTAGCCAGTTTTGGCCAGCTGCTGAAGACCTCGAATCAGCAGTCAGCAGACTTAAATGTGAACTCATCGATTTGGAGCGTGATTCACTCCATGCAGCCAACTATGATATGAGCGCATGTTTCAATCAAGAACGAGCCCGAGAGATTTTAGCGGATGCTGATCGATATAAAATCGGTCATTTTCTATGCAGTCGCCTAGAACACGGGAGTATAACTTTGGAGCAGTTTCTTGAAGAAATGGTGAAGGAGGGTTTGGAATGCTTCCTTCATGATTTAGTTGAATTCCTACCAACTACCATCATTGAAAAATACGGTTTGAGGGAAGCTTCAGAAGAAGAAGAAGGTGGAGAAGGCGAAGAAGGCGAAGAAGGGGAAGAAGAAGTTGGGGAAGAACAAGAAGGTGGCGGGGTACAAGGGGGTGCCTAGTATACTCTTATAGTCTTTAGACTCACTATTTCAATCATTGTACATAATAGGAAAAATAAAACATTATTCGACATTTTACATCTTTTATTATCAGAAAAAAAATCTGCTACAAATATATATCTTAAACTATGGTGGTAGTGATTCATCTGATCATAGCTTCATAATTCTTCGTTCACACACCCATCTGTATGGAGCCATCTAGAGCGCTATATGTCATGACTGCGTCATGTAGAATGAGCGCATACACTCTTGTATTGGCTGGAAATTTTGATTTGCGAGTCTCAAATTCCAATTTGATATCTACTGTTGAGGATTTCATGGCGTCAGCTTGATGGCTGCAATCGATGATAAATAATGGGTTCTTCCTGAATTCTTCTATACCCATCATCGGCTCACTCATATCTTTACCGTAGTAACTCTTTTGGAAATTTTCGTAAGCATAATAGGCTATAGCATCCAACTTCCTATCGAATTCTAAATTCCACCGCTCGTATGGGTATACTTCTGAATTCAAATACACTCGAATATTATTAATGTCAGCATTAATGAATTGGGTGGCATCTTGAGATACATCATCCGTATTAGTAGATTTCTGGAATCCTATGATAATGTATCGCGGTCGCTCGAGGCAGTTGGTAGTTTTGACAGCCCAAATGTCTGGAGATGTTTCACGGATAGCTGGTAACTCATACAAATCCCACATCCTATATGCTATTTTTATCTTCGCAGTGGAACTTTTATTGATGCGATTCAATAGTTTGAGTTTTTGTTTATCTGACGGCATGATATGCCTTATTCTCCATTCAATCTTATCAATTTCTATTTTCGCATTAACTACTCCCATGTAGGAGTTTTTGAATGAGCGAGCAATGATTAGTATCAACTCTTGTTTTATATTCAAGACACCCTTATTATAGTCCTCAGCGAATCCCATCAAGTATTTGAGTGGTAATTTTCCGCTGAATACGTGATTGATTTTGTCTAGGATCGGTTGATTATCATCATCAATTCCCCAACCGAGGGTCTCTAGAAATTTTTTATTCGATTCCCCATAGGAGATCATACATTTCATAGCTGTAGTGATGCCTGGTTTTCGAATCATACACACTTGTTCACCACCCATCTCATAGCGAATTTCGTCGAAGAGGAATGCTAAAGCATTATTGGATAAATAGCAATCTGCTGTGAAATCATCTGGTATGAATTTTCCTTCGATGTAGATGTAGCTCTCTGCGATATCTAATATCAAATCTTGAAAGTTGACAGCTATTCTTATTTCGTCAGAGTTCTTGAATGATGGTGAACCATATGGTTTGTATGTGTGTTCATGCAGGCTGATTAGGGAATGATCGAAGATTGGTTCATCAAACACTTCCAATTGGAGGCTAGTAGAAGTTGTGGAAACCATCTCTATTTTTTCTGTAGCACTTTCAGTCCGATAGATTTCAAGAAATCAATATCGCTCTCAGATAGGTTATGATGCCGCCTTGTCTGATTGAGGCGTCGATTGCGAATGAATCCGCGACCGCGTTTACACTTCTTTTTATTATTTCTGCGGCCATTATGGGGTGTGGGAATGGATATGCGCTTTGATTGGTTACCGAAGCAGAACCCCATCTTTTCTCTGCTATTTTTCGAGATCAATCTAGTTGTTTCAGTTCAAGCTTCACAATAATCTTCTCTCCTCGGAAATCGACCAAACAATTTTCATCATCCAAAATTCTCAGTGTAATGTTATCGATAGACTGACGTCCGGTCGGGCTGATTGGTAGATATATAATGTTTTTCGGTTCCTTCGACAGCTTATATCCAGGATCCACATTGATGTCGAATTCATACAACGTGTGAACCTCTTCCCCATTCAGGTACGCCCCGCTCGTGATATTGCAATCGATGCGTATTAGGCGAACTTTAATAATTTTCACCGGCTTGGTGGATTTATGTAGAAAGTTGGATGGGTAGAATTTTTGCTCGAAACCCAACACTTCGGCTATGGAATTCTCAACTGACAACATAATTCCATATGAAGATTTCATTTCACACATTAGAGTGTTATTATTAGCGCGAAGATAAAATTCAATATTATTTTTACTTTTTTTACTATCAGAGGAGGGGTTTGAAGATGCTATAGCTTCTTGTATAACTCTATTGATTTCTTCTATTTCATAGGCGCCCGGTGGTATATGAATCATTTTCAAGTTCTCAGAGATGCGACCTTCTTTCTCATCCCAATAACCCAAAGCGTTATTTGTCTCATCTATATTGGCTATGGAATTGTAAGAATAAAAGCCATGTAATCCCAAACCATAAGTTCTTCTCGCATCTAGTTCAATTGGTGGGTAAAAATCAGCGCTCAAAACGCTATGGCCGCCCGATATGGTGAATGTTTGCGACATAATGTTGGTGGTGTGTAAAGAAAACGGCGAAAATGGGTAACGAACCTCAATGAACATTCAACAGCTGCAACTTGATCGCTATGCGTGACATTGAAGAATGTGAAGAATATTTTCGCATTGATAATCATTTATATATAAAAATTTTTATTACATATTGCCACATCTACATTTTCATTCGACAAAAGCAGCAAAACACTTTTCGAGGTATTGGTCCATCGTTGACATCACCACCGCCTGGTTGATTATTGCTTTTCTGATCGCCACCATGATGATCCTCACAAAATTGATATTTCGACACCTCTGGATCGTCTTTCAATCGTTGCGGTAGCTTATCCCATACTAGAGCTATTTCTTGGGAGGCCAATCCGATCAGTACTTCCTTTGGTAGGTCGGCGAGTTCTTTCTCAGTCATTTTCAAGAGAGAGCGTGATTTAGAGTAAGCTAACAATGCATGGGCCATTTCTTTGATGCTTTCTCGATCCATGATGAGCTACTTTTCGCTTGTGTTCTTCTTCGAGAGAAATTTCAAGCACAAATGCCCGCACCAGACTGTGTTGTATTCTTGTTGGCGCTCATAATTATATACTATTTTGGTAGCTCTAAGCGCCTGCGGGCCTCTATTCAGATATTTCACCAACTCTTTTGGTGGGGGTAAATCGCCATAGCTATCGTAATACTCGACTACTTTACCGCTTTTTTTATATGCAACCCAATGTGTGCCATCACCTTGTTCGCTATCTAAATTCAATATGGCGGATTCTGTACGGTATGGGCCGGATGAGGGTAAATTATCCCTCATATATATACCTCGAAAGTTCTGTATTCCTATCTTTTTTATATGTCGTGATAGGTCCACATCTGTTAAAGCCCTTCGAGGTAGGCCATCTAGTTTTTTGGAGTTTGGGACTTCAAATAGATACCCAACCCTTTGCGGTATGGTTTCAGATAGACCCCTTTGCCCATTTTACCTAGAGCAATAGCCTCCATATGTGTGTTGTGGCGGTTCGCCTCAGCGAGTTTTTCCTTACTCTCTTTGGCGGAATTGATAGCGCGAACAACGCTTGCACTGCCTGCAGCCAAACTACCCAATGCTGATAATCCCGCAAAAATTGGGATTAGTGGGAGAATGCCGCCAACTTTGGGGATTGGTATTATGCGGGGTGTTCGAATATTTCTCCTTCCTCCTGCCATTCTCACGAATTTTTTAGCTGCACCGACGGCCTTCAGAGTTGTTTCACCCAAGTTTCTGGTGAGCGTTCCCCTGTTCCCCATTTGGCGTAGCGCATGTCGAACTTTGTGCACTATTCCCGATCCAAAAGCTATCTTTCTCATGCGTTTGGATGTGGTCCGCTTCTTCTTCTTTTTCAGCACACTACCGCCGCACCCCATACCAAAGCGCCTTTTTCCCTTCATTATATTTGCTAGTTTCCCCTTACGACAAATACGCCAACTTTTTTTCTTTGTTGAAGTGTATCGCTTGGCGTTCATAATATAAATGAGCTTTGCGACACTCGCAGATCATTATAAAGTACTTGACAGTCGCATGATGCAGATTGTTCGACAAAATGAGACATTCAGTGTGGAAAATTTTGATGAAAAAGTTGGGTTAGGAAATAGTGCAATTCCGCAGCGTAGGCATGAGGATCTATTTCCCAATACAATTCGAAGTTTGATTATTGGCCCGTCGAATTGTGGCAAGACGAATGTTATGATATCACTGCTCACCAATCAGAATGGCTTACGATTCGCCAACGTATACCTCTATTCAAAATCGTTGTATCAACCCAAGTATGAGTATTTACGTAAAGTATTGGAACCGATAAAGGGGTTGGGTTATCACACTTACAGTAATAATGCAGACATAGTTGAGCCTGCCGATGCAAAACCTGAGAGTATATTTATATTCGATGATGTTATATGTGAGAAACAGGACGTGATTAGATCTTATTTTTCGATGGGGCGTCATAGGAATGTCGATTGTTTCTATCTTGCTCAAACATATTCGAGAGTGCCTAAACAACTAATTCGTGATAATGCGAATTTCATAATCATGTTCAAACAGGACGAAATGAATCTTCATCACATATTTTCCGATCATGTATCCCCAGATGTGACATTCAATCAATTTCGGGATATGTGCGCACATAGTTGGATGGATAAATATGGTTTTCTCGTTATCGATAAGGATAGTGAGATTTGCGAGGGGCGCTATAGAAAAGGGTTTGATTGCTTCATATATCCGTGATACCCTGATGTGGTTCAATCATTCGATCGCTGGATGGCAAAATGAGCGCATCTAGCAGTGAAAAAATGGATGAAATATGTCTCAAGCAGAAACTTGTCGAAGCAACTGATGCAGTGAGAAAAAAATTCAAAAGTTTAAAGAGCGCCCACCTCAGCGATCAGATAATGCTTGAGAAGGTATACAAACCGCTAACGAAACCATTGAAAGCTATCTCAGAAGCTGCTGCGGTAGCGATAACTCCCTCCCAAATATCGGGTCTGAAAGTACCACCTATCCTTAAAATACCGCAGCCTACGCACCATTCTACGCCGATGCGTAGGAAAACGGTGGGAGATGCTACAGAAATGTTTGATAAACATTTGGAATCTGGAAATTCCAGCAAAAATTCGCAATTGATGCAGAGCGAACTCGATTATGTGACAATGATGGAAACACCGCCAACATCATCAACTTCACACATTTCTAGCGAAAATACTACCGCTATTAATACAACAACTCTACAAGATCGAGTGCAGCAGCATTTGGATAACTTGAAAACTGGAAAATCTAATTATGATACAGTATATGGTGTTCGTATCGATCCCAAAACGGGCAAATTAAGGATGGGTAATATGGAAATCCGTTTCTTGAACGATCAAATCGAATTATGGCGTGAAAATAGAAGGAGTAAGGTATTTCCAGCTTCTTCTGAACTATATGATTTGATTTTTATGAATCAAGCACCGGGATCTATTAGCGATCGAGATAAGCAGATATATGCCGCCATTCTGAAGACTACAGGGTCCGCTTATAAAAATTATGATATTAGAGGGGGTTTGAATGCTGAATCCTCTAACTCGAAAAAGAAATATCGGCAAATCATCAAACCTCTCATAGATAGTCCACATTATATGAGGAGTCATCCTCAACGATTTGATATCAAAGGTGGTAAAGGAGTGGTGGGGGCAATACCGCGCAAAAAAGTCCTGAATAGAAAACGGAAAGAATTTGTTTATTGGAATAATGCTGCAGAATTGGTGGAACGTCTTCGATTATTGTGGAGTTCTAAAATGGTTGGGCATACAGGGCATGATAATGAAATAATGTCGATAATAGAGGAATTGCGTGAAAAAGGTATCATACGTTGATTTTTCAAAGTGTGAGCGCCATATGTTTATGCGAGTTTGGAAGATTGGTTATTAGTATATGAATGAAAGCCGAAGTAATCGCAGCGGGAAATCTACGAAGTGGAAGATGAAAATAAGTCCAACCAAAGGGGCGATTGCTAATGAATTACACATACCCGCGAGGCGTAACTTCAAAAGGAGGAGAACGATAATTAAAGGATTTGCTGACCTGTGGCAAATTGATTTGGCTGAAATGCAAATATATGCAGATGAGAATATGGGCTATCGATATATACTATTCGTTATCGATTGCTATTCAAAATATTTATGGGTTGAACCGATAAAAAATAAAACTGGTGTGGAAGTGACAAAAGCTATGGAAAAAGTGCTGAAGCGAGCTGAATATTCTCCAAAAAATATTCAAAGTGATTTAGGCAAAGAATTCTACAATTCACGCTTCGAAAATTTGATGCAGAGATATAAGATCAATCACTATTCAACTTATAGTATAATGAAAGCAGCTATTGTGGAGCGAGTAATTAGAACATTGAAGACTTGGATCTATAGAGAATTCTCCGCCAGAGGTGACTATAAGTGGCTCGACATTCTCGCAAATTTTGCTAACGAGTGTAATAATAGAAAACATAGAACAATTGGTATGAAACCTGCTGACGTAACACCTTCAACAATACTTAAAGTATATAGCCACCTGAAAATAGCGCCACCAGCAAAATATAATGTTGGAGATGTTGTCAGAATAAGCAAATTCAAAGGAGTTTTCGAGAAAGGATACTCAGCCAATTTTTCCACAGAATTATTCACCATATCTAAAGTGAATATTACCAATCCGACGACATACAACATCAAAGATGTCAAAGGTCGCCCTATCAAGGGATGCTTTTATGAATTGGAATTGTTGAAAACAGCTGAGCCAAATGCATATCTAGTTGAAAAAGTGTTGAAAACGAAGGGGAATAAGATATTTGTCAAGTGGCTAGGATTTTCTGAAGAGCACAATTCTTGGCTTGATAAATCTGCAATTGTTTGAAGTATTTAATTTTTTTTTCAATAAATGAGTCTGTTGACATTTTCTATCGTCTATTTCTTTCCTACCCAATTTTCACCCAATAAGAAAAAGTCGCATCAGAATTTAATATATTTTATTATGAAAATTTGCAAATAATATGATGAACACAAACATAAATATATATTCACAACTATATACACCTTTATTTATATTTATAAAAACTTTATTTTCAACTATATACACAATCATCTTTATATACAAACATCTTTTACTAATATTTACAATAATTTATTTACATACTTACAACTATATATACATCTTAATTTATATTTACAAAAACTATTTACAATTAGGGCCTTAACTAAAATTTACAAAAAACTATATACAACTAGGTTTCCTTCCCCAGTAAAACAGCATTCGCGTCGGCATGTCCCCCATAACGAGAAACCTCCACATCGATTTCGGCTATGCTCTCTTTCTGCATTGCAGAAATTCGCTGAAGCTCAGCTTTCTGAGCTAAAATCTCAGCCAGCTGAGCTTCAATCTCAACCAGCTGAGCTTCAACCTGCGCGTTGTCGTGAAGGGTTCTCGTTTTGCGGTTGCTCATCACTGCCAACCACTGCCTCAACTCGACGTCATATTTTCGCAATTGGGTGGAAGGCAGTACTGGTCCCGGCGGAATGCTGTTTGACGGGGAAGGCGTCGGCGGCGCGGCATCCTCACTCTCCGCCTGTGAAGGCGAAGCCGCACCTCCAGCTGCCGGTGAAGATGGCGGCGACGGCTGCGACGGCGGCACATCCTCCCCTAGCGGCGAGGGTGACGCAATACCCGCCGGGGATGGTGTCGCAACCTCCGCCTCAGCTGCTGGCGATGGCGATGGTGGTGGTGGGGATGATGGGGGCGTCGCCGCAACCTCTGCCTCCAGCGCCGGCGATGGTTGTTGGGGAGGTCGCGGGGTGGCATCTCCATGAGGTGGCGCGGCGTCGGCGAAAACAACGATGGTGATGACTTCGTCATCAGGCGGCGGAGTGGCGGCAACTGCAGCCTCATGAACGATGGCATCACCACCATTGTTTTCGCCAACATCCGCGCCCTCAGCAGCAGTAGCACCTTCATCGTCGGAGATGGTGACGATGCTGATGCTTCCAGACTGTTCAATTTTATTGGCATTAGCCACTTCCGGTGCATCACCCACGGCGCCTACTCCACTGGTTCCCTCATCAATGGCGGCGATCGCATCACCGTCCGCATTGGTTCGAGCACTAGCCGGCTTGATCACGTCCACTCTGAGGACATTGATTGCCGGCTTTCGCTCTTGTTGAGCGGTACGCCGTTCCGCGTACCACTCAGCAATATCACCTCCGCGGTAGGGGTTTGCCTTGCCACTATTGTTCAGAAACTTGCGGAGTATCATTGAAGAAGAGGAAGATTTGCCCTTCTTGCTAGGGCCGGCCTTAGATGGCCCCGCAACCGCCTTCGGGCTAATCTTCCTCTTCTTCGAAGATGCCTTGGGCGACGCTTTCGAAGACGTCGATGCCCTCGATGATAACGCCCTCTTTCCACCAACACGGCTACCAAAGATCTTTTTCTTTGGTTGCGGTGGTGGTGCAAAATCATCCTCGCTATCATCGAGAAAGATATGTTGAAGGGGGTTAGCAACCTTCCTTTTTGACGAGGACACGCTTTTCCCCCCAACAGACCCCGATGATTTCGCGCCACAAACCTTCATTTTCTTGGTTTGTGGCGCGAAATCATCAGCATTGTCATCTTCGGGCAGGCTTTCAACCAACATTGACGCTTTGTCTGAAAGCGCCATATCCTCCTCACTCTCCGACGATGAAGATGATTCACTCACCCTGCGACAGCTCATCTTAGCCCCCTTGGAAGATGCCCCTTGCGACATCGCCGGCCTCTTCTTACCCCGGGTGCCAGCCGCACCCACGGTATCGTCGCCGCACATGCTATCATACGTGTCAGCGAGAAGAGCTCTAAGATCAATATCATCTTCGGGAACATCAAATGCGTCCATGGTGATGTTCTCGAAAAATGATGAATTGATGCCTGAAAAAATTTCGAGAAAAAATATTAGGATGGTGTTACAAGAAAAAGAGTTGAAAATAACCTACTTAATTGCTGGAGCTCCTCAGAATTGTCGGGAGCGGCGGAGGATTGAGCGGCGGCGGCGGAGTTGTTGAAGGCCATCTCGTATTTCTATAACAATGAAAACATGTTAAGTCGTGTATTGCATTGTATAGAGAAATTATGAAATTATCGCAAAGAAAAATATTATAAGTTATAGGTTATTATAGCACTTAGCAAAACTCGACTATATCACAATGAGAATGAAGTATGTTATAGAACTCGAAAATTTATATTTCACTATATGCACTCACAAGGAAATACTTACAATTGGTTCAGAAGTAATACTCCAAAAAAATTAGCCGGTGGTGTGGAAGCTCGAGAGGAGGGCAAGCAACAGTGTCTTCTAGACCGGGTCCAAAAAACACTTGAAGATTCTACAACTTGGAAAAAGATTCAATATTAGTATAATGAAAAAAAACAAGAGTAAGAGTTTTCCACTTCGGAAAAATAATTCGACATTGAAGCAATGAGGAAAAACATTCAGAGTTGGAGAAATAGAAATAATCTGATATTATCACAAGGAGAAAAATGTTCAAAAGTCCCAGCTTCTATCACTTTGAAAATGATTCGATATCAATGCAATGAGAAAACATTCAGAGTCAAAGAAATAGAAATAATCTAATGTTATCACAATGAGAGAAATGTACAAGTCCTACATTCACCACTTAGAATATAATTCGATATCACAAGTACAAAAATATGAAGATGTATACAAATTCACTATACACACTTCAAAGGTAATACTCACAGTTGGTCTAGGAGCGTCTAGTCTGAGTAGCCCAACAGGAAGGCAGCGTACAGAATGAGTTCAAGATGAAAACACTCGAAGATTCTATCACTTGGAAAAAGATTCAATATTAGTATAATGCAAAAAAAACAAGAGTAAGAGTTTTCCACTTTGGAAAAATAATTCGACATTGGAGCAGTGAGGAAAAACATTCAGAGTCGGACAAATAGAAATAATCTAATATTATCACAACGAGAAAAAATGTTCAAGTCCCAACTTCTTTCACTTTGAAAAATGATTCGATATTAATGCAATGAGAAAACATTCAGAGTCGAAGAAATAGAAATAATCTAATGTTATCACAATGAGAAAAATATACAAGTCCTACATTCACCACTCAGAATATAACACAAAATCACAAGTACAAAAATATAAAGATACCTATATACAAATTCACTATACACAGCCAAAAGGTAATACTCACAATTGATCTAGCGGTGTCTAGTAGGCAAGTCTAGTCGAAGAGGAAGGCGGGCAGCAGAATGAGTTGAAGATGGAAACGGTTTGCAGATTCTATCACTTGGAAAAAGATTCAATATTAATATAATGAGAAAAATTAAAAGAGTTAGAGTGTTCCACTTTGAAAAATAATTCGAAATTGGAGCAATGTGGAACAAACATTCAGAGTCAGGCAAATAGAAATAATCTAATATTATCACAACGAGAAAAAATGTTCAAGTCCCAACTTCTTTCACTTTGAAAATGATTCGATATTAATGCAATGAGAAAAATATTCAGAGTCAAAGAAACAGAAATAATCTAATGTTATCACAACGAGAGAAATCTACAAGTCCCAGATTCACCACTTAGAATATAATACAAAATCACAAGTACAAAAATATGGAGATATATACAAATTCACTATACACAGTCAAAAGGTAATACTCACAATTGATCTAGCAGCGTCTAGTAGGCAGGTCTAGTCGAAGAGGAAGGCAGGCAGCAGAATGATAAATTCGAGTGCGCGCTTCGCTTTTGTGCTCTTTCCTCCCTCATAGCTGAGAGTGGGAGTGACTGATGACGGGTGACAGATGATGATGGCGCTACTGATGGCGGATGACAGCTGACACGGAACACCTCAACGACCAACTACGGGCACGGAACACTTCGCGATAGTTTGGTATGGCAAATAATAGTGATTGTGATAGATGGCGCCCCTGTTTCAAGGTCATTAGCCTTAATAGCAGGTGGCGCTACTGATGGCAAGTGGCGCTACTGATGGCGAGTGACGCTACTGATATCGGGTGATAGCTGGCAGATGACAATTGACAGGGCGACTGTCACGGCGGCCATCTTAGTCGGAAAGAGTATTGAAAAGCGGAGGTCATAGCGGTTTCAACTCCTGAGTCGACCACTAGTTTGAGAAGAACTCCTCAATTATTCTTCAGTCAATATGTATCCGAGTGCCTGGGATAACAAGCCAATTATTGCAGTGAGGCCGCTTATCGCGAATGGGGCGATATGCTGCCACAATTGCGGGGACGCCTTCGTGCCAGAAGACCTTAATCCCAGCACGGGAATGTGCCAGCGTTGCTCGTTGGCGAATACGACAAGAACGGGGCCCCCATCTCCTGTACCAGCGCAGTCACCAAGTTCCGGAGCCCGATGCGATAGGTGCTGTAAAAAGCTGAGGAATTCCAACTTTGGAATCTGCCGCCCAACATGCCGGGAATGCAGCATGGGTAGAAGGCTGCACTTCCATAGATGTAGAAGCTGCCGGCAATATCGGAATGATTGCTGGCAAGGGATTTGCAGAGGTTGCAATTTCAGCAAGAAATTCTTTTGCGAGGTGGTGGGCCACTTTTATAGGGGGCCCTCCGAACATTTGGACAAGTGTTGGTGCCTACCCCTCGAAGAGAGACTTCGAAGAAGGGCTAGGGATTTGGGGGTGCCGGCTCCAACATTTAGATACTATAGGGGTGATATTGAAGGAGACTATTGAATTAGTGTATATATATTTGATTATTTATTTTTCTATTTATAAGTTTTTATTTTGTATATATTTATGTATTTCTAGTTCATAAGATTTTATTTTGTATATATTTGAAATTTGAAAGTGTATATAGTTATGTAAGAGTGTACAATGAATAAATGAAAAAAATAAAAATAAATTATCTATTTTATTTTGATAAATTTGACAAGAGTTCCAAATTATATCGCCCAGCATTAAATACAAGTAATATTTTCACAAGTTGAAAAAATTTATAACGTTCAAATAATATCAACTGAGAAAACTGAGGTGCTCCCCGGGGGGGGGGGGTGCTGATCGAATTCCACCTTGACACAAATTTTTGATACTTCGGCAAGGATTTTGGATTTCATGGGGGGGGGGGGTGCTGATCGAATCCCACCTTGACACAGATCTAAGGGGTGGTGCTCCAAGGGGGGCGGAGTTTTGGGGGGCGGAGCTTCCTCGGGGGGGGGGGGGGCGTAGCCAATTTGAGACCCTCCCACTTGTTGAGGCCCAGCCCTTTGGCTTCTCCCATTGGTCGTTACGCTCGGACCTCATTACGCTTGCCCGCTTCTTGTCAACGCCCATCACTATGGTTTCTAATATTCGCCCTACTTCTCAGACATCATTTTCACTCCGTATAACATGGTTCGAGCGTTGGAGTATCAATGCTCGATTACTTCATGGCGTTATTGCTGCCGCAGAAAATGTTTCTACCTATTTGAATACGACGATGTCGTAGATGGGCTCGCATGCAGGAAATGTATGCATTATTGTTATTGCGTGTGCGACTGTGATTCACATAAATATGGGATTTTCACTTCTTTTGTGAGAACAGTTAGGCATCTACGAGAGAAATTGAAACGGTAGACACTCGAGGACCACTTCTTACTTATTATTGGTGTATTCAAATCATGACAAACAATTTGTATTATGAAAAAATTTATTGAAATATATAATATAAAAAACAATATATATTTGTTCACTTCACTTTCGGCTTCAACCTTTTAGCCGTGTAAGGCGGCACTCTCGACTTCTTCTTCCTGCGTAGCTCCCTTCTTGTGATAACGGGAGCTAAAATGATAGTTTCATCGGAGTCTGATCCAGGGTCGAGTTCGTTGTTGTTCCCCATCTCGGCCCGCCGCTCGTCTAAAAACTCCTGTAGGATCTCATCGGCCCGCCGCTCGTCCAAGTGTCTCTGCACCATTTCGTCGATCTCCACCGGGTTGGTGCGTTGTCTCTCCCGTATGGCGGCCACCATTTGTCTCATGGACATATTTCGATATTGTCCAGACATAATTGAATGCTCACTTGTAGATGCTTCTATAACAATTCAATGACTACTGCTCGACTCAGGAGTTGAAATTGCTATGGTTAAAATTGCTACCTCCTCCGCTTTTCAATGCTCTTTCCGCCTAAGATGGCCGCCGTGACAGCTGCCCTGCCAATTGTCACCTGTCACGTCAGTTATCACCAATCATGTCAACTGTCAATTAGGAAGTGTTCTGTACCCGTAGTTGGTTGTATTTGGGATGCATGAATTTTGACAGAAGTGAAGCGCCATCTACCGTACCAACTATAATTTACCAACTACCATCTCCCATACCGGATGTCACCAATCATACCAACTGTCGCGTCAGACATTCTCTACTTCACCCATAAGGAAATTGGCGTGGAAGGTGTCAGGTAAAATAATCTCGAATGACAATATATATATATTTATTTATTTACATAATTAGTACAATATGTTGGAATATAAATGTTTCATCACCATTTCAGATGTTGAGAGACCCAACTCCATACTGCGTGCGATTGCCTCAAGCTACAATTAACCCTTGCAGATAGCGTATGATTCATACATAGAGCAGCTTCTTTTTCGAATACTGGTACAGGGTTTTGAAGACACATATCATGCTGATATTTTTCAATATTCACAATGTATGGCTTATAGACCAATTGTTCTACATACTGTTGTAAAATCTCAAACTTTTGATGCCCCTTCACATAAACTATACTAGCGCTCGCAATAGGCTCAAGCACCTCACCCATCAGTTGATCATAGTCGATGAGCCCACTCGAGTATCTTATACCGTGGATGTTTCGTTCCACATAGGTTACTTGCTTTTTTTCACTCCGAGTTAAACTGTTATAGGGCTTAGGTGGTTCCAATATGTAATGATTAGTTTTCTCCCCATCTGTGATAGATATTTCTTTGGGGTGGAATACACTATTATCACCAAGCACGAAACCTTGCATGTCAACAGCGAGTAGTTTCATGGTGGCCGCCTTTCGTACAACTGACTCTAACACACCTTTGCGGTGAAGAATATCAAGAATGGCTGAGGGGTGGGGGGATTATAGCCTACTGCGCAATAATATTTCAATAAATGTTTCGAGTATAGAAAAATATTATTACTTCAAAAATGGTAAATATAAACTTCACTACATATATTGCAACAAATAGGAGCAACACCTACCGCAATTGTTTCATGAAGTTTTCGATTACATAACTTCAAAAATGGTAAATATAAACTTTGCTGCGTACATTGCAACAAATAGGAGCAACACCTGCCACAATTGTTTCGTGAAGTGTTCGATTACATAATGTACATAAGAATGACCGAGGGACATTCATAAATTTATTTCGCCCAAGTGCTTTCTCGCTGCATTCGACGTCATCGTATCCTTCATCCGTGAAATTGTCTATGCCTTGCGTTTTTGGAAGGCTGCAACAAGAAAATATACATTTATAATATGGAAATGATTCCCAAAATCGAGAATATTATCGAATAAAAAATATACTCACAGCTTTCCCCTTTTCTTTATCATGCTCCTGAATTGAAAGTTTCGCAAGCGTCTCGCTGACCTCGGTAGTCATCTCAACTGCTGTTGCCAATATCGCAGCTAGTCACCAACTCGGAGGAATGGAAATATCTTATACCCCTTATAGGGCATGTAGCAAACAATCCTCCCCTCCCCCTACCCCCTCTCCCGGTATAGAGCTCACTGCTGAGGTTCTAATTGCTCCATCAACATTTCAATTAGTGAGTCTAATCTTTTGGACCGTTCATTATCCTCCCCCTGATCATTCTGCGACAAGTCGCTTATTGCCTGATGTAGCCAAATTGAATTTTGCTCTGGACTAAATCGATAAAAATCGATATCATTATGACCCCAAGGAAGAGTTCTGACAGTATTGGGAATAATAAACCGCTTATCGTCGTGATATGAAAGAGCAACTTTGTTTCTCATCTCCGTGAAGATGTCATGCTTATAGCTACGAAAAGTATTCATCTTGCGAAATATCAAACCACCTTTCTCAACGATGTCTTTATAACTATCTAGAGATAGTTTGTTTCTTATAACAGCCCTGGAAACACCTTTCGCTTTTTTCACCTCGCTAGTCGTTGATTTGACGCAATAAGCTTTGGCGCCAGTACCATAAAAACTAATTAAGGGGTTGTTTGGGAATTCATCTTTCATTTTGCCGACGATCGATTCTGTGCGAGGCATGTTGAAGTTATTTTTTACAGGATAATTAGACGTGTCGAAATATTCTATGTTTTCTTTCATAAAATCATAGAAATTTTCGCTATCAATTTTCAAGATGAGGGAATCAGTATCGGTATACAATAATGATGAGGATGTTCCAGGAAAATTTTTCTTGATACAATCATATAAGAAATCATAGATTACAATTTTCGACACATCTAATATGCTGAAGCCCACATAGAGCGGTTTATCATAATGCACGCTAACCCTACCCATGTGAATTGCAACGAAATTTTCATGAAATATCGTGCAAGTCTTATAATTGGGAAGGGCCGTCAATGCATTAGCACCCTTCCGCTTCCTGATACTCTCCCAATGGGTCACAAGTTTGATATCGGTCCTTCTATCGACATTTTCCATAGTTTTACCATACACACAGTTGACCATCTTTTTAAATAATCCATTATCGGCTTTGTTCGTACTTTTATTGCGCATCTCAGTATTGAGGTCTACATATTTCTTCAACCAGCGAGATTGATTGAATTTAAGAACTCTATGTATTCGCGTCAAGATTAAACCATTTCTAATCGCCTGTTTCAAATTTCGATAATGGATTATATAATTTAACTTATTCGATAAATTCGGAATCAGTTTCTTATGAGCGGATTTTGAACCTGGCGGGCTGATGGTTTCCACAAGAAAAGGTAAATCCGAGTGTGCATCATGTAAATTTTCAGGGTAGTGAATATCTACTTCGAGAACATACCCGAACGGATCATCATCTGCAACATTCGAGATATCCAAATTTGAGATTTCAACATCAGTTAACCATGTGAAACCAGATGTAGGTAGTGGTTGCGACATACTATGACCATACAAGTTGGTCGCATCCAAATACATTATAAACGACGATGGATCATCAGGGTTGAAATTTGGGAGGAATTTATTATTAGCTACATGGCTTCTCATACTACACTGGCTGACACCGCCTCTTATTCCCTTCTTAAAGAAATTCACCATGTCGATGTCAGTTAAGAGTTCCAATTCCACTTTTGTGTAGCGCAACATAGCATCCCACGATAGACCAGGGGCTGTATAATATTGACATGGGTCCAACTTGTATGTCTTCAAACTAACCTTCCGAAAATTTTCAAAAACATCGCATAATAACAAAACATCCGATTTCAGATATACGTCTGAATAATCCCCAAGCGTTTTACATTTGAATATCTTCCAAATACGCTCAGCTCTACGATAATCCTCATTCGAAATGTGTTCATTCGATAAATTATCGAAAAAGTCATTTTGAGAAGGTAAACCTTTATGCTCCAATTTATCGATAGATGTAATAAAACTATACGGAAATACGCCTTTTCGCGTCATTAGCTTAAATTGTTCGCGATCTTGAAATGCTCTCGCTGTCTCAACACACTGTTCCGTAGTCAGATTTTCAGCTAGAGAATGCAGCGGATCAGAAAGAAATTCATAGCTATCTAAAAAGCGCAACTTCATGAACATTTTATGATTTTTTCCATCTTTTCCCAAGTACTCATCAACAAAAACATGTTTCGTGAATGAAACATACTTTTCCTTAGTTTGAGCGATACAATCCACCCTCTCTTCATGCTCGAACAATTGTTTGATGAAGAGGTGGCTATCATACCCGCTCATATTATGGAAAAAGATGGGGATGAAGTTAGGTAGCTTGAAATTCAAATTACATTTAGAATGTGCAGCGCCATCTCTCTTTTTACCAGTCAGGTGATAATGGTCTCTAACTTTAACATCTGTGGAATCAAGTGGCTTATCACAAATGTTGCAAATTGTAGCGGTAGCGAAATCAAGCTTTTCTGCAGCACTCAATTTAGCCATAGGAACAACACGTTTCAAATGCATATTATATATAGCCTTAACATTATCGACTAAACTGGAGACAAACTTTTTTGCTACTCCTTTTCCTCGGAATGAAACAAATTTAGTGAGGGAATCATCGTAGGAGCATTTGATGAGATATGCAAATGAATGCGGCTCGTGAGCGAATGTTTTATTAGTATACGACCCCGTAGGATCTGGTTCACAAGTTTGGATGGGTTTCAGAACAGATTCAAAATCCGCATATATAACGAATGGTACTTTCATCTGTTTCTCAAAACTTTGGAATTTTAAAATATTCCCGGGAGCGCTATTTCCGAATTTATCAACCTTGATTTCTGGAGATGGAACCGTAGTGTATGTATGATTGCAATCATTCAATTTATGACGTAGCAACTTCGACTCATCGGAGAAACATATCAGACACCCATCGCAAAAGAAATTCCTATGCCCTCTGGCATTTAATTGACTTGACACTAATCGCGATAAATTTTTTATCCAGCAATAATGCCCCTTATCGGAATCGTCCGAGATATAAAGTAAGTTTACATGCCTACCCAACCTATTCTTAGCATAATGAAGCGGCCCAATAACCCTATATTTCATTTTTTGATCATCGAATACACTCTCTAACCCATAAACATTGATGGAGCAATCATTTTGATTTTCGAACTTTGGAATATCACTTACTTTCATAGGAAACTCTATACCAACCAGATTCAATACTGTAGAAAAGTGTGGGTAGGAAGATGTTTCGGTATTCCTTATCCTCGCAGGATACAAAGCTGATGTAACTGCCCAGGCGAAACAATGCTCATCCTGATTAATAATGTTTACCACCGCTTTCTTGTTCGCAATATAGGTGGGCAGCTTTATGTAAGACCCGCCTCTTAATGGACTATATTTATTAATATTTATTTCTAGAAACAAAATCTCTTCTAAAGCCCAACCTGTAATATCAAAGTAAAAAAAAGAAATAAGCAAACTTAGTCGACATCTGATTTTTTCAAACAACTCACCAGAATCACGTTCCTCGAATTCGATAGCTAGATTCGAAAGACAATCCCGAAATGCGTCAACGATATCTTCCAAATCTGGCGATGAAGCAATTATGCGATTCGGAGCCATGAAAGATTTCACATCTCTCACATCTCGGGTTTCAATGACATATCTACCAAAAACTTCCATGTTCACTTTAATCGAGTGATGAATCAGTAGCATATTATCTAATAGAGATATAATTGTAGCTCTATTCTCATTGAAGAACGCATTGTAATCTAAAATGTTCGTTCTACACTCTAACCTATAGCTAATAATGCGGCATTTGAACGCGCTCTCGATCGCATATACGCCATCTCTGTAGTGCATGCACGCATAAGAGCGATGCTCCAAGGTTCTCTTATGAGCACCCATCCTATCTGATGGAACATCTTTAGCGCAGGGCACACATCTTTGCATACTTCTAGATGTCGATGGCGCTGGCGGATTCGAAATATCCAATCGAGCCCTTTTTGCACTAGGTTCACCCAAATCATCCAAATCACCAACACATGAAATTCTTTGATGGCGGCGTAAATTATCACTACGCGTAAAGGTTTGGAAACAAGCACTGCAGGTCAACATGATGATGATGAATAAAAAACGCTTTTATCACTCACGAACAAACAACAAATGCTGATTAATATGTGATTCCCAATAAACTGTGCTCCGCTCTGCGCACCCTTGAATTTATAGAAGTACCGCCTCCCCCACTCTCACCAACGCGATCTTGAACTCTCGCGGGAGAATGGCGCATGCGCATGCGGCAGCAGTGTTCAAGGTCGCACCCCCTCCCATTTCAGAGGTGTGGAAACACAAGGTCACGCTCACAGAAAAAAAGAAAGCCCTCCTCAAGGACGCGCTCTTCTCAAGGCCACAGCAACTCCCAAGGGCACCCTCCTCTCAAGGTCGCCAACTCGAGGTCACTCCTCCCAAGATCGCATCAAGGTCATTCACCCCAAGGTCACTCCTCTCAAGGTCACTCCTCCCAAGGTCACTCACCCCAAGTCACTCCTCCCAAGGTCACTCCTCCCAAGGTCATTGACCCCCCAAGGTCATTGACCCCCCAAGGCCACGTGGGGGTGTGTGACCTTGGGAGGAGGTCTAGAATCGGCATAAAACATCTACTGAGAGAGATACGAAAAAATATCAAGTGACAAAAAAGTTGTATTTTTAACTGAGCTTTCTAAAAAATATATAAAAATTTTAAAAAAGTCAGCAGCTTACATTTTTTGTCATTTTTATTCGTGACACTGTCCCCCGGGGCGCCATTGGAAGTCATAATTAACATTTAATTAGTGCTAACTGAGCGTCTTATTAAAGCTTACATCACTAGCAAATTTCAAGAAAATCGGTTAACGTGTCTTTGAAATATTAATAAAAAAAAGTTTTTTGAAAAAAACTTTGACACCCTGTATTTTGAAAACCATGCACTTCCGGACATCAGTCTCTTATCTCAAACTGCTTGTCTATGGTTCCTCAATATGCCCCAGAAGTTTTTTCCAATTGAGAGGGGACACCCTGTATGTTTCTGCTTCACATCAATTACCCTCCTGTCAACTAAGGTTGTCAGTGAATTCTGATATACAGGTTACACTATTCAGAAGTTGAATGATAATGAAAACTATTGGAACTATACTATGAAACTACATCAATTTTATCAAAACGTTGATAATTATCTCATTAGTTTTAAAAAATTCCCATAATCATTCGATAATTATCCAGCCGGAGAATGATCGAACTCTCAAATCACTAAAATGCTAGATGTTTTGGTTTATATTATGGTCGTATTTCAATTGGGATGTCCACGACGACAACTGTTTCTAAATCAAAAATGGGTAGTTTGACATGATATTAACTGTTCATTCCTACAAATATCATTGTAATGTTCTGAATTTGGTCTTAGAAAGGGGCCCAGAAAGCGTATTTACTAACTATACTACAGTGCAGACCCAACCTACTCTGTACAGCGGTAAACTTTGTATCACGGAAAACACAACTTTCGGCATACCTATCCATACTAATGTACAGCGTGGCTAGGCTCTGGATGCTAGTATAGTTTGTTATTATAGAACGCGCGTTTGGGAATTTCTAAATCTACTATAGCATGCTATATATCCACTCGCAAAGCCGAATGGGTTCCAATTAAAGTTCACAATAGAGTGGATACAAAATATTTATTCTGTATATAAACATGGATATAATGATTACGCCAAATAAAAAAACAAGGGAGAATTCGCTAATAAGGGACAACAAAAACAAATTTTGTTTGATTATGTATTATTCTTATTTGCACATAGGTATAGCAAATCATTCTTTCAGCAGACTTATCGACATTTGAAGCATTCGAATGTCTGTGCTAACTGTCCTTTACTCGTTTCTTTTTGTGAAGTTTTTGAAAATAATCATAAAAAACTTATTTATCTTTCGCAAATCATAGAAATTGATTTACACCAAATCAAAATACAAAGCGAAAATTCTCTTTGTCGAATAACTATCCTGAACTGGATATTCAGTTACATCAGAAAGCAATTATCAAATATTATACACCGTTATAGCGTTCATATATGAATTCAGGAATGTGCGATTATTAGGTTTAGGCGGAAAGTTTTGTGAACACATCTGCGCTGTCCAGAGGCTTCTCGTGTTATAGCTATAATATTTCATAACCATCATCGGATAACAGAAAATACCTAGCAAAATAGCTATGAGAGATAACATTGACACAAAGTGTTTTGAAAACATGATCACATGTCACACCAACAAAGAAATTTCAGGAGTTCACGGCAACACCAGCTCACATCGTGACAAATGTGAAGTTTCAGTGATTTATATTACTTCACAGACATAATCCTTCCCAAATGATTCCCAAGATGTCGATATGAGCCTAGCCGCGCTGTTCATTAGTATGGATAGGAGTGCCAAATGTTTTCCGTGATACAAATTCTACCGCTGTACAAGGTAGGTTGGGTCTGCAAATTAGTAGATATAGTTAGTAAATAAGCGCCTGGGAACTATATCTGTCTCAAAGTTATATCAAGTACCACTAGTTTTTGTTTGAAGAGTGGTATTCTTCACTTTTTTCCAGAATTGAGAGTTTTTTGAAAGGCCCTTTCAAGCTATCAATGGAGAAGGGGTCAGACTAATATAGTTACTGAGAAAGGGTAGTCTCTGATTACACTCTCTTAGTCTAGACTGGAATACAAGCTACTTACTTTAAAGATGCTATTTAGAACTGAACTGAATCTCGGTTTTTATTGAAAATATTTAATTCAACAAGTATTAGGATGCCACATGCCAAATCAAATCACAAATTCAGCCACAAAATACAACGAACTAACATTGAGGACAATCTTGTCTGAAATGATTTTATTATTATCAAAGCAGCAATAATAAAATCAATTCAGGTGTACAGGGTGAGCAAAGCGAAAGCAACAGGAAAGAAAGCGATAGGTATATACAGGCGAGTTTGTACGATCAAGATAATTTCGGTTTGACGGTTTTTATAAACAAACTATGGAAATCGATCAAAGTGTAATAAATATCAAGCCGAATATCTCAGACGGGTCCTCGAAAGATTCCAAGCCTCCAAAAATATTTTATTCAGTTTCGGTCTATATATCCTAGACGACTGGTCCTGGTGAGAATTGAAAATTATAATCAAGGATGGGCAGTTTGGTAATTTGAGGAATGATTATGAGGATGAAAATAATCGAACATAACTTATTTGATCTCTGTACAAGTCAAGTGTTTATTCAGTGAAAAGGCTCACTCTGGCTGTGGCATAGCTGGGTTCTGCTGCTGGCTGAAAAAACTTACTTTACCCAGGCGGAAAATCCAGGATTAATATTATAAATGAATATTATTGAAGTGTCCAAGTTGATAACTTGGTATCAACAAAAATTAAAACTTCTTAGTTAGTCAAGTTACTCAGGCTTGGATTTCTGGAAATAACGGAACACTCATTCTCTGGAATGAATTAACTGCAAGTTGACTCTATGCAAAATGATCGCTAAAATCGGGAAAATCTAGAACTCAAACTGTTAACAGGAACGACGGCTATCAGGATTTCGTTAATGAAAAATACAAAACAATAATGATAATTAAAATGTATTCTCTGAAAGGACAATACAAGTATTGTATAGTAGTAGTAGATCAGTAAGGAAAAATAATTAACAGTAGGTACATGATACCCAGATAACACAAAAACCTTTTGAGGATCTTCTAAGGCGGTCACATTAACGTCCTCAATAGGTCGACAGGCTTTCAAAGAACGTCCCTATAGGACGTCCTCCTGTTACCATTTTCCACGTTCAAATAACGTCTCAGAAGATCCCCACGAGGTCTTTTTTTTTTATTCACTCCAGTTATGCCTTTTTTGAGTTTTTATTATTCTCAGAATGACTTTTGAGCATATCTGAGAACTAATGAAAATGAAAAAGAATTAAAAAAATAAAAAAATCAGCGCTATCATGGTCACCCATCCAAATCCTAGCCACTGCTGTCGTTGCTTGACTTCTGTGATTCAACTTACCTCCTCATTGCAATGTCGCTATTCCGTGAACTTATAAATGTTTAACTTTCAATGTGATTTGAACAACAATTATTTTCAAGGATTTTTATTACTAGAATTGGAATACTTATTTTTCTTTCAATAATAATGGATAAGATAATTTTGATATATATAGCTCACTTCTAAATTGGGAAATTCATATGGAGTGGAGAACCAACCAATATCGAATAATTAAAAATTAATTCAATAATAAAGAACGCTTCGTCCGATTTTGATAATTTGTAACTCGATTTTAAAAAATATATATGTATATCTATCTCGTGACTTGTAAGAGATGAAATTTACATAAAAATATTTACCTTTTTCAATTATTTTTATGAGTAGAACATACTCCGGTCAATTGCTCTTAACTTCACATGAGTACCTATACATATTTAAAGACGAAAATATCATCAGTGTTAAATTCTTATTTGTATAATAGTTTGTTTGAATATGTTTTGTTCTGATATGCCCTGTATAGTTGTTGATAGGATGATAGGGAAGTCGTCGACAAGAGTTGTCATAATAAAAATGTTGAAAAAGTCATTGATAATATATTTTTGATATAACTCAAGAGAAAAAAGTCTAACAGAAAAGACATTGGTCCTTCGAACCTACCGACACAGCCCTGAGGAAGTACAGCTAAGTTATCCGCGCTTGGTTATCAACAAAGTATCCGAAATGGAAAATAGATCAGAAACGACAGGTACCCGTCGAACAGCAGGTATCAACACCAGATTGGATCCTGACTTTTCATGGCCTCGTGGATTTGGAAAAAGAACTTCAAGATACACAATGAAACAGAGAACAACTGTTACTAGTGACGATGATGGTCAAGATCATACGAACCAGACATATAGACCTGGCCATTCCAACAGTGTTCCTGAAATTGCAAGGACAGTCGCTCCTTCTGAAGTTCAATCCAAGTCAGATAAGTCTGAATCGACAAAGATCAGTGTTGCCATTCGAAAAAAGAGATTAGCTTATGAAACTGAAAAAGCTAAACAAGCTATTGAAGAAGAAATTCTGAAGAATAAGATGAAATTGATAGAAATGGAAAGACAAATCAACGAAGCAGAGATTCTTGAACAGGAAGAGAGAATTTCAAGAAAAACAAGATCTATTTGTCCTTCGATCGTGGCTGAACCTACATACGGACAAACGCATGCAGAGATTGTACCTTCTTGTATACCATTACAAAAAGAATTGTCGTCGCCAGTTATCCTACCGTCGAACTTATCTTCTAATGGTTCCTATGTGGAAAATTGGTTGAAAAATAATCCTGTAGGACAAAATATCGATAATGGTGCAACTCAAAGGTCAGAAATACAAATGCTTTGTGAGTCACTGGGAAATGTCCTGAAGAATATAGCAACATCATCCAAATCAGATAAATTACTCACTCGACATTCTGTTGAAAGAGATTTTCCCATTTATGACGGCAAACCAGAGGAATGGCCTACATTTATTTCCCAAATGAAAAGAATCTCGAAGATTTGTGAATATTCACCAGATGAGACAATGATAAAGCTTCAAAAATGTCTGAGAGGGGAGGCAAAGTTTGCTGTTGCTGGATTGATGATATCTCCACAGAACCTGGACTTGGTAATCAATACTTTGGAAAGAAGATTTGGGTGACCAGATCAAATTATCGATGTTCTCACAAATAAAATCAAAATGTTCCCTTCTGTCAAAGATAGTGAGACTGAAAATTTGATCCAATTAGCAAACCATGTACGTTGCTTAGTAGCCACAATCATGAATCTGGATGATCTGAGATATTCAGAAAATCCACAGCTGGTGAAAGATCTGATATATAAGTTATCAGACTCTCTATAAGGCTTCGTTGGGGAGAAGTTGTAATGAAGAAATCTGGCAAAGTCAACCTGCAAGAAAAAAAACTAGATGGAATACTGCTACACGAAGAAAACTATGCTTTTCCTGTCTAAGTAATACTCACCAAACGAACGAATGTAAATTCAGAAGACCTTGTGGTATAAATGGGTGTAAAAAACCGCATAATAGATATTTACACAAAGGAGAGGAAAAACATACGACCACGACAAGTTCTCCGTCCTTAACGACTACAGTATCTCACGAAAAAGATCAAAAGACTCAAGAAACCGATCCATCAATGCCGAGTAGTAGTTTTGATACAATTCAGAGAGTTTTGACAGTGGGACATGAAGGTGATATTCTGTTGAGGATGATTAAGGTTAAATTGTATGGAAGTAATGGATCATCGATGGAGATTGTTGCACTGTGCGATGAGGCCTCAACGGTAACATTAATAGACGAAACAATCTTGCAACAACTCGAATTGAAAGGGACGAAACAACCATTATGTATACAATCGACAAATGAAATAAAATCTCGACATGAAGATTCCATTTGTGTAAATATGGATATTTCAGGAGTGTTTCCAAATGCTAAATTATTCACCATGAAAAACATCAGATCTGTGAAAAATTTGTCATGGCCACGTCAAAATATTTCATCAGATGAATGGAAGAAATATCAGTACCTGAAAAGAATCCCTTTATGCGATATCGATGAAAAACCACTACTACTCATAGGACAAGATAACATAAGACTGACAGTGGCAAGAAGAATATCTCAAGGACCTGCCGACCTACCTATTGCCACCAAAACGAATCTTGGGTGGATTTTACATGGACGAGCGAAAAATCAAAAATCTGAAAATCACTACACCTTCCACATATGTAGTCAAGGTGCCTCAGATGATGAACTTCATCAAATAGTGAAGGACTCATTAACACTTGATGCTTTCGGAATGACAGTTCCAAAAGAAAAATATTCCAAAAACAACTTGAGAGCATTTGATACACTAGAGAAGACTACAAAACGTATTGACGGTAGATTTGAAGTAGGACAAGTTGGAAAAGTGATGAAATTACACTGCCGGAAAGTAAATCAACAGCTTTTCGACGTTTACAGTGCATTGAGAGACAAATGCAGAAGAATGAAATTATGAGAAAGAAATACTGCGAAAACATCAAGAACTACGTTGAAAAGGGCTATGCACGAAAGTTGTCTGAAGAAGAAGCATCGATAGAAGGTCCAAGATGCTGGTACCTTCCTCATTTCGGAGTATTCAATCCCCATAAGCCGAATAAACTCCGATTGGTCTTCGATGCAGCATCAAAATCCCATGGTATGAGCTTAAATGATAATCTCTTGGCTGGACCAGATTTGTTACAATCCTTAGTCAGCGTTCTTTTGAAATTCCGTCAGAAAAGAATAGCATTCTGTGCTGACATAAGAGAAATGTTTCACCAAGTCAAGATCCGCTCGGAAGATCAGAACTCTCAACGTTTCCTATGGAGAGAAGGATATGAACAAAAGAAATGTGATGTATACGAAATGCTTGTAATGACTTTTGGAGCCACTTGTTCACCGACATGTGCACAGTATGTTAAAAATTTGAATGCCCAACAATTGACTACAGATAGTGACGTTTTGAATGCCATCACAAAGAAACATTATGTGGACGATTACCTGGATTCTACCAATACAGAGGAAGAAGCATTAATTCTAATTGATGAATTGAACGACAAATTCGAAGAAATTGATGCTGAAACTTGCTGCCAAAGAAAAGTTTTGTAAAGACTTAAACCTCAGTGGAGAATCAAATCTTAGAATTTTGGGACTTATGTGGAATTCCGTTAAAGACCGTTTCGTATTCAAAATTGAGCAACATATTATCCTGGACCAAGAAAAAAGACCAACAAAAAGACAGATTCTAAAGACAGTAATGTCGATTTTCGATCCTCTTGGTCTCATAGTGAACTTCTCAATCAGAGGCCGTATTCTCATACAGGATGTCTGGAGATCTGGTATCAACTGGGACGATAGCATCGACGATCAGATTTATCAGTCATGGTTATCGTGGTGCAATGATTTGGATAAAATTCCGAATATTTCAATTCCCAGATGCTATTCAGAAGAGATCGCAGATGTGAGAGCTATAGAACTGCATGTTTTCTGCGACAGTAGCAAGAAAGCTTTCGCTGCGGTTGCTTATTTAAGAATTTTGTTGATGTACATCAGTATAGAAATCTCGCTTGTATTTGCGAGAGCAAGAGTAGCTCCTATAAAGTCTTTGTCAATTCCACGCTTAGAACTACAAGCAGCCGTTCTTGGAACCAGAATAGCAAAAATCATAAAAGAAGAACTGGAAATTAGAATTGATAAGACATATTTTTGGTCAGATTCCACAACTGTTTTGCATTGGATAAAAAATAATGCCTGTCGACTAGGACAATTTGAAGCACATCGAGTCGGAGAAATTCAAGAATCAACGGACGATAGTGATTGGAACTGGATACCTTCCAAATTGAATCCAGCTGATAATGCAACAAGAACATATAATGAAGATGGATCTAATCACACATGTTTTCAAAATTGGTTTTCCGGACCTGAATTCCTTCATCAGGACAAATCTATGTGGCCAATAAAGGATTTTAATGGATTATCAAATGGTATCGAGAAGAAAGAAAGAACCGAAATTGTAGTAGTAACTGTAGAACGGAGAAATGCATTGCCTGAATGCAGAAGATTTTCAAAATGGAATAAAATGATTAGAGCTGCTGCTTGGGAATTGAGGTTTATCAAAAAATTGCAAATGAAAGTGAAAGGAGAAAATAACTGTTTTCCAGGATATTTGACACTGAAAGAGATTGATGAAGCTGAAATTCAACTAATCAAGCAAGTCCAATTCGAGAACTTTGCTGATGATATGGACCTGATTAAGAAAAACAAACAACTGAAAAGTCAGAGCAAGCTGAGACAACTTTCACCAATAATTAACGCCGATGGAATACTGGTTGTAAGTGGAAGAACAAACTTAGCTCCCTATATGAAAGATTCTGCCAAAAATCCCATCATCTTACCAAGAAAACACCACTTCACAACTCTGCTTCTACGACAATATCATCAGAAGTTTGCACATCAAGGAAGTGAGCTGGTCCTGAATGAAGTGAGGCAGAAATATTGGGTCATTAATGCAAGAGCAGCAATCAAATTGATATTTTCAAGTTGCCAGGAATGTCAGATCAGGAGAGCTAAGCCAGTTGTACCTCAAATGGGACTCTTGCCTCCGGAACGTTTACTGCCGAATGTCAAACCCTTCAGCTATACAGGTATAGACTATTTTGGCCCGTTGTCTGTAACAGTTGGAAGAAGGCGTGAGAAGAGATGGGGTGTCATTTTTACTTGCTTTTCAGTACGTGCAATACATCTGGAAGTCGCTCATTCTCTCACGACTGATTCTAGAATTATGGCAATTCGTAGAATGATAGCAAGAAGGGGAGAAATTAAACAGATATTGTCCGATAATGGGACGAACCTCAAAGGAACAGCAGAAGAGCTGAAGAGAGCCATAATGGAACTGGACCAACAGAAAATCAGAAACGCGATGACGACAAGAGGAATAGAGTGGAAAAAAATTTGTCCAGCTTCACCTCACATGGGGGGAGTGTGGGAAAGACTAATTGGGTCAGTAAACAAGGCGTTTTATGTTATACTCAACGGTCAGAGTTTGAAAGACGAAACCCTACTAACTCTATTCAGCGAAGCAGAAAATATTGTGAACACGAGACCACTCACCAAAGTTTCAACAGATCCTGATGATTTAGAGGCATTGACTCCGAATCATTTTCTCCTTGGATGTTCAAATAGTAGTAACCCGATGATAGTTTCAGAGAAATATAATTTACGATCAGAATGGAGGAAAGTGAATAGGTTAACAGATGAACTGTGGAAACGATGGGTCAAAAAATATTTACCTACATTGACCAGACGAAACAAATGGCAAAAAGATTATAAACCAATAGCCATCAATGATATTGTTGTTGTTATCGACGATAATTCTCCAAGAAACCAGTGGAAACTAGGAAGGATAACTAACACTTTTCCAGGACCTGATGGACGAATTCGTGTGGCTGAAGTAAAAACTGCGACCGGACTCTATAGAAGACCGTTGATAAAGTTAGGAAGAGTGGATATGAAATGTGAAGAAGATGAACTCCCTCACAGGGGGGAGAAATGTTGAATTCTTATTTGTATAATAGTTTGTTTGAATATGTTTTGTTCTGATATGCCCTGTATAGTTGTTGATAGGATGACAGGGAAGTCGTCGACAAGAGTTGTCATAATAAAAATGTTGAAAAAGTCATTGATAATATATTTTTGATATAACTCAAGAGAAAAGAGTCTAACAGAAAAGACAATCAGAATACATCCATATATAGGCCCACACAATACACATATCCACATCCCCAGGCTGCCGCTGAAAAGACTAATGTGCGACAGTTATGTCGAAAATTTTGAGCCTTGTGACGTTCTCAGGATGTCTAAAGTCTTTTGGCGACTATTAAAGGACGTCCTTAGGCGAATGTGTGTTATCTGGGTAACATTCAGTTAGTTGTAACATTGAAACATGTATGTAACACCCAAAACACAATAGATTCACTAGTATGATAGTAATTAATCTATAGTTAGAGTAAACTCAAATGTAAACAGTAAATAATATACACTAAGATAAGGATGTCTATCATGGGGATGTCGGAAACCATAAAAGATACGAAGATGGTTAAATTAGAGAAAATTTGCGCCTTTCCAAGCCTAACAATATGCCGTTTAGAAAGTTTCAAAATTCTGAGTAGTTCTGGAGATATGCCTAAAAAACAGAAATTTGCCGATTTCGTTATTATTTGTTTTCTGACGTTATTGAAAGGAATATAAAAAAAACAGAAGATACTTCCTCATTGCCACTCAATTCTAGCAATACCCCCAGAGAAAAACAAATCGAGCGGAGTCATATCCGGCGAACGAGGGGGCCACGAAACTGTTGTATGTGTACCTATCCATTTTCCCGGAAATCTATTCGATAGATACTCGCGCACGATTAGGGCATTGTGCGAGGGTGCACCATCCTGCTGAAACCAATAGTTTCTAACCTTTATTTTGACATTTTCTCAGCGCCATCATTTCACCGCATACTACACCAAAACGTTCGAACTTCAAAAGAAACAATTCTGATTTGAATATTGCAGAATCATATTGGCATCGTTGTATTCGTGATGAAATTTGCTATTTTAATGGTGGATTCATGCAGCAGTTTCGTGTCATAAGTTGAAAGTCCTAAGTTTTTAGTAATAAGATTCGAGACATAAAGAAAAAAGGACCATTTTTGCAGGAATTATTAAGGGCTGTCATGTCTTAAGGGTAACTTCTCCCATTGGTCAATTTCTGTGGTTGTGTCAGTGGTCACTTTACAATTTCAGTCATCAATATCCATTTTTTTCTTTTTATGATCTAATGATTCTGATGAAAGTTTGGATAAACAACACAATCACAGACAATAACCTATAAAAAACCGTCACAGAATTAAAAACGCATGCGCAAATATGATCAGTATTAAGTTTTAAGCCATAAGACATGAAAGTTGGCCAACATTATTACGACTTAAAACTTATGACTTGCAACTTAAAACTTATGTCAAGTGTATGAATGGAAACATTGAAAACCAATGATTGAACTTCTTATGACTTATGACTAAAAACTTACGACTAAAAACTCATGACTTAAAATTACTGCATGAATCCACCATAATACATGGTATATTTATTTTACGGTGGTTTTAGTTGATGATGGTTTCTCCGAAACGAAACTTCGTACGGAAAATCTCTTGACTTTGTTTTGTAGAGCTTAAAAAGTGGCAATGAGAAAGTGTATTTTGTTTTCCTATATTTCTTTGAATAACATCGGAAAAAGATAAAGACGAAATCGACAAATTTCGGTTTTTTAGGCATATCTCCGAAACTACTCGGAATTTTGGAACTTTCTAAACGACATATTGTTGGGCTTGGAGATGCGCAGGCTTTCTGTGATTTAACCATCTTCGTATCTCTTATGGTTTCCGACATCTCCATGACACAGTGTATAGTAACACTCAGTTTATTGTGTAACATATACATAACAGACGAATCACAGTGGATTTAAAAATAGTTGTTATGGTTCCTGATCCGATAGCATCTTTCAAGTGAAAATTGCTTGAGACATTTTCTAAAATTTGTTAAGGTTCGACTCTTTCTCACATGATCTGGTAATTTATTAAATAATAAAAGACCTAGAGAATTATGGTATATTCAGCTGATTTTTTATTCTTGTGTCATGTTTATTGATGCTAGACCTAGTTAAAAAGCTATTATAGTGACTAAATACATGAACACAAACTTCAAAGATGAAGAGTGATGGTATAGCGTCAGAATTTTTAAAGTTTTGAATTCATCAACACAACTTTTTCGAGAGAGTAAGCTGAACATAACTCGTAGTATTATCTTTTAGGCAGCAGATAAATCATGTGCACCCGTAACCTTCCCCGCAAGCAGATGACATATCGAAGTATCGCGTCTACTTGGGCATAGTAGAGCATCAGCAACTGATCACTAGACAGAAATGATCTCAAATTACGTAATTGGTAGGAAACAGAATTCAATTTATTGATTAAGATTTGATAGGAAATATTTTCCTCTATATATATAAACCAAGAAATCTAGCGGTCTCATCAACTGACTGTTTGTCACCCAAATTAACGACATTAACTTATGTTACATAGTGACATGATTACTACGTTTACTTGAATATCTTTTTATCCATTCATGTGTGACACCACGAATTCCGTATCGAGATAGTTCACCCAATATAATATCCCGTGATGCAACTCTGAAAAAATTCTGGTATACTCCCGCTACTCTGCTGGGGCCACTGGAGTATTTATGTGTTCAGAAAATTTTGTCAAGGACTGGCTTCCGATTGGATCAAACTGGTTAGGTGGTATTTGTCCTTACACGATATGCCGGTTTTTTAAGTAATTATGCTGATGATACCAACATTTTAATAACTGCACAGGATTTTGGTACTATACTCGATAACACAGAAAATATTTTTTCAACAATGTCAGGGTGGATTTCGAATGAGAAGCTACTATTGAATGAAAAAAAGACAAATTGTCTAATGTTCAAAACAAATAGGTCGCAGTTAGTATATCCAAAAAGCATTCGGTTGAATGAAGCTGAAATCAATATAAGTACAGAAACGAAGTTTCTAGGAGTAACTATAAATGAAGTTCTGTCATGGGAAAGTCATATAGGAGAACTCGCGAAAAAATTAAACTCTGTCTGCTATACATTGAGGGTTATGTCACAGTACTTAAGTGAAGATGGTCTGAAAGTAATTTATTTTTCAAATTTTGAATCTCTTGTTAGATATGGTTCAATTTTTTATGGTAGTAGTAATTCTGTAGAAAAAATATTTATATGCCAGAAAAGAGCACTGAGAACAATAAAAAAACTTAGTTTTAGAGCTTCTTGCAGAGGCATTTTTAAAACTAACAAGATTTTAACTGTTGCAGCAATATACATTGAAGAGTGTCTAATGTTTTTATTCAATAATGAGGATTTTTTTAAAGCAAATTTACCAACACATTCATACAATAGTAGAGACAGGTTTTACACATATCCTATTCACAGACTGACTGTTACAGAAAAGGGTGCCAAATATTCTTGCATGAAATTGTTCAATAAATTACCTCGGAATATTAGACTGATAGAAAGTCGAAAGCTTTTCAAAATTGCTATACGAAAAATTCTAGTAGATAGTGAACCCTATACAGTACAAGATTATTTAAATGCCTCTTTTTAAATATTTAAATATAATTAGTTTTGACGAATATTTCGTTCTGAATGTGTATGTAATCTGTGTTATTTATATGTGATTTTCGAAATAAATATTATTATTATTATTATTATTATTACTAGCTAGAAAAAAACGATTGGGCATTTCCAGTCATTTTCAGAAAAATTATACTTAGAAATATTGGACTCTCATGTAACTCGTACCCATTTTTTGAGATTTTTTTTCATCAATTTATCTAGTTAAAAATTATTGAAAACGCCAAAATAATCTACTGAATTCAAATGATCCGGAAGAAGAGGGAAGCCATGTGACGTCAGTGCGCGTCCGATTTTGATTGGTTGTCCCGTTGTTGTACGTTGATAATCTAAGCACCACACAGAGTTGCCAGATCAAAAATTAAAGATTAGTAAGACAGAAGGAAGGTAATCCAGAAATACATATAATCCCTCGTCTAATCACTTAATTCGCATATTAAAATTCCATTGCGTTAATGCCTGTTAGGAATAGGTGGTAGGTATAGGAGGTGCTACTAATTCAAGAACTTCATTTTATCTTGAGATTGCAAGTGACAGTGTGTTAAACTATCAACTTGGCAACTGTGTTTGTATTTATATTTTTCATCTGTCGTCGCGTCGTAACCTATATCTGGATTGTTTTGTTTGTAAACGTTAAACGATTACTTTTCAAGTTTCAAGTGTATTCAAGTTCAGAATGAAAAAAATAGATGAAGGGTTTGAAAAGACAGCATCGGGTAATTTGCCGATGGTGGATTATGACATGATAGGTGATTTTTTCACGAATAATGCAAATTTCGTTAGTGCTGAAGTTCTCAACGTAAAAACACAAATAGTTTATGTTTACATTCCAGAAGAGGGGTGAAATGAAAACCTGTTTTCATTTTATATTTTCTGTGAGTATTCTGGGTGATATTGAAGGTAAGTTTACGTTTCAAATCAACCAAGGAGGCTTATGGTGATTATAAGCAATATCATAGGTTGAGTTGAAAAGTAATGGTGATATATGTACAGTGAACGATAATCATCCCTGAACACAAGAATAACAAGAGAGTCTACAATGTTATGGCGATAATGAATGAAAAAGAGGAGAACAAATCTTTTGGTCAGCAAATTATTCATACTCGAAGACAATCACATAAACTTATACATTTTTACACATTCTGAAAAATCATATAGTTCCTATTTAATCTCATATTTTTTTGTTTTCAGGAGGTTGTGAACATGGTGTTCCTTTTTTATTATGGATCCAGTTATTGAAAGAGTGCTTCATTATCAAAAGTGAGCAAGATGGATTCTTACATACCTGTATATATTCCTTTTCAAGTACCTTTATTATTGATAATTACCAGATTCTAATTATTAATTAGTTTTTGTTTGATATGTTCATTCAGTTATTCATCTGATATAATATGTGTGCTGCTATAAAATATATATTCAATTTGTTTTCTGAATATCTTATATTTCATTAATTCATTCTGAATCAAAACATTGAAATGTTAATATTACAAATGTTTGCTGTTGTCATTGGGGATTATTATTATATTGAGAAACAATAAAATGCTCTAAAAAGTTGTACCTGCAAATATATTTAAATAGTTTTATTTGTTTTGATAATTTAAATAAATAAATTCTAAATAAAATATTTTTCATTTACTGCCTACTACTCACACATATGAATAAAACTCATCATTTATTTGAATTAACATTTTTATTGAGAACTTATTTCAGGGTAATAATAGTCTTTTCTTCAGCCGCACTTTGACTACTGTTCCTCTGTCCTATATCTATTCAATCAGATTAAACTGTCTCAACTCCAAAAACTTCAGAATCGGGGCATGAGGATCATTTTGAAATGCAGTAGGGATACTCCTATCAATATAATGCTTAATGTTTTGAATTGGCAATCTGCTACCCAAAGACTGTTTTATCTGACAATGATACTCATATAAAAAATATTGAACAATCTAGGACCATCATATTTCAAACAGCTCATTGTCTTTCATCATGACATCCATCACCACTTCACTAGAAATAGTAACAATTTATATATAAATAGAACAAATTACAAGAGCACCATGAACTCATTATTTTTCAAGGGTTTTGACTAGTTCAACAGATTACCAAATGCAATTAAAAATAGCCCATCTCTGAACACTTTGAAAAACGAACTTGAGAAACTTGTTTTGAATGTACAATATAACTATATGTATAATGTGTTGTTAAATTCAATTCTTTTTTTTGTCTTGTTATATTATTACGCTTATCTCAACTTATATTATCTAACTTGTTATTAATTCATTAATGTAGTCATCCAATGTTTGTCATATATGTTAAATTTTCAATTTATTTAGATTTTATCACATACCTTTTTTTAATTATACTTCTTAGCTTATTTGTATATAAGGATATCCTATTTCAAATAAAGATCTATCTATCGAATACTGTGATGACAAGCAAAAGTATTAACATATTTAGGTCTTGTATTCCTAAGTACCTAATGAAATATACAAATTAATTTTGGAAATATATTCAATAGATAATACAACGATATTTTATTTTTTATATATATGTTCTCAGAACAAGTATTTTAACTTCCTATGAAATGTATAATTCCATTTTTTGCAGAGTTTATAGCAATATTATTGCAGCAGTGGTTTCTCTAAATTAATTAATGAGCACACATGCTATAATTATTATTGAATGTAAAAATTTTATAAATTTGTTTTTCTTTTTCTTATTTCTTCAACATTTTAACAGTAGTTAGGAGTCTATTTTGATCACTTTCAACCACAGAAGTAGCATCTGATGAGAAAATAGGTTTGTATTCCTCTGTAGATTTTGAACTTCAAGAAATTGTTGATGATGGAGAACTAATACTTGATTTCACTTGTTTATCCCCTAATATGACAGAACTTGCTCTATTAACGATATTCTCAACTTTGAAATACACTTTTTTGGTATTCATTGAGAAACTTTCGAACTTTCACTTCATTTCTTAAATTTACTTGAATATCTACAGAACATGTGATTTTTTCACAATATGTTTGATGCACTTGAAATGAACCAGATGGAGAAGGATCAAACCTCAGACTCTATCTTGGGTCTTTTTGAATCAGGTAATTCTTCATTGAACAGTTTCTTTGAAGTTGATGGACATGGATGTTCCATAGGTGGATGATGATAGTCCAATTTCCTTTTTCTTGCTGACTCACTCAAATTACTAGGCAAACTAGTTGATGATAGACTTTCTATAATATATTTATGAGATACCACTATTGATCTCAAAAATAACTTCTTGCCCATAACTTTGAAGTACCTACATTCAAGTTGCTGCATCTTCTTCTAGCTGTAAATTATATTTTGAGCAGGACTGAATCATTGAAAGATTCTGACAATACTTACATTGAAGTGGTATTCGCAGACAACATTGTTTCTACCAATATGAACTGTTTCAGGCAGTTTCAAAGCCATCCTCCAGTTGTTTTGTGAGCCTGAATTTCTCATTACATGAACAAAAATATTTCGACAAATCGAAACTGAACATTGTTTTGTCCCTATTTTTAAAATCACAGCCCAAATTCACAATGAACGAAGTGAACGAACAGAAATTACAAAATCATACAATGACGGAATAATGGTTTATAAAAGGGTTATCTTTTTTTCTTCTTCTGTTTGGTTTATTGGATTTCTGGCTCCTTTCGGTGCCAATTGTTTTTATTGATAATTTCTATGCATGGTTGCCATTTCAGAAGTTACATTTTCTGAGAATGACAATTTTATAATAACTGATATGATTATGTTCAGATCACGATGTTTTGACAAATTATATGTACCTATCACATCAAATATATCACGAAATCTGAATGTATTCAAAGAGATGATGAAAAAGAATGTGATATTGTCCGACAGATGTGACGAATCTGCTCCGATTGAAAACATACACCATACATGATCATCCCTAATCTTGAAATATTTTCATTTCCACAGTGAATTGGGAGTGTATGACAGTTGATTACTCACAATTCAGAACAATTTCTCATTACCCGAAATTGATTCAAAGATTTCACAGAGACATGGCAACTGCAGTGAGTCTTTCCCTCACTTACGAGCCAGTCAACGTCATCACGAACTTCAACCAATCATATTTCTAGAAGACACTGACGTGACAGCGAAGGAGCGTTTGAATTCACAGAATGTGAAGTCACGTTTTCAATATCGAATAATGATTCGAAATTTACAAATTCAGAGTGAATAAGTTGTTTGAACTATCCTATAAACCGCCCTCCATCACGTCATTTGAAAAAAAGGCATATTTTAAGATAATGGAAATGCCCATTCTTTCTACAAACTAAATATGTGGACATGATTTCCTATTTCTATTATAATGCTACTAAACAAGTTCGATTCGAATACAGTACAGTAGTGTATATTGGCCGGTATTGGATCCTCCCAATTACGGGTACTTGCTTTTCAATTGCGCAATAATTGTAATTACTCATTTTGCAGTGATTCGGAGTACCAACCAAGAGGTTATTTCAACAGTAATTACCTTGTGAATAATGATTTCTTTAAGGAACGACTGCGGTTTAATGCTCCGAAAGTATATGGGGGTCCTAGGTGTTTGTAATTGCAGCAACTTACACAAACTATAGGAATTACATCGAATTATTGCCGTGTTGTACCATAACTAGGTTAAACAACGCTTCTTTCCACGTCGAGTCGCCGTACTCGACTGGTGCGAATACGAACAGTCACATTGATTGCCAGCTATGCTGTGTACAGGTGGAGTGGGGAGTTCTAAGCCCCCTCCTCTTTCCAAGAATATAAATGCGGACGCATAGCTATTCGATGCATTATTTCTAGAACTGCAGCTGTGAATATATAAACTGTTACGAAGCCATGTTCGCGTGCAGTAGTTGTGATAAAAAGTTTTCTCGCGTCGATAATTTGCATCGACATGAAAGAACATCATCCCCAAATACTGCCGGTGTTTCAACACATCCTCCAAATAAGCTTGAGATAAATCCACAATCGCCAACATCGTTGGAAGAGTTATGCCAATGCTGTAACATAATGGTGCCCAAAGGCGATATGAGCTTTCATAGAAGAACGTCAAAACATAGAACGAGCTCATGTGTCCAGTTATCGAGTGGCGTGAAAGTAATTCATAGCGCCTTCAAGTGCAGAATCATCAGCTATAGAGTAAATTCCGACAATGAAACTCTGGATTATAAATTATTCTTCAGCAACATATCACAGAAAGTTATTGCGTTACTCGAAAATGTTTTGGGAATGCATGTAGCTTTCAAAGCCTACATGGAGGTATTTGGCCGCTATATCCATCAAACTCAAGACATTGTAGAAATAAAATCATTCAATACTCCGAATCAGATTATAGCCCGCCCAAGTAATTTGGAATATATGATGGATATCTTCAAAGATATCATGATAAGTTAAATTACTGAGTTTGAAGAGCGAGATTCTGGTCGAAATTTTTATAATGGTCTTGAATAATGAATTTGATCGTTTTGTAGGTTGGGCTTTGGAAAAAATATTATTCTTGGAAGTTAATGTCAAAAGATATAGCCCATTAAAAGAATGTTCCTATATAAAGCTGCCGAAGTTCATCGAGAATAAGAAAGCAGCCATCAATGTGGTCAATCAAGACTTATGTTGTTTCGCTTGGGCAGTCACATCTGCTTTATATCCTGCAGCTAGCAATGTTCAGAGAGTGTCATCATATCCACATTTTGCGACAGTGCTCAACCTTGCAGGTATAAGTTTTCCAATGAGAAATTTTATGAGGCAGATAAATTGAAATATGAGATTGTCGGTCCTCTTCATTATTCACGTAATGGGCTTGGTAATCATGTAAATTTATTGTTCTTGACCGACGAATAGGAAATAATCATTATTGTTGGATAACAGATTAATCCAGATTAGTTTCGAGTCAGATTTCATCACATGAACACAAGTATTACTTTTGCGATGGTTGTTTGTTGTACTTTGAAAATGAGACATCTTTATTGAGACATAGATCGCATGTGAGTAACTTCTCCTCCCACATAGATCGTTTAAACTTCAAAAAAATTTACTGGGGGAAACTTAATCGACTACTGACCGATTTCAACTGGACTATAATCGACTCGTGTACAGATTTAAACATTGCTAGCCAGATCTTCAGCAACTCGTTAACAAATATAATCAAAAAATGTGTACCGCTATCGAAACAAAAAAACTTTAAATATCCAGTTTGGGTTAGCAAAAACACAATTTATAAGATAAAATCGAAAAATCACTATTTGAGAATGTATCGTAAACATAAACTGAATTTCTACCTATACCGAATAAAAATTTTAAGAAAATCTATAAAATCTGAGATCGCAGAGGCTTATCGATCTTTTGTTGAAAAATCAGAAACGACTATAAAATCCAATCCTCAAAATTTCTGGAATTACATTAATCTGAAGAAACAAAAATCTCGCATACCAGGCAAAATGAATTATAAAGGGATAGAGATCGCTGATCCACAACAAATTATGGATTCCTTTGCTGACCATTTCAAAAGTATCTATATTAATGAGGACGCTAATTCAGCTTACGAAACTGTGGTTTCAAATGTCACGAATAATAACAGTTACCTGGATATACAAACAATAACACGAGAGCAAATTATCGACGCATGCAGAAAACTCAAGAATAAATGGACATCTGGACCTGACAATATTCCACCCAAAGTAATAAAAAAATGTATTCACACATTGTAATTTTCAATCTTATTATCAAAACTGGAACTTTTCCTAATATTTGGAAATTCTCACGTATATATACCATCTTCAAATCAAGAAAACCCACAGTGATCACAAACTATAGACCTATTGCATTGATTTCTGCTCTCTCAAAACTGTTCGAGATCATTGTGGCGGACCTGACGTATGCACACACTCGCCATCTTATTTCCCAGGCCCAACATGGTTTCATGAATGGTCGTAGCACGTCGACAAATCTGTGTATATTTACAGAATTTGTATCCGAAGCACTCGATTCTAGATCTCAGATAGATGAAATATACACAGATTTTAGTAAGTCGTTTGATCGCGTATCGCACAACCGGCTCCTAGACAAACTAACTTCGTTTGGTCTTTCCGAAAACATGATTAATATTTTAAAAACGTATTTAAAAGATCGCAAACTCTATGTTGACTATGAAGGAGTGAAATCCTATGAGTTTACTGCAACTTCCGGTGTGCCACAGGGCTCAAACTTGGGACCCCTACTTTTTTGCTGTTCGCAAATGATATCTGCATTAATATTAAATCCGATACCCTCGCATTTGCGGATGATATGAAATTATTCAGACGGATTGATAGCAAAACAGACTCTATCTCACTGCAAAACGACTTGAAAACGTTGGAAGACTGGTGAATAGCAAACAAACTATCACTTGATGTTAGTAAATGTAAAGTGATGACTTACTCACGAAAAAACACCGCTTTAATGTACAATTATACAATTAACGAGGAGTCACTGTCACGAGTCACACAACATAAGGATCTGGGTGTCACATACGACTGTAAACTAACCTTTACAAATCATACTGAAACAATAATTTCCAAAGCCATGAAATCTTTAGGTTTTATAATTCGTACCTGTCATGAATTTAAAACTTTGGACGCACTTTATCAATTGTACTATACTTTAGTGAGAAGTAAACTGGAATACTGTAGCCAAGTGTGGAATCCGTATCACCAACAAACAATATCGGCAATTGAGATAGTTCAACGGAAGTTCTTAAAGTACTTATTTTTCAAAAAACATAAACGCTACCCCGAAAGAAATTACTCTTACGATCTCCTGCAATCACTAAGAAAAAGAAGAGAAATCAGTGACTCACTATTTATGTACAAAATCATACACAACACAATAGATTCCTCGACATTACTCTCGTTAATTAACTTCAGTATACCCCGACAATCTTCTCGAAATCACAACACATTCCATTTCAATGTACCAAACACTCAACATCACTTTCATTCCCTAATAAACTCAATGTGTATAAATTATAATAAGCTAGGCTCAATTGACATATTTTTTCTTACTCAGACACAATTTAGACAAACCGTTTCCACTTTAGTTCCTGACTAACCTTATAACCTGTAAGTTAACGAAACTCGTAAATTGTTATCACTTCTTTTTTGCAATCGCATGTAATAATATTATTAAGTACTCCTGTAATTGGGCTTCGGCCTGCTGGATGTATATTAATTAAATAAATAAATAAATAAATAAATGATTGTAATCACGTCTACAGCGTTTTACCTACAACGAATTTTGAACTCGATAAGTTCGGTAAGACTGGGCCAGAAAATATTTTAAAATTTGAGAATTTTGAGAAGCAATTGCAGGTTCCATTCATAGTATATGCAGATTTCGAATCGATTCTGAAACCTATGGATTCATGTCAAATGAATCCAGATACTTCACTTACTCATAAGACATATAAACATGAACCCTATTCTTTTGCGTATTTGAACAAATGCTCTTTTGATGATTCATTAACAAAGTTCGTGACATATAGGGGAAAAAATGCTGCGAAATTATTTGTTTCTAGGATTGAAGATGATTTGACTTAAGTTTATAATGAATACTTGAAACGTATTGTACCGATGCATAAATTGCCTAGGACGGAACAGTTTGAGTTCGATAATGCATCTGCTTGTGGTATTTGTGGAGTTCCATTTATGGATGGTGATATCAAAGTTAGAAATCATTGCCATTTAACTGGAAAAAAAAATATTTGGTGCCGCACATTCGATTTGTAACATTAATTTCAAGATTCCATATTTTATTCCCATCGTTTCCCATAATTTGAGTGGATATGACTGCCATCTATTCATCAAAGAACTTTTCGCTAAAGGAGATGAAGTCGAAGTAATTCCTCAAACAAAAGAAAAATATGTATCATTCACAAGACATTTACATGTCGATAATTATATCGATAGAGATGGGCAATTGAAAAATATATTTTTGAAATTGAGGTTCATAGATAGCTTCAGGTTTATGGCTGATTCATTGCAGAATTTGGGTGAGAGTTTGAAAGATGATCAGTTCTCAGTAACTAGAAAATATTTTCCAGATGATGAAAAATTCAATTTGATGAGGAAAAAAGGCGTATTTCCATATAGTTGTATTAATAATTTGGCTAGATTAGATAACGAAGATTTGCCGTCGCAAATGGAATTTTATGAAAGTTTTAATGAAGAATATGGTAGAGCAAAGTTAGTGTGGAATTCATTCAACTGCGGCACCTTGGGCGATTATTCCGATATTTATCTGAAATCGCATGTACTTCTTCTGTGTGACGTTTTCGAGAATTTCCGCAATATTTCTTTGGATAAATATAAGTTGGATCCCGCTCATCATTACACTTCGCCTGGTCTTTTCTGGGATGCTATGTTGCGATGTACTAAAGTGAAGTTAGAATAATTGTTGACTGACAAAGACATGTTAAATTTTTTCATAAAAGGAATTCGTGGCGGTATTAGTCAATGTAGTGAACGAAAGCATATTGCAAATGATATTTCATCACCAAACTTCGACCGACAAGCACCATCCTCATTGACAACGACCCCAGAAGATTTCGAGAGATCTCCAAACGCGTATAAAGAAGAGTGCGCGCAATTACAAGCTCACTCCACGTTATTGTTCCGAACAGTCAAGATATAAGCTATCAGCCGAGGATAAAAATTTTCTTGAGTCGGTCGTTGGATTGAAATTGCGAAAAAAAGCTGAAAAATATGGTGGCACAAACCTCAAGTGATAAATTGGATGTTTTCGATGAACAAACTATAGATCATTCATTAATAAGCCTTCACGAACATACATACAAACCGTATGGCTCACCATATTATAAAAATGAGATCAGAATTGCCATCAATTTTCAAGACCTAATATTGGATATAGCAGAAACTTATATATACATCGAAGGTAAATTTACCCCTACAGACCCGAACAAAGTTTGCTATTCATCAAATAATGCACTAGCATTTCTCTTCGACGAAATTGGTGGTGAGCAAGTAGTTGTAATTCGAAATCCTGGAATACCTACTGCTATGAAAACAATGGTATCTTATGGACAAACGCACAACAAGTCATTGCAAACTGTGGGATGGGGTCCCAACCAAGAGAAACAAGATATTTTGGATATCGCTAGTCATATTTTCAGTGGAAAATTTCCCCTCAAATACTTGATGGGTTTTGCTGAGGATTACACCAAGGGAATTCTGAATGCTAAACAAGAGATCATACTCATCATTGCTCGATCATTCAAAAACTCATACATTGGCGATTTTGATGCTGACTTGAAAATAAATAAGATCGAATGGAAAATCAAGCACATCATGCCAGAAGATAGACAAAAGCTCAAATTACTTAGTCGAATCAATGAGAGTAATGCAAACGCTAAAGTCAATATGGCTTATAGAATATGGGATCTTTATGAACTACCTTCATTACGAGAAACTGCATCAGATATTTGTGCTATAAAGACAACGAATAGTCTTGAACGCCTCCGCTATATTATCATTGTATTTCAACACACAGATAATTTCAACGACATATCGATTCGACACAATTCAAACATGCCGATATCAATAATATTCGACTATATATCAACTCACAAGTGTATCCATATGGAAGGGGGAATCTCGATTTCGATAAGAAGCTATATTCGCCAGCATACTATGCTTATGAACAATTCCAACGGAACTATTATGATAAAGATATGAGTGAACCAATGATGGCATTTGGGGAATTCCGTGAAAATCCATTATTTATAATCGACTGCTGCCACCAACCTGATGCTATGAAGACTTCTACAGTAGATATCAGAGTTGAATTTGAAACTGGCAAGAGTAAGTTTCCAGGAAATACTAGAGTATACGCTTTGATTATTCACGATGCGTGTCTGACCTATAGCGCGCTAGATGGCACTGTTCAAATTAGATCTATATAGTGAATATCAAACAATAACTGTACGGAATTATTTTATAAAGAGTAATCAAACTAATCATTCATTATTGTTATTCACCTAGATCTATGTTCGAACATATATGTTTTTAATATTGAAATAAAACAGTTGAAATCAGTTGTATTTTTTTATTCACGATATTCATATTGTTCAACACAGTTTATTGATTATATTCTTCATCATCATTCAAGTGAAATGCTTCACAGATTTCCTTTGGTAAGTAGGGTACCAACTGGAATAGGAAATCGTGTAAGTCAATATCGACTAGTTGCTCGCAAAATTGTACCAAGTACAAATTTCCATATATGAATTCATAACATATACCGGAACCTTCTTCATACTTTTCATGAAGCTGTATGCATTTTCGAACCGCATCATTGTCGAAACAAATATTCATATCATAATTGGTGGAATGTAAAGCATCAAAACTCAGATCGTTAAACTCGCATCGCAATCGCTCGATTGCTGTTTTCAAGTCCTGCGCTTCTGGCCATTCTTGTTGCGAGTTGTTGTTGAGCCACCCGTTTAGGCAGCCATGATTTGAATTTAACATCCTCATCAGATAATAAAACTACAATGGATCTTCCATATCTCGTAGATAATGCAGTAATCTTTTCAATGCTATATGCTTTGTTCACAGTCAATGACGATAATCGCATTGTTTGAAATTCTTGTGGATATTGATTCATCATACTATTAATTTCATCCAGATCTAATTTGCCAATAGACATTTTGAGTATAATGAGGTTGGATAATGAATTGATAAATTATTTTACCATTTCCGATTATGAAGAATTTGTTTATGTTGGCTTCTGACATTGAAGTAAGATGTCGACGCTACGAAATGTGGAGAAATATAATTCCAAGCGAAAGTAGCACGAGCTTTATATATTAATTCAGAAGGAGAGGGGGTTAGAGATACCCTCGAGCTCTACCATGCGCAAACGCGCTGATAATCAATACCCCCTCTCTGAAGCGTATCTGAGAAACCTCAGTACCTTACCAGTTTGGCACACCGACTCGAGCAGAATAGATGTATATAAGTAAATCAGATGATATGATATCTCCAATTTCATTTCAAAAAATAACATACGCATGGATATTCTCACATATATAATTGCGTGAAGAAATGGTGAGAAACATTTCAACAACAATTACGTTCCATGAAAATCAAGTAATCAGTCTTTCTACAAGCCATCATTCACTAGGTGACTAGGTGATTACTGTTGAAATAATCCCTTGGTCGGTACTGGATCCCCCCAATTACTGCAAAATGAGTAATTACAATTATTGCGCAATTGAAAAGCAAGTACCCGTAATTGGAAGGATCCAATACCGGTCAATATACACTACTGATAGCATCCGAGCATCGGAAAACTAAAAATACTTGATTATCCCAAATATGAGTTATTTTCAAATCGACAGCCACACAGAGGAAACTTGCTAAACCAACACGCCAACATGAAATATACTGATATCCCGACTCGGATCGGAGTAATGAAAAGCTCAAGAAGCTCAAAAGGACAAGAGATATGCCGGACTGTCGACTCAACATCAAACCAAATGGAGTCTTCGCAGCATGACAAGTTGAACAGCGACGAATGGAGGATGCTATGGCCAATATTAAGATCCAAAAATTTCATTAAATGTAATGCCAAATGCATATCATTAGTAATGGGTTAGGGTGACTGTTTTGGGACAACTCTTCGCCATGATTGAAAAATTCATTATTTATTATTCGCCGATCCAAAAATTTCCCAAGTGACCAAGACATTTCGATAAAGACACCATTGTCATTCATAACTGATTTTGAAGTACCATAGTCATCCGGTGGCCTTCGTTGATATTCAAAATAAAGTTAACAATAAGGACGGAACGAGATGATGTGTCTGGAATACACTCTTCTCCCTTTCGATACACTATACCGGGTGTAACAGGATCATGGTACACCCCCCGTATCTCCGTTAGTTTCGAAGGTCATTCATTGAAATTTGGGACATGCTATGAACATAATTAGCGTCACTTTTTGACCTATAAATGATTTGTTTTTCACTTCCGGTTTCGCCGGAAGTGATACCAACTTTCGATTTTTGAATAGAACACTGTGTATATCATTGCATTTCTGAAATCTGCAAAATTTTCTGAATCCGATGATATCAAATAAGTGACATTTTAAGCGTCAAAGTTTTCAATAATTTTATTTTCTTATTTTCTTTTAGTTGTAATTTCCATTGTATTCATCGCACATTTCATTACCAGCTATGAATAAATTCCTTATTGGCAGTACTAATGAATGGTACCATGGTACCAATATGGTTCCATTTGAAAAAAATGAGTTTTACCGCAAAATCGACTACGATAAACATTATTATTTGCTCATAAAAAACGCAATTAAGTATTTTTGACGGGATTTAGATTTTTTTAGCATTAGACGGATCAATTGGAATAAATTGGAACCATCATGGCACACCTAAATGGAAAACTAAAAATTGGATTTTAAAAAATTTTGACGTTTGAAATGTCACTTATGTGGTATTATTGGATCCAGAAAATTAAGCAGATTTCAAAAATGTAATAATATACAGGGTGTTCCTTTTGAAAATCGAGAGTTGGTATCACTTCCGGCGAAACCGGAAGTGGAAAAAAATCTTTTGTAGGTCAAAAAGTGACACTTATTATGTTCATAGCATGTCCCAAATTTCAATGAATGACCTTCGAAACTAACGGAGATACGGGGGGTGTACCATGATCCTGTTACACCCGGTAGTGAGTATAGTGTAGGTAATCAAATTGCTGTAATTTTTCAGCTCACATATGCCTACTCCAAATTTTTTCTTGCCTGCTGAGATCAAAAACTGTCGAAAATTGTTGTAAGTGCCTCCATATAATGATACATTTTTGTTTGCATTCAGATTCGGTTGGTTGTTGATTTTGGAAACATGGTAGAGGCTGATACGTTTCAGATTCCATTCCATAATTTATTTTATTCGACTTTTATAATAGCAGATCAATAATATCTTTCAGACTGTGCATTGCGCATATTTATATTATATATATTCAGAGTTTTGAATATATAAATATGCAAAATGCTAGAAATATTTTCAATTACGATAACACGGGATCATTTATTATTCTCATTATTTTTGAGTTCAACTAGAATGTTATTGAGAAACCTTTCGACCAAGTGAATTCTAGAAGCGTTTTCGCCTAATCGTTTGACTGATGAATAATATGTGTATCGTAAGGAAAATACAGAAAACAGGGGTCTTTTGGCGATGAGGCTGCCCTAATAAGATCTTGTTAGAATCCATTTTGAGAGAGGCAAAAACCACCTTGTATCGATTAGGCAGCCAGAGATTCGATTTTGTATTCTGCATATATTTTTTCGAGTAGGTTTCTCCGTATAGTGTTGGAATTGAAAGAAATTGAATTTTTGTTGATGATTTCAATTTGTATACTAGTTTCATGCCTCCATTGAGAGATTTTTAGGACGTAAAAGACGTCTGTGCCCAGGGACGGATTATCCATAAGGCGGATTAGGCAACTGCCTAGGGACCCCGCACCGACTAGGGGCCCAAGAGGACATAGTCAATGTTGAACGCTCCAAGAAAAAACTTCTCATCCAGTTTCCCGATTATTAACATTCGGTAATATCACCATAGAAAAAATGATGGATGCGGGGACAGATCGTTTAAATTGTTTTTTGATAATATGGTACAATCAACTTTTCCGAATGTAATGATAACATTGCAAATATATAGAAGTCTGATGGTATCAAATGCCATAGGTGAATGAAATTTTTCAAAATAAAATTAATAAACAATGTCGTTAAACAATATCACAGAACCGTTTAAATTCATTGTCTATAATGGTGATTGAAAATGATGTGTTGAAAAAGGTCAACTTCCAATATGATTATAACGATTTTGTATCGGAAAAGTTACAAGAATTGTTATTTAAACTCATACTGTACCTTATTTCACAAAAGTATTTTCTTCGGTTGTGAAAATATTTTTGTGATCAAAATCATTTCATTCGATGACAACAAAAACCAGGAGTCGATCTGATCGACTCGACTTTTGTGATAGAAAAAAATATTTTGAAAAGTAAGAAAACGGTAAAGGAAATAAGGGGCCCCGAGAATTGCATTGCCTACACAGAAAAAACGGATCTCTTAAATCAAAATAATAGTGAAAATTAATAATTAAATGAAATTATGTTCCATAAATGCCCTCATCATGCATCCTTATGTAGTACTTGATGACATGATGTACAGTTTATTTTTTGTATTTTTATTTTCCATTTTACTGTCTTCAATTTGTGTATTTGTGTAGTTAGGTATGTTCAAATATAGAGAATAGATAGATATATTGTGCCAAATTGAAAGGAGAATTTTCCCCATAGTCAGGTTTTGTAAAAAACCTTTTTGGGTCTCTCGAATATTTGCTCGGATTCGTAGTTTTTTCCTAATGTGAATGTTATTGTATTTTATTGTATTTTATTGGCAAATAAATTTATTATTATTATTATTATTAAATATATATATATTCTTGAATTGTATGATCTCCCGATAAGAATAATAATCTCAGATTGACCAGAAAGTTTCTTTTTCCAACTAATCACGTTGTTTGCCTGTTTACATGAATTTTCTTGAAATAAATTTGGTTGAACTGAATCATCCGCAATCTTCACCTTAGAAAACATAGTGAGTAATGTCAGTCAAGATTATTTCTCTCAGCTCAAGAATATCGTTTCTTATAAAAATGTGTTTTGATGACGGAAGCATGTACCACGTGACCAGCTCGTTCAATAGGCATCATTGAGAATTAGTGCCCGAGGCGAACATGCACAGTCCGCGCACTGTCCGCAGAACCAGCTAGACAACGCCAACAATAACGCCGTTGGCCGCCATTAAGACTATCAAGAGATACATTGTGACAGGCTACTGTGAAGTTTTCTTTGATGGTACTTGTGTTCCTATAGTGCAAAGTGCAGGCTCGCGAATTATTTATAACTCGAGTACTCAACATGGACGTGAAAGGTTTCCTGGAAGCAAACAATATAGAACATAATATGTGGACATGGCGTCGTATCACTGGCACTGTTGGGTGTTAAGAATGCTTTGTTTTGTGTTGTCAGGTCATGTTAATGTGCTTGAAGTGATAATTAATTGCTGTATCAATACTGCATCCCCAGTTTGCGAAAAAACCACAGTATTTTCATTTTCAATTATCGGCATGCAGATTTGCAATCCTTCAAAAGTCAATAAGAATGGATCGAAAGTAATTCCTCTTGAATCATTGTTCATTGATCATTGTTCAGATGTGCTGAGAAATCAGATTCATCCAAGAAAATGTTTTCACAACAACATTGAAATATTCTTGCCTCAAACAAACATTTTTCAATAAGAAAGTGTACATTTGACACAAAACTTTTTAATCCTAAGTAGTCAAGAGGATTTTGACGAAAAATCAAACTGATATTTGGTTGGACATATTCAAGATTACCAATCTTTTGAGTTACAACTCGATTTAAGAGATCCTTTTTTTCTGTGTAGGGGCCCCGATAGGATTAATCCGGCCCTGTGTGGGCCAATCAATTATTCTTTACAAACCCACACACCATCAGAGATATTGATATTTTCAATACCATATCCCCAGAATATAACGATATATTGGGAATTTCAATATTATTTTCAGGGTTCTGTTTTTTTTTTATTTCATTCGTTTCGAATATCCATTATTGCTGACGTGTAGACTTCAAGGCTTCTCCATTGTAGGGATTAAATTGAATATCACTAATGTTATTAGGTGATTTGGAATGAAATTATTACTCACGCAAAAAAGTGTCTGGTTAGTATATAGGCACAACCGAATGTATGTTGTCACCATAACATTATCATTCCTACCATAATCATAAGTATTGTCATGTTAACAATATTATGGTTGTATAACAAAAATGAATTGTAATGGCAACAAGATCATATGGTTGTGCCCAAGGTGGATATAGGATGGTGAAACAGCTTCCTATTAACAAGCACTAGAATAAACTGTAGACCTTTGCCTACTTGATTTCATACCGTAGTAATATTTCCTGAAATTAACAGAGATGGCGACATACCTTGTGTCGGTAAAACAGAAACTGTGCTTCTGTCATCTTTTTATCAGTTTCATCTGTTCTAGATAAAAAATGACTGAGAAGAGTCAAAATATCAATATTCATTCCAGATTTATAGAAAATATATTATTTAATGCAGTTTCAAGTCACGTCTGTCAGATGCAAACCACAGAAATACGTAAGCAACAGAAATCTTCTTCGATTATCGATCTTACCGCCATCTTCATTCAAGTAGCTGAAATATTACTACCTTCTCAAACGGTCTACAAGTTTTTCGCAGAAACAATTGAAGAGCTGTTTCACCATCCTATATCCACCTTGGTTGTGCCTATACTAACTGAAACTTTTGTTACGATTACAATAATGTTTTTCCGTGCTCAGTTCTTCTTGAGTTAAGTTGTTACCAGTTACAAAGCGGTATGTTATATTCATTTTGTCCGTTTTCATTGTCAAGTTGCATGTCGTTGCTACTTTGAATTTGAGGTCCTGTTTTTTTAGTTGTATTTTACATCAGGATACCAGTGTCTCCTGCTGCGCGTTCTATAAGTCTGTCAGTACTTGGATTACGTTTCAGTAGGGTCTCCTGCAAACACAAATCGTTTAACGGAATCGTCGATAAGAGCTCCTGTAGTCCTTGTTTTCGGAACCGTGCACCGTACAGGTTTCAAGAACCGATTCTAAAAGATTAGATGGTGTCTTTGCATTTGAACTTTTCCGTCATGTCTTGAACAGGCAGTGCCAGTTGCATTAACACTTGAAACGTTTGAAAAGTGTTTTTAACCGCTAACTTAGTTGCAAAGCAACCCTCGAAGTCTCATAGAGACTTGTATGAGTAAGGAAGACGGGGACCTTAGCTTAGCTTTTTAAGTGTCATCCGAAGCACTACTAGGCTGGTTATCGTTGAAAGTCCGAAGGATTGAAATCTAGGTACCAAGTATGTTCGGTTGGTCATCTATCTCCTCCCGCTAAACGATACTATAGAAGTAAATAAATATTTCCAATAGCCGTCGCGGGATTCGAACCCTGGCCCTCCAGACTATAAGCCAGCGATTCAACGCACTCGACCACCAGCCCAATTCAACAAGGTAATTGCATATATATATATATATATATATATATATATATATATATATCTAATAATAACTATATAGGTATAACAAGGATCCCAGAACTGAAGCCGAAAATGAAATAAATGACAGTCTGCGGGTCAACCGGAGCATCAACCGTATGATAATTATTAAAAATCAATAAAATGTGTCACATATAACTTCCAATTGAATGTTTTTATTTTATCATGACATAGTTAATTATATTTCTCATATATTCATTCATTGATGGATTGTTGGACGATGTTGGATAATAGTTGATGATATATACAGAGAAGAAGCGATATTTGCGATTTGCATAGATAATTGTGACGATGATGTCATCGGAATTGGATTATTGGGCCAATTTTTGATCACACTATTATCACTCACCAATCACTTCTGTAAACACTCGGTTACTACATTAATAATTATATTGACAATATCTTGTCTTTTGGGTTAACAGAAAATATGAAATTCTAAAAATATCAGTGGATTTCAACTCGTCAAAACTCGCGCATGCGCATAATTCATCATCAGCAAACTGAGCAGTCTTTTGTTTTTCCAAAACAGGCTTCATTTTCGCGTGAACCAAAGAATGGGTTTTATCCATGTAGTTATTGTTACATATATGGGTAATTGAGTATTCAATGTGAAAGTATTTATGGTAATACAATAAGCCTCAGCCAATGAGAGAAAGAGAGAGAGAATAATCTTTATTGTCTGAAATGTTCTACGTTTTATCGACAAAAATATATGTCATGTGTATAAAAAACAAACAATTGTAAAATAAATAGTATACAAAATATTTACATAAAGGTTACAATGAGGTACAAACATGTTTCCACAAGTACAGTTCATCAAAATCTTGATATAAATCTCAATATTTATATGGAGACTAGAAATTATATGCAAAATACTCTTCCAAACTATAAAAGCACTTTCCCATTACAAGATTCCTCATCGATTTCCTAAATAGCTTCTGATCATTGATTGCTGTTATTTGTTTGGGTAAATGATTATATATCTGTCTACTTCTATAGATTTGAGAATGCTTGGTCAAAGTTGATGTGGGGAGTGGAAGGACAAGTATCATCTCCCTACGTGTTTGCCTTTCTGTTCGATTCAAGAACTATTCTTTATGTTTGTGAAGCAAGCATACAGTCTCTATAATGAAAAGTTCGAAAATTGTCAGTATTTTATTATTGCAGAAGATTGGCCTACACGAGTCACGCATCCTCAATTTGAATATTATTCTCGAAGCTCTTTTCTGAATAACGAATATACTTTGCAATAAAACCTGGCTGCTAGAGCCCCAGAATGGAATTCCATACCTAAGATGACTCTCCATAAGTGAATAGTATGCGGTCAAAAAAGCTGAAAGTCCGAGTTCACGAGATATGACATTTACGGCAAAGCAACCAGAAGACAATTTCTTGAGGTGAATGTTCCTGATATATCCAATTTAGCCAGATCGTTAACATACAGCAAGAATAGAATTGGACCCAAAACTGACCCTTAAGGAACTCCATGGACAATTTTTCCACTATCGGAAGTATTGTTGTTCAAAGATATTTTTTGGCTTCTACCAGTAAGATAAGATCTGAACCATTCTAAGGTTGTTCCCCGAAATCCATAATGAAAAAGTTTCCGCAGGAGGATTCCATGACACACACAATCAAATGCTTTAGAAAGATCCAGAAATACTGCCGCTGCCACTTCCTTCTCGTTAAGAGTTGTGTAGATGTTTTCGAGTAAATGGAAAATACCATCAAAATAGCAATGAGTTGTTAACTAAACGGATAATATTCAACTGACATTAGTCTTGTCAATAATGTTTGTAAAATATCGCTGGTCTTGTTGCTTGTGACTTTGTGAATGCTTTGCATTCCCTCTGGAACTGTCGTTGTGGTTCTCTACGCAGTTTGCGCATTTGATGTCCTCCTTGAACTTTGGTGTGCAGTCTAGGAACTGATCATTATTTGAAGATTATTGTTGGCAATGGTTTTATATATAGTGAATATCAGGTGAAAGGATGGTGGGCTAGTTAGAGCAGTAAAACATCAATCATAAAAAATCACAATATAATCAGAGTCATTGCAGCTCGCATTGCAGTCATCTTCTTTCTACAATAATTCGATTCATAATCACTAACCAGTTGAAATATTCTTATATTTATTATATACATTATTTCCTTGAGCAATCACTGAATGGTAATAAAATTGAATAGAAATATGCACCTTTAACTAAAATAAATAACACATCGTTTAGTTTTCATTTCCTGGCACGATCTGCAAAATAAAGAAAGAAAATGTAGAAAGAATATATTCAGATTTTTGAGCTTTGAGGTGATACAAGAGTACTCATAATAATTATAATTGAAAATATCAGTGCAAGGTGTAAGTGTATTAGAATGGTAAAATATACGCAGAGTACCCTGCAAGAATATACTACAACATTCATCAATCATGTATAAGTTATGATTAGAGTTTCTAATGCACTTCCAACAAACAGCTGAGTACCTTCAAGTAATAATAATAAAATACAAATGTTAGAAAGTAAAGATAGTGAAAGCACACAAGATCAAACTTGAAGATGAAATGAAAACATACTAGCGATCAAATTCACCTTTGATGCCATAAGCAATTAGACTCACTTAGTATCGATATCCATTTCCTCCATTTCCATTTCCGCTCCCTCCACCATATCCACCTTCACTTTCAGACCCGGTTGCCTCTGTTGCTGCAATATCATCCAGAATCTTCTGGATCTCTGGAGGAATTGGGGGTGAGGTTGGAAGATGATCTCCTGTAGCTACGAAACCATTTTCATCCGCGGTGTACTCGAGTTTGATTTCAGTGCCATCTGGAGCGGTGTACGAGAATGAACCAACGGCCGATTGAATACCCTCTTCACCTCCTTCTTTCAATTCGCCTTCTTCCTGGGCTTGAATACCATTACCGGTCTCATAACTGATACAAAAAATGTTGTTGAGAATGTTGTAGCTATTCGATTAGTCCGCGTCTTTGTAAAATTACACCCCCATCGTATAACTAACTTTCTAGAGTGTACAGAAGACTATGTGCAGAAGACTATAGGTACATCATCTTAAAAAGATCAAAGCTGAGTAAAGTATGTCAGATTCTCTCACAAAATCTAATGATTATACCTGGTTCAAATATTTATTAATTTGAATGATATAAATCAGATATATATAAACTATCACAATTATCCTGAATAGCATAAGAAACTGAATTGAAGATTCGATATCTTCAATTCAGTCAAATTAATGCTCATTCTCTCAGATAACGATAGTAAAGCATCATGAACCACGACTGATTATAATATGGTCAAAAATAAAAAAAAAAGATTAAAACAATAATTTCTTGACACATTCGAGACGCAAAAATCTTTCAGTTCTTTCCAAAATAGAATATAAAGTGAAGGAGATTTCTCATTTTATTTCCCAGAGTATTTAAAAAGACAGCGAAATTATTCAATAACAGGATTCGACAATAACGTTATGTCGCATGTCATGATGAAATATTTAACATTATGTTATGTAATTAGGTAGGTTAAGGATAATATTATTTGGAAATCACTTATTCATCATTATTCAGTATAACAAATTTCGTTCCAGTTAAATTGTACAGAAGCGACTTGTGATATATAGCAATAACATATAGCAGTAACTCCACGAATAAAATCCTCTCACCAAACCAACATGGCTTCACCCATTACGTCCATGGCTTCACCCAAAATAAAAGCACTGAAACTGCACTTTATGAATTCAATGAACACATAATAAATGCTCTTGACTGCAAGTTTCAGGTCTGTGGGCTGTTCATTGACTTCTCCAGATCTTTTGATTGCGTGAATCATAAGCTACTACTGTTAAAAATGGAGCGATATGGGGTGAGAGGGATTGCTTCGAAGCTGATGAGGTCATACTTAAGCGACAGAACCCAGAAGGTTGTTATCGAGAGTACCCGGAGTCAATCAACGACTATCGAACAAGGTGTACCTCAAGGTTCCATACTTGGGCCATTACTTTTTATAATATATGCAAATGACCTGATAAACTATTTTTATGATCTCTCATCAGTTCAAGTGATGGCTTATGCAGATGACACTTATTTCCTAATCAAGGATAGAAATACGTCAGCCCTCACAGAAAGTACAGAAACTATTTACGAAAGGATAATTACATGGGCCAACAAAAACCACTTAGAATTAAATGTAACAAAAACAACTCTAATGAAATTCTCCCTGGGTAATTCTGCTGAAACCCTTAAAATATTTGAAAATAATGAACTACATGTTGAATCATGTACAACAAGTAAAATGCTGGGTCTCATTTTGGACTACAAACTGACATGGACACCGCATATCGACACACTATGTGAGAAGCTTCGTAGGAATTGTTATGCGCTAAGATGGAGAACCACTGTGGTAAGGAAGTTTTGTTGAATCTTTATCATGCAACCATCAATTGTCACTTGCGTTATGGGATTCTGAACTGGGCTAATAGGGTGTTCATACTTCAAAAATATGCAATTCGAATAATTGCTAGTTTGGGATGGCAACAATCATGTTGAAGTGCTTTTAAAGAGCTTAAGATACTCACGGTGGCTGGTCTATATATCTATGAAATATGTGTCTACGTTCATAAAAACAGAACTATGTTTTCCTCCCAACGACAAGTTCATGAATATCCAACTCGTTCGAAAAATTTACTAATACCCAATGCACATCGAACCTCTCTCTATAAAAAAAGTAATATTTATTTAGGACCAAAACTGTATAATAAGTTAGATGAATCAATTAAACTCTCACCAAACATAAATATCTTCAAATCCGCTCTGAAAAGGAGTTTTATCGATAAAAATTGCTACACCATCGACGAATTTTTAAACTGATTTTTTATTTTTTTTTATTTTTTTTATTTAAAGAAAGTTGCATCAACCGCAAGGGTTATTAGCAACGGCACAATAAAATTTAATTAGTAGGTATATGATATTAAACATTAATTTATATATGTTGATACATGTGATATGTCATTGAAGAAAGCTATCAATCGTTCAGTGTCATATTTTTCACCATCAGATAGGTATATGTTTTTCATTGTATGTGGGATGTGTGAGTCTGTCGATATACTATAGCACGTATTATGTCAGAATATGACTGAACACACTTAACATATTGGTTTGTCACTACCGCGCAAACGTGTCAGGATATCTTGGTGACTTCTGTTTTTTGATGTCTAAAAGGTATCTTGGGATGTGTCGCTGATGCCCTCTATGTCACTGATTAGCTCATATTGTAATTGTTTCTTTATTTTATTCTGAATCTTGGTGCATCTTGATTTGATTCTTCGTTCAATTAGAAGGGGGTAAATTTTATGTAACAGATTTAGGAGGCCGGCGATATCTGATGTGTATTGTTTTGCAACGCTCAGCGGGTCAGAAAAACCAAGGATGTTTTCAAAAAAATCCTTAATTTCTTCGTAGGTCAATACATGTTGCTGGGATTTGTCTTCAAACATCGGTTTGATGGGACCTAGTAGATCTTCTATCGGTTTAAACTGATTTTTGATTATAGATTTTATTGTTGTTCTAATGAATTTTAATATGTGATTTTATTGGTATGTCTAGTGTTATCTTTAATTTATTTACTCTTTTTTGTCGTTGACACTCTAGAATGTATGTTTGTATTCATACTCATACTTTCTGATAATTGTAGTATTATAATCTCTCTTGACCTTTTCCTAGTCATTGTACACTTGTAACTGCTTTGCTCCTACGATGTACTCTTCAACTAGAGAAATAAATATATTATTATTATTATTATTATTATTATTATTATTACTATATCCTTATCAAGTGAGTATCTGAACTTAATTTCAACTAACATTAACGTCCACAATGATATATATATATGTTTTTTTTTTCAGTAGGTTCGCAAATTCATATAGAAAAAGTATTAGTTAATAATAATTGATATTAGTAATCAACTGTTCATAAGCAGCTCACCTCCATTTATAGCTGCCATCTCCATTATTAACATTTTCATATGAGATTATCGGGATTTCAGACTCTCCTCCATCAGCACCACCTCCATTGTTTCCTATAAAATGATACATTTCTGATGTTATATTTATTTCAATGCATCATCTACAGATACTCAATGGATATTTTTCACAAATTCCAAATAATAGTTATGTTGATATTGATCATTGATTGCCCACAACTATGCAAGTATTGTATGGGATCCCCCTGTGAAGTATCTCTGCCATAGCCTTGAAACTGTACAAAATAGATTTATGAAATATTCATACTTAAAGAAACATGGTTCCAGTCATGATCACAATAATTCGTAAAGAATTCAGCATAGTCAAGCTAGATGCTAGAAGACAAGTTAGTGGCTTGATGTTTCTCTTTAAATTGATAAACAATTTTATTCATAGTAGTTACCTCTAGTTCAACAAATCAACTTTTATATTTATCCGAGAGGAATGCGTCCTATACAATAAACATTTTACACAAAAGGCCACACTCCAATAGAAAGAATTTGTCCTCTCTTCAATAACATGGAGTCTCTAACAAACTATGGTATATTTGATATAAATTTAAGAAGATTCAGGTCCGAAATCACGAAAACTATCAACGAGTATGTCAACGAGTAGCATATTATAGGGTGGTCTGATTTCGATCTCTCTTCCTTTCTTCTTCAATTTTTTTCTCTTCCTCTGTCATTCAAGAGTATATGACAAGAATTTTCCCTACAGTTCTGGTATACAATGTCCATATGATTTTGCCATATTAAGTGTAGCAGAGATCTGAATACTCGGACATACACCTTGTGTATGTCGACATCTAATCGAATAGTAGCCTATGAGATGGTGGGTGACAGGCACACACGGACCGGCGCGGACAGGTTTTTACGTGGCAAGAGAACAAGAACGGGAGGCGAGAGTTTTTGAGTTTAGATAGAGATAAGGAATTAATAAGTTGACGTTGTTAAGGTTTTGGAAAATATATTCTGAAGGTATTTTCGTTATCGGCTGTGTATTATTAAACCCAAGCTCTTAGATAGTCGATATAGATGTGGGTATAAGTCTTTGTGGGTGATCAAATTTCGATACATAGGAGAACTCGGTTACTATTATAGGAGATTGAGGTCGCATCCACGATCTCTTTTTTCGAGTCAAATTCACTGGCGAAAACAATAAATTGCTAAAGTCTTCTTCCTTGAGCTACAAACAACAGTTCGATTTTTCGATTTTCAGACACCATGTGAATATCTTGGTTGTTTGTGAAGTTACGTGATAATAAGTTTTGCATTCTTGAGGCGATTTTTTCTGTATAACTCAGTGTTTGGTTGGAACAGATTTTTTCTTTTTTCTGTCCGCCAGTTTCGATGAATTTGCCTATTTTCAATGTAATACATGAAAGGGGACAGGAGAAGCTCAAAATTCCATCGGATCCGTGATCAACACTTGAAAAATCTGAGTATTTTCTGCATTCATAGAAACTCCTCTGTATCTTTTTTTTTAAGAGAAAAATAGTCTATCCAATTAAAAATATCAAACATAGTTTGAAATGAATGTCTTGTAGACTACGAGCAGAAAACAACTACTTTCCTGGTAAATACCACGCAGAACATTGAATTATATCTGTTCGTAGTCCATGCAACGATTCACACTGTGAATGCAGATCGCAAATGTTTCTTTCTTCCTAAGACGTGACAAATTCACATCGAGACAGGCACGCCTAACAACCTACAGACCGGTTTCGGGCTTATTGGCCCTCATCAGTGCAGGGTGGACCGTAAGATCTCCACTCGAAGCGTTGCCTGTCCCAATGCATTTTCTTCGCGTCTATTTGACCGCACCGAGCCGCGTTCCAACAGACAATTGAAAGTGGCGACATCATGCGGCAGAAGAAAGAAACACTCCAGAAACGAACCTCCCAAGTTTCACAGAACTTGGAAGTGGCTAAGAGCTCGACTAAGCTTAATAAATGAAAAAATGGATTAGCCATGAATTGGACAAAAAAAATTTTAAGAGAAAAATAGTCTATCCAATCCAGGAAAGTAGTTGTTTTCTGCTCTTAGTCTACCAGACATTCATTTCAAACTATGTTTGATATTTTTAATTGGATAGACTATTTTTCTCTTAAAATTTTTTTGTCCAATTTATGGCTAATCCATTTTTTCATTTTTTCCCCTGTATCTTCCGTAGTTTTCAAGGTAGTATGATAAAACTTTCAGAACTGATGGGATGCTTATGCATATTTCCAGCATTTATATTCCTATAAATCCAAAGATTGATTTATATGATAACCGCGTTTTAGTAGGATTGAAAAATACTGCTATTAATTCTCGCATGTGACATTATATGAGTTCTGCAACCGACTCGAGAGCTTTGAGAATGAACAATTTATATTGGATTCACTATATTCAATCACGAACTCGGACACGAATACATTAAATATTCAAATAATTCATGATGTTGAAACTATCAAAAACAATTAGGTACTTTCCCTGCCAATGCCACGCAGAACATGGAATCATATCTACTCGCATGCAAATGTTTCCTGTCGCGTGTTAGGAGGAAGTAGATATATAATTCAATGTTCTGCGTGGTATCAGCCAGTTAGTTGGTTGTTCTCTACTCCTTGTTTATATTTTCTGAACGTTTCAGTTGTGTAGGTACTGGTACATTTTTAAAAGAATAGTTTTTCCAAATTGTTTTCACTTTCACTTTTTACAATCGGCTTTTTTATTAATTCTTCTGGTTGCAGGAAAGATAGCATGCTTCATTCGGAAAAGAGTATATGTTCTTTGCTTGTCAAACGAAGTATACATTTTGATCTTAATAAAAAATTACAGGCTACCCAACTTCTATTCACCAGGACATTCACGGTTTGCAATCCACCATATGTTCATATATCTATTGTGAATCGTTGATGGGCTACAGATAAGCAATTAATAGTTTGCCTATGAATCACGGATGAGTGACAAAGGAGTTCTCATGTCACCTGTGACACACTTCTTCAAGTAGCAATAACCGAATTTTTATTGAATCTCCTTGTTCAACCTAGGATTCCTTTTTTCCCTGGGTTAGGTAAGTGAGAGAATTTTGTTTTCTGATGACTATACTTGGAGGCATAATCAATCAAAAAATGTCCATAATGAAACAAAATGTCCCATAAATGAACGATTAATTCTCCCAATGAAAGAGTAAGTACGTTACTACAAAGAGATTGAATAGTTGTGCATCGATCTTCGAGTCGATATCAATTATAATAATTACGAACATTTGTTTTTTCTACTCCTATAACATAAGCAACAATTCCTCGGGGATGGAAGAACTATCTGACGCAATACTTCTAACTTTGTATATTTTTTCAATAGCTCAAATAGTTCAGGTCAGGTAGTTCAGAAGTAAAATTTAGCTAGCAAGAAGTGTTAGGTATCCATTTTCGGAAAGATATAATCTCATGCTGCCAACTAGTCAGCTGGAATACATACCTTTTAAAGCAAAAATATACCTAGATATATATGTTCATTATCTATTTTTATTATTCTTGTTGTGATATCTGACGTTGTTTTTTATCCATTTATCTATATATTTTATATTCGTAACTCATAATTTGAACTAGAGCACAACATATATCACTCTCCAATAAACAGGGCGTTCCATTGATTATTTTATTCACTCTAAAATACACGTTTTGGATTGGTAGAAATGATTGTGTTGATAAGCAATAACACCATGTTTTCGATTTTGTATTTCGGCTCCTGATTGGCTATTGGATACCTACATGCTGTGTTTTCATTTCTGTATTTCGCTTTCTGTTTCGTAGGCATTGGGGTAGTTTAATTTAACAACGACTTACCAGTTGCAATCTGTCACAGTATTTTCCGATTCCCTGGTAAATAAATGAATGCCACTACACCAAATTTTCGTCTGAACCATGATAAACACACACTATTGATAAGCATCCACTTCATTTTCCACAAATTATGCATAATTTCAGCAAGAATTAATCTAATGTAACCTAACCACACAAATTGTGAAAACAATCAAAATGAATTTAGCTCAGTATTACCTAGTGCATAGGTAATCTTGCCTACATCATACAATAGCATAAATGTATTGTTGGTTGCATAACGATGTGTCAAACTACAATGCATAATCAATATAACTAATTCCATAAACTGTACGTTTTATATTAATTTAAACAATAAATAGGAAATCATCAGAATTGCTTTGATTTTATTCATGAAATAATCTGAACAAATACAACTTGTGTTATTGATGATTATCGAAAATTCCTCCTCTTTTTCGAAACAAATCATGTTGCTTTGGAAAACCACACTCGCGCTGTGCGCCCGTGCAGTTTCCAAGCAACATGATTTGTTTCTCAAAATCGAAGGAATTTTTATTTCGATAATCATCAATTCACTTGTTGTATTACATGCGAAAATGTCATACCTAACATTTTCGACCAAACAAAGGCCTATATTTTGAATCGTTACCATAGTAACTAGAACGATTTCCGGAAATTCTTGTCTCTTCCTTTGGAAAAGGAGCATGGTATTAAGCCCAGTTTACTCCTAGAGATTGGCTGCGAATGTTCCTACTATTCAAACTGACCAATAACAACAGCGCATTTTTCACCGCAATAGTATCGCCAAAGCGAAAATCACCTAGGAATAAACTGGGCTTTACACTAGAAAGTTTTTGACGTTTCAAGATTGAATGACATTCACATTTACCTAACTTCAAATACTAATAGCGTTTTCCATTGGTGAAACTGGTGCGCACTCAGTGTAAATATATTTCAGTTCAGAGTTGTCTATTTACATGATTATTCAATTCATCCAGGCGGTATCGGTAAATGATGATCAACTGAATTGTTGATTCACAATTTACGATGATATTCAAAATAGCCGATATGGATATGGTGACCAGTGGACCGGTAGCGACTGACTATGAAAATTTTCAAGTGTTGATGAGATTCAAATTCGTGACCTACGATTATTGAGATTGCACATCTTGATAAACTGAACTCACAGTGAATTTAACAGAAATAAGACTTAAATCTCGTCAAAGTTGTAATTTATCTTACTGTTTATATATATAGCCGTACGGTCAACTAACCGCTTGTATGCTTGCCTGGCGGCTAGACCAATGAGAAACTAGGACGAACCTTTACTATCTCTCCAAGGCACATACTTTAATAAGTTGAAATGATTGCAATCAATTATGATATACTCTGTATAAATTCTCTTGTTGTGTTTACTTACCAGATGGAGGTAGATAAGTGTTATCCAGCTGAGCTGCATAACACATACTCAGCAGGGCTACAAACGTTGCCACCTGAAGAAAGGAGAACTGTAATATTTGAATTGCAATAGATTCAAAGAACAAAGCAATACGAGAAATGTTCTCTGAAACCACAACCAAGAAAGTTCAGAGCAATCGTCAATTTCCGATAACGTTTCGGAGGAATGAAAATGTCTGAAAATTATGATATTCGACCTATAATATATCGAATTATCAAAAGAAATTATCTAAACTACGCAACACTAATTACGTCGCAACCTGAAATTTTGCCCCTGTTAAAATTTCAATAACTTTTTTCTGTTCCGAACAATTTGAATTTTGTATACACTGTTCGCTAGCTCAGTCCTTCAGCAATAATCTCGTACTCCTTCGATGCATGAGATTGTTTCCATAAAATTGCTACAGAATGTTTTCTGAAACTGTGCAAAATTTCGGAATTTTCAAAAGGATCCCGAATGAAGAAAAACAGCAAACAAACAGCAGAGGCAGGAAGATGATCTCATTACCTTGAGTCATCTCCAGAATTGTCTTCTAACCTCTTTTAATTATTAAAGAGTGATCTCAAAATGTTAACATTTTGGTTTTGCTGTCATAACTATTTTCCTCTCCAACCGATTTTCAAAATCTCAGTCTCATTTTGAAGTTGAAACGTTAGATGAGGAGACATGAAGATCAGAATTGACTCAAGATGAACATTCAAAAATGAGGGTTTCCTCAAAGGTGACCCAAATCTGAAACACCCTCTATAAATCCCGGGTGGGAGGAAAATTAAATGACAATCAACTTGTTTTCGAAAAGATCTTTCATTCTGAATACGTCCAGATCATTCTTCCTTCAAGTACTTAAAAATTGTGCGTGAGAAAACCAAATTGAAACGACATATTTTCGAAAAAAAATCAGCCCAACAAAAATACATTGCCCGTCATAAAAGTAACAAGAATCTTAATGATTGACTGACAAAACAGATTGAAAATTTCGTTTTTGTGAAAATAAAGATCGTGACAAAAAAAATTATCAGAATCCAAAAAAAATTCAGAATACAACAACATTTCAGGGGGAACCTTTTCACCCCTTATACAAAGTATTCCATCATGTTTTTGATTTTTTTGAACAATTTAATTCTTTTGACCCAAAAAAATGTATACGTACGCCTATAAAAATATTTTTTTCACGTCTCTACTCAACTTTTTCCTCTGATAACAGCTGTGAATACCGCTTATCTCGATTCTGAAGAACTCTTTTTCGCCCTGTACTTGGAGTTTGGGCGATTCTTAGTAGTTTTGTACGAAACTCACGAAAATGATGTGTGAAAAATTCCTAAAATTCTCCTTTCCCTTCATTCGTTCCAAAAGTACCCCGAGGAGGAAAGGGTAAAAATGAAACATTTTTTTTTAATCTCTGACCACGGTGTGAGAGGGGTCAGGTTAAATCTGTTTCCCGATATATCTAACCGTTTGGCCAGCAAAAATTCACCCCTCAAAAAATATTTCGGAGGAAAGGGGGCCAGAATTTTTTTTACGGTCTCTTTGGTGGAGATATTTTCGTTTCGATCAAAAAACGTTTCGGATTTTTATTTACAATCGGAATTTTGAGGGGGTTTTACGTTTGGGTCACCTTTGCAGAAACCCTTGATCTTTATTGTTCATCTTGATTCAATTCTGATCTTTATGTCTCCTCATCTAACGTTTCGACTTGAAAATTCTGAAAATCGGTTGAAGATAAAAAAAGCTGAGGGACTGAGCTGTTGAACATTGCAAACAGAATTCAAATTGTTCAAAGCAGAAAAAACTTATTCAAATTTCAATAGGGACAAAATTTCGGGGTGTGATGTGATCAGTGTTGCTTAGTATATATTGAATTCATATGGAGCGAATTATTTCGGAATTTATTGGATTATATTTCATAAAATATATTATGAGATGATTCTCTCAATGAAGATGAGATACTGACATCAATTCAATTACTCTTTAACCAAATATCATCTATGATGATAAAATGATAGAAACCACACATGAAGACTCATAATATTACGATTAGATGTTCTTTAATTCGAATGATTTCAATATACAAATTTTCTGTTTTCATTATACACATGTGAACTAGAAGTTTCCAGACGTTTGTCATCATAGAAGGAGTGTTTGAAATGTCTTGTGAAATCTCTAGAGCTTATTCCTTATCTGTGATTTAAAGTTCTGTAGTGTAGTGTATTGGATTATATAATGAATAAAGATATTTGCATTCACTGAGTCACGTTGAAGATAGCATTGATGAATGTGGCAGTTGATATCAGACCGTGACAAAGTGAGGGTGGACAAATAGGAAATAGTTGTTTCATTTAACCCTTTACATCGAATGTAGGAATGACACAATAAATAGACACCACATAATGGCGACGAGGATTAAAGGTAGGAAAACCATTTACAATAATTTATAACAGCAATGGCAAAATAGAGACCATGAATAGGATACATGGCAAAATAGAGTCCATGAATACGATACATGGCAAAATAGAGTCCATGAATACGATACATGGCAAAATAGAGTCCATGAATACGATACATGGCAAAATAGAGTCCATGAATACGATACATGGCAAAATAGAGTCCATGAATACGATACATGGCAAAATAGAGTCCATGAATACGATACATGGCAAAATTGAGCCCGTGAATACGATACATGGCAAAATAGAAACATTGTGACCATGAATAGGATACATGGGAAAATACAAGCATATGGAAACAGAATTTATGAAAAAGTCACATAAATTCGAATTCATACTACGAATGAGAAAGGTAGCTATGATAGATGGAATCTATGAATTTGACACATAGATTTCCACAAAATTTGGAAATGAACTATGAATTTGACACATAGATTTCCACAAAATTTGGAAATGAACTATGAATTTGACACATAGATTCTCAATCGCAGCATTATTATAATGAATTGAATCTATGAATTTGACACATAGATTTTCAATTACAGAATCCTGAAATGGCCAATATGACACCACTAGAACCGTTCAACTGTGATGGTGAAATTGGGTTCGTTGGAATTAAATGGGAAAAATGGAAGAGAGGCCTAGAAGTTTACTTAGAAGCCGCCAAAATCCAAAACTCTTCACAGAAGAGAGCTACCCTATTGCACACTGGAGGTTTAGGCTTGCAAGACATTTATTATAATTTGCCAGGAGCTCACGTATCTGAGAATGAGAGTACCGAAGAGGGCACCATTGATGTGTTCAAGGTAGCATTGGAAAAACTCGATCAATATTTTTCTCCAAAACAGAGCAAAGTATACGAGCGACATATTTTCGTCTGATAAAGCAGGAAAGTGATGAAAAATTTAAAAAATTCCTTATACGATTGAGAAATCAAGCGACGAAATGCAAATTTGCTAATCAAGAAGAGAACCTCATCGACCAGATCGTCGAAAAATGTCAGTCTACCGAGTTGAAAAAGAAAATCCTCACTATAGGCGATACCATCAATTTAGATACAATTGTTGCAGAAGCAATTGCACTCGAGGCGGTTGAAAGACAGTTACAAGATACCATCGAACAGAAGTCAAAGCTTGCTACCGTTGCGGATCAACCAAACATTTGGCTTCAAATTGTCCAGAAATAAACTCCATTTGCAGCAAGTGTGGTTTCGCTGGGCACATTCATCAACAATGCAAAACTAGAGCGAGCAAGAGGAAATCATCCTGGAAGACAATACAAAAACATCATCAGACGGACAAGAAATCAAGATACTCAAGACCGAAGCGTGATGATAAAGATGATGATCGAGTGGACTATGTATTTCACGTCGATCGTGATTATGATCTGGTGTGCTCTATAGCTGGAATTCCTGTTGAAATGGTAGTTGATTCAGGTAGTACTTGTAATATATTGTGCGACAAAACGTGGGAACAACTAAAGACTTCAAAAGTGAAGGTATTCAACCAAATCAAGAATCCTGAAAAAGTTTTCATGGCATACGCTAGCAAAAAGCCATTAGACATTTTGGGTTGTTTCGACGCCGAAATCAAAATAAATGGTAAAACTATAAGCACTACATTCTATGTGGTGAAAAATGGCTCAAAAAATCTACTGGGTAGGAACACTGCGAAGTCTTTAGGGGTACTACGTATTGGAACAGATTTTCATATCAATCATGTATCCAATTTTCCTAAATTCAAAAATGTGTTGGTGAACATACCCATCGATGAAAATGTAAAACCAATCGTTCAACCATATCGAAGAATCCCAATTCCACTTGAAAGCAAAGTAAACAATAAAATTGAGGAACTTGTGGATTCCGATATAATTGAACGTGGATATGCCGTCCAAATGAGTTCCACCTATGGTTCCAGTATTGAAACCTAATGGGGAAATAAGGATCTGTATTGATATGAGAAGGGCAAATGAAGCAATTATAAGAGAAAATCATCCGTTACCGACCATGGATCAACTTTCAACACAATTTCGAAAAGCTAATTTATTCTCTAGACTGGATATTAGAAATGCTTTTCACCAAATTGAAGAATTCACGATATATCACAACTTTCATTTCTATACAAGGGCATGAAGCCATTGGACAAATATATGTCAGTTATCAAATCTTTTCGAACACCAAATTCAATAGAGGAACTACAAAGTTTCTTTGGGTTGGTCAACTATATTGGTAAGTGGATTCCTAATCTAGCCACCATAACCGAACCACTAAGACAGTTGTTACGCCTCAAATTGGGTAAACACGGAAAAATTGGAAAACATTGGCTAATAAACTAAAATGTAGCATTTCTTAAATTGAAAGAATCTTTGAGCAGCATCGAAACCCTAGGCTACTACGACCCTTAAGAGAGAACACGGGTCATAGCAGACGCCAGCCCTGTAGCGCTTGGAGCAGTTTTAATACAGTACGACTCGGAAGGTCCACGAGTAATAGCGTATGGAAATAAAAGTCTGTCAGACTGCGAAAAGCGATATTGCCAGACAGAAAAAGAAGCTTTAGCTCTTGTCTGGGCGATGGAACATTTTCACATTTATTTATATGGCAAAGTGGGATTTGAACTAGTTACCGATCATAAGCCATTGGAAGTAACCTTTGGCCCCAAGTCGAAACCATGTGCCAGAATAGAAAGATGGGTACTGCGATTGCAGTCCTATAATTTTAAAGTTGTCTATCGCCCAGGCAAGACTAATATAGCAGACCCTCTATCAAGACTTTGTGTCAGTAATATCAAATGCGCCACTTTCGACGGGGAAGAACACATCCGACAGATCGTCGAACATTCGCGACCCGTAGCTGTTTCATTATCAGACATTATGAAACATTCAAAAACTGATTTGGAAATATTGAAAGTGAAAAAATGGCTGTCGCACAACGAGAAGGACGACTCTATAAATAAATTTCAAGCATTTGAAACGGAGTTATGTTTTTATGAAGACTTCCTTCGGAGAAGTAATAAAATTGTGATTCCAACAACCCTCAGACAGAACGTATTACAAGCAGCCCATGAAGGTCATCCGGGTATCGTAGCGATGAAAAATAGGCTACGTACTTAAGTATGGTGGCCCAAAATAGACTCAGACGCGGAAAAATTGGTGCGAAGCTGCAAAGGTCACAGCACCAAATCCGCCGCATCCAATGAAACGACGTCAGTTACCAACCGAAGTCTGGATAGATGTAGCGATCGATTTTTTAGGTCCCTTACCAAGTGGACATCATCTCTTGGTTGTAATCGACTATTTCAGTCGATGTAAAGAGATAAAAATTATGACAACAACGACTGCCAGTAACACCATAAAAGCACTCCAAGAAATATTTTCACGTTTGGGATACCCAGTATCTATTACAGCTGACAACGGTAAACAGTTCAGTGGTACAGAAATGAAAGATTTTTGTAAAGAATCGGACATTAAGTTGTTCAACACTATCCCCTATTGGCCTCAGCAGAATGGAGAAGTTGAGCGTCAAAATAGGGACATTGTAAAGCGACTTAACAACAGCCGGTCAATTGAAACCGATTGTAAACAAGATTTACTGAACTATATCATGATGTACAATGCTACGCCACATTCCACAACCGGTAAAACACCTGCCGAATTATTTTTCGTAGACAGTTTCGGGATAAAATCCCAACAGTAAGGGATTTAGAGAACAAAATAACTGATGAGGAATTCAGAGATTATGACATGCAGAAGAAATCGAGTGGAAAGGAATATAGCGATAGAAAAGGAAGACCACATCAAAGCTCTTTAGATTTAGGCGATAAAGTTTACATAAAGAATATGATCAAACAAAATAAATTAACATCGAATTTCAACCCCATACCACACACGGTGATCGGAAAAAAACGGCGGTGATGTAGAGGTAGAGAATGATGAAACTGGACAGCAATATCGCCGAAACGTGGTTCATTTGGAAAAAATGGAAGGAGAATGGAAAGTAGTAAATAAACCAAATGAATTAGAAACGTTTTTCTGAAGATAGATCTAATGATACAATTCCATGAATTATGTCTGATAAATTCATAATTTAGTATTAGTATATATGTATGATTTAGGCTATTTATATATGTTCAAATATATTATATTATATTATATTATTTTATATTATTATACTTTATAAAAAAAGGGAGAGATGTAGTGTATTGGATTATATAATGAATAAAGATATTCGCATTCACTGAGTCACGTTGAAGATAGCATTGATGAATGTGGCAGTTGATATCAGACCGTGACAAAGTGAGGGTGGACAAATAGGAAATAGTTGTTTCATTTAACCCTTTACATCGAATGTAGGAATGACACAATAAATAGACACCACATGTAGTTTTGTTAGTTATTGTTCGAGATGGCCCCTCATTTGATTATATGTATTTGTGAAAGAATACTTAAATTTCAAATATTCGAAATAATTGAATTTATTATTTGCTAATGAAATTGTTGTCGACAAGTGGTGCATTTCATCAGTCATCTTAGTAGGTATAACCTTTCCGAGTCTAGCGTTCATGGAATATTCCTACTACTCACCAACTTCAAACCGCACATCTTCGGACACAAAGAATTGTTTTTTGTTAGAATAGAATAGAATAGAATAGAATTTTATTAACCACGTTATGTATAAATACATTTGTAGCAAGTCAAAAGGAGATACAGGTAATTAGGTGTATTGAAAGCAATATGAAATAAGATAAGTTCTATAAGAATCTAATCTGATGTTACTGATAAAGTTGATGGTGATCAAGTTTATATAGTGTATTATTTCAGTTGGTACCTACCTTTGTTTCCACCCCACTCTAGGCAAATGACAATCAAGTTGGGTAGATGAAAATAATTAGCTTCATGACCAGATAAGTAAAGATGTATCCAATGGCGCAAATTTATTCCTTTCACACTCGCCTTTTGGTCCGAACCAGTGCAATAAAAAGTAGGTACTTATGTCTATATACAACAAATTACTGTAACAGCAAGGATGTCTATATATATGAAAAACATATTAGATTCAGGATGATTCGATTTTAATTCCTTATCGAATTTCGCATCCTAATCAAATCGGATGGAACTGGTGCTATAGGTTATCTGTTCGAACAGAAACAAAAGGCCTCGGAGTTTTAACGATTTTGTAAACTTTTGTCGATTGTAAAAAACAGAATATTTAACATTTCTGTAAGTAGGTACATGGAAATCGGAGAGTTCAGAAATATGTATCTAGAAAAAAATATTTGAATATAGTGACAGTGGTGTCTATATTTTTTTATATGATGATCTACTCACTGATAGTTAAATGAAAAATCTACAAATTAACCTATCGAGAGTCAACAGCAAAACAATTTCATAATTTGTTGCAAATGTCGCAAAATAGAAAGCCATTATTTGGAAAAAGTATCTACATTAATGAAATCGGAAAAGATGCATGCAGTATAAAATATGAATGTTTAAGAGGATACAAATATGAAAAGAAAGAAGAAGATAGGAGAGACAGATAAATCGACCAGACCGCTCTAACGATATGCTTCATCAGCTGGGGATGATTTTTTGAGTAGATAAGAGTCCAACACATTCAAAAAGGATGTTCACTAGGATTTCCAACTCCAAGAAAAAACAATTATAGATGCCGATATAACTGGAAAAAGAAATTACAAGTTATGAAAGGGAGGTTGGACGAGGATGTCAAAAAATGGCAAATTCGAAAATATGGTGAAGTCTATTATTTTTCAGGCAATTACTGGGAATTTGGAGTATTTGAAGAATAGTAAAAATTGGTGAAGCTGACGATCATAAGTGCTGATATTGCGATGACATTGACACTGCGAAACATATCTACACCTTTTCACTCTCCTAGATGGATGGATACAAGAAGAATTGCGAATCTTGAATGTAATATTATCATATCAAAGAAAATATAGCGTCACCTGAGAATTAGATTTGTCTATCTCCACTTTTCTTAAAAATTGAGTTGTATACATCAACATGTTCGTTAGAATTAGAATAGTCCATCTCTATCTCAAATTATACGAAATTCCCTTCAATAAAATGAAAATTTCTATAATTTTGGTCAATATCCGTTACATCAAAAAAATATATCGATATTATAAAGGGCTATATCACGCAGCACGCTCCCAGCCGATGTCACCTAGTTGCGTTAGTGAGTGTTATGTTGGTCAAAGTCCTTCATGTGAAATGAAGATATGTAGTTTCCGTAGTGTAAAAAGAGATAGATTTGTGTATTTAAATCATTATGTGTGTGGCCAGTGCAGCAATTTAATGAGCAGAAGTAATGTTTATTTGCAAGTATAGTGACATCGAGAGAAGAAATGTGATAATAGTAGCATTTTTAGGAAACGGTAAGTGATGGAAGGAAGAATCTGGATTCATCAAAAAGAATCAAAAAGAGAAAATAAATATATCGGATGAAAACAAAAGTGTTACAGGAATAGTTAGGATCAACTCGAAGAAGAAAAATTACAAAGGGGAAAATAAAACTAGAATATATTTGAGAACGGATATTAAGAAAACCGGAAATGACAAAAGGAGATATTACCGGTAAATCGAGAAGACACCAGACAGAGGAGGTCAAGGACCAGAAAGAGTATATACGAACTTGTAGGAGAAAGAGTTACAAGCGTAACTAAAGTTAAGAGAAATGTCACAAGATCAAGGAAAACGATACCATCGAAAAATATGGATAAATAGAATACTATACTATCTGGTTGTCATATTCAAATTGCATAGAGACAAGTTGTTTTCTGCCCGTCAAAAAAGATGAAATCCAGTTCAGAGGTATGCCCCTGATACCAAAGCTATACAATATGTCCATCAATTTCGTATGGTCCACACAATCAAATGCCCTACTCAAGTCGCAGAATATCGCAGCAGAACATTCATCTGCATCAATGAACTGGGCAATTAGTTTGTGGAACGAGTACATAGCCGTAGATCAAGGTGGATATAGGATGGTGAAACAGCTTCCTATTAAGAAGCACTAGAATAAACTGTAGACCTTTGCCTACTTGATTTCATACCGTAGTAATATTTCCTGAAATCAACAGAGATGGCGACATACCTTGTGTCGGTATAACAGAAACTGTGGATCTGTCATCTTTTAATCAGTTTCATCTGTTCTAGATGAAAAATGATTGAGAAGAGTCAAAATATCATTATTCATTCAAGATTTATCGAAAATGAATTGTTTTAATGCCGTTTCAAGTCACGTCTGACAGATGCGAACCACAGAAATACGTAAGCAACAGAAATCTTCTTCGATAATCGATCTTACCGCCATCTTCATTCAAGTCGTGGAAATATTACTACCTTCTCAAACGGTCTACAAGTTTTTCGCAGAAACAATTGAAGAGCTGTTTCACCATCCTATATCCACCTTGCCGTAGATGTAGACATTTCAGATCGGAAACCGTATTGCCGGTGGCTAATAATATCGTGTTTTTCCAAAAATTCTATCAATCTATCCAAAAATGAGTACTCGAATACCTTTGCGAGGCTGTAAGGCACAGTCACAGGGCGAAAATTTTCCAAAAGAGTTCGATCCTTTTTCTTAAATAAAGGAACAACCTTACCAAATTTAACATTTTGTGGAAAAACGCCACGCTCAAAAGACATGTTCACCAGGATTGTTGGTGGTTTCATAATCACCTTCATCACTTTCTTCAATACAAATCCTGAAACCCCATCTAACCCAGCAGATTTTTTATTCGTGAGTTCGACAAGTCGAACAATTCATCCTCTTGGTATGGCTTGAAAAACATGCTATGACATTTGAATTTATTTTCAGGTATAGTGAAATGAGTATCACGAATGGTGTCTATCAGCTGTTTAGGCGTATCTATGAAAAAGTCATTAAACATTGAGGCGATTTTTTTTTGCGTCTTCTATTAAATATCCATTTGAATTCAAAACAATATTGTTTCTTTCCTTTCGTTTGTTCGTCAATTCAGTAACTACTTCCCATGAAGATTTCATATTGTTCTCAGCATTCGAAATACGATTCTGATAATGACGTTTACGTTTCTGTCTGAGCAAAGATGTATGTCTCTTTTTCGATTTCCTATAAGCTATTCGCAAGTTTGGATGAAATTTCTGCAATATATATAGAGATCTTTTAAAGCTTCACTGGATCGAATTACCTCGCTGTCAACCCATTTTTTCCAACATCTCGAGACAAATACGTTTTTGTTGGAAAAGATTCTTCAAAGTGATAAATGAATATATCATAGAAAAAATTAAAGGCATCATCAAATTCACGAACAGAACCAAGACTGGACCAGTCCTCGTTTTCAAGTTTACTTTTGAATTGAGTGATACTATCTATATGGAATTTTCTCTTTGAACAATGTATTTTCTTCGTCTTTACTTCTTTTTTAAATATATCAAGTTCAAGGAAAATTGATCTGTGATCTGATATGGTTCTTATCGAAATTAACGAAAATTTGGTCGATTATTGTACATGATGTGTTCGACTCGTGTTGGCCACTGATAACAAGGTGCTCAATGTGTCAAAACTGCAATTTTTGTAGATATCAAAATTGAAATCTCCACAAAAAATCAAATTGATGGAAGGTTTATAAAGGTAGTCTAATAAGGATGAAACATTTTCAAAAAATATACGTTCATCGCCACTAGGGGATCGATAACAATTTAAAATTATTAAGGGCTTTGATGGATTTTGACCCTCATCCAAATTATCAAAATCACCTGAAAATCAACTTTGAAGGTTATTTCGAAAAGTGTCATAAAGTATGAAGGTCCGTATTGAAAAAAAACCTATTTTCCGCACTAGTTGCACAATGTACTATTTTTGCTGAAAACTTCACAACTTATCACTAAATATTATAAACATTTTATGGATTCAAATGTTTTTCGTAGTGTCATATATATTTGATTCGTATAATTTTATGTTATTTGTAGTTATGATTATGTTTGTATTTTATATAGTATTTGTATTATTTTCGCACAGATTTTTATTTTTACCAAACTTTGTCAAAAGGTTTGTGAATATTCTCTGACAATAAAGTCTTTCTTTCTTTCTTTCTTTCTTTCTTTCTTTCTTTCTTTCTTTCTTTCTTTCTTTCTTTCTTTCTTTCTTTCTTTCTTTCTTTCTTTCTTTCTTTCTTTCTTTCTTTCTTTCTTTCTTTCTTTCTTTCTTTCTTTCTTTCTTTCTTTCTTTCTTTCTTTCTTTCTTTCTTTCTTTCTTTCTTTCTTTCTTTCTTTCTTTCTTTCTTTCTTTCTTTCTTTCTTTCTTTCTTTCTTTCTTTCTTTCTTTCTTTCTTTCTTTCTTTCTTTCTTTCTTTCTTTCTTTCTTTCTTTCTTTCTTTCTTTCTTTCTTTCTTTCTTTCTTTCTTTCTTTCTTTCTTTCTTTCTTTCTTTCTTTCTTTCTTTCTTTCTTTCTTTCTTTCTTTCTTTCTTTCTTTCTTTCTTTCTTTCTTTCTTTCTTTCTTTCTTTCTTTCTTTCTTTCTTTCTTTCTTTCTTTCTTTCTTTCTTTCTTTCTTTCTTTCTTTCTTTCTTTCTTTCTTTCTTTCTTTCTTTCTTTCTTTCTTTCTTTCTTTCTTTCTTTCTTTCTTTCTTTCTTTCTTTCTTTCTTTCTTTCTTTCTTTCTTTCTTTCTTTCTTTCTTTCTTTCTTTCTTTCTTTCTTTCTTTCTTTCTTTCTTTCTTTCTTTCTTTCTTTCTTTCTTTCTTCTTTCTTTCTTTCTTTCTTTCTTTCTTTCTTTCTTTCTTTCTTTCTTTCTTTCTTTCTTTCTTTCTTTCTTTCTTTCTTTCTTTCTTTCTTTCTTTCTTTCTTTCTTTCTTTCTTTCTTTCTTTCTTTCTTTCTTTTTTTTCCTTTCTTTCTTTCTTTCTTTCTTTCTTTCTTTCTTTCTTTTAATTTTCAAATACGGACCTGTATTTTTTATTGCATTTTTTGAATGCCAAGAGTCATGTTTCATATTGACGTGGTATATTTTCTTCTGAATTACAGTGTGTTTTGGAAATATTGAACTATTACCAGTAAAATTTCAACAATTTCTTTAAATTACTCCTGTATAACTCCAGAACTGAAGAATCTAGGTCAGATTTTTTTCATCCATATAATTAACCTCTGAAATATGTTACTTTTCCCCCATTTAACCAACCCTGCTCTATCTCTTACCGTTATCGAAATCCCCATGCATAGACTCGAATTTGAATAGCCCTGTATATGAAATTATTTCTATATCATCGTCAAGCGGGAGGAGATAGGTGACCAACCGAACATTTTTGGTACCTAGATTTCAATCCTTCGGACTTTCAACGATAACCAGCCGAGTAGTGTTTCGGATGACACTTTGAAAGATTAAGTCCCCGTCTTCCTAACTCATACTAGTCCTAGACTAACGGAGGTTGCTTTAATCCTACTTTCCAGAATGTTACCTATGAAGAATAGTTCGAAAAGATGACAGAAATAGAAACTAATGCAAGCACTACTATATAAAACAATGACCCTCGAGCAGGTCTTGCATAGATTTTTTTTTCAGAATGAGTATAAGGTTTCATGCAATATTTAGTAGATTCCGAAATCATCAATTGTCTTGAGAATGATGAGTTTTGAATAAATAAGTCTCACACCGAGTTTGGTTACATAATCATTTGATATCATTCGAATTAGCTTCTGATTCGATACTTCACTGATCTTGATCTGTGACCATGATGATGATCGGCAAATTTAGAATTTTTTGAGTAACCTGATCCAATTATACTAAAATGTCTTCATCCCGATTTATTGTATTGTAAGAATATATAATGAAGGCAGAAGCGTGAATTGGAGAACATAAATAGTATTGATACAGTAATTTTATATAAAAGGGCATAATTTTCATTGAACCGGTTCGAATCGAATCGAACGTGTGTGAAAGGAATGAACTTGCATCATTGGATACATCTTCACTTTTCTGGTCATGAAGATGATCTTATTATCCTGATTTGATTGTCATTTGTCTAGAGTGGGGTGGACACATACTGAAATATTTCACTATATAAACTCGGCCACCAGCTACTGTATGATAATAGCAAACAACTATTCATTTGTAGCTTATAGTTTCATCTTGAAGATGTACGGTTCAAAGCTGGTGAGTATCATTTTTCATCTCCACCAATAATAATCAGTTCATAAAGAAAGTTTTTCAAGAATAACCAGAGATTGAAATATTGTTCTGAGGAGTTGATGCAAAAAACATATTGAACTATCGATAAAAGATTGATTGTATGACTGTGTGTATTGTACTAGTGCAGACACATTTGTGATGCACTGATCTGCCATTCTAAGAGAGCGTAAAGTGATCATGCCAAATATGAACATCATTCAAAAATCAATTCTAACAATCACTCAATATAAAATATTAGTTTTTCGCATGATCGTATAGGAAAAAAATAATATGAAACTCATGCAAAAAGTGTTTACTTGAGTTTTAAATATTAAGGCATTTTCCAACGAGGCTGTCTCGTGCAATAAACTCGTTTTTAACTTGTATCAGATCTTTTGAGCATGAGCCTCAATCAGTTCAAGACTTGGTATTCCCATTATCACTCTCTGATTCACCCATCGTTTTATATCTGAATCGAATTGCTGTTCAGCTTGCCTTGACGGAAGGCTCACTATCTTTTTTGCTTGTCTTGTTCCTGGCACTTTATTCCAGTGAGATTTCATTTCATCTGTTTCCATCGTCGAAACTCTTCATTCATGTGGAGTTTGGAGAGTAAGTACACAGAAGGGGTCTGGATCTGAAATTCATTTTTTTTTTCTTCTTTGAAAAGCAATCTGCTTCCTCGTTGCCTCTCCCTTGTCCCACATCAGCTTGATGCAAAACGTGTTCGATACGCGAAAAAGAAGATGCGCAATCATAACAAACCACAGGATTAGTATCGATCGTACGGTAGACCGAGAATCAATCGGAATATCTGAGATAATGTGTGCTTGATAAAAAAAAGCCTGCCATTGCCCCTTTAGAAGCACTCCTGGACAGCATGTACATCTGCTGGAATGATGGGAGTGTTATGAATGGGTTTTTGAGAGCCACGAATTTCACTTCCCAAGGCCCACTTTGGTGGTTTTTCATGAATTATATATTGTAGGAGGCGTCGTTAAGGCTGTGCAGCATCTGAAGTCAACCTATTGGATATTTTGTGCATAATCCTAAATCTATTCGGGGTCCGGGATTCCGAGACTTCGTGCAAAGTTTTTCAGTTTCCTGGGAGCTAGGTTCCTGACATCGGAGGACTCTAAGGAGGCCCCTTCCAGGAACTTGTGCATCTTGCAAAAAAAGCGCTTCAGCGAAGTTCTCGTAGCAGAGAGCAACTATCACTCTCTGTTGTACCCATATTTTCGAGGTGATACCTCAGAGGGCGGTGTCCAGTGAGTGTTCAGATTGCCTTGGCGATAGGCTCACTAGCATTTTCACTTGTCTTCGTGCTGGCACTTTATTCCAGTGAGATTTCATTTCATCCGCTTCCCAACGTCGAACATCTTCTTTCAAGTGGGCCTTGAAGGTTCCACAAAAGGGTTCTGGGCCGATAAATTGTGTATTTGCCCCTTATTTGGCAAGAATCTGCTTTCTCGTTGAGTTGTTTATGAATACTTCAAACTGCTGTATGTATATCGGCTCGGACATGTATTCTAGGGTCATTTTTCTCAAAATCTTCAAATGTTCAGTCTGATTTCATATACTCCAATATTTACTCAGTCTGGAAGCACTGATTGCTGCTTCTTCATTACTTGTAGGTGCAATGGTAGAAAGTTGAGCATTACCTCTAATGCTGCAGTATGGCATGTGAATATTGCCCCTGTTGATCCCAGGCAGAACTTGTTGCATTAATAACTATTGTGTTTTATGTATGATTGTTCACTAAAAGTTTCACTCACTCATGATGCCACGATGGCAAAACGAAAACGACCAGTCATGACGGAGAAGTATTTGCGATTGGCAGGTATAGCCGGGAAAATGTTCAGTTGAAGATGTCTGATGTGAAGAGATCCATCAAAAGGAATGAGTTTTTCCAAAAAGTATAATAAATCTGAGGTTATGAAGTTATGAGCAAATGAAAATTCAATGAACAATGAATATATTCATATATTTCCTCATTTTCTGTCAGTCTCAATTTCAGAAAAATATGATGATCATCCATATTTCTTTCTTCAGGTGATATTGATTGCGCTGTTGAGTACCTGTAGTGGAGCTCGACTGGATAACACTTATTTACCTCCGTCAGGTGAGTTATCTTTCGAGAATGGACGAAGGGGGGTGTAGCTATTGATTAACAACTATTTTTCAGCTGATATCGATATTTCTTCTCACTATGTTGATCGATTAATTCTCCGATGATGGATACTTTTATCATTTTATTATAGATTACCTACCTACATTCTGCAAAAGCGTTTTACAGAAATCGTGTTTTCCTGAAATGATACTCTCTATTTAATTTCACTGATTCAGTTAATATTCTGACGATAATACAATGTGACATATTGACTTAGTGATATAATACGAAAAAACAATCCGCGATGTTTCAGGATTCAGACTAAATAAGAATCGCTTTTTCGCAATATACTGTGCCTTCACTTCCTGTCATTGATTTATACTCAATTCTTGATTTTATTCACGTGAGATGAGGTATTGATTTCCTCAGACTTGCATGTTTATTATTTGTCTGATTTCAATGGTGACTTATTGATAGTTTGTTTAGAATAATAAATGCGTAGATGGATAAGATAGGAACGTTCGTGATACTCAGATTAATTGTTTCATGCTAATGAATGAGCGAAAAAGTCATAAATATATATGGAATTTTGTAGTATCGCATACGCTATCTAGTTCGAAAGAAGACCACCAAGATTTGGAGGTGATACGAGTTTCATCATATGCAGTGTAATCAAACTTGAAGTTTCATTGCACTAAGTTTCATATTCGGTTTCATATATAAAATAATATTATTTACAAAAAATGTCACTTTGGTGCTCCGAAAAAAAAGGATTGGAGAAAACTACATGCTAGTCCATCAGAGTGAAGAATTTTAGTGTTATAATTGAAAACTATATTCACTTACTTCAACATCTAGCAGCTATTTCCAAATCTTCAAATTTGTGTAGTGAGATATATTTTTCCAACTCGATAATACGTTGGAATGTAGAACACAATAAACCTACCTACTGACCTATAATATTTCCGATCAAAGAAGACGAGTCAGTTACGAAACAAAAAGACAAGAACAAGGCGAGTTGCGTAATTTCAATTGGGAATGTACTTGTATGGTGTATTCAATTATGCACTTGAATTCGATGTAGTGTTTTAATCTACTGAAATGAACGAGTGATGCGTTGCTCGAATTATCAATTATAGGAATGTTTCAGTTGTTGAAATTAAAGTGAAGTAATTTAGATCATATTATGAATGTTTTGCTGTGAAGTGCATTTTTATGAACTGAATAATTCGACACATTCGAAATTAATCATATGAATATCAGAATATCTGAGTGGAGAATCATATAGGTAATGTGAATGAGCATGTGTAATTTCACTTACATACATAATCAGCTTTATGCAAATACCCAACATAAGATACCTTTTATGTTATCAACATTTGCTAGTTGCCAATTCAAATAATTTACAATGACGCGTGAATTGGTTAAAACGTAGGAAGTATTTTTTTAATTTTATGAATATGAATTGGTTAAAACGTAGGAAGTATTTTTTTAATTTTATGAATATATTTTGGTTATAAAGCACAGAAAACAACTTTACAGGGAGATGAGAATCAGGATCCAGAAATCAAAAGAAAATCAAGAGAAATGAACAAAAATATACATAAAATGATACTACAATATAGATCTTCCAAATATATAGAGGCATGTCAAGAAATAAATCGAATGCAAGGAAAGAATTATTGTCAACAAATTGAAAAACTCGCAAAATATCGAACTAGAAATAATGTGGACAGTTAAGACATTTCCATGGTGTTTGCAAAGCATTTCCAAATGAACTACAAATTTTCAAATGATGCAAATTTTGATAACCAAAACCAACTCATCGTGAATGATTGGCATGAAAATTCCTTTCAAGAAGTAAATCTACCTAATAGTGCCCCATTGATTGAATCAGATGAGTATTACGAAACTGTGGCTGAGGGAAAAAATACAGCTCCTGGTTATGACAGTAGAAAGATAGTGAAAACCTTGAATTATCACATCCATGAAAAAATAATACAAATTTATGATTTTTGTCTTGAGAATGTATACTTTCCACCCGAATGGAAGATTGGAGTCATAATCACTATTCCTAAACCAAATCAAGATCACTCTCTGGCTACAAACCACCGACCTATCACTCTATTACCAGTCTTAGGTAAGAACTTTGAAAATATATTGAAAAATCGACTAGAAAAAGAGTAGGAAACAGTGTTCCAGTATGGATTTAAAACAAAAAATTCTACGATAAACCCACTCACAATTCTCACATCAAACATATAAACAAATCATAAAACTAGAAAACGCTCTGCAGCCCTGTTCATGGACATCCAGAAGGCATTTGACAGTACCTGGCATATCGGATTGTTGAATAAACTCCATTCAATACAATGTCCCACATACTCAAGAGTTATTTCAATCAACAAAATCTTAAAATCAAAGACAAAGGAAATTTTTCAGATAGTTTCATACCAGAATAAGGATTACCACGACCCAAACCATATTGATCAAGAGTTATATCTACCGCAATTTGCTGATGATACTACACTAATAGTACACTGATAGCACATGAAAAGACGTTAGAAAAAACAATGAGAACACTACAAACGCTGACGACCAATACTATGGAATGGATGCAAAAATGGCGAATTGTACCCAACCCTACAAAACCAAAAATGATGATATTTCACCATAAAATCATGGACGCCTCTCCAAAATTGATGATGCAGAATCAACACCGAGTTGCAGATATCTAAGCATCACCCTAGATAACAAATTAAATTTCAAGGCCCACACCAAAAGAACAAAAAAAGAAGCGATTACGATATCTAAGAACTCGGTCGTTGACATACCAGAACCAGGGAATAAATCTCCATACAGCTTGCATATATGAAATGATCTGCCGACCTGTACTGGAATATGGACAAGGAATATGGAATATGATATTGAGCAACTCTAAAAGACCAGCCAAGAAGAACCTGGAAATAGAAGAAAGAAGCTGCCTGAGAACCATCACTAGAATAAGACATTCTGCCAATCCCCTGCAAAACCCTTCCAACTTGCTTCTTCATCAAAAAACTAAAATAGAACCTATCTTCCAACGATTTATAAGACTCACAATAAAATTTGCCAACAAAAGAGAAAACATCATCTTCATCCATCCCTTTAATCACCAAACGAACCCATTAATTCCACCCAAACGAAAATTTCCAGATCTCAGTTTATATGACTCCCTCAATCAGCTAGTTGAATAACATTATTTTTCTTTTTTTTTCACTGAATATTTTAGTGTTAAAACTTATTAGTTTCAATTTTTCTTTTCAAATAATGTCAAAATTCAAAATTATTTTAGTACCTACTAGCAGGAAGACTTCGCGATAGCCTTTTGGCATAAAATATCTTTGTTATTTTATGTCCAATAAAGTTTATTTTCTTCTTGATTTTATGATGACTATTTAATTTAAATATACTTAGGGTAACAATTATATTATTTCTTCAGGAGCAAATGGAAATGGCGGATATGGTGGTGGAAATGGTGGCGGAAATGGTGGAAACGGAGGAGAGCCCGAAATCCCGATTATATCATACGAAAATGTCAATAATGGAGATGGCAGTTATAAATGGAGGTGAGTTGATAGTGCCATATTATATTTATACAAATGGCAATGAATTTCCTTTAAGGATCTATCCATTTTGATATTACAAATCATGTCATTACATTTTGATACTATATCGAAGGCAAAAATATATTTCCATAGGCTCAGTGTGGATTCATACAGCACCAAGTTGAATCAAGTAAGAATTATCATTTAACAATTATCAATTATCAAGTATGAAATGTGGTGTTAATGCATCCAAATTTAACAATTATGAAGAAAAAGTAATTATGCGAACAACATACTTTTGCTTGGATTGTTATAAGTTTCAATTGTATATTTCTTTCTGGAATCAAAATATAACAATGTATCCTTCAATTCGAGATGTTTAGTAAAATGGGAAATGCTATTAAGGACAAGTTCATTCATTTTGAAATAGGGGCAGACAAGAAAAAGGAGCGTTTGATAATCTCATAAAATAGTGGCGTATTTTTCATATACCTACAAGGATGTCCCCTCAACCAAATTAGCATAATCAATTTGAGGCAAAATGATGAAATAACGATATAATATAATGAAATATATATTGATAGGTTGATTTCCATCATTGGACTGACCAATCCTCGTTCACCTGCACACTAGCTGCGCACTAGAAGAGAATCTTGTTCAATTAATCAAAAAGAATAAAAGTTGGCCAACTTATACTTGTTATTTGTCAATCGATAGATGCTAATTGTCTGCATGAATGCAATGATAATAAATTAAGGAGTTCAACTTATACTTGCTAATTGTTAATTGATAATTTTTAATTGATAATTTTCACTTGGTGCTGCAAGAATCCACACTTGGAAACACTATCGAACTGTCGTTTGCATATCACGAAGGAGCAACACAAAAAACAAATATAAGAAATATATTCCTCTAATTTTCATTCAACTGAAATGTCAGGTCAGTGATATTATCATATTTGATACACATATTCGTGAAAATAACAATTCACAGTATAAATTATATCTAGACGATACATGTTCATTTGGTTGGTGATCCTACATCAACAAACTCATTGACCTCTCTGAAACAACGCAAAAAGTGAGCAATATATTTCTTTTCTATAGATATGTTCGTGCTCGATCAGAAATGTTTAGCTAGAGACCGGCCGAACTACCATTATATCGTAATTATTTTTTCTATCAGACGTCAAAGCTATGGATTTCTTCCACAGGGTTGCACGATGTTAAATGAACATAATAAGGAGAATTTATAACTCCTCTGATGATAGGATGAAAAGGTTTCTGATTTTATATACACCTTCAATGGCGAATTGGACTTCCTGGCCAGAATAAGTTAGGAAAATTGAAAAAAATTGATGATTTTGAAACCTGTCTGGATTTAGTTGGATTGAACTACTATTAACATTTTTGATAAAATATATCAATTTGGTCTTACTTATCAAAATATTTCCGTTGTTCTCGAGATATAATTCAGATGCACGAGTCTCTGATTGGTCAATGAAATATAGAATATTGTCACTTGATTTTTCAATGGAATCGATGTTATCATGCATCATCATTGAAAAGTGCAATAAATTAATGAAAAATATATGGACTGCCCAGTTACCTATATACTTACTTTAAAGAAGAAACATTGAAATTTGATGATTTATTCTTCTCAAGAACTCATTGATTTATTTTCAGTGATAATTTTTAATAAAAAACAGATTTCGAAAGCTTGTAGCCTTGAGAAAGTTGTAAAAATTTTGAGAATTCATCAATGTTCGAGGGTTAATCGGATAGAACATTTTTTGCTGATTCATATTTTCCAACATTGCAAAAGTCCATCAACGCTTTCTATACAAATGTTTTACTGTAAACAGTATTCTTTGGTATATTTGATTCGATAATTTCTTCAATATTCTAATGATTTCTACGACCGAATTGTGACATTTCGAAATATTGAATATGTGAAATGTCAAGTATAACAACATTATTGAGTGAAAACAGCCCATCGAATCTGTTTTCAGTATGATGTTGTTGTGACAAATTGACTGATTTCATTGGATTTCTACTTGAGCAAAACATTTTCAAGTAGAATTTGTTACCTACGGACTTTTGACATGAGGACTCATCAATATTTGTTATACAACACTGTGTCAACGCGGCATCATAGATGTATTTGTTGCAATAATTTGTATCTGGTATGGAATCATCCCGAATGTTTTCAGTGCAAGCAAGGTGGATATAGGATGGTGAAACAGCTCTTCAATTGTTTCTGCGAAAAACTTGTAGACCGTTTGAGAAGGCAGTAATATTTCAGCTACTTGAATGAAGATGGCGGTAAGATCGATTATCGAAGAAGATTTCTGTTGCTTACGTATTTCTGTGGTTCGCATCTGACAGACGTGACTTGAAACGACATTAAACAATATATTTTCTATAAATCTGGAATGAATATTGATATTTTGACTCTTCTCAGTCATTTTTCATCTAGAACAGATGAAACTGATAAAAATATGACAGAAGCACAGTTTCTGTTTTACCGACACAAGGTATGTCGCCATCTCTGTTAATTTCAGAAAATATTAAAATATTAAAATTAAAGGTCTAAAGTTTATTCTAGTGCTTGTTAATAGAAAGCTGTTTCACCATCCTATATCCACCTTGAGTGCAAGAAATCAATCAATTCACATTTCTTATGATATACGATAGAGGTAAAACCCATGTATGATTTCACTCTGATGCGAATCTCTTCGAAAAAACATTCCATGAAACTTTTTTCAGTTATGAAACTGGTAATGGCATCATTGCTCAAGAAGAAGGGGAATTGAAAGAAGGTGGTGAAGAAGGTATTCAATCGGCGGTTGGTTCATTCTCGTACACTGCTCCAGATGGTACCGAAGTGAAGCTTGAATATACTGCAGATGAGAACGGTTTCGTAGCTACAGGAGATCATCTTCCAACTTCACCTCCGATTCCTCCAGAGATCCAAAAACTTTTGGATGACATTGCAGCTGCAGAAGCTGCAGGAGGTAGTAACGGTTATGAGGGAGGAAACGGAGGAGGAAATGGGGGAAATGGGGGAAATGGAGGCAATGGAAATGGTAATGGTAATGGATATCGATACTAGGTGAGTTTAATTTTCCATAGTATGATTAGTGTCACTTTTTGAGTATCTACTTCTCTTTCTAACATTTATACCATGAGTTGTAATGAGATAAATTATTGTTCAGTTGCTAATGAAAGAATTCCTGTGATAATTAATGGACAAGAATTAAGAAATTTTATTTGCAAAGTATACTTCAATGATTTGCCGTCAAAAGAAATGAACAATTTTAAGAATATTTCAATTTTAGGAAAAAAACTCTGAAGTCTCTGAGACTGTTGTGTTTCAATCCCTGATGGGTATATAGGTACCTATATTTTTTTATTTCCGAATGTTTCTGTCTTGTAAATGATATCATTATCATTCAATTCATATCACCCAGAATATTTATAAAACCTATCAGGATATTCAATAAGTTTATATAAAGATTTTTTACTGAAAACCAACATAAAATTAGGATACATCTATTACACATTCTTGAATTTGCTGAGGAAGTCTCTACGATGACCAATTAATTTTATTGTCGAATGATTCACTTGAAAGGATGTTTTTATACATTTCCAGATCAGATGTTCACTTGTATACCAGGAGCTGAAAACCCAAAAATGTTATTTATTTTAGTGTTTAGGTAATACAAATTCTATTGGATTGTTACTCAATTCAACAGGAGCTTATGTATATACTTTATATCATTATGAAAATGTGAGTTGATTCGATGATGAATGATCATTTTTCGAGTCATAGATAGTTGACGACTGGCGCGACGAAATGGATTATTAAGTATATTGTTTTCTTCGATGAATCAATATCATAATGAGTGAGATTTTAGGGAAGTAACTTTATTTTATGAAATGAATAATGTATTTGATCTTGTTTCTTCAACACTTTTATATATCAGAAAGAAATTCAATAACAAAATATTATAGAGTCGAGATTTACTTCCATAAACCCTTCAATTTTAATATTACTACTATGTATGTATATTTTTGATTAAATTTCATTAAATTATATAATGAATATAATCTTTTGTTTCATTCAACATTCATATTGAAAAATATTTATATCTTTTTGTACGCAACATAATTCGAATGTGATAACATTCATAAAGACGTCAACAAAATAAAATGAAATAAAATAAAAGGAAAAAATAATAAGAAAGACCAAGTTACTTGAATTACGTAATTATTCGCTTAGGAAAATATTTCAATCCTAGAAAAATGTATGATGAAGTATTATATTTTGAACTCATTGATGAACGAATGACTTAACTTCAAGGTCAAGGAAAACAAAATTCATTGTCAATCAATTGTACTAGGGCGTCAGAACATCGCATCCATGAACGAGTACCTAATTCAAATAATAAGTATGGGCCTCGTGCTCTGAGATCTGATATTATAAATACAATTCTCAAAATGAAACTCTGATGTAGCAATAACCAAAAATATATTCAGTACAAGCAAAAAAAAGAAAGTACCTTCTACAAGAAAATTTGCTTACTGACTTATTGAAAAATCATACGATAGAAATTTGTTATTGACATGACAATATTCTGAACAAAAATCAGAACCAAACATAATTGTTGATCCACTACTACATCACATTATTCAATATTGTTTACGTTTTTTAGTTTTCAATTTGTTTATTCGATGGCTTGTTTACAGTTATTTACACAAGACAATTGAAAATACGTAATCGAAAACATTGATTGGGCAGGTGGTCGAACAGTAGTGGTAAAGTTGGCTGTGTTATTTCTTTCAATTACAGTAGAGAAAGTTTCGTGAATTCATTTCATTCTATTTATGATTGAGTAGAAGATTCTCTGGAGAATTTGGTTTATGCTCCTATTTATGTGGACTGATGAAGAACAATAAATATTCGAACATCCGTTCAACTCAGTATCGTCCGAAGGAAACCAATTGTATGAAATATCAAATGATATTTAGAAGAAGCTAAGTTGATATTTTCAAATTTGAAAACTAAATAACTCTTGGATGGAGTTTTGGATCAAATTTGGAGGTGTAAGCACTTGTCCAGTTTGATTCTCAAGTATTTCACCGGAGATGATTCCTATTCCTCTGCATCATTGACTTTCAAAATAGATATATTTTGTTGTTTGTAAATTTTCTAGTTGAATTGATACATGTTTTCGATTGGTTTATTTTGATCTTCAAATTCTCAGAGCATGGCAGAATTAGCCTATCCAGGATCTGTGCCCTGGTGACGTTGGAGCTAAACAACGCGAAATTTGTTTGCCGGACCATAGGTACATCAGCGGTATACAGGGTAATGCAAATTTCATGGTTCACTATTGTCAAATCGGAAACAGGGAGAGATACGAACTAGGTTAAATTACGAAAAAGGATATCTTACGTAGTTCCTGAAATATCCTGGAAAAACTGAAAGTTGTCGATTCTTATAGTCATCGATAACTTTTCCAACCAGTGCTGCTAGGTTTTTGAAATTTGGTATGGTTACTAAAGTTCGCATGCTGAATCCAACGGTAGGCATGAACACTGGATTCGAAGATATCGAAGCCAACTTTGATATTTTCAATGACAGCCACTTTGGATTTCCACACCATGGGATAGATCATGAAATTACCAATTCATTGATATATCACACGTATTTTTTAAGAAGAAGAAGTCGAAATAACAAAAAAATAGACAATATAAAGTAAAATCTATGAGGTAGCATCAATTCTTCTAGATTATTCATTGTTTTCATGTCATAGTAGACAGAAGGTTATACGTGTTAGGACACTTGGTATATGTGGGTGGTTGATTCACACTTCCATAGGATTAGAGTAGTTACGTTGTACTTATGATTAATATTGTGGAGACTCACACAACTGATAATTGTTCGACTCATCCCGATAAAGAGGATGAGTTATAGTTAGTCTAGTAAAGATATTGGAACTGTTCGGATGCCAATATTGTCAATATAATCGCCCGTGTTATCATTGTCTCCGACGGTATCACCATTCTTCTAACATACGTAAGTCTATCTGCACATTAAATTCGCGAGCTGATGTGTAAAGCCCAGTTTATTCCTAGGCGATTTCGCGTTGGCGATGCTGTGACCTTGAAATGAAACAATAGAGATTGGCTGCGATAGTTCTTTCTATTCAAACTGACCAATCACAACAGCGCATTTTTCACCACTACAATCGCCAAAACCAAAATTGCTTAGCAATAAACTGGGCTTAATTCTGATTTTATTGTGGAAAACTCATCATCAGAGTCAAGAAGGCTGCTGTCAGAATTACCACTTATCATTTGATGTAATGAAATGTTTAGTTCAACTGTTATTTTGATCTCATCTAATGTCGAAGAACAAAGTGATTGATATGCACCTATACAAGGTTCACATCGTTGCTTTCCAAATTCGACACGTGCCAACCAAGTAAGGGAAGCGGAATGTCCAGTTATCAGTGCTTGATGTTATAATATCAGAAAATGAGAACTGCCAATTCCACAGTGAGAAGACTACTACTTGAAAAATACAGTTCATTTCAGATCAGTGACGCTGCATGAGTTGAAAAAAAAATCGTACAATCAATTCAATACAGGAGGCCCTCTATCACCTTTGTCAATGAGTTTCACATCATTTTTGTCACTTCTAGTTAAAATATCTAGAATTATAAGCGTGACAGATCTTGTATTAACTCGATATTTTTTATCTTTCCTATTATTTCATCTTCTCTATCATTAAATTATTATTAGCAATTTCATGATCGTTACGATGAAGTGAAAATCCAATATGGCTACCATTAGGAATGTCAATGTTGTTGACTTCGATATCTTCGAATCCAGTCGTGTACCTATCACTATTGAATTCAGCATGCGAACTTTGGTAACTTCACTAAATTTGAAGATCCTAGTAGCAATAGTTGAAAAAATATCGATGACTATAAAAATCGAAATTTTTCAGTTTCTTCAGGATATTTCGGGAACTACTCAATATATCCTCGATTCCTTTTGATATTAGAAATGACCATAAAATTGCGCATCTTTTTCGTAATTTAATCTAGTTCGTATCTCTCTCCGTTTCCGATTTGACAGGCTGATCAAACTCAAGTCTGCAATATTGCTATTTTCTTTATTATGGAAGATACGAGGTCGGTGGAATTAGAGAACTAGTAGTAGAAAAACAATTGAATTTCGCGTAATCCATCCATATCCATCATAAATATTTTTAATGGGTATATTTCAATTTAAATCGATTGCCAACTCCTTCCGGAACATGAATGGTTATAATAAATTCCATCCTAAAACCACAAATAAAGGAGTTATACCGAGTTATACGCATTTTTTGTTTTCGACAAGTCTCATGAAATTCCGACATCCATCAGAACCATATATGTTCGTGTCCTTGTTGAAAGCCTCCTTCACGTCGATAACAATTCTGGCCACCTTAGACGTGTGGTGCTATATCCCAAGCAGAACCCGAAATGTTCAGGTGAAATTGCCTTAATTTTTTCCGTGTAGTGTATTGAAAGACACAAGGGGGCCATAACAATTACCTTACACGAAACAGCGCAATTGGGCAGTAGCCATTGAGAGTTTTGAGATTTCTGCCTTTCTTTGGAATCGGTGCAACATGTCCAGTTCCAAGACATTCTGGGTACACAGGGTGTAATTTAAATCAACAAATTCCGACAAATACAACACCTGAATATCAAAGTTGTGTCCTTTTTATTATACCTATATTTGACAATTGAGTGTTCAGTGGTGTTAATTCCGATTTTAGTATTTGAACATGACACCGTACGGATATGGTGAAGTATAACGATTCTGAAATATAAAATCATAAGAAACACCAAATGGTTGGAATCTAATATTCGCTATGGTGCTATCATTGATGTTAACGCAAAAAAAAACACCTATTATATAGGATTAACACCAAGTTACACCGTGTCATATCACAATGGAATCGAGGCGTTGAATCATGAATCATCTAATTTAGTGGTAATAATCATTCGTTAAGTATTGCATCCTGAAAACACCAGATTTTATATAAATTAATGAAAATATTTCATGTAGGCATCTGAATGGTGTGAATTTCATGCGCTCATCTGTTCGATCTTAGTATCTCACAACTTTTGCCAATAGGTGGCACTGATGTACTTCCTACCGTACGTGATTTCAATATTGGGCATGGTATATTAGAGGATTTTGATATAGATCAGTATCAATTCGCCTAGGCCCTAGTGCCACTGTTCAGGATAAATGAACCGAAACAGTTCATCATCATTCGAATTGTCCCTAGATTCTTCTGAGTCTAGTTCATCATAATATGAATTATATTTCGATAGAAATTCCAGCTTAGTAAAAAACAGCGAAGGTGGTGAAGAAAAGCACTGATTCGCATGAACACACTCATTATATGGTGTTCCTTCACACCAGAAAAGTATTCGCATGTACCTGCTCAGTGTTCGGAAATGCATAAAGCACACCATCACTCTGCCAAATTCAGCAATAACACTAGGGTTACTGACAACTGGGTTTGACTTTTAAAAACACCCACCAAACACCTACAGTGGTGAATAATATGCAGGTGTTTACCGACACCAAAACAATCAGGACCTCAGGGGAACCCTGACGGTGTTAGCTGATGTGAGATGGCATATTTTTTTTCACTGAGTAGTGCTGGAACCTTATGGTGGCGTTGAATATATAGTGCAATTGCACTGCCAGGCATGTTTTCAGCAGAATGACATCAATAATTTCATCCAGCCGTCCAACCCTCCAATTATCGACCAATTTCACTTTTGTCAACATTATCGAAAATCATTGAAAAGCTAGTAAAATAAAGAATGATGAAGCATCTTCCCAAACATGATATTATTTACCACTCCCAATTCGGATTTCAAAGAGGTAAAAATACGATTGATGCCATTTTCTCGCTACTCGATAGCACATATGTTACTTTGAATGATGGTGAAGCGACCGCAGCAGTTTTCTTCGACTTTTCAAACTGCGTAAGTCATGAAATCCTGCTAGAAAAACTGAAGTTTTGTGGTTTCAGGAATTCTTCACATAGCTGGTTTCGCTCATACCTATAGCGGAAAGAACTGAATTAGTTGAAGTAAGAGAGAATTGCTGCAATATAAATGAACTTTCTATGGGGGTACCGCATGTATCAGTATTGGGTCCAATTTTATTTCTTTTATTTATAAACGACCTAGCCTCTATTTGCATTTGTAGGGGGTTATCGGGTTCAGCGTACTCTAGGAGAGGTCTCGTTGCGGGCCCGCAAATATCCAGACGTATTCGGCTGTGATTCAGAACTGGAAGCGATCGTCGATCGTTGATGCCCTTGTGTTGGCACTTGCACAGTGAAATAATAAAGCACTGGAGATAAGTGTCGTACTAAAGGAAACTTTATTTAACGATTCTACATGAGAAAAGCAGAAAATGTAACGATTCTGAGAAATATTGAAACCGAAGCTAACTGCAGATGCAGAATGACAGCGGCGCGGCTGCTATCTGTCGTCTCTTGTCGGTTGGGTTCAAGTGGCGGTGTCTACCGTCACGATGGTCATGGAACAGAAGTGACCACCATTATGTTACAGCCTCCCCCTTTGGATCACTCCTACGTCTCGTTGGAGTGGGACAAGGAGACTACTTATGAGACTGATGTGGGCGTCCTCTTCTAGCATGTCTCGTCGGTTGGTGCAGTTCGGGGCTGAAAGTTACGTACTCGCGTCCATTTCTGAAGCGATTAGGAACACGCTTCTGGCGCTCGGGGCTGGCCGTCAACGGGTTCAGGTTGGTGTATTGGGGTTGTTGTTGCACTTCAGGCGCAACAGGTCTTCTATTGGGGCTCTTAGCTGGACGGCCTCTTCCTTGAATAGGTCGTACAGGTTTTGGATCTTCAACAGCGTCATCTTCTATAAAACGGCGCAGGGCCGAAACGTGGAACTTGCCGATAGAAACAGTAGGGTTTTCTATAGAGGCAACTTCAAACGAGGTTGGGGAGATTTGCTTCGAGACCGTATACGTCGCGGCGCGAATTTGGCGGTGAAACCGGCACTTGCTTTGCTGAGGGAATGTGTCTCAACTAGCACTTTGTCACCGGGCTTGAAACAGTCTTGTGTACCTAACCGATTGTCCGCGTACCGTTTCGCAGAGTCTTGTTTAAGTTCATTTGTCTCCTTTGCACGGAGTGATGTCTCGATATGACGACAGAGATACGGTGTTATTTCCGCTATCACGTTTTTCTTAGTCATTACAGCACGTAAGTCTTTATGTACGTCCATTGGAGTGCGAAGTTCACGCGCAAAGTTCATATAGGCTGGTGAGTATCCAGTTGCTAGGTTGGGCACACTATTCATCGGAAATCGGATAGTGAGAAGCATATCGTCCCATTTGGTATGGTCCTCCTCTACTGAAATTGATAGTTGTACCTTGAGGTCGCGATTGCGTCTCTCTTCGGGATTTGAGGATGGATGGTAGACAGGGATCAGAGACTGATGTATACCCAGACAGTAGGTGACTTGCAGCATCACTCTACTAACGAATTGCGAGCCGTTGTCGCTTATTATACGCCTCGGGATTCCAAATCGGAGACAAATCTCATCGATGAGTATTCTAGCGCAAGCTTCAGCCGTAGCTTCTCTGATAGCAAACAGCTCAATCCATTTGGTAGCTGTGTCTTCAACTGCGAAGATACAACAATGTCCTCGATCAGTTTCTGGTAGTGGGCCGACAAGGTCCATTGCTAGGCTCTCAAATCTTTGCGCCAAGGCCGGCGTTTGTATTAATCCAGCTGGCTTCAGATTGCTCGGTTTATATTTTTGGCAGGCCTCGCAGCGCCGAACATGATTGGTTACATCTCGGCGGATTGTAGACTAATAGTACCAAAGGGCTATTCTCTGGATAGTCTTTTCCACTCCATAGTGGCCAGCAAGAGGGCCATCATGACACTCTTTCATAACCTCCGGAATTTTGGATTCTGGTATGACCAACTGGGCTTCTTCGGTATCCACATCTTGGTTGTACTGGTAGAGAACTGTCTGGAACATGACACATCCTCGGTCAGTGTATTTGCTGAAATCCACCTGCTAATCATCTTCAAAACAACTGATAATGATTTTGAGCTTAGGGTCAGCTAATTGCTCTTCTCTGGGAGTTTGGCTACTCATTGTGGGTATATCCAGGGCAACAGTGCAGACTTCACAATCACTTTCGGTAGATGGTTAGCATGAAGGTCGTGAGAGCATATCCGCGATCCGATTCGATTTTCCTGGGATATACTCGATTCTGAGATCGTTGCCTTGCAGTTCAAGGGCCCATCTCGCCAATCGTCCTTTCGGAGATCGTAGGGTCATCAGCCATTTCAAGGGCTGATGATCAGTCTTGATGATAATAAACGACATAAACGATAACAAGAGCTTCACGCTCAGTGGTAGTATAATTCCTTTCTGCAGGAGTTATCAGGCGACTAGCGTATTCCACTGGCCGTTCGTCAGTGCCCTCCCCCTGGAGGAGACATGCGCCGAGAGCATAAGAGCTGGCATCTGTTTTCAAGATGAAGGGCTTCGTGAAGTCCACTTGACGCAATATAGGGGAAGTAACGCAATATAGGGGAAGTAGTTAACAACTCTTTCAGCTTCTCAAAAGCTTGTTGTTGCTCAGCATTCCACAAGAATTTTGCATTTTTCTTGGTGAGGTCGGAGAGAGGCTTAGAGACCTCAGCGAAGTTTGGGACAAATCGCCTAAACCAACTGCATGTTTGCAAGAATGACAAAATATGTTTGACATTTCGTGGAGGGCTCATTCGACTTATTGCAGCAATTTTGTCTGCATCGGGGGCGATTCCAGACGGAGTTATGAGATTTCCTAAATACTTGACCGAAGGATGCACGAAAGTACATTTTGCTCTATTAGCACAAAATTTGAATTTTCTGAGCCTCTCTAAATTAGCTGTCAAAAGTGTTGGAGATGATCTTCGAAGTTCTCCGATAGGACAATCATGTCATCCAGATATGCGAAAATGGTTAAACCCTGAAGACCACATCTAAACCTATCTATGAGCCTTTGAAAAGTGGCAGGTGCGTTTCTGAGTCCAAATGGCATTCGATTGAAGCGATATATACCGAAAGGTGTTATAAAAGCAGTTTCATCACGATCGGACTCGCGGACCGACACTTGATGATATCCACTCTTAAAGTCTAGTGTGGACATAAAGTGCGTTCTAGTAGCGGCGTGCATAAGGTCATCCATTCTTGGAAGCGGATATTTATCCGGCACGGTTACACTATTTAAACGTCGATAGTCTACGCACATTCTGTAATGTCCGTCCTTTTTGGACACTAAGACAGTAGGTGCAGCATAAGGAAAATCACATTTTTCAACTACGCCTTCTTCTAATAAAGATGCAACTTCTGATTTTGAAACATCCATTTTCTGCGGTGACATGCGATAAGGAGGTATCGCAATTGGAGTTTCGTTCGTTAGGTTGATACAGTGCTCAGCATACGGAGTAGCAACAACATTTTCCTCGAAGACATCTCTATGATTCTACAAAATACATTGAAGTTGAGTGCGTTCATGATCCTTTAGTCGAATTGCTTCGTCTTGTCTCAGGGACAGGTCGAGAAGACTAATAGAGGCCTCAGAATTGAATTCTAGATGGAAGTCGTGCTGAATGCTCTGAGTATCACAGAACGAAAACGTCATCTGCGGGATATTGATGATGAGATTAGCGTTGGCTAGGAAATCTACACCAAGTAGGGGTTTTGAAGAGGTATGCTCTGGAAAGGCGACAAAAGTTGTTTGTATATCTCTCCCGAGTAAGGTTACATGACAGCTGAAAATTCGTGCTGGGATCATCCGAGCCTCACCATCTGCTAAAACCAATGTCATTTCTTTCTCATGAAAATCAACACGTTTGTCCAGTAAGTGATGATAAAGTCGACTTTCTGCAATACTACATTTGGCACCGGTATCGACATATGCATATCCATGAAGATCAAGTATGGTCAAAGGTAATTATGGTCTCTTATTGAAGCTATCAGTCGTAGTCATCAAAAGTTCTACGGCGGAAGTACCAGTCTCAGAACTAGAAGTCGATTGACGAGCTTTCTTGCAGTTTGGACAGTTGCTCCTTACATACCCTGGGGTATTACAACCGTAGCAGACGATAGTAGTAGTGAAAGAAGGGCGATTGGAAGTGTTATGTAAAGTTGGTGGTGAATCTGTTCTTTCAGAGTTGGCGTTATTCGGTTGCTTATTTTGCGTACCTGCAGCAAACTTGCGACAATCTGATTGAACATGTCCAAAATTTTTACAATACATACATTTTGGTCTAAACTTCTTAGAGCTAGCATTTATTTACTATCTGCATATATTAATTTACTATCTGCATTTTGTCTTGTTGAATTATGCTTGCTACTCACATTCTGCTCAGCAAGAGAATCTTCTATGGACCTAGCTTTTATCTATGAGTAAGTCAAAAGTGGTAATGTCTGAACGAGGTAAACGCTTTCTTATTCTAGGATTAAGCAAGCTGTATATCATGTCAATATTATGGCTATCATGCAATACAGGAGTGTCAGGTAAGTAGGATAATAAAGCTCTACGATTATTTACCAAAATATCTATCGGTTCCTTACTATCTTGTTCCTTAGAAAATAGTTCACGAAATATTTTTGGAGCAGACTTTTTCTTACCATGGGCATGTCTCAAAGCAGTCAGAAAATCGGCCCAAGCTGTCACAGATTATTTGGTTCCTTGCCACCAAACAGCTGCATGACTATCCAATAACATGAGAAGTCCCTTTAAAGCATTTTCATCTGTAATGTTCACACACTCTTTGTAGACAGTAACCGCGCTTATGAAAGCCTCAACATCCTCGTTCTTTCGTCCTGCAAATCTACTGCTACATTTTGCGAAGTTACCTGAGTTTGCTGGATTTTATTGAGTGTTACCTTCTACCATTTGCCTCATTCCATCAAGTAGCTGATGAAGCTGCTCAGGAGTCATTACTACATTGGCCATATTGGAGTTCTCTTCGCTGGGTATATAATAACGGAGTCTTTCACGATATGACATCCAAGTATTCGGCGGAAAGAATATAAAAGCGTTTTACGTAGTCAGAAACACCAAACCGGGAAAAATGTCACTTTTGTAGGAAAGTCGTTGAAACTACGGCAGAACGCGAAGTCTGGCAACGGCGCTAACCAAAAGTTAGTCGAGTCACTCGGAAAATGTTTGCAACCGGCAACACCGTCCACGAAACACGATACGGCGCACGAACCGAATTCACCAGAATTTTACTGGTTACGAGTTGAGGTTACGTATTCAATACGATTGAATAACACAGGAATAAGTCTGAAACTACTCACAATATTCTTAGGTAGGGCCCCACGTTGGGCGCCAATTTGTAGGGGGTTATCGGGTTCAGCGTACTCTAGGAGAGGTCTCGTTGCGGGCCTGCGATAAGTGTCGTACTAAAGGAAACTTTATTGAACGATTCTACATGAGGAAAGCAGAAAATGTAACGATTCTGAAAAAGATTGAAACCGAAGCTAACTGCACAGATGCAGAATGACAGCGGCGCGGCTGCTCTCTGTCGTCTCTTGTCGGTTGGGTTCTAGTGGCGGTGTCTACCGTCACGATGGTCGTGGAACATGGGAGTGACCATCATTATGTTACACATTCAAGGTAGGTTTACAATTTTTGCTGACGATACAACCATGGTATGGCGTGATAAAGATACATTCCGACTGAAGGAAAAAATGTCCCTTGATATTGTGAAAATCAAGCAATGGTGCGATTCGAACAAGCTCTGTTTCAATTCAAATAAAACAAATTTGATAACATTCAGGTTCAATTTCAATGACCTATTCTAAGAAAACCTTATCATATCTAATAAACCAAACACTAAGTTTCTAGGTTAAATTATTGACAACAAACTGAAATTTGATGAACATATCCTTAAATAAATTAATAGCCTCAGGTTGTTTTGCAGTTAGAATTGTATCGAAAGAATTGAATAATAGGTACATCTGCAAGGATGGTATACTTTTCTTTGATTGAATCTCATTTAAGGTATGACATTGTCTTTTGGAGATTATGTAATAACCATTTGTTCAATTCTGTTTTTATTCTACAAAAAGGGCAATTCGATGTATATGTGGGGCACAGTATCGTGATAACTGCAAACCACTGTTTATAAGTCAGCAGATTTTTACTCTAAACTGCTTACTTATTTTAGAAACAGTATGCATCATGCATAAGAGATATGGAACTACTTTGAATAATTCAAGAAATTATGAGACGAGAAATAACTGCTGAATCCGCCTACCCATACCTAGGTCAAGTCTGATGGAGAACTCAATCATGTATGAGAGCTTTAAAGTTTATAATCATCTCTACCAATGGTATACCAAAAAATTGGTTTATTGAAAATCTTTAGAAACAATGTAAAACGGGTCCTAATACAAGAGGCCTAATATAACCTGCAAGAGTATTATGATGATGTACTATTATAGTTTTTTTTATATGAGTATATATATATTTTTTTTTTCGCATTCTGACTATGAACTTATCGCATCATATTTGATTTCCTACTTTTATTTTTTCCTCATAAATCAGTTTTTTATATACAGTGCTTACAAAATGAGTGAAATACAGCATCTTTCCTTTTTTCCTGTGCTACTCTAAACCTGTTAAATTTGTAATTTTTTTCGAAAATTTTTTTTAGATTTCGAAAAATGACAGAAAAACGTTGCTCAGTTTCAATTTTATACTTTTGTTCCAAATTTGGACTCTCTACTGTCACTTCGACTTTTTTCCATTTTTTTAATTTTTCGAATCTTTCGCTCTATCGATTCGAACGAAATAAATAAAAAAATGCATCTCCAGAAATTCGTCTTTGTTGTTGCAAAGTTCATTTAGTTTTTTCATTTCTTTGTTAAACTGATGTGGATTTTCAATACATGGACGTTAATAATATGTCAGTAATCGAATAAACGAATTTCTCTTCATTCTTATTACACTCGTATTTCTTTTTTTAATAGATTTTTATCCAGTTTGATTATTTTTCTGATCAATAATTCAGTTACAAACAAACCCGAAATATCATAATTTTCTGTAAACTAAACAATGCCCTACAGTTTCATAACTATTCAAAAGACTTTCGTTCTAGCGATTTGTACTAGACATGTTATTAAATTTCGTGATTTTAAACAATACAAGACTAATGCAACATCCCGGGATGAAAATAGTAGGTACTGATCAAGTCGAAATAAAATGTTCACTTAGTAGTAGTCGAAGTGACAGTAGAGAGTTCAAATTTGGAACAAATGTATAAAATTGGAAACTGAGCAACTTTTTTCTCTGGCATTTTTCAACATTTACAAAAAAAAAACTGATTTTTTGAGGATTTTCGAAAAAAATGTCAAATTTGACAGGTTTATAGTGTAGCACATGAAAAAAGTAAAAATGCTGTAATATACTTATTTTTCAAACATAAACTAACTGCGAAGTCAAATTTTCTTTATATCCATTAATGAAAAAAACTTCCATATGTCGCGAACTTTATGTGTGACACTGTATATATTTGTAACGTGGTGATAGGTTATCATCAATTATATTGAAAGTGAAAGTGTTTCTCTGATCGATTTTATTTATACTTAAACTAATTTGTTGTACATGCTACTCCTTTTGGTAGTGAAATAATTGTAAAATTGTATTCTTGTCTTGATATTTTATATATACATAGGTATATATGTTTGTATGTTTCATGCTTTGTCAATGAGATAACATCTTCGACAATAAAGTATATTTTTGATTGATTGATTGAGTTTGATTGAATAAGTTGCTGTTTTCAATGATGAATTCTATTTCTCTCGTTCTTGTACTGCCTGATTTTAGTATCAAGTAGATTATTGAGTCTTTTAAAAGCGTTTCTGTCCGAGTGTCTTTAGCTGATCTGTTACGTTTACAGGTTCTTCTGACATTTTTCCTTTCAGTAATCAGCTCATGAACGTCAGGTGGGAGGTGGTCCTCGGTGGGTCTGAAACTGATTTTTTGTCTGATGACAGCTCTAGAGTCTTTGAGGTCTTTGATCAATTTGTTGGTTTTAGAGTTTATATTTTCTTTGATAATGTTATCGTTGATGATGATTTTATAATTCATCAAGGCTCTGAAAGCCCGCCGTCAGTATTTTTATAATCTCATATCGATTTCTGTTAGACAATGTATATTTTTTGATTTAGTTCAAAAATGACTGGCAGGTGGTCAGAGCCTTGATCATTGATACCTGATGTTACTCAGTCCAATAATATTTTTAGTCAGTATCAGGTCAGGTCTAATATTGCCGGTGACAGTAAGAGTAAACAGTTTTCGTAATTTGAGCTATTCCCACAAGGAACATGTCTCGCATTGGAGTCACCTAATATCATAGTCTTGTTTTCAGCACTACGGTGTGCCTCAGGATCTTGTTGAGTGAGTTGGTGACTGATGGGCCTGTTGTGAGCTGCAAAAATAACTTCCCCACTGTGTAGGCTCACACCAACGTGTCCGATCGAAGTTTGTCTTCATGAGACCACAATGTGAGGAATGTGGTTCTTGATTGATAAGGCCACCCCCTCAATAGCGGTCTGCATTAGCGCGGTCAGCCCTGAGAATTGTTGAACCCCTAACACGAAAGTTAGGCTACGGTCGGAGCTTCCTTTCTTTCAGAGCGACAATATCAATACTACGACGGTGTTCAGAATCAATGAAAGATGGCATCGTTAACATTTTGGTGGGTTTCTCAATATTATCGTTAGCTGGACTGGTGGTCGAGTGCGTTGTATCGCTAGCTTATAGTCTAGAGGGTCCGGGTTCAGATCCCGCGGCGGCTATTGGAAATATTTATTTATTTCTATAGTATCGTTCAGCGGCAGGAGATAGGTGACCAACCGAACATTCTTGGTACCTAGATTTCAATCCTTCGGAATCTCAACGATAACCAGCCGAGTAGTGCTTCGGATGACACTTGAAGTGCTCGTCTTCCTTACTCATACAAGTCTCAATCAGACTTCGAGGGTTGCTTTGCAACTAAGTTGGCGGTTAAGAATACTTTTCATACTTTTCAAACCTTCGTACATAATTGGTGGCGGCTTGGATTTTTTTCGTCTCAGCAGAAGTTTTTGGGGTAGACCCTCTGCCTTGGTGGCGCTGTTTTTCACAAGTATTCTCGTTGTTCTTTAATCTTCCGAATGTTGTGACTCAGGTTCATCCTCAAGGGGATCTGGTACCTTGGGAATTCCGCTGAATGGATTTTCGAGAGATTGGAATCTGTTATGTGATTGTATTAATTCCTCTCTTGTTTAAAAGTATAGCTGTCAATTCCTGGAGTTATTTTCTTATGAATGTAATCATCTGCATTATTTTCTTGCTCGTTAGTCGCCTGTTGGAGCGTAGTAGGTATCCATATTTTTTAGTCTTTGGGATTTATTCATTGGATGTGATTGGTCTATTTTGAACTGCAGTGATGATGTTTGTACAATGCCTCACTGAAAGAGGACTAGTTCATCTGCGTGAGCTTTATCCATTGTGAACTTTTCTGCTATTGTGCTTCTATTTGATTCAATCAATTTATTAGATGGGTTTGATTTCTTGCGGGTGTTTCTTAGGCTTCTCATATCTTTGATACATTTTCTCCTTATATCCGATTCTGTTGGAGGTGTGGCTTTGGTGAGCTTGATCTTGAGGTCCTTCCTTTCTTGCGTGTCCGATGTATTCTGATTGAAATCCTTCAGTGAAACCCACACTAGTATTGCCATATTCTCATTCCGACTTGTTTAGCCATTTTTTCTATTGATAGGTTGCCGTAATTGAAATCCACGTTTGGGTTGGTATGTCATTTCATCTTCTCCTCTTCGCAAATCTGTTCTATTATGTTTCATTCCCAATTAGTTCATCTGTGTTGTTTGAACTATTTTCTGTCTAATAGCACTGTAGTAGCTTCACCAGAAATCAAAATAATCAGGTGAGTGTAGTAGATTGTGGATTGTAGATTGTAGGGGGGTCGTAGAGGCTTTGCAGCCTCTCAAGTACCTGCACCTATCAGATCTTTTGTGTATAACCCTTAATATATTCGAGGCCCGGGATTCGGATACTTCGCCCTAATAGCACAAGATGTCCATTGGACATGCGTTTTGTGTACAGTATATGTCCAAGGTGTCCATGGATATCCATAGGATATACACATGAAGATATCCAATGGACGTCCAGACAAGGTAGTCCATTTGGTGTCCATTTAATGACCTCTTATTCAAAGTATCGATAGCCATTGTCCAATCGATGTCCACATGGAGATGTCCATTGAACATATATTTAAGGTAGTCCATATGGCTTACAATTATAGACTATATGTTGTCCATTTTAGGTCCAAATTGAGACGTTTATTGGATATTCAGAACATATGGCGTACATTCAATGTCCCCACGTTCACATTTTGAATTTTTTCCACACATATACATACCATTGCATTCATAAAAAGTATTCGAATTTGGCTAATTGGGCTCTCACAACATAGAAGTAGAGATATCAAAATACCACACATTGTCTACTCCATCATCGTACAATACCTAAATTTTCTCTAAAATGAAAAATATGTCAAATTGACATGCAAGAATCAACACTAATGGAGTAATTTGAATCATTCTCATTATTGGCCAAATTGCATGGATTTAGTAATATAAATAAGAAGATAGCAGCAGCCACCATGCAAGGAAGGATGAATCACAGAGTTAAAGCGCAACGATAAGCGAAGTTAGAGTTTGGATGGGTGACCGCGCTCGAATGCTAGTAGCTTTTTTCATTTATTCGTCATAAAATGGACATCCTATGGATATTCCATGGATGTCCAAAGCGGTGGAAAGTGAATGTTCAATGGCCTATATTTGTTCGTGCAAAGTTTCCTGGGAGCTAGGTTCTTGACATCGGAGGGCTCGAAGAAGGCCCCTTTCAAGAACTTGAGCTTCTTGCAGAAGAGCGCTGGGCATTCGCAAAGTAAATGTTCTGCAGTTTCAGAGGAGTTCTCGCAGTAGAGGCAACTATCAATCTATGTTTTACCCATCTTTTTGAGGTGATACCTCAGAGGGTAATGTCCAGTGAGGAGTCCCGTTACTAGTAAGTATTTTTTGTCCAACTCGAGAAGCTGTTTAGCTTTCCTCACTAGCTTTTTCGCATGTCTTTGTCCTGGCACTTTATTCCAGTGAGATTTCATTCCATCCGCTTCCTAACGTCGAACCTCTTCTTTCAAGTGGGCCTTGGAGAGTTCCTTCTTTTGCAAGGCAGTCTGCTTCCTCATTGCCTTCAACTCCCTTGTGACCTGGAACTCACATCAAAGTGACCTGGTTGTTCGTTTCCAGTTTCCTCAGGGATTTTTTACAGTCCCAAGTCAGCTTTAACTCACAAGTGTATCGGAGCTTTTAGTACTGCTTGGCTATCTGATAGAATATATATTTTTGCCCTTGGAGTGCCAATTTCGAGGCACTCATGGGCACATATCTCTATAGCATCAAATTCTGCTTGAAATATGGTTGGGGTGTTACCAAGAGGTTTTGAGAGCCTATAATTTGGCCCTGTAACTTCCACTCCAGCCCTCATACATTAGTATGGCTTTATTGGAATGTTATTTCCTCACCTGGTATTTCTTCTTGGAAAGTCTACCAGAATTCAGGTAGTTCTGTGGGAATTTATGTTGGATGTTGTGGTCTTGGCTTTCTGGTGTATGAAACAGCTTGTACTCGTTTTCTTCTTTTGCTGTTTTGTATGGTCTGCGAGCTATGAATGACGTTGGTTTGTCATCAGAAATATCCTTTATTATTACCTGTATGACGGTCTTTTCGCGCTTATTAGTTTGCCCAACCTCCTGATCGGAGGTCATCTCGAGGGTTATTGGGCTACATCAGTATTAGACAGGTTAAGCTAAATTCATAAACTCCGCTGCCGTAGCTACAGTTGACGCTGCCTTTCCAAAATGTATTCACAAGATATCCGACGGCACCTGCGTCAGCTGCGGAGTTCATGATTAGATGTTTATTTTTAGCATATTCCAACTACGAACAGTAACTGCAGCGTCAACTGTGACTACGGCAGCGGTGTTTATAAATTGAGCTTTATTGTTTTTTTTGTGTTTTTATTCCATCATTTATCCCATCATTACCAAGGCGAATTCGCCTCGTAGAACGTCTCGCGGTTGGTAGAGGGTACAGTACGCGTGCACGATATACAGTTTTCACTTTTCATGACATATATATGGGGAGAGCATGTCTGTACCAGCAAATGATTAAGCGTTCGAGGATAACGACGAACATCTAGACAGATTGTCGCCGCAAAAACTGACCTTGTGCTTCTGTTGATGGTATCCGAAAATCCTTCTGAATCTGCACACAACTATTCAGTGTACAGATTTAGTTCGTTGAAACTTTCATATTTTCAAACGTTGTTTATTTTGCACTCACTCTAATGACTTTCGAGTCAAACTTCCGCGGATTTCCCGACGAATACACGATATTTTGCAGATGCGACTGCCAGACACCCCTGTGCTTTCCAACTTCTTGAATATACATGGTGTTTCCTAGTTCATTAATGTTTCATTGGAGCAAAATGTATGGGGTGATTCCTGAGGAAATATTTTTGTGGATATGAGTTACTTTCATTACATTAACACAAGTACCTACTCCACTTAGAGTTTTTGGCTGTTTCCTTCTTAATTTGATTAGCCAGTCGAGCAACCCAGTCAATCCAAGAGTCAATCTCATAGTTCCTTAAATAAATAAAAACAGAAATTCAGAGTGAATGATTATATTTAAATAAATACGAGTAGGTACCTATAAATTCATGATATATGATACATACAAAAAATGTATGTAAGCGATGAGTATTCTAAGAACGAATCAAAAAACGATAATAGAACATAAATAATAGATTAGGGTAGTCCAGTCCATTGCGCTTTCGTCAGCTTGACTTACAACATAACTATATTCTACTAAATAGCAGCTATCACTGATAAATCATCGAGATAAAGAAACTCAAGTCATCTGAGGCTATTTTGGTCTTACAGCTATACATATTATTCTGTATTTGAGTTCCATGCATGTAGTTTTCAATGCGAACATCATGAAATTTCAAATACATCATTTTTTTCTACCTAACAACATTCATTCGGTATCCATTTCTTACGGCTTCATAAGTCGGAGGCATCAAGATGATATCTGAAATAAAAATAAGTTTTATGTTTACATATTCATACACATCAATGGATATTACATAATCCATCATCAATTCCATCAAAACAGAGCGGATGTTCAAGTCCGCTCCACGGTTCTTTTATAAGAAAGGTCCATACTTTTTACAATATATCATTTATTGTTACCTGGCACACGATTCTTTGTGAAGTATGTACCTAAATTATAGTCACTACTGTTTTTTTATTTCAGAAATTGAGTGAAGCCACCTAGAATATAGAACTTGATACCTTCAGGTGAAAGCAATGTACATATGTATTGTGTGGTTCAATTTCATTCGTGTATGTTTTATGCGACGTATTAGATTTCAAATTCGATTCAATAACAAAACAAGTTAGGTAGTTCGAATGTCACCTTGTATGCATTGTCGCCAGTGAAATATGAGTTGGTGCATTATCTCGAATGTAAAAAAGGAAACATCGGTTATGCAAGCCGTACCTACTCTTTTCAGTAGAATGGATTATGTGGATTATGGAAGTAGAGGTTATGTCTCATTGACGCATTGAAATTAGTTACTTGATTGTTTCTATCCATACTTACATGTGATCATGTGATTCTTTTTTTCATTTCACACGACGTGTGCTTTTTTTTCAAATGATAATATAATCTACTTTATTACGTTTTCAGACGTGGTCGTAGAAAAAATACTCTTTCTACAAACGGTCAACGAACTAGCCTTTGACGCTTTCAAATCTCAACACAAAGTTGACGTTTTCCGAGGAATGTCATCAAGTGACAGCATTGCAGCTCGTGTGCGAAAATAATATCATTAAGTGACAGCATATTTGCGCTCGCATCCATCATTGTTGAAAATGAACTCATCATTTTGTTGCATGATGAAAAATAATAGTGATAGTGAGATATCTAACACATCTCCTGATGTAGGAGAAAGTGTGCACATCATAAATTCGAACCTTCTACCAGAGAAATCGAGAAAATCATTATATTATAGATTCATGACATGGTGCCATGAAATGCTTAAATGCTGAATATATTAAAGTATCCTACACTTGTCGTATTTCTCAAAAAACACCAGTTTGTTGAATATGAAGCAAAAATAAGTTTGACTATATCTTTTTGTTTCATACACTATAACTGTGGAATAGACATAAGTTTTCAAGTAGCCTCAAAAGCCAACGGGTTCAAAGCCCGACTTCACAAGCCGCCAGCCTGGGTTCAATCCCTGGGCAGGGCAATTCTTTTCTAATTTATGAGTCATTGTCTCTTCTTTTCTGTTAGATGTATGATTGAAATTGAATATAATAGTGAATAATTAATGATTTAGATGAAAAATATTATGAAAAATATTATGTGTAAGTTAATCGAATGAAGTATCGAGTTTTCTTGTCTAGGAACTGTGTTTGCAGAAAAAACATTGTGTGTATTTCAAGAGTAAAGTGTCTTGCCACTATGTACCAGGTATATAATACTCACTCAATAACGATATCCATTTCCAGCACCACCACCATTTCCAGCTCCACCCCCGTTACCACCCCCATAACCGCCGCCGCTGCCACTGCCGCCGCCAGCGCCACCACCAGCAGCTTCTTCGGCAGCGTTCTGTTCGAGCGCCTTCTGGATCTCTGGGGGAATCGGCGGGGAGGTTGGGAGATGGTCTCCTTTGGGAACAAAACCATTCTCGTCGGCGGTGTACTCGACCTTGATCTCCGTTCCATCTGGCGCTGTGTAAGAGAACGAGCCTACTGCTGATTGGATACCTTCTTCACCTCCTGCCTTCAGTTCACCCTCTTCTTGGGCTTTGATGCCGTTGCCGGTTTCATAACTGAAATGGGATATTTCAAAATCTATGAAAATATTGGGAAGATTTTGGAGGACCAGTGGAGATGAAATGAATTGATCTTTCCAAATAGATAATTTACCTAAGTAATTTGAACTGAGTATAGTGAATTTTTGATTGATGATGATCAATGCAATGAGTGTTTCTGAAGCATCAAACGTTAGGTTGAATAGTGTTGTATATTATTAGTTAACTGAATGAAATCTTATTCTCTCAAAATAAGCTTTCTCACAGAAAAACCAACCTCATCCTTTGAAAGCTAATGAACTCTCTATGATGTAGCAAAAGTAATGATGAAAGTCCTTATTCTGGCAAATTATATTCAGATCTGAAGTATGGTATAATGCACTGGGGAAATTCTACAGAAGCCTATAAATTATTACTCTACAGAAAATAGTTGTCAATTTTTTGAGTATAATTGTACCAGTGGACTCATGTATAGAGAACAGTTCAAAACCCTGTCAATTTCAACAGTAATTACAATATATGTATATCTATGAAGTTGTTTGCGTTGTTTTCCAATTCAAATATCATTTTGAATCTGAAATGGTACAACATTCCTACTGAACGAGAATGAAAAATACATCGATACCGTCCAAACAATCACTTACCATATATCATAATGGCTGTAAATTATACAATATTCTTTCTAGCTCTATGAAAGACTCTAAAAATATATGCATCTTCAAAAGAGATGAAACATCTTCTGTTGAACAAGTCCCACTATCCCCTAACAATTTTTTTTTACTGATTTTCGATTATTTCATTGAGTCTAATGTTTTTATTTAATATGTTGACTCGTCTGTCATTTTCATTTTTATATTTTTATAAATTGACATCGAAACATTGAAGAACCCTTTTGTTACTCTACTGTACTACATTCTTTTGTGACTTGAAATAAATGAAATGAAAGTCCCCATAAGTCCCATACACAAAATGTCAACTTATTTATTGATTCAATTCTGAAAACGGACACAAGAAGTTTAATTTCCACGGTACTTATCAACGGTAATTTCAATGAGAAAACTTTGTCATGCTCTTTCACTGCAATCATAAGTAAACTAAAAAGTAGTATTTCGAGAGATATCTATTGATGATAATATTTCACCCAAGTGTTACCACTCCTATTATAAGAGTCCAAAATGTATCTTACACAGTGTAAAAAAATAACACCAGCTAACACCATCTGGTGTCCCTTGAGATTCTGATTGTTTTGGTGTCAGTGAACACCGGCGTATTATTTACCACTCTTGGTGTTATGTGACCTTATTTCCCATAGGTGTTTTTAATAATCTAACTCAGTTGTGGGTTACACTAGTGTTAATGCTAAATTGAGCAGAATGAATACTGTTGTGGTGTTTTTTATGCATTTCCGAAAGTGCAATTTGACACCGCAGTGGTGTGATGCACATTATGTGATTTTCTTCGGTGCGTTTATACACTGAGCATCAGTGAGCAGGTACATGCGAATACTTTTCTGGTGTGAAAAATCATCTAATGTATCATGCCCAATATTGAAATCAGGTACGGTAGGAAGGACGTCAGTGCCACCTATTGGCAAAAGGTTCTAAGATTGAACAGATGAGAGCATGAAATTCTCACCATTCAGATGCCTACATACAATATTTTTATTAAATTATATCAAATCTGGTGTTTTCAGTATACAATACTTAACGAATGATTATTGCCACTGAATTAGATGATTCATACACCGCCTCGATTCCATCGTGATATGACACGGTGTAACTTGGTGTTAATTTTATTTAATAGGTGTTTTTTTGCGTTATCGTCAATGATAGCACCATTGAGAATATTAAATTTCATCCTGTTGGTGTTTCTTATGATTTTATGTTTCAGAATCGTTCTACTTCACCACATTCGTGTCATTTGTCACTACTTAGATCGGAATGAACACCACCCAACACTCAATTGTGAGATGTGTATAATTAAAAGAACACAACTTTGATATTCAAGTGTTGCATTCGTCGGAGATTGCTCTGAAATCCATTTTCTTAAAATTACACCGAAGTGTTTTCACTGTGTAGTTGATTCAATTTCATTACAGTAAGATACCATAATAAGGTACATTTACTTGCTTTATTTTATTTTCCCTAACTTGCTTACCTCCATTTATAGCTACCATCCCCGTTGTTCACATTTTCATAAGAGATTATAGGAATTTCTGCTCCTCCTGCACCAGCACCTCCACCGGCTCCACCTCCAATACCACCCCCAGCACCACCCCCAGCACCACCCCCATTACCTAGAATATATTTCGAATATTTTATTTTTATTATTTACGATTTTTTATATATTTCGAATATCCATCCATTCTCATCGAAGTTACTTCATCACTCCAACTGATAGCACATGTTCTTGTCTCAATTATATCTCATGATGGCGAATAGAAAAATGTAGAAGAATGTTAGAAACAATGATTCTAGTACCTACCTATATGATCCAATGTTGTTACAGAGCGTGTCCCTAAAAGGTATTTACAAAAACCTACTAGGTACATAATCTTCAGACAAAAACAACTTGATACAGCTAGATGGATCTCGAAATTGTTCTTGCTTTAAAACTTTGAAACGGCTCATGAGATTCTACTAGGTACTACTGGTACATTGACAAAGCTTTATTGGGCAATGAAACCCATATTATAATCATGATGAATGTTATTCCATGAGCGTAAAACTTCATTTTCTCAGTATTTCAATAAATTTTCATTTCAGTTTACAAGACCCCTGTGAATACTATAGAACAAATGTGGCAACGTATCCAAATTCCAACAAGCAACAATAGTTATTAACGTTACAAAGCCGATAATTAGCAGATAACGAATTATATTTAATACAGTAGGGTAGCAACCGAATCCGTTATTTGCGTATCGGCCGTGTGTCGTAATAGATTTTTTCGGCAACCGTCCGGAAAGTACGTACTTTCCAGACTTTTTTTTTTGAGAAAGTGGCATTTTTCCGGTCTAGTCCGGGAAGTACGTACTTCCCAGACTAGGCCGGGAAGAATCACATCGTTGTTGTCATTGTAAATATGAAAATCTTGGTAGTATGGTTTTGATAAATGCAGTTGATCATTACCATAGCAGCAAAATAACGACTGACAGCTATCTGACATAAAATTAGCTAACATTTCAATTTTTGAAAGAAATGTGTTTCTTTGATTTGTTATTCTACACGGTTGCCGAAAAAATTGTGTACGCAACACGCCCGGAAACAGTTTTTTTGGACTCGCAGACTTCCAGGATTCGCTACGCTCGTCCTAGAATTTTGTCCACTCATCCAAAAAAACAGTATTTTCCGGACTTGTTACGTAAATTACTATTTTCGGAAACCGTCCGGAAAGTACGTACTTTCCAGACGATTTTTTTTTGAGAAAGTGGCATTTTTCCGGCCTAGTCCGGGAAGTACGTACTTCCCGGACTAGGCCGGGAAGAATCACATCGTTGTTGTCATTGTAAATATGAAAATCTTGGTAGTATGGTTTTGATAAATGCAGTTGATCATTACCATAGCAGCAAAATAACGACTGACAGCTATCTGACATAAAATTAGCTAACATTCAAAAATTATCAGATGAAAACAATCAATGTGAAACGGAAACTTTACCTTCTTGTTCTGACTTCAACAAAAGGCACTTAAATATACCAAGCATTTCAAACAAATTGAATCCATTCAATATTAACAATTGTTCTAATTTTAATATAAATATTAATATAAATAAGAATTGAAATGTTCGAAATTTTGTTCTAATAAAGAAATGTGTTTCTTTGATTTGTTATTCTACACGGTTGCCGAAAAAATTGTGTACGCAACACGCCCGAAAACAGTTTTTTTGGACTCGCAGACTTCCAGGACTCGCTACGCTCGTCCTAGAATTTTGTCCACTCATCCAAAAAAACAGTATTTTCCGGACTTGTTACGTAAATTACTATTTCGTAATCTCGCTGAAAGATTACATTTTGATTCCGAGGAAAGAACAAACCACGTACCTTGTCATAATGCAGAAAATACCTAATATCGTGTTGTCATGGAACAGCTTAATAATATCACAACAATATTATAAACAACGTCAGTTCTCTGTATTCCCTAGTTCACTTCAACAAAGACCATGCATGGATGAAATTGGGGAAATTGAGGAACAAAATCAACTCGCTGTGTTATTGTAAGCAGAATAAAGTTTTGAAAAAATATTTTATCAAGTGTTTTCTCAACCCGGCCGTTAAAAAATCTTAACGGACGGAGGGGAGGGTGTTAACATTCACTTTTCAATTGTCATCTGAATACCGTTTAATCGCAATAACTTCAACTTTTTGCGTGGTATGAATCTTTGTTCACGTGAAAGTGTTGAAAATTTCGAACATTTTTTATGGAGTATCTGTACTAAAATCGTTTCAATATTTGATTATGCTCTGATCACTGAAATTAAACTGTAGAAACTATGAGAGTAATCGAATTTTATCAAGAGTAGGTACCTTTTCATAATGAATTAGTTGCGCAATGCAGATTTCATTCCCAAATTTTTATTTATATTTTATATATATTAGATATTCAATTACTGAAAAAATCAAGTTCTACGCCTATGGAATATATTATGGTTTTTATTGCCCAATGAAGCAATGCCAACGTAATTTGAGTAAGATTTGATGAGCTTTATAGAATTATGAAGCAAAAACTATTCGAGAATTCTAACTTCAGAGCTGTCTAGGGTCCCAACTAAGCAACTTCGTAATGATGTAAGTTTGCTTATATAGAGTTGGTTTGGCCTGAAGAATTGCAGGTTTGTGTAAAGACCTTTCAGGGACATCCTCTGTATATAAATTAACCATCGGCAATGTATTTCCTTGGTTAGTCTGAACAGTACAAAAATGTATCAATAGTAGATTGCGTTTGTGTGAGTGAATAATTTCAAACGTAAGTATAGTAACCGAATACCTAAAAAATCACAACTTAATCTTTCTGTCGACCCCGACTGCATGACTGAATTGCCAGGGAATGCGACCAGATGTCGGACAATATGATTGCTCATCCACAAGGATTGACGAGTGCTAATTACTCATAACTCATGAGGGTATAAAGGAATTCCAATTTCATGCAACTATTCGAGTGACTCACAACGTGTTCCTAAAACCTAATATATTCACATACAGTCCAGAAGTCTTAAGTCCAAGTTTTCAGCCGAACCTTAATTCAACTCAATGTTTTGTGAAATAACAAGAAATTCTGTAGAATGTTGAAGATAATGGTTGTGTAACGTATGATTTTTGATAATGAATTTTCCTTCTTACCCATCAGTCACAATCATTTTCCTCCGTTTATCAGCAATAAACGCTGCGATGTATGAAGTGCCTATTTATTATTGAAATAACCCAGATAACACAAATTCGCCTAAGGACGTCCTCTGATAGTCGCCAAAAGACTGTAGGAGGATGTTCTATATTCTACATCCTGAGAACGTCACTAGGCTCAGAATTTTTGACATAATTGTCCCACATTAGTCTTTTCAGCGGCAGCCTGGGGATGTGGATATGTGTGGGCCTATATGGATGTATTCTGATGATATTTTCGTCTTTAGGTACTCATGTGAAGTTAGGAGCAATTGACCGGAGTATGTTCTACTCATAAAAATAATTGAAAAAGGTAAATATTTTTATGTAAATTTCATCTCTTCCAAGTCACGAGATATATATACATATATATTTTTTTAAATCGAGTTACAAATTATCAAAATCGGACGAAGCGTTCTTTATTATTGAATTAATTTTTAATTATTCGATATTGGTTGGTTCTCCACTCCATATGAATTTCCCAATTTAGAAGTGAGCTTTGTATATCAAGAAAAATTATCTTGTCCATTATTATTGAAAAAAAAATAAGTATTCCAATTTTAGTAATAAAAATCCTTGAAAATAATTGTTGTTCAAATCACATTGAAAGTTAAACATTTATAAGTTCACGGAATAGCGACATTGCAATGAGGAGGTAAGTTGAATCACAGAAGTCAAGCAACGACAGCAGTGGCTAGGATTTGGATGGGTGACCATGATAGCGCTGATTTTTTTTTTTTTTTTTCATTTTCATTAGTTCTCAGATATGCTCAAAAGTCATTCTGAGAATAATAAAAACTCAAAAAAGGCATAACTGGAGTGAATTAAAAAAGTAAGACCTCGTGGGGATCTTCTGAGACGTGGAAAATGGTAACAGGAGGACGTCCTAGGGACGTCTAGGGACGTTCTTTGAAAGCCTGTCGACGTATTGAGGACGTTAATGTGACCGCCTCAGAAGATCCTCAAAAGGATTTTGTGTTATCTGGGAAGATGCTAACAATTGAGTCGAATATATCGTGTTCAAACAAGACTGAAATAATTCTTCAATATAATCGCCTGTAACAAATATATAATGTATTATATTATATTCTGACCAAATATTCAAATCCTGAGTAGTTAGACCCATAACATAATGGAAAAGGATAAAATGATGGAATATATGAATTATAATATCCCTAGTCAGACAAAAAAGGCGGTTGAAGACCATCACCTACAGTTAAGCTATAGCAATTTTTTCTATAACCGAAACTCGTATTCTCAAAACTATAGCAGCTTTCTTGATTATTTCATATTCAATAGGAACCAATATTCATTTCAAGAGAAGATCATTCTGCTATATAGTCAGTTTATATTTACCACCGAACTTTCCACCTCCGAAACCATTCCCTTTGGGACCTCCCGATCCCCTACCAGCGCCTCCTCCGTTGCCCCCACCACCTCCGCCGCCCCCACCACCTCCACCGCCTCCTCTGAATGGAGCTTGAAGCCCTGTACCACCTCCGGAACCAGGCGCACCCGGGGGAGGTAAGTAGGTGTTTTCCAGTCTGGCTGCAGAACAGATACCCAGCAAGCCTATTGAAGTTATCTGGAAGAGAAATATATGGCAGATAATTATATTTCCTAGTCGAAGAAACCACTGTTTTTCTGCTCATGAACAATATGTACTTAGTGATCAGAAAATATGTTTCTAACGAAATCTTTGTGCCGATGAATTTCAGAATCGTAGGTTATTTCGTATTCTCAGTTCAATCATTCAATTAAGGTAGGGTCAAATTGATTGAATCAATTCATTATATGCAGATTCTATATATTAATTCGGACAACAATCTGGAAAACGAATACATGGCAAATAGTGATTTCCTAGTCGAACAAATCACTAGTCTGCTTTCATAAAATATGAACTTAGAGATTGGATCTAAAGGAGTTGAATATTTGGGCGAGATAATCGACCAAAAACTTGAAACAGCCAACTCAACCACATTCTTTCCAGAGCTATAGTGACAAGCTGGACATGCCGCAGAGTCTTTGACAAGACATGGTCTGAAACCACAAATTGATCATACCAAACGATCATCAAACCCATGGTCACCTACGCTTCATTGATATGGTGGCCTAAAATGCAAAAAACTTCGGCAAAAGTCAAACTGCAGGAAGAGCAGCGGCTAGCTTGTCTGGGAATCACAGGGGCAATATTCACGTGGCCCACTGCAGCCTCCGAGGTACTTTATGCTGAACCTTCCACCATTGCACCTGTGTGTAATGAAAGAAGCAGCAATCAGTGCCTTCAGACTGAGTCAGACAATAAATCTCAAATCAGGAAATCGAATTGGACACTTGAAGATTTTGGAAAATATTTCCTAAGAATCCATGTCTAAACCGACAGTTATCATGCCAGTAGGCACTTCGAAATGCAGTTTGAAGTGGTAATAAACAACCACCAGAGAACGGACCTCAACTAGGAAGGGATGGATCCAAGATGGATGAAAGGGCTAGAGTGCGAGTTACAGGGCCAAATTTCAGGATCTCAAAACTCCTTGGTAACACTCCAACTATCTTTCAAGCAGAAGTACATGCTATAGAGATATGTGCCCAGGAGTGCCTCAAAAGGGACACTCGAAGGGCAAGCAGCATTGAAAGCTCTGAAGTCATAGATTTGTAAGTCTAAGCTGACTTGGGACTGTAAACAATCCCTGAGACAACTGGCAGAGAAAAACCAGGTAACTTTGATGTGGGTGCCAGGTCATAAGGGAGTTGAAGGCAACGAGGAAGCAGACTACCTTGCCAAAAAAGGGGCAAATACACAATTTTCCGGCCCAGAACCCTTCTGTGGACTCTCCAAGGCCCAATTGAAAAAAGAGTTTCGACGTTGGAAAGCGGATGAAATGAAATCTCACTGGAATAAAGTGCCAGTACAAAGACAAGCGAAAAGGCTAGTGAGCCTTTCGCCATGGAAAGCTTAACAGCTTCTCGAGTTGGACAAAAAAGACTTGAAACTGGTAACGGGACTCCTCACTGGACACTGCCCTCTGAGGTCTCACCTCAAGAAGATGGGTAAAACACGGAGTGATAGTTGCCGCTAGTGTGAGAACTTCGCTGAAACTGCAGGACGTTTGCTTTGCGGATTCCCAGCGTTCTTCTGCAACAGGCTCATGTTCCTAGAAGGGGCCTTCTTAGAGCCCTCCGGTGTCAAGAACCTATCTCCCAGGAAACTGATAAACTTCGCAAGAAGCCTCGGAATCCCGGGTCTCGAATAGATTGAGGGTTTTATGCACGAAAGATCTGTCTGATAGGTCGAGGTGCTTGAGAGGCTGCACAGCCTTAACGACCCCCCCTACAATCTACAATCCAGTGGTCAGAAAATATGTTCCTAGCGAAATCTATGTACCGATGAATTTCAAAATCGTAGGTTCATTTGTATTCTCAGTTCGACGGTTGGATCAAATTAATTGATTGAATCAATTAATTATATACAGATTCTATATATTGCTTCAGACCTATAACTAATAAATTTTTATGTTGGGGTTTTCGGGGTCAGAGATTATAAATTATTCGTCGAAATTTGTGAATTCAAGATGGTGGTCAAGATTTGTGATTACAGCCGCCATCTTGAACTTATAAATTATGATGAATAAGTCATAATCTCCGACTACAAAAACCTCAATATACCAATCCTTAATCCAATCGGACCATAATCGCAAAAATCATCGCTATCTTGGAGTCGCCATATTGAATTCACGAATTTTGAAAATCACTTTCTAATCTTCAATTCTAAAAACCACCTCATACCAATTTTCGATCGAATTGGACTATAACACAAATCTCGTCCACCAACTTGGAGCCGCAATCTTGAATTTACGAATTTTGACAAAAAATTCATATTCTTCTACTCAAAAACCTCCACATACCAATTTTCTATCCAATCGGACCATAATCAAAATACTCGTCGATATCTTCGAGCCGCCATTTTTTTCTGTAACACATGTTCTAGACATTATTGTCACCAGAATTATTAACACCCACCAAATTTAAAGTCAATCGAAAAACTAGAAGTAGGTCGAAATTCACTTGCGAGAATAACAGAACTCGAGTAAAAACATGATTTGCATATCACAAAACCCCCAGATTTGAATCCGAGAACTTTTCCGTCATATTGATTTTTGACAAAAAAATCATAAATTCCGATCCAAAAAAACCTATATACAAATTTCGAAATGAAATATTATAAAAAATCACGAAACCTATCCGGCATCTTGCATTTTCATCATTTAATAATCGTTAGATTGTATTGTATTGACGTGTTGACGACATTCAGATATAAGACGAAATTGAATAGTACACACATAACCCGAAATTGAACATGTTATGAAAATATCAATCGAGTTGAAGATCTGGCAACGCCTGGTATGATTAACAATGACTCTGTATGATTTTAGTGCAATTGCCATCTTGCTGTCAGTAGCTGAACTGAAGTAGGTCATAAAATGGACTGGAACGCATTAAATCACGTATCAACTTTGTCACATCCTGAAAAATAGATCGTTTTTCTCCAACTTTTTTGTTTTAATACATTCTTTATACTCTGACTGATGCCATTAGCTGATTCATAATCATCAAATATATTTCTAGAACATAATTTTTGACCACTCGAATAACCTCAAAATTGATCAGTTTTGATTCTATTTTTCAGAATATTCATCCATTTTTGGGAGTTGCCATGGGTCAAACGGCATGTAATGATCCTTCATCTATCTCTGTAGCAAAAATCATTTCATTTACTCCTACCATTCGTTCACTGAACATGACAAAGCGAGCCGCTGATTACGGTTCAAAATTGTCCGTTGCAGGTCTATACATAAGGCACTCTACACTGAACATTTACTACACAAATGCCTTTATTAACCCGAACAATAAGTAACTCAAGAGAAGTTTCAGACTTTGAAGTAGCAGTTATTAAAATAATTCAGTTCAAACCATCTATATATACTAGGGTGATATATTTTCTAGCACATTACCACCACCAAATTGCCAATCATTGAACACAAAATATTCACCATAAATCGAAAAAATGACAAGACAAGATCAGAGTAACCAAAATAGCATATGAGTGAACTTCTTGATGCTTCCTTCGATTGATTGATAGTTTTTTGTTGATAGTTTGGTATAAGTGACGCTCTACGAATATCATAATTGTTAGGTATAGATATTTCTAATTATTTCATGTAATGATATATATAAATCCTTATTGTGATGTAAATTGAACGTTCAATTATAAGCAAATCTCATATCCATTATTTCCTAAAATGGGGTCGAGGAAATAGAGTCGAGAAAATTCAAGGATTATGGTAGAATCATACGTTTCAAAAGTTGGTACTACCGAATTTTTCTCAACTTCTCGTCACGTAAATATAATTTCCCATGGAAAATCCTACTGTAGGATACTCACCAGCCGAAGATCACACATTTTCACTAGATACTATCTATTTGAGCCAAAATTATCGAATTGTTACTGATACAGTTAGAGCCGAACGAGTTTATATAGTGAATCCTTTCGATACTCATCCACCCCACTCTATATGGGAAACAAACAAGATCGTCTCCTTCATGACAAGAATAGTGGAGATGTACCCAGTGCATCGGGTTGCTTCCTTTCACACATAATTTGCTGCTGCAGTCGTGCGCAATATAAATCCGATTTTTATTATCATTATGTCACTGAGTTCACTGGGTAAATAGTTATGTGATTTTTCAATGGTCCTCGTAACTTCCTTCGATTGTCCTGAAGCGATGTTGATTTTGAATCAAATTCGCTTCTCTTATTATCAAAATGAAAATCACCGATCAACTACCAGTTATTCGGAAAAACAGTTGAATAAATGAATTTCGGGTTGCTTTCAGCTATAATAAATATTTTGATACATTTCTGCAATCCCGCTATCCTAAGTCGTACAAGTTGACGCAGTAAACTTCTGTGAGTTAGTAAGGCAACTAGGATAGTTGGTTGGAAAAATAAAAAATTAAAGAATAAAAAAATTGTGAACTATACAATGTGGGCCATCGAAAACGGAACAAAGCGGCTCTGTAGGTCAATTCAGCACCGGAATTTAAAGAAACATTTTCGAAAGGGTCATCGTTCACGATGAAACTGGCCCGAAATACATTCCATTCCATCCCTTAGTGCAGTGATGTCAAGTGAGACCTCATTCTCAAGGAAATTATCTGTTTCCTGAATATCAAGCAACAAAGAAAATTGAATTCTGTCGATTCGTTTTCGAGATTTTTAATGTTGATGTTTGAAAATCACTCTTTGTTGATTCAAACAATGGAATAAGATCTGAAATTGCAACTGATTGAATAACAAAGCAATGGCATACAGCGAATAATATATCGAATGACAACTCTTTCGTGTACCTACACGTCATAGTAATAGTGTTTGTGTTTTCCATCTGATGTTCTGTGAACTATATGAACACATGGTAAACAAATGTCATGACAAAAGACAAGGGTACCAACAGACAGTTACAGTTATATGGTGACAACACAAAGATATATTATGACTATGAGGTGTAATCAAAATTTACTGAAAACCTAATCAAATTATTTAGTAGAGACTAGAGAAGCACATTAGTAATTCATTCCACCAGTATCTTTTACACATTGTATATCCACACAAACATAACAGAATTAAGAAGTGGCAAAATTCTAATTCTTGTTTCGATAATCGTCCAGTATGTTATCAGATTTTTATGTAGGATGCTAAGTTCTGGAACAGGTATTTTCCAAGCTACCTTTGTGAGGTTTTTCAAAAATTTCGAGAAGCAATAAACAAATATCCGTGACACAATATAAAATTAACGATTTTGTGTAATTGCGTATACTCAGTTTGGAAGAAGAAGTTAGTACCAAAAACGGATATCAAGATAATGACAACCATCATCTTGACCTCTAAACTTCATCGAGCGCACCTATCTGTTGTGTATCATCATAATGTTCAACCAGATCAGCTGCTTAGGCAATTATCTTGTGATCTGTTAATCAGGCATTTATAAGATGAAAATATTCGACATATATTCAGTTAAGTCTAGACTATCAATAGAAATTGAATTGTTTTTTATAAATTGATATTGTTCAAAATTGGAAATTCAGGATTTATTGTAAAGATATTTTCTTCAAATCCCTAGGAATTTAAAGCACGTTTTAGATCCCTAGGTATTTGAAGTACCACTTTCTTCCCGAAAATAGGCATTTAAAGTACCCTTCAAATCCCTGAAGTGCATAAAATAAAATATGATATTAGGATATTATAGTATCGTCATCAAATATGATCTTTGAAGTACAGGTGTCATCAATGCCACTTAGGAAGGCTATAAAGATCAGTAGTCCCAAGATTGATTTCACATCATCTCTCACAGTTTTTCGAGTTCTACCTGTTAGATATGATGTAAATGATAATAAAAAATGTTTTGGTACAAAGTGGTACGGTGATTTTCAGGTTGTAGTTGGCTTTTGAAACAAGTATGAAGACGCTTGCTCAAACTACTTAAACATCCTATAGTTCCTCATGTGAATTAAGTTAACACTCGATATTTTATTCATTCACTTATTTTCATCTCATGTTCTCTTTGGTTTTGAGGTATTATACAAGAGAATTGTTAAATTTTGTGATTTCATCTCAGAATGTATTTGTCAATGTGTTATGTGTTTCAATAGTGCTTATTTTTGTAGGCTATTTGACAATATGTTTTTATTATGACATGTGATATTTATCTTCTATTGTTGCGGGTGATTCAATAAGGGTACCGAGGTACTGTATCTCAGTAACTAGTAGACGTAGAAGTTTGAGAAAAAAATCCTTCAGAGGAAATCGACCAAGAAAAATTGCTGAAAATATTTTTCAAATTCGTACGTCCACCGCTAGCTTCGTTCGTATAAAAAAAACAATTATTTCGAAAGTTTCTTATAAAAGTTAAGGAATGTATACTCTCACGTTAATGCCAACATAATGGTCTATACCTTTGTGGAAAATAAAGTTTCATTATAGGACGTGAAATAAAGGCGGTAGGGGGGTCCTTAACTTTCTGGATCGTAAATATCTATAACTTAAGTTTTACTTGACGGAATTCTACTAACAAGATATGGTTCAAGTTAAAAAGGTTCGGTGAATAGAATACAAAACTGTCCATGCCATTCTGGCTCTTACCGCCCTCGCTAGAGGGCGTGTTTTGTGAGGTTAATCATTTTTTCAATTTTTCTCCGGAATCTCAAATGCATCCGTATAAATATTCCGTCAGATTCGAAAAGAAGATAAAATTTGCAACATAATATGGTTCAAATCGCATGACGATATCTTCATTCGTTTAAAAGTTATGGCGTAAAGAATATTTCTTTAACGAATTTATTAAAGAAACAAAATAGGTCATTGAAAAAAAAAATTCAATACTTCTTTCCCATTTTAATTCAATCATAATTTTTTTTCGGCGGTATCAGATATTGTTTTTTTATATATCATTATTGTTCTGATTGAATTGAAATGGAAAAGAATTTTTTTTTCATTTTCCCATCACATGCTCGACTACGAAACTCAAAAAATAATTGAAAACTCAATTACCTATATATAGTTTTTTATCCAATCCACCAATCCTTTCTTTCTTGAACCATATTTTGTTAGCAAAATTCCGTCAAGTCAAACTTAAGTTATAGACATTTACATTCCCAAAAGTTTAGGATTTCCTCCCGCCTTTATTTTACGTCCTACAATGCAACTCTATTTTCCAAAAAGATGGACTATTATGTTTTATATTTATATTTTTAATACGATCGAAGCTATTACGCCTTCTAGCGGTGGACGTATGAATTTAAGGAATATTTCCAGGAATTTTTCTTGGTCGATTTCCCCTGAAGGATATTTTCCTCAAACTTCTACGACTGTTTGTTACTGAGATACAGTACCTCGTTACCCTTACTGAATCACCCGGTACACATTGTTACGATATTTCTACTTGGGTTCGTGAATTTAAAACACTCAGTACAAAACTGAACAATATATTTACTAAACACTCGAGATACAACTTAATAAACACTTAGTTGAATTACAACGATAGTCGCTTTACAAATCTCAATGTTAACAATACTAGCTTTCTTTCTAAACTCAACTCTTTCCAAACTAAAACTGATGATTGTACGCGCCACTGCGCTCCTTTTAAGTAGACAAAATAGTCATTCTAGCAAAATCTTCAAATACCGTTCATTTTCGAGAATCTGCAACAGTTTTGAGTCATCCGCTATTGTCCTCTAATTGATACGTCGGTGACCAATGTTATCGCGAGGCCATAAATCACAGCCGATCTATACATTGTTCTTTATGTATACTGTCAATTTCAATTTTCCATGTCATTTTTTAACTTCATTGTCACTTGCCATTTTTATTTCCTCCTTTTATGTTTCCGGCAGTTTTCAGACATTTTGTTTCACTCAACCTAGCATGTTATTTAAAAGTTTTTCAACTTATTCAAATTTGGGAATGTTCTTTCCGAAGAAAAAACCCGGTTTGGAAATGGCAATAATGGTATGTATTCATTGATTCGTCCTAATCACCATATTACTATCTGATATCTTTCTAGGAGTAATTATAGTCTGATGATGGCTATGTTAGCCGAAACCGGTTATTAGTATTATTTATCATCATACGTGTGGTCGACCGATTCGAAGTTTATTTTTAAGTTTCCCCTTCTTAAAATTCCCGGACCACTTTGAGAAAATCGATGATTTTCACATTTCAACAATTACTTCGAAAATGTACTACTTATACATATATATATATACGGTTCAGCTTGATGTCCTTATTGTGCAGACCCATAATCTGACAATTATGTGGAGGAGTTTTCTTGATCTGAAGGTTTTGAATATTCTTTATATATTTTTGATTATTGAATATTTTTTGGGGAATGATGAACAAACCAAAGCGTTATTCACATATGTATCATGGCAACAGAAAGAATGAGAAAATGTGAAAAGGGAATTGAGGTGCAAAGTGAGACAATTTTAACTATTTCGGCTTGTGTAAATTGGCAAAGATACAGCCTCTCTTCATCCATTTATCTTCGACTCTGCTTCCCATTTCTCTTTCTCACATAATTGTAGTTTGACGTTGTGCTGGTACATTCCGGTTATCCTTATGCCAATGACAAGGTTAGCGACTAGTCATAGTCCGGACACCCCGTATACAGAACACGGCTATCGTATAGAGTTAGTCATGCTATTCGAGATGCTATTACTTAATCATTAGTCAGATAGGTAATTTTTTTTCAAACTCTTTATTCAAATCAAGAATACAGTACAAAATACATCTTATAATTATAGTTCCAATTTTTTTCTACTAAATCACAGTTTATTTGCACTGATTAGACAGGTTGTCAAAATGTAAAAATGTTTTTGGAAAAACGGCCCATTGCATTATATCGCATGAGTCGGAATCTTTCTTGACTAATCACATCTAAAAAATCGTCCAGAGTACCCCTTACTTCCAGATTGAAATATATAACCGCAGAAGTTATCCACAACCAGGTGTTTTTTTTCTTGGGGTCCGCTATTGTTTTTCAAATATTATTCCGACTGATGTGGTGCCATTGCAATTAATGTTAAAGTGTCGTAAAACAAACTGCTTCATCCAATTCCATACGTTCTTTGCATTTTGACTGAATCCTGTGCATAAGACTGTCTTCTAGGTCACATATCAAGCAAGTGGAGGAGTTATTTAAACCGTGATTTTTCAGTTTTTGTGCCACGGGGTACGTTTCATTTACTGATTTGTAGGCTGCTGCCCTCCATTTGGATGGAATATTTTTATTTTTGAATTTAGGCCAGATATTCTTCCATCTAATATTTTTGTATTTGGATTCTATATTTGGCGATTCCTCTATTTGACTCATTAATTCGGAATACATGTATTTAGTTCTGTTTAGCTTTCCCTGTAGATGATGGTTCGAATATATTATTAAGCAGTGACTTGTGGGTTATTTTGTTGGGTACGGGGGTCCACGAAAGTGCTTGTGTTTTTAAAAAAAGAGCTATTGCCTTTTTCTCAACATTTATCAAGTCGAGTCCTTCTTTCGTTGTAGTAAGATGTAGCTGATCTCTTGAAACCCTATATAGCTGACCATGCCATATGAACCTCCCAGTTATTCTCACAATTGTTTGGCTGTGTTTATTATTCATAGGTAGGACTTGAGCGGTCAACCATACTTTGGATAGTATATATGTATTCAGGAACCATACTTTTTTAAATAGATCCAGATTTTTGTGTTTATGTTTATGTTTCGATAATGAATGGGTAATTCCGATAAGGGTGACTAGTTGAGTCAGTCTGATATGAACAGTATCGTCGTGATTAGTTTTGTATACTATAGGTTGATCGTATTGTGGTAGTGATCGTGTCTTCATACAACCCCACTAACGCTAATATCTCAGAAGTGGGATCGATGTTTTTCTCTTATCTGTTCCCTTGAGCTATCCGACATGTCGAGAAGATATTCATCTACAACAGAGTCGTCCAGCGAGTCATTACCGAGTGCTGAACTAGATCGTAGAAGTGATACTGCTAGTCCTGTTAGCTCTCGAATGAATAGTTGTAAGACATCACACAAGGAGTAATAAATGGAGTTGCACAAGAAGCCGCACCAGATATAGTTCCACGAAGAACAAACTCAAGGAAATTGTGAGCGAATGGTCAAAAAAAATCGAAGAGAGACGTTGATGAAAATAAAGGTAAAAACAGGCACATGATAGAGTTTGAGGTGAGTACACCTCCGAATTCACTTCGTGAACGTAGTAATGCGAAAACCTTGACGAGAGTTATACCAGAATCCGACCCAAAAGTCGATAGCATCATTATTGATTGGGTCAACTTGATAGAGGAACATGTGTTATAGGTGGAGCGAGGGTTTTGACAATTGCAAATTCATCTCTCAAAAGTGTAGGAACATTTGTAGGCTTTTCCATGAGAATCAATTTGACAACAGATAAACCTACTGTTATAAATTATTATACAGGAACGCCGATTACAACGAGAATTACAAATGCAAAAGTTATTCGTGAAATTAACTTGGCATACGCAAATCCAGAAGACAGCAACAGGTACACGCATGCAGTTCAGAATCCAATAACGAGAGTCAATCAACTTCAGGCTGGTCCGTTGATTGATGTAAAAATCAATCAGACGGGACAATCAGAATCAACTTTGGGCAGGTCCGTTGATTGATGTAAAAATCAATCAGACGGGACAATCAGAATTAACTATAGGCAGATCTGTTGATTGATGTGAAAATCAATCAGACGGTACGATGGAAATTATCTTTAGGCATGTATGTTGATTGATATGGAAATCAATCAGACCATACAGCAGGTTCACTGACCAAGGTGTACAAACAGCAAAATTCTTGGAACTCAAATTTGGTAGGAAGTGATACATAATCATGGCGTTATTTTTGTGTCAAAGTTTCAATAATCCTCGAGGACGAGGCATAACACAGGATGGCCGGATGTTAGCCACTAGTCATAGTCCGGACGCCCCGTATTCAGAACGGCTATCGTATAGAGTTAGTCATGCTATTACTTAATCATTAGTCAGATAGGTATGAATGGGTAATTCCGATGAGGGTGACTAGTTGAGTCAGTCTGGTATGAACAGTCGTCGTGATTAGTTGTAAACTATAGGTTGATCGTATTGTGGTAGTGATCGTGTCTTTATACAACCCCACTAGCGCTAATACAAGGATGATCTAAGATGGTACCTGTAGTATATTGGAAACTTGAACTTACCGCGCACAAGCGCTGATGTAGAATATATGCAGAGAAGGGGAACGTGGGCGAGCAAGTCATGTCGAGCCATTGTAGGGGATAGCAATGAGAATTGTAAGAGAAAATTATCAATACATAATAAAGAGAATGAAGTGCATAGTGTATCAAAGTGTTTAATTAAATATCCCAATACAGAGAATATATAAAAGTGGCGACCAGAAAACCGGAAAGCGGACAAAAGAAGACGAAGTGCTAAGAATTTAGCAACCGGCAAACGAGAACATATAAAAAAACAAAATGGTGCTGCAAGGAACGATAAGGGAATTCCAGCCCGAATTGGAGGATTGGACAATATATAGTGAAAGACTAGAACAGTATTTCCTAGCAAATGGAATTAGTGATGAAAAAATCCAAGCGGCAACACTTCTGAGTTTAGTAGGAAGTGCAGTGTATAAAACATTACGCGACCTGACTTCACTGAGCCTGCCAAAGGAAAAAAACTATAAGGAGTTGACAGAACTATCAAGAAAACAGTACAGCCCGTATGTAAGTGTATACAGAGAACGCATTAAATTTTATTCAACACAACAGGAGCATGAATCCATAAATGAATGGAATATAAAAATAAGAAGTATGGCAGTAAATTGCAAATTTGGTGCAATTTTGGACAATGTAGGTACTCAAAGACAGGTTCGTAGCAGGCATGAAAAAAGATCGTATCCAGGACAGATTATGCGAGGAGGACGAAGCAAAAAGTTTCAAAGAGATATTGGAGCTGTAAAAACGGAGACAAACTTGCAGGAAAAAACCGCAGATATCCATGTGCTACGAAGCAACGAGGGGCAGTTCAATGCAAGATATGGCAACAAGGCATTTCCAAATCGTCATCAAAATGGCTACGGGACCAACTACGGCAAATACGGTAACTACGCAAGCAAGTACGGAAGAGGCTACGACAACGAGAACGCAGGGCAAGCGCAAGCGCAAAGGCAGTTCGGGAAGAAGGGAGAAGCAAAATGGACGACATCGACAACAACAAGGAATTGAGGAAGAAAAGGGATCGTACAAGGTTCAACAGAAGTTAAATATTGTTTGTGTTGTGAAAAGATGCATGTAAGTGACTGTAAATATAAAATGTATAAATGTAGAAACTGTCATAAAATAGGACATCTAGTGTTTGTAAACAGAAAAAAGTCAGAAACCAAAACTTCATTGATGAATTGGTAGATGAAGAAACAATTGAAACAATGTCAGAAAATTACGAAATGTATTGTATATCTAGTAGTAACAGGAACCCTTATGAAATAGAAGTTAAAATAGGCAATAAATGGTTTTAATTAGCAGTAGACACAGGAGCTGCTATAACAGCACTCAGTAAGGAATTTTATAAAAAAAAATCAAAGAATATGAAATACAAAATGACGAAATTATATTGAAAGGATATACTGGACATATAATTAAACCATTAGGCTATTTTTATGCAACCACCCTATTTAATAATATAAGAAAACTTGTGAAATATCATGTTATTGACACTGAGGGACCAAACTTGTTAGGTAGGAATTTTTTACAGGATTTTGAGGTTTATTTATCAGTGACAGAGGTGAATAATCTCGAAAACGAAAAATATAGAATTATTAAGAATTTCCCTGAAGTTTTCACACAAAAATTAGGCGAATATAAATTTTTGAAAGTTGGAATACAACTGAAAGATAATGGTAATGCTATTTTTCTAAAACCCAGGCCTGTACCATATTGATATATAAGTCTATGATTGAAAAGGAATTGGAGAGGCTAACAGAGGAAGGAGTTATTGAACCAGTAATGGCTAGCAAATGGGGCACACCGATAGTTCCAGTGCTGAAAACCAACAATACACTGCGGATCTGTGGTAACTACAAGATCACAGTCAACAAGCACTTGGAAAATGTCAGGTATCCATTACCAAGGATTGAAGATATGTATGCGAAACTCAACAAAGGTATGTTATATACAAAGTTAGATTTGAATCAAGCATATACGCAACTAGTACTAGAGCCAGAAGCACAAACATTATTAACATGGTCAACACATAAAGGTTTATATAGGATGCTGAGGATGCCATATGGGATAGCGTCAGCTAGTGCAATTTTCTAGAAAACTCTAGAACAGCTGTTTCAAGAGATGACAGAAGTTATTAATTATTTAGATGATATCATTATAACAGGGCGAACAATGGAAAGCCATGTGCAAAATTTGACTAAAGTACTAGAAAAGTTAAAAGAGGCAGGATTAACTTGTAGAAAAGAGAAATGTGAATTTTTCAGAAAAGAAATTGAGTATTTAGGGCATGTGATCACAAGCGAAGGGTTAAGAAAATCGGAATCAAAAATAAAGGATATAATAAAAGCACAAAGACCCACTACAATAACCCAGGTGTGGTCATTTCGTGGAATGGTAAATTACTATGCAAAATTTTTACCAAATTTTTCTCAAATGTTATCTCCGATTTACCAACTACTGTTAAAAGAGAATGAATTTAAATGGACAGAAAAATGTGGTAAAGATATGATTGCCTAGAATATAACTCCCACTCATTTAGACCCAGGTACACCAATCATTTTAGTGACCGACGCATCCAAAGAAGGAATTGCAGCCATAATGTACCATCAGAAGGTTGACAAGGGGGTAGAAAAACCAGTGGCCTGCACATCCAGAACATTAATTCCAGCAGAAAAAGGTTATGCAACAATCGACTTGGAGGCTTTGGCAATTGTACATGGAGTACGGAAATTTTCAAACTACTTGCAAGGTATTCCATTCACTATAAGAACTGACCACAAACCCCTGATATGATTATTCAAAGAAACAAAAAAAATACCTTCAAGGCATAAAGACAGATTACAAAGATGGGCAGTGTTCCTGTCAGGTTACCAATATGTATTAGAATACATAAAAGGTTCACAAAATTATTTTGCAGATTGTATTCTAGAATCCCAATGAAAATAAATACAGTTTCAGATGAACATAATTGGGAAGGTTACCTAAATTTTGCAGAGACCACCAACGAATGGCCAATAGACAACAATAAAGTGAGGGAACAAACAGAGAAGGATGAAGAATTACAACAAGTGAAAAGGTATGGCCCAAGAAAGTACCAGAACAATACAGACCATACTTCAACAGAAGAGAAGAACTAACCATGGACAATGGATGCATAATATGGGGCAAACGAATCATCATACCCAAATCTCTGCATAAAATAATGTTTGATGAGCTTCATAGTGGAAATTTGGGCATCACAAAAACTAAATCAATAGGTCGATCATACCTGTGGTGGCCAAAGATGGACGAGGCGATAGAAATGAAAATAAAGGCATGCATGGCATGTTTGAAAAACCTGCCAGACCCACCAAAAACAGAACTAACACCATGGCCTATAGCAGAAAGAGCATGGCACGAATCCACATTGATTTGTTTTGAGTCAGAACAAGGTGATTATTATTTACTAATAATAGATGCATTCACAAAGTGGATTGAAGTATTCCCAATGAAGAAAATTACTAGTAGAGAGACAGAAGAAAAACTAAGAGAGACATTCAGCAGAATGGGGATCCCAAACAGACAACGGAAGACAACTAGTGTCCAATGAATTAGAAATATTTTTTACTAGCAATGGCATTAAACATCTGACATCACCGCCATTCAACCCATCCAGCAATGGTGCGGCTGAGAACGCTGTAAAAACTGTGAAGTACAAACTCAAAGCAGCAATTGCAGCAAATAAAGCAGAAGAACCACTAACTACACTATTATGAATATTTCTCTTAAGCTATAGAAACACAGCACATAGTTCAACTGAGAAAACACCAGAGAAATTGATGTTGCAAAGGAAAGTGAGAACAAGGCTTGATCTGTTATTAAAACCAAGTAGGGAAAATGAGAGAAACCAAGAAGCTATGGAAAACATGAAAAAGAAACAGGAAAATAACTAAAAAGAAGAGGAAGTAGAATAAAATATGCCATTGGAGAATCAATCATAACCAGGGATTACAGAAAGCTGAACAAAAAAGGATGGACAACAGCAAAATTGGAAAAACAAATAGGAAACTCAATCTACCTAAGCAGATTGGATACAGGAGAATTATGGAAGAGTCATAAAAACCAAATGAGAAGGAGAATTGAAGAATTTCAGGACAGAGTGGATCAAGAGACAATACGGAGAAAAAAAAGGTACATAAACCTGAACCCCACAGAATCAATTATGAAAACATATCAACAAGCTTAGCAAGTGGAAACGTGGAAGACATTTCCGAGAACATCACCCCTGTCACTGAAATAACCAATGAACAAATTGTAAATCATGAACCAATTGTAAATGGAAGTAACTGTAGAAAGTATGAATAATGAAAATAATGTAAGTCAGGTAGAAAATAATGAAAATGTACAAACATTAGACAATAGAAGGAATCTTAGGCCAAAATCAACAAGAACAAAGAGAGTACCTAAGTTCTTAAAAGAATATGATATCGATTCTATAGAATTGTATAAGAGGTAGGATAGGGTAGAGAGAAAAGTAGGAAAAAAAATGTATAGAAACTGATTTAAAAACGTTCAAGAATTCAATCATCTGTCATTGCATGTATGAATGTTTTTTTTCATAAATAATTGAAAATGGGTAGGTAATATATTCTGATATAGATAGATAGACAGATAGATAGATAGATAGATTTTATTTGATCATGTTATGCAGTAAATTACATTTATGACAAGCCTTGAGAATAGATTGGTATAAATACTAAATGTAAAAAACATCAATAGATTACACGTATATGAGTCTAAAAATTAAGTCACACATCAATGAGAGCACGAAGTTAATATATATGAAACACCTAAAGTCTAACATTAATTCAAAATCATTTTGTATATGTACAATTCATAAAATCTTGCATAGATTAAAAACAATTGTCTAGAAGATATTCTTTCACCCTCCTTCTGAATGCATTTATGTTTGAAAGCGTCACATCAAGTGGCAGGTGATTGTAAAGTTTAAAATCTAGTGAGTTACGCCTCGACATTTCGAGCATAACCTTTGGTTGCCGGAGTTTCCCTGCATTTTTAGTGGGGTAGTTATGGAGGTCTGATTGAGTGTGATAAGAAGATTTGTTCTTGTGAATATGGAGTAAAGTGTGGAATATGTAAATGCAGGGCAATGGCATAATTTTGATTTTTTTGAAAATTGGTTGGCAATGTTCATTGAATGGAGTTCCAGCTATAATTCTTATAGCTCTCTTTTGCATACGGAATGCTCGTAGAGCATGTGTAGATTTACCCCAGAGCAGTATGCCATATATTAAGTGGGTGTGAAATAATGAGTGCGATAGGAGGTGAGTATCGTTTGGGGGTTCAGAACTTTCTTCATCTGGCGAAGTAGAAATAATTGTGTGGATAGTTTTTCACACATTTGCTCAATGTGATTTTCCCATTTCAGGGTATCATCAATGGTAATATCAACCAGTTTACCGTGGTTATTACTGGTTAATCTGTAATTGGAAGATATCATGAGACTTTGGGTTTTATTCCTGTTTAATTTAAGGTCGTTACAAGCAAACCAGTTCTCAGCTCTTTCCTCGATTTCTCTAGTCTTTTCTAGTGATATATCAACATCAGAACTAGATTCTAACATAGTGGTATCGTCTGCAGAACAGATATTTTTACTTGGCAGTAGATGATAAAAAATGTCATTAATATAAATGATAAAAAGTGTCGGTCCCAAAATAGAACCCTGGGGTATACCGTGGGACATATGATTTTCATCTGATAAAACACCATCCACACAAACGGCTTGTTTTCTTGAGACAAGATTAGACTGAAAAAAGCTTGAAGCTGTTCCTCGGATTCCGTAATATGCCAGTTTTCCTATGAGGATATTGTGGTTGATGCAATCGAAAGCTTTGCTGAGGTCCCACAAAGTCAAGGAGTTGTGTTCACCATTTTCTATAGATTCAATTACATTATGTATTACTTCCATCACTGCATCAATTGTAGATCTATTTTTCATGAAGCCAAATTGATGATCATGCAGTAAATTATATTTATTAATGAAAATCATCAGGCGATCCTTTACTATTATCTCTATTATCTTTCCTAAAACAGGTATGATAGAAATTGGTCTATAATTATCGGGTGAATCTAGATCGACTTTCTTGAAGATAGGTGTTACTTTGCTCACCTTGAATATATCTGGAAATACCCCTTCTGAGAAACAACGGTTTATGAGAATGTTTAATGGTTCAATTATATGTTCAAGTGTTTCTTCGATGATTCGGCTATTTAAATGATAAATGTCAAGGCAAGAGGATTATTTTAGTTTTTGATCGCGATAACTACATCTTCGTATGTTACAGGAAGCAGAAAAAAATAATCTTTTGGTGTGGAGAGACTTGAAAGACAAGCAAATTTATTCTCCTTCAAGTTTGTCAAATCTTTGATGATGTTTTCTGCTATTTTCATTAATAAAATCATTGAATTCATTTGGGCTGATATTTCCGATTGCATTTAAGTTACTAGCAGAGTTTCGTTCATAATTTACTAACTTCCAGATGTCCTTGGATTTGTTGTTGGAATTTTCTATGAATTTGTTGTATGATTCTTTTTTAGCCGACATTATAGCTCTTTCATAAGTTGTATTTTTTATAAACTTCTTCATCAACAGTATTTTTTGAGGAGATACTGACTGTTTGTAGTGATTGTAAAGTGTTCCTCATCTGACGTAATTCATTGTTGAAGAAAGTGGTGGGTCTCTTTTCCCGTTTATTATTTTTCATTTACCTCAGGGGAAAATGTTGGCAAACAAGAGAACTACAAGTATTATTCAAGAAATCTGCTAGATGATTTGTCGAAATATAGTCATCATGAAAAATTTGCCAACTCACGAGACTGTTTCATGATGGCATCTAATCCTGATTATTATCCTGATTTATTATTTTAAACCATCCTTTCTCAGGCGCGTCTGATGGATAATCTGATATTGTTAAGAATTGTGCATTGTGGTCGGAAATGCAAGGATCACAGGTTCCGATACAACATTCCTCATCGTGCAAGTTGGTTATGATATTGTCGAAGCAGCTGGACGATGTAGGACTCACTCGAGTGGGGATATTTATTTTGGGTTTGAGTCCGAAAGATTCAATTAAATTCAACCAGTATTTACAAATATGATCGTTCTTGTTTATGTCGATGTTAAAATCGCCAATCACGATAATGTTTTTGTATTTTGCTGACATTGTTAAAAGAGTTCTTCAATTTTGTCAAAGACCAGGTCATGCTCTTTAGATAAAGAAGATCTGTATGTAGTTATCAAAGCAGTTTTTTTACTCAATAATTCAATTCCACAAAATATAAATATTCTTGAGAAACCACAAACCAATCATAAAATGAAAAATTCAAAATAGAGAACCAAGAATTTCAACAAGCCTCCTGTCCTGTACTTGCTCTCTGGCAAAATAATTGACTGGACGCATACGTTTTTCTGTATCAACGAAAAAAAACAATTTTTAGTTGATTTTGGTTTTCATTTCGATTTTTTTTGCATACATGCCTTCATTGCCTCACATGATTTCAAATTATTGATTTTAGTTTCAAATTAATTTGACTTCAAATTTTTGCTTGCATGAATGAACCTTAAGAAGGAGGGAGCACCGTATTACTCGGCGTGACACTAATTGCAATTGATAGTGATGAAAAGAGCGATAAAGACAATCGATAGAACGTCGATTTGCAGGAATTAAGAATTGAAAATCAGAGAAGCTGAGGTTATGATTTCATCAACATTATTGGACTTGAAGAATCGATGGAATTATAATCAAGCTTGTCTACTCAATCCAGAGTTGACTATTGAGACGAAAAAGGGATTGGTGTTGAGAATCATATTCCATCCCAAAACACTCACCGAAACTCATCATAGGAGGTCGTCCACTTCATTGAAAACATATAAATTTCTAGTTCTGGAAAGTTTTCTTCACTCAACTTATTTCATTTCAGTTCATAGTTTGAAATACCAAACGCACTTTCGCACGATACAGCGTTAGGTCTAGCAATTCCAAATGTTATTATTATTGACTTATCAAAAACAGCGGAAATCAAGTGAGAATCTATTCAATATCAGGTATTTGATTTCTTCCCATTATCCGTGGTGCAACCATATCTTATTTCTCTATCGTAACAAGGCTCATTCTAGCCTTTTCGCTTGTCTTTGTTTTTGCACTCTTTTATTTAAGTGATATATAATTTCATCTGAAAATGGAGAAGCCATAAATTGGAAAGAAATTTTGAAAGAGAAAATAGTATATCCAATTAAAAATATCACATATAGTTTGAAATTGAATGTCTGGTAGACGCGACGAAAATGCATTGGGACAGGCAATTCTTCGAATGGAGTCTACTCGGATGACTACCCTGCACTGATGAGGGTCAATAAGCCCGAAACCGGTCTGTAGGTTATTAAGCGTGCCTGTCTCGATGTTAATTTGTCACGTCCTAGGAAGAAAGAAACATTTGCGATCTGCATTCACAGTGAGAATCGTTGCAATGACTACGAGCAGATATATTTCAATATTCTGCGTGGTATTTGCCAAAAAAGTAGTTGTTTTCTGCTTGTCGTCTACCAGACATTCAATTTCAAACTATGTCCACATAAGGAAAAATGTTTTTTCTCCCCTTCTTCGGCAAGGCATTCTGCTTCCTCGTTGCCTTTAACTCCCTTGTGACCTGGAACCTCGAGTGAACTGGTTGATTGCTGCCAGTTATCTCAGTAATTTTTTGCAGTCAAAAGTCAGCTTAGACTCACGAGTGTACCACCTCAGAAAGTGCTGCTTCTCTTAGAATATTATGTGACAATTTTTTCTAACTCACAGATAAAACAATCTGGGTAGGTACTCTTTGAATATTAGTGTAGAAAATCTATACAAGTCGAAGGGCAAACTAGTTAGTCTACTACAAATATTCACTGTGTTCACCGAAACTTATTTTGATTGATAAATAGCATGCAACACCGACAGCATAGAAATCCTCTAAAACGACTGTAACCGAAATCATTTGAAGAACGTCCTGGAAACAGGTGATTCCACTGCGAAAAAAGTAACAGATAGGTTCTTACTAAAAAATTACAATATTATTTTCAATAATAACAGCCACATAAACGGGATTATTAGGTACTACTTGTATTGACAAAATTCACCTATAATCACTTGCTGATATAAGCAAATAAGTTTATTGCTAGAAATCATTTATTCGGTATAGAGAAATCAAGTTGATCCAAGATAAAAATCTCGGATAGGTACATACCTTATATAGACTAAGAAGTGAATCCTCGAATGGAATATATTAACATTGTGTTTGCAATAACGCATAAGTATGTGATGAGCAGTTCTTCATGATTCAATCAATGATTAACCTAATTAGGTAAAGCACGTTCACGAGTGCTGCATTCTCAATGCTTGTTGGATCTGTATCATCTACTGTTATGTGGAAACCATCTCCATCGAGAAAGAGGATTGTTTAAGGTAAGTTCTTCATCGGGCGCTCCAGAGTATTAAACAACGGTAGCGTGATTATGAACGACCTGATTGAAAGATCACGGTCTTGTAGTTGTTTATGAGTTTATGTGATCCGATTTGATTCGATCAGCTCTCGAACCGGCGATATGAATCGAGCCCATTATCATCTCGACTTGGTATTGTTCCACCGTGATTTATATCTTGTGTTTACTGTACTTATGAAAAAATTACATTATATTTTGTGCATCATGGATCGATCAGTTCATATTTCATGAAAAATTGTATTCAAAATACACAACCAAATTTATAGCACCCTATATGGCGAGTAAATTGGTGTAGATTTGCATAGGTCCATAGGATATTGAAATAACATTCAAATATCCGCAACCTATCATAAAGGCCAAGTATTTACACTACATTACTGCCAGCTATTATTATACAGGGTCACTCACGGTCGATGGTACCTTAGACGTTTACGGAGAACGGGACGTAGGATTATTCTGAACATTTGGTTTATTGGGTAATCAGTTTTGTTCTATCGATCTAAAATACTTTCAGCGTTGCGGCGTTGCCGCTTCTATCAAAAAGTAGCAACAACTTTGTTATTTCAAATAGAACACCGTGTATTTTATTTCATTTTTAGATTCTTCCAGAAGAGCTGATTTCGTCGATCTATCATACTTGGGGTATAGCGCGAAATATTACAGAGATATAGGGTGTGAAAAATCGAGATTTTTCAAATTTAGGAATTTTTTGTGCCGAAACTATCCATTCTTGCTCAGAGCGGCTTACATGTCCCTATCTCAACTTTCCATTTATGATATTTAATTGAAACAAATACGGGTGGTTCAAAATTTTGAGTTTTGCATCACTCTTTATTTGTTTCTATTGAATGTAAGTAGATAGTAAATGAAAAGTTAAGATAGGGGCATGCAAGCCGTTTTGAGCAGAAATGATTAGTTTGGGCACAAAAAATTCCTAAAGTTGAAAAATCTCGATTTTTCACACCCTATATCTCTGAAATATTTCGCGCTATACCCCAAGTATGATAGATCGACGAAAACCGCTCTTCAGGAAAAATCTAAAAATGAATTGAAATACAGGATGTTCCATTCGAAATAACAAAGTTGTTGCTACTTTTTGATAGAAGCGACAACTCCGCAACGCTGAAAGTATTTTAGATCGATAGAACAAAACTGATTACCCAATAAACCAAATGTTCAGAATAATCCTACGTCCCGTTCTCCGTAAACGTCTAAGGTACCATCGACCGTGAGTGACCCTGTATAGTGGCGCTAAAATTCTTATTAGATAACTATATTACAACAATAACGAATAATTTTTGTGTTAATCGTTTATTATACATTTATTCTCTGTATTGTATACTCAACAATTATAATAATGGTTACTCGAAGATATGCGAGGAAATTTATTTCCATCCAACATTCTCAATATCTTTTTTTCAATAAAAATAGGTCAAAATAAAAGTTTCTTCCAACTTTAAGTTATCTATTAAATGGCTATAAGAGCCTCATGAAGATTGCAGTATAAATTACAGCACAAACTAAAAGACCGTGAGACAATCGAATCACGGAAGAGTGACATCACCCTGAAAAGTGCACAATCAACTCTTGAAAAGTGTGTTTGAAAAGTGTTTTTAACCGCCAACTTAGTTGCGAAGCAACCCTCGTAAGTCTAACTTGTATGGGTTAGGAAGACGGAGACCCTCCAGGTAAATCTACCCATCGCTTGGCCTATTATGCTTCTTCTATAATTTTTGTTGTTAAATTAACGAATCGTGTCCAAATAACAAACAACTCATAACCTTCAACAATATTAATTGAGATCATAACCCATTTTCTTCGATTGGGACATTTTGGAGATGTATGGGAAGATTCAGTGGATTCCAGATGAAATTAGTCATCTTATGAATTCAGCATTATTTGATTTGGTCAAATATTTTCAGCACTTTGAAGTTCTCGTTGCTCAGCTTGAAACTAAAACCAGATTTCTTCAAGGCATTTATGAAATATTTCAAACGAGGAGGTCAGGGATGACGACACAGGAATATTCAATAACTTCTTTCAAACGTAAGAATTCCTTAGAGTATTTTTTTCTGATTCCATTCATTCTTATTTCAGTTTCATTAATTGAATTTCATGTTATTCCTGATAAGCTTTCAAGGTGTCATCCGAAGCACTACTTGGCTGGTTATCGTTGAGATTCCGAAGGATTGATATCTAGGTACCAAGAATCACCTATCTCCTCCTGCCAAACGATACTATAGCAATAAATAAATATTTCAAAAAGCCGCCAGAATTCGAACCCGGGTTCTCTAGACTATAAGCCAGCGAATTCAACGCACTCGACCACTAGCCCAGTTTACAGAAGTAGGTACTTCTCAAGAAATGGCCTTCAATCAAGAAACTTCATGATTGTCTAGACTAGATCGTCTTGTTCTGTCTGTATATTTGTCACCAAAATAATCTTGGAAATCATTAATAATTGTGAAAATTTCATAAATACATTTTCAACCAATTAGAAGGTTCCTTTTTGTATACGTTGCTTATAGCAACGGGCGATTACAGCGAACATTTATTAAATTTATTTTCAACCAATTAGAAGGCTTCTTTTTGTATACGTTGCTTATAGCAACGGGCGATTACAGCGAAAATTTCATAAATTTATTTTCAACCAATTAGAAGGCCCCTTTTTGTATACGTTGCTTATAGCAACGGGCGATTACCGTGATTATTTCATTCATGCTAAAATAAACGTTTTTGATTGGTTGAAATGATTGTGTCGATAAGCAATAACACAATGTTTTTGATTTTGTATTTCGGCTCCTCATTGGCTATTGGATACCTACATGCTGTGTTTTCGTTTCTGTATTTCGCTTTCTGATTCGTAGGCAGTAGGATAGTTTATTATTTAACAACGACTTACTAGTTGCAATATATCATAGTATTTTTCGATTCCCTGGTAAATAAATGAATGCCACTACACCAAATTTTCGTCTGAACCATGATAAACACACACTATTAATATGTATCCACTTCATTTTCCAGTAATTGTGGAGAATTTCAGCAAGAATTAATCTAATGTAACCTAACCACACAAATTGTGACAACAATCTAAATGAATTTAGCTCATCAGTAGTACCTAGTGCATAGGTAATCTTGCCTACATCATACAATGGCATAAATGTTTTGTTGGTTGCATAACGAATCTTCTACAATGCATAATCAAAATAACTAATTTCATAAACTGTAATATTGATTCAAACAATAAATAGGAAATCATCAGAATGGCTTGATTTTATTCATGAAATAATCTGAACAAATACAACTCGTGTTATTGATGATTATCGAAAATTCCTTCTCTTTTTCGAAACAAATCGAAGGAATTTGTGTTTCGATAATCATCAATACACTTGTCGTATTACACGCGATAATTTTGTTAGTTCCTGTTGACGGAATTAATGAGTGATAATTTTTTTGTCGAAAATGAAGCGCCTTATATATCTATTGACAAACGTCACTCAGAATGAAATCTGGGTAGACATGTGATATTAGATGTTATGATTGAAAACGGATTACTGTTTTGAATGTTCCTGAAATTTCAGTAATAAACCTCAGTTACTATCTACAGTATCTTCGCAGAATAGGTCGTATAGGGTTCATCTTCTCATCATAATAAAAGCAACTCTAATTTATGGAATTTTCTCACCGAATCTCCCAAGCAGCAGAATTAATTCCCTAAAAAATTTTTCTCGGTTTGACCTTGAAAAAAATTGTCGGTAATAATTCTGCTGCTAGGGAGATTAGAAGTGAATATATTCCTTTGACTTGCATTTCCTCACTAGTGTACAATTTTCGAAAATATCTCTACTGAATGAAACTATAGACATTTCATAAACATATCTACTAAATCAACTATATTATTTCACCAAAAGCGATTCCGAGCTCAGACATTGGCCATTCTCTCATTGTCAGGCTTGAGATCTGCCGATTTTTGTCATATAAATAGTAAACTTACTATTACCGAGTGAGGTATTTCCGAGGGTATTTTCTTCTCCTAATAATCTTCTAATTGCATTAAAAACATAACCAATATTCTTCCATGCATGATGCATGTATTACGGCAATTTCTCATCGCTTTAGTGTATGAGTGTATAGATACATATACTTCAAAACTATAATTCTTGATCGTGATTATTATTTCAAATCAATTATGTAATGTAGTTTTGTGTAGGTAGAATGACATTTCAGTTAGATAAGTAGAACAGAAGAAGCCATGTATACTACCTCACGAATACTCTATGGTTTCTTGGACAATTAATATGATGCGGAATTTCTAAATACGTTGACAGACTGAACGCAGTTTCAGATAAATCACTGAGTGGTATATGATTTTCACAGTAGAAGGAATTTAAATTGAACTCAATGTCTTCAGTCCTTGAAAGGTATAGATATTTTCTCATTTCTTCAGAATGAAGCGGCTCAATTATGATACACGAATGAACTGAAATGGAAAATACAAAACAATTATATTTTCACAAAAATATATCTTATAGTAGCTTCTTCAGGTATTACTTCACTGAACTAACTACCAAATATAAAACGCTATTTAAACCTTATTATACTCGACAATAATATTTGTATTCTGCGGAATCAGGCGTATCGTCATATAAAACTGACTTCCAGAAGCTTTCGAATGAATGGTGTGCTGTGACCACCTTGAACATCTGACAAACTTTATGCTGGCCAATCAACTGGAATCTTTTCAGTTTGCAGTAGTGGACATTCCAGAAGGTGATCCACATATGCAATTCCAGAGCTGCACGACATTCTGGCCTGGTTGGCTACAAGTCATCAGAAAAGCGTCTCTTGGCTTGAAGGCCATGTAATAATGGAAAGTTGCGTTCTCAAAATGTGTCACAGGCGAATTACTTCCCAAGCAGCACATTATGTGTAGCTGACCTTTTTGACAAAGATAGTCGCAGGCTAAAAGCTATGATCAGATTCTCACTAGATTGAGGAAAATGAGTCATAGTGTGTCAACCATAAATATAAAGGAAACACAGGCCCTGGTCGACTTGAATTGCATTCAACAAAAATTAGGAGAGGGAAGTTGTAGCACACCAAGTGTTTTCAAAACGAGTCTGCATGTTTCTGAGAAGTGTGTTTTAAGTATACACCTCTTCACGCTTCTGTGCCAAGAAAACTCTATCAGCGAATTGTGATCCTCCCAAAAAGATCAAGTCATAAGGTCAAGAAGATTTACAAAGAAGATTGCTTGGGAAAACAGAGCTAACCTTTGTCAAAGCTGAGGAGATAGCTTTAGCACATGAGGCAATCAGTAGAAACGTAAATGGCCTCAGAGACCAACATTGATCCAAGTTTCATTAAGGCATGTTTTTGATGCAATAATACTCATGCTTCTGAAGATTGTGAATTCAAAACATCTGTGTGCAACTTTTGTGAAAAAATAGGACACATAGCCAGAGCCATAGGAAAGCTTGTCTCTCCAAGAAGAAAACTTTGAAGAACAAAAAATACAGCAGACTGTAGAAGCAACACCTGATAATTCAGAGATAAATGACGGTTATAATGTGGTTTTCAAGGTGGAAACCAACAGTGACCATTTCAAAGTTAAAATAAATATAAACAGTTGTTTGGTAGACATAGAAGTAGACAGTGGTGTTGCATATTCTATGATTGGAGCAGATCAATTCAATAGAATATATACAAGCTCACAGCCAGAGTTTGAAAAACAAGTTTTGTATTGAGAGACTACCAGAAGAATGAAATACAGACAAAGGGAGTGTGTGTTAGATATTATTTATAATCAATAATATTTTCTATAAGAAGTTTTTTTATTTTTATTTAGACATAAGTCAATTAATTACATTTCAAAATTATATCAACATTATCTTCTGTTTTTCATAACAACGAAAATATAAAAATATAATGTGTTGGGCGATTATTCATATTTTGTCGTAATCTTCAACACCCCTTCTCGACATTATGAATTGTATATCTTCATACCAACCATTTCAATATTATTTCGCAATTTTTCGGGTCCTAGTGGTTTTGTTAAAAAATCAGCCAACATTGAATGGGATGGGCAGTACTGAAATATGATTTTATTTGTCATTTTCAGATTCTTGACGAAATTGTATTTGGTTTCAATATGTTTAGTTCTGTCACTCATTTTTTCATTGTCAAGCAATTTGAGACATGACTGATTGTCTTCAAACATGATAATTTTTGTTATATCTCGTTGAAAATCTTGCAACAACCCATTCAGATAAATTGCTTGTTGAGAAGCTTCTGACAATGAAATGAATTCAGCTTCTGTAGACGATAGTGCCACACAAGTTTGTTTCTTGCAACGCCAGTCAAACATGGACCCCATGAATTTGAATAAGTAACCGCTGTTTGACTTTCTATCTGACCTGTCTCCAGCCCAGTCAGCATCTGCAAATCCGTACAAAATGTCATCATCAACATCAGAATTTTTTCCAAGTTTGATTTCCATATCCATGGTGCCATTGAGATATTTCATAATCCTTTTTACTTCCGACCAATCATACGAATAGGGATCACTAACGTTTCTCCCAAGAATTGAAGTAGCAACACAGATATCTGGTCTTGTGTTCACCGATAGGTATAATAGAGCACCTATCGCGCTCCTGTAAATATCATCATTTCTAAATTTCTCATCATTGGAATTTCTGTTATTGTAGTATCCTGTATCTAATGGAATAGTTACAGCTTTAGAATGTTCCATTTTGAAGTTCCTCAATAATTTTATGATGTACTGTTTCTGGTTTATTGAATATATCCCATGAACATCTTTTCTTACTTGAATTCCAAGATAATTATCTATATGTCCCAAACAAGTTATCTTGAATTTTTTCTCTAGCTTTGTAGCTATTTCCTCAATCATTTTTATTTCTTTACATGCGATAAGGATGTCGTCAACAAATATCAAGAGATATATGAGATTCCCTTTTTCATTTTTTATATAGAGGCATTGATCATAGTCACCCCTTCTGAATTCCATATCAATAAGAAATTTATTAATAGTGGAATTCCACATTCTGGCAGCTTGTTTCAAACCATATATTGATTTATGTAATTTGCATACCAAGTGTTCAAGTCCTTCTTCGACATAGCCCTGAGGTTGCTTCAAATAGATTTCCTCCTCCAATTCAGCATTTAAGAAAGCAGTCTTGAAATCATAATGATAAACAGTCATTTTTTCTTTCCCAGCAATAGTAAGAAATAGACGAAACGTTGACTGTTTTACAACTGGAGCGAATACCTCGTCATAATCATATCCAAATTTTTGTGAGAATCCTTGAGCTACTATCCGGGCCTTGTATCTATTTATATTTCCTTGACTATCAGTTTTAATTTTGAAAATCCATTTACTTCCAATTGCAGTTTTTTCTCTTGGTAATTCAGATAAACTCCACGTGTTATTTAGTTTCATTGCCAATATTTCTTCGTCCATAGCATCAATCCAATTGCTTGCATCTTTTCTTGTGAGTGCTTCATTTCTTGTCTTCGGTTCTATTGAAATCTCTTCGACTTCTTTCTGTTCGGTGAATTTCCTCGGAGGTTTACCTTTATTATTTCTTTCTGATCTTCTAACTTGTTTTTCATTTCCCTCTTCACAATTTTCACCTTTCTTATTTCTATTGGAATCAGAATTCTCATCGTTCATTTTCATATTTTCTTGTTCTCCTTCATCGAATATTTCTTGTTCAGCAAACAATTCATCAGAAGTAACAGCTTCCTTTTTATTTTCAAAGAAAATTTCAACTTCTTTCTTGAGTTCATGATCATTTTCAGGATGTTCAATAGTTTTTGATTGATGATAACCGCTGTGATAATCTTCTAGAATTTTCACGTCCCTGCTGATTAAAATTTTTCCCGTACTTTCATCAAGGAGTCTATATGCTTTTGAACCAGTTTCATATCCAACCAATTTGTACTTTTTTGCTTTTTCACTCAGTTTATGTCGTTTTTCTTTTGGTATATGGGCAAAAACTGTACTTCCAAAAACCTTAATGTGACTAACGATTCCTTTCATTCCGTTCCAAACTTCAAATGGGATTTTATCAGTGGCTTTCGTCGGAACTAAGTTTTCAAGATAGTTCGCTGTCATTACTGCTTCTCCCCAGTACGTATTCGGTAGACCAGCACCAATTATCATACATCTCACCATCTCAGTCAAGTATCTATTTTTTCTTTCAGCTACCCCATTTTGTTGACTAGAGTAGGGAGCTGTTAATTGCAATTCAATACCTTCAGATTTGAGAAAATTTTTCACATCCGAATTTACATATTCTCCACCTCGGTCAGATCGGAAAATTTTCGGTTTTTTATTGAATTTATTTTTCACCAATCTAACATATTCTGTGAGCTTGTCGAATACTTCGGATTTCTTACTCAATAAATATATGGTAGAGTATCTACTGAAATCATCTATGAAAGTAAGTATAAATTTCTTTCCTCCTGGTGTAACTGTACGCATAGGCCCGCAAAGATCCGTGTGTATCATATCTAATATATTTGTTGTTTTAGTGAAGGAATTTTTTGGAAATGACTGCCTTGCCATTTTTCCTTGTATGCAGGTTTCACATGTCATAATGTGTCGACAATTTCTTAAATTCATTCCATTCACCAAATTTTTGTTCGCCATATCCTTTATGACAGAAGAATCCCGATGACCGAAACGTTTGTGCCAAATGTGAATGCAGCCATCATTACATCCATCCCATACTGCCATAGTTGTATTGTATTGTCTGAGTTTGTACAAATTTCCACTCAAAACACCTTGTGCAATGACATTATCCTTCAACTTGATATCGCAATTATCCTTGTCAAATTCAATCTTGAATTTCAAATCTGTCAACTTTTTTACTGACAGTAAACTGGAACCTAGATCAGGAACATACAGGACGTTTTTTACCAAAACTTCTGACACGGTATTATCATCCAAAAGACATTTCAATTTTCCAGTACCTACACCGTGAGAACGAACTTTCCTGCGATCAGCAAGCTCTACTTCACTTTGAGAATCAACAAAATGTGAGAAAAATTGTTTATTATTTGTCATATGACTACTAGCACCAGAGTCAATAAACCAATCTTGAATTGTATTGGTTCCGCCAATACTGAAACAAACATGTTGTATTTCTTCAACATTTGTACTGCTGATCTCGTTATTCTCCGTAGATACCACATTTGCTACATTTGAATGCATATTTTGTTGTTTCTTGAAATGATAACAATCTTTCTTCATATGTCCAGTCTTTTTGCAGAAATAGCATGTCAATGTTCCCTTCTTATTCTGTTCAAACACTTTTTTATTGAACTGTTTTTTATTTATGCTCAGAGCTAATTCACTGTCTGTCTCGTGATTTTCTTTTCTTCTGTGATATTCCTGTATCAATTTACTTTTAACCATGTCCATAGTAAGATCAGCTTCTGCTCTACTTTCTAAAGCTATTACTAAGTTTTCATAGCTTTCAGGAAGACTGCATAATAATAATGCAACTTGTAAATGTTCAGCTAAATTTTCTCCCAATGTTACTAACTGATCTATAATACCCATCATATCCGCAATATGTTTTTCCATATCACCATTTGAAGATAATGTCATCCTACAAGGTCGTTTCAAAAGAAATACTTTGCTCGTCAGCGATGATTTTTCATATTGCTTCTTCAGTTTGTCCCAAGCTTCTTTAGCTGTTTTACAGTTCTTTACATGCACAACTTGCGCATCCTCGATCAATAATCCAATTGATGCTCTTGCTTTACCATCTTTTGAAATCCAGTTTTCTGTTTTTTGTTCGGGTGGATCTTCTGTGACTATGTTCCAAAGTTCTTCCTTTAGTAGCAGCATTTCGACTTTATATTTCCATATTTGGTAGTTAGTACCATTCAATCTTACAATATTGAATTTTGAAGCATCCATGTCGACTAGCTGACTTTCTAACAGTTTTACCTTTTTATTCAGTCAATATTCAATTTATTCCAGTGACTGGGCCCATAACCTGTTAGATATTATTTATAATCAATAATATTTTCTATAAGAAGTTTTTTTATTTTTATTTAGACATAAGTCAATTAATTACATTTCAAAATTATATCAACATTATCTTCTGTTTTTCATAACAACGAAAATATAAAAATATAATGTGTTGGGCGATTATTCATATTTTGTCGTAATCTTCAACAGTGTGCAATGTTACTGTAGCATATCAGAACTTACAACAAACTTTTCCACTCGTTGTAACACATCAAATCTACTAGGAAGAAACTGGTTTCTTCCTTTGAACATGTCATTTTCAGGTGTCAATTTAGTTTAGCCAAAGTTAGGAGACCAGCAGGACTTGGATGATTTCCTAAGGTACAAGGAAGTTTTCATAGAAGGACTCGGAAACTTCAAAGGGCCTCCAATTTCTCTGAATTTGCACTCTGCTGTGAAAACAATCATATGCAAATCCCGGAAAGTGTCATTTGCAATCAAGCCTCTGGTAGAGGAAGAATTGAATAGACTTCAAGGAGTTCTAGAACCAGTAAATCATTACGAATGGACAACACCCATAGTTCCAGTGATCAAAGCAGATAACAAAATTCGAATCTGTGGGGAATACAGAGGGTAACTATCAACAAGGCTGTTCAAAAAGATGTGAACCCAGTACCATGTGTACTGCAAGTACTTGCTGCCCTATCTGGGGATAAACTTTTCTCCAGACTAAATCTTAAACAGGCAACAACTGACTGGTGACAGTGGATAGTGCAGATGCCCAAACAATAATCTCCAACAAGAGTGCTTTCAGAGTGAACAGACTTCAATTTGGTGTGGCTACAGCACCACAAATCTTCCAGAGATTTATGGAGAGTTGTTTACAAGGAATTCCTGAAGTATTGCCATATTATGATGACGTGCTGATAGTTGGCAACTCACCCATTGAACTAGAGGAACGCACATATTCAGTGTTAGATCGATTCTTACAAAATGGGATTCGATTGAGGAAGGACAAATGTTTATTTTGCAGTCAAAGGAATCGAGTTTTTGGGATTTTGGATAACACAAGAGGGAGTACAACCTACCAACGATAGGGTGTGTGCAATCCAAAAATCCCCAGCCCCCAAAAACAAACAGGGGGTATTTCTTGGCATGCTCAACTTTTATCATTTGTTCCTGAAGAATAAAGCTACAGTAGCAGAGCCACTGCACCGCCTATTGCATCAAAAGGTACCCTGGTCTTGGAGAAAACAACAAAAAGGGGCATTTGGAAAGCTGAAACAGCTGCTATCACCACAAATTTGCTTAGCACACTATGATGAGAAAATCCCCTGATACTAACATGCGATGCTAGTCCATACAGGCCCGCGCCGTACATAAGAGCAAAGTCGTGTGGTGCACGATGGCGACGAGGCGCCGAAGGCGAAAAAAAGCCTCAAAACTCAAAAGTAAGAAAAAATTATATAAAGCAATTGACAACATTGTCAAAACAATGTCAGGTAAAATCCAATTGAGGTGCTGATGGCTCTAGCTCAGGTTCAATAACGATATATATTGATTCGCTGGCACGATTTTCTGAAAGGGATAGTATTGCAACCAAATTGATGAACAGCATAATAACGAATCAATATAACTCAGGAATCTGGCTTAAAGTTGTTCTGGATGGTAAGCAGCACAAAATACCACAGGCTCGGCTAATCCTTTTGTCAGGAACACTTTCACTATATACAGGATATTTATATAGGCAAAACTGCGGCACATAAACTGATCGGCGAATACAAAATCTAACACGGCAATCACGACTACAAAAGTTTATGATCACGGCTCACGTCTCGGCAATAACCTAATTTTAACTAACTCCTCTGATTTCTGTTCTGGGCTATTTATGCAATATTCGATTATCCAAAAAATCCGGGTAAAAACGGTACAAGTTGTAATGATTGCTTTACTTCTAAAACCGAGCAAAAAATAAAGATAAACGAACTCGATGAAAAAAAATGTTACAGAGTTCTGAATAGAATATCGACAAGACATACTGGGAATAACATTTCTTTTGAAAAGGATACATTTGAATATTTTCAATAATGAATGTATCAAAATCCACGATTTTCTGGAAATTTTTATATCGGATCATTGCCAATCGAGTTGCCAATGCTCTCATACAATTCCAACATACAAAAACTTATGAAACAGGAACGATATTTTTCAAATGAGATAGTTCACAACAGAATTTTCTATAAAATTTGAACAATCTATAGGGTGTTTTATAGGTATCAGGCATAAACGGGACCTGTAGTAATGAAGGTAGCTGAAAATACTTCATTACAAGTTTTTGATAGCTTATTCGGTTCTTCGAGTCGTGAGGAGTTTTCCTAGGTAGGCTGGATCTGTTAGGGTTGTGGACAACTCCTTCCACGTGAGCAATTTGCTGTACGGTCTCCACAACCGTTTCGGAACCAGAAAAGTGTGTATGCAGGAGAACTCTGAAGAATTTCGAAACTGAGTCATTTTAACTGCTTCGAATAATAATGTTCTTTTTATTTTGGATGCATTTAATTGTACGAAGATTTTCTCTCCTTGATTCTTGACATTTTTAAAGTCGTCAGTAATGACAAGGTTGTATGGCGATCGGAGGTTTTAGTTGGTTACTAGAAATAAGTACTTATTTCGGAATATGATACTATCGCATAGGTATCTTCGGCAAAAGTAATTACTGGCTAATGGTCATCTGTAGAAGATCGTTGAATATACCATATAAAGTATAAACATGTATTCATCGCAATCATTCCGATGACCTTACAACTTCAGGTTCGAATACCTGAAAAATACATTTCTCATATCAGTACAATGGATATTCTCACTCGGCGTAAAACTATTTCGTAGAATGGTATTTCTGTAATGTCATTACATTTTGAATTTGTCATACGTATTATAATGAAACACCAACTATATGGGTTGTAATGAAGAATTTCCTATACTTGTACTATACGATTCATATGAAAATACTAATTTTCACGAAGTTATTCAATTTTCATTTATATTTATTTATTTGAAGCGAATTTCGTCCGTAGTAATAAACAATACTGGGATATTCTTGCCTACTGAAAATAAGTCAACAGTGTGTACTCAGTTCAGTCTGCAGGTGGTAAGACGTGATATAATATCTATATATTGCGCGTCAATAGAAAGGAGATATGAAATAACGACATTTGTACGCACTGATGTCAAAGACTGTCATTGACAATTGGCGTTGACATACTGAAAAACAAACATATATCAGATTTTTATGCTATAGTATTCATTACATTGGATTGCATAATTGCATGTGTTTTGGTACCCTTTTCCGGTGTTTCCGGTCATCCAGTATTCTTTTATCAGTTAGAGGCATTTCTCATTTTATGGATAGATTAGGTTATGTTAAAATCGCTCTCATGGCGGGAGATCAATATCAAATTTTTCCTATATGGGAATCTTGGCGGTCAATCTTTGAAATGAAACCACGCTCTCTGAAAGTTATTTCGAGACAACGAATATTGGGTGCCTTCATCATAAATGCGTGTTCTGATGTTTATTTCATACCAAAATCTGCTTCTGTATATCCTTGAATTGAAATCAAAACCAGTGTCGTTCGAAATATTTCAGTATTATTCAAGAATTATGTTTGATTATTACGAACCAATATTGGCTTGGAGAGTTATTAAGTTCTCAGTTCGAAGTAAAATACTCTCAGGATGATAGTTCATTCAACGAGATGGAAACAATCTTCCATCTCGACATTTGAAGATCTGTAATTTTGATCCAGGATTACGAATCATCATCATTACTGTAGGTTTTATGTCCATTTCCCATTAAAATTCCGTAAATTGAAATCAAAACCAGTGTTGTTTCAAATATTTCAGTAGTTCGTAGATGATGTATGCAGTGTGATGTCCGTTTGTGTTCTAGGAAGCAAGATGTGAGTTTATTACAACGAGTTCAGAAACCCATTTCAGGCGCTGAAAACCAGCTCCAGTTTTTCATAATACTTAAGACAAGCCATTTTTTCAGTACATTAGAATAACAGCGTCTAATGTTTCTGCTGCTTTCCCATTGTCCCATACCCACAACGCATGTTTGAACTTGTATTTCGAAAACAACGTCCTACTTCAACAACAAGTGGACAAAATTCACTGACGTCGATGTCTATTCACACTTATTACAAGTTCCATTACGCTCTGTCTATGATCGCGATCATTGGAATGCTAATCGGGAAGAAAGAGTAGATAAAATTCAATGTTTTGCATGACATAAAAGCTCGAAAATGCTGTTACCGAATTCATCAAATTCGACATGAATGTATATATAGGTATTGGTTACTATGTGATCATACTACTTTTGATGTTCAGAAGAATTCAATCCTTAGGCCAGTGCATTCAGAAAATTTTATTTAGGAACCACGGAATTTTGGTACCTACATTTTTTCTTTTGTTTTTGTTTTGGCGCGCAGCAAAAATTCTCTTTGACAAGTCTAACGAACTGCAACGTTTTTCAAGATGACGCAGAAGCAGTTGCTCGACAATGATCACAATAAAAAAATCATTGACATTTTGAAAACGCATTTGAACAATCATGGATTCGAACTAAGACGAGCATGGGAAACGTTAAGATATCTATAGAGGTCACTGCGCGATACGATTCTGTCATAATCGTAGGAAAGAATAATAAAAACTTCTACTTCCGAGAGGTTGGCGATGAGCAACTGCATCAAAAATGTATTCCGCGAAAAAATTTTAACATAAAATTTTGCCGCAACATCTACTTTTCATGCATGCATTTTCTGGATGCGATACCGTATCTGCCATTTGCGGAATGGGAAAGAAAAAAATTGTACCAAGCATGTTTGTTACTAGTTATTTTCTTAATCAAAATCTACCCTAAATAGACCATTCTATACCTCAATATTAACGTAGAAGTCATTTTATAAGCTTAAACAAAGCGCATGCATCATTTTCTTGCATATCTTATATATATTTTGAACCCCCCTTAACTTTGTCATCTTTCGTGAAAAATTTTATTTCAAAGACAAATCTTATGTAATTTTTTATGTAGATTTCATATACGTGAGAAGAAAAATAGTTGAAGATCTGAAAAAAAAATATGGGCACCAACAGAACATCCTATACATATTTTTTTTCACTTTTGGATAGTATATTTATCTGATTCCAAATATGTATACATAAATTATGTTATCTCTAATATAGTTCGAGATATTTGACGTTGAAATTAAGATGTTACACGGATTCTTTCAGGGTAGCTATGGAAATAATTGAAATATCTGTTGTCAAATTGATCAATACCTAAATATATCAGTTATTTGTGAAGCCATTTGTTATAATGAGTTTTAGTGGCAGAGATACCTAAATATGAGACGAATTCTCCTAAAAGAAGAAAACGGAGTTTAATTTCCAGGAACATATAACGAATTCTTTAGCGCATACCTCACGAGCTCAAGAGAGCTAAGCTTTTTCGCTGGAGAAATATACTAATCCGAGAGAGAATCCTATAAAATCTGAATTTCAGTGACAAATATCTAGAAATCTATGGCATATTATACCATTAATGAATTGGGTAACATATATTTCGATTATTTCCATAGCTTCCCTGACCATCTATGCCCTAATGCGCTGATAGAATCCGTTAAAAATCTGAATTTCAACGTCAAATATCTCGAAATCTATTAGAAATAAGTAAGGTAATTTTATTCAGGTAAGCATAATCTACAATATAAATTGAAAACTAAAACTAGATATATATTTGAAATAAGAAAAATATTATCTATCCAATAGTTTAGAAATACATTTGAAAAAATATATTTGGTGCCCATAACTTTTTTCAGATTTTCAACTGTTTTTTTGTTTACATATATATGAAATTTACATGAAAAGTTACCTAAGATCATTTTTCGAAGGGAAAAATGGAACAAAAGGAAAATAAGTTGAGGGGGGGTTCAAAATATACGTGAAGACCCTGTACAATGAACGAAAAATGGTATCACAGCACGAAGCGCAATCGCAGCAAAGCTCACGACGCGCCTTTAGGAGCCTTCAGACTCCGAAATAGGGTAACTTTGAGCGTGAATTGGTCAGCCAGAAATCATCGTTTCACATTGTATTTTTTTTTCATATCTAGAAATTACGATGGTTTCTTTTCCACGCATGGTATTTTTGACGTCAGATTCGCCAAAACAGAGCTACGCCCACAAACAGTGACATCAACATATCCTTGTGTAGTATATATACTCGACTTTACGCGTTTTTCTTTCCTTTTTTCATGTGAGCTCGATAAAATGTCAAGTAATGACGAATTCAATGACCTTCGTTTGCACGCTGTACGATAATAAGAACGCGAGATTTAAGCGTTTCAAAATGAAAAATTCAAAATGACGGTGGAAAAAATTCACCCAAAATCCGATGTTGAAGATATTTACATCTTACTGTTCTGATTTTTTGAAATATTTTACTTCGATGTTGCCGAGGCTATGGACATAATTGAATTATTGATGTGACGGAAAATAAATATAATTTTGAAACTTTCAATGATCATTCTAAAAAAGAGATTATACTGGTAAAACTTGTTAAACCTTCAAACAAAATACTTCGGGAAGTTTCAACAAATGGTCCTTCGAGCTTTGGAACCAGAAATAATGTCTTTGGATCGGATAACAACGGGCAGGAAGAGCACAAGGTGTAATTTGGGTGTTCCACCTGCAAGATACGGATTCACGGAAGGAATAGAAACAAGAATACCAGAGGAAGAAAGAAAATCTAGTAAGAAATCTACAAAGGAAGAAATGAGTCATATGAACGAGAGTGCTGGTAGCGATCAAGAGAAGACGAGTACAAGAAGAACCCAGGTGAAATCTACTAGAGGAAACGAAGAATATGAAGAAATATCTACTAGAGGAAGCGGAGAGAACAAGAAATCTACTACAGGAAGCAGCTGTAAAATGAAGAGATCTACAGGAGGAGGAGAGAATTCTTCGAAGTCAACTGAAAGAATGAGAATGCTGAAAAATAAGGAGAGGGAGTTGAAGTTGCAGATGCTACAGCTACAATTTTGGATGCAATTCAGGAAGAGAAATCGATCATGTCATCCAGCAAGGGTTCTGAAACTCTATCGGAAGTAGGTATTTCAGAAGAGAATAAGCTGAAGTGTACACAACATTGAGTGAATCAGAGTAAGAATTTAAATAATGATTTTTGTACCGTTGAAAATGAAAATGTTGCTGTTGTTTCGAATACAAGAATGAATGAAGTTGTCACTGATAATTTCAAAATGAAATCACAACCAATTAATGATATTTCTAATAATGAACAAAAATATATGAGAGATAAAGGTGAAGAGAGTATATCAGGTATTCTAACAAAATGTATGCAGAGTTTGAGTTTCAATATAGAAAAATTAGCCAACAGACACTATGTGTCCCCTTTGCCTGAATTTCACGGTGATATAAATGAATTTCCTTTCTGGATCAACGAATTTGAGAGGTCAACGAAAGAGAAAAATATTTCAAATGCAGAAAACTTGAATCGTTTACAAAAATGTCTAAAGGGTCGTGCGAAGGAACTTGTTGAAGCTTCAAACAAAATACTTCGGGAAGTTTTAACAATTAATCGATACTCTGCACTTCTGAAGATAGTTGAAGTAAGGATTTTTGGACCATGTGAGTATTTAGATACTTTCGCTTTATTGGATGAGAGATCAACTGTAACGCTGATAGACTCTAGTATTGCTGAAAAGGTTGGGTTGGATGGGCCAAATTCACCCATATGCTTACAGTGGACGAATCAGATTATCCATGATGAAGAATCCTCGAAGGCAGTGGACTTTGATATATGTGGAATTTTGGAAAACAAGAAATATACAGTAAGAAGTGCAAGAACGGTAAGAAATTTGAAACTACCTGATCAGAAATTTGACATTGATAATATTTGTTAGGAATACAAGCATATAGATCGCTCAATTTTGAAATCAATTCAGTTTGCTGATCCAAAAATCTTGATTGGACAAGATAACATCAGCATAATATCATCTCAGAATATCATTCAGCCACAATATAATCAGCTAGCTTTGAGTAAGACTAAATTAGGTTGGGTTGTTCATGGACCATATTCAAACGATGTAGACATTTTGAATCACAGCATCTATCTTTGCCAACATGATGATGGATATCTACAAAAATTAATTGAGGATAATTTTAGAATTGAGAATACCGAAATCTCACAAAGAGATGAATATTCACGGGAAGATCAAAGGGCTGTCAACATATTACAAAACACAATTCGAAGGTGCGGGAATCATTTTGAAATAGGTTTACCTTGGAAAAATGATAATGTAATTCTACCTGATAGTAAGAAATTAGCTTACAGTAGACTTTTATGTATGAAGAGAAAAATGGATAGAGATGTTAAATTTGCAGAGCAGTACTGTGAAAAAATAGAAGAATACGAGCGGAAGGGATATGCCAGGAAGATAAAGAATGACAAAGTGGAGAATGATAATTGAAAAATATGTTATTTGCCGCATTTTGCTGTTACAAATGTCAATAATCCAGGTAAAGTTCGGCTGGTCTTCGACGCTGCAGCAAAGATCAATGGGGCAAGTCTCAATGACTTTTTACTGAAGGGACCTGATTTTTATCCTTCACTTCTTGTTATCCTATGGCGATTTCGGGAAAAGAAATATGCATTTTGTGGAGACATTAAAGAAATGTTTCACCAAGTGATTATCAGGCAAGAAGATAGGAAATGTCAAAGGTTTTTATTCAGAGGTATAGACAGAAACAGGGATCCTGATATTTACGAAATGCGAGCCATGATTTTCGGATCTATTTGATCTCCATCTATTGCACAATATGTCAAGAACTACAATGCCATGGGATTTCAGGAAGAATATCCAGACATAATGTGGATAATGATTCAACAACATTATGTAGATGATTATGTGGATTGTAAGAATACTTTAGAAAAATCAATTGAAACTATAAAAACTGTTATTAAAGTTCATGAAGGAGGGGGATTTGAAATAGTCAATTGGCTGTTAAATTAATCCGAAATTTTGAAATGTATTCCTTCTGAATACCTTTCTGCAAGCAATTCACTAAATTCAGACGCGAACAAATTAGATAGAGTGCTTGGATTATTTTGGAACTTACATGAGGACACATTGGAGTTCAACACAAAATTTCATGAGGTACATCAGGAAAAATTCCTACCAAACGAGAGATTTTAAAATTAGTGATGACAGTTTTCGATCCAATTGGATTTATTTCCCTTTTGATAGCTACTGGAAGGCTCATAATGCAAGATTGTTGGATGGAAAAAATCAATTGGGACCAAAAAGTAAATGAGAAAATTTTTATAAAATGGAAGAAATGGACTGAATTGATTCAAAAAATCAATAGTCTCCAAATTTCTAGACAATATTTTCGAAATATGACTGAAGAAGTACAATTACACATGTTTTGCGACGCTGGAAGTAAAGCAAATTGTACTGTTGCATATTTGAGAGCAAATGTAGGAGACAATGTTGAAGTTTCCATGATTTCGTCGAATCATGAGTATACCACGAATGGAATTGCAAGGAGCAGTTTTAGCTGCGAGATTGGGAAAAGCAATTGAGAAAGAAATATCATTCAATATAAAAGAAATATTTTGGTGGACTGATTCAAGTATAGTCTTGAAATGGATTAGGTCAGAATCAAATCGTTTAAACTCATGATCGTCTGTAGCCCTAAATTTTCCCTAACTCTAATTGATAAATCTCCCTGGTGGATCTTTTGTTTGATTGAATCTAACTCTGATATTGAGTTTATCATTTGCAATGTTTACTTCAAACCTAGCTTAATAGATATCAAATGTATCCTGGAACTGTTCCAACACTCATTAACAGATATTAGCGAAACTTTTTGTGATATTTTGATAGTGGTGGGGGGAGACTTCAATTGCAGGGTGTCTGATATCGACTTTTCACCGGTTGAAATATTCGAAAATACAAACTTATATAGTCGTAGAGTCAGCCTTGACGGCGTGTCAACACCGAGGGGACGTTCCCTTTTTGATTTTATGATTTGCAATGGTTTTTCACTATTGAACGGTAGAAGCATCTCTGACCGTCCAGGTCAATACACATTTATCGCGGCAAAGGAAAAAAGCACCGTTGATTTAGTCTGGGTGAATAACTCCTTTTTATCAACTGTTGAAGACTCCATCTCTGACCACCTATCAGTCTCCTGTTTTTTTAAATTCAAAACGTTCCCTCCCTCTAATTTGAATACCAACTGTGCAAACCTCGTTACGGCTAAAATTCTCAAAATGAATGAAAATGGTATTGTTCCTTACAAACGGCCACATGATGCATTCATCGCGGGTTACTCGTACTAATAACACATCTATAGAATATAACTTCAACTTAATAACAGCCATACATGAAGTAGCTGACACTCTAGGCTTATCAAGAACATCCGGCTTTCCTGCCGAAAGAGCCCTAAATAGCAAACCGTGGTTTGACCATGAATGTCTAACATTCAAAAATCTGGTCAAAATGGAATTCAAAGCGTGTAAAAGTACAAATTTTTCTTGTGAACAAAAACGCAAATATCTAGATGCGAAAAAAGAATACAAAAACGTATTGAAACATAAAAAGAGTTTTCATGACCTAATATCATCGATAGTCTCGCAAACTGTAATAATTCCGGCTCCTTTTGGAAAACAATCAGCCAAGCTCGAAACCAATTTATGCCGCGAGCATCCATAGATATTAACGAATAGGAAATTTTCTACTCGGGTATTTACCCACAAAAAATAATTGATGAAACTGTCTTCTTTGATGCCAAAAATCCCCCATTTTGATCTCCCTATCACTACAAGTGAAATATATGAAGCTCTAAACATGTGCAAGAATAATAAAGCTCCAGGAAATGATGAAATTCCTTTCGAGCTTCTGAAATGTCTCCCTAATAACTGGATTTTGTATTTGTGTTCCTACTACAATGCCATCCTTGATAAATCATCTTTTCCCAAAAACTGGTCCGAGATCATCTTGAAGATGATCCACAAAAAAGGTCCTGTCAATGACCCATCTAATTACCGAGGCATCGCTTTAGTAAACTGTATTGCTAAATTATTCTCGCTTGATAAATTGGACTGGAACCTTCAACATACTGCCTGAATGCCAATCGGGCTTCAGACATAAACGTGGCTGTAGTGATAATGTTTTTGTGCTATCGTCAATTATACACTTCTCTCCGCTTCAAGAAGCGCAAAATTTTCGCCATTTTCGTTGATTTTAAAAGGGCATTTGACAGTATAAATCATCAACTTCTTTGGTCTAAACTCTTTCACTTAGGTCTCAGCTCTCAGATTATTAGGCTCCTTTGATCATTTTATTCGGAAGCGACAATGCGTGTTAAGGCCAAGAATGAGTTTTCTCGTCCATTCAATGTTACTGAGGGAGTTTTACAAGGTGAAATTCTGAGCCCTTTACTTTTTGCCCTTTTTCTTGCAGATATCGAGGAGTATTTCAAAAGTAATGGAGCTCGGTGTAATATTCAAGTCTTCTTCTCTTTTTCGTGAAATGGCTATAGCTTCAAACTCTAAAGGTAAACAAGCAACTGCTGCGTTACTTCCAATTCTTGCTAAAACCAAAGTTGAATCTATGCAAACAAGGTTATACTTGTTTGACTCATTAGTCATCAGTGTCATGTCTAATTGTATTTCTGTTTGGGGTTTGCGTTATGTTGACATAATTGAACAAGTGCAAACACATTTCTTAAAAAAGATCCTGTCACTGCCATCCCATACACCAGATTATGCAGTTAGAATTGAATGCGGTCGTGTCAAAATATCGTATAATATTCTCAAATGGACGCTGAATTGGTTGATAAAAATTCTCGAAATGAATGATACCCGATTTCCAAATTTAATTCTCAAACGGCAATGCCAAATCACTAACTGTGATCCAAAGTACAATTGGGTACTACAAGTCAAATCATTTTTTACGGAGATTCTTGATGATGATTCATGGGAAAATATATCTCTTGACCTTATTAAATCCAGGAAAAAAATTCTCCTGATGAAATTCAAAGACAAACTCTATGAACAAGACATACAACTTTTACAACGATCTTCTTTTTTAACCATGTATAAATCCTTTTCAATTTTACATGGTTCTCCTCAGCGATATATCTCCTCAAATATGCCTATAAAATTCACAAGAAATATAGCTCAGACTGAGTAACTCGTTTTCCATCAAATTAACCCTCAACTGTTCAACTTACTTTATCAATCCTAACGAGTTGTGCACAGTTTGAAACCTCAATCAATTGGAAACTATTGAACACATTTTCTTCAATTGTCCCATATACTGCTCAATGAAACCTGCATTTCTGAATTCTCTAGTTGATATGACGTCTTTGGTCCACCCTTTTGATGATCCTACTGTCGATACTGTGAAGATCATTGCTTCTTTCTTATGGAATGTACTTAAACTACGCTCTTTCATTGTCAATGAGTGAGCCCGATATTTGTATTTCTAGGTTACCACCCACCACAATCGAAATAAGTATAGTACGTGTCTCTAGTTGTGTGTTTTTTTTTTAATTATATACGATTAATTATATACTCTTGCCATAAAACGTATTTTTTTAAGAGGCAATAAAGTTAATAATAATAATAATAATAAAATCATTTGAGGCGCATAGGATTCAGGAAATAATCGATAACACGAAGAAAGGAAACTGGAGGTGGTTACCATCGAAATTGAACCCAGCGGATATGGGAAGTAAAGAATTATATGAATTCGATTTTTCTATTTGGCTGAGAGGACCACATTTTCTAAAACAAGGAGAATCATTATGGCCGCAAGAAAAAAACGAAACTATTGGAGAGATGCAGGATTGAATATATCAATTTAATTAACATTACAGATGCTAATTTGCAGATTCCTACCAGATGAAAAACGGTTTTCTAAATGGTTCAGATTTTTGAGGACAACTGCTTAGACGTTTCGATTTATGAATAATTGTAGACAAAAAATGCACTCGATAGGAGAACTACAATTACAGGAACTAGCAAAATCTGAAATTCTGTGGTGGAGAAAATTGCAAGCTAGACATTTTCTTGATGATATAGTGGTAATGAGAGAAAAGCAAAATTTACTGAAATCATCCAAGTTATTTGACTTGTCACCATTTCTTGATGAAAATGGAGTAATAAGAATGAATAGTCGCATAAAGTATGCAGATATTTCACATGCCAGTAGATTTCCTATTATTTTACCATCTGGGAAGGAATAAACCACTATTTTATTGTTAGTGCAACATTACTATGATTTGGTTCATCACACAGGGCACGAAACAGTCATGAATAATCTGAGAGCAAAATTTTGGATAATTTCTGCAAGACAAACAGTGAAAAGGGCAATTAGAAATTGTCAATATTGCAGAATACAGAAGTAAACCAAAACCACCTGAAATGGCTCCACTTCCTGAATTTAGACTCAAAAGTTTTACAAGACATTTCAGTTATGTTGGAATTGATTACTTCGGACCACTTTTGGTGAAAGTAAAAAGATCAGGAGAAAAAAGGTATGGGGTTCTATTGACATGTATGAATACAAGAGCTATGCATATTGAGGTTTCAGATTCTCTAACTACTGATTCTGCAACCCTAATAGCACAAGATGTCCATTGGACATGCGTTTTGTGTACAGTATATGTCCAAGGTGTCCATGGATATATTTTGGACATCCATAGGATATACACATGAAGATATCCAATGGACGTCCAGACAAGGTAGTCCATTTGGTGTCCATTTAATGACCTCTTCTTCAAAATATCGATAGCCATTGTCCAATCTATATATTGTCCATTTTAGGCCCAAATTGAGACGTTTATTGGATATTCAGAACACATGGCGTACATTCGATGTCCCCACGTTCACATTTTGAATTTTTTCCACACATATACATACATACCATTGCATTCATAAAAAGTATTCGAAATTGACACCGAAAGAAACCCTCATGTTCAAGTAATATAAACCAATTCTGTTAAATTACTTTACTCCTATATAAGTGGTTCGGATTACAGTATCAGCTGTTGGTCACGCTTCTCTCCACCATGCACGAATTTGGCTAATTGGGCTCTCACAACATAGAAGTAGAGATATCAAAATACCACACATTGTCTACTCCATCATCGTACAATACCTAAATTTTCTCTAAAATGAAAAATATGTCAAATTGACATGCAAGAATCAACACTAATGGAGTAATTTGAATCATTATTGGCCAAATTTCATGGATTTAATAATATAAATTAGAAGGCAGCAGCAGCCACCATGCAAGGAAGGATGAATCACAGAGGTAAAGCAACGATAAGCGAAGTTAGAGTTTGGATGGGTGACCGTGAATACCGTATGGATAGTAAAAAAGTTGGAAATGCGACATCCTATGGATGTCCATACGTTATCCGGTGTACAAAAACTGGATGTCCAGTGGATGTCTGAGATGTCCTGAGGAGGACATCCATTGAACATCCATTGGACTGAGTTGTGCTATTAGGGAATAATGGCTATTCAGAGATTCATTGGAAGAAGAGGACACCCTTTAGAAATGCATTCGGACAACGGAACGAATTTTGTTGGAGCCGAAAGAGAGATGAAGAAGAACTGGAATGATTTTGATCAGAACAAAATCATTAGAAAACTATCTAAACTGAATATCAAATGGCTGCTCCACATATGGGAGGAGTTTGGGAGAGGCTAATCCAGTCTGTGAAACTAGTTCTATACGTAATATTGAAAGAACAACACCCTACTCATGAATTACTATGTACACTTTTGATTGAAACCGAAAGTATTGTGAATTCAAGACCCATCAGCTATATATCTAATGATGCTACGAACGAAATTGAAGCGTCAACTCCATTTCACTTTCTTATCGGCACATCTAATGCAGATAACTCTCCAGGAACATTTGAGGCTGACGTTCTATATGGCAGAAAACAATGGAGGATTTCCCAGAATTTAGCTGATAGATTTTGGCAAAGGTGGACCAAGGAATACCTACTAAAACTACAAAAACGATCGAAATGGCATAATGTCAACGAAACTTTCAAAGTAGGGGACATTGTAGCTGTAGCAGACAACTCCCGGAATAAATGGAATATGGCGAGAATTCTCCAAGTGTACCCATCAGGTCGCGATGGTCAAGTGAGAACAATCCAGCTGAAGACGAGAAGTACTACATTGATTCGGCCAGTGCACCAGCTTTGTCGGTGGGAGGTTGGAGAATGTTGAAGATATTTACATCTTACTGTGTTAAATTTTTTTAATATTTTACTTAGATGTTGCCGAGGCTATGGAAATAATTGAATTATTGATGTGACGGAAAATAAATAGAATTTTGAAACTTGTCCAAAAATTGATTATTCTAAAAAAGATATTATACTATTGAAACTTGTTAAAGCTTCAAACAAAATACTTCGGGAAGTTTTAACATCCGATGTCACCAACTAAGTGCACTGGCCTACCTGATACTTTCTGTGTGTTTCATAAAATAATTTTATTTTCCATTGATGTATGTTATTCATGTGGTATTTTTTTTTTGGTATCTACATATCTGCTTTTCGTGGTCCTGTTGATTATTTATTGGCCACTCGTTGGACTGAAAATCGATTTTCTATCATGAACAAAAACAAAACAATGCAAGAAATAGAAATTTCGTGCCAAAACTGTTCGTAGTTGACTGAAGATCTATATCTACAATAAAGAAGTGAGTAAAGGTTAAAAAAATATATTGGAGTGTTCACATGAACTGTTATATAAAGTACGACATAAACAGAGTTGTTACATAACATGGGATACACGAAGTGCACAAATTATGATCTCGTTGTAACGATCTGCTCTGTAGAGAACAATAAAATTCCTAAGTTCATCCATTTGTTTATGAGATTACATTGGCATCGCGAAATCCGCAGGAATGCTACACAACATACTGATTTCAATTCATCGAATCCTTCATTGGATAGTGTTTCGATGAGTTACCTAATGTCCTGATGCGCCGAATTTGATGATTAAATGTATCGAAACACACATTTGATTCTCTGGTTTAACCTCTCAACTTTTGAATTTGTCACCATATGGCTTTCAACAATATTTATGCTCTTCTAGGGCTCGCAGCGCTTAAGTGGTATAATTAATCAAAAACATTCTCCTAGAAAAATTATTATATTGATTAATATCCCGATGATCTCGAAATCTCATGAATTTCAAATAATTTCACTTCCATATGTTGAATATCTCTAGCCACAGATTTCATGTCCAGGTTCTAATGAATATGTCTCCCAGCCACAGATTTTCATCTTCCACCATGTCTCCATATCAGCATGTGAGGCTGAAAATCTGTAGATAACTTCAAAGTCATGAAAAAATTAAGAAAACAAAATATATCTGCTGATTTCAGTTGAAGAAATATTCTCTTCATGTTTTGGTTTTCATGAAATTATTAAAATGTTGTTTAAACCAGATTATATTTTTGTTCATCAATGAGTGTTCATGTCCATGACGACTCTGATGGAAACCCGTATATACATTAAAAATAAATCAGTGATTTCCTATTACTGATGTAATGAAGTGTTTTTCAGCGACCTTCATTACTACAGGTCGGATACATAAAACCCTCGGTATATTATTCGAATCATTAGTATTTTGCTAGGTAAACCTGTTGTAAAATATTATATCTGATATCTCTTTTCTGTTTTCATCATTCTTATGTTTAAATTGTATAAAAGCATGGGCAATGATTCGATATATAATTTTCCAGAAAATCGGGGATATTGGTACATTCCTCATTATAAATATTCACATATATCCTATTCAGAAGAAATGTTTTTCCTGCTATTTTTTTGTTTATATTCTTTCCACATTCTGCTATCTGTTTTTCACTGAGTGTATTTTGGTTCATTTCTTGCTCCGTTTTAGAAGTCAAACAATGACAAACAATGTCAAGCAAGGACAATCTGTACCGTTTTTATCCTGATTTTTTGGAAAAAATAGTGCATCAGGTTAGTCAGTTTTAGAACGACAGTCAGTTAGAACCTGGGTGCGTGAGAATTAAGTGATTTCCGAGACGTGAGCCGTGATCAAAACTTTTGAAGCTGTGTTCGATTTGGTTTCCGGGTTTCCGATTAATTGTGTGCCGCAGAGTGTTACCTGTAAAACAACCTGTATCGTGAGAGTGTTCCTGAAAATAAGGATTAGCTGAACCGGTGGTATATTTTGCTGCGTACCATCCAGAAACCCTGTATGTCAGAATTTTGAGTTATATTGATTCGTGTTAACATTCCTGAGATTTTTCACTGTCGTATTTAAATTCAGTTCAGAAAATCCTGCCCCAGAATCACTATAACAACCCAGAATATAATTTCATTGAATCAGAAACCAGAATTGCACTTTACCTGACACCCGTTTCAAATTGCATATCGCCTGAATTCTAATAAATTGTTTTCCTGATTTGTCAAGACCCAGATCTCACGAACCGCCCTATATAATAAAATCAGCGATAGAATCAAAGTAGAACGAACGATTTGTCATTGCCTTTGCTTCAGTGGTGGATTTCCTGTATTATCTGATTTGTTTATTTTTACTGTTTCAAGGCTGTTTGATATTATTTCATATTTTCCTGTAAATCTGACGAAGTGTGGAAAGTGGTTTTCATGAAATAAATAGTCTGAAACCAGATCCGATTTTCATTGAGTGTATTTTGTGCCTGATTGTATGATTTGATTTTACCTGTAGATCTTGTTTATCTAGTTATTTTGAATAAAACCTGTTGAAGTAAAAATTAAATAACATCTGTTTAACGTAGCTTGTATTCCAGTCTAGTCTAAGGAGGTGCAACTAAAGACTACATTTTCTCAGAAGTTATTGTTATCCTTTTGATTAACTAACTGACCTCTGGTTTACACAAGGGGGTGCATTGTATGGATTTACTCTGCATCCCTTCTTCACTGAAGCTACCCTAGGACCTTCCAAAGAACTCCTAGTTCTGGAAGAAAGTGGAGCATACCACTTCATAAAAAAAACTAGTGCTCGAGGCAACCGCTCTAAAATAAATAGAGAACTAAGCCCTGAGGCCCTTTGTAGGGCTCTTTACCGAAAAAAGAGCCTTACGAATACATCCATTGTCAGCTTAACTATCCTTCTCTGAGGAATCTCCTGATAAAGATCGATTTTCAATCTCAATTTGTCACATTTATGAGGGAAAATTCAATACGAAACGAAACGGAATTTGATATTTGATCTCGAACTGGGATATTTACTATCACCCCTGAAGTCTTCATTATTTCACTATTTTCTTTATTTCGAGTGGAAGATAGGATATGACTGATAGTATCTTAATAATTGTCCAATTGGTCTGTATTCTCGTTAGAAATACATATTCGATAATTCAAAGGTGGTCAGAAGAAATCGAAAAAATAAATATCGGATGACAATTATTGTGGACCAACTTGTATATCACATATAGGTGAAAACAGTTTTCATCAATGATGTATGGAAATCTATCTGATAATATGAAATGGGTGTTGCTTATGTTCCACACCTTGCCACTAGTTCTTCGAATATAGCTAATACTAATGTCAACTAATTTAGAATTGAATAAAATTAATTTCAACTTTTATCAGGGTCCAAGGTCAAGATTTGATGAGATTATCACGAATTCAACAACCCTAATTTTTCCACCACCATATTGAAAATATTACCGGCCCTATTCCTCAAGTAATTCTCAACTCACCCCAAAAATTAGACTTGCATATAGTTATAAAGTGAAATAACCCTATAAGTTGATATTAATCCTGATAATAATATTGCAAGTTTCGAAACAAAGCAATAGTTCCCCCACTGATATTTATTGAAGAATGCATTCTTCATTAAGAAAGTCTCGACCTTTCATATCATACTTAACTAGCCTCTGAGATCTGTAACACGAATTGTTCGATAAGATGAACATCAAATGAATACACAATCGCATACTTGAGATCATCTTGATCTGGCGATCAAGGGCATCTCAATAAATATTGAATAAGAATGCAATCAACTATTTCTAAAGGGGACATCGCAACTCGGATCTATATCAGGACAAATACTGAATGTGAAAGCAGGGCTGGCGAAAAGTCTATCTACTCAAACGAGGCACAGGGGTATATATTGATATCTATTTGAATTACTCCCACCTTCAGTAATGATTGATGCGAATCACAATTTTTCTGAATTTCAAATAATCATTTACACAGGAAAGAATTTATTCTGTGGTGATATTTGAATGGATGAATTTTGATCAGTACTTTTATATTTTTTGTCTTTTTCAGGTTGATCAATGAGTCTTGAAGTTTTTGATTGATCATGTAAATATGAGGTGCTATTTGAATAAAAAGGATATGAATATGAAGACCTATAGCATTCACGTGATATTCAAGATGGTTTCGAGAAAATATAGAAGCTTATTATATTTGAAGCGAGAGTACCACATTTAAAAATTTAATTATCTTTCGATTAGGTATACCTTATTCGCGTTTTCTCATTCACTTATTTTGATCAATATTTTCAAATGGATCATGAACAAGTCGAGGTGTATTTTGTTCTAAGGCATAAGAGTGTTTCATTTGCTCCTGTCATCAGTGAATTTACTTGCCTCAATTAGTTTATTTCGGAGGTATATGAGTATGAAGATACCATCTCAGGGCATGGTATCATGGATAAAAATACGTCATTCAATTATAATTGCAAGCAGGCTCTTCGGCACCATCATTTTCTCCCAATAATATCTTGTACAATCAAAGAAAAATGGAATTACGAAACGAAGCGCGAAGGAGCTGTCAGACTAGCGTCGGAAGAGACAAGGATAACTTTCTGGATTCTTCTTATTTGTAGGTACATTCATAGCGTCCAGTCCACCAAAATTATGGATGGTATGATTGAGAACACCTAGATCTTGAAAGAATCCCGAAGATTCAAGCAATCATGTTTGTGGTCCTGTTTTTCGAGAAAGAGCCACATATCATAATAACATTTTGCGTTAGCAAAATTCCAGGTCTACCTGGAATACAATGTAAGATCTCTTGAAGTACCACGTGGTAAAAAATTCTGTCATACCTGCTCAGCTACAAAATTTAAACTCAGTGAATTAACATTTTACCAATGTGGGGATCAATGCAACTCCAAAACATGACCCAATTTTACTTTGAAAGATATATATTCGGGAACTGTCATAAAATATTTGATTAAAACCAAACTTAAACTAGGTGAATTAGAATAAATATGACAAGGTGAATTAGAATAAATATGAACTATATTCAAATTATAATAACTATGTAAGAATGAAAATGTAAATGGGTATCCTGTGAATATACACACATAAAAACAAATTCTCAAATGAAAACGATATATTCGTTCAACGTCCAATTCTTGTTTTGAGAAGGCGCATTCTTCTCCTGAAATAATTTATTTGAAATGAATTTATTGAATATGTCAATTGTAGAAAATTATTTCACTGGAATATTGATTTGGTATAACAAAATGTTCTCAATTCAAGAAATTCAAAGTATCCAGAGAAAGTAATGAATCACGGAATGTCTTCTTTCAAAATAACATATGTAGCATTTTCTTCAATAACGCTTTTGACAAGAAAATTAATCTCTGAATTAGTAAATCTCTAAGAAAGTTTCTTTGGATTGACCATAACATTTTCTTGAATATAATTGCGATCCCTTCGAGCCGAGAATGTTGCCAAACGGTGTGAGTGTGTTGTTTCGGTGCTCTTGTCGTGCATCCATCATTGTTCAACCAGTTCAACCTATTTTATTGGCATAGAAATATTGGCTTACCATGAAAGAAAAACTAAGGTCTATAGAGGTGAGTTACATGCCTATATCTTATCGACGTTCATTCTTGGGTAGGTATTAATGTGTATCCAATCAATTCGAAAACTGATAATTCGTGAAAAACTTGAATAACCAGGATCGGCATAGTAAGTGAAAATTGGGGTTAGGTACCTATGTGCGGATGAACGTTTAAATTTGTCCAAACACTGATTGAACAGTGGAAAAGAGCTTCTTGAACTCGTAAACATCTTAGGTATTTTGATATTGCATATTATACCCAACATATTTTTACATTTTTTTACCAAATTTCGATCCAAGGAAAATGAATTCAGTAGTAAGAATGTTAACCGAGATTTGAGCAAATATAATAACCATGCATTGTGCTAAGTCAGATTATCTCTCACATTGTACCTACATGGAGTTGTGAATGATATATTTTATATTTTTCAGTCGTTTGAAACAAGAGGAATACAACTTTATTGAGAGGTAAACTGGTGGACAAGTTCAGAAATAATCTCTACGAATAGGGGGAAGAGGTTATCAAGAAGAAGGTCTGCAAGTGATGATGTGATTGATGAAAGCCCCAATAAGAGAACGGAAGTTGAGGATGATTCTCATTTCAAGAAATCAATATAATTCCTCTAATTTGATGGAATTCTTGATACAAAACAATCTACAGCTAAAACTGAAAATCTGATTCTTTTTGTTCAAGAAAAATGCGAGTCATTGAGAGATTATGATTGTCTTGATTTAAATATATTGTTTTCTCAATCTGAAATATTGTATTATTCTCACGAAGAACTCCATTCATTTACGATTCAAGAAATCTATTACATTGGTATGAGTGTATTTAGTTGGAAACATAATAGTCTTGAATTGAGCAGACATTTATTCCAGTATATATAAACAAGCCATACTATTGAATCAAAGCATATCAAATCAAATTAAGTAATTCTTTTTATGTGTGTATGGGAGCTGTGGTATTTATGTTATTTCGTTGAAGTAGTGTGCTGGGCACGAAAATAATGTATCAATTTTGATAAGTAATCAGAAATCTAATGTCAAGTAGAAATAATTTAAACAAGACCTAAGAAGAATATATGAAGTCATAATCAAATTGAGGTACAAAAGAGTCGACAATATTAATTGATGGCCAAACTGTTATCAATGAGGATAAAATGAAGTCATGAGTTATGTATACAAATGACCCAAAAGGGCATTGATAAAATAAGTAAATAGCTTAAGATTTGATATCACAGAGAAAAACAAAGCCATTAATTTGGAACTTGATGACAAAATGTGCACTTGTTTCCTTTATAGATTCCCACAATCAAAGAGACAAAGGGCACTGATAAAAGAAGTAAATAGCTTAAAATTTGATATCACAGAGAAAAACAAAGCCATAAATTTGGAAATTAATGACAAAATGTTATGCACGTGTTTCTTATATAGATTCCCGCAATCAAAGAGACAAAGGGGTTAGATTTTGATATAAAAGCAGTCTGAATCGGAAATCAGTAATCAGTCACAGAGAGTTACTAGTAACACTAGTATGATTCGATCAAGTTAAACATCCGTAATGTCCGTGGACACACGGTTTAGAAGCTAACGAGAACTTTAAGTCTCGAGTTCTTTGTCGATAGATAAATCGTGCTTTTCTGTTCAGTTTAACAAAGTTGTCGTAAGACAGGTTGAAAAAGTTAGTCTTCAAAAGCTGAAGTGATACCACTCATTAAAGTGACTTGTTCAGTTGAAAGTTTTCTCAGTTCATAAAAAATCCAGTTCGAGTGCCGAGAAATTGCTAATATAATAATCGAAGTGAAAAGTGAAACCTAATTGAGATGTGTAAGTAGTTCAAAAGCCTATGTCACTAAAATTCACAGTCTATAAAGCCCAAAAAGCCCAGTTCATTGACGTCAAAGATATTTAAGCGACGCGTGGTAGTAAATTTATTGTTTATCTAAGAGGGTGTCGTTTACAGCAGGTAGTAGCCAGGGTCGTACTTGAAACTATAAAGCATTTGGACGTAGGATTTCTGATTACAAAGAAGGGATTTTGATTATAGTGTTGTATATTGAATTTGATAGTATACTTGTTTGTGTTTAAGCCATATAGATGATTGTGAATTAACATGGTTCTTTCAGGAGATTTATTTAATTTTTGAATATACGTGTACTTGTGTCAGTAGTTCACCACAGTTAGATAAAGTATATTTTTAATTAGATTAGTTAACTTGACGCCGTTGTTTTACTCACCTGTAAGGCCCTACCCTAAAAACATCTGTAGCTTTATCACCTCACATATAGGACAAATCCGCTCGGCCTATCCAAAAATAATTTAACATCTTATCAACTAGTGAGGTGTACAGCACAATTGGTGTCAGGTGTGGGGTATTACAAAGTCTTATGGTAAATATAGGCGATCCCTATACCGCTGAGTAAAATAACAGGCATAGAACAAAGTTAGATTTCAAAAAAAAAAAAAAGTAGGTTCAAAATTGAGATAAAATTTGTGTTAAATAAGTCAAAAGTCATAAGTCATCATGCCACAAACTCCGCCAACACTTCCAATAGTAGAAAACCAAGGGGAAAATGAAAGAGTTCGTGAAATATTGCTACCGGTATCTGTAAATTTAGATTCTATACCCTTTTATGCGGGACAATCAAATATCAACGACTTTATCCAATCCATCGATGAAACGGCTATTATTGCGCATTGGACAGAAAAACAAAAAGTAGCTATTGCGCGAATAAAATTTAGGGGACTGGCAAAACAATTTCTTGATTCAGAAGATAGTTTAAAAATCACTGAAGACTGGGATCTCTTAAAGACTCAGTTAAGAGATCATTTTGCAGTTAGTCAGATACCAGGACAAGCGCTTCGAAATTTCATGGAATGTAAACAAAGACATGGAGAAACATGTAGACAATTTTTGGCAAGGTTGAAATTGCTAGCTTTCAAAACACTCACTACGACTGGAGATCATGCAGTAGATACGGTTTTACGACAAAAATTGGACAGAGATATAACTACTCAATTTGTGATGGGTTTATTAAATCCAGTACGTAAACGTGTATTATCCGCGCAACCTACGGCTATCGAAGAGGCACTAAAAATAGCAGAGAGGGAAGAAACAATTGAAATGATTACAAAAGGGACGGAACGTGCTACACCCGAAGTAAGATTGACAAAAAAGGAAAAAACCTGTTACAAATGTCAAAAAACAGGACATTACGCGAATGAATGTAAAACAAATCAACCTTCAAATGCCAGAATAGTATGCTACAAGTGCAGAAAAGAAGGTCATGTTCAAAGGGATTGCAGAAGCAATAGAGATGTTAATAATGTGGTCTGCTATAATTGCAATATGAAGGGCCATTTGGCTCGAGCCTGTCCAGGAAATAGAAGATTCAGAGACACAAGACAGGGCGCTTTAAACGAACAGGCAGTGAGTCATTCACCCCGTCGATTCACTGCTCAAAATGTAGGTCAACCTCAATAAAAGTAAAGAAAGAAGAAATAAAGATCTATACCTGTGACAATGACCAACCCCGGAATACTGCAATATTAGATATAGAAGGTCATTGGCACACGGCATTGATTGATAGCGGAGCTTCCGTTTCTCTAATTAAAATGACTTTAGCTAAGGGGTATAGGAAAATAATTGAAAAACGTAATGTAGATAGCTATTTAGTGGATATCCAAGGTAATAGGATACCTAGTATAGGTAAGGTAATAGTACCGATTAGGTTGAATGAAGATATTGAATTGAATCATGAGTTTATTATCATAGAAGACGGAAATTTTCAAACAAATCTGCTTCTAGGGTTAGATTTTCTCAAAAAGTATGAAGTGAAAATTGATTGGGGATTAGGAAAAATGTTTATAGGAGAAATAGAGATAGAATTGATGGAAGAAAAGGGAATAAATGAATTAGGACAGTATAATAAAGATACAAATGCGCGATTAAGGAACGTGGAATCACAACTGAGAGAAATCAGGAGTATTTTGATGAACCTGAATAAAGTAGCCTTGAGTAAATCAGAAGAGGACGAGAATCTTTCATCGTTGGCCGCGACAAAAGGTTCCTCTGTTAAAACGACGGCCAATCGTTTTACAGAGAATGTTAACAACGTAAAGGTCCCTAAAGAGGAAACAAAAAGATTACAACCTGCGAGGACAAAGAGCCGATCAGGTACAAAAAGGGTGAATGATATCAGAATTGAGTATTCTGATAACAAGAAATCTCCTGACAGAATTCACGAAAATCGTAGGAGAAATAAGTGTGTACAGGCGTGTCCGATAAAAACGGAACGTAGTACAGGTAGGCGAAATCAGCTTGAGAAGGAAACTGAGACTCGAGATAGAAAAAGTAAGCTGAGTTTGGAAGGACGGAAGCAGATCGAAAAAGTTTCGAGAGATGAGGTTAAAGTGATGAGAAATATGAATAAGAAGAAAAAGGGTATTTCGAGAGAAAATGAACGAACCGTAGGGATTTCGGAAAATGTGTTGGAAATGAGAAATTTCGAGGAAGATAGCGAGAAGCAGAGTAGGAGAGTTGAGAAAGTATTGAACGATAAGTTGAAACGAGTAAGAAATAAAAATTCAGAAGAAAAAAGTGAGACGAGAAGGGGTCAAGAAACATTTGAGGCAACTAATCGTTGTAATGAGCGAATATCAAAATCCGCAACGAATACGAATATCGTTACGAGAGGGAATGCAATGGAAAATAGGAAAAATTCGGAAAATTCTTCCAAGGAAGAACTTCGAAATCAAGTACTACCTTGCAGTTCAGCTGTGTACTTATCTGAGGATATTACACTACCTCCGAAAACGATGGTTATTTGTTCAGGAAATATGAGATATTTCAAGAGAATTACTTCGGAAAATGTAGTTTTAGAAGGAAATGACGGAGTTCATGGTTTAATGTTTGCTAGAACTCTTTGTGAACGACAAAAGAGAGTACCGATTCGATTAGTGAATTTATTGGATAAAGAAAGAGTTTTACGAAAGAAAACAGTGGTGGCGTATGCGTATGAGACAGACTTAGATATAAAAGGAAAAGAGGTCAATAAAAATGGAATATATTCTGTTGAAGTTAAAAATGAAACAGAGAAATTATTGGAGCAGATGAAGTTGAATAACCCTGTAAATAGAGATCAAGAAAAATTAGTCAAGCTAGTGAAAGAATATATAGATATATTCCGTGCGCCGAATAAGAAATTGACATGTACTTCCAGAGTAAAACATCATATTATTACTGAAAATGTACCACCGATAGCAAAGCGACCGTATCGAGTACCTTATCAGAGAAAGAAAATACTTGACAGAGAAATACAAGAACTATTGGATAATGACATAATTGAGGATTCACAATCCCCCTGGAGTGCTCCTTGCATTTTGATAGAAAAGAAACGACATGACGGAGAAGATGCCGAATTCAGACTTTGTATAGATTATAGAAATTTAAATGAAATCACAAAAACTGATTATTTCCCGCTGCCAAATTTACAAGAGACTTTAGATGCTTTGAGTGGGAGCGGATTATTCAGTGTATTAGATTTAGCTAGCGGATATTATCAAGTAGAAGTTGACGAAAATTCCAAAGATAAAACGGCTTTTAGTACACCGTATGGACATTATCAATTTAATAGACTACCTATGGGACTAGTTAATGCACCTGCTAGCTGGCAAAGATTGATGTACGCAGTTTTGTCAAAATTAACTGGAAATGAGTGTTTAGTTTATTTAGATGATATTATAATTTTCAGCCCAGACAATGTTGACGAGCATTTAGAAAGACTAAGACATGTATTTGAAAGATTGAGAGAAAGTAATTTGAAATTGAAACCTACAAAGTGTCACTTTTTACAAACAGAGACGAAGTATCTTGGTCATATAATTTCAAAAGGAGGCTGTACTGCTGATCCAGAAAAAACGGAAGTTATTAAACATTATCCTCGACCACAGAGTGTGAAAGAAATTCGCGCATTTTTAGGCCTATGTGGATTTTATCGAAAATTTGTACCAAAATTCTCCGAAGTAGCGTTGCCTCTGGTAGAATTAACTAAGAAAAATGTACCATACATATGGACGGACAGACAGAAAGAATCATTTGAAACACTAAAAAACGCTCTTATTAAACCACCGATTTTGAGATTTCCAGACGTGAAAAAAACTTTTATATTAAGTACCGATGCTTCTGCTACTGCAATAGCGGGTGTACTAAGTCAAGAATTTGAAGGATCAGAATTACCTGTTTGTTATTCTAGTAGAACTTTGAACTCAGCTGAAAGACGGTATTCAACTATTGAGCGTGAGTGTCTGGCCGTTATATGGATGATCAAGAAACATAGGATTTACCTAGTAGGAAATCATTTCACAGTCTATACTGATCATAGGCCTCTTATTTATTTGCTAACTATAAAGGATCCTAGTTCAAGATTAGCAAAATGGGCGTTATCCTTAGCAGAATATAGCTTCAGTATTCTTTATCGTCCGGGATCCAAGAATACAAATGCTGATGCCTTGACAAGATTGAGAAGCACCGAAGAAACAAAAAACTCGATAAAATTAATAACTAACTTACCTCGTGAAGAAGAAATCGAAAGTTCACCTATTATTGATATGGTATGGAGCAACGCACATATTAAACGCCAACAGAATGCGGATAATCAATTGAGAGATTTGATCAATTCCTTAGATGAGACAAGTGACGATTTCTATTTGAATTTAGAAGGAATATTGTACAAAAAGAGAGACAATAATGAGAGAAAAGATAAGATATGCGCACCAGCGACTATGATAAAGGACATAATTAAATTATACCATAGTGCAGTTACGTCAATGCACCCAGGCCAAAAGCAAACTTTGAAGACGATTCAAAGAGATTTTTATTGGAAAAATATGAGAAAAGACATCGAAAATTTTTGCAGGAAATGTCATAGCTGTAATCTTAGAAAAGCAAATTACCAACCCCCAGCAGAGTTACAAAATCTTTATGCACCTGAAGCCCCGTTTGACCGAATATCTATGGATATTGTAGGACCTCTGAATAGAACAAAAAACGGAAATAAATATATTTTAACAATAATTGATCATCTCACTAGATACCCAGAAGCGGTCGCACTTCCTGATATTACAGCTGAAACCGTAGCAAAAGCATTTGTTGTAAATATAATTTGTCGATTCGGAACGCCAATGGCATTATTAACCGATAGAGGAAGTCAATTTATGTCAAGAATGTTCAAGGAAGTTTGTAAAATACTTGATATTAAGAGATTATTAACAACCCCGTATCATCCACAATGCAATGGAATTATTGAAAGAATGCATCTTCAAATGAAACAAATGATATCTCATTACGTAACTGATGAAAATGATGGATGGGACGAATACCTACCGTTTGCGATGCTAGCCTATAGAAATCAGATTCATGGGTCGACTAATGAAAGCCCTTTTTATTTGATGTTTGGACGAGATTTCATACTACCACATCAATTGATTAATCAGAAAACCCGAATAAGTTATGACATTGATAGTAATTACGCCGCCAAACTCACTCATAGAATGCAAGTCGCACATGAGATAGCTAGAGAATCTCTTGAAAAAAGTTCAGAAAATAGACGAGAAAGATTTAATAAAAAAGCAAAGACCAGAGAACTGAAAATAAGTGACCGTGTATATTTACATACTCCAGTTGTAACAAAAGGCAGAAAATTAGCAAGCAAATTCTATCCAAATTTTAGCGGGCCATTTAGAATAATAGAAAAACTTGGACCAGTGACTTATAAAATTCAAAAGATCGGAAATAGAAAAGAGGTACAGATCGTTCATGCAAATAGACTGAAATTAGTTAAGGGTGTAGAATCAGCTGACAGTGAGGAACATTCAGTCGAAAACGAGGTACAAATAAATAATGGGCCAGAGGACGATGACCCGTCCCTTTACGATATTGGGATACCTAGAATAGAACTAGGTCAAATTCAGAATCCGAGAACATCTGGTGAATCAGATAACGAAACGGACTCCACAAACTCAGACTCGGAGAGCAACGAAGAAGGAAATACAAGTAATGATAACGAAGAAGAAAGCATTAGCGAGGAAGAACAATACGAATCTGCCAGCGAGTCAAATTCGGAACCTGAAATAGTACATAATCACCAAACCCGGTCAAGAGGGCCTGTAGAAGATCACGATTGGGTGTTGCGTCGTCGAATTTAAATTTTTTTTTTTAAAGCAAGTAACATAGCGAGAGTGGATTTCACCACGGTCAATATGATAACGATTTAGGGTTGACGAAACCCTATACTCATATACATATGGAAATATAGCTGTCGACCCTCAAGCGCATAAGAGATTAGGAAAGTGAAATATTGAATAAGATTAGATTAATACGTAAAAAAAAAAAAAGGGATTCGATGAAGGAAAAGAATGAAAATAAACACACTATACTATAAGAAACGATAGGAGAGGATCAATCTAGCGTGTCGAATCCTTTTGAAACTGTAAAATGGAATTTTGGCAGAACTACTGATAATCAGTAAAATTTTTAGGAGGCTGGAATATGCGATAATAAACTCACCCTGAAAGAACTATTAATTTTAACCATATGATATAAGATAGGAACCATTGACACTAGGTAGTAGATAAGGAATTAGTTATTGTATGATTCAAGGAAAATGAGTTGAAAAGAAAGTAATAAAATGGCAAAATTAATGGATAGCAGAGCTACATATAGAGATGATAATTTTAATGTTGTGACGAAAACATGTTATATATAAACTAAGCGATATTGTCGGAGTAAATTCAGATAAGGGCGTATAGACATTGTAGCTTATGGGCGTGAAAGACATTTTGGTTTATGGGCATAAGGACTATTTAAGTAAAAATTCAAGTTGAACTTCTTCACTCTCAACTGAAGTGCTAATCAGAAACGACCATAACAACCAAAGAGAAGAAAACCATGGAATCTCTACTCAAATGGGTTCGAGAGATGCCGGACAACATGGTTAAGAAGAATTTATTAATTACGATAGTGAACAATTTGGTGGGTGAACACCTCACATTAATTGACCGGATGGAGCAGAGGAGGTACCCCAGCCAACAATTGACCGGTGAGAGGTGCTACAATTTGCTCTACCTTCTCATGTTCCACGCCGAGCACCTGAGGACATCAGAAAATATGGGTTTTTGGACGTGCACCTGCAATTGGTGCATTCCGGAAAACCGACAGCCGCCTCCACGAGTCAGAGGGGTACCCTGTGAGTGCCACTGGTGCCAAAACATCCACGACGACGGACCGCCACCGCCCATAGATGACTCCAGCCCTGCCACTGAAACGACTTCGGTGAGTTTCACACCCCCGGTTCCGGCACCGAATTCTCCCGAAAGCGACTGGGACGATGGGTTCCCAGCCCACACTACGGCCGCCCTAAAGCTGATTCCTGCAGAGAGGTGGGAAGTGGAAACATCCACCCCCCGAGAAAACCCTGAAGCGGCCCTTCCGGACTCACCTGAGTCCCCCCCTGTGGACGCCGACGTATCACCGAGACAGGCCTGGTAATCACCAAATTTTTTGAGTTATCCACCTCATGTGATGTGACAGGTACCTAGTGGTGTTGTGTTTTTTTTGTTTGTTAATGGAAACCCTTGATAGGAAATTTCAAAGTGTTTAATTAGATTTAAATTGTTGAAACAAATTCCACACATGTACATCTAGATTTATTCTTGCTTATATATAAAATCTTTATTGAAAAGAAAAAGAATATATAAACATTTTTCATTTTGTTCTTGATATATGTATATTGTTCATTTATGAAATCAATACTTTTGTAAGTATTAATTTCAAAAGGGGTGAGGGAGGGATGTGCTGGGCACGAAAATAATGTATCAATTTTGATAAGTAATCAGAAATCTAATGTCAAGTAGAAATAATTTAAACAAGACCTAAGAAGAATATATGAAGTCATAATCAAATTGAGGTACAAAAGAGTCGACAATATTAATTGATGGCCAAACTGTTATCAATGAGGATAAAATGAAGTCATGAGTTATGTATACAAATGACCCAAAAGGGCATTGATAAAATAAGTAAATAGCTTAAGATTTGATATCACAGAGAAAAACAAAGCCATTAATTTGGAACTTGATGACAAAATGTGCACTTGTTTCCTTTATAGATTCCCACAATCAAAGAGACAAAGGGCACTGATAAAAGAAGTAAATAGCTTAAAATTTGATATCACAGAGAAAAACAAAGCCATAAATTTGGAAATTAATGACAAAATGTTATGCACGTGTTTCTTATATAGATTCCCGCAATCAAAGAGACAAAGGGGTTAGATTTTGATATAAAAGCAGTCTGAATCGGAAATCAGTAATCAGTCACAGAGAGTTACTAGTAACACTAGTATGATTCGATCAAGTTAAACATCCGTAATGTCCGTGGACACACGGTTTAGAAGCTAACGAGAACTTTAAGTCTCGAGTTCTTTGTCGATAGATAAATCGTGCTTTTCTGTTCAGTTTAACAAAGTTGTCGTAAGACAGGTTGAAAAAGTTAGTCTTCAAAAGCTGAAGTGATACCACTCATTAAAGTGACTTGTTCAGTTGAAAGTTTTCTCAGTTCATAAAAAATCCAGTTCGAGTGCCGAGAAATTGCTAATATAATAATCGAAGTGAAAAGTGAAACCTAATTGAGATGTGTAAGTAGTTCAAAAGCCTATGTCACTAAAATTCACAGTCTATAAAGCCCAAAAAGCCCAGTTCATTGACGTCAAAGATATTTAAGCGACGCGTGGTAGTAAATTTATTGTTTATCTAAGAGGGTGTCGTTTACAGCAGGTAGTAGCCAGGGTCGTACTTGAAACTATAAAGCATTTGGACGTAGGATTTCTGATTACAAAGAAGGGATTTTGATTATAGTGTTGTATATTGAATTTGATAGTATGCTTGTTTGTGTTTAAGCCATATAGATGATTGTGAATTAACATGGTTCTTTCAGGAGATTTATTTAATTTTTGAATATACGTGTACTTGTGTCAGTAGTTCACCACAGTTAGATAAAGTATATTTTTAATTAGATTAGTTAACTTGACGCCGTTGTTTTACTCACCTGTAAGGCCCTACCCTAAAAACATCTGTAGCTTTATCACCTCACATATAGGACAAATCCGCTCGGCCTATCCAAAAATAATTTAACATCTTATCAACTAGTGAGGTGTACAGCACAGTAGACAGATATTCTATGATGATTATTTCCATGTATTATGTGTAGATAAAGTACATAAATTATGTTTATATCAGACTTGCCTAAAACCAATTGAATACTAAAGTTCTTCTTCTGATTCAACAAAGACGTAATTCCTTTCATGAATGAATATAGGAATGTATATTATATTGCTATAGACACTGATATGAGATTCACTAAACACAACATCAACCATTTTTACAAATCCTCCTTCAATATTCTGAGACAACTTTATTCGAGTAGAGAAAAAGATCAGGATTGAATCTTTTCTAGATTAGATTATCCATGACTCTTTAGTAGTTAACCAAGAATCTATCATTCCACTATTTTACTTATTATTTTCCTGATTTCGTTATATTATTTTTGTAGATTTGAAAGAAAACGTGCTATGATAATAATTGGAATAATGGCGTCAATATCCGATGATACGCCTCAACGGATTCTATAAAGAATAAGGCAGTGATACACTAAATAAACATTCAGTTTGCATCCATTCGCCTTCATTCTTATGATTACAATTCACGTTCGTATAAATATTCTAATAGAAATGAATTTCATTTCTTTTTTCGTGTGAATTTGATGACGAAAAATCGTGTTATTGGATGTTGAATGTTCTCTGGAACTTCAGGCAATCTGAAATAAAAAATACCTATCTCACTTACGTATCTTACTTATAGCATAAAATAGCTCATTATTATATCTAGGTACAGTTTCATTCAATTGCTGTTTCCTATTGACCTTTAAATGATCCACATGACCAATATGGAAAAAATGAACCATGTATTACTGACCTGTGACGTGAAGATGGGTTCAGTAGTTGTGCAAGAAGGTGTTGCACTTTTACGGTTATGCTCGATGTCTAGTGCGTGACCACTTTCATCTAATCTATATATGGTATAGCAATAATTTTTCGAAGAATCCAAGTCGACATGATGTTTAAATATTTTGATAGTATAATTTGAGCTTTTAATGGATGACCAAGTGAGCATAACATGTCAATTTCTTCATTATACAAGAATAATGAATGAACTATTATGTATCAGCTTGTGCGATTATGATGATGATGGGTAGATTTCAGTTTGAGGCTAGACAATTTCAATTCAAATACCCATCAAGAGCTATTTCGTGCAGGCAGATCAGACAAACGTATGCTGGACACTCCAACAAGCTCGAGACCTGCCGAACTACACTCTAACGAATTTTTTTTCATCGAACGGCGAAATTGTTGAACTCACTCCTTAAAAGGAGGTTTTTCCTGAAGCTTTCATGCAGTCAAGAGATAAAAAAACTGTTATGGTTGCCTCAAACCATAAGCAGACCATGAGTCAGCTGTAATACTCTGTAGGTTTCATTTGAAAATTTTGCAAACCAGCGACATCTCAGGTCATGATCAACAATCACCAATTTTAACCGCAATGAGTAGGTGGTCTTCAAGAATACACAGCAGTACGCCATTTCGTCGTTAGATGGCGATACTTGCTTCTACCAAAAACTTCACTATAAGATTATTTGCTAGATTAAATTTGCGCTGTGAAAAAAATCATGAGTAAAAGATTTGATCGGCTGTATGCACGTGTCGATTAAATTCAAATATCCAATTAGTTTCGTGTATTACCTATATATGTGCCAAATTTCAGTTTCTTACAATAAAAGTAATAATAATGGAAGTAAGTAAGTAGGATCTTATAGTACGTATCAACTCATATAAATACGTTATATATGAACACACAGCTAATGAATATATCTACAGTGTGTCCGAGATAGGGATCGCGGCGCCTATTTTACCTACAGCAAAGGTAAATAGGGAAATTTTGATTCAATAACCAGCTTCAGATTCACGATCGGTCAATTGGTTTTAGAAATATCGGCGAAAAACCAAAAATAGTGGATTTCGTTTTCCACTAGTAAATCCAAAACGGTTAATCCAAGAGCTCCCAAATTGTGACATTATTCGAACACTTTTTTGAGACGACTAAGTTGCGTGTATGACATATGTCTCGAGACTAGAAAATGTCTACACCTTTTCCACTTGTATTTCAGAAATTGTCACTTTGCATTTTGAAAAGAATCAATTGTATTCTAGAATAATCATTTCGATTTCAGAAAGTGACAGTTGTATTTCAGAATTATTATATCCAATTGAATTTCAGAATCTATCATTCGAATTTCATAAAATATCATTTTCATTTCAGGAAGCGTCAATTGTCACTTGTATAATTCAGAAAACAGAGGTTCATTGTGAACACCCTGTTTTTGTTGGTATCATTTTCCATTCATCTCTGACGAATCATGCATGTAGTTGCTAACGAGGTTGAGAGGAAACTGGTCACATCATCATGTCAGCTTAGACAAACAACTTTTTTCAAGATCAACCCCAAGCTACTATACTTCGTATGATAAATATAATGTTTACCGAGTATAGCCCAAAAAACATCTATTTTGGACAGATTTAAAAACAGCAACAAAATATTTATAGAGTATCCTACAATAATTTTTTGTCATCTTTCGACTGCAAGCCAAAAGGAGGAAAGAAAATAGGTATTTGAATTTTTCTTGAAAGTTTGTAGGTTATAGGTACCAGGAAAAACTTCTCTGGGAACTGAGTTCCACCATTTCGCCGTTCTATTAAATAAAGAAGTTTGGGTCTCGAGCTTGAAAGCATGCGCTCGTCTGGTCTGCCTGATCGGATAAGGTCGTGGTGAAATGATAGATGTATAATTTCCGATGAGTATCGGCTATGAAAATATTTACAGAAAAGGGAGAGATCGCTCACTCTTCTACGATGTTCTATACAGTTCAATGAGTTCGTTAGTGCAGACGAATAACTATCCTCTGAATAGAATCCAGGAGCATCAGCGTATCACTAATAGCACAAGTCAGTTCAATGGATGTTCAATGGATGTCCTCCTCAAGACATCCATAGGATGTCGCATTTCCAACTTTTTGTACATGTACATACAAATATAGGCCATTGAACAGCAATGGTATGTATGTATGTGTGTGGAAAAAATTTGAAATGTGAACGTGGGGACATTGAATGTACACCATATGTTCTAAATATCCAATGAACGTCTCAATGTGGACCTGAAATGGACAAATATATAGTCTATAATTGTAAGCCATATGGACTACCTTGAATATATGTTCAATGGACATCTCCATGTGGACATCGATTGGACAATGGCTATCGATATTTTGAGGAAGAGGTCATTAAATGGACACCAAATGAACTACCTTGCCTGGACGTCCATTGGATATCTTCATATCCTATGGATGTTCAAAATATATCCATGGACACCTTGGACATATACTGGACACAAAACGGACATATTGTGCTATTAGGGATGTTTGGGTGCTGAACTCCAAACATGTGAACAATATTTCATAACAGGTCGAATAAGTACAAGCTGACCCATTTTCGATGTACTTACGGGATATCTCGCTTATTCTCAAAGATAGAGATTTGCGGTATTTGCGAACATGGGCTACTTTTTTGTGAAACTCACGATACCGCAAACAAAACTTTCATTGCCTGCTTCGTTTCTTAGATACAGGGCGAGATTGAAAATATTGCATTTTGGGATCCCTCCTGTAACTCAGCTATCTTTCAACTCATGGAAGAAGTAAAAACTGACTTTTATACCTACATATTCTTACGTAGAATCCAGTGACGTAGTCAGTTTTTCGATATGAGCTGTCATTATTGAGATAGGTATAACCCAAAGTTATGTTTTTTTTAATGGAACACCCTGTATATTTTCAAATATTTGAAACATAAATGCTTTGCGCTTTCCAAAAATATATCACACTCATGTGATATTTTCAGTACTAACCCTTTATTAAGAAATTTTTTTGAATTGATAGCTAATCAAGAAGAATAATAATTCAAAAATAGATCTTTTGGCGCAATAATCGATAACCACCATTTTCAATATGGGGTAGAAAAAAAAGTATTCATTCAAAATTATTATTTAATATAAAAAGCTTAACTATTTGACAAATCAATAAATTTCAACTTATATGAAAACACTACTATAAAGCAAAGCTTTATTGATTATTCTTTTGTTGAAAATGTTTTATATTGTCACAAATCGAACATTATTCATTTTAATTGATTTTTAAATCCAATACATTTTCAATCCTCGATATAATATAACTTCAAGAGTTCATTATTCGCTTATAGCGATGACGAAAAGGACATGCAGTCTCTCTCTGCGAGTTCAAGTCCTCGGGCATTGGACTTAATTAGCTGATACCGCATTGATCAGAAAAGACTAATAATTTTTGTGATCAACATTTTTCGTCTAGAAGGTACTGAAAAAGAGATATCATGTTGTTTTTCAATATGGCGGCGTTAGCTGTGGCTTGAGGAAGTCGCAAATCATGCACGTAACAGTGGTCATTTATATGTACCTACTTGACTACCAAGTTTCAAAACTCCTGTATTTTTTTCAGGTAAAGAACTTTTGAGTCCCTTTTTGCTTGGGCTAATATAAATGATACCAGTAGTAAGTTGACCAGGTCAGTATTTGCCATCAGAAGAGTGAGAAAAATTGTCAGCCTAGGTGCTGCACTAACATCAGGAATGAAACAGATATACCTATTGTTACGAACCGCTGGCATTTCCGAGAAGGCCGGAAAGCATCCGCTCGACGCGTGACTCACAGCGGAGGTATCGGTCGCAGACGCACCGCTATAATTAGCGGATGATTCATTGCCGTCGAACATGAAAAATACTTCCAGTTTATTCCTGTTATTTCTGGATAATGATGTCTTTGCCTATATACGAGCCGCGGTTTCGCGGACAAGTCAGATATAGTTTGGAAAGAGTCGACATTAGAAAGAAAGCTAGTACAGTGAACATTGAGATTTGTAAAGCGAATATCGTTGTGATTTATCTAAGTGTTTATTGAGTTGTATTTAGTGTGTTTAGTGAAATAAATTGTTCAGTTTTGTAATGAGTGTTTAAAATTCACGAACCCAAGTGGAAATAACGTAGCACTATTCTAAGAAAACAGATTGAGCAAGACGAAAGATATGGGTATCAAACTCTATAATAAATTGTCACTGGAACTACGCAAGATGCCTCTACAAAAATACAAAAACACAATCAAGCAAATTCTTGTCATGATGTTGATGATTTTTTTCATGTCATCCAAAAGAATCAGAATAGGTACCTGTTTATTAATATAAGCTGACTTGAGAATTTTAATTCGGAACAGGTATCTGTATTATTTTTATTGTATTTTAATTGTATATCTCTACATGATTTTTTTATTCAATCTTCTAGTGACGTGTCTACAAACTTTGTTTATCAAGACATATAAAAATTATGACTATCATCATTATATTTATGTTATTCTTAGTTCAGTTTAAGTTCATAAATCCAGCATTCCTATATATTTTTTGGTTTCGAAATTAATGGAATGAAATTCATTGAATCCGTTCAGACAAGTAACTCAACTTCATGCGAATTCCTGATTCACCGGAAGTGACATAAACTTTCAATTTTTAAATGGTCGGCCCCAGTTAACCAGTTTCGGTGTCAGGGAAGTTGCAGGGAATTACTATCGTGGTGATGCGACTTCACAATATTGATATTAAGAGGGGGTTAACCTTATTTGGGATTGATGGTAAAACTTTGTGAAACAAGGAATGGCAAAAATCATATTACTCGGACCTCGCTGAAAAAAATCGATTTTTTTTTTTCACTTTCTGCTTGAGGAAGGTTGGATCTAGGCATCTCTCGTAGTACTTTTTTGATTTTTTGAAAAAAAACTAGTAAAAAAGTTGCGAAATTTCTCCCATATTCACTATTTTTTATCTCACAAGATATATCGTATTTCGAAAAAGTACTCCGAGAGATGCCTCAATCATACAATTGTCTCTATTGAAAAAAAAAATTATCGCGATCCATCAATAATTACTAGCTCAAAAATGATTTTTGCTGAACCCCTGCAGACTCAATTACGGAGCATTTTTCATGACTGATTCGAGCGCCCTCGCACCAAATAAGCACTTTTACATGGATACTATGAATTTATGAATGAATCGTATTTTCATTCATAAAAACCAAAAATAGCACTGAAGCTATTCCAATAATTTTAGCACATGTGATGATATCAATGGAAGTTGCGAAAAGGATTCATTGCATTCTCGAATAAGACTAATTAGGTGAAAGAAAACGTAAACATTTTTTGCGAACGGCGGCGGCAGGCGCTATGTGCACATCAAAGGACCGTCCAGATATGCATGTATCATAGTTTGCGATTGCATTCAGATGGTGACACTATTGTTAGTTTGTGAACTAGTATTATTATTGTGATCAAGCATGTCGAGTTCAAATTATCGAACTGGCGATAAACATCGTAAAAGACTTTCTGTGAGGAAATTGTCAGTCGAAAAAAAGATATTGAGATTGATAAGGTACGTAAATATTTTCGAATGTTTTTATAAGAAATAATTGGAATCGATGTACAGGGTGTCCCATATTCGAAGCCCTACATTGGGAATTCGATAACGGTTAGAGATACAGGATCGGTTGAATCAAGAAAAAGTTGTGTATTCATGTGCGCAACAATGAGCCGCAAAGAAATACAAATTTTAGATTTTAGATTTTAATTTTTTATTGGCTTTATTTTAATAGATACGAAAAGAGCAGACATTTTCTTGAAACTGTATTTCATGCTCTATAACTTAGCAGTATAGAATTTTTAATACGACGTTTCGTCATTCGAGGGTCGCCATCGACTTTTTTTTTGAAATTTCATGCAGGTTATTTCGCGGTATGGACAAATAAAGGAATAAAAATTAAAAAAATTCATCGTAATGATAGATTTTGGCAAGATAAGATGGAATCAAAATTAGTAGATTTTTACATGAAATATTTGCTGCCTGAAATAGTTGACCAGTAGATACGAGAGTAATATGGAAATAAGAGATATTTCTGTACTACCTTCGGGCTGTTTCATCGGTACTATCTTTTGGCACATCCAAAACAAACAAATGCGAATCGCAAAATTGAAAAAACAGTTTTTTTTTCAACCATAATGAAATACTTTTTTTTTCCTCAAGCCGCTTTCCACTTATTTCAATTCCAATATTGAATGAAAATTTCCAATGAAATTTTGATTTGATCCTTTCCTTGCATATGGATACAATATACCATGGAAACCAGAAGATAAAACAAACAAGTGGACTTCTGACTATAAACCTATGACCGGGGGTGATCCATTTGAAAAAAAAAAATGCGATTCGCATTTGTTCGTTTTGGAAGTGATAAAATATAGGACCGATGAAACCCTACAACTTTTATATTCAATGTTTTTTCCACCTCGTATACTTGATGCTGTAGGTAAGGGTCAAAATATAAGAGACAAATAGGATGTTATTTGTAAATCATGTGAGTTTTCGAGTTTTCAAGTTCAGTAAAGATATATACTGAATACCTTGAAAAATGTCATTCATTCATACCTATCGAAGAAGAATATTTCGATATATTTTGTTGTGTATACAAATGTTCAGTATAGTTTCTCCATAAACAGCATTTTTTATTCTGTGTCCATATTCATCATACGATGTATCAATGAGAAAGCATTCAATTTCATCGTGATTCAAATTGATAACGAGCCCTGTCTGAATTCTCGAGTTGCAAATTGATTCTACATTTAGCCACCGAACAGAGGGTATCCTGAACCTACATGCCCCCGATTTATTTTTGGAATGAGAAATCTAACCCGTTTTAGCTCACCAATTTTTGCTTGAAATTTTCTCTTTTGTCCAATCGAAAGTCCCATTTCTCCCACGACCGAGAGACATTTCCTAATTTGTGTATTTATAAGTTTCAATTTAGCTCGTGTAGACGTTTTTGTGTTACTGTTTTTGATATTCGAAAGGGTTTCATCTGTTTCGACAAGTTTTTTTATATTTCCCATATCATATCAAATTATCCTCATAGACACAGTAAGTTCAAAATATACTGATGAGTGATGAAAAGCCGGAGGCCTTTTATTCTGAGAATTGTAACGGCCGGCCGACGGCCGCAGACCCGAGCCATCCCGAGCCACAGATTCTGTAAACTTTGACTCGACCAGGCAAGACTATTTACTACGAATTTACGCGACAATGAGTTGGAGTGAGACGCCAACAGCGCTTAGCGTTTTTTGTTCGACATTGGTCTCCGCCCCTTTCGCTCGGGATTTTTACTTCCCCCTTTACACCGCAAATATACTCTGACATGTTTGTAAAGGTTAACCCCTTCTTAAGTAGTACTTGTTGGCGAGTGCTAAATGTCCGCTACCTCACATATCGCCAATAAGTTGCCAGAATATCGCAATTATGCGACGTCTCTTTATGATAGAACATTAAACATCCATGAAACAATAGTGCGAAAAACGAAATGAAATCCAATAAAACTTTCGTGGACGTTGAATCCGCGAATTACCATTCACATCGCAAATGGTCATTCCATTTCACATTGATGAATATGTGAATGAAATATCTACTATCGCTTTCGAATATGAGTACGTTGTAAATTGATCATGTCAAGGGGTCCAGGGTAGATAAAGAGACCATTGCTTAATTCAAATATAATATAATGTAGCATTTTCCCTTCTCGCTTACTTAATAGCAGAGATTAGTCATCCGAACTAATCTCTGCTTAAAAAATTCAATTGTTTGTGATATATAACCATTGTTTGCTAATACAAATATATTTTTCAGCTGAAACCGAATCGCATGAAGGAAAGCGCAAGAATGAGTCGCTTTGGCCAATCTTCAAGATACACCATCAAAAATCTCGGTACATTGTCGACATCTATTATAGAAGAAAGGCCATCAGTAAAGAGCTGTACGACTACTGCCTTCTAGAGAACATCGCGGACCGGAATCTTATAGCTAAATGAAAGAAGCAGGGCTATGAAAACCCGTGCTGTTTGAGGTGCATCCAAACCAGAGACACTAATTTTGGAACCAATTGCATTTGTAGAGTGCCCAAATCTAAGATGGAGGTGGGCAGAATAGTGGAATGTGTTCATTGTGGATGTAGAGGGTGTTCGGGGTAGAAATAGAAATAATGTGTACAATATTGTTGATAAGGTTTGATTTTTACATACCTTGCTTTCATGTAGTTGACTTACATATCCAATATCCAAAAATAGTATGTATTCTTTCAACCAGGGAGGTAAAGTCAATTTATTATAAATGAAAAGTAAAGGTCTGTTTTGTTTTCAGCTAATAGAAATTGTATTTCAACTTAATCACCAATAAAAAACAAAAAGCATTCTTCACATTATTTTGTGTTTCTATTAATTTTCCTACATGAGAAAAAAATGAAAACTAGCAGTACAACCTGCAGGTTATGTACGGTAATGTTGAGTGTGGGATTTTAAATAAAACTCAAGTTATTATATTTATTTATGCTTGACTGATTATGCTTCAAAGGAACAAATTATGAAAATGGTAGGTGGAAGTGTTTTCAGAATAATCAAGAAATATAACCAATCTGTTTTTTCTCATAATAATTGATCAAGTCATTTCAATATTACACACAAATAATGATGAAAACACCATACATAATTTGTATAATGTGGTATCAACCATTCCATGATCTGATTTTCTCCAGGTTGAGTTTGATGTTTGGTTGGTTTCTTCCAAGAAATGGTATTGAACATTACCATGACAATAATATACCTATTCAGTTGAACTCTTGTATTTCTTGTGTTATCTATTTATAATATCAATAATCACAAACAATGTATTGCATTTCTATGAACGAAAGCGTGAATTGTTGCAAGAATAGCTTGCATATATCACTTTGGATTAGCTTCTTCCTTGGGATGCAACAGTGCCTTGAGCTTGCATCTCAGCGATCCCTTTCCACAATATTGATTCTGAAAAGCTACCTCAGATGCTGCAAACTTAACACTGAGTTTCTGATTTTCCTGTTTTATGTGTCTGATAAACAGACTTCGTACATGTTTATCAGAAAAACTCTTCCTGGCGCTGATGACACTTAGGCCGGTCGTCCTTTGGATGCGTTTTCGTCCGAATTATTTTTGTCAGAAATCGGACGAAGAAGTGCGAATCATCCCGTTTCATTGAAGCCTGCTCGTACACTGCGTCCGAACTGCTTCGTACGAATTCGGACGAAAACATGCGATGTGCGATCTATCCGAAACAAATGGGATTGTTCGCAGTTGTTATGACGAATTGATAGTCGATTTTTTACAGACCGGGATGGATGTTGAAAAATGTATTACTTTAGTTTATGAAAGAAAGCCTCTGTGGGATATGACCGACAAATCATATCACATGAGAGACATACAAAGAAAATTGTGGCAAGAAGTGGCAGTTGAAATGAATTTTACGGGTAAGTTTAATAAAATCAAATTTGGGTCTCAGGTATGATATATTTGCAAACAAACAAAATAGTTGTCATTGTTGTTTATAATTTAGCAAAGGCATATAAGGCTCGGTGGAATCCGAAATGTATATTGAATATTTTATTGATTTTAAATTATGCATTATACAATTCTTCAGATGAAAATTAAGTTTTGAATGTATCTCTGATAGCATAAGCTGAACTGGTGCCTCTGTTTTCGCCCAAGGTTCCAAATCTTCCCGTTCTTAAATGTGTTTGATCAGGGATTTGCTCGAATGTACATGCTACTTGCTGCTCTCCTTCTCTAGCAATTATAATGTTATGCAACAGGCATATGCATTTAATAACTGTATCGGCAGATTCGGGATTTACTTCAATTGCTTTTTGTAATAATCTCCATTTGCTACTCATAATTCCGAATGCACATTCAACAACTTGCCTTGCTCGAGACAAACGCTCATTAAAAATCATTTCTGAAGGTCCTGATTTTGATACTGGAAAAGGTCTCATTAAATAAGTTTTGAATGGATAAGCTTCATCTCCCAAAAGAACATGAGGTACTTTAATATTTGTTCCTGGCAGTGGACAATGTCTTGTAACACCCAATCCTCCGTTTTAAAGCTTCTGGCAAAGATTTGAATGCGAAAAAATGCCACCGTCACTTTCTTACCGTACGCTCCCACATCAATTGTTATAAATTTGTAGTTTGGTCCAGCAACAGCTTGTAAAACAATTGAGAAGTATTGTTTGTAGTTCCGATACATGCTTCCGGAGGGCTTTGGATTCTGTATGCGTATGTGTTTCCCATCTATGCATCCAACACAGTTTGGAAATTTCCACGTATTCCAAAATTCTTCAGATATAGACTCCATGTCTTCATTTTTCGGAAATGGCATATGTACAGTACCCAACTTGTCCCAAATAGCATCACACATTTCATGAACAATTCTACCCACCGTGACGTCTGATATTCGAAACGAATACCCCAATGTCTTGAACGAGGAGCCCGTTGCCAAATACCTAAAAAAACGTGATTAATTGTTACGATTTTTTTTTCAGTCAATGAAGTAAAAATTAAATGGAGGGGACTGCGAGACACATTAAGAAAGGAATTGAACAAGTCGAAAAAACAGAAATCTGGAGATGGTGCAGAATCGGTAGTTACCTCCAAATGGCCATATTATAAAATACTGTTATTTTTATCTACAACTGGTTGAACGACGTAAACTGCATGGAAATACATCTCCACAAAAGGAAAACAATAACAAGTCTGATTCCGAGAGAGAATCGACATTGGAAGCTGCAGACAATGCATACTCTCAATCAACCATTGAGGAGTCATCACAGCAAATTGTAAATACAGATATACACCAGCCATCCACATCTGGTAATATGATTACAAGAACATTGAATACACCTAGTAGTACAACTTTGCAAAGTAAGAAAAACAAAAACAATCGTCTAAAATATGCTAAGAATTCCGAGACAAATTCAATGGACGACAAGTTCCTCGAAATAGAAAGAGCCAAATTGGAAATATTGTCCCAACATAAAAATAGAGAAGACAGTGAACGCCAATTCCTACTAAGTCTTCTGCCCTTTTTAAAGGCTGTACCTCAAAACCGACAAATATGGGTGAGATGTAAGTTGCAGCAAGTATTTCTTGAAGAAGAACAATTATCTACAAGACACGCGCCCGGAGCAGCATATCGTTCCAATGAAACAATTACATCAACACCGTTGCCTTCTCCAATGTCTTACACGGACACCGATTCCTCCAGAGCGTTTAATGACGTAATATCAACACCACATCATTCTTCATCTTTGGAAAATACAGAATCTACCGGGGTCTCACAATATTCAAGTGAAAGAAGAGAAGATGTTTCCTATCAACACCCGTTGTCCATGCAGAATTATTTTTCTCACTTCAGCGCATAAAACAATGTATTTCTTTTCTTTATATTTTTGAATAATAAAATTGAAAATGTTGCAACTACTGTATTTATAACTTACCTTAGAGTCACACTCAATCGTTCTTCTGGTGAAATGGTTTCACGGAAATTCGAATTTTTTTTATTGGTTCTCTTATGGCATCTAAAATATAGTTAAATGTATCCTGATTCATGCGATAGTAATCAAAAAACTTTTTTTCGTCCTTCTTCAAATCATCATATAAATAATGAAATTCTCCGAATTCTTTTCGTTTTGCTTGTATGTCATTAACCCAACACTTTTTTCTTTTTAATTTTAATCGCCTTCTAACAAGATAACTATTTTCCAAAAGAAAATTATCCATATTTATTAATAATTATATGGTAGCTTCTACATATGAATGACTTCGTACAATGCGAAAACTTGTCTAGTGGACGATACCACTATGCGAAATCTTTGTTTCGGATAGATCGCACATCGCATGTTTTCGTCCGAATTCGTACGAAGCAGTTCGGACGCAGTGTACGAGCAGGCTTCAATGAAACGGGATGATTCGCACTTCTTCGTCCGATTTCTGACAAAAATAATTCGAACGAAAACGCATCCAAAGGACGACCGGCCTTATGCAGATTGAAGAACCTGGGTCTGGGTTTTCTGCCATAACTTTTCAATTTTCAATGCATCCAGAGGTTAAATAATGGTGAACTGAATTGTTGATCACAATTTATTACCATAACTTTATGAATTAGGTTTTATGAGAATCAAATTTATTTCAAAACGAATTTTATAGTGCATGCCTCGAGATAGCTCGGTTTTTCTCCTGGAGAATTATGGAAAATAAAGCATCAGAGGCACAATATTTCCAAATCGTGGACACCAAATATCTTGTATTATTCCTAACAGAATATACGTGAAAACCCTGTAAATTTTAATATTCTTCTTCATTTTCATAGAAAGAAAATTATTTTCTGCTTCTTACGCATGTATTATACCATTATAAATCATCATCAGTTCTCCTTAAATTGATTCAGAACGCAAGATATCACTTTTTATGTTTTTTTCAGCAATCGACAAACTTTTTTGTTTTCGGCTTTTTGTGTATATATACAGCGAAATGTTGACAAATAGTCATAAAAGTTTTTTATTCAACAAAAATTTGTATATGTATTATAGTTTTCGAGATATGATTTTCCAAATATGCCTGTCGCGACAGCGACAGAGGAACGTGTCAGTGCGACTGAAATATGTAGTTGTAGGTTTAGTAGGGCAGTATGCAACAATCTGTTCAACATGCAGTGAAAAAAGTATGATTCCTACAATGATAAAAATATCACAAATAATCAATGGAGCCAAGGCCTGCTTTCATTATTATCAGCAGCGGAAAAGAGGAAAGATATTTTTCGATCACGTATTTTCATACTATTAGTTTAGTATATAGTTTGATAATTTAACTAAGAACACAATTCACACAATTGTACCAAAAAGCAATACATTTGTCGGCACTCTCTCAATGTTGAATGTTCTCATATTCGCACCGAAGTGACTCGCTTCTTCTTGTGATGATGACGCTTCATGTGATTCATCACCTCGTTACAGGAGTCCATGTCAATACGGGGAGTTCTCGGAATTCTGTCGCTAACAATACAAAGAGCGCGAGTTTCGTCTGGAAATAATACAGCAATGAATGGAATAAAAACTCACTGGAATAATTTTCGAAACGATGGTTTCAGGGACAGAATAAAAACTTTCAAGACACCCATAATTGTATCGAAAATAGCTTACAAACGATCTCGTATTGGTTCAGAACTATGTTTCGTATATAGTAATTCTTGCTGCGCGATCACATAAGAGATGGAACTTTCCAATATCTTATCGAACTGACATCGGTACCAGTATTTTCGTTTATTGACGATGATTCCATAAGAAAAACAGTGAAATCATATGGAATCTGTCTATCCGACAATAGAGTGATTCTTGAGCTGTTATTGTGGCCAACTGTGACCAACTGTGACCAATTTTATTGACCCATTTTTCAAAGAGTACTATTAGGTTTTTTTTACAAAAAATGATGATTGGTTATGAATCAGGATCACTAGTAACATATCTGTAACGATTTTCATCATCATAAAACACAGGAAGTCTGAATTTTTTTTCAATATTTCATAAAAAGATTTACTATTGATGTATTTCTGGAGAGAATCGATGACAAATTGTCATTGAGGATTACTTCAAACATATATGTACCATTTTCGCAGTAGGACACGATAACAGCCCAAGAATATTATCACTTTATTGTCGGATAGTCAATACCTATCCAACAAAAAAATATCAAAATCGATCGAATATTCGAATATTCGATAGGTATATCGGGTATTCGATTTATCGAATATATCGATATATTTTCAATATACACATACGAGCGACTGAATAGAACAGAAGGTTGAATGGATAGACTTAACAATAATTGTATCTGAGTTGTATTCGATTATATCGTGATGATATATATATAGTAATACTCACCAGGTAACTGTACTTCCGTTACACATACGAGCGACTGAATCGAACAGAAGGTTGAATGGATAGGCTTAACAATCATTGTATTTGGGTTGTATTCGATTATATCGTGATGTTGTATATATAATAATACTCATCAGGTATCTGTACTCCCGTTACACATACGAGCGACTGAATCGAACAGAAGGTTGAATGGATAGACTTAACAATTATTATACCTGAGTTGTATTCGATTATATCGTGATGATGTATATATTGTAATACTCGCCGTTGAATGGATAGACTCAACAATCATATTGTATCTGGGTTGTATTCGATTATATCGTTTTTTATATATAGTTACGATATTTTCACTGGGGTTCGTTAAATAACAACACTCAGTACAAAACTGAACAATTTATTTCACTAAACACACTTAATACAACTCAATAAACACTTAGTTAAATCACAACGATATTCGCTTTACAAATCTCAATGTTCACTGTACCAAACTGTACTAGCTTTCTTTCTAATCTGAACTCTTTCCAAACTATAACTACTTGTCCGCGAAACCGCGGTTCTTATATAGGTAAAAACATCATTGTCCAGAAATAACAGGAATAAACTGGAAAGTATTATAGCTAATTATAGCGGTGCGTCTGCGACCGATGCCTTCGCTGCGAGTCACGCGTCGAGATCATGATTTCCGACCTTCTCGGAAATGTCAGCAGTTCGTAACAATATAATAATACTCATCAGGTAACTGTACTCCCGACTCCCGTTACACATATGAGCGACTGAATCGAACACAAGGTTGATTGGATAGACTTAACAATCATTGTATCTGGGTTGTATTCGATTAAATCGTGATGTTGTATATATAGTGATACTCACCTGCAGGTAATTGTATCCGTTACACATACGAGAGACTGAATCGAACAGAAGGTTGAATGGATAGACTGAACAATCATTGTATCTTGGTTGTATTCAATTATATCGGGATGTTGTTTATATAGTTATACTCAACAGGTTACTGTTCTTCTGTTAACGAGCGACTGAATCGAACAGAAGGTTGAATAAATAGACTGAACATTAATTGTATCTAGGTTGTTTTCGATTTATATCGTGATGTTGTATATATAGTAATAATACTCACCACGTTACAGTTCTCCCTTTTCACATAGGTACAAGCGATTGGATAGGATAAAAGGTTGAATTAATAGACTGAACATATCATTGTATCTGAGGTGTATTTCATACTTTCATGATGTTGTTTATGCAGTGTGTCCCATATTCTCTCGGATATTTAAAGAACTACAAAATCGGTTAAATGGGCAGTGTTTTTCGAAATAATCGTGAAAAATCAAAATTGTGCGTTTTTGACAAACCCCTGTATCTCGATTGTTCGAGAACATACGGTATCTTGGTTTTGACACTCTATGGACACTTTTTTGAGGTATATGTTTTGAAAAATAGAACGAAAGGATTTCGCTTTCAGTTTCTGAAAGAATTACCAAAACTTGTTTTTTCTTACCGGCGCCATTTTCAACTTCTGCTTCATTGGATAGCATTTTCAATTTGCTTCTCAAAAATGTATCACAACCTAGTATTTCATTTCGAATAAATACTGAAATAAAAAGATAATAACCTGACCTATATAACACGTATCAAAATTGTTAATCTAGTTAGGCCATGGTTTCCAGGGCTTGGGTTGGCTGGGGTGGCTACTGGGAGCGTCGGCAGGTGACGGATAGCCGGACGGCCTGCAACGCGGGTCGTGTGACCCACGATCACGTTGCAGTTTACCACCGAATAACAAATAAGGTGGCGCTGAGCAACCTATCGATACTAGGAACCACAGCGTGGAGGGGGGAACCTGTTCCCAGGGGGGTCGGGGGGGCGACTGGATGTCATGTCCAGAGCATCCCTGGCGCGCCGGGGAGCTGGAACTCTCTGTGGAAACCTGCCTGGAACAAACCACGCTGATAATGCGTGGGGGCTTGCCTTAACCAGCTGGCCAAGTAGAAGGGAACTACAATAAAATTCTCTCCAAGACAAGGGTGGAACAGTCAAACAGCCAAAGTCTGCATGGCTAGTGGGATTATGCGATTACGCGAACTCCGGGGTACCTGGCGCCCCCCGGTTTAATTTGCCTTCCTGCGACATGCGGGGCTCTGTCGCAGGTGACCGTTTTTTCCCTAGCTTCCGTGGGACCTCTTATAGAAACCAAAAAAAAACAGGGTGAGGAAAACTCCCCAAAAAATTCAGAGGACGAAATCCTCATGGAAACGGGCAGCATCACACAGGACGCCGAACGTCTTGAACTCGAGGCTGACATTTCCAAAAGATCTGGTAGTGACGGGGAGACTGAAAAGTCCGCAAAGGCCCTCTCGAAAGGGAAGGATAGAATCAGGCTCAACGGTGCTGCCAGAAAATGGTTTGAATACCTCGTCAAACAAGGCCTCCCATTAGAAGAGGCCAGGACGAAAGCGGTTGAACCGATAAAGGGGTCAACTTCTGACAAAGGGCTGAAAATTGTCCGGTCAGAGGAAAAGACTCCCGACGATCAACTGAATAAAAGACCAAAAGCGGCAGACAGAGGCATCAGTGCCTCAGGGCCACCAAACCTACCTCCAGTCAAGTGACAGAAGGCGTGAGGGTGGGCATCCTGCCGATGAACTATCCAGAAGCTCTCCTGACAACGGAACAAATCGAAGCCGTAAAATTGGGTGTGGGAGTTACAGGGCCAAATTTCAGGCTCTCAAAATCCCTTGGTAACACCCCAACCATCTTTCAAGCAGAGGTACATGCTATAGAGGTATGTGCCCAGGAGTGCCTCGAAAGGGAAACTCGAAGGGCAAAAATATGTATTCTATCAGGTAGCCAAGCAGCACTAAAAGCTCTAAAGTCATACACTTGTGAGTCTAAGCTGACTTGGGACTGTAAACAATCCCTAAGACAACTGGCAGCGAACAACCAGGTCACTTTGATGTGGGTGCCAAGTCATAAGGGAGTTAAAGGCAACGAGGAAGCAGACTGCCTTGCCAAAGAAGGGGCAAATACACAATTTCTCGGCCCAGAACCCTTCTGTGGACTTTACAAAGCCCACTTAAGAGAGGAGTTCCGACGCTGGGAAGAGGATGAAATGAAATCTCACTGGAATAAAGTGCCAGGACAAAAAGACTTGAAACTGGTAACGGGACTACTCACTGGACACTGCCCTCTGAGGTACCACCTCAAAAAGATGGGTGAAACAGAGAGTGATAGTTGCCGCTACTGCGAGAACTTCGCTGAAACTGCAACATTTGCTATGCGAATGCCCAGCACTCTTCTGCAAGAGGCTCAAGTTCCTGGAAGGGGCCTTTTTAGAGCCCTCCGACATCAGGAACCTAGCTCCCAGGAAACTGATAAACTTCGCAAGAAGCCTCGGAATCCCGGGCCTCGAATAGATTAAGGGTTATGCACAAAAGATCCAATAGGTCGAGGTGCTTGAGAGGCAGCAAAGCCTCTCCTACAATCTACAACCTACAATCTAGGCCTTGGTTCATGATAACGTTAAATCTTTTATATCTTGACCAACAGGTAATTGAACGATTCATGGAAAAACACTAGATATGTAATAATGAAATTATTCTTGCATTATTGTGGATGAAAACTTTGCTCATTTAACCGATTTTGTAGCTCTTAGAATAACCGCGAGATAGCAATACCTACATGCCGCACCAATCTGGGACACAGTGTATAGTCATACTTACCATGTGTAATGTATCACCCTGTATTTCACAGTCTATTCTATAAAAAACTGATATGAACTCGGCTAGTGTGTTTTTATATAAAACCATAAAAGATCGCTGATGTGAATTTAGTTAGTAATATATAGGAAATTAAACAGTGTGTTTCATTTGGATTCCTTTGAGATATCACAGTTTGGCGACGAGGATTATTCATATAATATTCGAACAGTATAGTGTGCGGAGTATCACTTCACATAGTAAAAGACAAAAATGTCGTCGTTCATTGGACATTTGCGTGAGTTCAACCCAAGTGTTTGTGACTGGCGTATCTTCAAAAAACAATTGTCACAGTACTTCATCGCAAATAAAGTGGAGGATGCAGATACCAAACGTGCATTACTATTAAATAGTTGCCATGAAAACAGTTTGGAACTATTGGCAAGTTTGTGTATACCGTCACAGCCTGAAGAGAAAAATTATGAGGAATTGGTGACATTATTTGATAATCATTTTTCTTCGACTCGGTTAATATTCCCAGAAAGACAAAAATTTTATTCTGCCTTCAAATCTAAGGATGAAAGTGTTCAAGAATGGGCAGCTCGTATAAGACAACTTGCTTGTAAATGTGAGTTTAAATCGAGTGAACTGAACACTTTACTGCGTGACCGTTTCATAATGGGTTTCGAAAAAGGACCAATCATCAACCGACTTTTCGAAGAAAAAGAAGAAGGGCTTACTTTCGAAAAGTGTATTGGAATTGCGTGTAACAAGGAAGCAAGTAATAAAGTTCATAATATCATCGGTATGAAAATTAAACAAGAACCCGAGATATTTCGAATTGGAGCGAAAAAGCAGCAAAGCGGTACTGGGAGCAAAAATGTTGGTGGCTTCAACAATTTTTCATCAACTAGACATGGATTTAATCATTTTGATGGGTCATCCACTTCCAATGGTGAAAGTTCTTCAACGAGAGCTGAGTGTGTTGTATGTGGTAAGAAACATCCAGGCCGATGTAAGTACAGAAATTGTGTTTGTCATCTGTGCGGTATTAAAGGACATTTGGCATCGAAGTGTTCGAAAAACGCCAAGACACACCGTAAAAACAATCAAAACAATTTCTTAAACTCTGAAGCTATCGATCAACTTTTTGTTATGAATACTCAAAATTTCGAACCAATTTTAATACATGTAAATGTAAATGGTAAAAATGTACAATTTGAGTTAGATACTGGTGCCAGTTTAAGTTTGATTTCTAAAGAATTACGTGATAAATATTTTCCTGAAGTCGAGATTGTTTCTACGGATAAAGTATTCACGACTTACACGGGAAATAAAATATATCCTATAGGAAAAGTTTTTGTTGAGATATCTTATAAGAATAATACAGAAAAGATATTTTTGTACGTTATTAACAATGGAGGTCCTCCTCTGTTAGGAAGAGATTTTTTCAACAAGTTTGATTTGAGTATAAATAAATTAAATGATGAGGAAATTATACTAAATAAATTTTACAATGAGTTTCCATCAGTTTTCAGTGGTGAATTAGGACTTTTCAATAAAGGTCATATTCATTTGAAATTGAAGGAAAATGCTCAGCCAAAGTTTTTTAAAGCAAGAAATTTGCCATTTGCTTTGAGAGATGGTGTCGAGAATGAAATAAATAGGTTGGTAAAATTGAATGTTTTGAGCCCTGTTGAATATAGTGATTATGGCACCCCTGTAGTTCCTGTACTCAAACGTAATGGAACGGTACGCTTGTGTGGTGATTATAGTTTAACTTTGAATCAGAATTTAGAAATAGATAAATTTCCTCTTCCTCGTATCGAAGAATTGTTTGTGAAACTACAGGGTGGTCAAATATTTACTAAGTTAGATTTGTCAAATGCATATCAACAGGTTTTACTTTCTCCAGAATCTAAAATTTTAACTACAATTACAACACATAAGGGTCTGTTTTGTTATAATCGACTTCCCTTTGGGATCCATTCTGGACCCTCAAAATTTCAAAAAATCATGAATACCTTGTTTGATGGTATGGAGGGCGTTGCTTGTTTTCAAGATGATGTGTTGGTAACTGGAAAAAATTATAATGACCATGTTGATAAGGTTAGGGCTGTTTTAATGAAACTTGAAGAGAATGGTTTGACTTTAGAGAAATCTAAATGTCAATTCTTTGTCGATAGTGTGACCTACGTAGGTTTTCAAATAGATAAAGAAGGGCTTCACACTTGTCAAGATAAAATTGACGCAATTATTGAGGCTCCCGTACCACAGGATATTACTCAACTGAAATCTATATTGGGTTTGATTAATTATTATAATAAGTTCATACCCAATGCATCTACTGTGCTACAACCATTATACAATCTTTGTAAAAAAAATTTACGCTGGAATTTTGATGAAAGTTGCCTAGAATCTTTCAAAAAAGTTAAAGACATTTTAAGTTCTGCTGAAGTGTTAGTCCATTTTAACCCTTCATTGCCTATCTACTTAGCTGTAGATGCATCTCAATACGGAGTTGGGGCAGTAATTTGTCATTGTATTGATAATGTTTATAGACCGATCGCCTATGCTTCACGCATGCTTAGCAAAAGTGAGCAACAGTACTCACAAATCGAAAAAGAAGCTTTGAGCATAATTTTTGGGGTAAAAAAATTTTACCAATATTTGTTCCATAACAAATTTGTTTTATTCACTGATCATAAGCCTTTAGTAGCTATTTTTAATCCTAAAAAAGGTATTCCTGTTTATGCTGCTAATAGGTTACAACGGTGGGCTTTGATTTTATCGAATTTTCAATATGATATTCAGTACATTAAATCTCAAAATAATTTTGCTGATTTTTTGTCACGATTGCCCTTGAGAAACGATACTACAGATGATGATTCTTCATTTGTTTTAAATTGCATTACAGACAATCAAAATTTACCGATAGATTGCAAAGCTATAGCTCAGTATTCTCAGGACGATCCTATTCTTGAGCAAGTTTATTATTTTGTGAAAAATGGTTGGCCCAAAAGAGTGAATGGTGAGTTAAAATCTTACTTCGATAACAAATACTCATTTTCTATAATACAGAACTGTCTTATGTTCGGAAATAGGGTGGTAGTACCAGAACATTTACAAGGAGACATATTAAAATTATTACATGTCTCACACATGGGAATGGTAAAAACTAAGAGCTTGGCTCGTTCTTATGTATGGTGGCCAAATTTAAATTGTGATATAGAGAAAACAATTGCTGCTTGTAATTTATGTTCTATGAGCAGAAATAATCCACCAAAAGCTTCTCTACTCAACTGGAAATATCCAAGTGGTCCTTGGTCAAGGATCCACATTGATTATTTAGGTCCTATATTAGGTAAACAAATTTTGGTAGTTGTGGACGCGTATACGAAATGGCCAGAAGTTTTTGTGCTAAATAGTACTGGAAGTACAAATACTATTCGGGCATTAAGAAGTTTATTTGCAAGGTATGGTTTTCCCAAAGTTTTGGTTTCAGATAATGCTTCATATTTTTTCATCAGAAGAATTCAATAACTTCCTCAAGCTAAATGGAGTCGAAATCAAGCACAGTCCACCATACCACCCTGCAACAAACGGGGCAGCAGAGAATTCCGTTAAAACAATAAAAAATTATTTGTTGAAATCAAAAAATTCTGGTGAAAATACCAACGATTTCGATTTATTGATAAATAGATTTCTTTTGGATTATAGAAACACTCCACATTGTTCAACAGGAGTCTCTCCTGCTAAATTGATGTTAGGTAGAAATTTAAGGAGTAGATTAGATTTATTATTACCAGTAGACAAAGTTCAAAATGGTGATGAAAGTTTTTCTAAGGTAAATGAAAGCATGACCTCCCAACAAAAATATTATAGAGGAAAACGAAATAAAAAATTTCAAAATGGTGATTGTGTATTGGTGAAAGATTACCGAGGGTTAAAAACCAATTGGATCAAAGGTATTATAAATAAAATAATTGGTCCAAGAACATACAAAGTTTATATCCCAGAGTTGAAAACAACTTGGCATCGGCATCTAAATCAAATTTTGGAATATTGTAATTTAGATTTAAGTACTACTTATAAGAAGGAAAAGTGTGCATCATCAGTGGCTAGTGTAGTTTCTAGTAGTGAAAATATAGGGGAAGAACACAGTGATAAAAATAAAAGTTTAGACATAAAAAGAGAGGAAGGTGTAAATAAAGAAAATTGGGATTCTACCATAAGTTCTGAATTTTTTGATCAGGGTATTTCTCCTATCCGCAGTTCTGAAAATAATACTGAAAGTAATGTAAGAAAAGGAACACGAGTAAGAAAACCTCCAAATCGTTTTCAAATATGATTTTGAATCAAATTTAGGAATACATTATTTACAGAACTTAAAGGGGAGGATATTGTAATGTATCACCCTGTATTTCACAGTCTATTCTATAAAAAACTGATATGAACTCGGCTAGTGTGTTTTTATATAAAACCATAAAAGATCGCTGATGTGAATTTAGTTAGTAATACATAGGAAATTAAACAGTGTGTTTCATTTGGATTCCTTTGAGATATCACACCATGTGACTGTTAATTATCCTGTTCCACATACAAGCGATTGAAAAGGACAGAATGTCAAATGGATAGACTGAATAATCATTGTATCTGAATTGTATTTGACAATTTCATGATGTTGTACCACGTTACTTTTCTTCCGTTACACATACGAGCGAATGAATCGAACTTTAGATTGAATGTGAATCAGAATCGAAGCTCTCACGCATATACAGGGTGCTCGTTTTTCGAGCTTAAACATGGGGATCTCAGTTATTATAAGAGATACGAGGTCGGTTAAATTCTGACAAAGTTGCGCATTTTCATGCTGAACAATTATGTGAAAGAAAATTTTATGTATCATGTTTAGTTTTCGAATTAAAAAAACTGAAATTTGTAATTTTCGTTATTTTTCCAAACGCAAATCATGAGTACTGGACGATTCTAATGAGCACGTTCTCAAGGCACTTTCTTACAAGGAATCTTAATCTGTCGACTTTGGTTTTCCCATGGGCGCCATATTGTATTTTTGCATTTTTGAAAAGTCTGTCACTTTCTGAATACAATGATGTGACACACGATATGTTCGAATGCTACATGCTAATCAAAATTGAAAAAAAAAGTTTTTACGAAGAGTACTTTGGATATAACGCCAGAGCAATTGTGGTTAACAAAAACTTAATTTTCATAGTTCAATTGAGGATAAGAAACGTTCATATTTCTGACAAGTTTACCTTCTCAAAAACTAAGGTTTAAAGTTAGGAACGAACTTGACAAGGAAAATACAAGTTATTTCTCCGTAAAACAAAACAAAATTATTGAATACATAACAAAGTTATGAAAGATGCTTGAATAGGTACTTCACCATTCTCTTCTAGATACAATTTCAATCGTTCTTCTTCCCAGCTCAGCAATATCATCGATGGGTACAAATTTGAGAAATCTTTCTTCATTCCCCATAAACAATAATCCGCCAGTATTATTTCCTCTGAGATCTGATTCTTGAAATTGTAGGTACCCATCGATTGAGCTATTCAGAATTTGGGGTGAAGAGTAAAATTGTGTTTAGAAGTGAATGGTGGAATATTCGAGAATATTTTATGACTGTTTTGTTTTGCAAAGAAAGAACATTTAAAACTTGGAATGTCGTTCCTAATTCAGAATAACCTTGGTTTTTATGTTAGTAAACTCCCAAGTTCGATGGAAATATCAGAATTTAGTTTGTTGAACAAAATATATTTGGCATTGTTTCCAAAGCACTCTTCGCATAAACGATTTTTTGCCAATTTTGACCATCATGATATGAAAGATTCGAACAGAAAAAAAACAGACTTTTCGAAAATGTAAAAATCCAATATGGTGACCATATGAAAAACCAAAGTTGAGTGTTGAATCTCTGATATAAAAAACGCCATGAAAAATACCATGTCAGATTTCGATTCCTTGTGAAAAAGTGCCTAGAGAACGTCCTATTTGAAAACGTCTGGTTCGCTAAAAATTTCCTTTTTTCTTCAATATTTCAAAAACGAAAAATGATACATGAAATTTTCTTTCACATAATTGTTCAGCATAAAATTGTGCAACTTTATCTCAATTCAACCGACCTCATATCTCTTATAATAACTGTAATCCCCATGGTGAAGCTCGAAAAACGGGCACCCTCTGTAGATGTTTAAGAAAGATTTTAATTTTGAAAAAATGTCTACTTTACCCTGTAAATTCGCTGAGACTAATCTAGGCGCCCGTTACTCTGATGGTTAGTCTCTATACCAATGCCACGACTGCGAACTGCGCGACTGCACTGCGATTTGACCAATCACAGTCACAGACACGACGTCAAATTAAAGTGCGAAAGTTAACTGAATTTCAACCATTCAACTTTGAACAGCAACTGCGCGACGTTTCAATAACGCTATTTATTATAACATTTATCGTATCACTGAAGATTAATAAGACATTATATGAAATCTCTAGTAGATTATCAACATCATAAACGTACCAAAACCTTAGTTACCTACTCGCATTACATTAGTTTCCATAATTTGCACCAGTTATGAAAGCATAATACGTTAGCTACAATCAAGGTGGATATAGATCTAGGATATTGGGACGAGTCCCATTAAAAGGCACTAGAAATATTTGTAGACTTCTGCCTATTTGATTTTGTTGAATTTCAATCATAGTTTCGAACATTAGTAATACTTCCACGACTTCATATGGATGGCGCCACGTCTGCTGATTCTGCATGATGAATATCCATTTTTACAATTTCTCAGTAATTTTGATTTTTTGTGATTTGTATAATAATAATAAGAATAAAAATAACCGAACAATATTCATATTTCAAGCCAAAACCACAATTATGAACGATCTGTCACTGTCACTTGAACACGAAATCATGGAATTTTTTTTTATGTTCTGGTTCTCACGAAAAGGGATATCCTGTAACGTTCAGAGAACATCGTGAGAACAAAGGGAAAGAAGGTAGGAGTTGGTGTTCTTCTTAAATTTCGGGGAACACTTCCATATAGGCAATGAGTTCCATAGTCTCGATGTTCGATGAACGAGTCTTTGGAAAGGGACGTTCTGCAGGTCTCTAAAGTGACCACGAAGGGATGTGAAGACTGAACTTGACGGGTTGATCTCGAAGAGATATATGGATATTAATGGATAACTAAATTATCGATTTTGATATCGAATGCGATATTAACGCCATCTCCGAACGATTAGTGAAATATTACCTAATATGATCCAGTCTACAGGTTTTGAAGAAAAACAATTGAAGAGTGGTTTCACCATATACATATATCCACCTTTGATACAATAAGCATATTATACGTTATATACCAAATAATATTTTTTATATATTTTCACATCGCCGTTGTCATTGTTGTCAATGATACGATAAAGCTTTGAGTGCAACTCGATTATTAGCTATATTTAACATCTACATGTGTTGTACCACGTGATCATCATGTAGTACCTACTTTCTTGCAGACCCCTCTAGACCAAAAAATTATTACAGGATGCCGGATCTAGCGTGAGCAATAATATGTCTCGGACATTTCGGTTACGTAACCATATATCTAATAAACATTAGTCGCGTTCCGATAATACTGAATTTACTGATGACAATTTCGGAACTAATTCAGGTTTAGTAACCTACTAAGAACGATCTGAAGCACTGAACAGTACTGGTTGGGAATTTCGGAACTCTACCTATATAGGTAACGAGAGTAACATGGATATTGGATACCAGAGCTGAAGCCGAGAAATGAAACAAATGACAGTCTGCGAGACAAATCGGGGATATGCGCATGCGCAATCTTGAATTAAGAATCGACATTCGTTTTTATCATGGAGGAAAGTAGCTTTGTAGTGTGCGACAAACGTATGATAATTATTAAAAAGCAATCAAATGTGTCATGTAACCTTCAATTCGATGTTATTTTATCATGACATATATGTTTCAAATATTTATTTATTTCTGACAGTGACATTATAAGCTTATATCGTCATAGTTACGATATCTATAATGAGGGTCATAACTCCATTGGGATATTAAGGTTCAAAAACTCCCTCTCACCTTTTACAGGTGAAAATGATAAAAGAAATGCTTATAAACGTTTATATGTAATGAAAACTAAGACATATTTTCCTTATTCACGTCATTACAAATAATAAATGTACAATTTTCAAATGTTCCCTGAAAATTACTTCCGCCGCTGGAAACAATTTCTTCTTTTTTATGGGTGGTGCTGTTGCTGTTCACTACAGTCGAGGTGCCTGCCTCTTCTGATGGCAAAGTAGACAGCATACGCGCCGTTTTATTTCTCAATTCAATACTGTCATCCAGATACCCCTCTGCCACCGTGGAACTTCTCCAACCTCCGTGTCTTTTTAAGTTTGTCATAGTTGCTCCTGCATTGGCTAGGGCAGTAGCAGAAGTGCGACGAAGGCAATGTCCCGTATAGGTTAGTGGGTTTGGCAATCCTAAATACATTGCGATTTTGCTGGGAATTTTGCCAAACATATTCTTTCCAATTGGCTGAGTTGTACATTTATTTTGTCGGAAGCTCAAAAAAAATCGTTTTGTACCTTCAGGACGCAAGGACATATAAAGTCTCAATAAAGGCAAAGCAGAGAACTCTTTTTCATCCACAACTGTAAATTTCTTCGATACACCAGTTTTACTTTCCGGTACGTTCACTACCATAACAGTATCCCGGTCCTCTATATCTGCTATACTCATATTTAGAAGTTCCTGAGTTCTGCATCCTCCAAAATAACCCATAATTAGAACAACCTATAACAAATGAAACGAAATAAACAAACGAAAAAGAAAATTATGAGAACAAAATTACCTTATGCAATAAATGAATTTCATTAGGAACGTCCTTTAGAAATTTGATGACATCTTTAGGAGATAAGACAGCAGACTTTTTCGGCTTATACCCCTTACTTTTCCGTTTCAAAAAAGCCTCTAGTTCGTTGAACTTGGTGATATCTCTTTTCTCATATATGGTCACCATCGATTTGAGCATTGACCATTTAGTCCATAACGAATTTGGGCTAAACGTTTCTGACTGCAACGAATAAATACAATTATTACCAAATCTTTCAGAAAATACTGAAAATACTTTACCAGTTCTTGAAAATATGCCAGAAAGACAATTTCGTTGGCATCTTTTGACATAACATTTCTCTATGTCAGCCACTTCAGATATAAGTTGTATTCTTTTTGATATAGGGCTTCACTTTTCGATGGAAGTAATGATTGTCTTGCTTTTTCCGCTTTTTTATAATATCCTCCATTATATCAGAAAAAGATCGTCGATTTGTGGTAAAAAATAAACACGTTTTTAATGGAAAAACATTGATTGATAAAGAAAGTTTGCTTATAAACATGTAACATAGCGACAACCTAGCAACAACCAACAATGCTACAATCAACGCTACCTAATTCAAATATACCAGAAAGGTTATGAATTTAAACATTTATTGCGTTCTAAATATGGACATATTGTTACCACGGGAATTATAGAGCCTTAATAACCTCTGGCAATTGCTGTCCCTCGGGCCAGGGCCCTCATAATTCCCTTAATACATAAATAACTATTATCGATGGATTGTTGGACGATTTTGGATAATAGTTGATTATAGATGCAAAAATGGATGTGATCTACACAAATCGATAGGTACTTGCGATTCGCATAGAAACATGTGACTATAAATTCATCGGAACAAGATTCGTGGGCTAATTTTTGATCAATCACTGTTATCACTAATCACTTCTGTAAACAATCAGTAAGTACATCAATAACTATATATTAACGCTCTTTTACCTAATTTGGGTTAGCAATTATACCTAACCTATGAAATTTTAAAAACGTCAGTGGATTTCAACTCGTCAAAACCCGCGCATGTGCACAATTCATCAATAGCAAGCCAGACAGTCTTTTGTTTTTCCGAAACTGGCTTCACTTTCGCGTGAAGGGAAGAATAGGTGTTATCCATGTTGTTATTATATATATGATCGTAACAACCAAGGTGGATATAGGATGGTGAAACAGCTCTTCAATTGTTTCTGCGAAAAACTTGTAAACCGTTTGAGAAGGTAGTAATATTTCAGCTACTTGAATGAAGATGGCGATAAGATCAATTATCGACGAAGATTTCTGTTGCTTACGTATTTCTGTGGTTCGCATCTGACAGACGTGACTTGAAACGACATTAAACAATATATTTTCTAGAAATCTGGAATGAATATTGATATTTTGACTCTTCTCAGTCATTTTTCATCTAGAACAGATGAAACTGATAAAAAGATGACAGAAGCACAGTTTCTGTTTTACCGACACAAGGTATGTCGCCATCTCTGTTAATTTCATGGAATATTACTACGGTATGAAATCAAGTATAGGCAAAGGTCTACAGGTTATTCTAGTGCTTGTTAATAGGAAGCTGTTTCACCATCCTATATCCACGTTGGTAACAACCAAGCAAAGTCATCGACTGTTATAAACATAGATCTTATTGCTTACGCTAGATCCGGCATATTGGAGTAAAGACAGCTGAATGAAATGGAAATAATCTATAGTCTTCCGCGCACGGAAGAATAGATTTTTTCCATTTAGCTGACTTTGATTAGAGGGGTCCAAAGATCTAATAATATATTAACTACTGTTATATATTGAACTTTTTGTTAATAAAACGAGTCTCATAGTTGCTCATAGTCTAGTGTTTAATATACTGATCTCCTATTGGGTTACATCTTACACGTGGCCCGTGGCCGTCATTTCAATTGTCAGTGTTGACATAAATCACTGTCAAATGTCAATACAACATACAACTACATAACATGCCCCTTCCAAAAGGGGTTTGTTCAAAAATATCACAAAAAGGAAACAACAACATATTATATGTACATAAACACCATCTTATCTTCACAGCTCATGGACATACTCATTCAAGTATGCTGGAGGTCTTCGGAGTCGCTCTAAACGTCTTGTGTTGTTCGGCTCGGCCTTACTGGATGTTGTACCTCCTGATACTGGTTGTTCCTTCGGGCTGGTATCGCATTGATTTTCAGGCATGATGCTCTTTGGTTCTTCTTTTTCCACTGGGCGCAGATGTATACGATTTCTCCTCAATGTTGAACCATTTTCCATTTGCACTTTGTAGGAACGTGGGGCCTCGGCAATGTCCACTATTTTTCCCATCTGCCATTGCCTGGTTGCTTCTTGTACTGCAACATTTTGACCAGGGTTGAGCAGGGTAAGAAGCTTGGCAGGTTTTTGTATGGTCGTCATCTTCTCTTGTTTTTGATGGAGGTCTTCTATTGTATGTTCGACATCAAAGGTTGGGATCAAGGTTTCTCTGGTTACTGGCAATATTGTATTGAGCTGTCTACCCATAAGCCGCTGTGCTGGAGACACCTTTCCATTTTTCGGAGTGGTGTTGTACTCTAGAATAGCTTTCCAAGGCTCTAAACCAGATTTCCCAGCTTTGATAAGAAGTGATTTGACGGTTTGTACCGTTCTCTCAATACATCCATTTGATTTAGGATATTTGGGGCTTGATGTAAGAGGTTGTATATTCAAATCATGGAGGAAGTCCTTCCAAATAGCCGCATCAAAAGGGGGGCCATTGTCTGACATTATACTTTGTGGGATACCATGTTGTGAAAATAGCAGCTTTAAGGTATTGCAAACGCTTGAAGCTGTTTTTGATTTGAGTTTTGATACTGTTACGAACCCTGAATGATAGTCTATGGTTACCACATAGTCAGTCTTGTTTATGTAAGCAAAGTCTAAAGCTATTTTTGCCCAAGGAAGTGTTTCCACCTGGTGTGGAATATATGGCTCAGATGAGTTTGATTTTGAGTACTGAATACATATGGGACATTTTTCAATTCTTTGACTAATTTGATAATACATTCCTGGCCAATAATATGCTTGTCTTGCTTTGTAAATACATGCATTGATACCCTGGTGTGCTTTATGTGTCCATTCTATAAATTCTGGTCTTAAGCTAGATGGAATAATCAATCTGTTACCTTTATATAGAAGTTCATCTTGGTGTACTATTTCATCTTTTATATCCCAGTATGGCTTTGCTCCTGCCATACATAACTGTTTTTGCGGTGGCCAACCATTTTTTGTGTATTGCATGACTATTTTCAAACTTTCATCCTTTGCAGTTTCTATCACTAGCTTCCTTGTTTTTTCTTCTGATGCTGTGATAACTGAAAATACTCTTGCCATATTTTCCTCCAAATATTCTGTTCTGATATTTGATTCCAGTGGTTGTCTGGATAAAAGGTCAGCAATATGTAGTGAGGTTCCAGGTACATATTCTAATTTTGGATTGTATCTAAGGAGTCTTAGCATCATTGATTGTAGCCTTGGAGTTAGATTAGCTATTGGTTTTTTAACTAACCCTAAGATTGGTTTGTGATCTGTTTGCACAACAAATTCTTGATTGTAGCAGTAATATTTGAAGCTTTCACAAGCTGTTATTATTGCTAAGAATTCCTTTTCAATCTGTGCCCATCTAGATTGTGCTGGGGTTATAGTACTTGATGCAAAGGCTACTGGCTGATTTTCTTGTAGAAGTGTAGAGCCCAAACCATACTGAGATGCATCTACAGATAAGATTATTTTTTTGTTGGGGTCAAAATGAGCTAAGGTAGGTGCTGAGGTTACACTTTCTTTCAGCATTTCAAAGCACTTTTCATGATTTGCATCCCATAAGTAAGGTGTATTTTTTCTGAGAAGCTGTCTCAGCACTTCTGTTTTTTGGGATACATTTTGAATGAACTTTCCTAGATATTTGATCATTCCCAAGAATTTTTGGAGTTCTGATATGTTGACAGGGCTTTTCATTTTTTTCACTGCTTCAATGTTTGCTTCTGTGATAGATATACCTGACTTGCTGATGTCTTGACCCAGAAATATAATTTTCTCAACTGATAGTTGTGTTTTTTCTCTATTTAATTTGAGATTATATTTTCTGCATTGCTCCAGAACTTTTTTCAACCTTTCATCATGCTTACTCTGATCTGGAGCTATAATAAGGATATCATCCATATATGGATACACTCCCTCTATGCCATCCAGTATTTGATTTATAGCTTTCTGCCATACTTCTGGGCTACTGCTAAGCCCATATGGGAGTCTTTGGAACATGTATCTCCCAAATGGTGTTGATATGACACACATTTTTGCACTATCTTTGTGTAGTGGTATCTGCAAAAATGCTCTGGAGGCATCCAGGACTGTAAAGATTTTTGCTCCATTAATCTCTGCCAAAATGTTTTCTGCTATAGGCAACTGGAAATGCTCTCTTTGCAAAAATTCATTCAATTTTCTTGGGTCCATGCAGATTCTGATTTTCCCATTTGGTTTGTGTGCTATCACAATAGGATGAACCCATTCTGTTGGTTCTTCCACTCTTTTTATTATTCCTTCTTTCTCCATTCTTGCTAGCTCTTCTTTCACTAGTGATCTTAGTGCATATGGAATTTTTCTTGGTGCACTGATGCTTGGGACAGCATTCTCCTTCAGTTTTATTTTGTATTTCAAGTTTAATTTGCCAAGCCCTTGAAATACATCTTGAAAAGCTTCTAGGATATTTTTTGCATTTTTTTTGATTACCTCTACTTTATAGTTCCTATTTACTAATCCAAATTGCTCCCCAGCAAACACAGTTACATCACAGAGATATCGCAGCGATGTAACAATGTGACCTGCGATATCGCATTCTATGTCGCACAGACGTCGCTGCGATATGGCAGAGATATTATTTTGTCACACTCAAGTTTCCTCCATGCGTTGTCGCTGCGATATATTTTTATGATGGAATAGCGATGTGTTTTTGCGATGAAACTGCGATGTGTTTTTGGGATGAAACTGCGATGTGATTCGATTTTGACAGCAGGGATGTGTGAACTTATGACATCGCAGGGATGTAAATATATGATATCACAGATATGTGAATATATGACATCACAGCGATGTACAAATGTAACGCAGAGGTAAGGTGATATATAGGGAAAAATGTCAGTGAAAAAAAATCAGCATACCTATATTATAAATATTTATTTCCAACAATGAACAAATACCAACAAAAAAACAAAATTATTATTCCATTCCAATAAATGAAAGGTAATTCTCTTTAGCAAAAAATATAGGTTATTATTATTTCTGGACATTCTTTGTTTTGAATGAATATTGTTTTCTTCGGAGATGGCTGATGGAATGGAAATATTAGCTTCAGTTGAATTTCTTGCATCAATATTCAATTTGCAGAAACTTCCTCATAAACACATTCTGAGAAAGTTTCCAGCATCAGCTCCCATACGTCTTCCGAAGCGATGAATCCGTAAATGATCATCTCTATCCACCTTGGGTGACATCATAATTTGCTGATTCAAATACAATAAATTAATAGTTTGGACTACCATAATTTATCATGTTCCAAAACCATCAGATGTCGTCTTTTGAGTATGATGAAAAGAACGGCTTTGGCATGCTTTCAAGTGAAAACTTATTCTCACCATAACTTAAACAAAACCTATACTCACGTTTCGTGTACCCCCACAAAGCTGTTATAACTTTTTGATTGTACAAGAACTTGAAAAACTAGCACATAGACCACAACTTAAGTGAACTGGTAAAACTGATTCCATCAATGGTTGTTCAACTGATTGAAACTCTGAACTCTGGAGTGGTTGAGAAAGTTATAACTGGTGATGATGAATCATCATTGTCAACTGTCTAGTGCAGGTGTCCACAGACCACGGAAAGTATATTCGCGCGCGGGAAATTCGAATAGTGGCTATTAATGTAACGAGATTATTATGCGATTTGTAATATTAGTGGAGGACATTGCTTGGTAACGAGGCGGTAGCTGAGTCAACCGCAATGTCCGAGACGGTGTTGACTCGCTAATAATCGAGTTGCATTCAAAGCTTTATCGTATCATGGACAACGGTGTATTATGCTTATATTTAACGTATTATGCTTTCGTAACTGACGTAAATTATGGTAACTATAATGTACTATGAGTAACTAAGGTTTTGGTACGTTTATGATGTTAATAATTATCAATATAGATTTCATATGATAATTGGGTCTATTCTGTTTTTAAATTGCAATATGGTTTCAGAGAAGATATTGCTATCACAGCAAGGATTTGAGGAATTATCGTTTTAAAAATCGACTTTGAAGTATATAAATTGTTAATTTCCATGAAATCTTGCTATTTCATGTCTTAATCTCGGCTAAATAGTGAATATTAGAGTCATTTTATCGAATTATATAAACATAACCATATGGTTATCAAAACAAGATTCAAACAGAATTGACCCGATTGTCTAAATCTTCAATGATACGATAAATTTTAATAAATAGTATCAAAAAACGGAACATTCGGTTTTTGTGTAATACAAATACAATACAATAAACAATTGCACAATTTGTGCTATATATATAGTACACATCAGAGGTGTTATATCGCAGGTTTGTTTGCTTTTGTACATCGCAGCGATGCGACGTTTGTGATAAATCGCAGTTTGATCTCATCGCGACTTCTCAGAGATGTCATGCTGCAGATGTGTTTGCTTTTTTACATCGCAGCGATGCAACGTTTGCGATATCGCAGTTTGATTTCATCGAGAGATCTCTGAGATATCATGTTGCGGATGTGTTTGCTTTTGTACATCGCAGCGATGCAACGTTCGTGATATCACTGTGTGATCTCATCGCGTCATCTCAGAGATGTTAGGTCGCAGATGTGCTCACTTTTAACATCGCAGAGATGCAACGTTTGTGATATCGCAGTTTGATCTCTTTGCGACATCTCAGAGATGTTATGTCGCAAATATGCTTACTTTTTCACATCGCATCGATGCAACGTTCGTGATATCGCAATGTTACCTAATTGCGACATCTCAGAGATGTCATGTCGCAGATGTGTTGGCTGGGTCCATAGATTTTAGTGATAACAAGGGTGTGTTATTTTTTTCTGTTATGAAAAATGTCAGTTTTCGTGAAATTCCTCTCAATTTCGTGTCTATTTTTGCTAAACCAATAATGGGTATTGAGTGATTGGTGTAGCTTGTTAAACTTTTGTTTGTTTTGCTGATTTTTGTTTTAATAGGTAACTTGTCATATATGCTTTTTGGTAAAATGTTGGCTTGGGATCCACTGTCCATTTTAAACTTCACATTTTTGCATCCTATTTCAACTAATTCTACCCAGTCTGTTTCAGTTGAGAAGTCTACTTGATTTATTTTGTATGTTGATGATTCTTTTATCTCATTGATGATGAAACTATTCTCACTATCTGAATTTGACTGGTTTTCCTCTATTTCATGGACTGCTGTTGTTGACTTGCATGCTTTTGCCCAGTGATTTGGGCGCTTGCACTTAGAGCAGATTTTCCCCCAAGCTGGACAAGCTCGAATTTTATGACTAGTCAGACATCTTTGGCATGTTTTTGATTCCTCTGAGCGATTTTGATGCTTTTTATAGTAGATTTTATTCACTTCCATGTTTGATGTTTCAGGTTGTTGAAAACCATTCATCTTATCTAGTTGATTATTGCATGCCTCTTGGGCTCTACAGATATTGATTGCTTTTGTCAGTTCCAAGTTTGGTATTTTCAATAGTTTTCTCTTCAGATCTTCGCAGTGAACCCCCACAATTATGCAATGTGTGATTAAATCATCAGTAAGTGTGAAAAATTCACAATCTTTTGATAATGTTCTTAAAGTTAGTACAAATTCATCGATTGTTTGATTTGATTTTTGCTTCTCTGTAAAGAACTTGTACCTTGCATAGGTCACATTATTGAATGGTTTATAATGATCTGAGAATGAGTCTAAAATCATTTCCACTGTTATTTGCTCATTGGTTAAATCTTCTTTGTTTTCATCAACATATTTGAAGGTATTGAAGATCTCTAGGCCTACAGGACCTAAACAATATAATAATATTGCTTTTTGTTGTTTTGTTGTCCTCAGCTTCCATGTAGAGCTCAAAGTACTGTCTCCATTTTTCCCAATTCACTCCAGGATTTTCCCCTGCTTCAAATGGATTTGGTTGTTTGAACGCCATTTTTTTTCTTTCTTTCTTTGGGCGGAGTCTTCTGGTTAGGCTTCCTGTTTTCTCTGCCGATTCTCTACTCTCTTTCCCCTGGCGATTCGTCCTTTTCGTACTGTGGTAGGTTCTGGATCTGGATTTACTTTTAGTTATCCCTCGCTGCTACCATGTTATATATTGAACTTTTTGTTAATAAAACGAGTCTCATAGTTGCTCATAGTCTAGTGTTTAATATACTGATCTCCTATTGGGTTACATCTTACACGTGGCCCGTGGCCGTCATTTCAATTGTCAGTGTTGACATGAATCACTGTCAAATGTCAATACAACATACAACTACATAACAACAACTAGATAAACCCTTGCGTCGATGTGCAGTGCAAAGCATCGACAATCACATTGGAGTGAGAAAGAGCCATATGCTGTTTGTCATGAGGAACTGAGACGGTTTAGAATTTAACCATTAGAATGTGACGTGGAATGGTTCATGGCAAGAAGCAGTGATTTAACATTGTGTTATATGAGAGACACTTTGAATTTTTCAAAATTTCAAAGTATTATGAGATTCTGATTGAAAATGTCCATTGTCTACCAAGCTTCTGTTATTAATGAATTGTTTTTGCATGATATTTGATCATTATGGGCTCTCAAATTTAAAAAACATATGAGTTTTTCTTGTCACCTCTGTGATAAATCTTTTCAATAATAAAGAAATAGGGAGGATAAAACTTTCAGGACATACAAATTTTACCTCAATTCACAAAACTCTAGTTGTGAGGAACCATCTTATAAATACTAAAATTAAGTCCAAAAAATTATTTTTTATTGTTCTAGATCTCTGAGTAAGTAGCTAATGCTGTTATTAAATAAAAATGATAATATCAAAGAAAACCAACCAGATATTAATAATAATCAATAATATATGTAACATCAATTTGTGTTTTTATGGTTCAATTAGAAAGGAAAAGGAAGAACGGGATGAATAATTCCAATTATAGTGGTTTTTTCGAATCCTTTGTGTTAAAAGTGTTCATCAAGTAAGATTAACAAAAGTGTTGTCTAGTGAAATATAATGATGATCCCGGATGTGACGTCAGCACGTGTTTCAATTCCAGAAATATTTCGTCAAATGACGTCATCCGTTTCATCTAAATTGTTCATTGGTCGAGAGGACGCACACCAGAAGAAATAATTACTTTATTGAAACTTGTTTTCTAATTCAAAGAAATTCTGAAATCATATAATTTGAAAAAGATGCGCAATTTCATGTTCATGCTGCTAGTTTTTTGAAATTATTGGTATACTTACTTAAGTTTTCATGCTGAATTCAACTATAGGATATGAAGATATCGAAGCCAACTTTGATTTTTTCAATGACAGAGTCATATTGGATTTTTACATCATTGGATAGATAATAGGCTGTGTGCATGAATCGATGTAATTAAAAAATAAATAGATTTGTATTCCAAAATTGTAGCAAAGCACTTTCGACTGTTAGGACATATCATCAGTGCATACATACTCGTCAGGTATTACAAGATTTACATAAATTTTAAAACATACATCTGGTATAAAATACTTTTCACATTAATAAAATATGTTTGGTTTTCCCAACATTGAGATAAACCCGTTTGAAGTTTTGAAAATTTAAAATTTGAAACTTGTCAAAACGAATTTTACTTCTTTACGAAATTATCTTCTATGTACAAAATGTTGAACGGGTTTATCTCAATGTTGGAAAAACCAAATTTTTCAACAATTTTTATGTACTGATGATGACCTAACAGTCGAAAGTGCTTTGCTACAATTTTTGAAATACAATTTGCATGGAATACAAATCTGTTTTTTTATTACATCGATTCATGCACACAGCCTAGTAAATCTTTCAATTCATTATCTATCCAATGATGTAAAAATCCAATATGGCTGTCATTGAAAAAATCAAAGTTGGCTTCGATATCTTCGAATCCAGAGTGCCTAGATTTTTTTTTTTTTTTTAACCCCCCCACCCCTTGGCATCAAACCGGAGTTTATTTTGCCACAGAAATAGTTGAATTCAGCATGCAAACTTTAGTAAGTATACCAATCATGGACGTATAAACACAGATGGACACAGCACGCCTATACCTTCATCGCACATTGTTTTGAAGGCTTAGAGTTCGTAGGCAGTCGGGTTGAGGGGAAGAGAGTTGGAAACGATAGACTGTGATTGTTCCCTCCGCTACAGTGGCGTACGTGATTAACGTATCGAGAAGTTTTATTTCGTTGTCAATAAAATTCAATGGACGATTCAAAACTAAATACACATTCAAATATGAGCTAATCATTGAATAAGTAGCTATAGGTATATAGAATGAATAAAAATAAATGATATCAGTTATTTTGACAACCCTTATAATCTATCGAACATCTAACGGCAGAAGTATCCTAAGTTGAATAAATAACATGATATTAAACCCCTGTGATTACTGATGATGACTTTATTGTTCTTTATAGGTAACTCAAAGTTAATGTAGAAAGATAATATGATGTAATAAAACAAAGTTTTTTATTAAGGTTACTTTATTAATTTTGTAGATACAGTAACTGACATAGAATTGCGATTTCTGAAACAGGTCCTCAATGTGACTATTGATTTCTGAACAGAATAGTCTTCGTAAAACACTCCGTAATCTGACAGTTGATGAATCTAATTTATTCATCGTTTCGTGTTGTATTCTTATTTTGAAATATTTATGAAGGATTAATTTCAAAAATTGTACAGGGTGGCCATCAATATTATCTCCATCATAGAAAGTGGTCACCAAAATGTTGATATAATTCCTTCGGAATATTTTGTAATATTTTACTCACCAAAATATTTATTATTATTATTAACTCTTTTATTATAAATATTCGTTGTTTTATTAAAAAGTATAAAATATTTCTCAGCCTCTTTACGAATTCCAATGACTAATTTAGATGCTTTTGTAAGGTTTTCATACTCTTTCCTTTTCTGTAGCTTGGAAAAAGTTTCCTCATTTTCATCCGTCAATAACTTCTTAAATCTGGAGCAAGTGACAATAGAATTCAAACTCCTTGCTATGAAACCTGCTATATAACTAACAATATCATTGGAATACTATTATGATCATGAAATGATAAATAAACCCATTGTTACGCCTATGTTACTCAAATTCGATAATGTAAACATATAATATTTACGAATGAAATGTCAGATCTGGGTGTAAAAACTTAGTTTTCCTGCATAACCAGCACTGCTTCACCATTTTTACTGTCTATGTTCAAAGTATTTCACAAAATAACTCGATAAAACACTATTAATCACTCAAACGAAGTTTGGTAAACAAAGACTTGCTCCAAGCGAATGTCAAACGAGACTGATTTGAAGCAATGTTGCCAGTTGTACATAACCTCTGTTGGCTCTGCTACTTCCGCAGGAGTAATACCACGTAATACTACCTCAATTACGAGCAATTTTCATTTTATTGAGTTGATCCCATTTGTTTCAGAAACTTTCTGAATTTATTACGATAGGATTGGATAATTAAAATATCCCAAATGAACAGAATATGATCTTAGACTAAAATTAGGATTTATCAATGACAAGACGTGACAACATCTAATTCAATGGCAGGTGTACAGAATGTGACCATGTGACTGAATTACTCGGCTTCACATTATAACGTAAACAACTGAGTCCATCTGTGTTTATACGTCCATGATACCAATAATTTCGAAAACCTAACAGCATGAACATGAAATTGCGCATCTTTTTCGTAATTTAACCTAAATGTACCACCTCTCGCCCAATGAACAACTTAGATGAAACGGATTACGTCATTTGACGAAACATTTCTGGAATTAGAACACGTGCTGACGTCACATCCGGGATCATCATTATGGTTCACCAGACAACACTTTTGAGTACACATGTGCACATCAGTAAACCGGTTCGGCAGTTTACTAATCTCTTTATTCTCTTTAGCGTTGATTGAAATCAAGAGAGACGGTTGTCTTGTCTTGTCTGGTAATAGCTGCAGCTACGTCACAGGAATGCTGTAATGGCTGTAAAGTATAAATGGCAAAATGGCATTCTACCATTTCCCATTTCTACCATAGTCAGCGTTGTTCTTGCTGTTACGTTCGTAACAGATCAGTTACTATTTCACGAAGGTTGTTACGTTTTTACGTTTTGCTACAAATCTATTACTATTTTACGAAAGCGTAGAGCGGCCACATGTTAATATTTTTCTATAATTCGGAGATGAAAGTCGGAATTATTATAATTCTGAGATAAAAGTCCGAATTATATATAATTCTGAGATAAAAGTCCGAATTATATATAATTCTGAGATAAAAGTCTGAATTATATATAATTCTGAGATAAAAGTCCGAATTATATATAATTCTGAGATAAAAGTCCGAATTATATATAATTCTGAGATAAAAGTCCGAATTATATATAATTCGGAGATAAAAGTCGGAATTTTTATAATTCGGAGATAAATGTCTGAATTAAGGTAATTCGGAGAAAAAAGTCTGAATAATAGGTAATTCGGAGATAAAAGTCCGAATTATGTAATTAATGTTGGAGTGCAGCCACTATATGCACTCACTGCATACTGCAGCAAATGCAAAATGCCGCCAAAAGTTGCCCGCGTGAGACGTCTGTAGATTCTAAATCAATGATCAATTATATTAGGTAGGAAATTATTTATCGAATAGGTATATTTTCAGTGTTATTTCTTTCAGTAAAGTTCAAATGTTTTCTTTGATTTTCAGGCTTGACTGAACTGCTAGAACGCTAGATAGTCGCTAGACAAGAAGCACGAGAAGCACTTATGAGAGTGTAATGTGTAAAGTGTAATCCAAAACCTATCTGATCTCCAGCTCCACCCACTCTCCAAGTCTGCATAAAAGGTCAGTTGCATGGATATAAGTAGATATTGATAAGATCACATAGATGCCATAGCAGAGATTAAGTGGGACATTGATGGGTAGATTAAAATTTGCATACAAAATAATAATGTAGTGACTCATGCAGTATAAAGGAAAAGCAAACCCAATAATGGGATTTCGGGTGGTTTCCATCAGAGCCAACATATAATATGTATGTTGTCTCTGGTTTCCATCACATTTCAGACTTCAGAAATCTACAGATTTCATTACTAACCTCACTAAATGACTGCAGTTCTAGTTCTGTTCATGGTTGAGATTTTGTGCTCCCCAGGCATGCTTTTGCTAGCATAAATAAATAAATAGCATTTTTGTTGTAGATGGAAGACCATGTGAACATCTTGACCTTAGATGAGTTTCTTGAAAGTAGAGGGGTATCACAAGAAACAATTCAATATTTTAATGAAGAGAAGGTAGGTTAGGTATATAAGCAGTGTAGTGTAGTTGATGAAGTAGTAGATTGTAGCTATAAGTATATTCTTCATGATATATACCTATCAGGTAGGTAGGTTATGGAACTTGTATACTCAATTCTCAATTCATATATAGAGAATCAAGAAAATGAATACCTACCTTCATTGTCTGTTCCTTGATAATTTTAAGGTTGTCTAGATTTTGTTCTGACTCTTGTTGGTATTAGTGGTATCTTGGCAACTGAGAACTTGTAACACCAAAATTATCTGAAAATAATGTATAATTGAAAAAATAATATTATAGATGTTATCTCATATTGAACATTCTATACCTACTTAAGTTCCTAATTATTAATGTAATTCTAAACTTTGTTTAATCTCTGAACCCAATAATTTTCTTGTATTCTACTAATATGAGCATGTACTGGATTACCCAAATTTTATATGACAGGCTATAATATCTAGTTTGTTAGAGGAGATAGAAAAAAATGTTTTTTACATACAAATGTTTCTGAAGTGGTTTGGTGGTGGGTGCTACAGACCAAAGTTTTTTTTAGTTTTCACATTAATGGTGGCAGTTTAAAAAAACTCATGAACTCCTGAAAATTCGTGTTCAGTGATGAGTAGGGAACTCAGAGAGCATGATAATAAATCAAAACCTACTAGAGCCGCAATTTCAACTGTTTTGTCAATAATCACCTGTTATTTCAGTCACACTGTATGTATACAAGTACTGACTCATGTTACAATTCATTTATAGATTGATGCCAGTATACTCTTGGATATGCCTGATGAAATATTAAAAAAATATATTTCTAAATATGGTGATAGGATTGCTTTAAAAACATTCTGCAAACGAACTATGTCCACTTCCAAAAAAAGTAGTCTCATTGAGAAACTTAGAAGTAAAATGTTGCATAATGAAGGCAAAACTCAGGCAACACCCCAAAAAAATAAAACAATCAGACGAGCAACAAGATCAATTGAAATAGGTTGGCTTTGTTCAAACCATCAAGAAGGATCTCTTCAACAAATTAGGACCAAAGCAGGTGGAGGAACTAGAAAAGTGTCATTAAGCAGATATGCAAAATGTCATGATATTCTGGACAAAGCAAAAGAACTGTTTTTTCCTGATGGCTTTTCTTCCAAGGGAAGTATTGACCAATTCCAAATTGAATTATTGGACTACAAAAGCCACAAATTGGACCTAGAAATGAATATACAGCAAATATATGACATTTCTGCATTATCATCATTGAGATTTTATTTGGCAACAACCCACAAAGAAGAAATAAAACCAAAGGAAAGGCAACAAGAATCAATCCCAGAAACTATTACAAGAAATCTTATGGTAACTTCCCAGCCTAATAGGCCTCTTGGTCATACACAAGCAGCTAATGCCTTCAGTCCTGATGCCAATTTCATACAAGATTTTGTTAGTGAGGAGAACGTGAGTATTATGTGATTTTTTCATGAATATTGTTTTGATTTTTCCTAGTTTTCAATGAAATTATTATTATTCCTACAGGATGATGGGGTCATACCCAATTTAACACTCGAAATTTTCTAATTGCCGCCAATGCTTCATATGATTATCTCTTCAATTTGGATTATTTTTGCTCTCTATCAAGATTTTTGAGAACTGTTTGGATTTCGAGATAAATGTCAAAAATATATTAGATACCTACTTATAGTAAAAATTTATTTTTCAATCACACTTTATTCAACATTCACCACTCGAAGTCAACAACCAACAAAATGTATTAAGTAAATTATAAACAAAATAACAAAAAAGGAAATAACACATAGATAGATCTTGATAGAATTTCTCACACTAAATGCTCGAAATATGAACCGTTTTTGGTTCTAAGCTGAACTCTAATGTATTGAAACCCATCAAGTACTTCTCTTTTCTGAATCGGGGTTTATGACCTTCAAATTCCCAAAACAAAAAATGAAATTTCAATACATGTGTAAATTGTTTTTGACGTTTTCCTCGAAATCCATACAGTTTTCGAAACACAAACAAGAGAGCAATAAGTATCCAAATCAAAGAACGTGAAAATGTTCGAGCAGGTAAAATTGGGTACGAATTCAAATTCATTATTTTGAACATTGTAAGAGAAAACTTGAAACAGAAAAAATATATGTATATAAAACTTTGACACCTTGTATATCGGAAACGAAGCTCCCACGCATATGTGTATGTAAGATTTTCTTCTTTGAGATGCCAATGTCTAAAAATCTAGAACCCTATGCATCAGGATTAAATTTATACACAACAGATTTTTGGTTACTGCCATGTTGATCTATTGTCAAGACCCCTCACCTAGGTGAAAGTGAACTGGAGAGAACTCGCTTGGGAGGTCGAGAAATCAAAGAAGTCGAGTTAATCCGAGTTAATGTCTCAACAAACATTGAATGTGATGAAACCATTTTCATGTGGTTATACATAATTATAATAAAAGTAGGTAATCACAATATGTACCGCAAGGGGTTGGTGGGGTGCACATAAAGAACCTAAGTGCTGCTCGGTTGACCAGCTCACCACTGATTATTCAAGACTGCTTTTTCTATAAAATCAGAATTCCGATTGATCTCTCATATTGATTCCGGATTATTCCATTCATAAATCTGCTAACAGTCAGAGCAGATTGTTGCATAGAATCGTATCTTCAATTTATGTTCACTGAGTGTATATAATATTTTATGCTTTTTCCTGAAATCATACATTATAATAAAAGTTGAATGCATTCATATGATTTTTAATATTATATAATTTTGGATATAAAATGATTGAATATTTATGGTTCGATTCTTCCCTGACACACTATTATATATAGCTGACAATCACACCTAAGGATTCATTGTTTTTTTTATATCTCTTATATCTCTTATTTTGTCGACAGATTTCACTTCAAGAAACAATGCCACCGGTAGACATTCTAGATCTAGAACATGATTATGCAGAAAATGCCCCAGAATATATGTACAGAGAAGAAGATGTCCCAAATTATCTATATTCTGAAGAAATATTTCAGGATAACTTTGAGGATCCTCTCCAAAATGTGATGCCAGTCACTATGAAAGATATCAAAACACTAAATGTACATCGTGGAAAAGTATTTGAGGAATATCTTCAAGCATACGAAAATAATTTTTTTTATGATGATCCAAAATTCAAAATTGTGATGATTCTACCAAATGGGGATTCTGAGTATGGAGAAGATTTTGGCGGTGTATTTAGGGACACACTCTCAGAATTTTGGGGAACTTTTTATGATAGGTGCACTGTTGGCACAAATCTTAAAGTGCCCTATATTAGACATGACTTTGGTGAAGTCCAGTGGCAGGGCATTGCATATATTTTCACAAAAGGTTATGAAGTAGAAGGTTATATTCCCATTAAACTCGCTCCGATTTTCATAAAATGTTGTTTTGGCCAGGACCTTGCTGATGATGACATCATTAATAATTTTTATGAATACATTTGTGAGTCTGAGAGAGATACAATAAAGATGGCCTTTGAAAATTTTGATGAAGTGAATAGGGAAGATGTACTTGATGTAGTGACAGCATGCATATGATTCTAAATGGATTCCTTCAGAGAATAATATCAAACAGCTAGTGAAGGATCTAGCCCATAAGGAACTCATTCAGAAACCGGCATTTGTAGTCAAATGTTTTGCCAGCAAGTTTAAGGAAAAGGGTATAACTTTTTTCGAAATTGAACCTATCTTGAAAACTTTACAACCAACGGCTAAGAACTGTCTGTCAAAAATAGATGTAAAATCGGATCAGGTGATAACACCAGAGAAAACGAAGGTATTTGGTTACCTCAAGAAATATATAAAGGAAGTTGATGAAAAGATGAGATCATCTTTCCTGAGGTTTTGCACAGGATCCGATCTACCGATAGTGAATATTTCTGTTTTATTTACAGAAACCTCAGGATTGAAAAGATCGCTGGTAGCGCATACTTGTGTTGGTCTCCTAGAACTGCCATGTACCTATGAAAATTTTCCTACTTTTCGAAGTGAAGTAAATAATTTATTAAGTTCAAATGTCTGGGTAATGGACATTATTTAAAAAATAGTTCCTGGAATTATCTTGATTGAAGGTAGGTACCAGAATATGATTTCAGTTCTTATTAATGTGATGGATGTGATATATTTTAATGATACACCAATTATTGATCCTGATTCTGGTGTTCAAAAATATGTTTATTATATTTTTTGAGTTGACTCATGTACCTACCAGCTTTTTACAAAAATGTGATAACTTATGTACCTAACTACCCTTTAGGTAAACTTTTCAAACATTGGTTGTACCAGAATATATTTTAATTTCATATGGACATTAAATTGTGTTTATAGTTCATGGTTCTCATTTCATGTGATGTATTCAAACTTAATGAAAAAAGTAAATTATTGTGCCTGCTCTGGTGTACATAAATATGTTTATTTTAATTTTGTGAGTTGACACGTACCTATACCAGCCTATTAAAAAAATGTGATAACTTATGTACCTACCATATTTTTAATATAGGAAACATTGGTTTTACCAGAATATACAGTTTTAGTTATTATTAATGTGATGTAAGAGAGTGAACAATAAATTGTGCCTGACAATCGTACATCGAATATGTTGATTTTAAAACTATGTATAATTTTATATATCAATAAATATTTTCAACATCCTATCGGATTTTTCAATGGGTGGTTTATATGCTATCTAGTTTTACAGGGTGGTCCAGAATTTTCTCCCATTATTTTATTGGCGGCATATTCCATAAAAAAATAAAGGTATCTTTTATACAGGGTAATTCCAATTGGCATCTCAAGAACCATAAACAGATAAGAAAATGGTTAAGTTGTGCAATCACCAAACAACATAATATATGTTATTATTGATAATGTTTACCACTTGTTGCATACGTTTTTAAACAATACATCTGAAGAAAGTGAATCTGAGATCAGTGAGATCTGAAAAAGAAGATTCCTCAGAGGTGATATTTCCCCAGAAATATCGTGGATGATATGAGTTATATATATGACCTCAAATATTCTTGGGTAAAAATTCAAAGAATTATACAGATTGATCGAAAATACATTTTTATTGAATGAGCATACAATTCTTGGCTACATAATTAAACCAGTTCCATCAATAATCTTCTCAAATTGATATACAACTGTACTGTAGCATAAGGATCACATGCATCATGAGAAAAGCCATTTTCATCCATCAATATGTTGCATAAATCATAAAAGTCTTTATCACATGGAGTTGACTTGAACGTGCAATCATGAGATAATACATCCAGGGCATAATCAGGAACTTGAATGAGATAATTCTGTGCATTATATATAGAAGGCATTTCAAACATAATAGCTGGTCTTCCTGAATGGCAAATACTGTTTCTCGATCTGCTAATTTTATGCACATTCCATTCAAGAACAATATGGTCCAGTTCTTTCTGTAAAGTAATCGATTATTCATTTGGATCGTCGAATCATTTTTGAATTTCGAAATTGATACTGAAATTTCAAGATGTGAATCAGAGCTGTCCCAATAAAGCATTTGTCAGAGACATACTATATTATGTTGTCCCTGGCATTTGTGCTTAGTGCTTTTGAATCATTTTAGAGCACCTATCTAGTATCTGTGCTAGTATAAGCACTGTGCTCCCGAGTACTCTCTCTTGAACCAGTGCTTAGTCACCGAGCATTCTAAAAAAGGCTTATAGTGCTTATAGTAATCTCGAAAACTGCTACCAAGCACTCTGGGTCTTGTTAAATCAGTACTCAAGTTCAAAATGATCATTCAATCAACATAGTATGAAAACGGAAAACGTCAAGAACTCCTGTGACATATACAGTAAAATATAGTGAAAAGTTTAAACAAATCAATTTAAAATATATCTATAGAATTTCAGGCAATTTAAAAAAAAACCTGAATCTATTTTTCCCGGGACATCCTCTGTATACATGAAATAGCCGTGAAAAGCTAACCAAATCGGGTCCGAACGTTTTCTCGTAAAATGAACACCAAAATAGTTTTAGTGAATTTGATATATAGATAAGAATAGATCTCCAACATAAGTCGAATGAAGTTGAAGTTTACGGCCTACAGATTGCCATTATAGCGCTTATGCTCGAGATTCCAGAGCACTTGTATGATGAGTGCTCAGTGCGTATAGTGCTCGAAGTACTTTTTGTCAGTGCTCAGCAGTCAGCACAGTTCTGGAATATGTAATTCAATTGCATGTGGATTTTGAAAAATTTCAGTACAAGCAGTATATAGGGTGATATAGGTACCTATACTTAGTGGAGTGTATTTTCTAAAAAATGTGCAGGGTTGATTCTTATAAGTTCATTTCAAGTTCGAGAGTTAAAAAATTCAATTGTTTTCTGTAATCATTCACCCTAGACCCCATCAAGTATGATGCATTGACGGAATCAGCTCTTCAGGGAGAATTCAAAAATGTAACAAAATATAGGGTGTTCCATTCGAAATAACAAAGTTGTTGCCACTTTTTGGTAGAAGCGGCAACGCCGCAATGCAATATTTTCATCGAATAGAAGTCCTCTCATCCTGTGCCTGTTGCCAAATTTTTAAAAAATTGTCTCTCTTCGTTCTAGAGATACTTTTTAATAGACGGTCAAAAAAAATCACCCTGTATATATAGGTACACTAAATCTGTGAAACCAAAAATCATCAGATATTGATTTGCAGTGTATTACCTGAATGAGTTTCATAAAACAGAATTGTATTAAGGATTTATCTAAGAAAGACCCATCAAATAAATCATCATCTTTCAACATTCGAAATAAATCTATCCAAAATTGGCTATTATGTTTTCGCAAAATTGACCACCATGCTTCGATCCTCTGGTTATGAGTACTTTTTCCATACATGAAAGGTGGCCTATTAGATGAAGTCTCATTAAACAATTCATTCAGTGTTTTTTGTAACTCTTCAACAGATTTGTTTTCTGTACCCATGTCAGCTCTTATAGTTTTGGGACAACCTCCAACCTTTCTCAGAGCATTCAAAAAATATCCACCAATCACCTGGAAAAATCCGAATTAACTTTCAAATTGTGAATTGTGATAACTTCATTATAAATCGGGTTCAAATTAATATAGCAGATTATATATCTCGATCCCTTCATCAATTACATACCTTCGGATCACTGGAAGTTTGACCAGCATGCAGCCAAATTATGTGCCTTGAAAACCCATCTATGCAACCATTTATACATATTCCATATGGTTTCAATTTGTCATAGGAGTCCATATGCCAGAGATAGTTTTAGGCCCTTTGTTGTTATATTGTCTGCGTCTGAGTCTTTTCCTTTTTCGTGTTTGCATTCCCTCAGGATCCAATAACCATAATAGTTGTCTAACTACTTCCTGGGTCACTACCAAATTATTTTGTATGCATTTTAAGTGCATCCATCTATATCCATGCAACTGTCCTGACATTTGTATTTGGCTCTCAATGAATCCCACAACGTCCTCGATTCTAGAGTAATTTTTTCGTCTAAATAACTTTTGTTCAGAGAGAATTCGTCTCAAAGTTCGAGAAGATATATTCTGGGAATGTAATAAATTCAAAAATGCTATGATTTCTTTCTGCTGGAGTCCAAAGGAATAGTATGTTCTGACCAAACTTTCAGTTGTTTCAGCCTGAAAAGCCAAGCATAAAATTTCAACTGAACCTTTACCTGAACAATATTATATAATAGGTACATCAATATATTATTAGGAGGAAAGAATCGATAACTCCTATATCAATCACACTGTGTGTCTAGATGAAACGATTAGGTACACAGGGTGTGAAAAATTCAGTGCAAATAAGCGCATATCGATATCTCAATCTTGATTAGGAGTCATCGAAGATCGTGGCACTTGGTACTTACTTCTGAAACAGAATCACCCATATCTAACACTACTTTTCAACGCCAACTCGCCACTTTTTCCTGTATTTCTGTAATTCTAGCTTCAACCTGGATGATTCGAACTTTTATCACCGAATTTCCTATAATTCGGACTTTCATCTCAGAATTATAATAATTCCGACTTTTATCTCCGAATTATAATAATTCCGACTTTTATCTCCGAATTATATGTAACTCGGACTTTTATCTCAGAATTATAATAATTCCGACTTTTATCTACGAATTATATGTAATTCGGACTTTTATCTCAGAATTATAAATAATTCGGACTTTTATCTCAGAATTATATATAATTCGGACTTTTATCTCAGAATTATATATAATTCAGACTTTTATCTCAGAATTATATATAATTCGGACTTTTATCTCAGAATTATAATAATTCCGACTTTCATCTCCGAATTATAGAAAAATATTAACATGTGGCCGCTCTACGCTTTCGTACTATTTGCTGTTAAATTCAGAATTTGTTCTTCAAGCAAAAGACAAAAGGAATATGAATCGCTGATAAGACGATGAATACTGTGATTTGTGATGTCTGAATCACTATCTGTTGATCATCAATGAATATCATGAAATAGTTTGTCTGAGTTGTGACTATTTTTGTATCTGTCATATACAGGGCTATTCAAATTCGACTATATATGCATGGGGATTTGATAACGGTAAGAGATAGAGGGTTGGTTAAATGAGGGCAAAGTAGCGTATTTCAGAGGTTAATCATATGGATGAAAAAAATCTGACCTAGCTTCTTCAGTTCTGAAGTTATACTGGAAAAATCGAAAATTTCGAAATTCTTCTTTTGTCTATATCTTTTTATTTCACGATGTTTTTTTTTAATTTTGCCACTTTGCCATAGCAACTTTTTGTACACTGAGAAAACTCGGCCAAGTAAATCGTTTACTAGAAAAAAATTCGATTATGACGGGTACATTTTCACCTACTGTAGGAATATGAGATACCAACCGTAGGAAAAAACGTTTTTCTGAAAGTTTGTTTCTGCAGTAATCGATCAGGACACTTATTGATAGTCATCAGTATAGTTATAAGTATTCAATAAACTCGTGGTAGCTATACAAATACCTACTATCATTGAATTATGTTCCTGAAACAAAATCACTTGCTCTAAGCGAGCTCATCGATAACAACAATCGATCAAGTCGAGTGGGGTAGTCTACAACTCACCAATGGCTATTAACTATTTTTTTGTTCGGGCATATTCGGCGTTATTCGGGTGCCGAATCAGTCGATGGCACAAATCGATCGCGGCAGTCGCGGCCGTAGCGTCATTGAGTATCATCGAGTTGAGGGGTTCTGACGTGTGAGATAGCGGCTCATGGACCATGGTTGCACCAATTATGATTAATTCTCGTTGTTAATGGTTGATGAAGTTTTGAAAGTATATATACCTACCTCATTGTTTCCACAGATAATCATTCAATTGGACGCAGTTCAGCAGGAAGAGATCGATCGACAATCCCAATATAGATTCAAATTACTTTTCGAATTCTTCAGTAAAGGTATGCCCTCCATGCCTTACATATTATTTCGAATGAGATATTTGTTGGTAAATTTCTATACATTTTGAAGTAAGTTCAAGAAATAACATATTTATCTAATCACTACATTGGAATTGCTGGTTGGTTTCTTTACGCGAACATTCCTCAAAAGAAATAAAATTGAAATCGATCATGGATGACGAGTAAATGAATCGCTAGTATTGAGTGAATAACCTACTTGGGGCTATTAATCAGTTTAATTATGGCAATTTACGTGTATTGTACTGATGGAAAAACAGTTCACTTGCTATAAGTGAGTTCGATGATACTCAGCAAGTGATGTGTTCAATAATGAGTATCGATCTATTATATAATGAAACAGAACGATAGTGGTAAGTGTTCATTTTCAAGAACACAAATGTTCTTGGGGTTATCAACTTGTTTCCTTGTCCCATATAGTATTCAAGTTTTCACTAGCCTTTATTAAATATTCACTTATGGTTAGTGACTTTTTTTCTCCGTGTAGCCTTTCCAAATATCTGAATTAAAATTATATATAGGGTATCGTATAAATTGGGCCACCCTCAACTTTTAATTTTCAAATAAGGACCTGTATTTTTTATTGCATTTTTTTGAATGCCAATAGTCATGTTTCATATTGACGTAGTATTTTCATCTGAATTACAGAGTGTTTTGGAAATATTGAACTATTGCCAATAAAATTTCAACATTTTAAAAAATATATTCTGTATAACTCCAGAACTGAAGAAGCTAGGTCAGATTTGTTTCATTCATATAATTAATCTCTGAAATACGCTACTTTGCCCCCATTTAACCAACCCTCTATCTCTTACCGTTATCGAAATTTACAAGCTTTTTTTTATTCGTGCCTGAATATTGCTTCATTTCTGGAATTTTATCCGTGAGGAGCATTCACGTCTTCACGTCTGACCTTGACAAATGACAGTTGACACTCTCATCCATTACCTTTTGTTGAAATCTGTTACCTTTTTCTAACGAAATCTATTACGAAAAATCTTTGCCCAAGCAAAATCAGCTAAATGGAAAAAATCGTCTTCCGTGCACGACTGCAATTTTTTATTTAGCTGACTTTGGCTTTGGCCCAGGATTTCCCAGGAACAACACTGACCATAGTGTGTTTGTTTACTTGTGCAATGTGCAATATTATATTATATGATTTTGACTGCTTTGAGGGCTGATTTTGTAATGTTGTTGGGTCTAAGATTGAAACTTTTTATAAAATCCACCTTGAAATCCACCGACAGCACCACGGCACCCAAGGATATTAAACTGTAATATAAATCCGAGTTGGCGTCTGTGGTTGTGTGGTCAATGTGTGGTTGGCAGTTGGCAACTTGGCAAGCAACACTGGTATCATTTTCTAGAAGCTTGGATAAGTTTCATTTTCTGAACTTCCTGTGGTAAATTCTTTTCTTATCGGTGTTCGGTAATTTTGGTAGTCGGCGTTTGGAGATTATTAGTTTTTTACATAAAAGTTGCCGTTTTCAAGTGAATTTATTGCAAGGTAGATATAGACCTGTTTTTTCAATTATTTGTATTCAGTTTCATTGAAGTAGATACTTTAATATTTTCTGACATTGGTTATGATTGCACAAGACTGCCATGTGCTTGCATTTATAACGATTTATAAAGATAGAAAGTTCATTTCTTATCGAAATAACATTTCATCAGATCAATAGATCATAATTTCCTTTCCGTTGGTGAGGTTTCATTGAGTTTTTATTAACGAATTTTATGATATGGGAGTGGAACATAAATCAATCCTTGTGACATTGTCATTTCGTAAAATATGACTTAAATTCAACAATCTAGTTGTCCAGATGAAAAATGTCATTTTTCGACAAATTTAGAATTTAAATCTTATCATTGATAATGGTGTGATGAACCTTAGGCATTAGATATATATATATATATATTTAAAATTTTAATTGTAGATGTACCGTCTACCAAGTGCTGTTCGCTCTGTAGCTCTCCGCAAAACTCAACAAATCAATGAAATTCAACGTTGGTATGCCAAAGATGTCAGGTTTGGATCTGAAGTTAGAGCTCTCATGCTTCAAGGAGTTGAAATCCTTGCTGATGCAGTTGCTGTTACTATGGGTCCAAAGGTTAGTCCATTCTGATATGGAGTAAAGAACCTTTGCTCAATTCATTCTTTCATCATCAATAGGGACGCAATGTGATCATTGAACAATCATGGGGATCTCCAAAAATCACCAAAGATGGTGTAACAGTTGCCAAAGGAGTGGAACTCAAAGATAAGTTCCAGAACATAGGTGCAAGATTAGTACAAGATGTAGCTAATAACACAAATGAAGAGGCAGGAGATGGAACCACAACTGCTACTGTTCTTGCACGTTCAATAGCCAAGGAAGGATTTGATAACCTTGGCAAAGGGGCTAATCCTGTTGAAATTAGGAAAGGTAAACTTTTCTCTATAGATTTTTTATTTTTCATATCAAGAAAGGAACACTGGATTCAAATATATTGATTCCAATTTAGATTTTTCCAATAAGAGTTATATTTGTGTTGCCTTCAGCTGAAATTGTAAATCACCAGATTGATGAATGAAAAAAGAAACATCAACACAATGTGAACAAACTGGTAGCAAATTTTCTACAAAAAACTGAAAATAAATACACAAACAATAACAACTTGAAAAAATATTTCATCTGAACAAACATAACATAATAAATGGAATATATTTGTTTGTAGGGTGAATTTTGTTTCAATAAATTCAAGATCGTCTGGTATGTATTTGGGTGGGAGACGAGAGAGGGAGGTATCTGATGATTAATCTGTAAATTCACTTCAAGAAATCAAACAATAATAATTGATATGATTATAAATTTGCTCTACTTTCACAATTTATTCCTGAACAATTATCGTCTCTTGTATCACTATCCAGAATTTTGATATTCCGAGTTTGAGATTTAGGTAAGTCAAGGTATTGCCGGTGCATTCTTCTCATTTTTCCATTTGTCATGAAAGAATTCAAAATCACCAGATATACCACCGACATGAAAAATATTCAGCAAATCACCAGAATAACATAAAAATAACCAAATCTGGTGATAAACCACCAACATCAGCAACCCTGGCTGCCATATTTACTAGTGTGAATTCAGCAGCCGATAGAGCATTTAAGAATGCTGTCAAAGTAGACCTGCTGGACCAGAACAAACCTAACCACACATATTTTCGCTGTCATTCGAATTGATTTTTTTCTGTTGAAAGTATTTAAAATCAGTTCTTGAGACATGTTTGGTCCCGAAAGAGTCTAAAAACTGATGATGTCCAAGGAGGTAACCTTTGGAAACAATTCTACGTTAGTTTCCACTTCATCATTATTAATAACGTAGGGATCAACGGAATTCATGATTCTTATTTTAACGATCCCTATATCACTGCAGCATCACTATCAGAATTTTTTAAACCCAATAATTATTTACTTTTACCTAAACAAGCCATGATCGAAATAATCCTGAAAATTTCATAAATTTATTTTCAACCAAGTAGAAGGCTCCTTTTTGTATACGTTGCTTATAGCAACGGGCGATTACCGTGGATATTTCCATTGTATGTTGAAAATCCCATATGAAGCAGGACATTTTCGATCAATTACAGCGATAAATTCCCGGCGGGAAATTTTCGGGCTGGTAAATACCCGGTAGGTATCGAAAAATACCCGCTCGGTCCGTGTATCTATAGTAACGATTGTTGAAATGTACATTTGTCATCTTGACAGGCATAAATACACTTTTGTTTTAACTCTGGAAATATTCTACCGAATTACACTCGTGCATCGAAATAAACCTGATAGTTTTCCATTCAAGCATGTTGTCAGTAAAAAAACTGCATTCGGTTATTTTCATATTTTGCTAAAAGAGCCCTCCTCCTTCGGAGTCGGGCTCTTTCGACAAAATATGAAAATAAACTCATGCAGTTTTTAGACAACATGCTTTCATGGAAAATAATCGGTAATTTTGAAGCACTTGTGTAATTACTCCCGATAATGTTGTTAGTTCCTATTGACGGAATTAATAAGTGACAATTTTTCTGTCAAAAATGAAGCGCCTTATATTTATTGACTAACGTCACTCTGAATAAAATCTCGGTAGACATGTGATATTAGATGTTATGATTGAAAACGGATAACTGTTTTTAATGTTCCTGAAATATTAGTAATAAACATCAGTTACTATCTACAGTATCTACGCAGAATAGGTCGTATAGGGTTCATCTTCTCATCATATTAACAGCAACTCCAATTTATGAAATTTCTTTACCGAATCTCCCACGCAGCAAAATTGATTCCATATAATTTTTTTCTCGGTTTCCCTCATGTTTTTGTTGATAGAAAATTTTCCTCGTCTTCGACTCGGGATAATTTTCTATCAATAACAAAAACATTCGTGACCTTGAAAAAAATATCGGTAATAATTCTGCTGCTAGGGAGATTACAAGTGAAAATATCTGCTAAATCAGCAACTAACTTTCCTGTTTACTGACATTTACTTTGTATTGACATAATTTGACAATATTGATGTAGGCGCCATATTTGGTCGTTAGGTCATATATGCTTACGCTAGATACGGTATCCAGGTTATTCGTTTGGTAGGTCCGAGGAGGTTTAACGTACTGAACTATTGATTGGTCGTTTTGAAATTTTGACAATACTGTTTCAGTACCATGTGTAAATTTCTTTCTCGAACATATCAGAAATCCATCGAATATTTATATCGATTTGTCTTGCATACTTTTCTGTCATTATCATGGAAGATTCAAAAGATTTCATTGTTCCGAGGAGATCACTATCCCTTTCACGAATGATTCATTTTTTACATCAATTTATATTTTCTTGAAAGTGAATATTTCATTTCAAAATACATTCGTGCTCGTTGTTTGAACTTGTTTTCCATTCTTTATTTGAAGCCAATAAATATACTTATAAAAATAAATTTGCAATGAATATTATACTATCTAGAAAATGCCTAACACCCTTCTAAAACGAATTGATATTCGGATGTTATCCAGTGAACTGTATGTTTTCCTCGATATCACCCTTATTAATGAATCGAATTTCAACTATTCGCTTTGTTAAACTTCAGCGCATCAACTTTATAGAAGGAATTTTTTTGATATACGTACCGTTTTTTACATAATCCGATGTATTTGCAAACCATTTTAATAAAATTCGTCAAGTTTCGAGTTATAGCTGTTTGAAATTTTATTTGCCCATATATCGAAATAGTATTGTCAAATTTCAAAAATGTATATGATTTTTTCAACACATCAGATCGAATCACGATTATACAAAGTGGAACGATTGAACTGGATGAGTATTTTGGGCGAATAAAATAAACATACATTTTTTTCCAAAACCACCCCTACCCCCAAACGCACAGGACGATTTTTTGACGACAAGTGGATTCTTGTTCAGGAGATAGTAGGTGACATTTTCACCTCCGATTTTTCAAGGGATGAACGATACGATTCGACTGGCACTCTACTATATGTTAGGAGATGAATTATTTGTAGGCCGTCTAACGGGTGATTATCACCCTTCAAAATATTGAAAAAATTGAAAATACCCTTCACTCTAGTCAAGTTGGACTTTGGTACAAGGATTATTGAGGGGGTGGTTATCACCCTTCATGAAATTGAACAAATCGAAAACACCCTTCAGTTTAGCCAAGTTGAGCTTTGGTACAGGCATACTTGAATAGGTCTGTAATACTGTGTTATGAGATGAATTATTTGCATGCATTCTAAGGGGTGATTATCACCCTTCAAAACATTGATTAAATCAACACCCTTCAGAAAAGTTTAGCAAAGTAGAGCTTTGGTAAAGCATTATTGAAAAGGTTTGGAATATCGTGTTAGGAGATGAATTATTTGCACGCCGTCTAAGGGGTGGTAATTGTTAGAGAAATAAAATGCCAGGTTCGTTGTTCAGCACAGACTGATATATATTTATTCATTCTCTGTGTTCAGTATTCCATGGAACATGCAAATAAACATCAGAAGTCGTTTTCATAGACACAAAAGCAATAACACATAGAAAGGTGTATGTACACAAATAAGGGTATACTACCAAGTTATACTATCATTCCTATACGCTAGATGGCTCTGCAGGTATAACCTGGTGAACATGTTAATTTGTGCTCACAAATCAACAGTAATCACCCTGCTAAACATTAAAAAAATCGTTAACACTTCCAGTATTTCAGACCTATTCAGTAACTGTAGTGAAGATCATCTTGGCAAAACTTTTTGGACTTCAGTAATTATACACAGGGAAGCGATTGAACTGAATGAATATTATGATCGAATAAAAAAAACATTTTTTTATCCAAATCCACCCCCTACCCCCCAAACGCATAGGACAATTTTTTAACCGTCAAGTCTATTCTTGTTTAGGAGATGGTAGGTGACATTTCTGGACATGTCACAACTTTTTACCATCGATTTGCAACGGAATGAACGATACAATTCGACTGGCGCTCAACTAACTCGCAAAATTTGATTCACGAAATTTATAACTAACAAACAAGCCATTGCGATAAAATAAAACGAGTGCTGTGATCAGTTGTGATGACGTTATGGCTGACGGAAACCGGAAAGTAGTATGGGGACAGTGCGAGAGAGTGATTTGTAGATGAAAAGTGGAAAATAGAAAGGTGCAGACTACCTGCTTCACTGCAGCTGCACGCTCTAATAAACTTTATAGACGATTTTTGTTACATTGGTTTGTAAAAATCTGCATACTATTGTAGCATAACAATGAATCAAATATTGAATTTGAATATGCTGTATAGTTGTTATATATTTTTTTGTAATTGTAAATTGGGATAACCTACTTCAAATTAAGATTATTATATTATTATTATGTTTCCATTATCCTTGAATTATCATTCAAAATAAAAATACATAGCCAACGTAGGTGATCCATTTCTTACAGTGGAGGTGAGTATTATAGGTCAAGAGGGTACAATTTACTATCGTACTCTACCAAAAATGTAATGTAATTATTTTTTTTTCACCAATGATAAGGTATTCACTTTTTTGCTAAGTCAAGTTTTTAACATTGTATTTTTCTCCCTCTAGGTGTACTTGTTAAGAAAATTAGCTGATGATACGGAATTAATCTCTTAAACCATGTCCTTTCACTTGATGTAGGTCTGTAGACTACATTAAATTACATTTTTGGTGGGTTTAGGGCCGTTTTTATAAACGAGTTTAAACTCCGTTTAAGCTGAAACTCATTTTGTTGCTATGGAATAGCCAATCAAATCACTGGTTCTTTAGCAACTAAACCAAGTTCAGCTTCACTGCAGCTACACGCCCTAAACTTTATCTGCGATTTTTTGTTACTTTAGCTCGTGAAAATCAGCAGACTTCATTTTTTCCGTTATCTTTGAATTATTTATTTAAACATAATAAAACATGATTTACTGCAGCTGCACGCTCTGAACTTTGACGATTTTTGTTACTTTGACTTTTGGAAATAGACCAGACTATGTTTTACCCGTTATTCTTGAATTGTTTCATTTGAAATATGAATGTATTATTCACTGCAGCTGCACGCCCTAAACTTTATTGACGGTTTTTTTACTTTGGCTTGTGAAAATCGGCCAGAATATTTTTCCCATCATCCTTGAATTATTCATTTCATAATAAAAATAGATGATTCACTGCAGCTGCACGCCCTAAACTTTATTTGCGATTTTTGTTACTTTGGCTTGAGGAAATTGGCGGACTATATGTTCCCGTTATCTCTGAGATATTTCTTTCAAAATAAAAATATATGATTTACTGCAGCTGCACGCTCTAAACTTTATTGATGATTTTTGTTATTTCGGCTGGTGGAAATCAGTTAGAGTATATTTTTCCCGTTATCCTTGAATTATTTGTTTCAAAATGAAAATATGATTCACTGCAGCTGCACTCTCTTCTTTAATCTTTATTGACGATTTTTGTTATTTCGATTTGCGGAAATCGGCTAGAGTCTAGCCGCTAGACTATATTTTTCCAGTTATTCTTGAATCATTTCTTTTAAAATAAAAATACATGCTTCCCTGCAGCTTCACGCCCTTAACTTTATTGACGGTTTTTTTATTTTGGCTTGTGAATCGGTCGGACTATACTTCTTTTACCATCATCTTTGTATTATTTTTTTCAAAATGAAAATACATGCTTCACTGCGATTTTTGTTACTTTGGCTTATATAAATTGGCAGACTATATTTTTCCTGTTATCCTTGAAGTATTTCTTTCAAAATAAAAATAGATGATTTACTGCAGCTGCACGCTCCAAAATTTATTGATGATTCTTATTAATGCGGTTTGTGGAAATCGGCCAGACTATATTTTTCCAGTTAACCTTCAATTATTTCTTTCAAAATGAAAAATGCAGGCTTCACTGCAGCTGCACGCACTAAATTTTATTGGCGATTTGTAATACTTTGGTTTGTGGGAATCGGCCAGACTATGTTTTTCCCGTTACCCTCGGATTATTTATTTCAAAATAAAAATATATGATTTACTGCAGCTGCACGCTCTAAACTTTTTTGATGGTTTTTGTTATTTCGTCTTGTGGAAATCGGCTAGACTATATTTTTCCAATTATTCTTGAATTATTTCTTTCAAAATTATATATGATATGTTAATTCGGCTTGTTGAAGTCGGCCAAACTATGTTTTTTTTTCGTTATCCTTGAATTATTTCTTTTAACATTAAATGTATGATTTACTGCAGCTGCACGCCATTAACTTTATTGACGGTTCTTATTACTTTGGCTTGTGGAAATCGGCCTGACTATATTTTTCTAAGTAACATTGGATTATTTCTTTCAAAATAAAAATGCATGATTTACTGCAGCTGCATGCTCATAACTTTATTGATGAATTTTTTCTATGTCGTCTTGTGGAAATCGGCTAGACTATATTCATCCAGTTATCCTTGAATTATTTCTTTTAAAATGATAATATATGATTCACCCTAGCTTCACGCTCTTGACTTTATTGACAGTTTTTGTTATTTTGGCTTTTGGAAATCTAAATTTTATTGATGATTTTTTTTACTTTGGCTTGTGAAAATCGGCCAGACTATTTTTCCCATCATCCTTGAATTATTTATTTCATAATAAAAATAGATGCTTCACTGCAGCTGCACGCCGTATACTTTATCGACGTTTTTTCTTACTTTGGTTATGATTTCGCTGTATAGTAACAAACAAAATATTCACCTTCAAAATGTGAAATTCCAAGATTTTAGATTATTTGGTAAGATAAACGGCTATTACTCGTCAATGGAAAATATTTTGTAATCGATATATAGGTATGGGACAAACAATCCAACAATGATTAACAACATGGATCCAATTACTGATCTGAATCTGATGTCATATTTTTATGAGTTACTTCATTATTAAGGAGACATCCAATTCAAAATGAATCCATTACTGATACACGATCTCATTTTCAGGCATCATGGTGGCAGTTGAAAAAATAACAGAAACCCTGAAAACCCTGTCCAAACCTGTCACTACGCCAGAAGAAATCTGCCAAGTAGCCACCATTTCCGCAAATGGAGATGTCTCTGTTGGTAACCTCATCTCTGATGCCATGAAGAGAGTAGGAAAGGAAGGAGTCATCACAGTCAAGGATGGCAAGACCTTGAATGATGAACTAGAAATCATTGAAGGAATGAAATTTGATCGTGGTTACATTTCGCCTTATTTCGTGAACACTACAAAAGGTATGTTTGCATGCACCAAATAATATGACTATTACAGTAGGCTGAAAATATATACGAGATGGTCCGACATTGTCTCCCGATATTTCTGTGAATGATGAACATAAAAAATATGGGTATTTTTCATGTAAACTTTTATCCCAAAAAGGTTAATAAAAGGAGCGCCTCTTTGAAAGGGGTGAATAAATATTAGTTTTTATCTTATGAACACTAGAATTCGCATTTATATTTAGCCCCTTAAAAATACCCCTCAAGTAGCAGAGATGATTATTCTACTGTATATAAGTGGGTGTCCACATTGTAGAATACTTTGATCATATAACAGACTAGATGAATAACGCACAATCCTTGCCACAGGAGTTGTTCGAAGCCAACATCTGAATCAGTTACGGTGGATTTATGCAGAGGTTTTAAGTCGTAAGTTTTAAGTCGTAAGAAAAAATGAACCATTTATGCAAGAAGTTTTAAGGACTGTCAATAGTGTCAATCCTGTTATTTTGCGTGCTTATTTTCCTCATTTCCTTCGATTCAATTCACATCTTCAATCTATATCCTATTCACATTTATTTTTATTTGTTTAAAATGCATTCAACTTCTGCTATTTGTTATTTGCAAAATCAGACGCATGCGCAAATCGATCGAGTTTTAAGTCGTAAGAGATAAATGTTGGCCAACTTTTCTTAGGACTTAAAACTTATGACTACTGTATAAATGGTTACATTGAAAATCAATGGATGAACTTCTCATGACTTATTACTTAGAACTTGAGACTTAAAACTTACGACTTGAAACGTCTGCATAAATCCACTGTTACTATATGGTTACCTCATTCTAACACAAGGGTAGCGACAGAATCAACCAGTACCAGTGTATTTCTATCTTGAAAGGGTATAAATTTGAATAAATTGACTTGCTAACAAAATTATCATACCCATTCTTCCTGAAAATTAATGAAAACAATCTAAAATCAAAGTTTTCTGAAGTTATACATCTTAGATTTATTACTCGAATGATAATGGATTCGATTCACTGTCAAACTATATTGTATATTTTCTAGTTATATTAAGTTTCCAAGTTTCAAACTTGAAAATATAACATCAAACATGTTATTATTACCTTTTGATTCCACTAAATATAGGCTCATCTACTACGCATTTTCCTACCACTTGAACCAACCATTTTATCACTTGTATTAGAATGATGCGAGCATACTCCAGCCTAGCGTCTCTAGAATATTCTCTTTTCCGAACATATTTTTCCATATGTCCACTGGGACACCCGAGAATGTTTTCAAATTACCACAAATTGTTTTGCATATTAAGTCCGTATGACATTATAAAATTTCTTGTACAAAATGCTGTTGCGATGCAGAAAAAATGTTCAAGTAGCGAATTTTAGGCATAATATCTCGTTGGGTGATTTGAGGATTAATAAATTCAATTCACTAAGTACAACATTTTCATCTGAACACAGGAAATATATGAATGCTTGTAGTTCTGGATCTGAAAGGGATGATGTAAGTTTACATATTCCTTATTTTCAAAGAATAATGTGCTATCTTGAAATATCCAGGTATTGAAACCAAATCTCTGGTACTATGAAAAGATGCTGTTCATTTTGGACCATCACATTGTAAGGCTCTTTTTTCGGTGAAGAGCCCTACAAAGGGCCTCAGGGCTTAGTTCTCTATTTAATTTAGAGCGGTTGCCTCGAGCGCCAGTTTTTTTTGAAGTGGTATGCTCCACTTTCTTCCAGAACTAGGAGTTCTTTGGAAGGCCCTAGGTAGCTAACAGTGAAGAAGGGATACAAGGTACCCCCTTATGTAAACCAGGGGTCAGATGAGTAGACTGGTTGATAATGTTTCTAAGGAAAATGTAGTTTTTAATTACACTCGCTTAAGCTAATCTGGATTACAAGCTACTTCCAACAGATGTTATATATTTAGACTAATTTTTGGATTTAACAGGATTTTAATCAGAAAATATGAGATCTACAGGTAAAATCAACCACAAGTTCAGTACAAAAATAAAATGAAAGTAAAGGTTTTAAAGCATTTATTTAGTAAAGTCAACTTCCCACACTTTGTACGAATTTTCCGGAAACATGAAAATCAAACAGTAAAAGAAAAATGACAGGCTACAATTGATTAATGAAACAAAACAATTTATTCGCTGGAAATCTTATTCAAAATTAGATAAACACATATAGACAATTTTAATTATCAATACAAAATTAACATCTTACTGAAACTGGTAAAATTTGACAAATCAGGCTTGTTCCGTAAATCAATGCAAATCAATGGAAATAAAATATACCGATGACAACTCCACTAAAGAAAATCCGCCACTTACAACAAAGGCAATAACAAATCGGCAACTTTCCTATACAGAGTGATTCATGTAGTCAGGGCGCAAAAAAAAAACAGGTCAGGTTCCTGGAATTGATCAGGAAGTTCTGGGATGACTTTCTTAACTCGTGGACTCAATTTTCCGTGATGTTTACGTATAATTGCGAGAAATGATTTTATTTAACAGGTTATGGTAACCAGGGAGAAGGTGAATTTCTGTCAACTACTGGGAACGCCGAAACGTATACAATATCAGGATGGTTCTATATCGGAATATATATTTTTCTCTATTGTATTCAATAATTTCCACTTGACTGATCTGGACCGGACAGGAAATAACTTTAAAGCCCGTTATTTGCAGTTGCCTGCCCGACTATCGGGAGTTACTGAAAAAAACAAGTAACCCTATCAAGTCAAAGCTTGGACAGAAAAGAAAGACCAAAACAACTCGGGTTCTAAATTCTGGGTTTTACTCGGGGTTTTATAGAGCTACAATAACGGGGTTCTGGATTGTGAGTTGGTTATATTCCGTAATGGCCAGTTAATACAACCAATTCGCAATTCGTCGATGGGCAAACTTTACCGAGCTGACGACTATCGAGAGTTACCGAAAAAGGCAAATAACCCTCTCAAGTCAAAAGCTGGGATATAACGAAAACGAATTTTTATTTCAGCAAATTTTTCACTATATCAGGGATACGATATTACTTATTCTCGAAATTCACCTTTTCTCGAAATACCCAAGTAAAATAAAGAAAATCAGGATTGTTTGAAAAATCAACAGGAATAATTATCAAGCGAGTTAAGCTAGTTGAAATTCCACGCTTACATTTATTCTGGGTGGTAAACGGCAGACTACCACTGGCACAGCTAATCCTTGAGATACAGGGGCACTACACTTTTCCGGACCGGACGAAAAAGTGATTACAGGACGGTCGAACTCACGAAATCAGGACAGGTCAGGCGAAAGATCAAAAACACGGAAAATAGCGGGAATTAGAACTTATCACTCGCGAAAAATTTGGGCAGCATGCACGGCAATAACTCACGATAAAACTGAACCCCTGAACTTCGGGTCTGGGGGTATATATGCACAATCGACTTTTTTAAAAAAAATCATAGCAAGAACTGTACCGGTTGTCATTGTTTGACCTCTAAATTTGAGCAAGAAATATGGCAAAACACTACTAAGTGAAAAAACTCTCAACAAAAGTTCAGCAAAAGTGTCACAAGAAAGACCAGGAATAACTCTTTTTGTTCATGAAAATACAGGGAGATTACAAGTGGACATGGCTTGAAAATACTATGTATGTTCTGGAATATAGTCTATCTGAATACCAGATGAGTACCCCATGTCATTGCCAATGCTGTTGCATAATTTCTAATACATTTAAAAAAAAATCCAGCCAACATCTAGGGAGATATCTTTATCCAAAATCATAAACTCGTTATTATTGCTAAGACAGTTGACTAATTTCAAAGATATCATTTCTCAACCAAATATACATCTTTCTATTAACATTTATTGATATAAAACCAGAAAATAAGATGGACAACAGGCAACATCTTCGGAACTATTACAGGGTGATACACGGAATCCTTCTCACGGCTGGATCTAGATTGTCGGGTTGAACAGGGTTAATTAACAATATGGATACAAATAATAATTTTCCCGGTTACATCCGGAATTCTTAGTAATGAATATGAGGAAACGAAATACTTCATTACAACATACCAAGGCCATTCACATGCTGCTATAATAGCAATGTTTTTGTTGAAATGTTTAGTCATTAGTGAGTTTATATCTCTATAGTTCATTAACTATTGTGAATACGCAACATACAAACCTCCCGCCAATATTTCTTCCATGCCACAATGAAACCAAATCTGCACAAAGTGCATGCGTATACACATTAATACTTATAAGATATTGCATCAGTGTAAAACTGAACAAGTTTAGATCATACTATAAAAGAAATTGCACAGGATTTTGTAGAAAATCTTGCACAAGAAATTTCATAATGTCATACGGGCATTAGGATGTGTAAATAATGTTTATAGAGCGAATGTTACGACACTGAGTAACTTACCAGTGAAATGTTTTTTTCTGGTCACCAGTTCTAAATTGTCTTACAAATTTCACAGCGTTTCACCATCCTTTAAACTCGAATTAAACTGAAATAACAAAGTTTTGAAGTAGAATATTATACGAATTTTCACACAAAACTGGAAATATGGCGTTAAGTAATTAATTCACTTTTTTGTTCCTTTTGACTGTATGAGAGAAAAACCAATTTCCTCCTCGTACAAGCCAGTATTGGGCTAAGAAATATGTATTGGAACTTTTCTTGAAAGTTTTGGGGTTATAGGTATCAGAAAAAACTCTATTGAAAGTGAATTTCGATGATGAAAAATTTAATTTTGTTAAGAGTTTTGTACGCAAGATGATGTTTAGAATAATCTTTTTCCAATAAATATCGTTTATCTACATAAATTTTGGGTTTTGTTCGAAAAAATTGTCATTGAAATCATTTAATAATAATAATTAAGCTTATTGTCTATAAACGGAAAAATTTCTCACGAAAGTGAACTTGTGAGGTAATAATTTCAAAAACATAAAAAACATGAAATTATTGGGTAAAATCATTTGAAAGCGATTTTGATGATTGACTTCAATCCAAAAATAAAATCACTGAATATTATTACCTACTATAATTTCACCATGCACTGATTTGGAAACTTTGTTCAACTTCCAGGAGCTAAAGTTGAATATCAAGATGCTCTACTGTTGCTCAGCGAGAAGAAAATCTCCTCTGTTCAGAGCATCGTACCCGCTCTGGAACTGGCAAATGCACAAAGAAAACCACTGATTATCATTGCTGAAGATGTTGATGGTGAAGCCTTAACCACACTCGTTGTCAACAGGTTGGTAAATTACATCCATGAAAGTATTATAATTGTGAAACTCAAAATTTACTATCTTCGTATTTTGAAGGTAATGAAACTTATTTTTGGCAACAGTAACATTTTTTTGACTACCATGTTTTGAAATGAAAGATTGGTGAATTTTTATTAAAATTAAGAATTTGAATGTCTGATGGGCTTCTCATCTGACACATTAGATGCTTCTGTGAACCAGTCCTGGATAATCCAGAAATTGTCATGAATGTTTCATTCAAAATGCGACAAATAACTGTATATGTTCTGTTGAAAATACTTCTTGATCAATATCAGCTGTTATTTAATTGATATGAAAAAATAATTCAAAAAATGAAAAACGATATTGTTGCCCTGTTGAATGAAACCCTGAATCTTTCTATAGAAATAGCAATATAAATTTATTTCGCCACTGTGGTACATTTTGTACATATGGTATGTCAGTTTACACTAAATATAAATAAATAAAAATATCCGAATGATAAACGTCATAACGTCGATTGAGAAATAGTTAGGAAAATAGCCAATCGAGGCCGAACATAGGTTCCAGTTTAGTGAAGTTAAATTCGCGTCGACATCTACAGTGTGCCCGTTTTTAGAGCTTAACCATGGGGAGCTCAGTTATTATAGGAGATACGAGGTCGGTTAAATTGGGGCAAAGTTGTGCAATTTTATGCTGAACAATTATGTGAAAGAACATTTCATGTGTCATTTTTCGTTTCTGAAATATTGGGAGGAAACGGAAATTTGTAGTTTCAGTTTTTATTTTTTCCATCAAAAACGAATCTAACTAGACGTTTTTAACTAGGACGTTCTCTAGGCACTTCTTCACAAGGAATCTAAATCTGTCATCGTATTTTCCATTGCTTTATTGATGTCAGAGATACAACACTCAACTTAAGTTTTTCTTATGGTCGCCATATTGGATTTTTACATTTTTGAAAAGTTGTTTTTTTTTCTGATCACTATGACGTATCACTCGATATGTTCGAATCTTACATGCTGGTCGAAATTGAAAAAAAATCGTTTTTGTAAAGAGTGCTTTGCAAAAAATCGGAATGCCAAAAATTTTTTTTGACAAACTAAATTCTGAAAGTTCAATTGAACTTGGAAGCTTATTTTCATAAAAAACAAGGTTATTTTGACTTAGAAACGACATTTAAAGTTATAAAAGTTTTTTCTTCACTTAATAAAACAGTCATAACAGATGTTATTCCATCACCATTCACTTCTAAAAAAATTTTATTCTTCACCCCAAGTTCTGAATAGCCCAATCGATGGGTACCTACAATTCCAAGAATCAGATCTTAGAAAAAAGAATACTGGATTATTGTTTATGGGGAATGAAGAAAGATTTCTTAAAATTGTACCCATCGATAATATGGCTCATCTGGAAGTAAGAACGAATGAAATTGTGTCTAGAAGAGAATGGTGGACTATTCAAGCATCTTTTATAACCTTGTTATGTATTTAATAATTTTGTTTCGTTTTGCGGAGAAAAAACTTCTAACTTTCCTGTCAAGTTCGTTCCTAACTACTAACATTTAGTTTTTGTTTAACAAACTGCTGGCATTATTTTCATAGCACTCTTCGTAAAAACGATTTTTTTTTCATATTGATCAGCATGTGAGATTCAAACATATCGTGTGTCACATCATTGTATTCAGCAAGTGACAGACTTTTCAAAAATGCAAAAATCCAATATGGCGCCCATAAGAAAAACCAAAGTCGACTGTTGTATATCTAAAACCAAGAACGCCTTGGAAAATACGATTACAGATTTAGATTCCTCGTAAGAAAGTTCCTCAAGAACATCCTAAATAGAAACGTCCAGTTCTTATAGTTTCCGCTTGAAAAAATAAAAATGAAAATTACAAATTTCACTTTTTTTTAATTAATTCAAAAACTGAAAAGAGTACATAAAATTTTCTTTCACATAATTGTTCAGCATGAAAATGCTCAACTTTGATCCGATTTAAGAGGGGGGATTCACAATGCGACTCATGCAGACCCATCGTAAATAGTCGATTTCTAAGTTTCTGTAAGTCCAATTGCGAAATGGATTGGACCAGTGAAAAGACCAGAGTTGGGAGGTGTCGATGAAGGATTCCTAAGTTGAAACTCATTCGTGAAATAAAGCTGTAGATGATCAAAATATGTAAACATTGTGAACTTTTTTGCTTTCGATTCACAAAAATTTATGATCACTTCCGAGGTTAGATATATAGTAATACATGACCGGAATATTAGCTTCTGAAATGTAGTCGTTTGGCTATAATTGAATATAGCGATAAATTTTGACAGCAAAACCGCCATTGACCACATAAATATCAAGGATGGGTAGCAGGGACTCAATAAAGCGAGAAGGGATCTTGAAATTAGTAGTTCAGACCTTCCCTCACAGATGGCATCGCATTTTCTATTAGCGTTTCATGAATATGAGATGGCGCTGCAGAATTCCAGTCAGCAAAAAACTATAATTGAGTGTTTTATTTTAATGCGTAGATGAATTGCAGGGTTGCCGGATCTTCTTGGGACTACTATTTGCATTCAATATTCATTATTTTAGTAATTTACGAGTAAGGTAAATTGCAAAGATCGAATTCTTTAGGAAATAAAAGAAATGTTTGGTGATTGTTTTTCCAATAAGATGAGTGCTAATTTAATTTGTACATCTTTCGTTGTTTATTTCGAAAATTCATGATGAATCTATAAGAGAATAGTTACGGATTTTTCCGTGAAATCGGAATCATTTCATCTCGGCAGCGCGGTAGCTAATTATCAAAAAGATGCCGACATAATAATTAGCGGATGATTTATTGCCGTGGCCCGTGGCGACAATTGGAGATGCTAGTCTTATCTAGAATATTTGCAATAATTCGAGAAAGCGAATATCGTTCAAAGTGAATACTTGAATAGTATGGGTAGTGACTTATTGTTTATCGAACTATGTATATTTATATAATAGGTATAGTTAGTGGAATAAATTGTTTAGTTTTTGTACTGAGTGTTTGAAATTGCATCACAATAGAATACATTACTATCGTGTGACAGTGAGTAATGAACAATAGAATATTATTTTGATTCCACTCAACTCAGAAAAGACAGCGTTAGCAGATCTCAAAGTTTATAACTATAGAAGATATATGAAAAAATTTACAAGTAATCTATTTTTTTCAGATGAATTCAGTGGCGAGAACAAGCATTCGCTATATTGCCTTTCTTTTCCGAGTTATAAATCTAGGTTCTATTCTTCGACTTTTGAAATGCGAATATCGTGGTTGCTTGTGAATTCACATATTATACCCTATGTATATAGGTAAATTCTCCCTGTGTATATAGGTAAATTCTCGATTCACAATCGACCCCACATACAGAATTTATTCAAGAAATAATGATTCGTATATTATTTAAAATCTAAAATTTGAATGTGTTGAATATAGTATAAGTATGAAAATCAATCGACTCTGCATACAAAATTCAAGATCGAATGAAAATTTGCGGAACACTGTTTTGATTTATATTTTTATATTATTTCCAATCTCACTTGAATAGGTATATTGAATATATAGGGATAGTTCAGAAACTCATATGTTATGTAACGAGGAATCATGGATGAAAACGAACCCTATTGTTCATTTGTTCCTCGTATACGGTATGGAGTAGACCAGATTGAATGAAACCGTTCGGCGCGCAGAAACCAATCAATAGATGCTCTGAGCGCTTGTTGCATAAATTACCATAAATCACCACATATTATTTTGTATTGCCCTTCACTCTTCTCGTGTAATTTATGAATTGTGAGAAACAACTGAAAAAATGAGCACCAACTGAAGAAAAATTGCAAAATAGGAATTTCAAAACGATGATTTTCGTGTTCAGACTCAGTTTTAAATATACACGAAAATCTCGATGAAGAAAAGAATTACAAATTTGAAAATTCAATCTTCGGAAGGATAGGTAGCTGATCTCACAATAAATTTATTGGGGATTCTACTTTTTCAACTATTTTGTTAACCTAATAAGGGACTTGGTGAGATATGAGATCAGTAGACATGTTATTTCCGATAGCAATTTCATGATCTTGAGATATGGCCGAGATATTCAATGGAAAAATCATTAGGAAGGTATACCTATCATATTGAATCTTATGAAATAGATTTGAAAAATCAATACCTGAATATCGCGTATTCAGGTACAGAAATATCACACCAAATAAATCAATTAGAATTTATTTTTGCATATACATATATCGAATTATTGTGAATACGAGAGAAGTAGCCTTGATTTAAAATGAATTCGCAATTGAAAAATCATAAAATCAAACAAAATATGCATTTTGCCATGAATCTATGAATCCAATAATTTCTTGTTTTTTTTCTACTCTCAAACGCTTTTGTTTGCGATATAAAGCTCCTGATTTCAATAACAATTGAAAATATAGCAATCCAAAAATGCAATGATAGGTATAAAGGTATTGAAATATTTTCTGACAGCCCGATAGGTGATAGCGCTGAAAATATTTCAAATGTAGGTATGGCTCAGCACCAAGGAGAGTTGGACCATCACCACTTATTCTTACTATCAGATTCTTTGTGAGGAAGCTAATTTCAGTGTCGGAAACGAAATTGTTTAAATTGTCACATATCAAAATAAATATATGAGTTCGAAGAATATCTTTCTTGGAAACGAAAAAGTCTACATTGTAATTAATAGTTTCAAATTACTTATAAATTATGGATTAACGTTCGATAATATTCATGCAATATTTCAAATGGAATTCATGACTCGAATGTAGCTGAGGGATAAATAATAATCATAATATCATAATGTTAGTGTATATAATAAAGGCCGCTTCAGTCCCAGAAGATCCGGGAATCAAATAATTATCCGCTAACTGGCATCAATGGATATGCTGGTAGGAATTGTCGGAGATTCGTTTCAGGTCTGTACTCAGATACAATCTCAATGATTTTCTAGTTTGTTTTCGAACAGCGGATAATTTTCAGATCCTAAATATTTTGAACATTCTCGGATATTTTGAGCACAGTGGAAAAAACATAGATAAGTTGATGTTTGAAAAAGTGTTTGAAAAGTGTTTTTAACCACCAACTTAGTTGCAAAGCAACCCTCGTATGTCTAGAACTTGTATGAGTAAGGAGTAAGGAAGATGTGCTGCTATACTTTGCAAGGTTTCTTTTCCCATGCTACGAAGTGATCCTATCAAATACGTTACTGCGTTGCCTTCTTAGGGTTTTTGCATAAGATGAACTAGGGTAATTCTGTAATGTATCTCATCTCTGTCTCTCACAGAACCAGGCAGGTGCCTAAGAAAACGCTCTGACGTCATGTTTGAGATCACAGTTTAAGCAGATTGAGTATTCTAACGGGTGGATATTATTTGACATGAATGGACTTTTTTCATCATAGATGGATTTTTAGGAGGCGTCCAATAAAACTACACAGATGAATCATCTCAATCAAGTTAAATCAAAATCAAGAACTGACATTTTCGCTCCTTAGGCTAGATTTTGATTACATATACCTTTGGCTTTTCAAACAATAGTGTTTGATGGATCAATTGTGTAAACCTCAATCTCTGGCCCTAAATACACCAAGTTCCATACATAATTTCCTATAAAAACCATACATCTTGTTTCAATTATCAAATTTTGGGTTCATCAAGCACAATTGCCAAGTGATTTTGGCTTGCAATTTTGTTATTGGTTAAATTTTGATCGACTCACAATCTAAATTGAAATTGACCAATAATAACATTAAATTTTTCACCGCTAGTATCGCCAAAACCAAAATCGCTTGGCCTTGTACGTCATTGTGATTTCGAAATGAGAGCTACGAGGATTCATTGGTGTATTTCCAAGCTGTGACCATATTATTTGGAAAACCTTCTCGAAAATATGAAGTTGGTAATTCTCGAGTTATTGTCTTCCAATAATAATAAGATTTCTTTTGAAATAATTATACTATCCAATATTTATATCTTACGAGTTCTCGATATAAATGGATTTGAAAAAATGATTCAAGTTATATGCAGTATAAAGAATAATATTCCTCAATGCGGTCCTGACGAAAACAATATTACCCAGTAATTTTCAATGTAAATGAGGTTTTGTGGTGACACCTGTTGAGAACGCTTTCTGACTAACGCGAATTGGAAGGAGTAGATGGACGTGAAGGTTTCTACTGGCTTTTCTGGCGTATGATTATTTATTTACGATGTGGTCATCCCAGAGACCTCTTACGGAATGGTCGAAAGTACGGCCCGTGACCCTCCTTTTAACCGACCTCGTATCTCTTTTAATAACTGAGATAAAACGGGCACCCTTATGTTCCACTTCAGTAACTGAATTGGCGAAACAGTGTTGCCGAGCATGCAAATACTTATTTCTATTTTGGTTGTATAACGCAAATGCGTGTAGAAATAGCCTCTATTTCGATACACATTTTTTATTATTCGGAGAATGGTACAATCGAACTGTCAAATGAAAGTCAGAAAAGTTAGGCCCAATTTATTTCTGAGCGATTTTGGATTGGGTGATATTAGCAGTGAAAAACTCAATGTTTTAATTTGATTTAAATTGATCAGTAAAAACAATAACAACATTGAATTTTTCACCACTGGTATTGCAATAATCAAAATAGCTCAACTGTAAACTGGGCTTTCCGCTTGTGTGTCAGATTTTAATTATTTCAATATAATTGTTACCAATCGAAGATGTTTCTATTATTTATAGATATTGAATCCATTTATTTCTTCAAATCAATTCAAACTAGGAAAAATTGCATATGCCACACGTTTTATAAGACATGTTGTCGCACTTGTTCACTTCAAAATAGCGTCTTATAAATCTTGTATCATAATATACTATTCTCACCGATTGGATTTTTTACCGGTTGATTGGTTTACCTTCATCTGAGCTGTCGATCGAGATATGAACGAATTTCAGATTATAACATCTCGGTTGTTTGAGGTATTTTCATGTTATTTTGTTAACAGTATGGTAACATGAACATAAAATAAACAATTTGACGAGATTTTATAAATTAGTTTGTAATATTCAATAGGTAATAAAAACATGGATATTCAAAAAATATGTACTTTTATTTATAAGGTGAGAAGAAATAAAATCATGATATTTTATTAAGAAATTATAGGACAAATGATTTTTCGAAATAATCAATACCAAAGTTCAAAATTTCACCTTCTTTCTTCGGCTTAGTTTACTTTAGCATTGAAATTCAGCATTTTTTTATTATAAAGGAAAATAAAAGATTTTGCTGAACAATCTGGATCTTCTGAATATTTCAGATTATGAAAATATTGATGTGCAACACTCGAAAAGAACCAAAAGAATTAAAGTTAAGGTGACTTCTATAGGTACATAGAAAAACTAGTTGAATACATGTTTTGCAGTATTTTCGGCTCTATTGCGGATTTTTTTATGTAATTAGAAGCATCTCCACTTGCACTATTTATTGCATGCCAGCAAAATTGTGATTTATTACCTATAAAACTTTACAAGAACATGACTCCGATCTCGATCAGTAGTGGAGCTACTTACAGGGAGTCGAAATTTAATTATTTTTTTCTATTAATTGAAATAACTCGCTCACTTCTGAAGATATCAATATGAAATTGGGTGTAATTGATACTTTTTAGAGGATTATCAGCCAAACTTTTTTGTAGTACGCCTCTGACATCTTCCAGTCACCAGATCGTTCAATTTCGCTTCTAAAATTTTACAGAGAAACGAACCGTTTTCGAAACCGTTCTGAAACATGTTAATTTTGCCTTAAATTTAATTATTGGACAAAACTCATGAAAAAAAAATGTATATTAAAATTGAAATGTTTTTGAGCATAAGTCCAATATCAGTGATACAGAGGGTAGAAGGTCAAGGTTTTTTTAGTTTTTAAAGTTAGTCCTCTGCATTCTACTAATTTTTAAAACCGTATCATTTTGACGTAAATTAAGCTCTCAAAACAAATATCTTTTCTTAAAGATTATAAATATTTTACTTTATGATTTTAAATCCACCTTTAACATCAAAAAACTTCACGTTTGTCCAAGTAGGTATAAAATTTAAGCGAAACATAGACATGGGCAAAATCAACTTGTTTTAAAACGGATATGATAAATTTATCTCAGAAACAGTTTTTCGAAAAAAAATTAAACAGCCAAAGAAACCTCTGAATTTGAACGATTTACCCAATTTGGTAACTAAAAGAAGCCAGAGGCGTACTTCGAAAAAGTTTGGGGGGGATAAAGGCCTCTACTACCAAAAACATATCACACATATAGATTTTAAAGATCTTAAAAATGCTCAAAATCATAATCTTCTAGGAAATATCAACCACACCAAATTTCAAATTGATATCTTCAAAAGAGAGCGAGTTTTATTTTAATTAATAGAAAGAAATAATTAAACTTTGACCTCCCTGCAGCTCCACTACTGATCGAGATCGCACTCATGTTTATGTTGACTTTTTTTTTTTTCATTGAAATGATGACATATATCACACATTTCTGTTTGTGCCTTTGAACCTGAAAGGTGTTCAAATTGAAAAACATATTTTTTGCTATTATGGAAAAATGCAACACTTTTTGCATCTATAACTATTTTTAACATGTGATATTTCTGGTGCCGTTAAATTTTTATTCAAAACTGTTTTTTATTGTGTGTCAGCATTATCGATATATGGAGCAAACCAAACACGCACTTTTATTGAGTCAACTTGTTGAAAATAGCTTATAATAATTATATTTAAGTAGGTAATCGAGAAATTTCTAAAAATAAAATAGTCTTATCCAATTATAATTTCAAACATAGTTTGAATTTGAAAGTATACAAAAACATTTAATACACTATAAATGTAATACATATTTTCAATTTGTTTCAATTCAGAACATTGTCCAATAATTCTTTCACACTATAATAGCATTTTTTCATTAGTAATCATCAACTTCTCACTTTGTAGGAGAATTATTTCTATCTAAATTGCGTCAGTCTTTTGCATCATGAATTCGAAGCATATTTTTATCACACCTGTTTGATTTCAGACTTCGTATTGGTCTACAAGTAGCTGCTGTGAAAGCTCCAGGTTTCGGAGACAATAGGAAATCCACTCTCCAAGACATGGCTATCGCTACAGGTGGAATCGTATTCGGTGACGATGCTAATATTGTGAAACTCGAAGATATCAAGCTCTCTGACTTGGGACAGATTGGTGAGATCGCAATCACCAAAGATGATACTCTTCTGTTGAAAGGAAAAGGCAAAAAAGAAGACATTGACAGGTGAATATGATTTCTTCAGCTACGTTGAAATTTTGATGTGGTTTGAAAATCAAGTCTATTTATTATCAATCAACTATGGTTTTCCTAAAAGCAAGGAACAATTCATAGGAGTTGCATTATACCGGGTAATTCAAATTCGAGGGCCACTATTGGGATCTCGGTAACTATAGAGGATACATAGATGGATAAATTAGGGCAAAGTTGTGCAATAATTATACTGTCGAGAAAATGGCAATATTGCAAATATTTCCGGAGATATATGAAAAGATGTTGAATAATATTTTTCATTTTTTTCTGGCATTATTCAATGAGGAATATCAAAATCAAAAGCACATTTACATTTCCATTTTTACCCTGCTTGTCCTTTCAGATTCACAATCCTACATTTCGTGTACCATCAACAACTTTTTTTTTATAGGCGTATGTCGAATTTTTACGAATAATAGTACTTTTCATTCAAAATTTCCTAACAACTATTCCTGCTCTAAGTTTTTAATTGAAGCTAGGGTGGTATTTGGTAAGAAAATTTCACACCAAAACTCCAGTTAAGATTACGCTGAATAAAATACAAGATAGCGACCTTAGTTACGCAAAATAATAATAAGGTAGCTGCTAGTAGTTCAAACCATTATTCTTGACTAACTTTATTCCACTAAAGTTGGTAGACATATACTTACTTACAAGAAACTCGAAGTGGTTCTCAAATATCTGAAGGTAAATGTGAATGTCATTTAACTTATAAACGTCGAATAATTTTCTACCCCAAAGGAAGAGAGAAATTTTTCCGGAAATCCTTCTAGTTGCTATGGATACAAAATATAGACTTTTGATTTGTCAAAAATGTCGAAGACGAGGTAGAATTTTCTAAAAAATATTCGAGTTGGAGAAAAAATTCATAGTTTTTAATCGAAGTGGTATTCGGTAAAATTTCACACCAAAATATTGAATATTGAAGTATGTGCGTTGAAAAGATAGGGAAGGTTCGACCTCGTTTCTCATAGATCTAGAGACGCCAGGCAGGCATACAATTGGATAGTTGACCATATGGCTGTGTATAAACAGTAAAATAAAGTCTTATTTTTATTTTATTTACCGTGAGTTCCGTTAATGATCGGCTATTTTGAAATATTATTATTAATTGTGAATCAACAATTCAGTTCATCATTATTTACCGATACCATCTGGATACATTGAATAATCACTACAGAGAACTCTGAACCACTGAGGTAAAGTTGGTAGAAATATATTTACACTAAGTGCGCACCAGTTTCATCAATGGAAAATGCTATTAGTATTTTAAGTTAGGTAAATGTGAATGCCATTCAACCTATAAACATCAAAAAATGTCCAGTGTTACCATGCTCTTTCCCGAATGAAGGAGACAAAAATTTACGGAAATGTGTTCAGTTCAAAATATAGGCATTTGATTGGACGAACATGTTGATTGTGAAATTTTCAGTATTAGCCCTGTATTCAGATAATATTCAGTTATTATAGCTAGTCAAAGACTTTCAGTTTGATGCATCAATGAATTAGTTGTTATGACACCCTGCTTTATTCAAGTTGGCCTATACAGGGTGGTAACAATATGACTTTTTTTTTTTTCAAGTACTTTATTCATATATAATGCCTAATAACAATTTATGTACATTCAAGAAATTAAAGAAATTCAAATTAGTTCATTACATTGAACAAAAATCATCCAAAGCAGCAAATTTGCTGGTCTCGGAAACAGTATTTAAACAAAAAAAAAACTTACAAAATCCATCTACAATTTTCACCTTAATTTGCAAAAATAATTTTTCACCTTGATTTACATACCTATATAGATATAAAAATAAAAAATAAAATCTCTAACGTATTTTCAGTCTAGAGAACGAAAAGTACATTATGTATATATATATATATATATTTTTTGTTCAAAGTTTATTTGTGTATAAATTTTGAATTCTACTTTTAAATAAATTTATGTTTGCGCTGTCAGTTATGCTTTTTGGTAAGGAGTTATAGGTTTCCATGCTCTGTGTTATGGGGTTTTTTAGGCCTATATTTGTTCTTACTGGCTCTAAGAAGATGTTTTCTCGTGTACGTGTATTATAATTGTGTTGTTGATTCACGAAGTTGAAAGGTGTATTACATTTAAGATTTTCGTTGATTATATTGTATATATATTTACTTTGTTCAATTTGTAATATGGTAGCAATAGGTAAGATATTAGTTTGATCGTATATTGTTTGTGCTGATGTATTATACTGAAATTTGAATAAGATCCTTACGACTCTATTTTGTAATGTTTCAATTTTTTTGAAAATAGTTTTTCCACTTGTTCCCCATAATGGTATTAAGTATCTGAATATGGACAGAAAATATGCATTGTAAATTTGATATAAGCCAGATGTTCTTATGTATTCTCTACATCGGTAAATGGCTCCAACCATGGGTGATATTTTGTTTTCTATGTGTTTGATGTGTTCACTCCAATTCAGCTTCTCGTCTAATATAAGTCCAAGGTATTTTGCTTTTCGAACCATGTCAATTACCTCTCCTCCTATTTCTATTTTGATATTTTGTGTAGTTTTATTTTTTTGTGTAAAAATCATATATGTTGTTTTACTTATATTAAGTTGCAGTCTATTTTTTATTAGCCATGCATGATATTGTTCTAAATCTTTGTTAACCGTTATTTGTAACTGTGTCATGTCTCTGCCTTTATATACCAAAACAGTATCATCAGCAAACTTGAAATACCTACCTAGAAGCTCAGCAGTTCTCAATGATAAGACATGTAAGGTATATAAAAGAGGTCCCAATACTGAACCCTGTGGTACTCCCGATTTTGTATCCTCAGTTTGACTAGATGTCCTATTTACCACTGTGAACTGTTGCCTGTTTAGGAGATATGTTTTTATGAGAGAGTGGGCTCTTCCTCTTATTCCCATGTTTTCTAATTTGTTTAGTAAAATAGTGTGGTCCACTACATCAAAAGCTTTCCGTAAATCAACAAAGACTGTTACTACATAATTTTTATCATCCAGGGCAGAGGAGATGTAATTGACAAAGTCCATTGTGGCGCTCATAGTATTGCTATGTTCCTGAAATCCATACTGATATTTATCAAATTCAACGAAATTAGTAATATACTTAACTATACGTTTTTTATGATTACTTCTATAATTTTTGATATGGTACATATCACAGAAATGGGTCTATAGTTATCAGTTTTATTTTTTGGCCCATTTTTATGAATTGGTTTAACTTTGCTGATCTTAAGGATATCTGGAAAAATGCCTTGCATAAGGGTTTCATTTATTAGCTTAACAATAATAGGTATAAGGTACTCTTTGAGTGTTAATAGATCTTTGGTGTTTACATTATCATAGCCAGGTGCAGAATTTGTATTCAGTTCATGTAATGTCTCTTCAACTTCTTGTGCATTCGTTTTTGTGAGATACATTGAGTTATTACTATAGATTTCCTCGAAATCAGCAAGAGTTTCTGTTTGTGTATCCATATCATCTATAATTGTTTGTCCAATATTAACAAAATATTTGTTGAACTGTTCAGCAATATCTTCTTCAGTGTCCAAGATGTGGCCTTCTACCTCAATATTAGTTATCTGTGAATCTTTTTTATTGTTTCCTTTTATTAGACTATTAATGAGTTTCCATTGTTTTTTGGAATTTGTACCAGTTTCATTCCATTTTTTTTCAAAATAATTTTGTTTTAATTGTTTACGTTTTTTTTCAACAAGGTTTTTTTGTTTTTTGAATTGTCTTTCTATATTCGAGTTGAGAGGGTTTTTAATTTTTTCTAGGTATAATTCATCTCGTTTTTTCATGATATTGAGAAATTCTGTCGTAATCCAGTCTTTATTCTCTTTATGTTTCAGTTTATATTTAAATGTTGATTCTTCTTTACATACTTGTATTGCTGAAATTAGTTCTTCATAGCTATTTATATTGAATTTAATGGCTAATTCTTGGAATTTTTTTTTAAATATTTTCTGATTCAATACGGTGTGTTCATGCAGTATTTTTTTATTTTTTTGGTGAGTTTTGTTTTCGTTTAAGATTTTGATATGGATAATTTTATGATCAGTTATTAGTTGACCAACATTGACATCACATTGAGTATCTCTGTTTGTTAGTATATGATCTAAGATTGATATTGAGTTTGAAGTTACTCTTGTAGCAGAATCATCATTAATGACATTACATATTTGATATCCATTAATTAATATAGTGTTCTTGTAAGTGTCAACTTCCAGAGAATTATTTTTGAGGAGGTCTATATTTAGATCTCCAATCAATACTGTTTTTGATTTGTTATTATTCAATATTTCATCAAGTTCTGGTAAGAATTCATTAAATGTGTGTCGAGGTGGTCTGTATAGACCAATTATCCTTAGGTTATTATCTAGGAGTTTAACACTTACAAGATTATATTCCTTTCCCTTTGTAGTTTCAATTACAGTATAATTCAAAGATTTCTTAAGATAAATTGAACAACCTCCACCACGAGAGTCTCGACATGAGTGAAAACCATCATAATCCTCTATCACAAATAAGTTACTTTCATTTTCATAGTACCATGTTTCTGTGATCACAAGAATATCACATTTTGATTGATTAACGTAACAGCATATGTCATCATGTTTGTTCCTGGCACTTTGGGCATTTAGGTACAGAATTCTCAATCCTACACCTTGTAAATTTAACTGGGTTCGTGAATATTTCAGCAGGAGAAAGAATGGTGGGTGTATCTCAGAGTACAAATATATATTTATCATTTGAATCAATTAGACAGGCGGCAAAGTAAAAGCAAATATAAATAGGATTTCTTACATGTTAAATTATTGAATGAATAATTTTTATTTTACCTATAAGAGTGGTAATTGATTATTGCGCCAAAAGATCTATTTTGAAAAGTTATATTTGTTTGGACTATAGCTATAAAAACTGAAGATTATCAGAATACAGGGCTAATACCATCTAATACTCGAAATATATCATAATTGTAATATATTTCTAAAAAGCACTGAGCAATATTTCGGCAATCTGACTATGCCACTGGATTCTACGTAAAAAGATGTCCTATAATGCAATATTTTCAATTCCACCCTGTATCTCAAAAACAGGAAAGACTACGATAATTCGGTTTTCGGCAATGTTTGTTTCAGAAAAAAGTAGGGCAGTAATGTAAAAACCGCAACTCTCTATCCCCGAAGACATCCGAGATATCATGCAAAAGTGTCGAAAATTGGAAACACTACATAAAAAAAATTCTTGAGCCGCCTTGTATTTAGTTGATACAGAGAAAAAGTGAGCACAGATTCAAATAATTCGCAATTCTTGAACCGCCGTGTATTTAGTTGATACAGAGATAAAGTGAGCAAAGATTCAAATAATTGGCAAAAAATTATTCCGGGAAAGTTTTTGAATGACGAAAATATGATGAGAATTATATGAGAATAAAGTAGGGTGACACCTTTTAGCGGGACACACAGTATATTTATAACTTGGAAGCTTTTTATGACGGGGGCTTGATATTTTTATAATGTTTTTTTTTCTACTAGGCGAGCGGAGCAAATCCGGGATCAAATCGACAACACGACCTCCGAGTACGAGAAAGAAAAACTCCAAGAGAGATTGGCTAGACTGGCCTCAGGTGTAGCCGTTCTCAAAGTAGGTGGCAGCAGCGAGGTGGAAGTCAATGAGAAGAAGGACAGAGTAACTGATGCCTTGAATGCCACCAGGGCTGCCGTTGAAGAGGGCATCGTGCCCGGGGGCGGTACTGCCCTCTTGAGATGCAGTAACAGTTTGAATTCCATCAAACCACCTAACAATGATCAGGCTATTGGTGAGTACCATCAACATTTCAGTGATATTTGTTATGGTAGAACACCGCGGGCACTTCATATTTGTTTATGAATAAGAATAATGTGGACAATTTACTTGATTCATAAATAGATAGATAGATATGTTTATTTAACTAGGTTACATTACATGTTTGTAGCAAGTCAAAAGAGGTATCCGCAGATTGGTACGTTAAACATACAAATATAGAGTAAAAAATAAAGTAAATTAAAATTAAGGAACTTACATTGCCATCTCACACGATCATTCAACACATTGGTGCTCCTAGATATTCTTCAGTTTTCAATAAGATAATGTTTTATTTTATTTTTAAATTTTGGAAAGTTGAGTGTTCACATTTCTAGGAAGTTTATTATAGAGGCTTATGTTCAAGGAACTTTTCTGCGATTTTGTCAGTCTGTATCTAGAAGTTTTTAAGAGATTCGCAGATCTGGTGGGATAACTGTGGTAGTCAGATGGCGTTTCATACTGAGATTTATTTTGTGTATTTCTAATAGCGTGTGATAAATGTAGATCGATGGCAAAGGCATAATCCTGAAGCTCTTGAATAGGGGCTAACAATATACATTCAAAGTCTAGGCCGGTACCATCCCAAAATTGCCGTCATAGTGGCGGGAAATTCAAATTTGACACGTGACATGTCAACTGTCATATGTCAAGTGTTCCGTGTCAACTGTCAACCTTTATTTGATATTTTAATTGGATAAGCTATTTTTCCTTTAAATTTGTTGTACCTTGTACAGTGCGGTCAAATAGACGCGACGAAAATGCATTTGGACAGGCACCGCTTCTAGTGGAGATCTCACGGTCTCTACTCGGTTAACTACCCTGCACTGATGAGGGCCAATAAGCCCGAAACCGGTCTGTAGGTTGTTAAGCGTGCCTGACTCGATATGAATTTGTCACGTCTTAGGAAGAAATAAACATTGCATTCACAGTGTGAATCTGTGCATGGGCTACAAACAGATTTAAATCAATCTTCTGCGTGATATTTGCCAGGAAAGTAGTTGTTTTCTGCCCGTGATCTACCAAACATTCAACTTCAAACTGTTATCAGAAATATTCCACAAAACCTGCAAGCCAATTCATTTAATTTTTTTGCCACACAGTCCAAACGCAAGTAGTTTTAGTGGCAATGTCGCTATATTCCTATCTTCATTAGATTATCCTCTGGTTCACTGTTCCTTTTAATAGATGATCTTTGAGAAGATTTTTTGACTGGCGTATATGTATATACATAATGTAGTTGAAAGAATTTTAGGCGAATTGGTATGGTTATTTACTTATTTATGTTACACTCTGTAATTCTTTTCCCAACATGCTATTGGGGCAAACTAATTTATCATTGGTGATAACATTGAAATGTGCAGGGAATGCCATCATGAAAAATAATTGGAAGGAACCGTTTTACTAAATGTGAATGGAACAAGCTTCGATTCCTTTCAAAGATCGGCAAACTTGCCTTGCTGAGATCGTTCTAATTTTAATTGAATATTCAGTTGTTTCATTTTTATTTTGACCACTTTACTTTGTTTCTCAATAGCTAATATTTAATTTTTTTTTTGTCCATTTCAAGAAGAAACCACCTGAACAATATTCTATATAAACGGTGAAAGGAATCCATATTTATATCCTATATGTCAACTCTTGAAATAGTGGGTAATAAAATATTTTTTTTACGATGGTATCAATTAAATTTCAAATTTAACGAATGGAATTGTTCAAACGGTAACATAAATCATCTCAAATAGTTTCTTACATGTAACAAAATGCTATGCTTGGATATGTATTTAACAAGAAATGTGTAGAATATTTGTATATTCCATTTGGGATCTACCAAAGTTATGTTGAAGTTCCCCACTGAATAGATTTATCATTGACGTTTTATTCGAAACAGTCGCTCTTTAAATTAGATCATTATATATGATAACCAATATTGTCGTTTTCAGGTATCGAAATCGTAAAGAGAGCATTGAGAGTACCTTGCATGACCATTGCCAAGAATGCTGGAGTGGATGGAGCTACCGTCGTTGCCAAAGTTGAACAACATGATGGAGACTATGGTTATGACGCTCTCAACAATGAATATGTCAATATGTTCGAGAGAGGTATCATTGATCCTACAAAAGTGAGTCCATTTACATGATAATCTATAATCCAATTGATATTTATAACTTAAGCCTGGTTCATGCTTATACGAATTTCGCAAAACTAATGCGATTCGGAAAATAACAAATATTACATTGATATTATTTCTACTCTACAACACTATTGATTTGTGCATGCTGTAGTATCATATCATGATAACATGAAAAATCCTGAAAAAAGTTCAAATATTTCAACTTTATTGCGATATTTCTTCTCAGCGGCGATTTTATTCGCAAAAATTTTCCGATATTCGTATGAGCATGAACCAGGCTTTAGACGTTGTGAAAGCCCAGCAAATGTTTTAGTAATTTCAGTGTATGTTTTACACTAAGCAATACTACATTTACTTCATGCTGACCTATGATAAGGATATCTATTTTTGAAAATATTATTCTTATTCCTTATCAACAGGCCAGTATGAATGTAACCATTTTGAAATGTGGGATATTCATGGTAATTATTGATGCTGTCGAATGAAATGGTGGATAAAAATTTTTGTGTTGAAGAGATCAAACTTGCCTTTCATCTCGTGAATTGAATATGTAGCTAGATATTTTTCAAAACTCTCCCCACGAATTACAATACAAAATTCCCAAAATAAGTTGTTCTCGATTTTTTTTAAATTGAATTAATTCCATCTTAATTTCATCTAATTGGAATGAAACTTAAATTTCAATATTCTAAAAAACAAATTTCAAACAAGGGAAATTCTTGATAGATAGAATTTATTGGTCTTCATGTTACAATATTATGTATACTTGTTCCAATCATACTCTGTTCGACACGCCCTGAATGAAATTTCCTCTATCATATTTTTCATTTCATTTCGATGCGTTTTGCAAATATTCAGTAATAACCATCTGCAGAACCCACCCTTCAAAGATTATGACCCATTGTTTGACCTATGCTATTGAAGCTATAGCTATAGCATGCTAATATTTGGACACCAGTGAAATTGTGTTTGATGAACTTAACTGAACATTTTTTGCTCAAGTAGAAATCTAATGAAATCAGTTAATTTGTGGTCATATGATTGAACACAACAAATCAAACTAACATTATACTGAAAACAGATCCCATAGACTGTTTTTCCCAATAATGTTGCTATGATTAACGTCAATCAATTATACCAAAGAATACTGTTAACATTCAAAAAATTGTATGGAAATCATTTATGGACTTTTGAAATGTCAGAAAGTATGACTCAGCAATAAAAATTCTATCCGAATAACCCTCAAAAATTAATGAATGCTCAAACATGTTATAAAAACTCTCTCAATCTTGTTGCTTATATGCAACAGCAACAAGCAAGAATATAATAATACAAGTTTTATAAGACGCTATTTTGTCGCACGCGTTGTTTGGAGTACGACATTTTCGATTGGTAACAATGATGACATTGTAATAATTTAAATCTGACGCAAAAGCGTAAAGCCCAGTTTACACAACGATTTTGATTTTTGCAATAACAGCGGTGAAAATTTCAATGTTGTTATTGTTTTTATTGGTCAATTTAAATCAAGTCACACTCGAAATTGAAATTAACAAATGAAAACATTGAGTTTTTCACAGGTAGTGGATCGCTCAGAAGTAAGCTGGGCATAACTCTTGTGACTTTCATTTGACAGTTCGATTGTACCAACCTCCAAATAATAAAAAATGCGTATCGAAATAGAGGCTATTTCGACACGCATTTGCGTTGCACAATGACTTCATTATACAACCAAAATAGAAACATTATTTACCATACTTGACTCCCAATGACTAAACCTTTGTTGGTAGGTTGTCAGAACCGCTATTGTCGACGCATCTGGAGTAGCATCCCTTCTGACCACTGCAGAAGTAGTCATCACAGAAATCCCCAAAGAGGAGCCACCAGTCCCATCAGGCATGGGAGGAGGAATGGGTGGTATGGGAGGAATGGGAGGAATGATGTAAATTCCTCGTTTCACAATCGAATAGAATAATTTTCCAGTGCGCCTACTGCGTGATTACCAAGTGTCTGTCAAGAAGTTCCATTATTATGTTTGACAGATGAACTTGCTTTTTCGAATGGTGGCTGAATATTCGTGTTTGGATTTCATTATGTTTTACACGAATTTGTGTGAATGAGAAATTTATAGTTTTCTGTGAGAAGTGATCAGAATAGGTTTCTTCTTCATGTCTAACATGTGTCCATATTCATAGAAAGTTTTCAAAATTTTCTATGGAAGTGGTTTTCAGTACAAACCGTTCTGATCATTGAACTGATCTGCATTTAATGTTATGTCTGGAATGTTTGTAGTTTTTTATGAGTTTCCCTGAAATGTATATTGTTATAAATATATTGTTATTCTTTTTATGTAATAATTGGTCATTTTATTTCACTGAAACAAATCCATCATCTGCATATTTCAATTTAACGAAAATGGATTTTCATTGATTATAAAACAATACCATGTAAAATACATATCTAACTCGGTAAGATAAGGACTACTTGATTTCATTTGAAAAGAATACAGGTCCGTATTTAAATGGATGAAGGTGGCCCTAGAAGAACGAAATGTTTTTCACACAACACATCTCCTCATTCCTAATAATGAAGGCGCCAGCGGTTTCCTCGTACATTTCGAAAACGGTTCGTTATATTTCCGATTTGGAAACATCGTTTCATTGTTTACCAAAATAGACAATTATTGTCTAATTTTATCAACTTCTTATCTGCCATTTTCGAGATGCCAGTTTAGTGGAACAACATAAAAAACGGCCTGTAGGGTGCGCAAACCAAAATTTGAATAGTCATTTTTACGATTACTAATGTCAAAACTATACTGGGAACATTGAAACGAAATTTTGTATATATTTGGAAGCTGACACTGGCAAACATTTTTAACCCACTCATATAGGCCGCTAGTTACATGGTTCGTACATGTATTAAACATAACTTTTTAGATGTTGAATTTTCTAGTCCAAATCTATGTGAATGTGTTCCATTCGAAATAAGTATATCGCAAAATTATTGTTTTTTTAATATGAGAAATTTGTTTTATAACTGCATTATGGTTTTTGTTTCATTTATCGACTGCTGATTAGAATGTAATCGATAAAAATGAATCATGGTTTTTACGAAATTTTCAAGAAAAGCTGTTAACAAAGTAGCCGACGCTTTCAAATATCAACTCAAAGTTGACGTTTCCCGAGGAATGTCTCTAAGTTACAGCATTTGTGCTCGTGAGCGGAAATAATGTCATTAAGTGACAGCATTTGCGCTCGCATCCATCATTTTTGAAATGAACTCATTATTCTGTTGCATGATAGAAAATAACAGTGACATTGAATTATCAAATACACCTGATGTAGCAGAAAGTACGAACATTGTAAATTTAAACCTCCTACCAGAGAAATCGAAAAGTATAAATCATTATAATGATAGATTCATGACATGGTGCCATATGAAATGCTTGAAAGCAAAGATATCACAGTGAGTATACTGAACTTGTCGATTCCTCAAGAATTATGAGTCCATTGAATATAAAGCAAAAATGAGTTTGACTATATGTTCATTTAACGTATTGTAACTGTGGGATAGACAAAAGTTTTCAAGTAGCCTCAATAGCCGACGGGTTCAAAGAGCGTATTCTCAAGCTGCCAGCCCGGGTTCGATCCCGGGTAGTGCAATTCAATCTATGAGTTATTTTCCTTTTTTCTCTGTTGTATGAATTATTGAATCAATTTCCAACGTAGTGAATGATAAATGAAATTAATAATTTAGATAGAGAATATTATGAAATTTAATTTCATTACATAAAGTATTGAGTTTTCTTGCCTAGGAACTGCGTTTGTAGAAAAAATCTTGTGTGTATTTCGAGCGCAGTGTCTTGCCGATCTCGAAAGATCGCGCGACGCTTAGCGAAACTGAAGGACAGTAATGAATTTTTATTAATTTATTTCTGGTTCTTCTATAGGTGTTATTTCTTGCAGTGTAAGTATAAGAAATATACATGGTCTTATTAAAATGTATGAATAAAAAACTATTTGATTTTTGCAAATCGGTTGAGTCCAAGGTGGATATAGAATGGTGAAACAGCTTCCTATTAACAAGCACTAGAATAAACTGTAGACCTTTGCCTACTTGATTTCATACCGTAGTAATATTTCCTGAAATTAACAGAGATGGCGACATACCTTGTGTCGGTAAAACAGAAACTGTGCTTCTGTCATCTTTTTATCAGTTTCATCAATATTCATTCCAGATTTATCGAAAATTTATTGTTTTAATGTCGTTCAAATCAAAGTCACGTCTGTCAGATGCGAACCACAGAAATACGTAAGCAACAGAAATCTTCTTCGATAATCGATCTTACTGCCATCTTCTTTCAAGTCGTGGAAATATCAGTACCTTCTCAAACGGTCTACAAGTTTTTCGCAGAAACAATTGAAGAGCTGTTTCACCATCCTATATCCACCTTGAACCAGACGAACAGCTCTCCTCTGAATACAATCCAAGAGTCTCAGCGAATGTTTGGGTGCTGAACTGCAAACATTTGAAAAATACTCCATGACAGGTCGATTCTGTACTTTATTGAGATGTGAAGTACTAAGCCATTCATTGGTCGTTTCGATTTTTTTACCATACATATGTGTTGTACCACGTTATCATATTACATTCTTTCTTGCAGACCCCTCTAATACCAAACACACTTCGTTTGATCGAAACAAGAATATCACCATCATCGGAAAGAGCGTAAAAAATTTCTACCCCCTCCCCCCAAAATTTTTCCATGTGGCTAATTTTTTCTGGCTTAACGGTAAGAGATATCAGGAAACTTATTGCGGGATTTCGAAGGGATTTTAGATTTGGGTCAACTTTGCGCAAAAACCCTTTATGTTTATTGTTTATCTTTTGTCAATTCATATCAGCTTCAAAATGAGCCTGAGATTTTGAAAATCGGTTGACGAGGAGAAAAGCTACGACTCAAGGTAATGAGACCATCGTCATGCCTCTAATGTGAAAGTTGATAAAAAACCGTTTTTCTTCATCCTGTAAGCGATTTTATGTTAATAACCTTATGTTTTGAAGAAGTACTAGATTATATCTGAAGGACTGGGAACAGTGTAAAAATAATTTAAATTGTTTAAAGCAAAAAAGTTATTCATCAGATTTTAACCGGAGCAAAATTTTTGGGTGCGATGAACTAAGTAATGCGTAGTTTAGATATATACAAACGAGATACAGTGAATATTCAATATTAACATATTTGTTAACTCTTGAATATTTCATGACTGATATAGAACTTGTTTTCTCGGTTTTGCTAGATTCTCTAGGGTCAAAACAGTGATGGTCTTGTAGGTCTCTCAATGTTAATATTTCATCACTTAGAGTGATCATAGATTCAGATCCAATCTTTCGCGGTAGGTACCTATATAAAAATTACCAGGACATAATAGATATAAATTTTAATCAAACGGATCTTTTACAAAAAGACAAGACAATTGGTCGATCAGGTTTGTTGATCAGCAACGATTTAGAATCTAAGGCACCTCCGTTCCATCCAATTCGGAAATTTCTTGACAGCTGAAAAAAAAAATTTACATCAAAGTTGTTCCCATCATTCTGAAATTCTGACTAACCTTCAGCAACAAGACAATCATATTTTGTTCGGCAAGGCGTCTGGCAATGCAAGATCTCGGACCATGGCCAAAAGGCAGAACAAGATAAGGATGTGGCTGTGTGTATGTAGATTCATTTTTCAGCCATCTTTCAGGAATAAATTCATTCGGCGCAGAAAAATATTTTTCCAGTCTGCAGGATATTTGATTCTGACTCACCACGACAGTCTGAAATAATGAAATAAAAATACAGGGTGGTGCACTCATGCTCATCATATGGGTATAATGATAACACGAAGTATATATTTAAAACAAAAACCATAAAATTTTTGCTTCTTTATTTTCATCTGTCTAATATTCATAAGCCACAATCTCCAAATCTCTACTTTATTTTATGAAGTATATACAGTGTGTTAAGGACTTACCGCCCCTATAAAATAGTTATAATTTGATCAATTTTGAAAAACTTTTTTTGTTAGATAGGTATTTGAAATGTCTATCCGACAATAGAGTGATTATATTTTTGGGCTGTTATCGTGGCCAACTGCGACCAATTTTATTAACCCATTATTCAAAAAGTACTATTAGGGTTTTTTTCACAAAAAAAATGATGATGGATTCTGAATCGGTATCACTTGAGAAACACACCTGTACCGATTTTCATAATCATAAAACACTAGATGTCCGAATATGTTTTTCAATATTTCGATCAAATAATAAAGATTTTGCAGTGGTGGTACATCTCAGTGGACATAATAAGCTTTTACTGTCCTCTTCACATCAGATTACTTTTACCATAAGCACAAATAAGAGCTCGAGCTGGGATACAAATATTAAAAAACAATCTGAAGAGGACAATAAATAATGTGATAAATTGAAAAATATTGGATGACACTTAAAAAGCTCTTCCGTCTTCCTAACTCATACAAGTCCTAGACAAGAGTTGCCATAGATTAAAGAGAGTATTCAATCTATGGGGTTGCTTTGCAACTGAGTTGGCGGTTAAAATCTCTTCTCAAATACATTCTGGTAATTTATAAAATGAGTTTGTCCCGCATAGTATTTCCACTTCAAACACTTCTCAAGATGACCCAATAACAAAATTTTATAGACAAAAGTAGGTTCAGAAGAATGTCAGAATACGAAGACATAAGGCATATTGTCGCTTCAGACATTGGAAAATGGAATATGTCACGGTGATTGGTTTTCACGGATTGATATTTGGAGGTCAATCAAGAATTTTCCCCCATTTTTGATGATTCGAAATACAATGAATTTCATTTTTTTCGAAAATCCAGGTAGTACTAGAAAAAACGGTTCGAAGTTATGAACTATAGATTGGATGAGTCCTTTCGAATTATGAAATATAGTTTTTTTAGAGATACGCCCCATGTAAATTCTTTTCATGAGTTGGTTGATGAAAAAAAAGTAGGTTATGTCAACCAAATTGGAGGGAAACTAACATGCGTTAGTATAAACCATTACGTAATTCCACAAGAATATCAAACCTCATTTGACACTCCGAAACTAACAAGATCCATCTATTTTTTTAGTAACCATAAATGGTTTTCAAATTAGGACCTAAAAATAGGCTTCTCTATATAAACAATTTTTTCATCACGTTATATTCAATATGTTGGGTGATCTTTGTAAAAGCATTGTGTACAATGTTCAGAATCATTTCCATGATGAATTGCAAATTGTTAGTTTTGGGAGTAAACAACAGTACGCATTTTCCAAATGCAGATAACAACTGGTACATCATAATAATTTTTGGCTGAAAAGAAGACATTGGCAGCACTACGGCAAAGCTGACTGAATTACTAAGCAACAAAAGCATATGCCAAAAACCAAAGAAAAATAATCAAAAGTAATAATTCTAATGTTCAACATTCCATTGAATCGAAGTATATGAACATAAGGATGCGGCAGTGTGGAAAAAGCATGCGGCTCACCGTTCACCGTCCAGATGCACATTTATCCATCCCTCTTGTATGAAATTATGTTACCAACAGGATGAGAAGAGTCCAATCGGTCCATGTTTTTCTAACGAAGCACTGCATGCTCGGAGATCACTGCAGGTATCTAGGGTTACAATGAAACAACATCTACAGATTTCGCGGATGAAAGTCGGAAATATCCCTAACCACATCCTGGTGGAGTGCGATGCTGTACAACAAAAAATGATGAAGATTCTGGGATCGTGCCAGTTAACAGTAGAGAAAATACTACACATAGGCCTCGAGGGACTTGAGGGGCTACTATATATAAATAAAGAATCCAGTTGGGAACGTGGAAAAAGGTGGGGCATAAAAGATCTATTTAGATCGCAGCTCATCTGTCACAATCCTTTTATCATCCCACAGGGCCGATTCTAGCAGGGGTGGAGTGTTTTTTATGAGGCCGCATATAGTTACTACGGTTGGCGCGCTGTTTGTTGATCAATGGTCAAAACAAAGAATATTTTAGCGGTCTGCTTTTTATGTTGTCAAATGGATGCGGCATCGGCATTATTTATATTACTTGACACAGTATAGAGCATTTTAGAATGCTGTCAAATTAAACCTACTGGACCAGAACAAACATAACCACACATATTTTCGCTGTCATTCGAGTTGATTTTTTTCTGTGGGAAGTATTTAAAATCAGTTCTTGACTCTTATTTTATCGATCCCTATATCAGTCTGCAGCATCATTACCAGAATTTTCTAAAACCAATGAATATTCACTTTTACCTAAACAAGCCATGATCGTAATAATTCTGAAAATATCTGCTAAATCAGCAACTTACTTTCCTGTTTACTGATATTTACTTTGTAGTGACATAATTTGACAATATTAATGTATGCGCCATGTTTGGTCCTCAGGTCATATGTGCTAACGCTAGATACGGTATATACAGGTCATTCGTTTGGTAGGTCCGGGGGATTTAACGTACTAAGTCATTGATTGGTCGTTTTAAAATTTTGACCATACATATGTATGTGTGTACTTTCTTGCACACCCCTCTAATACCAAACAAATACTACATGATGCCGGACATAGCGTAAGCTTTTTTGATATAAGGTTTGATCCAACAAGGTCACGTGTTCTTAAATGCTCTATTGACATAAAGTAAGGAATAAATTCATAATCTAGAAAAGAAAAGCTTTGCGAAAAAATCCGCGGACACGTCAACTTTTGTTTCAAGATAAGCATCTTTTGACGCTTGACTGCCTTGATGACGTCATTAATGTTCTGGCTCTGACTGTCTTCTTCGAGCGGCAATCTATCACTTTGCGCTCTAAATACACAAATAGCTATTGTATATACCATCAAAGATTTATTTTTGGAGCGGAGGTTAACGAAGATTCACCCAGTTTTCTTCAGTGGGTATCAAATATATGTGGAGCAAATATACAACTCAATGTGAGTGATTAACATTGTATTAGCCATCTTATTTTCTATATGCCAATACTTTTACTCGCATCGCATTTCAGTTTCTCAATTTTGAACAAGTTCTTACTAGTGACAGTACACATTTTTTACAGCCACATCACTGGCACTGACTGACGATGTATTTTTTTTATTTCCTGAGTCTCTGATAATTGGGCTATCAATGATATCGAACAAGTTCATACTTACTTTCAAACACGAATAATTCAAAAGATGTATCTGGCTGTTATGATAACATCAATCTATACATATTCAGGGAGATATTGATATCATGAGGATGAGGTTTTTGTCTTTTCGACAGATATTTCAATTGTCGGCAGTGTGCTTATTGTTCTGCTAGAATAAAGTTTATCGTTTATAATCCGCATAGCTTAACCATCCGACAAAGATTGGAAGGTAAAATATTCTCAACATTGCTTACAGAAAAAGTAACATTTTGTCAGTTCACAGACAATATTGTTATGTCTACTAGGTGTTCATTTCGAATGACAATGTCAGAACAAATCATCATTCATAAAAGCAACTGTGAAGATTACAATACTCACCCCTGAAGGAACGGTATATCCCGAAAACGTTGCATCATTATTTAGAACTCTTCCTACGCCAACAGATATAGGACGCAATCTGAGAGATTCTTTCAATACAGCTTTCGCATATACAGCTTCATTGAAAACATCTTCAGTGACTGCACTATCATGGTTAGGCAACAAATTCAGCGCTTCATGATACAGCCTCTCATGGACCTTAGGATTTGTGGCTATATGATGTAAAAGAAAACTGGTAGTATATGTTATCTGTAAAATGCGGAAACTGATCAGAATTCTTCAAATACATTTATTTTATACATCAAGTTAGGAAACAATTACATATACCTATAGTTGAAAATATACAGTGACACCCTGAGGACTTACCACCCCTGTGAAATCGTTATTATTCGATCGATTTTGAAAAACTTTTATTGTTGGATAGGAATTCGAAATGTCCTTGCAACAATAGAGTGATAATATTTTTGGGCTGTTATCGTGGCCAACTGCGACCAATTTTATCGACCCATATTTCAAATATATATTGTTACGTTATTTCCACTTGTGTTCGTGAATTTAAAACATTCAGTACAAAACTGAACAATTTATTTCACTAAACACACTTAATACAACTCAATAAACACTTAGTTGAATCACAACGATATTCGCTTTTCAAATCTCAATGTTCACTGTACTAGATTTCTTTCTAATCCGACTTGTCCGCGAAACCGCGGATCTTATATAGGTAAAAACATCATTGTCCAGAAAGAACAGGAATAAACTGGAAGTATTTTTCATATTCGACGGCAATGAATCATCCGCTAATTATAGCAGTGCGTCTGCGACCGCTGTGAGTCACGCGTCGAGCTGCTGATTTCCAACCTTCTCGGAAATGCCAGCAGTTCGTAACAATATATACATTATAGGATTTTTTTCACGAACAATAATGATTCTGAATAAGGATCACATGAAACATACTGTACCGATCTTCATCATCATAAAACACAGGGTGTCCGAAAAAACAAATAATTTTTTAAAATATTTCATCAATAAAATGTACTTTGGTGGTACTTCTGGAAAGAAATAATGACAAATTATTATTGAGGATAATTCACCTTATCCTCTTATACATCTTTCAATACGTCGACGATTGTTGTTCATTCATTTCCCTCAGACAAATTGAATATTTATGTGATAAAAAATCTGTACAGATATGCTCGAAGTAGGTAATCCTCAATGATAATTTTACATTATTTCTTTTCAAGAATACCACAATAGTACATTTTTTTGATGTAATATTAAAAAAATGATTCGTTTTTTCGGACACCCTGTGTTTTATGATGATGAAAATCGACACAGTTGTGATTCAAGTGATCCTGATTCAGAATCCATCATCATTTTTCGAAAAAATCCCTTATAGTACTTTTTGAAATATAGGTCAATAAAATTGGTCACAGTTGGTCACGATAACAGCCCAAAAATATATCCACTCTATTGTTAGATAAACATTTCAAATACCTATCCAACAATTTTTTTTCAAAATCGATCAAATAATAACGATCTCACAGGGGTTGTGAGTCCTTAACGTAGACACACTGTAGATTTATGTATTTCGTGTTCTTTAAATAACATATCTGACAATTGGAATTAAAATTCCAATATTCATGTGTGGTGGAGGGTTATTATTTGTTCAATTCTCTGATCATAAACTGCTTGCTAATTCACTTCAACTCAGTTAGGTTTATTTATCACATGTTTAGCGCGCGCAAACTGTATACTTGTTTTAACTCTCGTTTTTTAATAAGATTCCTACTATAAAAGAACTATAAAAACAGGACTTACGGTATCTATTCCTGCTAACAGTAGATCACATACCATTCCAATGATATCTTTGAAATCCAAATCCGGGGATGACAAGTAGGAATCTAATAACGTGGATGGGGTATTTTCATCTTTTTCAGAATATGAAGTGATTTTCAATGAAAGTAGATCTATAGCAACACTGAAATAATTGAATTTCACCACATTCAGATACTATCTTTATTGGTCACTTACTTCTCCATATATACATGTGCTTTTTTCAATTTCCTATATAATGGGGTATCAAATTTCTTCCAAAGCTGTGGCCCATTATCTGTTTTGAGTATACTGGAATTTGTTGATAGAGCTGATTCTATGAGCATCGAAGTTCGTGAGTTTTTTTTTCGTTCAAGTTTGCTGAACCCATTCAATCTTGTGTCTAAAGTTAATTTAGCTGTAACTAAATTATCAGTCATATTAGACAACATTCGTATATTCATATGGAGCGGTAGTCAGATGAGTACATTCAAATGAACGTCCAAATACTTGATCTTTGTGAAAATTGTGTTGTCTACTTCACAGGTTTTGAGTATTCTTTAATGTGGGCATCAGAGTCACTTCGACAATTCGATTTTATAATCTACCAAATTATCTCATGCTCCCAATAATAGTTGATATTCTTTTAACTACCCTATATACAGAGTGCACGGCAAAAATATCGAATAAATTCGATATTTCAGATCCCACGAGGGTTCGCAAAAATTCTCGAATAAGCCACATCTACTTTTCCAAAAATATACAGGGTTATCCAGAAAAGCTTAGCAACTCAAAATTTTTTTCTTCAATCGAACACTGTATCTTATCACAAATTTGGTTGGCGATTATCATCATTACGAAACCAACGACGACACCAAGTTCAATTGGACTATGTCAAACGTCAATGAAGATATAATAATATGCCTACATCAAGATTTGTAATGATAATCCCTAACTAAATATAAAGTTTCTCCCGAAATTACATAGAAAGATTTCAGCTGCAGATTCTAGGAACAAAAATAGTTAAATTACATGAACATGGGTCCAGAAATGACCCCCAAGTAGTTATAGCTATTTAAAGGTGATGAAGGTTTTTTGTAACTATTTTCGAAACCCTTCGAGATGAAATAAGCAAATTTCATCCATGTACCTAACTTTTTATGCCCAATTCAAAAATCTTGGTAATATTTTGTAATTCTGTTCAGGGGAGTGAAAAACGGAAAGTGCTAGGGGTACCATTTTCCCCAATTTTTTGTTTATGCATTTTTCGGCAGTTTGATCAGAAATTATAAAAATCTGCATATAAAAGTACATAAAAATGATACTATTGTTTAGTTTCGATAGTATTCACCGTTTTCGAGATAAATCGATTTAAAAATAATGCTGCGTTAATTTCTAATTATTCTTGACACGAGTTATGTTATGTCAAAGGCCCCAGGACCGATGGACGAACGTGACCCCGAGGCGACGACCCTGTCATTTCCAAGATTCTGCTAATACGAGATCGCTGACTAGACATTAGCGACATCGTAGAACATCATTTCCCATGTAGACTAGATTAGATTGAATGTAGACTTAATAGTAAATGTTTGTCTCTGTATTCCCGAATTAAAGTTGTTTTTTTAACTCTTTCGTGGTTCACCAACACTTAACTCACGTTCAATTCATGTTCTACTCATTGCAATGAAATTCACTTTGGAAATTTATGATAGCTAATGGTAATTTGTTTTATTCTTGTATTGTTGTCAATTTTGTCAATAAACAGAAAACCCAACTTCTCAAGGTTTCTGTTTGTTAAAGGTCTATAACTTGACCAGAATCTATAATTTGTGAAATCTAAGTTGAAAGAATGCATACTCATTTGTTCATTGGCTATGCATTTAGTGATGGTTCGGTTTGAATAAGCCCGCCATAATAGTGTGTAAAGGAGCGGCGGTGGTGCGCTCGCAATGTATGCTAGAATGTTCTAGAGGAAAGAGGAAGAAGGGACAGAGAGTATAGAGGAGTGTTCCCGGTCGCAAGCTAGCGAGGGACGCGCTACGAGATAGTTTTTAGTTATTGTATACTAAGTTTGTACTACCATTTATATGGTTGAGTTTGATATTGTTTCACTTGTCAGTGTGCTGCAATATAAAGGAATCATCATAATTGTGTATTTGTTTCAATCCAATCTACTGGAATTTACCCATAGCAACACGAAACCTACGAGAACCCTGAGATAAAGGTCTGCAAAGAAGAGAGCCATTACAATTTCAGAAACCATTACCGCGGCGCTATGACTTGAATTAAATAATAAATAAAGGAATGAAATTCAACATACGTTCTAAAAATAGTCTTGACAGTTCTGGAAGATAATCGATGTTAGGTTTTCTACTGATGTTTTCGATTACCATAATCCACTCGTCAATAATGTCATTTGTTGAACCAAGGAAGTTCTTGACAGCCTGCGGGCTGCTCAAGCCTTTTTGCATGATTTTTCTGATCCTCAGCCACTCAGGTCCATTTCTGAAACATGTATGTTTCCCGAAAATCGATCATAAATATATAAAAACATGTTTGAAAAACAAAAAGTGAATATTTCTATACATTCAGTCGTTGCCAACGGCAACGGAAAATAGCTGTTACTAAATAGTGTATTGTGATTGAAGTTTTATTTGACGAATAATTTTCTAGTGTCGGAAAAATTGTAAGCATATACCTTGTAGAAAAATCCACATTCCTGATCTCCGTATTGGAAATGTTCAGCTTATTCTACTAGTTATACAATGAACTATTTTGAATGGATCAATGATGAATTATTTCAGAAGTCATCGTCTTGATTCGAATCCACAAATATGCCTATTTGATCACCATTTCAGGACATAAAATCTTCTGCTGTAGGATTAGACTAGTGTTATTGGAAATAATCAGAAATTCGAATAGTTTTGGAAGGGTTTATTTTTAATCTAATTGCATGTGCATGGTTTTGAGCTGGTTAAAGAATATTTTTCTACTTCGCTGGAAGCATGGAAAAACGAAGTTATTTTTTTTAATTCCATCATGTCGGTAATTTCAGTTATGCAGTAATGGACGACAAATTCTTAGATGATGTGAAAGTTTATATAGCGAGCAAATTTCATTATAGCTTGGTAGGCGACTTCAATATAAAGAACTATGATGATAGTTTTTATGTTTCTAGAGTGCAAAACCTCCTCAACACAGATTATATCTTAACGAACGAGAATAGATGTCAGGCTTACATGCCCTTATACATACAATAATTACTTTATCAGACCATTCACTGTGAACTTCAGTAATATTCATAATAAAGAAAATCAAACTATAAGATGATATAGAAATGGCAATGAATATATTATTTGAATACTATCGAGATCAACTTGATATCATGTGAATGGTCACTGAATTTTGTTGATGTAGACATTATTCGTCCTTAAGAAATATTGAATGATAGTGAAAAAGTTTACATAATTGTATCCATAACAATCATTTACCGTAGTGTGATAATGAAGGTAATTGAAAAATCAAATTCATTCGCGAAAAACATTTTTTCGAAGATAATCAGCATCTCAAGAAATTAAAACTCAGGAAAATAGATATCTTAGTTCGAAATTCAGTGCGCCGATTTTCCTTCGGATTTTCCCAAATATATCTTGGTTCCAAACTCTGGACGCTGATTTCCCCAAATTTATTTAATGATATAATATCATGGAAAATAATAGAAAAATGGTAGTATTTTTAACTTACGTGGGCAATAGTCCTCCAGAATTATAAACGTTGGGTCTATCTAGGCGGAATTTTTCCAAAGCCAAATGACTTCTTCTTAATGGATACTTTCCTTCACATCTAAACATTATTTCAATATCGCGAGGATCAAAGAGCCAAACAATATTGACTCCTGGAGTGATTTCTTCCCGAACCACTGGTCCATAATCTCTATATTTTTTGAGGCCATTATTATGGAGCTCATCAAATCTATATTCACCTGCAATCAATTAATTCAAAGAAATCAAAATTTACCAGAAGTATTTATAGCTTACCTATAATTGGAAAATATTTATAGAGTGTCCCAACTACTGGCAATGAACGTGGTCCTGGTATACTAGAAAAACTTAATAATCGTCTTTCAAATTGTCTGAATCCAAAATTTTTGAGACAATCGAATAGAGAATTCAAATTCATTTCGCCAGAGCGGAAACAGCCCATTAAAGGTTTCGATAACATGATGTAATTTGGCTGTAATGTGTGATAAGGGCCAGAATATATATTTTAGTTAACAGTAGGAACTAAGTATCTTGAAATTGTTTCGGAATAGTTCTTGAAACCTCTTAACGAAACGAAAAATAGGAAATATTAAATACTGTATCTAGATGAAAAATGTATCTATGATTCACGAGTGAGCAAGCCTCACGGTCACCAACGTTTCTTTTTCCTTTTTTTTAATTTGGGTGGTCTCAACTACCGGGTCTATCTGAGGTCCACCTTGTAGTGGGCCGAGGATGATTCCATAACCTCCGAGTTACCTGATGAGAATCGAATAAACTTCCATCAATTTTAAGAAAAAAAGGCGACTTCAATATGGCGGACACATTTTTTGTGATTATGATCCGATTCTATACAAATTTGGAATGTGGGGGATTTTGAGGTTGGAGATTGTGAACATTATGACACAATTCATAAATTCCAGTTGGCGGATGAGTTTTGTGATTATGGTCTGATTCGCAATAAATTATGGATGCTCTTGACTTATATTCTACTAATTCTAACCCACATTGCATTTGAGATTATTTTTTATTTTGTAGTTCTGATCCCGCTATTGAAGCGTGTTTCTTCCAGTTTTCTAAACCATAATTTTCTTCTTTCAAATAATGGTAACATTTATATTTTCAACTCATTTTGCGCGAAAGTAAACTAAAGAACACTACTGAGATTGTGAAAGCTTCAGATTTTCTTCTGCGTGAAATATAAGCAATTTGGAGATATATTGGAGAGAATCTCCCTGAAAAAAACTCTAGTGGTACTTCTCAAAAGTCGTTATGAAAGATTTTTGTTTCTACCCATAAGAAAGATCAAAGTTGATGATGATTTTTTCAAAGAAAAATACGTTGAACTTGAAAAAAGTACACAGTATTTCCCGATAATTACTAGAACAACTCCAGAAATAATAGAATGAAAACGAAAATTCCGAAATGAGATCTTTTTTCAAATACCTAGAAAACGAAAGGAGATAAGCAATGGGGAAGTTTTCTTCGAACTGATTTTCATGAAATTATTATTTGAATAACAAGTATTATGTTTCTGCTGTCTAGAATTACTGTTGGTATCATTCTAATAATTTTAATTTTCAAATTACAGCGATATAATTTTTTTATAGCGGAACACTGTGACGTACTAATTAGATTTAGTGACATTTGGGGATATTTGTTGGTTATAAGTTTCTGAACTTAATTCGGATGAGCCTATGAACTGAAAAAAGAAGAAGTAGAAAGCTGTTGCTTGCAATATTTGACGTCCATAATCAACTTCAAAAAAAAAATTACAATATCAAAATTATTTTGTACCTGGCCATAATTTCAAAATGAAAAAATACTCTATTTGACCATTCATCTTGTCTATAATCAACACACCCTTGGGCACCAGGATGAAATTTCAGAATATAATTCATTGAGCTGCGATCTGCATTCACAGTGTGAATCGTTGCATGGATTACGAGCAGATATAATTCAATGTTCTGCGTGGTATTTACCAGGAAAGTAGTTGTTTTCTGCTCGTAGTCTACCAGACATTCATTTCAAACTATGTTTGATATTCTAATTGGATAGACTATTTTCTCTTTCTAAAATTGTTGTCCAATTTATGGCTTTTTCCATTTTTCATTTATTAGCTTAGTCGAGCTATAAGCCACTTCCAAGTTCTGTGATTTGGGAGATTTAGTTCTGGAGTGTTTCTTTCTTCTGCCGCATGGTGTCGCCACTTCCAATTGTCTGTTGGAACGCGGCTCAGTGCGGTCAAATAAACGCGACGAAGGTGCATTGGGACAGGCAACGCTTCGAGTGGAGATCTTACGGTCTCTACTCGGATAACTACCCTGCACTGATGAGGGCCAATAAGCCCGAAACCGGTCTGTAGGTTGTTAGGCGTGCCTGTCCCGATGTGAATTTGTCACGTCTTAGGAAGAAAGAAACATTTGCGATCTGCATTCACAGTGTGAATCGTTGCATGGATTACGAGCAGATATAATTCAATGTTTTAAGTGACAATGTTCTCATTTTCAGATTTTTAAATTGTGCAAGTTCTATATTTACTCTTGACTATTCACTCTATTGTTTTATTCACAGATGTTTTCGCTCACTATGAGGTTTTTTTTTTAAATTAGGCTTTAGGCTAATATTGTAAATGACTTGCCATAAATGTACCTTGTATGTAAAGTGGTCAAATAAATTACTCTACCCTCTCTCTACTCTACTCCATTATATATATGAAGAAACCAAAGAAAAGCGTCAATATTGTCTGAACAGGCTGAATGAGAAACTTCCTCAAGTCATGTGTTGTCAGATTTTAATAAAAAAAAATATTATTCTCTTAATCTTGATAAAAGGGAATATATGTGATATGAAGATATGGAATTAAGGAAAAATTGTATCTAACAAAAGACTAAAAGTTTATGAATCACTTAAAAACCTGAGAGCCGGCTGCTTTTTCATTACCTTTTCAGTAAATCTTCGTTTACGCACTCCGCTATGAGCTGTGAAAAGATTTTCTGTGAGTATGACCTGATCACGAATCTGAAGTCAAATAGCGGTGGTCTTCGAGTATTTTCGGAGATATTTGCTCAAAAATTACACCATTTGACAGATCTGACACCTTGAATTTAAGTTAAGTTAATTTAAAACCGAGTTAAAAAACACAAAACTTCTTTTCTAAAACTCCACACACGCTTACATTATTTATACCTTTTCTTTTTCAATACCTTTAAGCGAAAAAAACTGATAACTCAACAGTAAACTGAGTCAACAAAGACTTTGATATTGATTGTTCGGCTCCCGTCGGGCTCGACTATCGCACTTGTGAAAAATGGTGATTTTTTCGAAAAATATTAGTTTTTAGTTGATGCAGAGATCTCTGGTTGGTGGGACCATTAATTTTGTGTGCCTTCAGTAGCAGAAATGCTGTCTCCAAAAATACTTGAGACCGCAGCTTTTTGACTTCAGATTCGTGATCAGGAGTTCAAAATACGTCAAAATACATATGTTCCACCAAAAATCTTTTCTCAACTCATCATAGTGCGGTAAACGAAGAAACACGCTACAACATGATAGATGAAAGGTGGGTACTCACGACTGTAGACTTAGCTGGAGCTGGAACCTGGAACACTTCAAACATGTGCGATTTTAGATGTTGGTCTAGAAGAAATCATTTCTGATCCCTACCACAGATAAAGTGACAAAGGACCAAGCACCAAGCTCAAACTAATCTGAAAGAAATCAAGAAACTGTAGTGAAAGTACCCTATTACTATTTCCAACATTCTCTTCAAACAATTCAACCCTATTATTCAATTTATTCAATTATTCATTATTATCTATTCTGAACAAGGTGGTTCTGAATGAATAATTAGTCATAAGTCAATAGCAATCAATAGAAAAAGATGACAAGATGGCCTAGCCATCATTAATAATGGGTTCGGTTGAACTGAATTTAATATTGGTTGATTTGGATTATTTTTAATTTTTATAATTTTTTTTACTTGGTTGGCTTACATTTTCTATTGTTTAGACAAAATAGAATTGAAAATAGCCGTCAGGAGGAACACAAACCAGAGTACATTGTTTTGAATGGATAATAAGTAGTTTATTTGAGATGCTTACACAGTCTAATAAACATCTCAGGTTTACTGTAGGTACCTTGTAATTTTAATCTAAAATAATTTGAACCCCAGAACGAATATTACACAGTGTATATTTTTTGCGTACCTACAGGGTCTTCACGTATATTTTGAACCCCCCTCTTTTTATCTATTGTTCACAATATCATCTTATGTGATTTTTCTTGTAGATTTAATATAAGTACCAACAGAAAAACAGTTGAAGATAAGTAATAGGCACCAAATATATTTCTTCAAATGGAACACCTCATATATTGTGTCACTTTTAGATAGAGTATGAAAGTTGACGGGATCTAGATGTCCGAAGGACGTCCATAAGATTTCTCTCGGATAATATCAAGACGTCCAAAGAATATCCAGAATATTCTTGATGAATATATCCGCTGGATATGGATATACAATATTTATTATGTCTTTTTGAAGTAGATTTCCATCATTCAAGAAAGAATATCAGGGTTTCACTTATAACAGTATTGAATATTTTTTATTGGTATCTAAAAAACTGCATCACAAAAAAAATAAGTTTTCTGTTTTGTGCCAAGAGATACATCATCTGTCTATCAGAATTATTCTTTTCATTGAATGGCGAAGTTGTGGAAGTCATCACCGAATGAGGTTTTCTCGATTCCTAAAACCACCAAACTATTGAAAAAAATGTCTATACCCACTGCAAAAAATTTAAAAATTGTAATGAAAGATTTATGCATGACCTTAACATTTTAAAGAAACTATAATCCTCGAACCTTTAAGTAACCACTAGAAAAAGGTACCTGGAAAAATCATTTCAAATATCAATAATGAGCTGTTGACGAAATATCAAGGAATTACGGAAAATATAGAATTTGCATAGGTACTTAATTTTTTTCGACTTTTAATGATCATCATTTCATATTATATTTCGCCTTTAGCTTCTCAACCAATAATTTACCACTGTTAATATTCGAATTTGTTCAATTTATACCGTAATATCAAAAATATGAATTGATGAATAACAGTGGAGAAATACAAATTGTAACGCTAATAGGCCTTTGGAGATGCGGCAACACTGAAGGGTTCGTAAACTTTGGTCAAACGTTCAAAGTTTTATACAGGGTCTTTTTTTAAATATTTTCTTTCCCCTTTCACTTTGCTCTTATTCAATGGATGAAAATATATCAATATATCCAGTGGGACTGAGGTCGCCAGTAGAACGTAACAGGCTTGGTTGGTAAGGTCGGTTGGATAAGTATATATATCACCATCACCAAAATCGTTATTATTTAATCTATTTTGAAAAACTTTTTTTGTTTGATAGGTATAAGAAATGTCTATCTAACAACAGAGTTTTTATATTTTTGAGCTGTTATCGTTGCCAAAACTGCGACCAATTCTATTGACCCATTTTTTAAAAAGTAGGTACTATTAGGGATTGTTTTTCACAAAAAATAATGATGGAATCTGAATAATGGGTAGAATCCTATTAATGATAAATTATCATAGAGGATGGACCTCCTAAATTCTCCAATACACTTTTCAATATGTTCGACGATTTTTGTTCAATACTTTATCTCTTTTCCTCGACAAATTGTATATTTAAATATTTTTGAAGATAAAAATTGGTACAGATATATTTGAAGTGATCCTCGATAATAATTTGTGATTGATTCTTCCCATGATTCTTCGATGAAATATTGAAAATAAAAATTCGGACATCCAGTGTTTTATGATGATGAAAATCTGTAAAGGTATGTTTCAAGTGATCCTGATTCGGAATCGTTCCTAATTTTTCATCCCTAAAAAGTACTTTTTGAAAAATGGGTCAATAAAATAGTTTGCAGTTGACCACACTAACAGCCAAAAAATATAATCACTCTATCGTTGGATAGACATTTGAAATACCTATCCAACAAAAAGTTTTTCAAAATCGATTGAATAATAACAATTTTACATATTAAATTTTCAACACAATAATTAATTGGAATGAACTCTGAATAACCTGAGAATGAAGCATACAATCCCAATAAAACGTCTCACAGGAGTCAGTATATGCCAAATATTTTTAGGAGGTTTCATAATTTCTCATTGAGGTATTTGTTGTGAAATTATGGAAATGAAACCATCACAAAAAAATACATATTAGAAAGAGGGATTGGTAGGAAGAGACAAGAAAAGGAGATGATTCATTGAGGAACTACAGTCGAGAATACAAACCAGTTTTGTTCGAAATGTTTGCCTTGATTAAAAAATCTTCCCAAAATGTCAGGAAGTATCAACTTTTCATGAAATTTCATTGAAAAAATTTGCACCAGCCTGTATTTTTATTGTAACAATCTGGTTTGGAGACCAAACTAAAATATCACAAAATTCAGTTCTTGTCATAGGTATATTATCAATTAGGTCACATGTAAGACAGGAGTATCTATTAATACAGTCAACTAAACCATTGTTTTTGAACAAATAGGAACACTTCACTTCCATATACATGTACACAGCCATCACATGACATATTTTTTATGTTTCTTCAATGGACATTAATAAGAAGTCATTGTTCACAAATATCTGAAGAACAATCCCCCATTGTGAAGATATTATTAGGTACATTCACGATCTTGACTCATTTGTGATGCAAATGGCTCTACTATCCTCATAATTGCAGCGTCATCTCCCTTATCCTGGATTTCCTGCAGAAATTTCACTAGTTCTTCACCTTCAATAGCAGGGATTATACTGGAGGATGATGCTTCTTTGGGTATTGCTCTCATTTTAATTGGTGACAAATTTCTTGTTGCCTGATGCATGTTTTCCAATGTATATAATATTGCACCTACATGGCCACATACTTCAGAACTTGCTTCAGAAGTACCTGCCATACAAGTACAATGAGCAGAAATGATGGAACCCTGAGACTGGCAAATAATCCATACTTTCAATTGATCCTTCATTCTTTGGGAGTTCTTTACCTGAAAAAAGGGATATTATTTTTATAGATAAACTACTTATTAATGCACATAATCGAAAGATATTATAGACATTGTATTACCTGTCCAAACACAACCATATGTTCTCCAATCTTTTGGGATTTACATTTTTGAACAAACCCATCTTCAAAATATCTATAGGCTGCCAGACTTTTGTAGGTTTTCATTTGTTCCTTGGTGTAAAAACCGTGTGTGAGCACCAAATAGAAAATGATATCAATTGCAGTTACTGATGGAAAATCAGAAACTTCTTGATCTTCCTCAGGAACGAGATTACCCATTAGACAAAAAGGATCAATGCCTTGAATGACTCTGATTTTTTCATTATACCGTAATGCAAGATCTTTATCTTCGTTCTCTAGCGATAACAGATAATCACTTTTAGTATTACAAGCCATTTTCCCTTTTGAAACCTTAATTCAAATGATGAAAGCAGGTATGTATCGAAAACTAAACTAAACAGTAAACAATGAAAATGTGTGCCTGCCCTACTTGCACTCTACTCACTACTGCATTACTGCATACACCACATTAGTCAAACAGCAAACACTATGCCGAAGATTAGTGGTTTTACAGTCTGCTTGCTCGGTGCTCCCGAGGGTAGGTGGTCTGTGGGTGCTCCTCCTCCTCTACTACGGCCTCTAGGCGGCCATATTTATTTATTAAATTCCTGTTGTCTCCTTCTTCTTCTGTATTGGACTCTGTGGTATTGGCCTCTTGTCCCATGAGGACATCCAGCCAAGTTTTGTAATAGGGTTGTACACTTTTTTTCAAAAATTATATATGTGAAACGCGGGCCTCCAGAGAATACGTCGATGTTTTTTTGAAATTTTTATTTTCAAGGGTTTTTCCAAAATCGGCATTCAAAAATCAAAAATTCTCCATCCTTTTCTAAAAATGTGACGTCACCTGGTAGATTGGTTTAGGTTCTGTTCCATTAATCGAAGTAGAAGAAGAATTGACAATCCCTGTCATCTTTGACAGATGGCGGTAAAAAATTACTGGGCGATTCTAATTCTTCCTGCGAAAATATATTCGGATGATCAAAGGTAAGTTACTATTGAGTTTTATTTCATTATTCAACGTTCATTATACCCCTCACTGACCACTATTTTCAGAAAATTTGAGCAAAGACTTGTGCTTCATATGTAGCAACAGCAACACGAATGTGGATTCTCGAAAGACATATTTGTTCCTATTCCAAGTGTTGATATATATGAGACAAACTTGGTGTTTTGCAGTAGGACAACACATATCATCAGCTACATCTGCAGTAATTGCTGTCGTGAAGATAATTTTGATCTAAGTTAAAATTCTTATCCTTATTCCTTGAATCATTGTACATGAACATCATGAGAACCTGAAGTGTGAGCACAAAGTATTTTAGTAATAGGTACCTATAAGCTAATAAACCAAATCTTTATTGTCATGAATATAAGAATTCTTATTGAAAAAGCACTTCTGTAAATAATAAATACATTTTCCTAAATCCTCAGTTATTCTTAGTAGGTACGTACTCTATCTATGATGTGAGTTTATATGAGATTTATCAACTTGTGTTGTTTATCACTTACATATATTATCAGATGCACCACTACCTTACCTACTTTTCCCAGACAATAAAGTTATTAATTGAATTAATTCTTCATTTTTTTGTCTCTATTTTATAGTGTCTTTCAATCGCCTGTTCAATCGTCTCATTGACTTCGCAGAGGTGGTATAGAAAATCCTATAGGAATATTATTAACTCATATAAAATACCTGATTTGCGTTATATAGATGATAAACAATCAATTAATGCGCTCTTTTGAATATTTTGAATTAGTTTCGTAATCGAAAAAAATTTGAATTAAAAATGACATATTGTCATCTGACTTATCTGCCATCACTTATGTCAAAAAATTCTTCTTCCCCATTATTTTCGATATTTTTACGATAACATCCCGATCAAGGTGGATATAGGATGGTGAAACAGCTTCCTATTAACAAGCACTAGAATAAACTGTAGACCTTTGCCTACTTGATTTCATACCGTAGTAATATTTCCTGAAGTTATCAGAGATGGCGACATACCTTGTGTCGGTAAAACAGAAACTGTGCATCTGTCATACTTTTATCAGTTTCATCTGTTCTAGATGAAAAATGATTGAGAAGAGTCAAAATATCAATATTCATTCAAGATTTATCGAAAATTTATTGTTTTAATGTCGTTTCAAGTCACGTCTGTCAGATGTGAACCACAGAAATACGTAAGCAACAGAAATCTTCTTCGATAATCGATCTTACCGCCATCTTCTTTCAAGTCGTGGAAATATTAGTACCTTCTCAAACGGTCTACAAGTTTTTCGCAGAAACAATTGAAGAGCTGTTTCACCATCCTATATCCACCTTGATCCCGATCTACCAGGTGACGTCAGCAGAAAGATGGTGCTGTCAAATAATTATTTTTGATTTCGATTTTCTCGAGCATAAAAGAATATTCCGATTTAATTTTGATGCCATATCGGTAGTATTTTAGCCTTTAGGAAGGTATCGGAAAACGACAATCAATTCTGCTAAAGCTTTAGAGGTTTATGACCCTATTCCTGTTGTCACTGGTGGTCAAGGTCGCTGTCAGTGTCCCAGTGTCGCACCTGAGCTATGTGAACATAGCAGTCAAAGATAGCGGCCAAAATTTCCGAACACAGCCGAATATTAGATCCATAGGCGTGTAAATATACAGAATAAAAAATTAATTTTCTAGGTTCTTTCGTCTGCTTTTAGGTGTCGTGTAATCAACACCACAGCTGATTTTTAGTGCAAAACGAATGCTCAAAAGCGGTGCAAAATACACGAGGTGTAGGAGAATACACTTTGCATACAAACGAAAGGGGCTAATATGATTCTACGAAAGCATACTTATGGAACGCCGTTTTACTTTTTAATGCACAATGACTGCATGTATTGAAAAAAATCTATTTATACGATACATTACTAGCAAAAATAGCAATTTTTGCAATGCATAGTCTCAATGTATTGCAAAAATGCCTATTTTTGCAACACATGACTCGTAATGTATTGTAAAAATTGCTATTTTTTCAATACATTACGAGCAATGCATTGCAAAAATTATGAATTTCAACTAGAAGTATATTTTGAGTATTTTTACAATGAACGACGATTAATGCATTGCAAAAATTTCAATTTTAACAATGCATTACTAGCAATGTGTTGTAAAAATCTATTTTTGCAATACATGACTTTTGATGCATTGCTAAAATTGATATTATCACGTTACACATCATCAATGCATTGAAATAATTGTTGCTCGAAATTTCAAGTGATGTATAAAATCATTATTTCAATACATCAACACTTCGTGTATTGTAAAAATTAAAAAGATAATTTAGTCTCCAATTGCTCGAGAAGAAGAATAAGATAAACAGATGACGCGGGAGAAATGTCAAAAATTTGACAATCAATCCAAAATATATTTGAAATGGTGCTATTATAAGTTTCATTCGAGTTCAGATTTCAGAACTGTTCAAGAATCGTTCTTGAACTGCGCAGAAAAGGTGCGCACTCGTTTCGAATCCTAGGACTGTTTCAGAACGGTTCGAAAATTATGAAAACCCGAACGCAGCAAAATATGAAAACAATTGAAAACGAATAATAAAATGATCTAATTTGAATATAATGGAATTGTCTCCTCGGCATATCTTTCATTTTTAGGTTTGTCTAACAAAAGTTCAGGAATTATTAGATTAGGTACAATATTAGCAACTTCAGCAAGGAACTCTTCATCACTGCTTGCTGAGGACGATGAACTACTAGTATCAAACAAATCTACTAAATCCATAATCAATTAAAATATTGAAAACAGCAACAAACAGAATAAACACAAATATTTATATTACTACGAGATATCTACTTCGGTTGACACCAAGGTTGACACAATGACACCCATGAAAATGAGCAAAGAGCATGCGTCAGAAATAATCCCAGAACGGTTCACGCTCGATAGCAGGTACTGATTTCGGACGGTTCTAGGACTGTTCCAGGACGATTCTGAAAAAACCCGAACGCGTAACAAGTCAGTCCTAGAACGGTTCGACAAAACCCGAACGCGACCAATTCTACTGCGCATGCTCCTGACAGTCCTAGAACAGTAATCGTTCGAACCCGAATGAAGCTGTTATTGTTTGTTTATCATTTATATGAGATTAGAAATTTGAAATGTGAAGATTATATTCATGGATGTTTGTAATTTTTGTTGTATTTAATTTAATCTATGTTGTAGTTTTGTGATGTCATAGATATCCCTCAATGTTATAACAACCTATAGAAAGGATTTTATGTTTAAAATCAATGGTTTAACATCAATCCTAAATACCACCCAGATCCTTAAGGAATAAAATAAAAATATTGAGTGCACCCACACCTGAACTGGTGGAATTGACACCGAGAGGAGTCAGATAACCAAGAACTTCAAGAAAAGAAGATATGAGATTAGAATGCGAAACAGGTATTTTATATAGGTTTTATTGATTTATTATGTTTTTATAAGCTTTTCAAACCACCTCTGCAAAATCAATGGGGCCACTGAGGTATTCGTATTTCAACGATTTCTCTTTATATTTCCAGAATGTCCAAGATTTGAGAAGAGTATCCAGAATATATTGGAGATAAGAAGAAACCCTTAAAAGCTGGAGAAGCATTATTCAAAGCTGGTCACATCATACTTTGTAGGACATGTCAAACACATATTAACTCCTGTTCACAAACTTCAGCTCTAGGGCAGCTCTAATATGAAATTAAAATAATTCCATGGAAAAGTTATGAGTGGAAGTGTGAATTTATCTGTAAAGCTGTAATAATTTTATTCTAACCCAAAAAATAGATGAGAGAAATAAAATCCAAGATTTTTAATCAATTAACTTCACAATTTATTATTTTCATATATCTTTACAACATAATGAATAATGATAGTTCATAGTATCAATAATTATTCTATATAGATGAGTATGTACCAAGAATAACTTGGGAAGTTTGAAACCTTGTGGTCTACTACAGTCATTCAAATTCATTTATTTCAATTGATGAATTGGATGAAGAATTCATGGCTTATTCATACTGAATAAAGATTTGATTTCATTCAGCCTACATTGCGCTCACTCTTGAAGTTTCCATGTGATGACTTCCAGATGTTTATTGAAGGAATTGCATTCTTTTTGAGCCCATCTCTTGGTTCAATTCTTCTTGATGGTCCTGAAGTGAAATTAAGGTCTTTATTACAAACAATGAAACACAACTACAGATAAACCAGATATTTGATTTAACCTGACAGGAGACATAACCTTCAATTTGGCATTTGCTTGAGAAATCCACTTCTAGGAAGTGCTTACTACAAACGTAAATGTTTGGAGCACTAGGTTTTTCTATTTTCAACATGATTTTCAATTTTTTACACAATCCTGAAGTAGAAATTTAGGATTTGGTGCCAAAGAAGTCTGTACGCTAAAAAAAGTTAACTGATCTCTTGTTATCTGAACACTAGGTCTTTCTTTTCATGAAATTTTCAATTTTTTCAAATTTATAAGTATAATAATATATCTCATCCCAGATAGCACATGACAAGACGTTCCCAGGACGTATATTTTACGTCCCATTCAAGTCCGTACGTTCACAGGACGTCTTCCTGTTATCTTATCTGAGATATTTATTGTGTATTGCAATTGAATACTCACTTCCCCTATGAAGTCTTTAGCTTCATATCCTTCACAATTCATGTTGTACTCTACTCGTATCTGTATTTTTGTTGTGTGGATATGGAATGTGTATGGAATATGGCTGAGGAATATGAAATCGTTTAAATGGTCGTATTCTTGTTGTATTATATACAATCTTTGACTTTGATTATACAATTTATAAATAATTATTTTCAAATTCGAAAATTGATTGACAACTGTCAGTTGACAGTACTGACACTGACAGTGTTGAGATATGGTTGAGATTATAAGATAAAAACAAACCAGAAGAAGAATAAGATAAATGTAATGCTACAATCAATGTGTTGTTAAAATTGATTTATTTCATTACATTAGTCTTCATGTATTGCATAAATTAGGGGACGATAACGAAGTGGTCGCAAAAATTCATAATGCATTTTGTGATTCAACTAATCAATTGTAAAAACGAAATTCGACCCGAAATGTTTCTCCAATTATAATTTTTACCATTAGTATTTTTTTCAATACATGTCAACTATTTTTTTCAATACATGCAGTCATTGTGCATTAAAAAGTAAAACGGCGTTCCATACACGCTGGTGTCACGCACACTTGATAATGTGATAATGACTTTCTTCTCATTATAATGACTATTGTTCTCATTATCATTATATTGACATTTTTTCTCATCAAAGATATAATGAGATAAAAATCGATATAATGAAAAAAAGTCATTATAACGAGAACAAAGTCATTATAATGAGAAAAAAGTCATTATAATGAAAAAAAGCCATTAAATGAGTTTATGAAAAATAAAAAGTGTGAGTGACACCAGGGTGCTTTCGTATTATTCAGCAAAATCGTATAAAAATGATTAATTATACATGTGAGAATAGTACGAAAACGTTGAAGCGCCATGCAATTTTTTTTTCATCATAGACCATAGAAATCATAAACTATATATATATATATAGTATATGATTTCTATGTCATAGACAGTTACTGTGTCAACTAGCCTATTCGACAGTTACTAAAGTGTCAACCAGTGATGTCAGACTGCCACTTAGGAATCCTTGTACCGTGGTGGCTAAAAGTTGGTATTGGAGACGGAAAACTGGTACGCCTGTGATTCGCTCTGGAGCTGGCAACACTGATACTACCTTAGATCATAAAGGCTCATAGACAAACTGTCGGAAATCGCATCCCAGTAAAAAAATATAAATATCACTCTTTTCGATATAAAAGTCCGAAATAAAAAAATTTATATTCCGAAAAAAACATTTTTAGACTCGAAACTATTCATAAAGATCAATAATTTCTTTCACTATAATTATAATCAGTAAAATTATTTGGCGATAACTGACTGCGATTCTCTGTCCCTTATATTTGATTTCATCATCTATCAATCATCCACAAGCACGTACAATAATTTGAGGTTTATTGCAATTTATTGCATTAAAAAAACTCCAATGGGGGATTTGGTACCTTCAAAGCAAGTATATCATAATTATAAATGATAGAAAGATGGAAAATGATGATAACTGCTCTTTATCGAGACTGCTTGCTATGATAATAAAGTTTTATATTATTGAGAGAGCTGATTAGAATGTTTCAATGTTTCTTTCATATGCATCTCTGAAATTTGTCAGTTATTCTACTATGTCGGTTTATTTTGGTCGGTGAACGTCAAATCTTGGTATTTCTGCATACCAAGACCGAGTTGTCTTGGTACATGGTACGTGGTGCTAAAAACTGGTATGTGTACCAAGAAGTTGGTACGTCTGACATCACTGGTGTCAACTGGCCTATTCGACAGATACTTTAGTGTTAATTAGTCTAGTGAAAGAACCGTAACTGAACCGGAACCGAAATTATGTTCTGAGAATCGTAACTGAACCGAAACCGAAGTTTTCCATTTTCTTTGGACCCGAACCAAAACCAAAATTTCACATTTCCTTTGGACCGGAACCCGAACCGGAGCCGGTCCCTGGTCACGGGTGGGGAAATTGGGTAAAGCGGTTAATGTTGGGGATGTGTTCATTTGAGGTGAAAATATTGATGATTGGATGATGAGGGCAATAAGAGAAGAGATGATTTTTTCGAGGGTTTTAGGTGACTATCCTTGAAAAATACGTGTAATATTATATTCATTACTGTCCAGAAATGGTTGATCAAAATGACGTAGCTCACGACTCACGTTGCTACCCTCGATCCACCACCTTTACCCAGATACCTTAACTGGGTTTAACATGGTTTAACAGGAAATGTGAATGAAAAACCACTAAGGGCCGGTTTATCAACGCAGGGTTATCCCGAGGGGTAAGCTGACCCAGGGTCAACTTTATCCTAGAGCTAATTTCCCGTTTGATTTTGATAGCGTTCAAACCCACCTCGAAGTTAATAAACATGTTATCCCATAGTAAGCTGTTAACCTTGGGTTATATTAACCTAACCCTGCATTGATAAACTGGCCCTCCTGATCTATGTGTGAAAAACGCGTAGGTCCTTAGAAATCTGACAATGACTTTTGACAACAAATATGAAATATGATCATGGATCATGGAAAAATATCATAGATCTAGATCTATGAAAAATATCCATGAATTCAAAATTTCAAATACTTCATCTGGCTTTTTTTCGCGGTTTGTTTTGTTTTAGGACAAACATAATAATCCGATATTTTCATTGAGTCAATTATAAATGGTCTCATATGTTGAGATCCAGAAGATAGTTATCACCCAAGGATATTAACTATTCAAGTATTCACCCAACCACTCTTTCACTGACATAACACAAACAAATAAACATAACCTCATTATATACAAGCTGTCAATTTTACAAAATAATAAAATTGAAATCAAATTTATGGATACACATTACAATTATCTTTCGATAATTATGGTTTTCTAGTGATAATAACAAAGAAGACGATATGTGGCCATTATTACTGGATATGACCAAAGATGAATCTATTCAGAATTTAAGGAATCTAGGTAACATTTCCATGCAAATATTTGTTTCGAGATGTAACTTATTTATGTGTGTTTCAGAATTAGAAGCCTATTCACATCTTGTATCAGCTCTGAGAGCCCAAGGATCACTGAGCTTAGACAAACGGAAGCTATTGAAAGATACTGGATTCATTCTGAATATAACTCAAGAGAGACACAAAGCTGAAGTAAGGCGCGCAATAAGTGATGAAAAGTTGAACACAATAGCATATCAGTAAGTGTTCATCATAATATTAATACAATTTAACTCATTTATTTGTTATTGGTAGCATAACCGGTCAGAGTGAATCAGTAGATGAATGGGCACAAGAAGGTAGAAGATTGGTGCCCCTTCTACCAAGAACCCCACCTGAAACTCTGTATTCCTCTGTAGCAGATGATGCTGCTGAATCTGCTAGTCAGTCAAATAGGCAATTACCTTTGCCATCAAATACAGAGAGACACAAACCATCTATCATTCAAATACCAGTGATAACAGCTACAGCCACTGAAACTACTAGTAAGTCTGTTCCATTCAGAATTCCAGATCCACCAAAAGTTGAAGAAATTGGAAAGAAGAGAAAGTTAGCTGGTAATTCTGAAAATAGTAGTTTGGCTCAACAACTCTTGACTCCCAAGCTATGTAGAATACAACAATTATATAGGTGAGACAGAGATTGAAACAATCATAATTTCCTTACATTAGTTGGTAATCTTTAAAAAGTAAATAATTAACACTATATCAGAAATAGGTCACTGTCAGTGCTATTGATATGGATCATTAACAGCTGAGAGTGTAAATTTCTTGCACTTTTTATAGCACAAAATGATATCTGGAGGAAAGTACTATGACCTTTTCATTATTTTATAAATTGTGAAGTTTGTTATTTGTCAGGATTCTGCTATGTCAAGTCTTTCATTCTTTGTTTATTTATGAATGTTGAAATATTCAATATTTAAATATAGAAAGAGGGATAGAACTTCCATTCACTATCAAAAGATAATGTGGACAATAGACATTTATATTCTGAATATTATAGTGAAATAATAGAGAAGTAGAAGTTTATATTAAGAAAGTGTACAGGGTGGTCCAAATTTGACACTTTTGATAGGAAACACCGATTTCTGGTGGAGCTAGAAAAAAATCAACCTACATTGTTACAAGCTCGATTTTCATGAGAAATCAAATGCTGAAAACTGCACCTCAATATCTTGAATCATTCAAAAGATAGAGGTTGGTTTTGACTTTTGTGCATTTTTAACCCAGCCCCGTAACTTATTTATCTGAGATTATTTTTCGTTCCTGTAAAAACGTTCTCAAACACTTTTTTGGCAGGAATCCAGTGGTGTCTCTAGTTTTAAACTAGTTTTTTCTTATGGACCACCCTATATATTTTTGCACAGTCGTTTCATAAATTAAATTACCTTTCCAAATATATATAATACTTGCCACTTTTCTTGTGAAACTTTTGTTTTATTATTGTTTTCAAATAAGGTAAGATGTGTCTTCAAAAATGTATCTTATAAAAAAATAATTTAATCAATTTAACTAGAATTAATAAGAACAAACAATATATCATTTAATAAAGCAAAAAGATTTATTCAAATTGAACTCCATAAAATTGAAGCATATTTGACTTCACTTCTTGACATGATCGGGGACCTTGCCGGCTAATGAACAGGGCCCCAGTTGCTAAGCCAAGTGTCCCCAAATTGTTGGTTTAAAAATGTCCTAATACTCTGTGCATTATGACATGGCGCCCCGTCTTGTTGGAAGTATACATCAGCAATTTCCATCAATGGCAAATCATCAATAACTGGTTCAACAAATTCCCGTAATATCTCCAGATTTCGCTCTGCTGTAAGGCTACCCTCAAAGATATAGGGACCAATGAACCTTCCTCTGAAAATACCTACCTAAAGTTGTTCGACCCTGATTCTGTGTCCACACCGTAATTTGTAGTTTATCCAAAGTCCAATTGAAGGAATAGTACCTGTTGAAAATACGTACCTGTTGAAAATACCAGCGCTGCTTACGCACGCTTCATCAGTCCATGTAATATTCTGCGCTAAATTCGGGTTTTTAGCATATTTTCTCAAATACCTTTGGCAGAAGTCGAGCCTGAATTGTGGGTCATTTGGTTGCAGCTTGTGAATCTTTCTCACTCTGTAGGGTTGGAATTTATTGTTTTTTAGTATTTGCACAGCAGTCGTTATTGGTATACCTGCATTCAACTGCATTTTATGTAATGAAATATTTGTCTGATTTAGAATTTTTCATTAAACAGTTATTTCTTTTAATTCTCTGTCCCTATTTCGTGCTTGATATATTCCTGTTTTTTCAAAAGCACCGTAAGTGAGAAGGGGAAAACAAATCCCGAAAATGTTTTCATCTTTCAGGGTAGCGGTCAAAATAAAGATTGCTGGCAGCTTCATGTGATTCTCAATAACACTTTAACATGTCATATTTCTCGTAGTTCTCATACATATTCAAAAACAGGAAAATCTTGTTTCAGTTCAAAGCTTGGTTTTGAATGAATAAATAATAATTGTTCGATAGGGAACCTAGATCAAGATCGTAGCGCCAGAACGGTGAACATCAGAACTACTCTATGAGCCATTTCAGTTTGTTTACATTGTCGGAAAGAATATCAGTATTCATTTTTCTTTCACTATTTTCAAATTGTTTGCTTGGCTATGAAAAGTTTTTTTCGTTTCGTGCTTTTATATTATGTACTCTCTACTAAGCAGTTTTGTGCATATATGGTTGTGTTTTCTGGACAATATACCTATTAATTGAAAGTACAACTTCAGTTGAAAAGGCTATGTTTCTGAAGATATTATTTCAATAATCTTGATTATGGATTTACTTCAAATATGTAAGCAATAAAACAAAAATATTTTAATAACAACATGCTACTCATTGTCCTGTGTGAGCACCTACCTGAACAGTTAAAATAATGATGTCTTATCTTGCTACCTGTTGACAAAACTTCAAAAACTTGTGTCTGCCAATATTATTAAATTTATTTTCAAAAATGTAGTTTTCAACCATACTAATTCACACATTTTGATAAATACAATGAAAAAGCCATGCAGTTATAATATTAATGAGAGAATACATTACTATGAGCTGAATTTCAAGTGTCTTTACTGAGAGATCAGCAAAATAAACTACTCAATTACCTCGTCAATTACTAACAATGAAATAAAAATAATAAAATATAAAGTACATAGTTTTAAATCCACACATATCTTCTGTCCAGGAACTCCTTATTTTCATCTTCGTTACAAATATAACTCGAGATTTTCCTGTGTATTTGGGGAGGTATGACAACTTCGGGTCTTTTTCTCGCCCAAGAGATACAGTAAGGTACGCCAACAATAATGGTTGATAGTTTTTTTAAGAATTATTCAAATATCAACCAACAAATTATCACTTTACAAACAAAATTGGGTGGAAACCATATGGCACCAAATGTAAACAAACAATTCTATGGCCCATACGTTAGTTATATTCGTCAACGGTAGGGGGTGTACTGCTTATTTTGTTTCGCCTGTTGGTTGCCAAAGTTATTTCGTTTTATTTTTCAAGCATGGCACGCCAAAATTTTCAAAAACGCATCTTACATTATTTTGAAAACAATACAATAAAAGTGTTAAGAATTATATATATATTTGGAAAGGTAATTTAATTTCTGAAACGAATATTCAAAACTATATAGGGTGGCCCAGAAAAAATACAAGTTTATGTCATAGTTTCAAGACCAGTCTTTCGAGAAAAAACTAGACAACACTGGATTCCTCTAAAAGAAGTGCTCTGAGAATGTTTTTACAGAAACGAAAAATAATCTTGAAGAAACAAGTTACAGGGTGGGATAGAGAGCACTGGAAAAAAGGAGAATCAGTGCAGCATCAATCTGGTACACATACAAATACGGCTCGAAGACCGAGGAAGGAGTCGGAGCCGAAATCTATGGCAAAAAACCAAGGAACACTATCCCATTGAGCATGTCAAAAGACAGCACAGTATTTCAAGCTGAATTTGCAGCAATACACATCTGAATGGACAGGAGGTCCGTAAAAGCAATAGTAGGCATGCTTACAGGACACTGTAAACTCAATATGAAAAAGATAGGTCTGGCAGAAGATACAGGTTTTGCCAGACAGAAGAAGAACTTCCCATCCATATCCTATGTGAATGCAAAGGAATAGCAAGGACAAGGTTTTCACAGAAGGGAACGGCATACCCAGAGGCAGAAAGCTATGTTGCAGAACCCCTGTCAAAAAGACGAAGCTGGCGCATAGAAAAATAAGGAGAACCATAATATATCTGCAAAGTTTGCAGTGGACATAGGTCGCAGGGCGCCACAGTTATCAATCTACAATATGATCTCGTCATTCTGTTATGAAGGGTTAGAGCTTCCGTTAGCTACTACTACTGTTTTTTTGATTGCAGAAACCGTCTCGTTCAACCTTTTCCTAATAACATGATTCGATAAACTTGTTTTGCTCCTTTTCTGCTCATATTTGGGTGTATCTTCCACATTTATTTCCTAGATCACCTTTGTTACCCATTTTTTTAATTGTTGTACAAGGTGCGACACTTAAAATCGAACTCTCCTTCAACTTTTTTATTTTTGAAGATATGAAAAAAATTCGATAGTTTGAACAGTTTGATGAAACAACTTGAATTTCATTTAAAAGATTCATTTTGATAAACTGGGACTTTAATTTTTCAGAAATTGACACAAAGTTTTTCAAATGGAAGACTATATATTTTTCGATATCAAAACTTGCATATTCGGATAGAATATGACTGAGGTATTGACGATCAAAGTTGACCAGAATACCGCTTCATGGATCTCCACTTTATATCACCTAGGAAGTGAACGTCGATCGAGTTTTCAATTGATGAATTTGTTTTGCAACTACTAATTTATAACTTTTTATTTTGGAGGTTATGAACGATGTTCACGTAACGCAATTTCGTATTTGAATGACTTCTGCCATTAACTGGCCCTGTATATCGTTTTCCTCTGATTCTAGAACCTTCGAGAACTGTCATTCTTCTGTCAGTCATCTCCATCCGATAGATTCAAGAAGGATTCAAGAATATTTCATCCTTTTTTGTTCTACAAGTTCCTGAAAAATAATCAATTTTCATAATGTAATAACTGCTTTCGATCTCTTCATTTTGGAAACAAAATGTTCAACACTTAAACATTGTGATAGCGGATATATCCTTGATTCTTGAAACATATAAAAAATTTGACTTTTCACTCCCAAAAGAATTAACTTTGAACAAACAAGAATGAAGAATAAGATTTCAGATGAGAGTAAATGATGTCCTTGTTCATGACAACACAACTCTGCCCTTCTTCGAATGATTATATTTCAAAACACACTTATTTGAAAAAATCAAAAGAATTTTCAAAACGACATTTTAGGGTTATTTCCAAGAAATGAAAGAAATTTTATGTAAAAAAATATATTTTTTTCGCCAAATGGGGTATTTTCGAAACAAATGGGGCCATATCTCCGAAAATACTTGAGTTCGCCGAGTTCTGACTTCGGATTCGAGTTCAGTAGGCCAAAATATATAGGGACAGCAAAAAAATTTTGAAAAAATTCGACATCGCCACCTAACGGTAAAATTACGCAAAATAGTGTTGTTGTTGGCTAACTAATGAGTTTTTGTATTTTTTCCAAAATAAAATTTTATTATGGCAAAAATAATTGTTTCTTATGACATAACAAGATCTTATGGCAATTTCACCGATTACAAGTTTTTTTCGAATAAAATATACATGGCTTGTGAAATTTTATAATATATTATATAACAAATTTATTGCCATGTAGACTCATTTGGGTGGACAGTAATGTTTTTATATACGACATACTAATTTTGCTATATCATTCCGTATTTAACATGATGTACACATATTGTGGAACAAAACTTCATTATAACATTAATAATAAAAGAGTAGACAACATGTTTTTGTGTTTTTTAGAAAATTCTGTCATTTTATTTCTCAAAGTGAAATGAACATCTTCTTTTTGTCGTTGCACTCATTTTCGAAACCACTTTATTGAACAATGTGGGGTGGACAGAATAAGAATTCTACTATGATATCTTGTACACCCTCGAGAGTCTTGTAAATATTATTCAGTGAGTTAGATCATGACATTGTCATCACTTTATATTTCTTTTATTTTCTTATTCGGAACATGACAAAACATAACAATAACATAATTAATAAAAGTGATTTACATGATTATGAAACAACCAGTTTCATCAGCCCTACTCCAGACTCTGTCATACATACCAACAAATAAAATTCTATAACAAATTTGTTGATCTCGTTGGTTTTGTAGAAAATGAACAGAATTTTCAAAGAAATCCAAATGAATATTTTTTACCAAGGAGTTTTATTCTTAAGATGAGTTATTGAAAATTTGACTCAACATATAATTTTCTTCTTATATATATATACAGGGTGAGTCATTGATATGGGAAAGCTTGATTGCACCTACACCATTAATGATATCGAAATAAACCAAACGACACTGCAAACGGGAGATCGAAGTGCAGTTTCCAAAATTGTTTCGTGCACCATTTTTGCGGAGCAAATTTTAAAATAGTTTTTTTTAATGACACCCTATATATTTTTATACATATCTGAATCGGCCCTTTGTTAGTCTTCATAAATCCGTTTGATTTTTTCAATTCGATTCAACCGTTCAGAAGTTATTTAGGTTTTTCTAAAAATTGAAGCATTTGTAGGCACTTTTTAAAAAAATCGCAGGGCACTTGGTTTTCAGAATATCATTTTGGGACTTCGCCTATGTCTAAGTAACTTTCTTGGGTATCTTTTGGCGTTATGACCGTCTATTTTCATTTTGACATCATCATGATGTGACACATTGATTTAGATGAACTTTGAAGGGCCATAACTTGATTTTTTCAAATGACACCCCATATATTCCATTACTCATTCGTATTGAGCGGGTCATTTTACATATTTTTCAATGATTATGTTTCTTCCCAAAAGTTGATAGTTCAGAAGATAATTCACATTACCTAGAAAATGAACAGATAATTTCATCAATTGAACTTTAGGGTGCCCTGAAAAATTATAAATTCTGACAATAAATGTCAAAGTAACTGCTACGAGCGTCCCTTTCGAAGTTATTATTGAGTATTATCGGCCACCCTTACAAAAAAACGAATTTTTCATTGAATGAAATGGTGGACAAGGTTTATGATCTGATGGGTGAAAGTCTGCGGAACCCTTTGCTGGCGACCAGAATTAATGATTTTAATTAATATCGCAATAAATATTTATTTAGTTGTTTTGATACTTTCAGCTTATTTAATTTTAACTCAATAAGTTCTTGTCAAAATTCTGAAGGTTTGTCCGTAGCAGTAACTTTGACGTTTGTTGTCAGAATTTATTGATTTTCATGGCACTCTTGAGTTCAATCAATGAAATTTTGTGTTAGTTTTTTTTTGAATATTGATCATCTCCTGAACTATTGAGTTTGAGAAAAAATCATAAGAGTCAAAAAATATGTAAAATTAAACGCTCTATACGACTGAGTGATTAAATACATAGGGTGCAGTTTGAAAAAAATCAAGTTATGGTCCTTCAAAGTTCACCAAAGTCAATCTGTTACAGCAAGGTCATGTCACAATGAAAATAGACGGTCTTGCCGCTAAAATATACCTGAGGTTGTTGCTTAAACATAGGCAAAGTCTCAACTTCATATTCCGAAAACAGAGTGCACTGCGATTTTTTGAAACAGTACCTGCAAAGGCGTCCATTTTTAGAAAAACTTGAATAACATCTGAACGGTTGAAGCGAATTGCAAAAACTTAACATATATATGAAGTTCAACGAAGAGCAAATTCAAATATGTGTAAAAATTTACAGGGTGTCATTTAAAAAAAACATGTTCGAATGTGCTCCGCAAAAATGATACACCCTGTATAGGAAGAAATAATTTTACAAACTGCACTTTAACCTTCCATTTGCAGTGCCGTTTGGTTTATTTCAATATCATTAACGGTGTAGATGCAATCGAGCTTTCCCATATCAATGACTCACCCTGTATATGTTATGTCTACTATTAAGATCAATTTTAACATTACCATTTTTCTGCTGTTGACTAGTCCAATGAGCTTGTTGTATGTATCTCATGCGTAATTATGTTATGTACAAGGAGTTTCGAGCAATGAATAAACTTTTGTATTTGTATCCACTGTTTTTGCTATTAACACATAGATGGCAAAATAAGTCGTATAGAGGATTATGCTCAAATTCGGTCTGGCATCCAGTGTTGAAATATTACAGCTGGGTTGGTGGCCGAGTGCGTTGATGCGTTGGGTTATGGCCCCAGAAGGGCTGGGTTTGAATCCCGGCGCGGCTATTGTAAATATAAATTTATTTCTGTAGCATCGTTTAGCGAACATTCTTGGTACCTAGATATCAATCATTCGGTCTCTCCACGTTAACCAGTCGAGTAGTTCTTCGGATGACACTCAAAAAAAGCTAAGGTCCCATTTCTTCCTAACTCACAAGTAACTCAATAAAGATTTCGAGGGTTGCTTTGCAACTGAGATGGAGGTTAAATAAACACCTCTCAAAAAAACACCTGTATTGTTGGTTTAGCTAATGAGTTTCTTTGTCATAAATGTATTTTTCATTAAAAAAATTTCATGTAAAAAATCTCAAAACTCATACGTTGCTATACAATATCGTTCTGAACAATCTCAGTAGCAGGATTAGTAGGTCACGTGTTAATGATCATTTTTGAAACGTTATTGGAATAGTCGTCGAAATAACTTGTTTATAATAAATGGTTCATATGAACTAAAATTCGTAAAAGAAAACTACTTCTTCTATAAATATTTTGGAGGAAGAAATTTGTAATAATTCATTACCATGTATATATTGGTCAAAGTTTGATATCTATCAGGCCCTTTTTAGAATATCCTTGATAATGATTTCTAATTTATGTCAAATTGAACTATAACCAGGAGACAATTTCATTCATGTTTTTTTTCAGGCAAAAGACCAAACAGAAACAAGTTCACAAGAAAACAGAGCAATCAGATCATATTGAAATAATCCAACAACACAGACCCATTCAGCATATTCCACAACATTCTTCGATGAATTCCAATTCACAACATCAGTTTATGAATCAAAAGCTAAATGTCCCTCAAAATATCAGCGGGCATCCACTAGAAAAAGAATCCGTTCATCTGGAAGAAGTCGATCATTTAAATCAGAAAATTCCCGAACCTATATCTGCATTTTGCAATGAGAATCATGTTCCTAGTCATAGACCCTTAATGGTTACAAGTATCAAACCAAATGCTGTCGCAAATCCAATCATGAGGCAAAGTTCACCTCAACCTGCTGGCCCGAGTAATGATGTTCCAAAAGCAATTAGAGCTTGTCCAGGAAAAAAACCAATAACCAAAACCGTGAATTCTCAGAAGTTGATAGTTGTTTCGAATGCACAAACTATTCCAACCAACAGTATTTTACAGAGAACACTTCAAATACCTTTTGTGAAAAACGTTTCCATTAAAAATTTGGAAAAATTCAAAATTGTCACAAGTAATCCCTCGTCAACTTCCGTGCAACTGAGTAATGTCAATTCTAGTTTTAATAATGTGAAAAATAAAATGGTAACAGTCAAGACGAATTCTACTTCAAAGAAGATTATACCGCTTTCTCAATTACAAGTTTTGAATTCTAAAGGTGGTATCAAAGTATTGCCTTTGGGTGGAAAGATTGTGGGAAAAAGTATAACAGGAACTGCATCACCACTTATTATTATGAATACAACCCCCCAACAACCGAAGGGAACTTCAAGTTCACTGACAGTGACATCTGAAAGAACTGATAATGAATCTTATGAGTTGAATCGAGAAAATGGAAAATCATCTGTTCTGGGGAATGTTGTTAATTCAGCTGGTGATATTTCGGGAGATCCTGTAGTAGAAGATTATGATACAAAAATTGAAGAGTTTCATATTTCTCAACAAATGATAAATGGAAGTGCAAATAATGGACCTAACAATGTTCATAAGAAGAATAAGGCTGAGGAACAAAATGGGCATGATTCTTTATCGTATATAGAAAATCTGAAAGAGGGAGAATACATTGATGAAGATGGTAAGTACAGAGATCTAAGATGTTGAGAAAAAAATCAGAGAATTGACAATATCTGTATTTTCCTATTTATTTTATATGCTTATTTGTCTGTTACCTGTCTGCCTGGCTCTTACTCCAGTACTCATACTGGTGCATGTAAATGTTTCTCATCTTTATTAATGTTGATAATATAAGTTCATTGAATAAATTATTGATGATTGTTCTTACTTAATTCTGTTTCTTCTCATAATTTTCATACCCAGAAAACAATTATCCAAACCATTCTACAATGATCAATATCATGTGAATTCGTTCTTTAAGGGGATATTGTTTCATCGTCATGATTTTGAACTTATCAAACCTGATCAAGTGAAACCGTCATAAAGGCATATTTTTTCAAGCCGTTTTAATGATACTCGCATATGCAGTCTTTCTTTTATTTTGCATATGTGATTTGAATGGCAGGTTTTTATTTTTGTTTAGAAATCAGGGCATTGTGTAAATATCTTGTGAACCGTTGCATCTAAGTATATGGAAACTTAATACAATTCAAAAAAGAATCGAAACTGCAACAGTTGTATGAATTAAGTCTGCAACATATGAGTTAATCAAATAACTAATAGTGACTATATCAATGTTGATTTTATGTTTATGAGTCGTAATATTATATTTCAGGGGCCTATTCTCGAATAGTGGGGATACAAAACCCAACCTAACCCTATCTGACTTGCGTTCAGCATCCCATGTGTGTATATCCAATAGGAAAAAATTGCGAAATTGGTTCTCACATACGATATATGTATACATATATCTAGTACTGGAACATTATTTTATTCAACTTTTGACAGCACGAATCGAATAACTCATAATCGTGCAAGCCAGTGTAAGGATATTGAGAAAGGTTATAGATATTGGAATCTTTCTTGAAAGTCTGGAGATTATATGCGTCAGAAAGTACCTCACTATGTAATGAGTTCCACATATTCACCGTTCGATAAAGTGATTAACTATGATACAGATAAGATCAGCAGGCCTCGAGTCTGCTCGGAATCGCTCTTTTTGGAATGATAGAAGTGATTTCTGATGATCATCAACCATGAAAATATCTTATGGGAAGAGAGTGATCGCCTACTTTGCTGCGATGCTCTAGAGAGGAAAATTAGTTCGTCTTGGTTCACCAACCCGACAAACAGCTCTCCTCTGGATAGAATCCAGGAACCTCAGCGTATGTTTGGGAACTCCAAACATGTGAACAATACTCCGTGATAGGTAAAATCGACCTGTCTACTCCTTACACATCTGGCTTCATTGGATGATGGTGCCTTTAGATGAGAAGGTGGTATGAGGTGTACCATATCATCCGCTAAGCTGTGGGCAGAACAGGAGTTGTACTCTACCAGATACTTTGATGTATTGCAGGATCAAAGTTGGTGCCGAACCAGATTCTACAGGGACACCGGCGTTAATAATCATTTTATCAGTAATGACGCTATCAACCACTAGGTGGACCTACATACCTATTCAAAATAAAGATTGATAGTAGAACGCCTGCGTACCATTTTCCATCAAATGCCTTAGACGTATTTAATGCTACAGCAAGAGACGTCTGCCATAAGCCATATTGTCGGTTTTTGACGATTCTAGACTTCTCCAGATATTAGAGCTCGATATTGATTCCTTTCTACATAACATTAGATATGTCAGACAGTAGTGCAATGGGTCTATAGTCGCTAGGAAGGGTATTATTATTCATTTTTGGAATTGGTTGAACTCTAGCTGTCTTCTTGAGAAAAATACACCGAGTTTGTATGCAAAGAACTGGTGTTGATGTTAGGGCAAATTTTTGAGAACTCTACAAGGCTCGATACTGCATACTTTTCAGCAAAGATGCTTTTTCTTGTGATGTCGGCCCAGTTAATGTAGGAAATAAACTAGAAGTAGGTTTGATATATTTGATGCAGCCTCTCAAGCTCCTCGACCTATCAGATATTTTGTGCATAACCCTTAATCTATTCGAGGCCCAGGATTCCGATACTTCATACAAAGTTTATCCAGTTTCTTGGTAGCTAGGAACCCTTCCAGGAACTTGAGCCTTTTGCAGAAGAGTGCTGGGCATTCGCAAGGCAAATGTTCTGCAGTTTCAGCGAAGTCCTCGCAGTGGCGGCAACTATCACTTTCTGTTTTGCCAATACTTTTGATGTGATACCTCAGAGGGCAGTGTCCAGTGAGGACTCCCGTCAACAGTTTCAAGTCTTTTTTGTCCAACTTGAGAAGCTGTTTAGATTTCCTTGTTGAAAGGCTCACTAGCATTTTCGCTTGTTTTTGTCCTGGCAATTTAGTCCAGTTAGATTTCATATCAACCGCTCTCCATCGTCGAAAATCATCTTTCAAGGGAAACTTGGAGAGTCCACAGAAGGTTTCTAGGTCGGGAAATTGTGTATTTGCCTCTTCTTCAATTCACAGTGACCTTGTTTTTCGCTGCCAGTTGTTTCAGGGATTGTTAACAGTCCCAAGTCAGCTAAGACTCACAAGTGCATTACTTCATAGCTTTTAGTGCTGCTTGGCTATCTGATAGAATATAGATTTTTGCCCTTTGAGTGTCCCTTTCCAGGCACTCCTGGGCCCATATCTCTATAGCATGTACTTCAGCTTGAAGGATAGTTCCATCTTGGATCCATTAGTATACCACACTGATGCATCCCTTCCTAGTTGAGGTTCGTTCTCTGTGCAAATGTGGTAGTCAGTTTTAACCACTTCTAACTATATTTCGAATTCGTACTGATATCTATCGGCATGAACATGGATTCTAGGGAAATAATTCCCAAAATCTTCAAATGTCCAACTTGATTTCCTGGTTTAAGATTCATTTTCTGACTCAGTCTGAAGGCACTGATTGCTGCTTATTTCATTACATATAGGTGCAATGGTGGAAGATTCACCATCACTCACATACCATAAGGCTGCAGTAGGGCTCCTTTGTGATTCCCAGACAAGCTAGCAGCTGCCCTCTCTGCAGATTAACTTGTGCCGAAATTTGCTGCATTTTTGGCCACCATATCAATGAAGCGTATGTGACGATGGGTTTGATGATCGTTTGGTATAACCAGTACATCATTTGGTTTCAGACCAAAGACTCTGCGGCATGTCCAGCTTAACGATTTAGCCCTGGATAGGGTCGTTGAGTTGGCTGTTTCATGGTCGATTATTACGCCCGAATATTCAACTTCTGTGAAGAATGTGAGCTGTATTCTATTCAGAATTTTGGCTTCAAGTTCGTACTTTTGCCACTTGAGCAGATGAAAATCTGAAGAAAAGTGAAACAGTGTTGTGTTTGATTTTTATTTTTTCATCTACACGAGTATCGTATTTTATATTTATTTTTATATTTAATAGCACGCATGGAAAAAGTGAGATCGTGGTTTCATTTGGATTATCATAACTGTAGTTAAACTTCGCTCTTGATTCGAGACATGTACATATCCATTTTTTTTCAGCATTTTTTCAGTATTATTTCGATTATAACGATTACGTAAAGTTGAATCTTCTTCTTTTAACGTAGCTTTTACTTGACATCTTGTGGTCAAAATGTATACAGTTACCTAAATAAGTACGATCAGTGAAAAGGTAATGCTTATTTCAATCTAAAAAAACTATTGCACTCATAGAGAAACTGAGCTAATATCTTGAAAATTTGACATTCTCGTTTATAGAAATATAAAAGTGTAGGTACTCATTCAGAATTTCACATTTCCAATTTCATACTATTTTCGAAAGGACAACCGTAGACAAAATGATATTTCAATTCAGATGGAATCATCTTTCACAACGCAAACGTAACAACCTGATGATGCTGGCATAGTTATTGAAATATTTGCCCTAAATTCCACACTGACAGGACAATCAACCCTCATCCTGAATATTAACAATGCAAGGCCGTAACCAGAGAAATATTTTGGGGGAGTGGTTGGTTCTAAAGTAAATAATATGCAACAGTGTATGAATAATGTTTGACTGACTGTTCATGCTATTTCAAATATTTTGGGGGAGTGGTTGGTTCTAAAGTAAATAATATGCAACAGTGTATGAATAATGTTTGACTGACTGTTCATGCTATTTCAGTATAGAAATTATAATAAGCATATAAATACCATTTTATAATTATTGTAATAATGAATTGTGAATAAATATTGTTGATTATTAATACATTTTACCAAATTTTAATACAATCTCACATCATATAAACTATATGCTTTGCGTCACAGTAGAAGTTTGAAAAATGTGTAATTAGTGTTCAAATAGTGTATAAAAAAGCATCATAATCATTTTCAACTGAAAATTGAGTCCAAACATGCAATAACGATAATTTTGGGAGATTTTTCTAATAAGTTTGTGAAAATATTTTTTCGTTCAATTTAACCACTTTATTTCGTTCATGGCACACTTTGCGATCAATAGGAACATTTTCTTAGTGGCAGGAAAAACGTTGTTATAACTTTGCAATATGGTAATATTTGATACTTGGAAATATTTTGAAATATGCATTTTTTTGATAAGGGAGAGGAATTTCAGTATCTTTTTTCTTTGTAGAAGTATTGATTCTAGAATAAATTTTCGAATTTTAGATGAAGTACTCCATAAAGAAGAGGATATAATTGCAAGTGAAATTATTGGATCTGACAACCAGTCAATAGATGTTGGAGAACTTTTTGCTACAGTGCATGAAAAATCAACCACCGAAGTCAATGATTTTCTTGAAATAACGGAATGTTCGAGATCAAGTGATAATGATGGACTTGATTAATTTATTTATTTTGTGATCTAAGAATGTATGTGTATTTTTTGTAAATTTTTGTATGTTGTATATCGAAGTCGATGTTCCTAATGGAGGATTTTTAAGGAAAATAGTGATACTACAAATTCGATGAAATTGTTATAAATAATTTAGAATTGGAATGCTCAAATGACAATGATATTTTTTATTTATGTTAGAATTGGTGTCATTATATTTATTTTAGATAACATGATTGTTGACCTTAATTTTGTATATAAAACTCTAAATATATATGTTTTTATTTATTTTGAAATAGTTCTGCAACTATTTCGTTTCAGATAAACAGCAGAAATATTTCATTGGCAATTGGAATCCCAAACATTCCAGCAACTGTAATATCAAAAATAATCTATCGAATACCATACGAGAGTTCGATAATTACGGACGAAATATGCTTTATTAATTATTATAAATTAAAAATCTGATCAGTGGCTTTCCAAGAAAAATTCAATTGATTATTTTACATCAAAACACGAATACATACTTCCTATATATATCGATTGAAATGAAGCACTGAGAAAGTGTCAAGAAAATTTTAGGGAATAAAGTGCCTGAACAATTTAAGAAAACGTGCCTATTTAGGATTTTGAGTAAGTAGGTATTGTACTTGATATAACTGATTAGTTTTGAAAACATTAATGTATTCAATTTCATAAATATTATTTTCAAATCTGGAGTTAGTCCCAGTTCTTTCAAATTTGGTATTATATAAACCAATTTTCAAAAGTACTGTTACGAATTGTGCTGGCATTCTGAGAATACCGGAAGTCATTATCTCGCCGGCTCGCGTCTAGGTTGTGATTTATGGCCTCGCGATAACATCGGTCGCCGACGTATCTAATTAAAGGAAAATAGCGGATGACTCATAACCGTCGCAGTTTCTCGAAACTGAACGGTATTTTTCAGAACTATTGAATATTCAAGATTTTGCTAGAATGAGCAGTATTTTGTACCTATATGAGCAGCGCAGTCAGTTTAGAAATAGAGCTAGTATTGTGAACATTGAGATTTGTAAAGCGAATATCGTTGTGATTTAACTAAGTGTTTATTGAGTTTTATTTCGAGTGTTTAGTGAAATAAATTGTTCAGTTTTTTACTGGGTGTTTTGAATTCACGAACCCAACTAGAAATATCGTAACATTACGAATTGGTAATTAAATCACATAAATTTTTTATCTCACTTCCAAAATGTACCACTCATTAGATAACACTCCAAATCAAGTGTATGTATGTATTTATATATTTATTTGAAATAATTTTATGAGCAATTTTTCGTTTTATTCATAAAATTATATAGGAATAACTTACCTGCGAGACAACAAAGAAGGTGGATAACCTATTGACCGGTGAATTCACTTGCTGTTTCCAAAATCTCCTGATTTCGCCTACTTTGATAAACGTGACAAAAGGTTGGTTAATCTTGCTAAATTCAGCCCGGTTTTCCACCAAATTCACAGGTTCCTGCAGATATCAATACAAAAGTATAAACATCTGATTCTGAATGACATCTAATTATTTTCTAACAATTCCATGGAGCCAATTTCCAATGAGTTAGACGTGAATTAGTGTCGAATATTATACAAAATATTATTACAATATTGTTAAAATATTGTAATGGAATCCGGCAGTCAACAAGAAGTATCGCCGATATTAAAATGTCCTCCTGTATTGGACAATCCAGTTCTCGATTGTTCATGAAATATCTAGAACAGAAAAGGATGGAATATCCTAGAAGCTATCAGATGGAGAGAGATGACAGAAGAATGACAGTTTCTAGAACAGATAGGCCAGTTGGGCCAGATAATGGCAGAAGTCAGTTGAATACACAGGTTGAATACGAAGTCGCAATTCGTGAACATCGTCCATAACCTCCAAAATAAATAGTTATTATAAATTAGTCTGTAATAAGTGTTATTGTTCGTTGAAATATATTAGTTATCAAGTTTAAACTCGGTCACCGTTCATTCTACCCACGAAGATCGTAACAATATTTCAGTGCTATCACCTCTGTGAATATGAGAACCCCAGCAGGTCATGAGCTTGACAATAAAAGGGTGGCTCGCCTGAGCATTTTTAGTCTGCCTGCCCGGAACTTTTCGTGGTGATGATAATCGAACGTGAAGATTTATATAGAAGAGGAAAATATCAGCGAATTTTCTGCAATGTTCCAGAAAGGAGAATGAGTTAGTGAGAGCAGGGATCACCAATCAGACGAACGACAGCTCTCATCAGAATAGAATCCAGCATGTGTTTGGGAGCTAAACTCCAAACATGTGAACAACACACATATTTATATAATATAGAGTATGGTGGAAATGTATGGAATAAATGCATTATCCCTTACGAATATGAGTTAAAAAAAATCCAACAACAGGTCGATTTGTTCCGAAGACACTTCATTTAATTCCTCACAATAACTCAATTAAAATATGGAATATAAAACACTTGGTTCAAAGCAATACAAATGGTGAATGCACCGGATGGTTGGATATTGTTAAATGAACACGATGAAATGTGAAAAGCCGCGCAGGGCCTATTTATAAGGTAGGATCAGCAGTGTCAGTGCTGATCTATGCTTGTACGAAAATTCAAGGAAATTGCCTCATTGCTGTTCCCATACATATCAAAATTACTGAGAGCTGTTATCTGGTCATCTGATACTCTGTGAGATCGGCTTATTTTTCCATATAACACATACGGTGTTTGTTACGTTAACCTCGTGGTTGTGGTGACGTCATCGATTATTTTTTCAAATAGGAACATACCCTATTTAATTTTTTTCTGGAAGGTAAATTTATTGTCTATCTGATTTACTAATATTGGGAAAATAAAGTGATACAGGGTGAGATAGAAAAGATTTTATATTGACAATCTCATTATGCTATCAATGTACGCCATTACCTAAATGTTTCTTATCGTGATCGATAGATAGGTCGGTGAGGATCAATCGAATGGCCACCTAGATCTCCTAATTAAACTCTTCTAGATTTTTTTCTCTGGGATTATTTGAAAAGTAAAGTTAATGTGAACAGACCGGATATATTATAAAATTTGAAAGAACGAATACGAGTGAATATTTCACAAATATATTCAGAAACGATAGCCAAAGTCCGAGAATAATTAGTTTCCCGTCTATCACATTGTATTCTTGCAGAAGGTCACCATTTATTGTAACGCTTCCCGTTATTAATATAAAATAATTAATAAGTAGCCTGTATTACTTTATTTTTCTAATATTAGTATATGGTCGTTGGATATGGTATGTTCCTATTTGAAAAAAGAATCGATGACGTCAAAACAAACACGCGGATTATGTCACAAACTCCGTATGTATATCAAGAGATGTCAATTTGAAAATAAAAATCGACCCATATCTGGATCTTTCTTTAAATTCATATGCGTCAGAGATAATGAATTTATTCCATACATTTCCACCAAACTGTATATGATCATGTTTAATCATTTGATCCATCAGTTTCCACTATTTTGAACTCGATGAAACTTGAGAGAAAAAATATCACAAACAAGACGGAAATTTATTGAAAAAAGTTTCATATTGAATAAGTGTACGGAAATAGTAAATGTTTAAGAATCTGATGTTTCTCCTTCCTCATTGGTTTCTTCAGCATGTTCTTTTGACTTTCCTGCGTCCGGAACCCACAAACCAGAATCGACACACCTTTTTATATGATATTTCGCGTCATCCCCATCCATTTTGGCAATTGTTTCTTGAAGTAACTTGATGTCCTGGGTCTCAAAGCACTTTTGGAGTTCGGCTGGAAGACTGTCAAATACGTCTACAGGATCCAAGCCTCCAGGGCCTAGACGTTTCTGTCTTTCTTCTTCTTCTGCTTCCTATGACGAAGTAGCAATTTGAATTATATCGATATATTATTCATTCAAGATTACGATTTTATTACGTATGAAGGGAAACTTTTTTGGCGATTGAAAATTTCTACTACAGCCGTTAACAAAATCGATACATATTACCTTCTTTGTTTTTTATTTCTATAATACTTCGACTAGGCAGATTCACCACACTGAATAAAATTAATGGAAAAGTAGATGATCACCACCTTTCAAAGAAATTGATCTAGGCAAATTTTCAGCCTCAAATTTGCCAAATCTGCCACATAAAAATCGAAGCGAATTGCCAGCCACATAATAGATTTTTTATTACATTCACAGGAGAGAATTGACAGCCACAAAATAGATTTTTTATTACATTTACAGAAGATCCATTGATGCATGATTTAGTATTTTACTTATTTACTGAGAAACTATTATATGGTAATTGGGTTTTTATATACTAAGAAACCAATTGCTTTTACAAGAGAAAGTCGCAATGAATCATCTTTTTTTTTACATTAAGAATTTTTGTTTTGTTGAAAAGTTTTTGTACACAAACAAAATCAAGAATAGTATATTATTCAACGAGCGCATAATGATAGCTATTACCCACGAAGATGAAAATCATCTGAGTGGGTAATGGATATTGTTGACTAATAAAGTATGTCATTGTCTGTAATTATTGTTGATTTCAGAAAAGCAAATCAGTAAATTTAGTACTGACAGTTGAATTTGGGACGTATCAGTACTGAACTGGATGGCTAATTGGTAGTGTGAATCTTTGACATCATGACTTGTCCGTATTAATTGCCACATAATTTGTTTATAACTAGAAGATACCCTGACCAAATAATTCATCAGTACTTTCATCTCAAGGTCTTTTTGAGATATCTATATATTTTCGACTTTCTTCTTTAATATCATTAGAAAAAAAAGATCACACTAGAGGCATTAAGTTACACTCACTTTTCCGACATCAATTATCTATCAACAGTACATATTATGTGCCTAAAAAAATAGTGATTACCAAATTAGTTATATTACCTTTATAGCTTCTTCAATCTTCTCAGCAGCTCGCTTCTTGATTCTATTCTTGAATTGATTGAGTTCATCTTCAAAAGAGTCTTTGTATTCTTTTTCAGCCACTTGTATCTTCGTAAAGAAAGCATCTATGCAAGACCTTGGATCGTAGTCCAACTGTTTGGCTAGCTCCAAAATATACTGCATGCAAATTGTTTGATGTGCAACATGCTGCATCAATTCATGTTTCTGAAATGTAAAAATACTAAATTATTATTGATTAACAGAAACCAATAGTAGAGACTATAGGATAGGATACATAGAGTGATTTTCATAAATCAATCAATGTTTATGCTTCATAGTAAGTAATTCGAATTCGGGGCTTTGAAACAATGCTGGAGGATATTAGAATAGATTTTTGGGAAGAGCTCATCAGAGAGGAAACTATCTCAATTTCAAAAAGATTACGAAAAAAATGTTTACATCAAATAATCAATTTTCAAATATCCTCCCTAGATTGAACCTTCATCTTTCCACACAAAAAAAAATCTGATCAAAATATGGACTGCCACTACCACCATGCCCCCAGGGTTGAGTTGAGGTTGAATGCTCACTCACTCACGAGTGGACTTCATTATGTTTAATAAAATTTGGTTGTCTAACTGTTTTTTGTGTTATTTCTCTTTCTGGCGGGATTTTTTAAATTCAATATAATATTTATAAATTGGAAAAACTTCCCCGAATTTTGATAGTTTGTGTTATTGTAGTTGTCTGTCTGGTCCTTGGTCTGGTCTGAGTCCCTGTGTTTCATTTGAAAATGTTTGAAAGTGTTTTTAACCGCCATCTTAGTTGCAAAGCAACCCTCGTAAGTCTAGGACTTGTATGAGTAAGGAAGACGGGGACCTTAGCTTTTTAAGTGTCATCCGAAGCACTACTCGGCTGGTTATCGTTGAGAGTTCGAAGGATTGAAATCTAGGTACCAAGAATGTTCGGTTGGTCCTCCCGCTAAATGATACTATATAAATGAATATTTCCAATAGCCGCCGGGATTTGAACCGCGGACCGTCTGGCCCATAGACCAGCGCCTTTGCGCACTCGGCCACCAACCCAGTCTTTGGTATTTGATTCTTCCGAATCATGGGTCTTGATTCAGATCGTGTAGTAGTGAATTCACCTGGATTTCTGCTTTTCTAAACATAATCTCTGCGTGTTGTCTCACGAGCTTATTTAAATATAATCGTCCTATATGTGAAGGTCCCTATATATGTATTTGTCTACTGTATGTTTGTGCGTAGTGGCCGCATGCACATGATGCTTACAAGATAATTAGCATTGGACGGTATTTATTAGTCGTAGTTTCAACTTTAGGGCCATTTTGTTTTTACATTCTATAAGCCTATAAGCGGTCGCAGATTCCGCCTGGCAGCTTTGGTTAGACCTAGCCTACTCTCTCTGTCGACAACTTGCGAAAAATTGACAAAGTACGATTCTGATGTCTATCGACAAAGAATCTGTTATTTAAAAGTCCGTTAGCCTCAAAACCGTGTATCCACGGGATTACTGAACTTAACTCATACTTATCATGTTAGTGACTGCTCTCGATTAACTTTCGTTGGCTTCTATTATAACAAAACTAATCCTTTGTCTCTATCATTGCGGTAACCCGACGAAAGAACACGTGAACAGTATTTTGTCACCGGGTATCAATTTTTCTCACTGATAATAGTTATAGGCCATTAATTTCTTTTGTAGGCGCCTTCGTGGTTCATTCGTAATTGATAATAGTTATTGGCCAGTAATTTATATTGTTGGCGCCTTTGAGATTCATCCGATTATGAATTCATATAGGCCGCCTACAGTAATTAGGACTTGGTAAAACTATCTGTTCTTGATATTTGATTTCTGATTACTTTTTACAAATATGATACATTATTTCCATGCACATCAAACTCGTGAACAGTACCCTGGTTTTTATCAGAGTTTAATTCTATCTTCCATTAGAAAAAACCTTTTTCAATCACGTATACTTGTTCTTGTAAGTAGGGCTAGGTGTATTCATAAGATGTCTAGAGTCTCATGAATTCGCACGATTTGGCCGATGATATTTGCGCCCTCTGGTGTAAGGAAACGAATATTCTACATTATATAGCGCGACCACTAACAATATTTTTCACAAGCAATGGGAGACTCAAAAGTGCTCAAGTACATATGTATGACCTGTTACGTGTATGATATAAAAATTGTAGACAAGAAAATTCTCTACAAATTTTGTACAGACATTTTTTTTTATCAGGAAGATTTTAGTAAAATTGTACAATGCTTCCTCAACAGTGTCATTAATCGCTAGATTTTGTTTAGTTATTTAGTTATTATGACTCGTTTCCACTTCACCCTGGGGTATAGAGTACCGGCGCGTTTTTTATTATGCTTTTCCCAAAGTTGTAGAAAATATTCTCCTCTACAATTTTTGTAATCACTGTTTTTCACCTAGGAGGTACTTAAGGTATATATATAAAACTCCAGTATTTTTTCCAGGTAAATCGTTCCATTGCTTGGAATACTTAATTATAGCATTTTGACGATTCCTAGAGTTGAGTCTGCAACGTTGTCATCATAGATGTCATAGTCAGAAAAATTATCAGAAGCAGATCATACATCAGTTGCTGACTAGATACTTCATACGATATACCGGGGACGTCGAATATTTGAGAATTCAATGCAAATTTGCATAGATCAATAGCATACTTCTCTAAAATTGTATGAAATATTGCCAGATAGACTTTGACAGTTTTGGCAGAAGCTATTGATATTTTCCTTTTTAGAATGTTTCTCGTCATACTTCAGACAGATTTCGCTCGAAAATTATTGTTAAACTTATGAAAGAAAGAGTATCTTTCTTGCTCAACCGGATATGAATGACAGAGAAGCAGCCGCGGCGGTATTTTGTGATCTATCCAAGGCATGACTGATTTTACTGTGTATCACAAAATACATCTGTGGAAGCTTCAAGTCTATGGATTTGAGGGTATAGTACTTGATTGGTCCAAATCTTATCTCTCAGAGCATATCTAGAATGTATTATTGAATTTGGTCAAGTCTAACGATTGTGAACAAGGCTCAGTCCTGGGATCTATTTTATTTATCCTATACATTAATGATTTGACTCAATTGTATATCCAGAGTAAATTCACCATTTTTACGGATGACACCACAATTCTATTTTACAACAAAAACCTCCTCAATGAATTATAACACTCGACTAGCCCCACATAATGTACCACCCCCAACGCCAACATCTACTATTACTCAAAATTCATCTTCCTAATCCTATGAAGGAGATACAAAGTGGCATTCATTTCCAAAAAGGGGTCTAAAAGCTATTGAATGTAAAAGCCTTATAACCTGGACGAATTCTACCAAGACTCACTTGCCTGAATTTTATAGTTCGTAATTCTATGTATTACTATCGGATCTGGTGAAATTGACACTGCCAGGAGTCAGAAAACCAAGAAACCCAAAAGATGAAGAAGTAATTCTATGTATTTTTTTACGTCATTTATACATCAATTATCGATTTTATACACTAAAACTCATAATGACAAATAGCCTCACAAATAACTGATATATTGAAGCATTCATCATGTCCTAATTAGCTAAAAGGCGCTACTAACGTCAAGTATCTCTAAATCATAGAGATAACATGATATATGTATATATATATATATATATATATATATATATTTGAAATCAGAAAAATATACTCTATCTAAAAGTGACAAAATATAAAGTGTTCCATTAAAAAAAATATTTGGTGCCAATAACTTTTTGTTCAGATCAACTGTTTTTCTGTGTACATATATGAAATTTACATGAAAAATTACATAAGATCATTTTTTTAAAGAAATAATAGATGAAAAAGTTAAGGGGGGTCCAAAATACGTGAATACCCTACCCTGTATATTAAATTGAATTCAGCAATGGAATATTAGTGAAATCAGTTGATACAGATGTTTTGATTTTGCACACACTTTTTTAGGCCTCGCAAAAAATGTAGTTGTTTCATAGAAGGCCTGAAATGTTGTGAGAAGTGTAAATGTTGATCTTGTAATAATGTTATCACAGTTGAGTTCTTGAGATTGAGATATAAAATCTTTGGAGTTGATACATTTTAACGAGATGAATTGAAGGTCTCGGAGGTTCGAAAATTAGTGTGAAGAAAGCATAGCAAAAAGGGACCATGGGGGCCTACTTGCCTTGCACCATCCTCCCCACTACTACTACTAAGTTCTCGAGAACAGATCTCAGTATAACCTCTCGATTCGATAACCCTTGATTATATTCCTAATTTTGTCAACATACAAAAATAAATGAAGTGGTTCAATGTCAAATCATTAGATAGGTAGATACTTATTAGTATGATAAAACTAGACCTGAACCCAAACATCCGAAAAAAAAGTTGCTTCCTGCGCCAAATTGTTCAGTCTACTCCCCTTAACTCGTAATAAAAAGTTACTCCCCGCCGAGTGTCGAGTTTGGGTGGGGGGGAGGGTGGAAAGACGGAAAATTTCACTTTATCGCAGTTTTGTGCCTGTATATTGAGAACTATGAGGTTTAGCGCAAAGGTCATTCCATACAAAAATGATCTATATTGGATTCATAAGGAAAAAGTTCCCCTCAAATTTTCTGCGGAGGTAAGGAGGGGGAAAAATTACATCATTACCCAGTTTGGCAGAAAGGCTGCAAAAATTATGAAACCGTATTTTCGCATGCGTATTTGGAATAAACTGAATTTCCGAGTAGGCGGAGGGGAAAATAATTCAGATTTTCAATATTATCAAAAATATTTTATTATACAATTACGGTAAGAAATATCACTTCACAGGTCTCCTTCGTTATCAATGCGTCTTCAGGAAGTAGGGGCTCCCTGTTGATGCAACCAATTCCTGAGCAATTGCTGCACATATCAACAATCTTTTCGATAGTTGGAAAATGCGAACAGTCGTGAACTCATGACTTCAGCTGGCGGCAAATGATAGCAGCTACAGCTTTGAGTACTTTAATTACCAGTTGTCTGATGAAATACTAGACGCTGTTCCGGTAAAACAAAGCAGATTTCTTTTTCCATACGGTTCTGCAAAATGCAAACTACTACCATAATGCTGAAATGGATGTCACTGTAAGGCTCGAGAGTAGGATTTAGTTCATCTGCTTCTTTTTTGTTTTTGACGTACCAGTACTAGTGGTATTTCACATCAGAACTGACTGAATCTATCACTTGAGATAGCCTCAAAGGCACATCATTGCCTCAGCTATCATTTCTGTTGGCTGCTGCAGCTCGAATTGTGTCAACAACATCAACTCTTGCCACTAAACTCCAGCTTTCTTGAGCCTGAGTCCAGCACTTAGATATATCTACGCACATGCGACCACACAGATAACAAGAGGTTTTGAAATCGAATGTTACGCGAAGTATTTTTGCTGATGAGCCCGCTTCCTGTTCAAGTGGTTTTAGACGTAGTATATATGATTGTCGACGAAGCGAGGCATCATTCATAAACTTTTTTTTCACTTCATCCAAATTTCACTGCACCCAATGACTTTGTCAAGCAAAAATGAAAGTCAAAGCCTTTCGATGTCACGACTGGGGTCCTTCAAGGTGAATCACTGAGCCCACTATTATTCGCTCTGTTCCTTCATGATATTGAGTCTTTTTTCCGCGAAAATGGTGCCAATGGAATCAATATCGATAGCAAAAATGATCTCCTGATGCTCCTATATGCTGACGAAATGGTCATTCTAGCTGATTCAGAAGTTGATCTTGGACGTAAACTCAGCATTCTTGAACGTTTCAGTGACAACAATGCATTGACAGTTAACGAAATGAAAACAAAAATAATGTGCTTTTCAAGAGGCAACTAAAACAGCAATAACTTAAGATTTTCGTACAAAGGCAATCCTATCGAAATAGTAAAGAAGTTTGTTTATCTGGGGGTTACATTCTCTTCCTCGTCTTTTTTTTGCGGACATGGCACACATATCTGCTGATAAGGGCAAACAAGCTGTAGGTGACTCTTTGCGCACCTGTTTGGGGATGCCGTTATGCTGATATTCTGGAAAGAGTCCAACTCAGTTTCTTCCAAAAAATTTATCCCTTTCCACCAATACCCCAGGATATGCCATAAGACTTGAAGTAGGAAGAGTAAAACTTTCTTATAATATATTCAAGCTGGTCCTCAACTGGCTCATCAAATTGCTTGAAATGAAAAGTTACCGATATCCAAAATTATGTTTTGTTAGGCTGCTTCATCTCAACAATGACACTGATAGGAGATTCAATTGGTCCTTGCAAGTTAAACAGCAACTTGATGTAATATGTAATGTAATATGTGAACTTTCTAGAACCTTTGGAAGAAATCACAGGAAATATACTCCGACGAAATAAACAAGTTTTGCTTTCTAGATATATAACTAATCTATGAAATGAAGATATTTCTTTTTTTTCCCGATCTGCATTCCTCACACTTAGCCAGTCTCTCACTGTTTCGTTTCAAACCCAAAACTACTTACACTTGAAAGTATCTCTTCAAGTTACTAGAATAATTTCGCAACTCAGGCTATGCAGTAATTATAATATAAAATTCACTTATTCAGGTTCAATATATCAAATTAATCCAAGAGAAATATGTTCAGTATGTAACCAGAATGAGTTTGAAACAATTCAACACATTTTATTTGACTGTCCCATATACACAACTATGCGACCTCCTAATGCTCCTTTTCTAGAAAATGTCAATAACTTGCTTGAAACTCTCAACAATATTACACCCTCTTCTGCGAAATCCATCTCAGATCATATATGCAATATTGTGAAACTTCGCTCATTCATCATCAATGAATAATTGTTTACACTTAGGTACTGTGAATTTAATCTTGTTTTTTTTTATCGTCTATACTTACATTTTGATATCGATAAAATATATGTGTTATCACTTTTTTTTTATTATATTCTTTTTCTTTTTCCTAATATCATCTGTATATTCTTATAATCATTCCAGAGCTTTTAATGAGTTATTTTGTTCAGATAATATTTACTTCATTACCTTAGACCAAAATGATTCGCTTTCAGATGATATTAGACTAGCTTTAGATCTATAGTAATAATAATCAAGATATAGACTCCATGTTTGTTTATAAAACTATAATGTTTTAAGGAAACAATAAACAATTGATTGATTGATTGATTTGTCAACTGCCTTCCTGCTCAGGTGAATCAATGAACCTCCTTTTTCCTTACAAGGTTTCAAAAGACACTCCACCATCATCTCCACTTTCGATATGTAACCATCAGGAAGTAACATTTCCGAATTTCATTTTTTTTGTAGTTTTTTTGCTGAACTGGAGAATTATGTGATTTTTCCCCCTCCATATCTCCGTAACCATTCATTAAACGAAAAAGTATTGAATAACTTTTTTCCTCAGAATTCAATGTAGATCATTTTCGTACATAGTGACCTTTGAGCTAAACCTCATAGTTTTCAAGTTATAGGCAAAAAACTGCCAAAAATCGAAATTTTTCGTCTTTCCACCCTCCCCCCACCCAAACTCGACGCTCGGTGAGGTGTAACTTAACTACGTGTTAAGGGGAGTAGACGGATCGATTTGGCGCCAAAATCAACTTTTTTTCTTGGATGTTTGGGTAATTTCTGAGCTAGTTTTATCGTACTATATTGATTTATACCAGTATTCTTTATCTACTCCTATTTAATTATATATTCATTATTCAACTGCTTTTGAGCAATCAATAGTATCTATAAACAAACAAAGTAAGTTATTATAACTCACTACTATAACTCACTTTAATATATATATATATATATTTCTATGGTCAGTGTACCAAATACAAAAACAAAATTTGCCAGAAAATTCACTGTTACGGGAAATTTATATACCATAGTTCAGAAATATTATTTATATAAAGGGCATTGTTTTCGCTGCTCCTCAGCAACATTATTAGTAGATGCTGGAGGGGATATATCGGCACTAAAACGATATGGCGGCTGGCGATCAACTACTGTGGCTACATTTGTACAATGATGATTCCGAAAAAAATAAGACAGATTCCGAAAAAAATAAGACAGATACCGCAAATAAAATATACAGTTCTATAACACCCCAATCAGTTAGTACATCAACAATATTTAGGCAACAAACACAATAAGAAACAGTCCCACATATTCAGTTTGCTGGTTGTTTAAACTTTACAGTCAATTTTAGTTAACTGTCAAGACAATAGATTTCTTTCTCTGTACTTGTATCTTAGTATTGTAAGTATAGTATTCAACTTGCGGTAATGGTCATAACTCACTTAATGAATTACAGCACTCACCTGCAGCTCGCGCTGCAAATTTTATCTGTGTGAGTTATGACAAAATCAGATAGATGGGATAGCTGGGAAATGGCATAATTGTTTGTTTTCATATTGTCATAAGATGATTTACATTGAATGATCATGCTCGGCTCCAAATAAGAAAACATAAATAACACCAATATGTTTCATTTGGTTTGTATGTTACCTATTAAAATTAATAAATTTCCTCTTCAATGAGTGAATAAAACTGGCTGGCAATCTAACGAATTAAAAATTTAATAATACATTAGCATGTGCTATGGGAATTTGAAATATCTCTCTAAAAATATATAGAAAACTCATTACATATTTCAGCAACTCATATATTTAGAAAACTCAATAATTTTTTCAACTACTGAAGATGGCATCTTGGTTGTGGAATACATACCTATCCAGTTTTCTAAATATTTTTGTGTATTTTGTATAGTAACCAGTAACCACCATCACCCAGTAAATTTTTTTGTTGGATTAGCTTGCTTGTTGATCTAATCAAACTGATATTTTATTGAAAAACTCACCTCTTCCATCTCCAAATTAATACACCAAATTACCAAATAATTTGCTGTGTCTTCACAAACCAATTGTGGGTGTGACTTGAGAAACACTTTAGAATCATCATACTTTCTGAGCATACCAAAATGTTTGAGATCTTTTTCATTTTCCTTGATGAATTTTTTCATTCTAGCTTCCCGTTCTTCTTCTGTCAAATTTTCATCCTTTGGACGGGTAGGTTTCTTGTTGATGACAGTCTTGGCAAAACCTGGTTTACTAATTGTATCAACATTCCAAGGGGTTAGTTTATCTTTCTTCTTTAATTCATCCTCCTCTTTTGTGAAAGATTCCATTCCTGTTTCTAGCTTATGAAGTTGCTTTTGCAGTTCTTCCAAGTCATCAATTTTTGTTTTCTCAGCTTCCAACACTTTAAGTTTAATTTCATTAAGTTGTTTCATGTGATCAGACTTTTTTTTTTCAAAAGCTTCAATCTCTTTTTTTCGCTCTTCCATTCTCTCAATCCTGGCTTGATGTCTCCAGCGAAACAAGGAAGGTGTATCAATATTAGGATGTGTCTCATCTTCATCATCTGATATCTAGAAATAAAAAGTTTCTCAGTGATGGAGTGATGGATTTGAATTTTTCAGCAATTTACCTCTATATTTTTCCATTTACTGTAATCCACCATGGTGAAGTTTCTGAAAAAAAAATCAATCAGTTCTAGATGTCTCGTATTTATAAAATTTGTCACATTTACCTTGATGGCTAATCCAAAAATCTGGGGGGCGCCTTGAATATTAAAATATATTAAAGTTATGGAACAAATAATCAATTTCCAAATAAGTGTTCTGGCAATTCTGGTTTATATCCGCATGATATCCGCCTAAATCATCATTGAAATTTTTTTACCAAAAACACTGCGTTGAAAGCTGACACTGCTGACAGCTGATCGTTCGTTTTCTGCTCCTTGTGCAATTGGCCCAGTGTTGCCGTTACTATTACAATTGTAACAGATCTATTACTAAAAGTATTACGACTTTTGAGAAAAAATTAAAAATCTATTACTATTCAAGAATATTGAAATTTTAAGAATGGCGCCATCTTAATTCCAGAGAAATTATACATGAATCTTCAAAACACAAGAAAGTGATGTTATATAGGTGTTTCATATTTTTTTCCAACATTAGAGATTCATTAGTGGATTTTCAAATATATTTTCCAAATTTAATACAAAACCTTGAAAATTCAAATGATGAATGGCGATCTCTCTTTAAAACTTTGAAGAAATAACTGAGTAAAAAAATTTACCACTTGGTGAATTCTGGGCTGGGGCCAGGTCTTTGAAGTAAAAAATTTGCTAGACGAACCCATGTTTTCAAGTTCAAAAATATTATTTGTTGGCTTATCATCTTTACTTCATTCTTCCGCAGCAGCAGAAAGAATTTTCTCTAAATTGAATAATTATGTCATTCGTTAATCTTAACTAAGCAGTTTTTAAATGTCCGCAGGTCGTGTCCAGCCTCCATGTTGTCTTCCACGATTCCAGAAATCAAGACACAATGGAGAAGTGCCTGTGCCATCAATATCCAATGAAATATTGCAAAGATCAGAATAATTCATATGCCTACCATTGTTTTGATCTTGATTGCTTCATATTCTTTCAAATCTAAAAGGAGTGGTTCGCTGAATTAGAAGATCTCTGATGATTACTCTTTGTCAAATCTAAGTTTACCTACTTCATATATTCTGCCATTATCGCATCCGAAAAGGCCTAATGAAGTTCGCTAAGCAGAAGTTCGAGTGTCGAGATTGCTGAGTCTCCATGACGTCATCGTCACGACTGCATGGCAACTAATCATCGATTTTGCCGCTGTTAGGTTAGGTGTGAGGTTCCCGAATGTTATAAACAGCGTTGAAACGTCGCACAGTTGGTATTCAAAGTTAAAATTCAGTTAACTTTCGCGTCTTCTAATTTGACGTCCTGATACTGTGATTGGTCAAATTGCAGTGCAGTCGCGCAGTTCGCAGTCGTGGCGTTGGTATGGAGACATAATATATGCTGAATCTTCATACTGACAGTACAACGTCGTCGTCACGACTGCATGGCCACTAATATTCGATTTTGCTGCTGTTAGGTTGGGTGTGAGGTTTCCAAATGTTGTAAACAGCGTTGAAACGTCGCGGAGTTGCTGTTCAAAGTTGAAATTCAGTTAACTTTCGTGCTTCCTAATTTGACGTCGTATCTGTGATTGGTCAAATCGCAGTGCAGTCGCGCAGTTCGCAGTCGTGGCGTTGTTATGGAGACTTACCATACCATATAATCAGATTTTGTCGTCATTCGCGATAGAAAATATCACTCAGCGCTATCTGATGGTAAAAACTCAAACTTCTCGAAGTGGTATCGTTTTTGTTTTGTTTTTGTATTTGTGACATTACATAAGATTTCACATGGATTTCACAAGAAAGAAGCCGAAATAAAAGACTGTTGTTTCTGTCTTATGTCCTTGCTGCTATGCTCAATGTGGAAATTATCGTATGTCGGGTACGGGTATCACTATTGCGATATTTTTCAAACAATCAGGTTATATCTGTGTTATGCATGTTGATGTGAATTTTCTCAATATTGTGTTTCGATTGAGTCTAGAGTGTTTTGGGTTTCATCAATTCATAGTTGTTCAGGTGATACTATTCGTACTCAAGTTCAACACTGCCGTTCATATGTCCTAATATATCCAGTCGTGTCAGTGTCTAAGGTCATGTTCAGCCTCCAGGTTATCTTCCACGATTCCAGAAATCAAGACACAATGGAAGTGCTTGTGCCATCAATGTCTAACAAAATATTGCAAAGTTCAGGATAATTTATATGCCTACCGTTGTTTTTATCTTGATTGCTTATTCATATCCTATGTAATCTGAAAGGAGCAGTGGTTCGCTGAATAAAAAAAATCTGATTACTCTTGTCAAAGCTAAGTGTACCTATACTTCATGAATGCTACCATCAATATATCCTAATTCAAGAACTCGGATATGTTCCTAATGACGATATTTATTTACATATACATCAGTGAATTTTTCCTATGACTATGATATTTACGAATTTTAGACATTGCATGCGCCCTCAATCAACGTTTTCTTTCACTTTTCTAACAAAGTTTAGTGGTTATCCCACTTCGAGTGTTTTTACGAGTCACCGTTAGATAGCGTATGGCTTAGCACCTATCGCGAATTGAACTAAAATCTTCAACCCATGCTTTGTGGAAACACCATATTCAGAGAGTCCTCCAGCTGGCTAGATTTTTCATTTCATTGCCATCTTAGATTATGATTATATATCCTACACTATATAATCTAAGATTGCCATGCTCTATGCAGCTATATGGCAGTGACCTTTCTCTTTCTACTAACCTTGCTCTTGCACTCGTGCACACGATCCTGCTTATGACGATTCAAAAAATTGGCAACAGTGCTAAAACATTCAATTTAAAAATAAACAAACCTCAGTAGAGAATGGATGAAGAGATCACTGATCAGTAACTAGTCTCCTCAGATTTTATCTGAGCAAAATATATAAATATTATATTCTATATTCTATCCACGAGAAATAAATACGAATGGAAATAAAAACGAATCACTGTGCTCATATACTATTGTTTTAAGTTGAATTTCTGGTTTTGCATTAAACATTGCATTATTTCCCGGACCCGTTTCTATCAAGAAAACGACATAACTATGGATTTATTAGGCTCAATTATGAATGCAATGGACAAACCTCCAAGTTTGAGTGAGAAGGAAAAATCATTGATAAAAAGTGAGTACTATACTATACCATTTTATGTTTTCAGATTGTTTTATCATTATTCAGTGCCCTTCTCTAATGTTTCCTGACTTCAATATGAGATACTATTTATATTTCACTTGACCAATGTGTGCCATCAGGTACATCAAATGTTGAAAATATATCAGTAGTTGGGTTCAAAGGTACCAATAACTGGCAAAGTTTCAATTTAATAATTCTAGTGAACAGTTATTATCCATTATAAATAGTACCAGACAAATCATGGTTCAAAACTTGCATGACTGCTTATCATGACTATTGAAGGTTTCATCATTTATTATTTGTGTTCAGAGAGAAAGCAAGAATTGGAAAAACGCCAAACTGAAGAAAAAGAAAAATTGAAACGTTTCAAGGATCGTGTTGAGGCCAAGCTGGTTTCTCATTTCAAAGATCCCACAAATAATACACTGAAATTTGAACACATGGACCAAATATGTAGAAGTATAGTGTAAGTTAGTTATTCAGTTTGTTGTGAAACTATTGATATATATTTTAAATCCATGTTTCTTTCAGACATGAAGTGGCTGAAACTTGTGGCTTATTATCATTTGCTTTTGGAATAGATGGTGTAGATAGGTATATAAGAGTATACAGGAAAGAGAACCCTCCTTGTGATGATGAAATTGCAGCTAGAAGAAGAGGTGAACCATGGAATGAAGATATTAGACAGCGCCTTATTGAAAAAGTAATCCAGAAACAACTAATTTTAATAAAAAAATCATAATTTCAAATAATTCTGTATTGCAGAGAAAGCTCCATGAACAAGAAGAATCAAGAAGTTCAAAAAGGAAAGCTGCAAAATTTGTTCCAAATTCTAACTACAGGGATAAATATGTTCATCTCATAGGTCAAGATGCTGCACTAGATGCAGCAAAGAAAACAGAAACTAATAAATCCTATGGTTTTGGTAATATTATTTTATATAACAATGTAGTTTCTACTTGATAATAGGACAGAAGTTGGATTATTATTCTCAACTTCTGCTGATATATTTAAGTTAAAATCACACAATAAGAAATCTGATGAAATTTCATTGAAAATAGGTTCATGATCAATTTTGTCAATATTTTAAAAGTATTATTTTCTCTAGAAATCAGTAGTGAATATCTCAAAATCAATATGACTCTTTCATTTGGTTCTCTATGAGATGCTATTATTATATTTTCATGCCAAGGTTTTCTTTTCTCAAAAGGAGTTCATTATTGAGAATAGATGGAAAATCTTTTGTATAGCAGTAAGTCATTTTTTCAGTCCATATTCAATGACCAAAGACATCATAATAGAACATACAGGTTTTCAATAATTGAAAATAGTCAAGAATTTTTGACAAAAAATATGTTTTTATTTTTCATAACTCGAGAGAATCCGGAAAAAATTTGAATTTCAATGTAAAATATCTCAAAATCTATTAGAGTTAGAGATAACATGATATATGTATATATACTTGAAATCAGAAAAATTACTCTATCCAAAAGTAACGAAATATGTAGGGTGTTCCATTTAATTAAATTTAATAAAATATTTATGGTGCCCATAATTTTTGTTTAGATCTTCAACTTGTTTTTTTATAACATATTATGAAATCTACTCAAAAGTTACATGAGACCGTTTTTTGAAAAACAAAATTTAACAATACTTAAAAAAGTTAGATTGGGTTCAAAATACACACAAGAAGTTCCAAATTTATATGGTTTGATTTTCCTGATTTCTTTATTGTAACGTGAAGAATTTTATTGTTTTTCTGTAAAAAACTATTTTGCATGGGCTTATTTGAGTTCCCAGGTGAAATAAATTCATTTCATTCCGTACCGTGAACTCGGAATTTTACATCAAACTTTCGACTTATATCTCGGAATTTTAAACTTCCGAGTTATAACTCGAAATTTCACTTCAAAATTCCGACTTATATCTTGGAATCTTAAAATTGTGAGTTATAACTTGGAATATTTAAATGTCAAAATATAAGTCGGAATTTTAGAAAAAACGAATACTTTATATTGGCTGTACCTTCCAGGGCTTCAAAGCTGAAAATACAACGAATCCGCAGGACGAGTTGTATTTTCTTACATTTGGATTACCAATGAATTGATATTCCAAAAAATTATAGGTTATTAATCATACCACGAATTATATTTAGGACAATATATCGATTTGAAATAAGGAAAATCGTTTCACAGTTTTAATTTGAAGTAATTTACAGAAATCAAAAACTAACAACGTGAACACTAAAGATAAATTGTAAACAAACGAACAACGATAATATTTCCACGATAAATATATATAAATACAAACGATTTCCACGATAAATATATATAAATAGTAATAATAATTTCCACGATATATATATATAAATATTTTTTTTGTAGAAATCTTATCGTTTTTCGTTTGTTTACAATAACCATGGATTTTCATCAAGTAACGGCCAAGTCAATTGAAAACTAGAGATAAAAATTAGGGATATTCTTTTCCACTGAATCATCTATGATACCAATGGACATTTGTCCCCTATGATCGCTCATATTTGTGAATAAAGATAACTAGTCAAAACACAGAAATTTCACGTTTATAATTTGAATCAATATTCTCACTTGACAGTTAGTAAAACAAAAACTGAGCAGGTTTATCACCGAGAAAATACAGCGATAAAAGCTTTATTTTCACTTTAAATTCTATTGGCTGAATTTAAAATTTTTTTCAAGTCAAGAGATATATTGTCACCATTATTTTTTCTAAATTATCAATATTATTTTCAGTTCCTAGTGAGAATAAGAAGGATATGAGATCGATCGAACAAACTATGGCTGATATAAGAGCCAAGAAGAAGAAAAAAAATAATACAGAATCCAGTGAAGTTCCACCGGACGTTTCCCCACATTGAAGAGGATATATCAGCGAGTAGTATTTAGCACGATCTGCATACTATCAATATTATCAAGATTGTTAAGTATTATGAAAAATATATTTCTTATAATTTTCAATAAACATGTTATTGAGGGAAATGTGTATTTTTAGAAACTTACATCATCTTATTAATCAGAAACAGAAATAATTCAAATTATTCTGACAAAGCTTGTCTAAAACTAAAATAATAACAGTTATTATTAAACAGTAGGTACATTATTAGGAATTCGAATTATTTCAATTCGAAAATATCAGATTAGTGATGCTGGATTTTTTAAACTTGATATTTGGTTTTTCCTATGACAACCTTTGTGATCATAGTTTTCGACACTTCCTCGATTTTCTAATCATTTGTGAGTTATTGTAGTATAAAAGATTGATTGATATAAATATCGGATATAAATGATTAGGTCTCCGCCTTAGACCATACACTAGATAGACGCGGTATGTACCTTATGCAATGTTTGGTAAAGGTAGGGGGCGCTGACTAAGGCATTTTCGGGGAGGTGAGACGATCGTTGAACCGAGAGTCCAGGGACGTGATTTTTTTAGGGATTCAAAATATGAAAAAATTGATGTATTCTCAAGCATATTTTCGGTTTGGTTTTCAATTTCCGCAAAATCTGAGTGAGAATTCCAACAAATGTTTAACAAACATCATGAAAACGTTGATTTGAATATAAAGCTCATTTTTTGCCATTTTACAAATAGTGAATTCTATAAATAATATATTTCGCCTGATGAGCTGATGCTGATTCGAATGTTTTCAGAATCCATCAGAATACAATGAATAATATACAAGCACATCATTTGTTTGCAAGATGAGAGAAGAATTCGAATAATACACATTCAATACAATAAAATATATTTATACATACATATCGATGAATCTGTGAATTGAACAAATTGAATTAATATGTGTAGTAAAAACTGAAAATTCCCAAACTTTGATTATTTTCTCTAAGATAGAAGAACCTTTTGTATGCAGTTTTGAACTTTTCTGTCAAATTTCTGTTTGGCCTTCTCAGCCCAGCTATATATAGCTTCTCTTTTTCGATTGACCAACCTTTTGGAAACCTGAAAATGTCAAAGAGTTTTTCTAGGACTTTGCATGATCATCAGATATAATGAATGGCAAAACTATAGGGTGAAGGTTTCCTGATGAACAAAAATGGTGTTCATATTTTCCAAGTGCATGCTTCAACACTTTCTGTGGATATACTTAAGATTACCTGAAGAGACTATTTTCTGTCACTATTATCATATCATAAAATTCTGTATGTTTTTTCAATGTTTCCATCCTGAAACTACTCGACACAACTGCATCCATATTTATATGTTATTTGGAAACCTAAAAAACGTTACAAATGTTAAAGTTTGGTAAATATCATATTCGAAAAATATTCCAATTCAAAATGTTTTCAATATGGATCATTCCTACAGCTTCTTTGCATCCACGCCTATGGAATACTTACAAATGAAATCATTCCGTCGACGTTTAGTTATCTTTGTTAACACAAATTCAACAAGAGTTTGCCATAGTCCTTTCCTCTTGAATACACTCAAGAATTAATCATTTCCAACACAAATAACATTGAAAAATAAATAGACACACGAGAAATTCTCCACATATACAAAATGTAAACAAATGCCTCCATACGTCAACAACGTCAATGTCAGAATTGGCCAATAGGAAAACTCGTACCATGTCAAATTTTGTTTCCCCCCTCAGTTACAAAACAAATCGCCCTCGATACCGAGTCTATCTAGTGTATGGTCTAAGGTCTCCGCCGTGATAACTACATCGTCAGTAAACTTACTTAGATACAAAACTTCAGAAGAGGAAGTTTTTTTTTACCTGTGTTATTGATTTTGTCCAGATGTATGCATTCAATTTTGGATACACATCAAATAAACCGGTATAGTGAATATCAATGGATAGTAATTCATAGAATGATAATTTCAAGAAGTATTTCATCATTATTGATCTTTATTCAGAATTCATATTTTCATACAGAACATAATCAACTGACCACCAACTTCGGCGATTTTGCACAATATTATAATTATAAATTTTCCGTTCTCACAGTGAAGAAATAGAGAATCACTACCTGGAATAAAATTTTCCCACAATTCAGTTAACATCCCCAATACTATTTTTCAATTAACAAACTAAACACAGTACCTAGGTATGATTTTTTTTAACTTTCATGGTAAACTTTTTTAACGTCAAATTCAACAGTGGATATAAGGAAGCTCAAATCAATTTGGAAACAAAAATCCTCTATGACCCATACTCTAGGCAAATACCTGAAATTTTCACAATAAATTAACTCTCAAAAGAAAAACGATATGATTGGGATACGAGTATAAATAATGATGGGTGGATTCAAAGTAATCTATGTGGTGTGGGACAATATTATTTCCATCATCACACAAAATCAGAACGATTTTCGTCTTGGTGCTTCTATGTTGGAGAAATGCCTTTGACTAGGGCTGAATATTCATTCCGAAGTTTTGCCAAAGTGTCACAATCATATCCAGTATTATCTTTATATTTCATCAGAGATATATCTAGTAGATTCACCAACAAAAATTCCGCATTTTTCGTCAAGAAGTGCCTTTGCTAAAAAAATATGTATGTAATGTAATAAAAATAGAACAAACCACCAAATATTTTAAAATTTCTGATTGGTGGAAATACTCCATGTATATCGACGTAGATTCGAAAATATACAAAGTTAATGAACGTTCCGATTGGTTGAAAATCATAAGAAAAAATTATCGCATCAATATATTTACTTTATGGAGTGATCTTTCTATCTTAAATCAATAATGCAGATTGTCAAACGGTTTATTCTTGTCAAGAACCTAATTCTATAAAAGAGCCCTTATAGAAATTATTGTTATTCACGCCAAAATGGATTGTGTGATATATTGATATTTATTTTGAACTATCAATTGGGTGGAAAATATGAGTAATATAAAAAATTAGGGCGATATGACATAAGATGCATTCGAGAAAATAAACTAAAATATTTTGATTCAACTCAAGTGAGATATTGGCATTGCCTGGACAAAATAGTTGAGTATAACCCAAAAGCAAATGGTCACAAAAGAATATATGTAATTTCTATTGGGTTGAAAGGTGGATGTCTATACTGAAAAAATAAATTGTCTATTCTTGCACGAGCTTGCATTACAGTTTTTTTGGCAGTGTTAATGTCAAACGCATGGGTGAATTATAGGTATTAGTAATCACCCGACTCGATAATAATGGTGTGAGTTCACATAAGATGACTCAATTCCAAATATAATAGAAAATTCAATATACTCACTTCTTGGTTGATTTCATTTTGTAGGAAATATTGATTGTATCTAAGTTGAGCTTCAAATACGTTGTATAACGTGTCATCAATAGTATACATCAAGTCATCTGTTTTTAATCTCAAACAGTCGCCCAAGAAAGTCAAAAACGTTTTTGTGAAGAACAAAGTACTAGCCGTGAGTTGTAACCAGGTATCACCTTGAAAAAAATAGTTTCACAACAAACAACTGTATCAAGGAATTATATGATTAAAAGATAATACAATATAACAAAATCAAGTAGTAACAGTGAATGTATCACCTAGTATTTCAATATATTAAATTATATGATTAAAAGAGAATAAGATATGAGAACATCAAGTAGTAACAGTAAATTTATCACCTAGTATTTAAATAATGTTAAAGGGTGGAAAAATTGCGTAGTTGTTAGTTCAATGAAATGCCGTCCAGGTATTCAAAAAATCCGACTACTTCCGGAGAAATACGCGAAAAACGAGAATTAATCTATTTTGTTAATTTTTTCCTGCGCATATTCGGAAAGGCCATTCAAAATGAATAAAACATCCTTTGAAATGCGACATTTCGTTACTAGCGTTATGAAATTTATTTCAAATACGGACTTTTCTTTCGTAGAGAGCTTGCTTATATTTTCCCAGACACAATATAATTTTACTTCTTCAAAGTACGAACCGACAGAGAAGTGATAGGAAGTTAACAATTACAGAAAAAAAAAACAAAAGTTTTTGTAGAATTTTTCCACCTTTCCCAAATATTTGCGCATGTACATAATATTTTTTCATGTATAAGGAAACATCTAGTTTTGTAGATCAGGAGATCTATCTGGACATCTTGAAGGCCAATTTCGCCCAATTCATTTCTTGGGAAATGTTACATCCAATTAATGTTTCGAAGATAAACAGGAGTATTTTGCAATGAACAAGGTGAATTATTATGTGAATGATCAAGATTGATTGAGTTTCCCTCAAAAAAGTATAGACCAATCACAAATCCACCCCAAACATTCAATGACCACCTGTTGAAGTGTTTTGGAGCAGTTACAGTGAATTTTTTTTCATTTGAGAAAGGTATTGCATTCTATCATTGTACCTATAATCGTGAGTTTCGGTTCCACTGACATTCATGTGATAATTTTTAGATAATTTTTAAATCACATTTTGAGTACAATGACACCTAATTCATAACTTTTTGGCATTTATCAACCTAAAATGTTAATTTTGCAGTTTCACTTTTCATTTGTTCATTCAATTATCTAAAACAGCCATCTTGATACAAACTTGATACAACAATCAATATTCAAAAACATAATTACGATTTTATGAATTGAAAATTTAGGATGATTATTGCCTTTTATGTTAAGGCGGATTTAGCGGATGTATAAGCAAATCTTTTTCATCAATGCATAATCATAACTATTGGAACTTCTCTAATGCATAATGCATAACTTTTAGAAATTTAACTAGAACACCGACTCCTACCTTCTTTCCCTTGGTTCTCACGATGTTCTCTGAACATTACAGGATATCCCTGTTCGTGAGAACCAGAACATACAAAAAAAAAAACAATCATAAAGTGTGTGAGTAGCAAGTGACACAGCTATAAATCAAAGAAGACGTTGGGGTGTGAAACCTCAATGAAAAAATCTTCTTTCACATTTTAACACACAAATACACAATGGTAAAATAAAAAATACTAAGTTATGACAGTGACAGTTATATATAATAATGATACCGCCGTTAAAATGTCGATTCGCGCAGGCTCACAATCTATTTCGACATATCGATATTCATAAAAGTTAAAAGTTGGGAACTTCGAGGTTATGGGTTATGCATTGGGCTCTATGACTTATCCTTATGAGTTGGATAAACCATTTTTCATTTGCAACTACAGAGTTCAACTTTTATGAATTCTACATTAAAGTTATGTTTATGAAAATAATTATGCTTATGCATCCGCTAAATCCGCCTTTAAACTCGATACTTATTAACTTTCTGTTTTAAACATTCAATATTTTCATCACAGGGCAGAATTTACTTGCATAATTTAGTTGTCCAACGTCAGCACTGAAAGCTTTCAATTATCAACGTTTACAAGCAAATGGAAAGTTTAAAATTTCACGTGCTTACCTGTTACATAACTATCCAACTCTAGATTCATTTGAGCATATTCTTGTAGACATCTGCCTAAAGCGGTCTTGGTATGTAAATTAACAGGCATCCATTGGTCTTCGTCAGCTTTCTCCCCTATGGAGTCTATTAGTTTGTTACTAGTTTCTCTCAGAGATTTGTTTAATGGTGACCTCAAGGCTCCTTCTAATTGGTAACACAAATCAACTCCATAGTTGTAAAGCTATAAATTATTATTGAAATAATATTACTCTCGCTCTGAATTCATCATGACATGCTCAGAGACTTGTTGAATTTGAATAATCATGAACAAGAATAAATATGAAATGTTATTCATTATAGGTGTACAAGGATTCTGTACACCACTTATTAGTTTTAGGAATGCAACAAACTCTATATACATACATATAGGTATCACATTTTCTCATGAATTGTCAAAGGAAAGCATATGAAATGTGCTTGGCTATTTTCCGTATAATTCAAAATTATTAAGTTATGCAAGACGATGAAAATTCTACAAACAGGATATATTGTTTTAAAGTTGAAATTTTGCATCGAATGATAATTTTGATCTCAGAAATATGAAATCGATAAAGATCCTAATGCCCGAGCTATAATTCGAATATATTACTATAGAAAAAATTATATTCACCCTTTCGCATTGTGTCCTGGCCAATACAACACACTCGGTTACAGTTGAGAGTGGGATATCTGGTGAAAAAACTTGCTGTATGAAGTGGGTACTGAATAGAGATAGTTCAGCACTTGCCCATACCACGTATGCTGAAAATAAATCAGCCGTTTACGTAATGTATCAGTGTACACCCCTCTTAGAAATTGTTCAAAATGTGAACGAGTTTCATATTTGGATAATGAAATTGGCCCAGACCAATTTGGAGGGTGGGGGTCATTTGAGTCAAAATGAATTATATTGAGGAACAATGGAACAACTCCTCTAGACACTATGCCGTCAGTTTTGAGCGGTGCAGGTGAGTACACAGATAAAAACTTTCCATCCAGGGAAGAGATTTTTCGATTCTTACCGGCATTCCTCTAGTTGATAGATCATTGAAAAATAATCAAGTAGGACCTACTATCGTACAGTGCCTTCAGACTGAGCCAGACAAAAAGAAATCGGATTGGACACTTGAAGATTTTGGAGAATATTTCCCTAGAATCCATGTCTAAACCGACAGATATCATGCCAGTTAGGTACGACTTCGAAATGTAGTTTGAAGTGGTCATAAATACCACCAAATTTGCACAGAGAACGGACCTCAACTGGGAAGGGATGCATCAGTATGGTATACTGATGAATCCAAGATGGATGAAAGGGCTGGAGTGGAAGTTACCGGTCCAAATTTCAGGCTCTCAAAACCCCTTGGTAACGCCCCAACCATCTTTCAAGCAGAAGTACATGCTATAGAGATATGTGCCCAGGAGTGCCTCGAAAGGGACACTCGAAGGGCAAAAATATATATTCTATCAGATCGCCAAGCAGCACTAAAAGCTCTGAAGTCATACACTTGTGAGTCTGACTTGGGACTCTCTAAGATAACTAGCAGCGAACAACCAGGTCACCCCTCCTACCATTTACAATCTACTGTCGTACAAAAATAACTGTACTCAAATACAGAAAAAAAAATTTATTATCCGTAAATTTTTGGTCTCAATATTTATATCCGTACGGCGTTTATATTATTGGACTATTGTACCTACGCAGATTAAATATTTAGCAATGTCATATATATTTGCCGGTACAGGAGTGAGATACAACGAACGCAATACCCTACCCGTAACTAGAATAGTTAGGGCTATTTGATAATATAACAAATTCAAAGATTTGAGTAATATTTCAAGAAACGATGTCATATTTTGTCATGCCGTACATTTTTCATAGAACATGTGACTGTCTCAGAAGAATTTATTTCCGTCTGAAAAGTGTGCTAATATGTCCTAGCGAGATGCACTTCTCACTTTCTGCGCCATACCATATGTGGCTTGAAACGTCACACTCTTCTTCATTTTAATAATGAAAATGTCTCCTCTTCAGCTAGACCATCTCCCTTGCCATATAATCGCCAAATAGCCTCACAACTCACAATCTTAACTCTTCAAAATAAATGTAACCCAAGATCAATCCAACGCGCACTATGCCCTTACATTCTAGCAACGGTCATACTTCTCTTTGTATCCCTTCCTGCAGTGCTGGTGAACCCATCGGTGTTAATTCGTTATCTAATAAACATCTCAATTAATTCATCCTCTCCACGACTCAGATGACAATTTTGAGGAAAATTCCAGATGACTCGAGCCTTAGTCGAGTCTGGGAGTTAAATTATTATAGTCAGTGAAAAATGTAGCAACAAACTTCTGTCTCGATTCAGGGTATGTATTCTCTTGCTACCAAGACAGTCGGTTGCCTTATACGTTCTTGCCGTACCCCTGATCCTCTTCTTACCAAATATTTGTGACAAAATGCCCATTATTTCATTTTCTTCGGGATCTTGGCCCCATATCTCTAACCTTCCACTTGCGGACCCATTATTCATATTCTAAGTGAGATTGACATCATTCCCTTCCCCTCTGGTAAGATGTGAGATTTAGCTAAATCCACTCCCCCAATCTCAAGTGAGATTTTTCAAAATGTGTGTTTTTTAGTGTGAATGCGTTGGATTTGTTCTAAACAAAAAATAGTAATTTTAATTAACATTTATGTTTGACCAGTATTTGTGACTGCTTAGAAGGTAGGCTATAATCACAGTGATAATTGAACAATTAAATATTGTATAGGCTCCTCATATGGAAACCCTATGCAATAAACTGCGTAAAAATTTATATGCACTGAGATTCATGACAACACGTTGTGATATAATGGTGTTGCTGAGTTTATACTATTCAGTGTCATCTGAGGTATAAAATTCTGATTTGGGGTACAATGGCATCTGTTGAACAAACTTGCGTTCTCACCAAAACAACATAATTCTCCACACGCTTTTTTAGGGAAATATGCATCGAATCGTACTTCGATTCATTGATTCATTCAATTTATTGATTGTTTCAATTCACAATTATTGAAATTAACTTGAGAAATAAGTATTGGAATTAATTGTGAATCCAATGCTGTCGATATAAATAATGTGCTGTTAATACCTTTTCAGTGCACAATTATCTTACCTGATGCACAACTTGGTGAACCTGGAAATGCACTCAGAAATTCTTCAGTCATATGGCACAAATTGGTGAAAACAACACTCGAAAGATGTCTAATGTATGTGGTTGTTGAGCCTTCCCTTTTCACTCTTCGACATTGCGTTTTCAACATACTACTACACAACTTGAAGTAGAGGTCACAAGACTGAAAAACGAGTATATAATGAGTTCATTTTGTTAGCATGAGAGCAAAAACTGTTGGCGAAAAACTTCTATGAAAAACAATGGTCTAATATATCGCTGATCCAGAAGAATATCGTATCAAATGTGAGAAAGGTGATTTTACTGGAGGTGGAAAAACATACATTATCACTTTATGAATTCGAAGCAAGCTGTTTCAATAATATCTTTGAAACTTTGGTATATTGGGGCATTTCCTGGGTACTAGGTGAACAGAAAAGGTATTGAAATTTGATATGGAATTATTCGTTATTAAAATTTAGGTCCAAACCATCGGACTCCACAGACCATAGATCTAGAATATATCTCAGAGAAATTAATTTCACCGGTTGCCAGTGATATAATATCTTTAAACAAAATAACGTAGTCTGTAGTTTTCTAGATTGAGTAAGAACTTTAAGTCCCAAAACAATAAAAAATAAACATTATAGCCAATTATGTCAACACTTTCATCACTTTCTCTTGATATTGACATAAAAAATTAAATATACACAAATTTTTAATACATTTTTATATTTGACGTCGTTCTTTCTTCATAACTATAACTCATATAGGGTGTGTATGAAAACGGTGCAACATTTGCGATAACATTTTCGAATCCGTCATGTTTTGAAATCACCCTGTACAAGAATTCAAAAATGTAACAAACGGTCACCAAGATATTCACTTGGTTCCACACTTTTGCCCAACACTGCATATTTTGTATGATTTACTAAACCTACGTTCGTTACTTAATTTATTATGAATTGAACTATTTAGATAACTGACCTGTTTCGATCGTCCTAGGTGATTTAGTAATCTAACAGCCCTTCGGGCTGCTCTTAGACCCCCTTGAAGGGATTTGTCAGGATTAACTTCGAGTTCTTTCATTAGAACTTCTGTAAGTTGATTTTGGCGTTGTTCTACCTGAAAATGCACCTCATTTATTCAGCTTAGTATGGGAGTGTTACGGTATTTTCGAAGACAATCAGGAAAAAACCCAAGTTCAAAAATGAAACTTCGATATAATAGAATGTTCCTGTTGAGGAACATGCGTCATGTCTGATTTGGATATCAAGTTCCAACTTTCAGTTCATTTACCTCCATGTATTAGCTTTTCAACTACGATAAGAAGCAGGTTTTTTAAAAATAAATTATTATTATTATATCTTGAATAATGACCAGAAGTATGAACCAACAACAACTTTTTTTCATGAAGATGTGATTAGAAAACAATGCCAACCCTAGTCACCTCCGCTGGACCCTCAGTTATGATAACCTTGGAATTTCGGGTACCTACATTTTTTCTTTTGTATCTCGATCGAAAGGGTTCAAATGAAAAGCTCAACCACTGTTCAGTCGCCATTTTCAATTTGATAAATTTTTTGAAACGCTGATATCTCGTGTTCTAATTATCGTACTTTGTGCAAACGGAGGACGTTTGATTTGTCATGACTTGTACTTTCATTGAACTCATATAAAAAAACCGTAAAGGTATTGACGTCTGGAGACGGGTATACTCCGCAAAAATCTGTTGACGTCACTGTTTGTGGGCGTAGCTCTGTTTTGGCGAATCTGAAGTCAGAAGCAACTCAAATATAAACGGAAAGCGAACGTAATTTTTGACATTTCAAAAAAATATCGTTATATCCGGCTGACCAATCCATGCTCAAAGTTACCCTTGTCTCGCGTACGCATTATACTGTTTTGTTTACTCATTCAGCTTTACCTTCCTTTGTATATCAGCTAGCATATGATCCAACTGGTCGTTGGCTGACATATATTGAATAATGTATTCCTTTGTTCTCTGCAGTAATATTAAGGCATCTTCGAAGTGTCGTTGAGCCACACAAACGTCAAGTTCCTCTGGAACCTCCAAGAACCATTCTGGGTGGACAAGGCCAACATCTTCTTCATACTCATCGAAGGCTGTAATATTAGGACATATCTGAATATATATATATATATATATATATATATATATATATATAATAGCAAAATTTTAGAAATTGGTGGAATGGCTGTTGATCTACCATATCTAGATATTTTATTGCTTGATATTGTCAACCCTCAACACCCCCTAAAAGAAAAGTTCGAAGTCATATCTGCTTCTATAGTGAACCATTCGAAATTATTCACGCTAATAAGTTCACAATTAGGAACCAAAAAATGTTTAACAATGATTGATAAATTTTTCAAACTTGGTCAGGCATATCCTTTTTTCCCTGATATTCATGGCCCATCATGGTTCACCAAAGTTGATCATTCTCGACAACAGAACGGAACTCAAAAATAATGAATGACTACACAAGATTCAATTTCAGGATAACATACCCTTGAATCCAAACCCTTACCAAACTTGAATAGCCGTATTGTGACACGTCAGAAAAACGCAGATATTGCTTACCTATGATCGTATATCACAAACTTTATCGTTTATCTGACTCAAGATTTCTTGCTGAACAGTTGCACTGTACCTAAGATAAGATCTTGCGAATCTAATATTGAACTCATATAACAATGACATATTTTGCAGAAATACTAAATTAAACAAACCAAGATAGATTCACCAAAACTAGTAGGAATAGAGTGTGAAAATTTGAAAATTTTCAATTACTTCATTCCATCAAGGCATTCATCACAATCTTTCCAATTATTTTCCGTAAGCAAGAGACTTTCAATTCATATTATTTGAGTTACTTCAGTTCATCTTATCCTAAATACAGTCCGTAGCAATTGAATATTTCAAATTGTGCATGGGGCACAGCCTTAAGTAGATAAGTTATAGAATTATCACTTATAATACCACTAGAGCTTCAATTATTACAGGAAATGTTTTCGAGAACAAGAATATTTTTAGAAATTATCGAGTCGAAGACTAGGGAGAATTTTGTATAAAATATTCGTGTTTGAGAAGAAAATTCTGTTTTTAATTATAGCTTGAGTGGTATTTGGTAAGAAAATTCCACACCGAAATGTGGGTTATTATCCGAGAGATAATTTTTGACCAATACCGACTTAAGTTACGCAAAATATCGAAAACAAAAAAATTCGAAGGAGAGCGCTAGTTCGATTTACTTGGGTTTGATGCATGCAGCATTATTTCACTAGAAACTAACCTCAAAAAATCATATTTTGCTCTCCATTCCATCAATCCAATCTAAGATTTGAGTGATTTGAGTTACATTTATACATAATTAAATCATACAATAATGGTCATAGTTACGGTTATAGCTTGGTGAGTCCACGGATGTAGTACGTGAAGGTGACTTCTCTACGATAGATTCCCTTTTTTGTTGCTCCTGAGCTAATCTTGTTTTTTTAGCTTGATCAAATTTATCCAGCCACTCTTTCTAAAATTATAAATTCCAACTTTAAATCAGTTATGGTTGTAAACTCTCCTGATTTTATGATGACATTGAATATTATGTTCACTCAATATGTTGATAAGTTGGATTAGATGTGACATACAAATGTAAGGGACGGTCAAATTATTTTTTTAATGGAAATCTCCATTAAATTCTGAATAATTTTGTAAGTAGTATATATTTTTCAGGCAACTGTTTTTCTGTTATTGCAGTAACTTTTTTTTCTATGAAACATCTTATATTTCATAACATTTTCGAAATCTTCGAAAATTCTTAATATATATGTTGATAGCACCTGTTTTTCAGGCTAAAATAAAATAGCTACCTCGGTAGCGGTAGGTGTCTTACATCGCCTCGTCCTTAGTAACGCTTTTTTGTCACCAAGTGGGCCCACAAATTTAAAAAACTCAACAATAAAGACTCTTCTCGTCCGTGGTCATATATCTCCCCGTTCCTTGATTGTCTTTATTACGCTTTTTTGTGCGCCGAGTGATGGACGCATCCTAATTTTTTTTCAAAATTCGAGAAAATATTGAAGAAAAATATGCCTAATTCAATAAAAAGGAACATACAACGAATAAGAACACGAGATTATGGAGCTGAATGAGTAAATGAACTATGGGGATCACCTCCATTTGAAAACTCCGAATCGTAAAAAACGCCTAAGAAACTAACTCTAGAAATGACACAACCAGGAGATCATATACTTCTGTAAGGTCGACTGATCACAGTAGGTCATCAACCTAGGAAAGATCACCGTCGAGTGTCCAAAATGCGTCACGAACCCTGGATTCTAAAAATAAGCCACTCATTCAGAATTACAATCCAAGTAAGATATGTGCCCAGGATTCTGAACAAAGAAGGATACTGGCCCAGGCTTCAAACCAAAGTAGGCTAAGTGCCCAGGTTTCTGAACAAAGAAGGATACTGGCCCAGGCTTCAAACCAAAGTAGGCTAAGTGCCCAGGTTTCTGAGCAAAATTATCATGAATCCGATCAAGATCAAAATAGTATTGAATCAGACTCACAGAGACCACTTTTTCTCTGATGAGGATAATGTGCCCTTAACCCTAGAAAATACCTTGAGTGAATATGGATCAAACACTCCTTCACAAAACGAATTCAGATCAAAATGATGAGAAAAAATTAAAAATGTTGAATTAAATCCAATTATATGTAATCGTTGGAAGATAATATTAGGTTGGTAAGGATAAGAGGTCTAAATTTCTGTAAAAATTTAGCCCACCTTTCAATTTACTGACTTTTATGGCCCCAAAAATTGATGAAGATATAATATCAACTGTCCTCGTAAAAAAGGACAAATTTCATATCAATCAACAAAATCAGTTGGGAAGTGGCTTAGCAGCTCTTGGTACAACCTTAAACAGGTTGCTAGGAACTAGAAATCATGAAACATCTGAAATTGATAAAGAAACCATTAAGGACCTGAGTGAGACGGCAAAAGTACTTAATGATCTGCATTCTATAATGGCTAGAATAAGAGCTATAATTATTCCTCATTTAAATAAAAATGTGCAGGGGGGCCGGATGTTACAGGGGCCCGGAGGGCCCACGCGGAAGTGGTAACAATAGGTTTGAAATTGTTATTCTATTCTGATAACGCGAATAGGTTTTCAGAATATATTCTTCAGTCTTACGACTCTTACTATGTGCTGCAAATATTCTACCCTCTATGTGCAGTATGTGCACGTTATTATTTGTCGATATATTGATATAATCAAAAGTCTAACTAAAATTTCACTAATTTCAAGAAAAACAGAAGAACAAAGTCACGCCATCAGCCTACTGATTACTGAAAAGTCTAGAACAATTTGAGTTTATTTTTATACTAACCATGTGTTCTAAAATACTGGAAAATGCTAACATAGCAACAAAATTGCTGCCATTGGATGATATTTAGATTTGTCCAGGGCTTGCAAATCTCTAGAGTCAACTTATACAAAAATAAAAGAATATAGACATGATTACGACCAACTGAAGACGGAAGCTACTAATGTCGCCGCAAAATGGAGTTTTCAGGATCCAGAAAAAAGAAACATTGGATCAAAAAAAATTGGGGAACCCAACGCACAATATTTATTTTCTGAAAGAGAAAATTTCTTCAAAGTAAACATATACTATGACTCTTGACATAGTTCTCTGCCAAATGAAAAATAGATTTGAAGTCATGAATATCACTGTCAGCAAGTTCAACTTTCTTAATCCAAAATTATTGCTACTTGAAATGTCGGAAGCAGACTTGTTCAGTTCATCTGAAAACCTACAGAAGTTATACTCCAGTGACCTATCTTCCACTTTTCCTTTCGAGATAATTTCGCATTTACCTCTAAAAGAAGAAATAGTGAAGTTGAAAGATATAAGAGAGTTTGCAGAATTCCTAATAATCATGAATTATACGCTATCTTCCAACTTTTCTGAAGTAATTACAGTAATTACACCTTACCTACAATTGTGGCCTCTGATGAGAGGTCATTTTCAAGATTAAAAATCATTAAAGTTATTTACGGAATAAAATGTCATAAGAGAGACTAAGTGAACTTGCAATATTATCCATAGAAGCAGAAGAAGCAGCTGCAATGGAAAAATTATTTTTATAAACGAATTTGCAGACAGGAAGGCAAGAAGAAGAGATTTTCACTGAATTTATATTATATACATCTTTTGGTTATATTCAATGATCATTTCCAAGGGATTTTGATACTTTTTTGATCATATTTTATGTACTTTTCAACTGATCTCAATTTGTTCCTTTGTTTTTTTTAATATTTTATATTATTTCAAATAATTATACGTTTGTTTTGAGATTTCAATATAATTTCTCCCAGTTTTCTGAGAATTTGTTATTTATTCACAGTGCTCTCAGGTGATTATAGCACAGAAGCAGAACACATATTTCCACAACAAAATTAATAAAGAGATTCACCTGAAAACAAGGGGCCTTGGTACAATTCTCGCGGGGAGGGGCAATAAATCCTAGACACGCCACTGTTCACTAGTGCATCACCAATAGGTGAATTTTCATTCGATACTGATATAGGGGAGAAAGTAAAAGGTGGTAGAGCTGTTGAAAAATCTATTAAAGATTTCAAAAAAACAAAAGGTCACAAAAAAGAGAAATGAAAGATCAATTTTCATATCCATATTTCTTAGTGAACAAGCCAAATGGCAACAAATTTTGAAATGGAGGATACTAGAACTGTCATGAAGCTTATTCAAAAAATGCCTATATGGCAAATAGATAGATAGATAGATAGATAATCTTTATTCGTTCTCTGAAAATCAAAGCCAAAAGAGGCGTAGAACTTGTCAAGATACAGTATATAGACACAAAAAAAATACATGAAATAATAATATTAAGTACATAAAAAGATAATTATACAGAAGTGTATGAGGGACATCCATTTACAGACATAAAAATAACACATAAATGGTGTAGATATAAAATTCAATTTAGAGTTGCCAACTCTCAGAGAAATACTCCTCTATTGTGTAGTATGCTCTTGATATAAGAATATCTTTTAGTTTGAATTTGAGTTTCTTTGGGGGCAATAATATGAGCGACTTGGGTAATTTGTTATAAATTTTAATGACAGTGTATGGAATATTTTTTTGAACATATGTCAGATTAGTTTTCATATTCAATAGGTGATACTTGTATCTTGTGTGATGTTCATGATGATCTCTAGCATATCCTGCAAATAAGTCCATATTTTCGGCAACAAACAGAACTGACTCATATATTATGAGACATATCAGAGTCATTATTTTCTTTTCTATAAATAAAGGTTTACAGCTATCAGTCATTTTCATATTAAAAATTCTTCTTATGCACCTTTTTTGTAATATAAAGATTTGAGTTGCTGTACTACTGAAACCCCAAAAAATTATACCATATCTGATACGCGATTGTACACATGCATTGAAGGACAACAAGGCAACTTCTGGGGAAATATGCAGTGAAATAACTTTTAAAGCATAACTATAACTAGATATACTCGTCGATAGTTTTTCAATATGACATTTCCAGTCTAGTCTTGATATAGATTTAAAAGATGCATATTTTTCAATTTCAGTACATGAGGATTCAAGAAAATAAAAAATAAATAAAATAATAAAGTTTATGAGTTCACAGTTCTGCTTTTCGGTCTTTCCTCGTCTCCATATATCTTTACTAAAGTAGTAAGGCCAGTGTTGGCGAAGTTCAGACAAGCAGACATTTCATGTGTATCCTTTTTGGATGATTTCTGGATAACTGCAGAAACATAAATAGGTTGTGAAGAAGCAGTTGCCTTCACAGTCACCCTCCTAAAAAGTTCGGGCTTTAATATAAATGAAAACAAGAGCCAACTGAAACCTCTACACAAAAATGTACCTTCCTAGGTTTTATATTTGAATCAGTTGAAATAACAGTAGAGCTGACTCAAGAAAAAAGAAGAAAAATTCATAATTCAATTACCAAGATTCAGTTGAAAAACATTCGAAAATCAAAGAATTCACTCAATTCATAGGTCTGCTTATATCAGCATGTCCAGTTGTTCGATATGGAAGGGTTTATACAAAATTCTTAGAAAGAGAAAAATATCTAGCTCTCAAAAGTGCTGATCAAAATTATAATTGTATGATGAACTTATTGAATTCTATCAGATGATTTAGATAGGTGTAAAAAATCAATTTTGATTGTCAAAAATGAAATAAATAAATATCATTTCGATATTGAAATCTATTCAGACGCTTGAAAAACTAAGTGGGGGTGTACTATCAGGGACAAAGTACCTTTGGTTGGTGGAAAGCTAGAACTAAAAGCATTTTTATGCTCTTAGGTGCTATACCAAAGACTTAAGGCCTTGTGAATAATAAAATGGTTAGTGTTCAGAATGAAAAAAATTTGACAGTGGTGTGAGGATCGAGACTTTTGGGAGGAAACTCATACTTTTCCTCCCTAGGGAGGAAAGTGTTTTTCCTCCCCCTCATTTCAAGTAAGTTGCAAACGATGAAACTTGTGAATTCATTATATTCATATTGTTTCAATAATTTCCAGAACATCCTGTATATCCTGTTTTTTGGTAAAAATCAAACATTAATGTTACTTCAACGTAGTTCTTCAATACAAATTTCAACTTCAGGAATCTTAGATATACGTTTTTTGAGTTCAGAATTCCGAAGGTCCCGGGTTCAGCTCCTGGCAATTGCAACTTTTTTTTTTCAAGAACGTTATTTTACTTTTTTCTTGTTAGTGATTTGAATTATTGGACATTTAGATAGCTTATACATTTCGGATTGCTATTGAGTGATTGATCATTTTTTTTTCTAAGAGCTGCGCTTGTAGAAAAAGGTTTATTTAGTGGGTAGGAGGAAAAATCATATGTATTACATGGGAGTAAAGTGCCTTTTCCTCCCTTGGATGTTTACTGCCCTCCGCTTCGCGTCGTGCAGTAAACTACATCCTGCGGGAGGAAAAGTGGCACTTTCCTCCCTAGTAATACAAATAGCTATTTATTGGCGCCCAGATTCAGATTCTCTGGCAGTTTACTATTTCCTGGGAGAAACTTAATTTCCATGCATTTCCACCCTTTGCTTTAGCGTTGCGTACCCTCACAAGAATTATTTCAGATAGAGCTGAGGACATTGTCGTTTTACCTAATTGGTCCACGAAACCTTGGAACCCCTTTTAGTATCAGAATTAGTACAATTGGGTCCTGAATCACAATCTTACTCTGGTTGTCGGGAGATTGACAAGAAAGCTTCTCTAAATAAAGGATATCCAGAAAAATCAATTGAGACAATCCTGGGATCCTCGGCATCTTCCACCATGAAACAATATAATTTCAGGGCATGGTGAAAGTTTTGTTATGAAAAAGCAGTTGATCCTTATAATGCTGGAATTTCAGAGGTTCTAACAGGTCTATAGGAACAATTGGATTTGAGGAAATACACTCATGGCATGTTTAATCAACAGCCTTTAAACTGATACTACCTGGAGAAATAGGACAAAATATCCTTATAAGGCGTTCAATAAAAGGAGTACGAAGGTCGAGACCACCAAAATCCAAATACCATGCTACTTGGGACCCTCGAATAGTCCTGAGATATATAGACTCCATGGGACCTAACCAGAATTTAAATATATACTAAAATTATCTAAAGAATAAGCTTCTCTGATAGAATTAGCTTCTGGTCAGCGAATCCAAACAACTCATCTCATGAACATTAAAAACATTCACAATTTTTATCGACGAGACAATAAAAACTAAATTCACCAATTCATTTCAGCCTTATATGGAATTTCCATATTTTCAACAGTCTCCAACTTCAGCATTGTTAGCTTACATAGAGATAACTGCAGATCAAGGATCAGATGACATACAGTATCTTTTTCCAACTTCAAGAGAACATGTGCGTGAAACTAGAGCAACCCTTGCACGTTGGATAGTTTAAACTATGAAATCAGCTGGAATAAATAGAAACATATTTTCCGCACATTCAACCAGACACTCCTCTACTTTAGTTGCTTATCGTGGAGGGACTTCTTACGATATAATCAGGAGGATGAACTCAAGGTGGATATAGGATGGTGAAACAGCTTCCTATTAACAAGCACTAGAATAAACTGTAGACCTTTGCCTACTTGATTTCATACCGTAGTAATATTTCCTGAAATCAACAGAGATGGCGACATGCCTTGTGTCGGTATAACAGAAACTGTGGATCTGTCATCTTTTAATCAGTTTCATCTGTTCTAGATGAAAAATGATTTAGAAGAGTCAAAATATCATTATTCATTCAAGATTTATCGAAAATGTATTGTTTTAATGCCGTTTCAAGTCACGTCTGTCAGATGCGAACCACAGAAATACGTAAGCAACAGAAATCTTCTTCGATAATCGATCTTACCGCCATCTTCATTCGAATAGCTGAAATATTAGTACCTTCTCAAACGGTCTACAAGTTTTTCGCAGAAACAATTGAAGAGCTGTTTCACCATCCTATATCCACCTTGGATGAACTGAACATTCTGCAACATTCGCAAGGTTTTATGAAGGACCTACTCACTATCTCTGTATGTCCTATGATACTAATTTCTGGTGTAATTTAAGCTGAAGGGTCCACTATACCCAAATTTTTAAGTATACTTATTGATTGATCAAGATATGTGTGATGTAATTCTCTTTTATATATAGACGTGATCTCACAGAGTTGAGAGGATTGTTTCAAAACTTGCAGCAGAAGTCTTCGTCGTGATTATAGACTGTTTTTTGTATTTTCGAAGAACCATTAGAACAAATCAATTGTTATTGTTCTGGACTTGGCAACAGTAGTGTATGTAAAGCGCACTGGCGTATATAAAAATTGAGATTAGTCTAGATTGAACTGTAAAAGGAGAAACTACTGTGTTATTAAACTTGATAGAGTTAGAGATAGAGAGCCGATTACAGTATTTTATTCCTAAACCATCATTTAGAACTTTTATCGTAACGAAATTGTCCCTGTTCCATACATATACCGGGTGTCCCAATAAGGTCGGCTAGCGGCTGTATCTCGAGATCTATTCGACCTATTGATTTCTGAAAAAAATAATCCTAACAAAAGTGACGGTTATTTCTCTAAAAAGTCCCACATAAAGGTGGGTAATGTGAAAGCGTCACGGCATACTTGCTTATTGAAGAATATTAAAAATAAGTTCCTTAAACAACATTTTCATTGATAACTCATGTTTGAGATATGATATCGACGTCCGGTTTGTGTTATTTTGTAGGTTATTTCATGACTTATACGATAGTGTAATAATAAATATAGCATCCTATTTAATTTTCCGAAGATATTTGTGTAAACAGCTTGAGCGGCAGAATAACGCCATCTTGGGGTTGAGCCTCGAATATAAACTCAGGTATCATTGCATATTATGATTCCCCCATTCAATGGCTCCAAAACAAGACCTAGATCATTGAAATCGGTTGACGTAGTCAGGAGTTATCGCACCTTATCTGCAATAAGGTTCCACCCTCCCCCCACCCCTCATTTCGATAGATAGGTCAAAATGTCAGAAAGGTAAATTTTATAGTCTCATTAGAAGAGTCCAAAACGCTTTCACATTACCCACCTTCATTTGGGACTTTTTAGAGAAATAACCGTCTTTCAATTTTGATTTCAAGTGATGCAATCTAGCGGTGGGATTTGAGAGTGGAAAACAATTTCCATGAATTTTTTGAGGTCATTTTTGTAAGGATTATTTTTTCCGAATTCAATAGGTTATATGGTTCTCGAGATACAGCCGATAGCCGACCTTATTGGGACACCCGGTACAACCCATATATCATACCGTCTACCCAAGGTGGATATAGGATGGTGAAACAGCTTCCTATTAACAAGCACTAGAATAAACTGTAGACCTTTGCCTACTTGATTTCATACCGTAGTAATTTTTCCTGAAGTTATCAGAGATGGCGACATATATCTTGTGTCGGTAAAACAGAAACTCTGCATCTGTAATCTTTTTATCAGTTTCATCTGTTCTAGATGAAAAATGATTGAGAAGAGTCAAAATATCAATATTCATTCAAGATTTATCGAAAATGTATTGTTTTGATGTCGTTTCAAGTCACGTCTGTCGGATGTGAACCAGAGAAATACGTAAGCAACAGAAATCTTCTTCGATAATCGATATTATCGCCATCTTCTTTCAAGTCGTGGAAATATCAGTACCTTCTCAAACGGTCTACAAGTTTTTCGCAGAAACAATTGAAGAGCTGTTTCACCATCCTATATCCACCTTGCGTCTACCCTAAATAACTATTAGAGATCTCAAAGTCACATTTTGAAACCAACTCACTTTGACATACACATACATACATACATGGTATGACCATTATATCTGCGATTCTAATCGTAACGGTTGGCGAAGAATAGCATAATTAGCAGTTACATTTCTATGAAGTATTATTGAGAATGTGACACATTCTTCAAAAATGTCAAATAGTTGTAACTCAAAAAATATGTATGTTTACAAATCAACCCAATTTTCCAGGTTTCTAACGAGATGAGATATATTTTTCATATCATATCCTGAGGAGAATCTTACAAGTTGGCAACCTTAACTTCACCTGGTAATAACCCATATCGTATTGAGGACAGTCACCTTATTTCCATTGGATGAACACTGAAAAACTCTAGTATCTGGAAATATCAAAAGTTTGAAGGCATGTTTCACATTGCCTAAATCTCTCACGTTCACCACTGCCAAACTGCTTAGATCATACATTATTTCATAGATAAATTTCATCAATGACCGACTGAAAAAATAGTTCATCAGCTAAGTGTCATCTGCTTGGTGGCAAAAGATTTACCTATTAGAGTTCCTATTCGTTATCATGAAGCCATCTGTGAATAAGTATACATGGACCGTCTTTATTGCTGTATTCTCTGTAGGATCAATTTCCAACAAATCACCCTCATACAAGAAGGTTCTGCCAGGAACTTCCAACAATTCCTGGAATAAAGTTAAGACAGAGGTAACAATATCAAATTTCACATAACTTCAGACATTTGAAACATCTGATTACCTTACAGCCTTCAACCTTTTCTAGAATAGCAGCAAGTTTCTGTTTATTTTCTTCCTCTAAATCTTTGCTATTGGCTTTATTCTCATGATCGATATTCATAGGTGCTAAGTCTTCCAATATCGATGTGGTAGATAAACCACTAAGTAACGATTTCTGTTCAGATAGCAGATGTGAAAGTTGATACATTTCACTTTCAAGGTCTAATGTATATTAAGGAAATATCATCCCTAAAAGTATCCATTGAAAATAAAATAACAAAAACCCAGTAGATAACAGTGTCACACAGAAAAACACTAAGTTGACAAGTGACCTATTGGTGTTTACAATTTTCGTAAATATTTATTTTTGTACAAACAGTTAACAAATAAGTAGCCTTTCACGCTTTCAAATCTCAACACAAAGTTGACGTTTTTCGAGGAATGTCATGAAGTGACAGCATTGCCGCTCGTGCGCGGAAATAATGTCATTAAGTGACTGCATATTTGCGCTCACATCCATCATTGTTGAACACGAACTCATCATTCTGTTGAATGATGGAAAATAATAGTGACAGTGATCTCCTGATGTAGCAGAAAGGGCGAACATTGTAGATTTTAACCTTGTACCAGAGAAATCGAGGAAAAGTATGAATTATGATATGATAGATTCAAGACATCGTGCCATGAAATGCTTGAATGCCAAAGATATCAAAGTAAGTATCCTAAACTTGTAGTATTTCTCAAATTGGATTGAATTTCAATATAATAAGGAATAATTGATTGAATTAATGATTTTTTTTAATCGCAACTTGTATGAGTTAGGAAGACAAGATTATTCAGATGAAGAATATTATGAAATGTAAGTTAATTGGATGAAAGTATCGAGATTTCTTGTCTAGGAACTATGTTCCTAGAAAAAATATTGTGTGTATTTCGAGCGTGTCTTGCCGCTCTCGAAAGATCATAGCGCTCCGTTACGCGTCGCGCGATAACTGTATTATTCGAGCGGCAATGTATCACTTTGCGCTCCAAATACACAAATAGCTATTATGTGTCAATGATAATTTCCGCCAAGTTGAATAAATTACACATGAATCCAGGTCCTCATCTTTAAAACATGTATTTCGCTATTATTATAATTTTCTGGCTGCAGGACTCAGATACATAGAACAATCCAATAACCAATGCAGGTGTAATGCGATTTAATAGGTTCAGAGCTGATTTTGTTAGCAATAAGGAGTATATTCCGAGTAATATCACTAATACCGCTAATATCGCCATCATAATAAACTCCGTTTTTATAAAAGAGTATAAGCTCCGCTTAAGCTGAACTTGGTTTAGTTGCTAGAGAACCAGTGATTTGATTGGCTATTCCTCCAAACAACAAACCCACTAGAATAGTAACACCCCAATTTGTCTGAAGCCAGCATGAAATTCATATTCATGTTTTTCCCCCACAGAGGTTGCCACATCGTAACATTTGAAGGTGATAATCATCCCAAGACTGTTGGTACTTATATGAGTCATATGAGTGTATCAAAAGCTATGTATTCAATGTTTGTCATATAACACAATGCCTCATTTATATATAAGTGGTTTATAGATAGCACGTCTTTCTGGAGATTGCGGCATTTTTTGTGAATGCGCCAACGCCGCTAATTTAGTTCAACCGATAATCGACCGAACGCTGACAATGACAGCGCGAAACGTGTCGTTTTCAATTAAAATTTTGTTTGATGGTTCATTAAACGGCATATTTCCAGTTTTGTGTAAAACTTTTAATAGGATTTCACTTGAAAACCTTGTTTATTTCATTCATATCGAATTTAAAGGATGGTGAAACGCTGTTAAATGTGTAAGAGACGATTTAAAAGTGGTGACCAGAACACAACATTCCACTGTGGTGAGTTACTCAGTATCGTATCGTTCGTTGTATAAAAATTAATAACCCACCCTTATATGCAAAACGATTTTTGGTAATTTGAAATCATTCTCGGGTTTCCCCGAGATGAAAAGTTAGTGGATATATGTAAAAATATGATCAAGAAAGAGAATATTTCAAGAGACGTTAGATATAGTGGAATTGAAAAGTAATAACAACATTTTTGATGTTATATTTTGAAACTTTATATTATATATAGAAAAAATAAACAATATAGTTGTGACAGTGAATTAAATCTATTATCATTCGGGTAATAAATCAAAGATGTATATTATCAGAAAACTGTTGTTGCTAACCTTGTTTTTCGTTATCTCAACTGATTTTGTGAAGCAAATATGATTTTACATTAGCTATAATAATTCACTATTGGCGTCCCAATAAAGAGTTCTCAGATGGATTTACAAAATTAACACCCAGTGCAGTTAGGTCGCATCAATGATGAAAATAACACATGGTGGCGCTACTCTTCAACTGTTTCAGCAGAAAAATCCTTGATTTGAAACAATTGAATTTCAGCTCATTACGTGGGGTTCTCATGTACAACAGTAGATGGCGATACTAACGAAAGATAGTTGAAATTTTTTTTTCAATCATGTTTGATACATATTCTCACCAAACATATTGAAAAATGGCTACATGAAACTTTTAGTAATGATTAGACGTCATTAAGAATCGAAAATTCATATTTTTGTATAGACACCTGCGGTAGCCTGTAAATTTGGTTGAAATCGCGGCTAAACTTAGCGAGTGTCATATTAGACACGTTTTATCGAAGTAGGCGAAATCAAGAGATTTGGGACCAGTCACAGGATAGAAAGTGAATTCACCATTCTGTATCTTTCGCATCTATCAATATGGAATATTCCTCCGAATATTCCATATTCCGATAGTAATGTGCTCACCGAATATCAAATCAATAGCTCTTATTTGATCATAGATAAGGGTACCCCACAACAAACTACCGCAATCGATTTCTCAGAAGTAAAACTTTAGAAAAACTTAGCAGTTCACTAAAATCGATGGAGGCACTTCCGGTCGTATGACCAGAAGTTATGTCAACTTGCTTGTTTCGAATTTATTGCTTTTTATATTCTCACCGAAGAGTTGATTTCATCGATCTTCACACTTGAGGTGTAGCGGGAATGATTACAAATATATAGGGTGTGAAGAATTGAGATTTTTTTCAACTCGTCGAATTGGTCTAACCAGATAACATTTTCCAATCCTAAGATTTCTATCTATCTACAATCAAATATCAATTGTTAGTAAATAAAAAGTCAAGATGGATATGACAAAATAAATTGTGCCGTACGTCGTTGCAATCGTAATAAAAATGCTATATTGTTACGATTTTTCTACTTGGGTTCGTGAATTTAAAACACTCAGTACAAAACTGAATAATTTATTTCACCAAACACTCGAAATACAACTCAATAAACACTTAATTAAATCAGTACGATATTCGCTTTACGAATCTCAAAGTTCAAAATACTAGCTTTCTTTCTAAACTGACTGTACGAGCCACTGCGCTCCTTTTAATATAGACAAAATACTCATTCTAGCAAGATCTTGAAATACCGTTCATTTTCGAGAAACCGTTATAAGTCATCCGCTATTGTCCTCTAATTGACAAGTTCAGCCATCGTTGAGAGAGAAAAAATATGTCTGCCCTAGTGTTGTCTTTGTCATCAAGATTGCAACTTGAAATGATGAAAATATTATGATTGGGACGTAAAAAAAGTAGACTAATATCACAATAATAATGTGTTTGGAATTATTCAACAATTATTGTAAGATCACAAGATATTGGAAATAATCGGAAAACGAAATTACTACAAGAAAAACAAACCAATTATATACAGGTTATATAGGTCTTCTTCTTTTTTTTAGTCTCAATGACAAAGAAAACACTAGGGCAGACATATTTTTTCTCTCTCAACGATGGCTGAACTTGTCAATTAGATATGTCGGCGACCGTTGTTATTGCGAGGACATAAATCAGCCAGACGCGAGCCGCCGAGATAATGACTTCCGGTGTTCTCAGAAATGCACAGTCCGTAACAATATCATACAGTGTGTACTTTTTTCGTGCATTATAAAAAACAAAGTTGATGATGGTTTCGTCGAAACGAAACGTTGCACGGAGATTTTGTACAGCTGAAACAGTACCTTCAGTTTTTTCAGAACTTTTCAATTAACTTCAGAAGAAAATAAAAATCAAACTACCAAATTTCTTTTTTTTTTAATATCTCCGGAACTAAACAACAGTTTTACGATTTCTCAACATCTATTTATTGATCCCTTGATTGCGCAACATTTTGCCTACTTGATCCCCATGCTGTTCTTCCTTATCTTGAGCACACTGTATAGGATGCTCGATTAAAAATAAACAATTCGAAATCAACCTCCGGTATAACCGGAAGTGCCGTCATCTTATGTTAATTTGCCCTTATCGAAGTCAAAGAGTCTAGTTACCAAGAAATCGATCTCGACAGTTTGTTGCGAACCATGAAAAAAAGTAGACCTATCGAATAGGATTGTGCCCTTTGGAAGTCCGAAATTTTCTTGGTGGTGGTTTTTGAGGTTGTAAAATCGAAAAGTTGGATATCTCAGAAAAAAGGTTGTGATCACAGAGTTCCTCAATGGTCACCTAATATTAATATTTTAGGGTTAATTTTTTGTGTAGCGAGTTAAGCAAAAAGAAAAATTTGCATACTGTATTCACTTAGTGGATCGGTTCATAAACTGCGAGTATATATAATTCAATGTTCTGCGTGGTATTGCTAGGAAAGTAGTTGTTTTCTGCTCGTTGTCTACCTTTTAAAACATCTTATATGTTTATTGGTGAACTGTTGACGGTTGAGATTCGTTCTCTTTTTTTCTGTTAATCAAGGTGTCAAAAGATCTCCTCAATTAATTAATAAATAATATACACGGATAGAATACAATAGTCGTAGGAGGTAGAGAAAAAATATCCTCATTTTAGAATCGAAATCATCATTAAAATCTGATGGAACACTTTATCCAAATTAACATCTGACAACTGTAAAATGAATATTTCTCAGGGTATCAAGGAACCTGATATTATTAATTTTATGTTTGCATTTATATTTTTCAAAGTTGAACCATATTGAAATAAATATTATTATTCAAAATAATAAACTGGAGCAATATTTCACAAGGAATGGGATGTAAATAATTTTTTATTCATCTACACAGACCACCGTAACATCGTTATTGAAAAAAATGAGAAACCTACTTAATTGAATGCCAACATAATAAACTTGAAAAAACGAAAAAAACACAGTATTCGCGAAAATCACAAACCATCTCAAAAAATGTCAAATTTTGAAGTATAGGTGAACAATATTTCAGTTTTGTTTCAATAATGATATCTCAATTTTTAATTCACATTTCAAGAAAGGAATAACCAATCCAAAATATTCGAAAGCATGCTCTAATTCCATAGCATTTATGGAATTCGATACTTGTATTTTATGAGTTGATGATATTTTTATATGATTTTCATACCACTACAACGTATTTGTATTTCAATGATTTGCTCTCTTATAGTTTCATTTTCAAAATACCCAAGCGCGGATCCAAGGGGAAGGGCGATGGGTGCAATTGCCCCCCCCCCACCCCTGAGTTACTACCAATTTTTCAAATAATTCAGGAACATCGATAACCTTCACATAGAATGTACGAAATATACGATTACGGTGTGTTTTAAAATTGAGTTGAAGTCATTCATCACGTAATGTTCACGTATTAAATTGATTTTTATCACATCAGGTTCGACAGGAAAAGATCCTCACAATATTATTCTAATATATCTTAATCTAACTGCCCTAACTGGGACAACCGGTATATTTTCAATTATTTCAATAGAAAATCACATTGCGAGTACGATGACACCCCATTAGTCACTTTTTGGCGTTTATCATCCTGAAATTTTCAATCAATTTTGGTTAATTTTGAATCAACTTGCCAGGGAAAAATAGTTGCGATCGAGTTTCACATTTCATTTGTTACAGGTTATTTATTCAAAGTTAGCAACATCGTAATTATGATTTACCGTGTGTCACAGACTCATGGTACACCTCTTTTCTCTTTTGTTTCTTTACCTATATTTCTGAATTTTCAAACATCGAATATGCTCACTAGACGGCACTTTTTGACATATTTGGAGGAACAATTCAACTTCCCGTTTTACCGGAAATGTCATCAACATTCGATTTTCAAATGGAACACTCAGTATATTATTACTTTTCTGAAATCTGCATAATTTTCTGAATCCAATGATACCACAAAAGTGACATTTCAAACGTCAAGATTTTTGATAATTTAATTTTCTGTTTTTCATTTAGGTGTGCCATGATGGTTCCGATTTATTCCAATTGACCCGACTAATGCTAGAAATATCGAAATCCTGTCAAAAATACTGAATTGCGTTTTTATTTCAAATGGAAACATATTGGTACCGTGGTACCATTTATTAGTACCTTCAATAAGAAATTTATACATATTTGGTAATAAAATGTGCGATAAATACGATCAAAATTATAGGTAAAAGAAAATATGAAAATGCAATTATTTTGTTCAATTAATGTTGATGTTCGGAAACTTTTAAACACTTTTATTTGTTGAAATTTTGATAATCTTTACGTCTCTTTTTTTACAATAATTATCACTGTTATTGTGGATGAAGATGAAAAAATGATTTTTTCTTTGTAATTTAAAATTGTATTTTTTAGAAATCGCGTATTTGACTGAAAAAAACTAATATCTGATGATTGTATTTCATTTTGCATATGGTGCGAACTTATAACCAGACACGCTGTATATATATTTTTTATTTATCAATTTCCTGATAGATTGTGCAGGTGAAATGAGCTAATATTTCCCCCCCCCCCCCTGAGACCAAATCCTTGAACCGCGCCTGAAAATACCCGAGATTGAGTATCTCCAGTAAATTATATTGGATAAAATAATACTTTGTATGTGGTAGATATTAAACACACAACGAAATTCTCGAGGAAATTCTGAAAAAAAAATTATCCATTTCTCACATGGGTATTAAGACTAAAAGTTAGTGTTTACAATCATTAGATCTTGGGCAGGCTTCATAAGAAATTAAAATAATATTGAGGGAGAGTGAGCAGTAGAAATGTGAATGCATACCTGTAATAATTTTATTTCCATGCAGGAACACTTCTGGAATTTGAAAGCCATAAAATAAATACTAAGAGAAATAAAAAAAATAAATAACTACAGAAACACTTTTTATTCTATTTGTTTGATTCAATCTGGAGGGAAACTTACCTTTAATTTGGTTTTCATTGGCACAATCCTGGATTCTGAAGTGGAAATGTGTGCAAGAAATGTGACTGAACAATTTTTCTCAAATTGGTTTCTACTATGTTTCAACTTGCTGCATATTTTAATGATGCCAATAATTATCTAATAGGCATGAAATACATCAAAAAGCTAATTCATATTCACTGAAAAAAATTGGAAAGGCCACCCACTTTTCTGGAATAGACAAATTCAAGAATATTAAAATCTCAATTCTATTTTCGCCATTTTATTCTGATAATCAATTTATTTCACTCAAGATCCTTATCCTGATGATATAAGCCACTTTCATTTGTATGCAAAGTGTAGCACTGTCTTACACCTTGTGTATTTTGAACCACTTTTGAGAATTTGTTTTGCAAGGTGTATTCTACATCAGTATAGTTTATCTCCACCTAGTCCAAACCAAGTGTAATTAATTTAAAAATTGTGTGGTTAGGTCACATGTAAACAAGCCAAACAAATCCATGAGAACATCAAATTGATGCTAAATGGGTATAATCCAAATATCTAATAATAACATTTAGTCTTGGTATAATTAAATTCAAAATTTGCAATGAAATAGTCACTCTGGAAGAGGGTGATGAATTGATTCTTCTTTCAAAAAATTGTGGGTATTGAATGGGTGGAGTGTGGACTCCAGGTATGAAGATTAATTGATTCACCATTCAGTTCTCACAAACTATATATATAATATATCAAACAATCACAAATAACATCAAAAATTTTAAGTGACTGTTTAAGTTTCTAATTCGTCTGAATATCAGTAGGATAACTGCACTGAAAATCAGCAGGGTGTTTATCAATTATTATAGTTTCCTTGACCACCACCCAGAACCTAGCAAAATCCAAAGTTTTTCTCTAGAGAGTACCCAAGGTGAGAGTACCTAATGAAGATAATTATGTACTATATTTAGATGAAAAAAGTTGTGAGAGTTCAAAGGATACGAGATATTTCTTTAGCAGTATCGATAAATTGAACATAATTCTTGTACACATTCTTTTTGAGATTGTTGCTTGTCTCTTCTGAGAGAAATTGTATTTTCTTATGAAGAGTCGAAAGTTCTGACCCCCCTACGTAATTCTGGGACAAGTCTCTCACATCTACAAGCAAATATATCAATAGTATGACAACGTAAAATTGACTTCCATTTACATTTCTCAGGCACAAAATTTTCCGAACTCAACAATAAATAACTGGGTTCTTTGGTCATTTCCATCTTATAATTTCATACAACATACAAATTTTTAAATCACCACTGGTGGCACTGGTATGAAAATAGCTGAAATGCTGAAAAAGATTTTCGAACTTCCGAAGCAATCCGAAGATTGTCGAAGTACCAGTGGCGTTTCAAGAAGTGAACATAAAGTTTATTCGCCAAACTCCGCGCATTTTTGGTGAATCCCCGTTAATCGCACACCTATGAGTTCAGAAAAAATTTTTGGTGGAACTTACGTATTTTGACCTGATCACGAATCTGAAGTCAACCTTGGTACTTTACCTTAGCTCGTGGCAAAGTCAGCTAAATGGAAAAAATCTAGTCTTCCGTGCACGACTACAATTTTTCCATTTAGCTGACTTTTCTCGTGGTAAGACGTTGCTGCCCAAGTTGCTGCCAACTTGAAGTCACCAGAAAAATCTGTGAAAAAAGATGTCTTGCTTACGTTTTAAAGAAGGGTACATTTTTGTTGAAATAACAATTTTTTCTTCAAAAAAGTGTTGAAGACCAGTATATGTAAGCATGTCTGATGTTTTGGTTCAAAGAAGGGCGAATTTTCAATTTTGTTTGCATTTAATAGCAGAAATTTGAGATGTAAATGGTGCATTCTTGAGACCGCCGCGTTTTGACTTCAGATTCGTGTTCCTAGGTCAAAATACATAGATCTTATTGCTTACGCATGGTTGAAAGTACTAAGCCATTGATTGGTCGTTTTAGTTGTTGACCATACAAATTTGTTGTACCACGTGATCATTGTACCTACTTTCTTGCAGACCCCTCTACTACAGGATGCCGGATCTATGTTTCTTGCTTAGTAGGAGCGTAAGCCACCAAAATTTTTTATCGGGTAAGCCAGACGACAGTCTTTTATTTTTCCAAAACTTGATTCACTTTCGCGTGAAGAGAAGAATATATTAGAATCCACCGATCACAACCATTTTTGTTTTGGCGGTGGAATCGAAATGGTTCGAATCGATAAAGGCGATATTGACCAAACGTACTAACCCATCAGTGAAGGCAGATCAGTAAATTTTTGAAAAAGTAAAATTTGATTGAATAGAAAAGGAAATTTTAACGCGCTATATTAATTCAAGGAAAATTTGATTAAAAAAATGTGCTTTCCATTGTCTGGAATTAGTTCCAATTGGTGGATCTCGACCGCTATGCTTGTACTCATGTGGATATGCCTTTCTTGCAGACACGCAGACACCTCTTACAAAACTACATGATGCCGGATCTAGCTTAAATATAGCGTAAGCATATATGATCTTGGTAGCAAAAATACATAATAAGGGTATTCCGGAGCCCTCGTATTTGACTTCGTAAATTTACGGAAATGGCCTACGTAGTTACGAAACTTCAAGCGCAGGTCGTTTTCGTTCTCATAGACCAACTGTCAGTTTCCGGTACGAAATTTAAAAATTCTAAATCATTCACAATGGCAAAGAAAAATGTTAAACAAACTATTATCAATTAATATATATTGAATTGATTCTATTGAAGAATTATCGAATATTGATGTGTCGGGTGATATTTTGAAACAATTTAATTGTGTAGTAAATTTGATGAATTCAAATGATAAAAATTCGTTGTTTTTTTTTAATCACATAACTTAATAACAATAAACCTTACTTCACCAGCATAAAATCAACTTCAAAAGTTTTACACCACCCTGTATAATTTTTCATTTGAATTTGACATGCATGCCGTTTAGATCGTTTCGTTACAAAAAATTCGAAACTTCCGTTATCTTTGCTTCCGTGCTTCCATCATATATCAACGCTCCCATATGCCATATCCTCCCGCCAAGAGAGTGATTCCAACCTCACCACAAATAATAAATGAAAAAAGATCTTAGTCTCAGCCACTTCCAAGTTCTGTAACTTGGGATATTTATTTCTCGAGTGTTTCTTTCTTCTGGCGCATGGTGTCGCCACTTGCAATTGTCTCTTGGAACGCGGCTCAGTGCGGTCAAATAGACGCGACGAGAATGCATTGGGACAGGCAAAGCTTCGAGTGGAGATCTTACGGTCTCTACTCTGATAACTGCCCTGCACTGATATATGAGGGTCAATAAGTCCGAAACCGGTCTGTAGGTTGTTAAGCGTGCCTGTCTCGATGTGAATTTGTCACGTCTTAGGAAGAAATAAACATTTGCGATCTGCATTCACAGTACGTGTGAATCGTTGCGTGGACTACGAGCAGATATAATTCAATGTTCGGCGTGGTATTTAGCAGGAAAGTAGTTGTTTTGTGCTCGTAGTCTACCAGACATTCATTTCAAACTATGTTTGATATTCTGATTGGATAGACTATTTTCTCGTTCTGGATAGGGTATTGTAACTTCCTGGATATTCAAAAAATATCTCACATTTTTGTATGCAGTATAATAGATCATTTCCCGGAAAATATAATATAGGAACAATACAGGAATCCCTTCAGAAATGTATTTAGATAATCACCCTATCACAGGGGGAGACCATCTTTCAGAAGCTTTTGCTCAACACTTCAAATCAGTATTTGAAGATCATGTCACAGTGAGCCCAATCACTGAAAATTCTTATTCAAATAATTCTCTCCACCTAGATCCTATAACACCCGAGGAAACTGAGCAGGCAATAATGAAATTAAAAAACAAAAAATCTATAGGACCAGACATGATACCACGATATATTCTAAAAGGATGTAAAGAATTTTTGATAAATCCATTGACTTCAATTTTCAATTTAGCTATCATGTTACAAAAATTTCCGAGTAAACTGAAACTAGCTAAAATTGCACCCATATTCAAACATGGAAATCGATCGGAGATTGCAAATTATAGACCGATAGCTATACTATCAAACGTGGCTTTAGTTTTCGAGATAATTATTTGTCATAGAATTGCATATCACGTTAAAAATCAACTATCTGATTTCCAATATGGGTTCAGAAGTGGTAGATCTACGACGGGAAATCTATTAGATTTTGTAAATTACACAACAAACGCTTTGGCTGGTGGTAGCCAGGTAGATACCATCTATACTGATTTCTCAAAAGCGTTTGATAAGGTAGATCAAGGCTTATTGATTCAAAAGCTTCAATCATATTCTCTCAGCAACTCTTTTTGTAATTTCATAGCATCCTACTTGAACAACAGGGAACAATTTGTTAATGTGCAAAACTATGATTCACAACGGTATATAGCAACTTCTGGAGTTCCACAAGGAAGTATCCTAGGACCACTTTTGTTTTTATTATTCATTAATGATATCACCAGTTGCATCAAACATGGTAGAGTCTTGCTTTTTGCTGTTGATATGAAGCTTTTTTCAAAAATTGATAACCTTGAAGATGCTATGAAATTGCAAGAAGATCTAGATAATGTCTTTCAATGGTCACATATGAATCATTTGCCTTTCAATGTCCAAAAATGTAAAGTAATGACATTTAGTTACAAAAAACAAACCACTAAATTCAATTATCAGATGAACACTTTTGATCTAATTTCAGAACATACTGTAAAAGACTTAGGCATAACTTTCGACAAAAAATTATCGTTCTGTGACCATATAACAAGTATAACCCGAACATCATATAGGAATCTTGGCTTTATATTTCGGAATTCAAGAAATTTCAAGTCAGAAAAAACCCTGAAAGTTCTCTATAATAGTCTTGTACGGGCAAAATTAGACTATTGCAGTATTGTTTGGGCTCCTCTATACACGAAATATATACAAATGCTTGAAACAGTTCAGAAAAAGTTTATAAGGCAAGCAGATTTTATTCTACATAGTGTTCATGTATCAAATTATCCCTCAAATCTAAGTAAATATAATTTGATGTCCTTATTCAATAGAAGAGTGTACTTCACCCTGATGTATCTGTACAAAATATATAACAATATGGCTCAAGACTGTACTACCCTTTCATCTGTGAGGTTACAAATACCAAATTCAAATACTCGGGCAGGTAATAACAAAACATTTGCAGTGAATACATTTCGGACAAATTATCAACTGAAATCTCCACATGTATCTATGGCAGTAAACTATAACGAAAATCAAACCTACTGTGACATATTTCGAGACAGTGTGACTACATTTAGAAATCAAATCAAAATGAAATTATCACAAAATACTGACATTGTACTGATTCAGTGATAGATCTCATTCTTCTTAAAAATTGTACACTCCTTTAGCTTTAAGTTAGGTTTTAGGTCATGTTGTTTGGATTAGTACTTCATTTTTGTGTTAATTTATAAAAATGAAGTACCACTTCGACCAACAATTCATTATACACAACATATAATTGGGGTCAAACCTGTTTGTTGGAATAAATAAATAAATAAAATAAATAAATAAAGTAATTGGAATTGGGCTTCCTCTTGTCGAGAAATGATGTTTAGCGGAACCCATGTAATTTGATGGCTTCCTAAATTACAAATTAGAATGACATTTTTGGCACTCTCAACTATAGTTTCGGATATACACGGGCAAAAAAACGAGGGTGTGAGGCTTCTATAAAGCCAAATCCAGTCTTAATTTCTCTACACATTTTCAAAAAAGAAATCACCTGTAAAAACTAACAAAAAATCATCATTCTCCACTTGTTGACAGGCCGAAAGGAATCGCGGTCGGCAATCGCTTGTCAACAATAAAGAAGAATGATTTTTTGTTAGTTTACAAGTGAATTTTTTGTGCGAATGTGTTGAACTGTACAGCATTTCTCTACTGATAACTATACAGTATACAGGTTTAACAAATTCGACGCTCATCGTTGGGATCTCGAGAACCGTAACACATACGAAAAACTTCAGATTATGGCAAAATTGCGAAATTTTAAAGTGTAAATGTATTTCAGGGGTCAGTGCATGGTGAAAAGTATGACAAAGACTCATCTTCATGTTAAAAAGAAAAAAGTTGATGATGCATGCACGAAGACGAAATGTTGAACTCAAAATCTAAGAATGCTATAATATTGTGAATATAGCAAAATGTGGCAATAATGAAGAAGTGCTTTCAGTTTTAGCGTGCATCTCCAGTAATAAAGCAATAATAAAAAAGATGATTCAAAAATTGTTTTTTTCGAGTTCTTTCACTATAATAATGTCCATAAAATTCTGCAACTTTGCCCCAATTTAAAGTTCTTTGTATCTGTTACGGTTCTCAAGATCCAAATGATGGACGTCGAATTTGAATAACCTTGTATATTTTGTTTTTATTTTTTTCTTTTTCATGCAAGGAAAAAGCAACTTCTTCCTTATGAAGGGCTATTGAAAGTCAGTACAAAAACCGAGACAAAAAGCTCTTATTTTTTCATGTTAAAATATATTATTTTGTAAAATACTGCTCCATATGTATATTCTTTGGTTATTATTTAGTATATTCATTTTAAATCCAAATACTTTTACAAGATACCTGTCGGAAATCATATTGATTTTCTGCCTGCTATCAGGTTTTTGAACGTTTTGAGTAATCTCGTGTATGGGTAATTATTCCAAGGAAATAAAAAATCTCAAAGTGGATGTAAATGAAAATATATTTGCTAAAAAATCATGACCTAATGTAATTTTCCTAGTTCTATTTTCTTTTGTATCAATTTCACAGAATGATACAGGAATGCATCCAGAAGTCCTGCCACTGTGTAGACACCACCGATGATAGCACACAAATTTGTAACAAAATGACCAAAAGACCTCTCCTTTTCAGTGAATTTCACCATCAATGGAGATAACTCGTATTGGAAAAATATACCAGGCATTCCAGATTCGCCGCTAATAATGGACACCACTTTTTGATGCTTAGTAACTGAAAACTGATTGGTGTTTATCATAGTTCCATCTTTTCTTACATAGGATGTTGGAACTATTTTTATATAATACTGAAACATGGTTGAACCTGAAATGAAAATGTAAATATTGTTTATATTTGAATTTCACATCTCAAATTGAATCTATATAACAACCGCAGCGTGTAAGTAACAAACCGATCGATAATAATCGACACGCCAAGGTGCAAAAACAGTTATGCTCGAAACACATACAACATTTTATGCACGACCCGTATATTTGATAAACCATTATTGTAAATGTACCTGCGGCCCAAGGCTAGGGCGCCGGGGTATGACATACATTTTCAGATTGATATGTCGAAAATAAATCTCCATCATCAAAACAGACATGGATTTCGGTGAATGCACAGAAATGTTGAGAAAATCCTACATTTTAATAGAAGAATATCAAGAAAAAATATACTTTAAATGCGTCATTTCAACTGCGTATTGGCTGAAGAACTAGTAATGGAATCTGTATTCAGGGCCGAATAAAGAATTCGACATATTGAGCGTCAAGCTGGTGAACATTACTTCAGGAAAAAAAATTGTGGTTGGATTTATCAACTGCCATTCAGTCAATGAAAGATTCGAACAGTTAAATGAGTATAAGTATACGGATTCTTGGTCTTTTTTATACAATATACTTACCTAAAACAGATTCTGCAAAAACTCGTCCTTATCAAACTTTGTGGTGATGTCCAATTGATATTAACTGTATATAGACGTACACTAAATTAGATATGGATAGTTGCATAATATCCTGTTTCTGTTACATAATTTATCAAAAATAGCAACTTACAAGAATAATATCCAAATGTACGGATAGCATTGCGAAATAATATTGACTATACCTGTTGATTCTTCGACTCATTTTTGAAAAAAAACTAACATGTCCTAAAAGTAACTTTCAAGATGCAGGGTGATAAATTTTAGCAGTTCACTTATACCTACTTTAATAAAATAAAATGAAACTCGTTTTTGTACAGGGTGAAATCAAAATTTTTTTGATTCCTATTCACTTTGGTACAAATCTGATGATCTTTTAATATGCTTTTTTAGTATCGATGCACAAACATTTCAACCCCGCATCAGATTTTCAATTAAGGAATTGATCCTGAAGTGAAACGAGTTTCCTTTTATGAGCGGAAACCATGCGTCGGACAAAGAAAAATCATGAGATCAAATAATTTGCACAAAAACGAATGAAGATCTGGAAAGTAACTTTTATCATGAGAGAAAATCACTGGCATATTATTTTTTCTCCAAAAATACTCCATGCAAAATCCGTACGGACGCTACCGGTAGAAATAAAACTTTTTGTACATCAGAAAATACACCTTAAGATGCATAGAAGACATGTAAGTAGGTACTCAGCAAATTTCTTGAAGATATGCCAATTAAAAAAATGTTTCTTTTTCTTTGTCAGCCTGTATCTCAAAAGTAGACATTTAGGACAAATAACGTTCATGCGAATTTTTTTTTTTTGAATTGAGTCAAAGAATCACCCTATATAATCATCATGTCTTTGGGGAAAACCCTATATATATTGAGGACTTTACAGAAACACAATCGTGTCAGATAATCGCCATTCGCCAAACCATACCAAACAATTCATAATTTCAATTTTATAACGCTCAGGCCAAGGTGGATATTTTTGGCTCACGGCTTTTGCTGGCTTTTCGCGTTTTGGCTTATCTTAGTGAGCGCGCATCAAGGTCATCTGCCAGAAAGTCGATTACGTTCCGCGACTTTTGCCTAAAAGTAGCTCAGATTTTCAGGGTCTCCACTTTTCAGGTTAAAATCACCATCATTATTATAAATTATTGCGTAGGAATGCTTTATTTAAGTTTTACGGGATAGGCGAAAGCTGGCATGTGAACGCGGCGTTACGGTTATGAAATTTATGATTATGAAGTCTGTTCTGTGGTGAAAGTTAAAGTCATAGATCTCATTTGATTACGCCGTAAGGGGTCTATACTGTGATTACGCTAGATCCTGTATCCAGGTTACTTGTTTTGTAGGTCCAGGGGGTTGAAAGTACCTGAAAGTACTAAGCCATTGATTGGTCGTTTTTATTTTTGTCCCCCTTGCAGACCCCTCTAGACCAAAAAAATACTACAGAATGCCGGATCTAGCGTAAGCAATAAGATCTATGGTGAAATTCCTGTTTGGGAAATACCATTGAACTTGGGGTCTGGTGTATGTGTGATAAAAGCAGGGACCCGGACCGGAACCGTTATGAACCGAAAACCGGAACGGAACCCAAATTATTTTGAGAACCGGAACCGTAACCGAACCCATATTCAAACTTTCATTATTTAATGGTACCGAACCGAACCCCTAAAAATAGAAACGGTTTTTTCCGGTTAATTTCGGTTCTCTTAGCAAATTTCACACTTTCGTTCTGTGAAAAATTTTCTTTTTCGTTTCAAAGATCACAAAGTAACGAGTAACCATTATGTAACCACAGAACGTTCTTTGAGTTCTGTCGAGATAAGAGGGTTACTTATCTCTGGTTCTGTGTTTCTTTATGTCTCAGTCTAACCACGTCTAACCACTAATCTTTGGTATGGTAGTAGATCAATTCCTTTTTCCTACATATAAATAAATATATGTATATATATATAGTAGAGAAATATATTGTGTTTGAACACATAGACAAAGGTATATACATACAGGGCTATTCAAATTCGAGTCTATCCATGGGGATTTCGATAACGGTAAGAGATAGAGGGTTGGTTGAATGGGGGCAAAGTAACGTATTTCAGAGGTTAATTATATGGATGAAAAAAATCTGACCTAGCTTCTTCAGTTCTGGAGTTATACAGGAAAAATCGAATATTTCGAAATTCTTCTTTTGCCTATATCTTTTTATTTTACGAAGATTTTTTTAAAATTTTGCCACTTCACCATAGCAACTTTTTGTAGCGTTTCCAATATCTGAATGAAAATTATATACAGGGTATCGTATTAATTGGGCCACCCTCAGCTTTTATTTTTCAAATACGGACCTGTATTTTTTATTGCTTTTTTTTTAATGCCCAGAGTCATGTTTCATATTGACGTAGTATTTTCATCTGAATTACAGAGTGTTTTGGAAATAATGAACTATTTCCAGTAAAATTTCAACATTTTTTTTTTATTTTTCCTGTATAACTCCAGAACTGAAGAAGCTAGGTCAGATTTTTTTCATCCATATGATTAGCCTAACCGCTGAAAATTATACTTTGCCCCCATTTAACCAATCCTCTATCTCTTACCGTTATCGAAATCCCCATGCATAGTCTCGAATTTGAATAGCCCTGTATATAAGAATAAATAAATTATATTCTGAGAACCTTTACTAAACCGGAACCGAACCGGAACCGAAATTAAATTCTGGACCCGAACCCGAACCAGAACAGAAATTTTCAATTTCCTTTGGACACGAACCCGAACCGGAACCAAAATTTCCAATTTCCTTTGGACCCGAACCCGAACCGGAACCGATATCTCGTATGGGTCCGGGTCCCTGGATAAAAGTCTGTTAAATTTTTTTAACTTTCTTCCGACAAAAGCGACGCCATTTTCATCGCATTTTATTTGCGGAATTCGTTCCAACATGAACTGACCTTAAATCTACATATTTCTGTGGAGTTATCGCTCTGTGGTCGGATGTCCAAGGATAAGTACCAATAATAACGGGTGTCAACCGTTCGGTTGGCAGATGACATATGACAGCTTTGACAGTTGACTTATGGTAAAAGAAAGTTTCGGTACGCTGTGGTTGGTTGGTTCGTGCGCTTGTCAATTATCATAGAAAACACTCCTGTAATTTCTGTTGGAAATTCAAATCTTGAAATTAGGGGGACGATGGAAGAGGAATTTCTTATTGGGGAGTTATTGCTCTCTAGTACAGACAGCTCTAGTGATAGTGATGAGCATTTGGAAGTTCGTGGTCGTGGCCCCATAGGTAGGTACAATGGTGGGTAGTAGCAACATTGATTTTCATTATTCATGATTTATACATTATAGATCCAAATGCAAGACCAAAGATACAAAATTATGTTGAAAATGTTGTTGATCGATACACAGAAGAAGATTTCAGAAACAATTTTCGAATGAATAGAATAACATTTCAAGATGTCTTGGAAAGGGTTCAAGATGAATTATCCTATGGACATCTTGGCAGACCGAAAATATCACCCAAAACACAGTTGTGTATAGGATTATGGTATTTAGCTACACCTGATTCATACAGGTGAAAACTAGCTTGATAAGGTCTTTCTGAAAAATGTACAATGCATACTTTTGATTTCAGTTGAACAGGGATAATAATTTCATATTTTTTATTTCAGATCTGTTTGTGGACGTTTTGGGATAGGTAAAGCTACTGGATTAAGAACTGTGAGAAATGTAGTAGAAGCACTGTTTAAGTTAGGTCCTACTGTAATAATGTGGCCTACTGGTGAGAAACTTCAAAGAATTGAAGAAGGTTTTACTAATGCAGGATTTCCCTATACTATTGGTGCCATTGATGGATGCCATATTGCAATTCCCCAACCAAAAGAGAATGGTCTATCATATATAAATAGAAAAAATTTTGCCAGCTTGGTATTGCAGGTATTAATTTTTGGTGATATAATATGAGAACAAATCTTGTATAAGAAGTGTTTCAGGGGGTCTGTGATAATAGAATGCAATTTATTCATTGCTATGCTGGTGAAGTAGGTTCAACTCATGACTCAAGAGTATTGAAGAAGAGTGAAGTCTGGCAGAAACTCACTACTGACAGACATACTGCTTTCCCAAATGATCGTCATATCATAGGAGATAAGGCATATCCTTGCATCCAACATTTAATAACTCCTTACAGGGATAATGGTCATCTAACCAGAGCCCAAAGAGAATTTAATTATAAACTCTCTTCAGCAAGGAGTGTGATAGAGAGGGCATTTGGGCTCCTCAAAAGAAGATTTCGAATTTTAAAATATTTTGACATCATTTGTTTAGACTGGGCACCAAAATACATTATTGCCTGTTGTGTATTACACAATATTTGTTTAAAAAATAATGACATGATACCTGAGGACATTGTGGAGCCACCAAATAATGAACCAGAGGATGATAATCCAAATATAGACCAGGCTTATCATGCTCAAGTTCAACTGGGCCAACAAAAAAGGGACAGATTATGTTTTCAATTTTATGAAGAACTTAATGAATAAATAATCAGAACAGTTGGGTTTCATTATTCAAAATTTTTTTAACCAACTCTAAAATCAGTTGAAAACAAAGTAACACAACACAAAAACATCTTAAAACTGAACTCAAATACTATTTCTTAGAAAACAAAAGCAAATTGATAAATACTTTAATTGCTGTTATTTCTTCATGTGATTTTCTTTAAACCATTGGAAGATTTCTTTTTTCAGTTTAATTTTTTCGTCATGCCGTTTTTGTTTATTCTTCTCAATTTCTAGAGCACTCAATGAATGTTTTCTTTTATGCTGAGCAGATGAATTTTTTTCTTGATGGCCATCATCATCAGTTTCTACATTTCCATCTCTGATTTTGCACACTCCACTACTGGATGCAGTTGATATAGGATTATAGTGGGGATCTCTAAAGTATAATTCATGAAAATCATCGAAAAATTTCCAGTCAACTCGATGATTACCACTTTTGTTTTTTGCCTCCAAAATCTTTTCGTATGTTTTTTTGAGATTCCTCCACTTCTCATCACATTTAGTTGCAATTTTATTAATACCAATTTCCTTTAAATGGCAACTAATCTTCTCCCACACACTCTTTTTGTTGTGCATGGGAGAAGTAAACTTATGTTTATTAATTGCGTATGCCTCTATAAGAGCTTTAACCTCATCATCGCTCCAAATATTCTCTATATTTGGTTGGCAACTTTTATTATTTTGACTACTAGCACTACTTGTACCACTAATAGCTGTGTTATTAATTGATTTTTTGGGTAATGGCGATTTAAGAAGTGGTGGTGTTTGGGGCAATTCAAATTGTTTTTTGTAGCTATTTTGGTAGACTGTGCTTCTATTCAATGTTTTTTTGGATGTGGATGGAACAGAATGCATAGCACTGTGAGTGATGGTGATCCCTTCTGGTAATACACATTGATTTTTCTTTATGAAAACGAGTTTGCTTTCTGTATCAATTTCAATATTTTCGTGATTAAAGTAACACGGATGTTTGGCGCATAAGTCATATTCAATTATTGCATGAATTGTGCCAAGAACATTGGAACAATGTCCACATCTGAAAATATCGTTTGGATTGCCAAACTGTAAATCAGAATGAGTAGATATTAGGTATATTCAAATTTGTACTTGAGCATAAAAACTCACGTCCATCTCCGATATCTGTACACCAATACAATGAAAAAAAAATATTTGATTTTAAATAACTTCCCGCTATTCGTTGTGTATCACAAGTGTCAAGAACCGCTGTTACCATAAAATATCAATCGGTTGTTCGGTTGACATATAAAATGTCACTTTTTCAGGATTGACGTTTCATAAGTAACCAACTTTTCAGGAATTTGTCATCAACCAAAGATTATGGAACGGGAAACCGGAATCTTGGTTACTATTGGTACTTCTCCCAAATGAAATGTCAAATGACAATTATTATTTTTAAGACAAATGACAATGGGAACCTGTAAAATTGAGTAAAATTTCTGTAAATCCACAAAATTTCGAAAATATATTTGAAAAATATCCAAGTTTTTAATATTATACGAATCTGCATGAACAAATATTTGAGTTGAAATATTGAAGGTGTGACTTGGGATTATTCAATAATGGTATAAGTATTCACTCTTAGCTATTACAGATACAAAATGCCTGTTCCTGGTGGTGTGTATCAACAGCAAGGACAAGGGCCTTCCTGCATGGATAGAATGAAAATGGGATTTTTCTTAGGTTTCTGTGTTGGAATGGCTAGTGGTGCACTGTTTGGAGGATTCTCTGCATTGAGGTTAGATTCAATCACCAACTATTCTATAACTATTACAACTATTAAAGTGATAATGTACCTCCTTTCCCCTAATCTGAATTGAAAAGCTGACTGATTAATTTCAACAATTGTTTTATAAACTTCAAAGAGTTCTCATTATCTCCATTACAGGAATTTATCACAACCATCTTGTTCTCTAAGCTCCTAGTCCAAGAGAGTATGATTGTTTGTTAATAATTATAAAAATAAAAGTATGGAGGAATCATGATTGGAGAAACAAATACCAGAATTTTTAGTTTCTTCTAATTGTGATCTCAGTAACAATTCTACTTTATGCATTTGCTAAATTGTTTTGAATTTGTTTTGATTGAAGGATAACCATTGAAAATAACCCTTCATTGAACCATTTGAAAAGATTAATTCAATCCAGACATGATTCGTCCATAACTTTCAAACAATAATTTAATGTATTCATTATCTTCTTGTTTACTTTCAGGGGAGGCTTGAGAGGAAGGGAGTTGGTGAATACAGTAGGAAAAGTGATGTTGCAAGGTGGAGGATCATTTGGTACATTTTTAGCAATTGGATCTGGACTAAGGTGTTAAAATGCTTCCAACAAATTCAAGACTGCACAGGAATGTCACATTTCTTTATAGTTTCTTAGTTGAACATGATAAATATGAACTTTTATAAATAGGAATATTTAATACATTTTGTTTCATTGAATGTACTAGCTTTCTTTGAGTGTCTATCACATTATTGTCTGCTGTCTGGCAAATCAACTATATGAACATTTGCTATCGCCAGAATATCTGTAACTTCCCGGTTACTACCTAGCTGCTGAGTTCAGCAAATCTGAGAAGTCATGGTCTAGTGGCTATTTTTATCAAAAACTATATTGCCTGTGAACCCATTATTTCATTCTATTCAGAAATTAATATTCAACTATACAGTATTGAACATCCAAATTTATTTGTATGGATGACAATGGTAACTTTCAACAACTTTGGTACATTTTTATATCCATTCGAAAATGTCCTCCATCTCACCGTTGAAAAATCTAAGGTGACGCTAGCTGGTGATTTCAATCTGAATTTTGTTATTGTTGAAACTCCGAACTTATTTATTCTTGAAAACTCACTGTAGTCATTCAATTAAAGTACCACAATATTTGAATTTACATATGAGACTCTCACTTCCGCTACCAGAGTTGATAATTATCATGATTAATATAAACAAAGCGCATTATTATAGCCATGCCTGGGGCAATATTTTACATTCTATCACAATAACAGATCATCAAAAATCAATGCAATTCCCTTTATTGGATCCGTAGAGATCTAAACTGATAGAATTTGACTTGAAGTTTCTTTGGTAATGATAATTTCAGGCCAGATGTCTGAATGCAATAATTATAAGATCTACTGAAATGGTCTACTGGCCGGTAGTAAGCATTTTTATAAAAGAAAGCAACGTGACAAAAAAATAGTTCATTGGATGAACTGAAAAATATGCATAATACTTTTAATGCATTAAAACCATAGATATATTGATAAGGTTAGATATACTCCCATATAAAAAAATATAGCCTTTGGAAACGCAACACTATTATTACTATCCAAAACAATATTCAGTTCAGGGAGTCATCAAAATCATACTGAAAATATCCTATTTCGAGGTTGTTTATTTCACTTATCAGCAAACTAAATACTGTTTTGGAATACAAGAGTGAACCATAAATATTATCAGTTTGTGATAAATTACCTTTATTTTATGTTTTCGTAACTAGTTTTGAAATCATCTTTTTTCTACAAAACTATTTATAGAATTTGATTATGATTTATTTAACAGTAGAACATGATCTATAACACACCATGAAGTTATTGAATTTTGCAATCAACCAAAATCTCATGTATTTTGTGTAGGGTTTTAACAGATTTACAAAAAGGAAAACTTTAAACAAAACAACTCCGCCAGCTTCAACAATCAATGATTGTCATTATTTTATTAAAAAATTTGATTATTCTGAAATCTGTATATTGATGATCAAGTAGTCAATCCATTCAAATCATAAAACACTTTTTTGTCTCAAGAAATTCATTATGCTAGACAAAGCAGACAGAAAAATAAAACGCATGCAAGCAAATGGATTGGGATTGAGAACAAAAGAGGAACAGGCACCACTAAGATCTGAAGAACAAGTGAACAACATAATTAATGCAAATAGTTACTGTTAAATATGTTTATTTATTTTACTATTATGTAAACTGTTCTGGAGCTCTATAGTAAGGGTTGAATTGAAAACCCATGTTTTATGCACTTCAAAGATTTAAAGGGTACTTGAATCCCGAGGGATTCGAAGTAAATATCTTTACAATAAAAGCTAAATTTATTTTCAATAGTTCCATCAGGAATATAAAACGATATGGATGCAACAAAAGTGTGATGTGTGCCTGTCTCGATGTGAATTTGTCACGTCTTAGGAAAAAAGAAACATTTACGATCTGCATTCACAGTGTGAATCGTTGCATGGACTACGAACAGATATAATTCAATGTTCTGCGTGGTATTTACCAGGAAAGTAGTTGTTTCCTGCTCGTAGTCTACCAGACATTCATTTTAAACTATGTTTGATATTTTTAATCGGATAGACTATTTTTTCTCTTTCAAAAATTTTTTTTGTCCAATTTATGGCTAATCCATTGTTTCATTTATTAAGCTTAGTCGAGCTCTTAGCCACTTCCAAGTTCTGTAAAACTTGGGAGATTCGTTTCTGGAGTGTTTCTTTCTTCTGCCGCATGATGTCGACACTTTCAATTGTCTGTTGGAACGCGGCTCTGTGCGGTCAAATAGACGCGACGAAAATGCATTGGGACAGGCAACGCTTCGAGTGGAGATCTTACGGTCTCTACTCGGATAACTACCCTGCACTGATGAGGGCCAATAAGCCCGAAACCGGTCTGTAGGTTGTTAGGCGTGCCTGTCTCGATGTGAATTTGTCACGTCTTAGGGAGAAAGAAACATTTGCGATCTGCATTCACAGTGTGAATCGTTGCATGGACTACGAACAGATATAATTCAATGTTCTGCGTGGTATTTACCAGGAAAGTAGTTGTTTTCTGCTCGTAGTCTACCAGACATTCATTTCAAACTATGTTTAATATTTTTAATTGGATAGACTATTTTTTCTCTTTCAAATTTTTTTTTGTCCAATTTATGGCTAATCCATTGTTTCATTCATACAATAATGTATACACCTCAGGACTAGAGTGTTTTCAAATCCCCGGACAAATTATAGCCCTCCCGTTGGACAGGCTCTAAACTTTTTGTCTGGGGATTTGAAATACCACTTTAGTCCCTAGGTGTATAATATACATGTTAATTTATAAATCATTGACAGTGAATTCATGAACACAAGAAACAGGGGCTTCACTGATATTTTTCATTGTCAGTGCTACCAGTGCCTTCAAAGTATCATAGGTTTACCTTTTTGGTAGCATCATTCAGAGAAAATACATTTACATTTTTCAAAACCTCCTAACAGAAAATCATGGACGCAGCAATTTCAAGCTCAATGGTTCATTTGTTTGGTGATACCTACTTTAAAGACCTGGATTGAAAAACTGAATTCCACCCAATACATAGATATTTTTTTCTTTCAGCTTCAGAAATCATTTGTCATGAAATGTACTCTGAATTGTAAACAAAGAAGCTACATTTTTGTAACAACATGGTCACAGTTGTTATATTGATGACATGATAGTTTGTAATTGTATTACTGCATTTATATTGATGAACTTACCTTCTGTAGCATGGACTTCCAAATCTTTCAGAGGATTGTGAGTCTGACTGTCTATACTCTCTCCAAATGAAAGATGACGAATTCTATGACTAGTGTTAAAATCACTGGAGGAAAATGGTTGCACATCATGCACATGCAGGTGACTGACACTAAAACTTTCCCCGGGAGCTACATGGAAGCTCCCACTCACTCTGTTTACAATGAGACTCCCATATATCTGGCAACCCTGCATAAAAGCAGTTTTTAATTTCTCACCATATTTTTCATCTTTACATTGACTAATGTTTTGAACATTGTCCAATGCCCACTTTCTTTCACGATAAGCTTCTTTGACCTCTTCACAGGTGTTACAACACCTATCTGCTGCACCATAACAACTACCACATTCTGTTTTGTTGGTATCCTGGAATATGACAATTCAATATAATGAAATTGGAGACTGGTTATCTCTTACAGTTGTGTTGTTTTTTATTTTTATGATGATATTCTCTTTTTTTGGTGCTTCAATTGGTTTGCCATCCAAGTCTAATCTCCTCTTATAAATATTGTGATTGATTTCTAGATGTTGCTCTCCTGAAGAGTCCATCGCGTCTAATGCTAAAACTATGAGTTATGTTAGTAATATAATGGAATATCCAACCAACTATTCATTTACAATCACATGAAATTTTTGGAACTACAAAATCTAAATTTATTTGAATGTTTGGACTTCTGGATGTATCCACAAATAATTCTTCTGTGATATTTGGCGTCATATAGTTAACTAGCTCAACCCAGAACAGCAAACCCATGATTATGAAGCTGATAATGGTTACTGAAAAATAAAAGCTTTCTAATTATGGTGAATATGTTCAGTGAAAATGTACTTACTTGTACCACCACCATAAGTCTGAATTCTGACATCTTCCAGAGTTTTGGAATAGGCATCAAAACGTCTGAGATTTTTGAAAACTTCCCACATTTCAAATTGTATGTATCAAATGTATCTGTTGTGCCAATGTTATGACTTATGACAGTGATGATGACGTTCAGGGATTCACTACGTGAAATAGGCTGCCGAAGATAGCTGTTCGAATTTCCGAACATTCCCTTTCGGCCAGTGGCGCGCATTTCCACTTATGCTCACATTTGAGCTGTTGAAAAATGAAAAATCTTGATTTTTCATATTAAAAATAAAAAGATATGGGATGTTCCATTGAACATTGATTGAGAAAAATCACCATACGGTAATATTTCCAATGCGTTTAGCTTGACTCACCCTGTATAATATAGACAATTATCGTTATCTATAATGGATATTAAATTTCATTATCATTTGAAAATTGAATTCAAACGATTCCAGTCATATGAATTTGCGGTCCGAAACCACGCAGAGTCGAGCTGGAGGAAAACCAGTGTCTGATAGTCACGCCGAAAGGTAAGTGATTACTGCTGGGGGGCCCAGGTATCGTAGTGGATAGAGCGTCTCCAATCACTGCCGGGTGCCCGTCGTTAGATCGATAAGGGTTCGATTCTCGTCGACGACGGAAAATTTACAACTGCCCGAGTATGTTAAGATATTGTAACATTTATTTGTGTTAACCTTCGGAACGTTATTTACTTTTATAATCCGGATACTTAATATTTTGTCTCGAACCGAAATAACACTCGCGGTATATTCAGTTCATATGTTATAAGGAGTATTCAAGCTAATCGGTAGAAGTTGGATTGGGAGAGAGGGTGTTGAGATTTCTAAACAAAAGGATGGATAGTGTATGATATTTTTGGCGTTGTATCGGATTTTTCACTATATTTTCATTCCGAAACGACGATTTTCATGGTAGTTTTGGTGTATGGCTGAAATCGTCGAGTTTTCCTCAATTGGGAGGATATGTTTGTTAGTGGTGCATACAGAAAGTCTCGTAGTTGCATAGGCATTTCGCACTAGAGGTTAGTTCATTTAATTAACGACACTACTAATTCGTGGTCTCATCCAAATCTGGCGCAAATGTTTTCGATATCTTTTTAGACGTTTTTGACGGTATCTCATTCAATCATATCGAGGAACCGAAGTTTGTGGCAATCCATGGTATAATCGCAGCCTGGTATTAGGCGGTGCAAATATTATCTGAATAATTTTGTTGGGGATTGTAATGATGCCAAATTTTGTCAATATATTTTATCGTCCAGAAAAACTAATGAATGAATCGTAACGAGTTCGATATCAGAGGTACCAGCAAATATTCGTTTAAGTGGCCACCTGTTTTTAATATTTATATGGGTCGCTAGGTCGTCTCGGCTCGAAATATAAACAAATTCGATATCTCCGGCCGATATTTCCTATAAGTACCAGGCTATGTTTAAACTCAAGGAAAGTTTTGTTTCATGAAAGAATGTACGAATTAGATGCATTTATTATAATGACAATGTCGTCTACAAGGATTTTAAAGATTATTAAGAATAATCGTATTTTATATTATAAGGATATTGAAGTATGATATAGGATATAAACATTTTATAAATACGAGGCACAATACGATGACTATAGAGGATGGACTTACCAGCTTGGTGAAACACTTTGGAACTGAAGAATATAGTCTGAATAGAGTCACTCGAAGTCATTGAAGGGAGGATCATTCGATGAGAGGAAATTTGGGAACCAATAGGAACGTTGGTTTTGTTTACACCTCAAGTTAGCTCGTGTATGGGCATGAGATCTGCAGCCGTAAAAACTAATTATTCCAGTAACCTTCAACTGAATTATGTTTATACTAACTTGTACGAAGAGTTATGGAAAAAGCGCAAAAATATGAGATTTATATATGAAATAGTTTATATTAAATGTTTTTAACATGACAATACTTTTAAAAATGATTTACATTTGGCGAAATCGACATGAACCACTACTTAGAGTAATTAGCGGGGATGGGAGGAATTTTATCATGAAAAGTCCCTATAAATTCTCTGAAACTAGAATCAGAAGTCAGAGCAGTTCCAAGATCCAACAGTTAAGCTCTCGACTCCAGACAATGTTCCTCAGTTCGTAATCTCAGTTCCGCCCTCGTAAAGTGTGTTACAAGAAAACGTGAATTTGCAGAACAGTGAAAGATGGATTACCATGAGACCAATAGTTCAGTTTTCGTCTGGTAAATAATAGTCATCTTGTTGGGCCGGTATTCAGTTCAATTCAAGTAAGTTCTATAGTTCAGGAAAACATCTCGAAAGTAACTATGATTGTTATCAACCACCAAACATTTAAGAAATCTTATTTATATTGCCGACTTTGCCTGTATAATCGATTCGAATGATAAATAGATATTTGTACTCTGAAATAAGTGTATTTATGTCTACATTCACTATTCTTTCTCCTGCTTAAATATTCACGAACCCAGTTAAAGAAGTTACCACCCTGTATAGGCCAACTTGAATAAAGCAGGGTGTCATAACAGGATCGCTACGTTTTTCGGAGCTCAGGGTACGATAGCCTAATGCCACAGATTAGAAAAATCTGCGCTATTGCCTATTATTGCCACCGGTCATCGGTCGACCTTCTGTTGGCTAATAGCGACGGGCCTTGCTGATCTTCCCTTGTTGCATCTTATTAGGAGTGACCACAACGGACGGTGATAAGTACCACATAGTGGATGACCTACTTTCTCATATAATCGAGTGTTATTTCCGGGTTATATACCTATATTGATGAGGTTCGGTATTTTATGGAATTATTTTTCCCTGTCATATTGTAAAGTTATAAGTACTTATTCGGACTACTGTCCTGGTTAGTTAAAAAGTATTATAAGGAAGTTATTTTCTGAAATATATATATATATATATATATATATATATTTCAGAAAATAACTTCCTTACCAAAAAGCGATCTATCTACTACTGGATATACGTGATTAATTTCAATGATTGTGGCCAACAAGTATGTTATTTTGTTTTAGTGATTTTATGAGAAACAGAGGTTGTATGTTTTGAACAAATTACTTGGCGCCCTAATATTTTTTCCTATTTCATTTGATCATAATCCACATCCAACTGCACTGAGATTCTACCCAGATAACACACATTCGCCTCAGGACGTCCTCTAATAGTCGCCAAAAGACTGTAGAGGATGTTCTATATTCTACATCCTGAGAACGTCACTAGGCTCAGAATTTTCGAGATAATTGTCGCACATTAGTCCTCCGAGCGGCAGCCTGAGGATGTAGATATGTGTGGGCCTAAGGACGTCCTCTAATAGTCGCCAAAAGACTGTAGGAGGATGTTCTATATTCTACATCCTGAGAACGTCACTAGGCTCAGAATTTTTGACATAATTGTCCCACATTAGTCTTTTCAGCGGCAGCCTGGGGATGTGTGGGCCTAAATTTCATCTTTTCCAAGTCACGAGATATATAAACATATATATTTTTTAAAATCTAGTTACAAATTATCAAAATCGGACGAAGCGTTCTTTATTATTGAATTAATTTTTAATTATTCGATATTGGTTGGTTCTCCACTCCATATGAATTTCCCAATTTAGAAGTGAGCTATATATATCAAGAAAAAATATCTTGTCCATTATTATTGAAAAAAATATATTATATTCCAATTTTAGTAATAAAAATCCTTGTTGTTCAAATCACATTGAAAGTTAAACATTTATAAGTTCACGGAATAGCGACATTGCAATGAGGAGGTAAGTTGAATCACAGAAGTCAAGCAACGACAGCAGTGGCTAGGATTTGGATGGGTGACCATGATAGCGCTGATTTTTTTATTTTTTTAATTTTTTTTTATTTTCATTAGTTCTCAGATATGCTCAAAAGTCATTCTGAGAATAATGAAATGAAATAAAACTCAAAAAAGGCATAACTGGAGTGAATAAATAAAGTAAGACCTCGTAGGGATCTTCTGAGACGTTATTTGAACGTGGAAAATGGTAACAGGAGGACGTCCTAGGGACGTTCTTTGAAATCCTCTCGACGTATTGAGGACGTTAATGTGACCGCCTCAGAAGATCCTCAAAAGGTTTTTGTGTTATCTGGGTAGTCGGTGCATACCCCTCGCTTACTTGAGAAGCTAACATTTACGTAACAATATAAAAAGCCTCTTAACTGCGTTTTTTTCGCAAGGTGCTTCTAGGTACCCATAAAAAGGGATTTAATCTTGGGTTTCAACTATCTCGTCCACACAAAGAGAAGACGTAATGAACAGAGTATGAATGAGAGCAGCGAATGTGGTATATCACCGAGAGAGCAGCCTATGATCACTGTGACCAGTTTGACGGAGTGGTCTGGATAAAGCCTGCGGAATTCGAAGAAAAGATCTTGATATTTAGTCAGTATTTCCTCCTACTTCAGAAACGATGTTCGGTTATTTTTGTTGAATAGATGTCCAAATATGGGAATACAAATAAGTTCTTATCAACAAATTAGTAATAATCTGATGTCTGATAAAAAATGAACAGAAAATAATATAAAAGCGTGTAACGTTCACAAAACATTAATGTATCAGTTCTGAAAAAGATACTTGAATTGAAAAACAGAAAATAATATATAAGCGTGTGTAACGTTCACAAAACATTAACGTATCAGTTCTGAAAAAGATACTTGAATTGAAAAATATTCGTTTGCCAAGGATGAGGTTTCCTAAGAACTCCAATAAAATGTCAGCAGAAATAAGTATGTCAGGTTTGCACGAATCTCGTCTGGCTCTGAAGATGGATCTGAACGCTCTTTATTTCTAGGTAATCAACACCGAATTTCTGCGTTACTTCAAATAATATATTTTATGGTGATTATAGTGGTTATACAAACATTACAACGCATCATCAGCGATTGCTGGGAATGTTAAGTCAAGAACATCCACAAGAACTGCTTTCTTTTCTTCACATTGTTGATTTTAATCGGGCACTGCTCTAGATGACGCTCCTGACCTTAGGAACGCAAGGGTCAGTTTCCTGAATAAGCTTGCTTGGTCTTCAATATTGTTGAAGAATACTAAATGCAAAGGCTTATCTAAGTGACGCAATAATATGATATTTAATCTCGAACGACAATTCACAATAAAACATCTATAAATGTATTTAAAGCAGAACATTGACTACCCTGCACTGATGACCTGACCGGTCTGGTAGGTTGTCAGGCGTTCCTGTCTCAATGTAATCATTACCGCGTGTTAGGAGGAAAGAAACACTTGCATACCTACTGTATTCACATAGCGAATTGGTGCATATATTACGAGTAGATATAATTCGATGTTTTGTGGGGTATTTGCCACGTAAGTAGTTATTTTCTGCTCGTAGTATCTCTTTTTAAACATACTAGATGTTTTTTATTGCAATTCGTGGCTATTTATTTTTATTTTATTAGAGTGAATAAGAAGCTGCTGGGTTTTGTCAACTTCTGCAGCTTTGATGATGGTTTTCCTGTTAGTGTGATCAATTTATCAGTGACTTAGTAACGAGCTCTCAGATTGGAGTCAAAAACCAGAAAAAGTTTATATCAGTCTTGTAGAGAACTGCCCCTACTCTTGCATCTTCATGGCTCTCAACCATTAGAAGGAGGGGATCCGAACTGATTTTCAAGGCGTTACCTTGAACCATTCTATTTTGCATACTTGCAGCGGAGAACGTCTTTGACCCTTTGTGATTTCTTGATGAGGATTTTCTCCACTCCAGCCCATGTAGGTGTATGTCTCTACAGCCTCCGAATGATGTAGGATGTTTCTACTAGCTGCGCGACCTTGTCGAAGTTCTCGCATCGTCATCTCTTTTGATGAAACAGTGCAAATTTGTCCATATCAATATAGCCTGTGTATACTCATGTCGTACCACCCTGGGAGATTGATAAAGTTCTCTCCATCGAAAGCATGAAGTTTGAGTTTATTTCACATAGAATAAATTGCGTGGTGACCTTATGCCTCGGTGCGATTAGGCAGTCCGCAGTAATAGCTTTTTTTTAGTTCATAAAGGATAAATAAGGCAACAGTGAGATGCAGAATAACAAAGGGCTGATATAATTTACTATCACTATGAATATTGCGGTTCCGATACCTCGCAGAGTCTGTCGGCAAGCTGATATTTTCTTCAGTTCTCAGAGCATCTGTTGCGAAAAATAAATAATTTTCCGCCAAATTTTGATAAAGTAAACCCTTTCTAGTTATGATATTTCTCATTAAGACTGTATAGCTATCACAGCCCATATAAAGTATCCAGACTATTCCAATCACCAATGGACCTATCCTAAATGTAGATCCTCTGATTGATGATTATTCTTGGAACCCTTCTGTGGACTCTCCAAGGCCCACTTGAGAGAAAAGGATCGAAGTTGGGAAGCAGATGAAATAAAATCTCACTGGAATAAAGTGCCAGGACAAAGACAAGCGAAAAGGCAAGTGATCCTCTCGCCAATGAAAGCTTAACAGCTTCTCGAGTTGGACAAAAAAGACTTGAAACTGGTAACGGGACTTCTCACTGGACACTGCCCTCTGATGAGGTATCACCTCAAGAAGATGGGTAAAACAGAGTGATAGTTGCCACTATTGCGAGAACTTCGCTGAAACTGCACAAGATTTGCTTTGCGAATGCCCAGCACTCTTCTGCAAGAGGCTCAAGTTCCTTGAAGGGTTTTTTTTAAAGCCCTCTGATATCAGTAACCTCTAGATCCCAGGAATCTGATAAACTTTGCACGAAGTCTCGGAATCCCAGGCCTCGAATAGATTAAGGGTTATGCACAAAATATCTAACAGGTCGAGGTGCTTGAGAGGCTGCACAGCCTTAACAACCCCCCCTACAATCTAGGAAGACGGGGACCTTAGCTTTTTAAGTGTCATATCCGAAGCACTACTCGGCTGGTTACCGTGGAGAGTCCAAAAGTATCAAGCCTCTAGATAACAAGAATGTTCGGTTGGTCACCTATCTCCTGCTCCTGCTGAAAGTTGCTACAGAAATAAATAAATATCAAATAGCCGCGCCAGGAATCGAACCCAGACCCTATTTTTATTCGAGAATTAATTCACTCTATATCTTATTTGAGGTTTGAGGAATGGAATCATTCTGAGGTTTTTATTTTTAGGTTGGTCTATAAAGTATCAAATTTATTCGGACATTTCTAACCTGAATTTGTGTTATTCGTTATAATATATAGTATATTACACAACAAGTGTGGAAAGTGACATATTTCACACGAGTAGTCGTTTAGCACGAGCCGCGTAGCGGTGAGTGCGGAAACGTAACGAGTGAAGGAAATGCACTTTCCAACGAGTTTTGTACACTATTTTTCCTACGACTCCGAATACTTTCATTTCGCGGGAGGTCTTGTCAAAAATGTAACTTGAGCGGTCTCTAGAATTTCAGGTGGTTTTGATTCAATATCAAGTACTGTTCATTTCCATATTCAAGATGATATTTGAATACTTCTCCGACAATTCCTCGATATGTGAATTACTGATTGATTGAGTCAGTTTAGTTTGGACAAATTTTATTGATATTGACACCAGCGTACATAAACAAACTTGACACCATTCGCCTGCTAGCGCCAGTAATCACGCAACAATAGAAGTACGTAGTTCGCAAGCGCGTACGAGTTACTCGAGTTAGTGCGTCCTTGACTCTTTGCAAACATCTGTGCATATCTGTGATACCAAAGAATCTTCTCGTTGGTGATACTGTGATATCAAACTGATGCAAGCAGCAAGCCGCGCTAAAAAACTATAGCCGTACTCTTTTGAATGATCTAACCCTCTGTCATCAACATCGAAATAGTTCCAGCAAATAGTATAGGTTCCAGTTTTAAAGTGAATTCAGAGGTTATGTAGAAATTAATAGATAAAGAATTCTCAGTATAATTCAAAACGAGACAGAAATTTCAATAAATAATATGAATTTGATTTGAGAACGCTTATATTGACAGTGAGTACCTTCACAATATACCCAATTATTTCTATCAATTCAGGCGAGCGTTGTGATATATTTCATATCAACACTAGTGCTTTTTTTCTTTCAAATAAACAATACCATGGTGATATGAGCTACTTTCTGAATAACAAAACAGTGTGATTATTGACGTTTTCATAGATGGTCGTAGGAAAAAACGTTATTCATGATACCCTAACTCAAATAATAATTGTAGTGTTTTTTGAATAAAAGTATATTACACAAAATAAAATCATTAGCACCCGTTATATTGTATTGTCATATAATACAGCAAAGTACATATATTCAAGCAATAAATAGTTGACATATTCGAGGTGTTCCCAAAATATATAGTGGGTATATACTAGAGCAACACAATATAGTTTGAATCGTAAAATTTTGATGTTCTATCACCATCTTCTGTAGCTATTACCAATATGATGATTTAGTACCTGATGATCACACGATTTCAATAGTTTTCTCAAAGGATATTTGTTTTCACACAGGTGCGCTTTTTTGTTAATCGAAAACTATGCTATTAAACAGATGAAAAAATGGTGGCTATTTTGAGTATTACAATACTTGAGATAACAAAAGTTCTATTCAAAGATTCCATTGGATTTTCAATATATGTCTCTCCATCAAATGATGGTAAATAAGACACAAATAATGAACTCATTCACATGTTGCTCAAACTATAAACTCAAAGGTGTAAACACTTTTTCAAATGAAACTATCATGGGATACCACCTATGATACAAGACACTACATTTTTGTGAACAGTCAGTCATGGAAAAAGAGAAGCGCAACAGTATGCGAGCAGAATTATTTTTCTAAATATCTCAATCATAATCAGTCGCAGATAGTGACATTTCTTCTTCAGGCAACGCGATTCTCTTGTAACTCTGGTCATTCACCAGATACAGCACCAAAATACCATAAAAAACGATGGATGCCCCAATGATGTTGATGATGATACCTTCTGATGGATACTTCGAGTAGTCGTCTCGGTGGACAAACAAAACTTTTTCGGTGAGACCTGTCATTGCCGTGACAATGGCAAGTGTGAAACATCCGATGCCGAATGATGTATGAACTGGAAGAATGGCACTACGAAGAGCCGTAGACAGACCAGGATATAGAAAACTTGTGAATCCACCTACAAACTGAGACAGACTATTATTAATTTATGATCAGGAATCGAATATAAACCCAGCAAACACCGTTACATCACAGAGATATCGCAGCGATGTAACAATGTGACCTGCGATATCGCATTCTATGTCGCACAGACGTCGCTGCGATATTGCAGGGATATTATTTTGTCACACTCAAGTTTCCTCCATGCGATGTCGCTGCGATATATTATTATGATGGAATAGCGATGTGTTATTGCGATGAAACTGCGATGTGTTTTTGGGATGAAACTGCGATGTGATTCGATTTTGACAGCAGGGATGTGTGAACTTATGACATCGCAGGGATGTAAATATATGATATCACAGAGATGTTAATATATGACATCACAGCGATGTGCATATATAATGCAGAGGTAAGGTGATATATAGGGAAAAATGTCAGTGCATGAAAAAAAACAACATATATAATAAACATTTATTTCCAACAATGAACAAATACCAACACAAAAACAAAATTATTATTCCATTCCAATAAATAAAAGAAAATTCTCTTTAGCAAAACATATAGGTTATTATTATTTCTGAACATTCTTTGTTTTGAATGAATATTATTGTTTTCTTCGGAGAAGGCTGATGGAATGGAAATATTAGCTTTAGTTGAATTTCTCGCATCAATATTCAATCTGCAGAAACTTCCTCATAAACACATTCTGAGAAAGTTTCCATCAGCTCCCATACGTCTTCCGATGCGATGAATCCGTAAATGATCATCTCTATCCACCTATGGCGACATCATAATCTGCTGATTCAAATACAATAAATTGATAGTTTGGACTACCATGATCTATAATGTTCCAAAACCATCAGATGTCGTCTTTTGAGTATGAAGAACGGCTATGGCATGCTTTCAAGTGAAATCTTATTCTCACCATTACTTAAACAAAACCTATGCTCACGTTTCGTGTACCCCCACAGAGCTGTTATAACTTTTTTGATTGTACAAGAACTTGAAGAATAGCACAAAGACCACAACTTAAGTGAACTGGTAAAACTGATTCAATCAACGGTTGTTCAACTGATTGGATTGGAACCCTGGACTCTGGAGTGGTTGAGAAAAAGTTGTAACTGGTGATGATGAATCATCATTGTCAACTTTCTAGTGCAGGACGTGTCCACAGACCACGGAAAGTATATTTGCGCGCGGGAAATTCGAATAGTGGCTATTAATGTAACGAGATTATGCGATTTATAATATTAGTGGAGGACATTGCTTGGTAACGAGGCGGTAGCTGAGTCAACCGCAATGTCCGAGATGGTTTTAACTCGCTAATAAATAAATATTCTATATTTGGTATCTAATGTATTATGCTTGCATTTAACGTATTATGATTTCGTAACTGACGTGAATTATGGTAACTATAATGTATTATGAGTAACTAAGGTTTTGGTACGTTTATGATGTTGATAATTATCAATGGAGATTTCATATAATAATGTCTAAATCTTCAATGATACGATAAATTATAATAAATTGTATCAAAAGACGGAACATTCGGTTTTTGTGTAATACAAATACAATACAATAACTGCACAATTTGTGCTATATATATATATATATATATCGCAGGTTTGTTTGCTTTTGTACATCGCAGCGATGCGACATTTGTGATCACTGGGTACCTAAGTGATATATTGCAGTTTGATCTCATCGCGACTTCTCAGAGATGTCATGCTGCAGATGTTTTTGCTTTTTGACATCGCAGCGATGCAACGTTTACGATATCGCAGTTTGATTTCATCGATAGATCACTGAGATATCATGTTGCGGATGTGTTTGCTTTTTTACATCGCAGCGATGCAACGATCGTGATATCACTGTGTGATCTCATTGCGACATCTCAGAGATGTTAGGTCGCAGATGTGCTCACTTTTTACATCGCAGCGATGCAACGTTTGTGATATCGCAGTTTAATCTCTTTGCGACATCTCAGAGATGTTATGTCGCAAATATGCTTACTTTTTCACATCGCATCGATGCAACGCTCGTGATATCGCAATGTTACCTAATTGCGACATCTCAGAGATGTCATGTCGCAGATGTGTTGGCTGGGAAAGAATCGATTCAATACTTGTGTTCTATATAACGAAAGGTAAAGATAGCTTTATACAAAGAATTAAACTTATACATCAAGCAATACACAAATATAATTATGTGAACCAGCGTCAAAGTAGAGATATTCAGGACAAACTAAGTCTGGGAGTTGATTATATTTAGGCAATCATCAATAATGACAATAGAACTCCATATCTCCTATTTGGGATACATCGTATGAATAATCGTTATACGCCATCATATTTTATAATAATCGAGATAGCTCAAATATAGCTGATATAGACAATTTTTTCGTGATACCTACCAGAAGGATTCACAAAAAATCATGGTTTACCTGGAAAATTTTTTACTCATTTAAAATAATATTGTCCTTTGTACGAATTTTAGTGAAATCTTTATCCATTGTGCGATCTCAATTTTTTTTCAGTTGTAGAGTCTAATTGAACTGCATTTACAGCCCAAAAACCACCACATTTCTACAGAATCAGAGGTAGCTACGTCTATTTTCAGAAATAACATTTCAGAAATCGACTTTTGCCCGCGTTTTAGATGATTCGAAATATAATGAGTTTCAATATTTTTTAAATCATAGAACCTCCCAGGGAAAAACTGGTTGAATCGGGTTTGAAGTTGTGAGTGAACTAGATTGGGTTAGTACTTTCGATTTAATAAATGAATCCTTTTTGTACGAGGTGCCCATAGTCGAAAGTGACTTATATTGGAAGAATTGAAAAATGGTACTTTCGATTTATGAGATAATTTTATTGTGAGATGTGCCCATTGTCAATAAAGTGTCTTATCGAATGAGTTAAAATGTTTCTACAGTTAGTCTAGTGTTTATAAGGTGAGGTGGGGTGTGTTTCGAAAAAAAATCTCAGAACCAGGCATAATAAACGGTGTGGAATTTTGAGATATGAAAATGAATTTTCTTTCAGCGATGAAGGCACATTAATCTTCATATGCGATGGCATCAAGTCCAAATTTATGTTACTGGTCATCTGAGAATCCGGAGTGTTATAACATATCAGAAGATTCAGAATCGCTTCAGTTCAAGATTTCAGTTAGATGGTAGCCCTATTCATCAAATAATGTATTGACAAAGTTTGTATTGATAAGAACATGGGTAAATAAACTTTTCTAAAATTGTTGGAAAGGATATATATACGAAACCAAAACAATACCAATGAGTAACTACAGCTATACAAGAATAACAGGCTAAAAAACATATAAAATACAGAAGAAAATTAGAAACGTGCTGAGGATTGACAAGTACGTAGTACGTGTATTGAAATTAATATGGTCGGTTGGTAGAAATGCAGAAGCAACGGGGAATATTGTAGAATGTATAGATAACACGGGTAATCTCTGTCGGTACCAATGGATATATCATATCTAAAGCATTTGCCTGAGTTCTGCATGAAGGCCTTCTTGGAAAAAACTTCCGTCACAACTGTGTCGTTTACTGAAAAAGTTTCCTAGTGAATAGGTCACTCGGCGTCGTAGCATCTGATAGAAATCTGTCAATGCTGGTCACAAGGATCTGTTCTGGTACCAACTCTGTTCCTGCCACGCATCAACAATGTTAGATGTGATCGCCTGTCCTGTCCACAACTTCGCAAATAATATAACACTTCATACTGGTTTCTCATCTAGAATCCCTGTATCATCTAGGAAAGCCATCAGAAGTGCTGAAACTGCCCCACAAAAATAAAAACCAGTTTATTTCGCAGAAAAGTGGGTGATGATCTCTACCTTTTCTATAAATGATTCCGTGGTCGATGCTCATTGAAAATCAATCACATTTATCGTTCCTTACGAACTACACTTAATCAAGATTTCTTTTTTTATACATACATATATACCGGGTGTCCCAATAAGGACGGCTAGCGGCTGTATCTCGAGAACCATTCGACCTATTGATTTCGGAAAAAAATAATCCCAACAAAAAAGAAATGGAAATTGTTTTTCACTCTAAAATTCCACCGCTAGATGGCGTAACTTGAAATGAAAATTGAAAAACGGTTATTTCTCTAAAAAGTCCCACATGAAGGTGGGTAATGTGAAAGGCGTTCTGGACTCTTCCAATGATACTCTTAAAATTACCTATCTGACCTTTTGACCTATCTCTCGAAATGAGGGGTGGGGGAAGGGTGGAACCTTATTGTGGATAAGGTTCGATAACTCCTGACTACGTCAACCGATTTTAATAATCTAGGTCTTGTTTTAGAGCTATTGAATGAAGGATTCATAATATGCAATGGTACCCGAGGTTATACTCGAGTATCAACCGCCAGAGGGCGTTCTTTTGCCGCTCAAGCTGTTTACACGAATATCTTCGGAAAATTAAATGGGATGCTATATTTATTATTCCACTATCGTATTACTCATAAAGAACCAACAAAATAGCACAAACCGGACGTCGCTATCATTTCTCAAACATGAGTTATCAATGAAAATATTGTTTAAGGAACTTATTTTTAATATTCATGTAAAAATGGAATAATGGCTCTATACTGGCTTGCACGATGTTCCTACACGAACATAAAAGATTTTCCACTCGTGCAGTCGATACTTATTTGGTTACGAAATCGTTATTCATCGAGTTTTTGTTTTTGATGAAATTACAGACTCGTTTTGAGAGGTGGTAGTGAATCCAATGGCATGCAATATTTTTATCGTTCATCAGATTCTACAATTGAAAAAAATCTAATCGAAATCGCACAATCAATATATTATTACAGGGTAACTTAAGAATAGATGGGTGACACTAAATGTTGCTTGGTGACTGAACCTTCAGCGCCACATAGTTCAGTGACAAATAACTATTAGATGAGTTACCCCTACACCCAAGCTTCAAAATGTTGTGAATAATATGTATCATTGTATTTCTATGCACTTACTTGTGCCGTAAATATAATAGCAGTAACCAAACCAATCCAAGAGTGTAAACTGTAAAGATTCGGAGTATTCTTAAGATTGTGAGAATCGAATACTGCTTTCAATCCAATCACTGACATGCAGAACGCTAAGAAATGAAGTGTGGCATGTATTATCTTCAGTTTTTTCTTCTGAGCGTTGCGTAGAGTTCTGTAGCAAAGCATGGCTGAAAAAATAGTACTTATAATTATATACCAAGGTGCAAAATAAATTTTTTGATAAGTGTACTGTCTTATAGGCATTTGAAGTTACCGCCACAACGCGAGCGGTATGTATTGCGCAGGAGTTAGGGCTAGACTTGTCGAGCCTCCATGTTGTATGTCGTAGAGTAGACCGCGAGCGTATGTACTAGTATCTAGCTTGTGATAATTGTATATTCGTAATGGTACCGTGGCTTAGGCTTGTGCTATGTTACAGCCTGAGTGTTATAATGTCCGAATATGGATTTGAACAATTTCTTAAAGTTTACTAGTATTTCATGTTGTCATTATCGGAAGAAAAATGGATCCGTTTTCTGAAAGATCAGGAATTGATGTACTTACTCCACTTTGAAAGCAAATGAATCAGCTTCTCCTCAAGTTGTTATCCGAGAAAAAAACTACGGCATTTTTTGATATACGGCCCTTTGTGAATTCAACGACGATATGTACGACACCTCGGTTTTCATTATGAAGAACCAAACATTACAATAAGGAAGCAAGAAGGAACAGTATTTTGCAGTGTACTATATACATACTGGGTGACCCATTACTGCGAGTAAAATATCTCTGTTATCAAAATATACTTCTAAATATATTTTGCTTGCCACCCTGTACATCATTTTATCCAGTACTAGCACATTTTCAATTAATTTATCATCGTTTGAATATAGATAATATCAAAATCTTCATTATTAATATTTTATAAGGTGACCAACCGAACATTCTTGGTACCTAGATTTCAATCCTTCGGACTCTTAACGGTAACCAGCCGAGTAGTGCTTCGGATGAAACTTAAAAAGCTAAGGTCCCCGTCTTCCTTACTCATACAAGTCCTAGACTTACGTGGGTTGCTTTGCAACTAAGTTGGCAGTTGAAGACACTTTTCAAACACACACTTTTTTTCAATAAGTAAAACGCGGTGAATTCATGCAACAGAGTATTAGGTTTAATTTTTCGAGATTTATGTCTTGAATTTCAAGTCGTAAAAAAATTATACAATTCGTGCAGAAAATATTGGGAACTGCCAATAATGTCGATCTTATCATATCAAACATCAACATCATAATACTAACTATAAACAATAATTGCAAAAATATAGGATCATTATTAATATATTAATCAACTATATAATTCCACATGAAATTTCACAAATCATAGAACCAAATTTCAATTTAGAATCAAATGGGAAAGTGCCATCATGGCTGCCATCCCAAATAATTATAATTTTTTTAGCGATGATTCATATTTAGTTGTTTGTGTTTAGAAAAAAGAGAATTTTTGAAAATTCAATTACATTTTTATTTATAGAAAGATCTAGGTAGATATCTTAGGAACATCCATAGAGTTCTGAAGAGAATCAAATTCTACGTTAAAATATATGTATAAATGGAATTTTAACAACTTCATGAATTTTCCAACAATATTGGTCACCTCCCTATATAATTTGCGACATCAAAATTTGAACGAAGGTTCATTTTTAATCTTTATCTGAACAAACCAAACTATTGACTGAGCCAAATTTTCTTTATAAACCAATCAATAATTCAACAAGTATTTCCAAAGCAGTAAGCTATATTTATATAAGTACCTATAGAGGAACATCGAAGGGACTCATCTTATTCGTTTGTAGTCAAGAATCCAAAATTTGCCACAAACAAATCTTTGCTTGTTTTGGGAAATTATTTCATAAAAGATATATAACTGACACTAGTATGTATTATTTGTAGAACATTCTGAAATTTTTTCAAATAATTTTAAGTTTTATGGTTTTCCATATGAAGACTGTGTCAAATACGGTGCCCCACTCTCAAGGTTATTATCCTTACCATTTTTGAAACTATCAAGGAATTCAATATTAAATAGAAAACTCAACTCACATTGTGAATAAAGGAATACTAAACCCAATATCATTAAAAAAGGGTGCCAATTAAATTCTTGATCAGGTTGCGACTGCCAACCGAAACCACCTCTATAGTAAAGGATCCAGAAAAGCACCAGTGATATGAGTCCTATTCCCATTGATGTGGTGAAGGAGTAATAGGCATGGTACTGACGAATTACTTGGTGCTCAGTTCGTGCTTCCATTATACTGAAATAAAAGAAAAATGTGTCAAACCAAATAAGACGGTTTCAGCTTGGGGAAAATCAACTTCCACAAATTTACTCTCCTGCAAGCAATATTTGTTAGATGCTTTGGAGAAGGGTATCCAGATAGATTCTGTCTATACGGATTTCTCCAAGGCATTTGTTAGAGTTAGCCATTCGATACTTCTGGAAAAATTGAAAGCATTATGCTTTGGGGCTGACATTTTAAATTGGATTGAAAGTTTTCTAACTAATCGTTTTCAATGCGTTAGAATAAACAATTATATTTCAAACCCAATTCCTATAGCTTCTGGTGTACCACAGGGCTCACATTGTGGTCCATTGTTATTCAACCTGTTTGTGAACGATATTGGTGAGCATCTTCAACATGCTAAATTTTTAATGTTTGCTGATGATCTTAAATTATTTCTTCCAATAACTGATAAATATTTGATAGTCAAATGCTCCAGAACGACTTAGATACCTACCCACATTATTTGATTGGTCCATAACAAACAATTTACAATACTCCGGTCAATATAGACATTTGAAATAACAAAAATTCCCGGAAAGCCAAATATTGGTGGAGAGTTGGGGTTTACCATTACAAATAAAGTTTCAAAAATCCCCATCGAACCTATATGTGCTTCAAGAGTTAATCGGGTTCAAAGGTCAACATTTGCGGTTTTTTTGATTTTTTCAAAAACGGTAAGTTTTATCAAAAAAAAAAAACGAAAACAAAGTTGTAGATCTTAAAGTTCTCTTCAGAAATGGTTTTCATGATTTTTCTCCTAAGAGTTACCATTCGTAAGATATAGCGATTCTAAGAGTCACATTATATATACATGATAAGCAAACATTTCCACGACACCTGTGAGGTAGTGTTGGTTTTCCCTGTAGGCCTACTCCCTCGCCTACTCCACTAACTGTCATGACAATTTTAGGATAATTTAAGGGAACAATACCCGTCAAGTTCTAGATATTACCTTATAACTGATATTGATTATTGATATTGTTATAGATTATTGGGTTAACTAATGTTTTGATTTTTTCAGATATTTTAATCAGATTCATACCAAAGTCTACTTCAACAGTCATGTCTTCTTCGATTTCTTCTTCTTCAATTGCAAAAAATAGTGTTGGAAGAGTTTTTCTGGAGCAGGTGGGAGTAAAGTTTTAATCGGTTCCAGAGTAGAAATTATAAATTTTCAACTCCAGTCTTCTGGGTTCAGTTGATTGCCTAGCCATGTTTGAACTTGATAATATATTCGATACAAGTGTTGAATAGCAGATTCCAATGTTGGAGGAAGACATGATAGCTGTACTTTCTTATTTCGCGTATTTTTTACATGCGATAACCGGCTGCGACACTTCGTCAGCAATGTACAGAAAAAAAAATTGGCTGACTGCGCTAAAGTATTTACAGAAATTGATTCCAGACCTCAAACAATAGTAATTATGGAAGGAATTCACTTTCTTCTGCGGTTTATGGAGCTTAAAAAAATTAAAACAAGTACTGCTATCATGTCTTCCTCCAACATCGGCATCTGCTATTCAACACTTGTATCGAGTATACTATCAAGTTCAAACTTTGATAGGCAATCAACTACATAATTGTTAGATAATACTCTGGAACCGATTGAAACTTTACTCCCACCTGCTCCAGAAAAACTCCTCAACACTATTTTTTGCAATTGCAAAAACGTTTGTGGTGCCTAATGTGGCTGTAAAAAAGTCTGGTTGCTGGGTGTACCAATCGTCAAGGTCAGTCTTGCTCAAATGTTCAGTTGATAGAGGAAGATTCATGTGATTTTAATGAAGAGACCAATGACTCAGCCAGCAAGAGGAAGAGATCGAAGAAGACATGACTGTTGAAGTAGACTTTCAATAGTATGAATCTGATTAAAATATCTGAAAAAATCAAAACATTAGTTAACCCAATAATCTATAGCAATATCAATAATCAATATCAGTTATAAGGTAATATATAGAACTTGACAAGTATTGTTCCCTTAAATTATCCTAAAATTGTCATGATAGTTAGTGGGGTAGGCGAGGGAGTAGGCCTACAAGGAAAACCACGGTAAAAAAACGTGGAAATGTGTGCATATCATGTATAATGTGACTCTTAGAATCGCGATATCTCACGAATGGTAACTCTTAGGAAAAAAATTGTGAGGACCATTTTTGTAGAGAATTTCAAGATATGCAACCTTGGTTTGAAGTTTTTTTATAAAAGAAATAGAAAGAACTTTACACAAATACCCTTCTTGAAGAAGAGTAAACTGAGTAGAACATAAATCCAACATTTCACATGGAACACGACAGATTTAAATGATTTATTTGGAATCTTCGATGAATTGATCTGTCATGTAAAATGTGGGATTAATGATGTCCTACCTACTAAAAAGTTTTCTCCACTTCATGTAATCGTTGATGGCATCGTAGCATCTAATTTACTTGAATGATTTTTTTGGAATTTTCGATGAATTGATTTGTGTCATGTAAAATGTGGGATTAATGTATTCGATAATACACAGGACTGCGGGGTTCTTAAATTACCTAAGAAGCAAGTAACATTAAGAGATGTTTTTTCCTTTATTTGATTTTACAACAGAATATGAGAATTTAACTTCTAACATTTTCAAATAAATTTATATTCAAACAATTATTTCAAGTGGGAACAGATGATGGCTGAAGGCAGAAAGCGCCCTGCTATGATAATAAAATAATTATTTTTGTGGCACGAAATACTCCACGCTTCTATTCTACATCTTCACCGGATATCCACGGAAGGTGACTAGCCCCTATAATTTTTTTGTTATTCGAGATAATGCAATGAAATTTGAAGGATAAAACTGTACTTTTTGACAAGGTTCAACTTCATGTAAATTCTGGATTCACCGGGAGTGCCATAAACTTTCGATTTTCAAATTTCCATATGACATTTAGAATACAACCATGATGTATCATTTTTACTGTTTGATTTTCTTATTCTAGAGGGCTATTGGACACGTACAAATAACTAATTTGAGTACTAACATAATTGTGAAAATTCAACTTAACTGTTTTCGATAAAAATGTTTCAGCTATGTAACGTTTGATTTTAAAATTTTACAAATGGAAAAATTGTGGCTAGTCGGGTTGGAAAAAAAAACATTTTATTACCATTAATTTGATACCGCACTATATTATAGGTCGTAAGAAAACTTTTGGTTAAAAAATATAACGATAGAATTCAAAAATTTATTAAAAAAAAGGCTGTTACGAACAGTAACAAATATTACATAATAGTATATTATGATACAAGTTTTATAAGACGCTATTTTGTCGCATGCGTTGTTTGGAGTACGACGAGCGAAGCGAGGAGCGCTCCAAGTGAACAAGTCTTATAAAACGTGTGTTATATGCAATGACTTCATTATACAACCAAAATAGAAAAATATATTTTAGTGAATGTTCCTTGTATTATGATCTCACCATTATGTGTCTAGTATTTGTTGTTTGACTATAGCGAATGCTCTTACTATTCTTTCTAGTGTTCCTCATGGTACAATAGTGAATAGAGATCATATTATTCTATCTAGTGTTTGTTGTAACACTATATATAGTGAATTCTCGACGTACTCTCGATATTATCTATGAACCGATAATATCGATAAATTTTGATTATCGATATTTCCGAATCCTAATCGCCCACCCCTAGTGAATAGAGATAATATCATTCTGTCTTAGTGTTCGATTTGTAGCACTATAGTGAATATTCTCCGCACTTTTATATCTAGTGTTCGTTGTAACACTATATAAGATAGTGAATGTTTTCCTACTATTCTGTCTAGTGTCCTTTATCGCACTATAGTGAATAGAGATTATATTATTCAGTCTAGTGTTCGCTATAACTCTCTAGTAAATATCACAGATATAATTATGTCTAATTTTAGTTGTAACACCATAGGGAATGTTGTTCGTGCTCTTATGTCTAGTGTCCTTCATAGCACTTAAGTGAATAGAGAATATATTATTCTGTCTAGTGTTCGTTTAGTAACACTATAGTGAATGCTCCTGTTCCTCGTACTATTCTGTCTAGTGTTCATTGTAATAATACATTCTATCTATAGTGTTCGTTTTAACACTATAGTGAATGTTCTTCGTACTATTCTGTATAGTGTCCTTTATAGCATTATAGTGAATAGAGATTAAAGCATTCTCTAGTGTTCGTTTCTTGTAGATTTCATATCACAATGTGAAAAGAAAATCAGTAGAAGATTCTCTCAGATCATGTCTTGTATTTGCAGGAGTAGAGTCCAAAACCGTATCACAAATATTCAGATGATCGATGCGTCCATTTCACTAGGGTGACAGCTCCTTTGCCAATCAATTCATTGGAAAATTACACAATCAATCAAAATAATGAGTTTCTTTGTAATGTAAAAACCAAATGTTTACCTCGCGGGGTAAAATGGCTCGCCCCTGCTTGATTGTTTGTTTTGTTCAAGATATTTCCAACAAATACATAACTTCATTTATTCAAAAAATAAATATGGTGGTTTACTGACATATGAGAATATTATCAAAATTTATATTTACTAATGAAAGAACCATATTAATTTACATAAAATAATACAAAATCGGTTTTACAATCATACAGGTAATTATTCTATCAAGTTCAATACACAAAGCTATTTTATTAGTCACCTTTGTAATCAGAAAATCCTTCGTCAAATACTTTAATATATTCAAATACAACCCTGGCTATACTATCCAACAAACAACACCCCCTGATATGAATGGCATAATTGCCTATCATGTGCCTTTTAAATTATTTATGGGTCAATGATCTGAATTCTTTTCCTACGGGCATTTATATAGACTGGTTTGGGCAACTTATTTTGTATCTGGTTCACTTTTCACTTCGTTTGGAAATTCGCGACACTTGCAAACTGACTGGTTTAAACTGAGAAAACTTTCAACTTTCAACTTTCTACAGGGTGGCCAGATAAGAATGCAAAGTGCAGTATCTCGAAAACTATTCGTCTAAGAGACTTGAGGTGAAAAATGTATATATCGAGATAATTGCATTTTATTTTCCAGGCAATTTTGCAATTTTTTGTTATTATGTCAAAAACTTGCTCTATCAGACACATTACAAATGAGATGAATTTTATGACCAATGAATGCTCTTTCCAACGATACCAAGTTTTTTGAAATCCGTTCAGTCGTTCATGAGTTACAGCTGTTTATTTGAAAAAACAATGAACCACCCCCCACCACTTCATTTTAATAGATACGTCAAAAAGTGTCGTCAAAAATTCATTTCAAAAGTTTTTGATGGCGGTTACGCCCCCTGGCGGCCATCTTGGAAACATGAAAATTATTTCCAGGATTTTCTTTTGGTAACTTTAGTTATAAGATTTTTCACCGCAAGTCTCTTAGACGAATAGTTTTCGAGATACTGCACTTTGCATTTTTATCTGGCCACACCCTGTACAAGTTACTTTTACAAACACTGTTGAGCTTCACTTTCAGCCTGAAGGCTAACTATTTGCAATGTCTTTCGACCACTTGCAAAAATGGACAAAGTATGTTCTGATGTCTGTCGACAAAGAATCCGCTACTTAAAAGTACGTTAGCTTCAAAACAAACCGTAGTGACCACGGTATTAAGGAACTTAGCTCCTCCGAGCTACAGTGGCTTAATAGGTTACAGTGACGCCAATGGGCTAGCGGCCGCCATGTTTAGGCAAATTTTCTATGGGTATTATAGGAGGAAAACACAAAATTCACGATTTTTGTGGAATTGGACTATAATTTATCGTGATAACATTCTGATCATGATGTACTATTATACTATCTTTATTGTGATCAATTTTTCAATGACTTATACCTCATAAATGAAGTAATATTCAATTTTGAGAATGCGAATATAACGCGGGTAATTCAAAATTTTGAATTATTCGCGGTAAATACGAATTTCAAACGATGCTTCCACACAACGTTACTACATTTCTGAATAAACTTAATTGATCAGAGTTGAACTGGTATTCGAGTTAAACGACGAATTATATAATATGAGAATGATGAATTGATTATATGTATATCTTGAAATATTCTTCTACATTCTACTTACCTCATTTTAAGGACATGTATAAGAAATAAATAACAGACCACTCAACAATACATTCATTTTATTTTGAAATGATAAATACATATATGAAATAATCGACACTTCATTTATTTTTAAAACACAATAATATGACAAATACATTTACTTCATTTTCTCATAGATTTACTGCCATAATTGTTGACTTTCTGCGCAGTTCAAGAACGATTCTTGAACAGTTCTGAAATCGGAACCCGAATGAAACTTTTATTGACAATCTTTTTTTACTTGCTATCTTTTCCAAATTATGACAACAAGAGTTTGTTCCCACATATCCCCCTCAAAGTGAACATATAGAATATGGAACAATATTGTATAACACACAAAACCACAAAGAACTGAATAGTTTGTTGGTTGCCAGTTATCTCGCCGTACTTTGGCTGTCCAAAGTTTTCTTCTAGCTGGGTCTCTGGGAAAAGTTTCCATCAAAAACCCTTTAGCTGCAGAGTTTGTACAGTTGAAAGCTGAACATCCAGGCATTCTTGAGTTTTAATACCTAAAAATTATACCACTTGAAAATATGCATATCGAACACTATATATTGTAGGTTAGATAAACTTTTTGTGAAATAATTCACAACTTTTATAATATTCATAATATTGATGATTATGATATATATTAACACAGATATAGGAACTATACAACTATCTTAAATGGAGATATTCTCATAATTAAATTGTGAAAATCATCCATTGCTTCTCAAAGTGGTCCAAGAGGTTTTAAAGAAGAAAAAAAAACCTTAAAAGAAACTCAAAGTCGATCGACCACACATATAATAAAACCAAAATAAGTGACCGGTTTCGGCTCACATAGCCATCATCAGACTAAAAAACCTATAATGTTGTTATTTAGTACAGTGATTGTTGTATTCATATGTTGTATTGTGCCCAATGTGTATGAATATATTAAGTATATATTGTATCTTCAGTATTTTAGAATTAAGTTTATGTAATGTTTTGACATTCATGTTCTGTGATCCCATGTATTTTCACACATGACAATTGACAACATAGCCATATGCCAGTTACCGCTCGCCACCCGCCACCGCACTTTTGATGACACTCGATGGCCTCGAGAGATGAATAGATTCTGAATCATTAAACATCTTCAAAAGTATTGTGTGATTTTGATTATGAAAAGAACCTGCGAACATAACAGTGATTAGGAGGAAATTTATATAATACATACCATAATCAAAATAAATTCAAACTGAGAAAATTCAAACAAATGATTGAGTACATCATTGAATTGAAGATTAAAAGGGACAATACCCCTTCCAAAACATGTTTTTTTTATCGAAAAAACTCATAATTGTTTGTTGTTTATTTTCATAATATAAACTTGTCTCCAGTTTCACTTTATACCCAACAGAAATACTCGATATCAGATAGGATTGAGGGACTTACCTGGGTAGATCGAATTCCAAGCGATTATTTATTCAAAAGCCACGAATATACAAGAATTTAATAAAAAACACGATATTTCCAATGCTTCTATCACAAATTTAGCCTAAACATGGCGGATATACGTCGACCTTGAAACAACCAATAGAAAAGATGACATTCCGTTGTCGTCACTGTAACCTATTAAGCCACTGTACTCCGAGCCATGTTTGTGACTGCTTTCGATTGACTTTCGGTCATCATTTTTTTATGAAAATCTAACCCTTTGTTTCTATCAAAGCGGCAGTCCGACAAAAGAACACGTGCACAATATTTTGTCACCGAGCCTCAAATTAATGGCTTTGTTGATATCAGTGACAGTGATATGCCTTTAATGTCTTTTGATCGGCCCCTTTTTGGGTACCTACATTTGTTTGTGGATTCTTGGCTTTATCATTCTAGTTGATAAACGAAGTTGACCATAACTTATATTTTCGGCGCCTTTTGAGATTCAGCTGTTTATGACTTCATATAGGCAACCTGCAGTAAAAATTCTTCTTTGGACGTGATTAGTTTATCTGTATTTGACATTTGATCTTTGTTTACTTTTCACAATCATGATGCATTATATCCGTGCCCAGCAGCACATCTCCTCCGAAGTAAACACCTCTTGGTAAACGTCTTTTCTCACTTTTTTCCGACAAAAACGACGCCATTTTAAATCGCATTTTATTTGCGGAATTCGTTTCAACATGAACTAGATGCTCCGGAGGATATTGAGTCCGTTGTGGAGAATGGGAGATGCCAAAATTTATTGGAACTTCAGATTCCCCAACGTGTTGAATTAGGAGGAAAAATGGACTAACTCTTTTATTCGAACTCCGCAGGCTATCCGGACCAATCTGTCAAACTTGCAATCTGACCTCGGTGGTACACGACATACGCGGTGCTCTCAGAACAAAAAATATAGCAGCCTCGGAAGCACATCAATTAGCAGGGGTAATAAACTTTTTTCTGTTTACATATTTATTGAAGAGAAGACTCGGAGAAGACTCATAAGTAGAAGAACAGGATCGGCTAATCGTTCGAAGTCACTTTATAAAATAGACGGAAGTCCATATAGACCTATTGAAACTCGAGCGGACAGAGCAAAGTGGTTATTTACAAGTTCATAAATTACTCTTCAAATTATATATATAAAGATATTTTTTATGACTTTTGGACTGCGCTTTTTCAACAATTCCGTTCGCTTCAACAACCAATAAGTTGCTTATTTGATTAATAATTGATTTAATTTTTTTTATATAAACTACTGCGAAATTTTGTAGCGATCATTTCGTCTCGATTATATCTTATATAAAGATCTTTTTTGAACGGATCTCCAGATGCAAGCGTTTTACTGCACCCGGGCAGCGAAGTACAACTACGCTGCCCGGTTATCGAGACGATATTATTTGTAGTAATAGGTGAGAGTGAGAATGAACTGAGAATAATTTGAAACATTTTCTGGAAAATGATATCATGCAATAGACACAAGAGCCCAAAGGCATCGAGTGACTATATTTTGCCAAATGACAAAAACTTTGAGGAATGGTCTGGAGAACTATTATCTAATTAAGAAGGGAAAAAAAAAGGGAAAAAAAACTCAAAGTCGGTCGACCACACATATAATAAAACCAAAATAAGTGACCGGTTTCGGCTCACATAGCCATCATCAGACTAAAAAACCATAATCAAAATAAATTCAAACTGAGAAAATTCAAACAAATGATTGAGTACATCATTGAATTGAAGATTAAAAGGGACAATACCCCTTCCAAAACATGGTTTTTTTATCGAAAAAACCATTTAAAATTGCCAATAACTTGGGAAAATTATTGAACATCATGTTGCTTAAAGTGAAACAAAATGATATTATATGTGTGGTCGACCGACTTTGAGTTTCTTTTAAGTTTTTTTCTTTTCTTAAAAAACCTCTTGGACCACTTTGAGTAGCAATGGATGATTTTCACAATTATTATCTAATTTGTCGAACTCTCGTGTGATAGCTTTATTATTGATGTTACAATCACTAAAACGTTTGGTATTCATTTTACAAATTTTGCAAGTCAAGTAGAAAACACTTTTGATCCGAACGTGCTCTATTTTGTCTGCAACCAGAATAATTTATATCTAATCAAAAAAATATAAGTGAAGAAACCACCATTATTGTGGTCAAAAAGACGAAAGAGGAGAAGAACCAAACGCATCTATTACCTGAATTCAACTTTTAAATACCAGAAGTGTTGCCTAGTAACCAAGGTGGATATAGGATGGTGAATCACCTCTTCAACTGTTTCTACGAAAAACTTGTAGACCGTTTGATAAGGTAGTAATATTTCCACGACTTGAATGAAGATGACGGTCAGATCGATTTTCAATGAAGATTTCTGTTGCTTATGTATTTCTGTGATTCCAATCTGACAGGCATGAATCGAAACGACATTGACACACTATATTTTCAGTAAATCTGGAATAATTATCGATATTTTGACTCGTCTCAGTCATTTTTCATCTAGAATAGATGAAACTGACAGATACACAGTTTCTGTTTTATCAACACATATGGTATGCGCCATCTCTGGTAACTTCAGGAAATATTACTACGGTATGAAATCAAGTAGGCGAAAGTCTACAGTTTAGGAAGCTGTTTCACCATCCTATATCCATCTTGCAAGCAACATATACAGGGCTATTCAAATTCGAGTCTATACATGGGGGTTTCGATAACGGTAAGAGATAGAGGGTTGGTTCAATGGGGGCAAAGTAGCGTATTTCAGAGGTTAATTATATGGATGAAAAAAATGTGACCTAGCTTCTTCAGTTCTGGAGTTAAACAGGAAAAATTTTAAAAAAATTTGAAATTTTACTGGTAATAGTTCAATATTTCCAAAAAATGCAATAAAAAATACAGGTTCGTATTTGAAAATTAAAAGTTGAGGGTGGCCCAATTTATACGATACCCTGTATATAATTTTTATTCAGATATTTGGAAAGGCTACAAAAAATTTATATAGCAAAGTTCCAAAAAAATCTTCGTAAAATAAAAAGATATAGGCAAAAGAAGGATTTCGAAATTTTCGATTTTTCCTGTATAACTCCAGAACTGAAGAAGCTAGGTCAGATTTTTTTCATCCATATAATTAACCTCTGAAATACGCTATTTTGCCCTCATTTAACCAACTCTCTATCTCTTACCGTTATCGAAATCCCCATGCATAGACTCGAATTTGAATAGCCCTGTATATCAATCATTTTATTTTGTCAGTATGAGAAACATCAACTTCTAAAGCTATTTCAGAACACAAATGGACGATGTTTGAGTCGGCTGCAGAAAAAATAACAATTTACATCAATTTATTCTCGCCAGAATAATATAAGTAGATTATTCTTGGTTTGAGATGTCAAACAATAATAATTGGAACTAAATGATCGTTCTGATTCGCAAGAATTCAAATCAACATGAATACAAGCATAGCTATTAAAATCCACCAATAACAACCATTTACGTTTTGGCGGTCGGTTCGAAACATGTTCGAAATAGTTGGAATCGATAAAGGCGGTATTGACGAAGGTTTATTGACATCAGTGAAGGCAGGGATCATTACTATTAGTAAAATTTTTGAAGAAGGAAAATTTTATTGAATAAGAAAGGGAAATTTGAACGCGCTTTCGCGCTATATTAATCTAATGATACTTACCTGACCTGAACGTGCTAACCTATCAGTAGATCATTATTTTCAGTAGATTTTTGAGGAAGGGAAAGTTGAACGAAAAAAATTCGAATTTGAACGCGCTATCGCGCTATATTAATTCAGTGAGACTTACCTGACCTGAACGTACTAACCTATCACTAGATCACTATTTTTCGGGACCTTTGAGGAAGGAAAATTTGATTAAAAAATGTGATCTCCAACTACGGTCAGATATATTTGAAACTTGTGACTACAAGGGAATATGGGAATCGAACCTTGGGCGCCATCTTGTAAAGCCGGAATGTTACTCTGCGTCTATCTTGCTTATAATATCAGTTTGATAGCTTTTGTTTTTCATCAGACTGTTGTCTCAAATCCTTCGTAATACGCAGGTGCAAATATAATAGTTCTGATTGGTGAATTTCAATAGCTATGCTTGTATTCATGTGGATATGAATTCTTGCTTCTGATTCATGAAATCGCCAGTAAATGTAGGTAAACATCTATTCGCGATAGAAAATAACACGTTGCACTATCTCATAGTAACAACTCGAACTTCACGAAGTGGTATCGTTTTTGTTTTGTTTTCATATTTTTTATATTTGTGTCATTGTGACATAGGTGTCTTTGCCACCAAACAATAACTGGAACGAGAAAAACGATAAGATTTCTCATGTATTTCACCAGAACATCTCTTGAAAAACTGCTGGAAGTATACCTTTCACATCAGAAGTGAACATAAACAGAACAGAGGTTAAGTTTGTCTGTGGGTTAACCCCCAGAGAGTTCAGTGGTTATCCCACTTCAAGTGGTTAACGAGTCATCGCTAGGTAGCGTATCGCTTAGCACCTATCGCGAATACCTCTGCATTCCCAAGGATATTAAACTGTAAAGGATTGCTCAATCCCTATGCTGGCAATGTAAACACGTTGAATGACGTCACTGATTCGACCTTGTTGTTCATTGGTCGAAAGGACGACCATCGGAAGTTATTATGTCGCCATTGAAACTTTTTGCGAAATTTCAAAATTGGAATGAATTTAGTAAATTAAAAAACTTTATATAAGTGAATGACTTAAGTACTTGCAATACAAAATGCTGAATATATAAAATCTTACTTTTGTAGGTGAATTAGTTGTTTTGTGTGCTGTAACTGAAGGAATGAGCACAGGCCTGAGGGTGTAGATGATTTAAGAAAACCCAAAACAACAAATAATTTCCATGTGTTTTTCCAAAACCCACAACAATTAGAAGTGGATTTCACGATTTGGGAGACTTCCTTTTGTGTAATCCAAGTGATTCCAGTAGATTTGTTCTATTTTATGTGATGAAGATTATGAGCAGGAACATGGCAGGACCTACTAAATAAACCCTGAAGGTATATTATTATCTTGTTATTGTTGTCTTTGTATTGTAGATTTACTAGTGAAGAGATGATTGGAACACAAATGTTCCACTGAATTGAGGTGTGACAGAAAATATTGAGAACATCATCCATATCCCAAAATGTCTCTGAACATTTTGCTCCATTTCAGAAAATGCATATTCTCTTCTGATCCTGAAATTATCACATCTTCATCCCATAATAAGTAATGACTGAACTCACTAAATTGAAGTAAGCGAAAGCGATTCAATAAAAATATCAACTCAGGTAGATATAATAAAAAAATCAAAATTGTTGGTGTATTATACTATGGAAATCATATATTTTATAAATTATAAAATCAAAATGTTTTATTTGTTCCATATACATACTGTTCATATAATTATTTATGATTTTATGATAGGTATTTCTCAGTGCCCTGAACTTGAATGGACATCATCCTTTGATCTAAATAGGTATAGTCTTTTATTTTTGAGGGAAAATGCTACCGATTGCAAAATGATATGCCTACCTTAATAGGTAATGTTCATAATGGATAATAATACATGTATACTTAAAATGTACATGCACTACAAACTTCCGAGGACATTTTCAATTTCATAATTGCTTCCATATCTACTTGCACTGGACAATATCCAGAAATATATTCTATATTCTTTCTATGTAATCTTTGATAGTACCCTAAAAAAACCAATGGATATTAATAATAAACCCTCATTTAACCACTATTTTCAGAGCTTACCTGGTATGAAATATATGAATCATCTAGCAGATTTTCAATTGAAATTTGATTCTAGGCAGCAACATGCATTTTTAATACCTTTGGTTCCAAAATTCACTGTGTAAATGATTTCTGTGCTAGGTACACTGTAGAATATAATTCACTTCAATAATTATTCGGCCACAAACCAAAAAGGTAAACCAGTGCCACAACAGTCTTCAAAGAATGAAAAAACATGTTTTTATCCAATTCCTATTTCTAAAATTTTGCGAATGGAACTAATAATGGTTATAAATTGATTGTCCAGATATTTCATGTGCTCATATTGACTGAAAACTCATCAATTATTATTCTTTCGGTTATTTAAAAAATAACCTCCTGTGGAATAACAAAAATAAAGTGAGAAACTGAAACTAAAATCAATGACAAAGATGGATAGTCAACAGCCAATGAAATTACGAGCGGAGTCAGTGACGTCATACATCCGGAAGAAAAACTTGGTCGATTGAGCAATCCTTTACAGTTTAATATCCTTATTGCTGCATTCCACATGCATCAACTGGTTGTTATAACATGGCTGTTTTTATTAAATTGGGTAAAGATTTGGCTATTTTTCCGTTAGATGGCGAATTGTCCAATTTTGTCGAAATTTTTTATTGTTATTACGCATTTTGGCATTCTTAACTTGAAACCCAAGTCGAAACGAGGACGACGCTAGTATTTTCGGAAATATGCGGATTGTTTTGTTCTCGTTTAGAAAAAGGGGGTGATTTTTCAAAAAATAACAGTTTTTCCGGTGTTTTCCGCTAAAAGTTGATGAAAACAAGTCAATATGTAAGCGAGTGTGGTGTTTTAGTTAAAAAAAGGGTAATTCTTCCGTCCGAATTTTGTGTTTTCAATAACAGAAATTGGTGATTTCTGAAACAAAATTGACCTATATCTCAGAAAAAAACTTGAGTCCGCCGCGTTTTGATTTCAGATTTGAGTTCGGGAGACCGCAATTTACATAAATACAGCCAAACATGTGAAATATACAAGCAGAAATCTCCAAACTTCCAAACTAAATTTGGGCATCTTTACCACAAACAATAAATATAAGTAAGCATTGCAGTTGCTCAAGATTTCATATATTGTTTGTATAAGCCTCGGTATAAGCATTAATTTTGTGAGGATTAGAATTGAATAAGAGTTAAAATGACACAACTAAGAAATTGAGCAAGAAATATCATCAAGAAATTCCATGTTCTGAAAATACTTTTCAGCAACATGGTTTGAGATAATAACGTTAGAATTCGATCTATATAAAATATTGTATACAATACATAAGTATTGATATTATTTCTTTATTCAGCATATTCTACACAATACAACTTTGCTGTGATGATTTCAAATGTGAAGCACACATTGCAAAATTATTGAAACAACCTGGCAAAGATAAGTGATAAAGGAACATTTATTATACTATTCATTCAAAAATATCTATATAAGCAAATATAAATTACCTATACCATATATCTAGAATTTCGCAAAAATACAAAAATATTACATAGTTAACCTATCAAATTATCGAGATTTTGATTGATGAAGATTCATGAAATGTTCAATAATCGAGATAGTTTTTCGAAATGGTAAAATTTCTATAAGTCGGTCTGCTCAAATATGAATTGATATTATACTTATCATTCAATTAGCAATACTTCAGGCTACAAAATGATCCCTCTTTTGTTTTTCTAGCTGAATTAGTCTTCTTGTCACACAGTTTTTTTCGGACATATCGAAAAACGCGATTTTTGTATAATTTCCACTGTAGCAATTTTCTCGACCATGGGGCGATGTCGTAATTTTCCATCATATATGTGGATAATACTCAAGAATGATATTCTTGAGGTCTTGTAATGATGCCCAATTTTGTTAATATATTTTATCGTCCAGAAAAACTGATGAATTAATCGTAACGAGTACGATATCAGGTACCAGCAAATATTCGTTCAAGTGGCCACCTGTTTTTAATATTTATATGGGTCTCTAGGTCGTCTCGGCTCGAAATATAAACAAATTTGATGTTCTCCGGCCGATATTTCCTTTAAGTATCAAGCAATGTTCATACTCAAGGAAAGCCTGTCTAATTGATTCAAATGCTAAATAGATATTTGTACTCTGAGATAAGTGTATTTACGAGGGGGAAATCGCTGAGGAAGATTGGTGTACAGCCCTAGGAAGTACTCGGGAAGTACGGGGAAGTACGAGGAAGTGCGGGGAAGTGCGAGGAAGTAGAAGGAAGTATGAGGAAGTACGAGGAAGTATGAGGAAGTATATATAGTTCTCGAAATGCCCACGGTGACTTTTCCGTGGCGTTGATGTCCATTTCTGTGTTTTTTATCACTTGAATTAGTATATACCGACTTGAGAGGCATTTCCTTGCTGCTGCCACGAGTGAATTCAACGTTCAATGCCATTTGCCCCGTATATTTTTCTTTATTGGCTCGTATTTACCATTATCACCCCGTATTTCTCTTTATTGTGATGAATTTCACTTTCTTAACCCGCATTTTCCCGTTTTTCTTTGTATATTTTCGATATTGCCCCCCTCTTGTCCTAAGTATGTAAGTACATACTTCGTTTCAACATTTTTAACTACTTTTAATTAATTGTAACTGATTTTCAATTGAATATATACATGGGAATGTTCTACTTGAATCTCCTATATATCTGACATGTCACAAACAATATGTATTGTAAGGCAAAGGTGATCAAATAAATTTCTTTCTTTCTTCTTTCTTTCATTTTCGTGAGTGCTCTTGATGAACCTCTATATAGTCTTTATCATATTACTAATAATTCTAACTTTTAATAAATACATATTATGATGATAGGTCAAAAGCACCAACGCCTCCTTTTCGAGAAATTACATTAATAGTAATTGTTTTATTAGGATCAAAAGGAAAAATTTACGAGTAAAACATGCTATTTTTTCTGCAACATAATTAACCTAGTTTAACCAAGTTTTCAGTTCACAATTTGGGGATATGATTTCTATTCGAGAGATAATAAATGTTATTAGAGTGGAAGTACTGGAAGTTACATTTTGTCGAGCATTTTATACTTAGCGCAACTGGATGGCTATAGTTACTTCAAAGATGGCACTAAAAAAAGTCAATAAAAATGTGCTAGCCAATTGCCCCAAAAACAGATCGAGGCTATATAAGAAACAACAAAATATTTAAAGTACCTCGTTTTTGAATCCTAGGATTTGAAAATTCACTTTATCGCCTATACACTAAAAGTGTTGCTAAGCAACATACACATCAATCATTTTATTGTGTAAGTGAGGGAAACGTCAAATTCAAGAGCTGAAAAAATTGACGACTTTTTAGTCGGTTGCAGAAATAATTTTTAATTATTGGTTTACAATATATTTCTGTTATAATTTATTAATTGCCCATAAAAATCTGTGACTTCATCAAACTCATTGTAATATTCCACCTAGGAGTCAATAATACCAATTATCGCGATGTTGCCAGATTAATATGTTTCATTAAAACTTCGGCGAAAACGGTACTTTAAGAAACCATTCCCCAAGGAAATTTAAACGGCACGCCACTGGCCATGATTGAAATATCAAAATTGCTTGTTTCACATGAACTTTGGACATGACTATGGATCATTCAGTCAGAAAAAAGTATTCTCAAGATGTACAGGGTTATCTTCACACTGGAGTTAAACTGACAATTTTCAAAAAACTTGCATCCAATTGTTTCGAATAAAACATCCTGTATACTTTCACTTGGTTGATTAGGTAGGTATTTATATTCTCTTCAATATTATGTATTATTACTTCACCTAGAACTCACGTCTCTTCCGAATATTTTCACTTTTAACGAATAATGTATGAAAAATGTGACAAATATACAGGGTTATTCACGTCAAACGACACGGAAAATTGTGGCTAAGTCGTTCGATTTTTCGAATGTTTCGGATTTGGGACAGATAGAGGACTATTAGGGGTACATTTTAAAATTATTGTCATGATATACAGGGTATCCTAAAAACATTAAATGTATCAAAGTTGTGTTTTTTAAATGGAATGCCCTATATATTTTCTTGTTTTCGGATTCTACGATGAAAATAAAGGTAACTCTTATAAATGTTCATCATATTTAAACGTTGAAGTTCTCGAGATATTTCGAATTTTGTGAAAATGTGGTCATCATTTTGAGGATTCAATTCTCAATGGTTGTTGAACATTTTCTCACCAAATTCAATTTGGAGATAAGTAATGGATCAACTTTCGTGTCACAAGTGAGGAGAATTGACTAATGTGTACAGGGTGGTCAAAAATTAACACTGAATTATTGCTACTTTCGAATGGTTATAACTTCATTATTTCAAATGGAACACCCTGTATTTCATCACGAGGACAGATGTAAAATTTTATTCTCTAACTTAAACTGATATACTTCCCTATGGCTAACTCTACACATTTTCATGAAAATACCCCTTTTTCAGATTTCGAACCCACCTTCGTCAATTTCAATATTCATCAAGTTACCTGTGGTGTTTTGACAATTACAAATATTAATATATGGAAACAAAACTATTGTTTCTTGCTGTCAGTTAGGAATTGTTTGTTTTTGCGAATCGCCTTGCAGTAGGAGTTCGTTTTTTGCTCTGTTTAATATTCGAAATGGGAGTTTATCCAAAGGAAGAACGGATAGACATGATTTTCGTTCTGGGAGAATGTTTGCAAAATTGCTTATTGGCATCTCGTGTTTACGCTGAAAGGTATCCTAACCGAAATCACCCTAACAAAGCCGTTTTCGAAAGATTATTGACTCAATTTAAACGAACTGGAAGTGTTTTGCACGGAAAACCAAGAAGAGAAAAGCCTGTGACAAGAAATGAGGAAGTCGAATTAGCAGTTATTCTGTCAGTAATCGAGAATCCACATATAGGCCAAAATCAAGTATCTGATAATATGCATATCAGTCAAGCAAGCGTTTCCAGAATTCTGAAGAATCATAATTACCATGATTATAAAATTCAGCTTCATCAAGAACTGTCTCAAACCGATTTCGGAGTTTTGCGTGTGGGTGTTAAACAAAGTTGCAGAAAACGATAACTTTTTTGATTTGGTTATGTTTTCTGATGAGTGTACGTTCCACAATAGTGGATCTGTCAACAGGCATAACTTCCATTATTATTCTGATTCCAATCCACATCAATTCAGAGTGATGAATAATCCGCATAGGTGGTCAGTGAATGTGTGGGGTGGAATCATGGGGCAATATTTAATTGGCTCGTATTTCTTCCAACAACATTTAGATGGCGCACTATTCTTACAATTTCTTATGAATTAACTTCCGATTCTGTTGCAAGATATTCCGTTGGACATAAGAACAAGGATGTGGCTTCAAATGGATGGAGCTCCCGCACATTTTCATTGTGACGTTCGGAAATTTTTAGATGCTCGTTTCCAAAATCGTTGGATTGGAAGAAGCGGTTTCCAGAATTGGCCCCCACGATCACCCGACTTGACCTCTCCGGATTTCTTTTTATGGGGATTCATAAAAGGAACTGTTTATAACACACCACCAACGACACCAGATAATATGAAGGAGCGTATCATAGAAGCATTCAGAATCATAAATCCAGAAATATTGGCAAAAGTTGCTGAATGTGTAAGGGGTCCACAAGGTTCAGAGAGTTTTAACCAATATACTAATGAAATAATATCAATTTTTTTATTATTGATAATCAACTTCCACTTGAAATAAGCGAACTGATCTAGAGTAGCATATATATAGTAACCCCTTACATAAGAATATGCCGAAGGAAACTAGCTCAGCTTCGTCGGAGAGTAGGGGGGGTACAGAAAACTTACCTTTGAACAATGTATACCTACATTACCAATTAGGTACCAAATGCCACTGGCCATTTATGCAACTCGGCCAGAAGTTCCTGATGTTCAAGGTACTCCAAGATCAATCTGAATCTATTTTCATCAGAGAAATAAAGCGTTCATTCATTTTATTATAACTATATTAATGAAATTCGAAAATATTCAAAGATGACAGATCATGTCACCAACATTAGTCATTAGCATACTGTTATTATATCATTATCATAATGAATTCCATATGTTATTTTGTCCTAACGTGATCACGTGGGGCTCACATTACGTATATGAACATCATCTAATAATATACCCATAAATCGATGTTTATCAATATATTATAGTTGTGAAATATAACCTATTACTAACAATAAAAGAAAATTCCGATTTTATAGCAGGAAATTCTAATTTTTTGTTTGAAGGTGGCTGACAATGTCTCGAGTTGTGAAGAAAAGTTTCGGACTTCCATTGTCTAAAGGTATGAAGATTTGAATCCTGAGAAAAGAAAAGATGAGTTATGCTGAAAAAACGAAATAAGTGATGAATAAAAATTAACTATTTTATCGAATCAAGAAGATTCGAGTATCAATAAATCAGGTTAGTATTAGTGTTAGTATATATGAAGTCGAAAATTGTAGATTTAAATGGGAGTTTAACTAGTCGATGAGCCTGAAAATAAGAAAAAATTGAATTAGAAATCAATAGCCTGAAAAAGAAAAGTTGAATTAGAAATCAATAGCCTGAAAAAAGAAAAGTTGAATTAGAAATCAATAGCCTGAAAAAAGAAAAGTTGAAATAAATAAAAATTAAAATAAAATGAATGAATAAAGAATTAAAATTATGAGAAAGATTCAAATCGAGTTTGTCACGACGTTTCGATTGTGTGTATCTACAATCGTCTTCAGGTGAGAACTAACAAAGTCCTGGGATACGGGGGTATTTATAGGTCAGCTATGGCGGGATTTTCCGGTTCAGTGAGCCGTAACCGGTTGATTCGGCTAATCAGCGGTTTCCATGTGTTGCGGATCTCGACGCTTGGTTGACTGAAAGCGTTATTATTCATTATGTATGCTGTTTCCTTGAATTTCCTCTTGAACCAGTGTTCTTCTCTATGGATGATTTCTCCCTCAGACCATTTGATGTTATGTTGGTGGGTCCACACATGTTCTGCGATTCCTGACTTGGTGGTTTCTCCTCGTTGGGTGTTTTTCTTGTGTTCGCCGATTCTGGTTTCCAGTGGTCTCTTGGTTTCTCCGATGTATGATTTGCCACACAATTCTTGGAGTCACTGTTTTTGTTCGTTGGTCTGGTTTTGGTGAGTTGGCTGCGGATGGTGTTTCCAGATTTGAAGCAGGTCTTGATCTTGTATTTGGATCCAATCTTCTTGATTCTCTCTAATCCTTTGATGTAGGGAAGGCACAATGTTGGTTGTTGCGGTTCTTCTTCTTTTTGGATTATCCTCTGTTTCCTGCTCTTCAACGTCTGTTCCACTAATTTCCTTGAATAGCCGTTCTGGTAGAGGTCTCTCTTGATGTGGTCCAGTTCGGAAGTTAGGCTTTTCTCGTTGTTGCAGAGGCTGAAGGCACGATCAATCAGAGTTTTCACTATGCCCCTTTTCGTAGCTCCGTGATGGTTGGATCCATTGTTGAGATATTGTCCTGTGTGAGTTGGTTTCCTGTAAACAGAAGTTTGCCATTTGTTGTCTGTTCTCTTCACTTTCACGTCCAGGAAAGGCAATTCGTTTTGGGATTCTCTCTCGATGGTGAATTTGATGGAAGGTCTCACGTTGTTGAGGTGTTGTAGGAAGGTGTCCAGTTCGTCGTCTCCGTGGTTCCACACTATGAATGTGTCGTCGACGTATCTCAACCAGATTCGCGGCTTTTTATGTGCTTGGTCGATGGCGAATGTTTCGAACCATTCCATATATATATTCGCTATTACCGGTGAGAGCGGTGATCCCATTGGTAGTCCTTCATCTTGAGTGAAGAAAGAGTCCTTAATCTGGAAGTAGCAGTTCCGAAGACAGCATTCTAGGAGATCCATAATTCCTTCTACTGGTATTGGTGTTCTATCTCCGAGGTGTTCGTCGCTCTGAAGTTTTGTTTTGATTATTTGAAGTGCTTCTCCGACAGGAACGTTGGTGTAAAGGCTTTCTACATCGAAGCTGACGAGTTGGTCTCCTTGTGTAATTCTAAACCCAAAATACGAGCCAAAATAGCCGATTACATGCGAAAGAAATAATTATGTGAATAATGTGAAAGGGATTAAAATAACAAAACGGTAGACACTAAGTCACTGAGTTCCATCTATCTTCTTATCTTCAATCCAGAGCGGGAAAATAATATTAATGATATATGGTACCTTTTGCAATGCCGTATTTCGCAAGCGAACTAATATGACTACCAACTTTGATTATTGTTTCCTAGGACAGCCAACAACTCGCCATTTCAAAATTCATTGCTTTCTCCATTTTTCCAAATGAGTGAGTAGGTAGAAGGAAACAATAGGAGTCACCCTAATAGGCCCTAAAATAAGAGAATGGGAGATAATACCGGATATCGTTATTCACGCGATGAACTAAACAAACGACACTTAAAATTGAGAACTATACAATGAGAACTATACACTGAGAACTATACAAAAAAAAAGTATGATAATTGATATAACTTACAGATTTGTGGAAGGCGGCCTGAAGTGGTCAATCTGACGGGAGAAAAAAAAAACCCAGACTCGTCTGGTGATAGCCTCCGGAATAAATCAATCCAATATTCCCACAATATATTTTCGGAGGTATTCAATGGAAGAAACCAAAATTATCCTCAAATATTGAGTAACGCAAAACTTGCAGTATCAGAATTAGTTTTCTTCCAAATTTCTCTTCGATTCATTCGTCAAATCTCTAGCCAAAATATCTGTGTCGATTCCAACCAGAGCGGCCACGTTTTTTCCCCAAAAGTAAAAAACTTGTAAAAAGATAGTGGCTTATCATAGGCGTGCGAAAATTTATTTATAATAAATGAAAATTGACTCAAAGAGTATGAATTAATTAAATATCAAATATGATAATTATGATACCAATGCAATTCTATATAGTGACACCAAAAAAAACGTAACAAATGTTTTAAAAAACGAATACGTTTGTGTTTGGAGTCAGACGGTCATCACTTTGAACACTTGATATAAACTCAAATATTATTGTTCAATTGAATTCGGTTTTTCCATTTTATTTATAGTTCCTTTCATTTTATTTAATCCTATTCGAATTGTTGGTCATATTTTGAACAATTTTATAATGAATAATAATGTTAAAATATTCCTGAAATCTTAGCTCTGAACTTACAAATAGCTTTGGTAGTTTCGTTGATTTTTTCCATTCATAAAATCACCTAATGTAACTTGATGAATATTGAAATTGACGAAGGTGGGTTCGAAATCTGAAAAAGGGGTATTTTCATGAAAATGTGTAGAGTTAGCCATAGGGAAGTATAATAGTTTTAGTTAGGGAATAAAATTTCACATCTGTCCTCGTGATGAATTTGCAATAATGAAGTTATAACCATTCGAAAGTAGCAATAATTCAGTGTTAATTTTTGACCACCCTGTATACATTAGTCAATTCTCCATACTTGTGACACGAAAGTTGATCCATTACTCATCTCCAAATTGAATTTGGTAAAAAAAAGTTCAACAACCATTGAAAATTGAATCCTCAAAAAGATGACTACATTTTCACAAAATTCAAAATATCTCGAGAACTTCAACGTTTAAATATGATGAACATGCATAAGAGTCACCTTTATTTTCATCGTAGAATCCGAAAAAGAAAAAATATATAGGGCATTCCATTTAAAAAAATACAACTTTGATACATTTAATGTTTTTGGGATACCCTGTATATCATAACAATAATTTTAAAATGTACCCCTTATAGTCCTCTATTTGTCCCAAATCCGAAACATTCGAAAAATCGAACGACTTAAACACAATTTTCCGTGTCGTTTGACGTGAATAACCCTGTATACAGGGTCACTCACGGTCGATGGTACCTTAGACGTTTACGGAGAACGGGATGTAGAATTATTCTGAAAATTTGGTTTATTGGGTAATCAGTTTTGTTCTATCGATCTAAAATACTTTCAGCGTTGCGGCGTTGCGTCTATCAAAAAGTAGCAACAACTTTGTTATTTCAAATGGAACACCCTGTATTTTATTTCATTTTTAGATTTTTCCTAAAGAGCTGATTTCGTCGATACATCATACTTGGGGTATAGCGAGAAAGATTACAGAGATATAGGGTGTGAAAAATCGAGATTTTTCAAATTTAGGAATTTTTTGTGCCGAAACTATCCATTCTTGCTCAAAACGGCTTACATGTCCCTATCTCAACTTTCCATTTACTATCAATTGATATTTAATTGAAACAAATACGGGTGGTTAAAAATTTTGAGTTTTGCATCACCCTCTATTTGTTTCTATTAAATGTCAGTAGATAGTAAATGAAAAGTTAAGATAGGGACATGTAAGCCGTTTTGAGCATCAGAAATGATTAGTTTCGACACTGTTGGATAATGCTCAGTAACCAAAACACACTATTGTAATATTATAACACTTTACAACGTAGTTATAGCACGTATGTATTTTATCTTACTGAATAGATACTTGGACATGATTCGCCGGTGTGACTTATTAACAGATCAAATGACTTACCTTAAGGAAATTTGATCCAAATTATACGATCAGCTTTGTCCGAAGTTATTACTATTTTATACAAGTAGTAGGTCTGATTTTCCCATTTCGTACAAGTTTAAAGTGCAAAATTTTTGGCTATTGGCAACATCGCATTCCTCATCCTATCTCTTGTCACTCGACGGCGTGAGCAGCATTCGTCATTCTAGTTTAAAGGTGGTAGATCGCATGTAGGGTGGGATTTTAATTTCTTAATTGGAAAGTATTTATGATTTGGGAAGGGTTTGTAATAACTTCGGACAAAGCTGCTCGTATAATTTGGATCAAATTTCCTTAAGGTAAGTCATTTGATCTGTTAATTATACTTCGCAGCTTTGTCCTCCGTTATAACTATTTTATACAAGTAGTTGTTGAAAGGTTTCAAACATGCGATCTGCAGTTAGTCGGTTTTCTAGAAAATGAGAAAACGGTTGTCCAATAACCAATTGTAATATATTTCTATCTAAGAAAATATTCATTTATAATTTGACAATATTATCAATAATCCCATATAACAAAAAACAATGATTACTTAACAATGTAATCCGCTTGTGAACTATAATCTACTTAGCTTATTTTATTACAACAATATTTAACAGTTTTTTCGGGGAGAATTCATTATTGCTTTTTTCCCGTCATGAGTCTCTCAATAAATAATTCCGTATCAGCAGTGAGTGGTTTATTATAAAAAATATTGAATATATTTGATTTCTTAGACCATCCCGCCTTTTTCCTTATTTCTTCTATGCTCATTCCCAATCTATAGGCTGCAGAAGTTGCAGCGTGTCTTGTACTATGGCTCCCATATTTTTCTGTGTCGATACCACAAGTTTTCAGAGTTGTTTTGATCCATCGACTCACCGACTGTGCTGTGGCGGCGTGGAACGGTTTCTTATGAGTGATTATAAGTTGATTTTCGTTTCTAGGTCTAATTAACTTAGTAATTTCTATATAATGTAATATTAGTGAAGCTAGACAGAGTTCTGGTTTTTCCCGAAAAAATGGAATATTCAGAATTGGTTGTGGCTTATTTGGGCCACTTGTTTTAATTCGATCCTCTATTCTGATGTTCATATCAGTTCCTTGAACATGAATATTTGTTATTTTTATTTTTGTTAGTGTCTGAACACGATGCACAGTAATTAATGCTAACAACATGACCATTTTGTAGGTTAATATTTCCAGAGTAAGATTTTCTATTGGGTGCCATAGTTCTAGTTGACAAAGAACGGTTTGTGGGTCCCAAGTGTCTTCATATTTCGGTGTAGGAGGGTTATTATTATAAATGCCTTTGAGATATCTTTTAATGATAGGTTCGTCTTCGGTTTTCATTGGCATAAAAAACCTTAAAGCTGATTTGCAAATATTAATACTAGAAAATGACTTACAGTTTCGAAACTGTAAATCCATAAAATTTATTATGTTTTCTAGAGAATAACTGAAAGGGTTCTGTCCACTTTGAATACAATACTTCCACCATTTTTTGAACCAAACATCATACTGCTTCAAAGTGTTAGGAGTAACTGAGGCGATAATTCCATGAGTTGCCGTCATGGGGAAGTTTCTTCTAATGAGCGCTTCCCTGATAAAATTCCGGCAACCAGGGTAAGGTCCCTCCAAAGCGGATGGGGCTCCCTGAAAGGAGATAATAGCATGTTTTTGTTTGACAACAACGTTAAGGGTGTTCGTATGGACATTTTTAGGAAAAGTGGGTACCATGGTTGTGTTACCCAGAGGGGTACAACCACGATTCCTTCCGCCTCGTCAGCTATTATTTTTTGTAGCACTCTGGTTATTAATAAGAACGGTGGGAAAGCGTAGAACTTTATGTCTTGCCAAGATATAGTAAAACTATCGACAGTTAATGAGGAAGGATCTGGTTTCCAGGATACGAATAGTTCGCATTTTGTATTGAGTTTTGTTGCGAATAGATCTATATGGGGGTTATGGAATGTTCGGCAAATTTCTTCAAAACATGAGTTGGGTAGTTCATACTCCGTTTCTATGGACGAAATGCGTGATTCTGCATCTGCAATTGCATTGAGTTTCGTGTTAATATAAGAAGCAAATATATGTATTTGTTTTTTCTCGCAATATTGCCAAATGCTTCTGGTTAAGGAGTGAAGGTTTTTATGTCTGACTCCCCCCATTTTGTTAACATAAGATATTGCTGTAGTATTGTCTATTCGCAACAAAATCTCACAATTCGAAATATTTTGTGTGAAACTTTTGAGACCATTAAAAGCTACTGACAATTCTAAAAAATTTATATGTTTTTATCGTTCCTTTTGTTCCCAAAATCCATGTGCTCTTACCCCGTTACAATATGCCCCCCATCCCGATCTCGAAGCATCGGAAAAAATTTCTAGTCTATAGTTATTTGTTCTGATACTATTTTTAGCTAGAGGTAGGATTTGTATCCACCATTTTAAATCGTTTTTTGCTTCCTCTGAAAGTGACATTGTTCTATCAAAGTTGCCATGAATTTTTAGTTGTAAGCATTTTTCTCTTTCCAACTGTTTCGTGTAAAGCCAGCCGTAAGGGATAGCGGGGCATGCTGCAACGAGGTTTCCAATGATTTTTGCAATGTCCCGAATTGAGTGCGAGTTTTTGCTCAGGATACATTTGATATTCTCACAAATTTTTCTCCGTTTTTCAGTGGTTAACGATATAGAACAATCTTCGGTATTGAAAATGAAACCGAGAAATTTACACTGTCTTTTAGGGAACAAATGGCTTTTTTCATAATTAATTATAAACCCTAAGTTTTGTAATAGATTTGTCACAATTAATGTATCTCTTTCACAATTTTTTATTGAAGAACTTATTATCAATATGTCATCTAAGTATGCCACACAAATTATGCCTTCCTCTCGTATTTTTTTCAGTATGGGTTTCAAGATTTTGATGAAAATATAAGGTGCTACGTTCAATCCGAAAGGAAGGCAATTGAACTCGAAGATTGTATTTTTAAATTTGAATCTCAGATATCTTCTGTAGCTTGTTGCTATGGGCAATATAAAATAAGCATCTTTGAGATCAATGTTTGTCATATATGCATTTCTGTGTATAAATCTGATGACAGTACGACAATCTTCGAGTTTGAAGTGAGGTGGCGTGATAAATTCGTTCAGGCTTTTCAAATTCAGTATGAACCGGAATTCTTTATCAGGTTTTTGTCTAAGAAAATAGGGGGATAGGAATTGACCTTCCACATCTCTGCTACAGGCGGATATCGCTCTAATTTTGGTTAATTTTATAATAACCTTCTCGCAATTTTCAATTTCTTCAACAGTGTTCGATACATTGGGTATATTCCCTTGATTTGGTTTCCCTGAGAATCTTATTTTTATTCCTGTCACCCAACCAAGAACCATAGGATTGTCAGTAATATTCGACCACTGATTGAAGAAATATGAAAGTCTGCCAGCATATTTTACCTCGGTTAATTCCATCTCCTGCTCCTCGACCTCTCCTGTTTGCTGTTGTCTTGCTTGTAGTATTTCCTCCCCTCTGTTTCTTTCTTTTTCAGCCGTGGAGGATGGCTCTGCCGGCGCTTGAAGTTTTTTGAACTTGTCAGTGTCGGTCGTTGGAATTTTTGATATCCACTAGTGGATGGCTGGTTCGTTGTTTTGTGCATCTTCAGATCTAAGGACGTTTTTTGTATGTCTCTGGATGTTTTCACCTTATCTGTGAATTCTTCACCAAAAAGAAGAGTTTCGATGGGAAATTCTTCTATTATTTTCCTAACGTCAGGCTTCACAATCGGTAATATCATATGTCTGCGGTGAAGCGATAAGCTGTGATGTAAGTCAGCTAAAAGTTTGGCCGATTCCACTAAGCTTAATAGGGTTGGGTTCGTTTCTTCCGTTGGAGAACAAAATAGTTCGTTCAGGGGCCCTGATAGTGCTGAAATTGCACAGCCTAGTTGTTCTTGAATTTTAGACAAGAACATGTCCTGTCTAGTTGGCGCCTCGCCTATAATCGCCTTGAGTTCTGGATTAAGAATAGGGGCCGCTAGGTTTTTGCAGTTTTTAATTATTGGATATTTGGTCATGAGCGTTTTACGTTCTGTTTTTTCAATACCACTGCTAATAAATGTGTTCCAACGATTGGCAATTTCGTTATGAATTTCTGGTCCTTCCAAACTGGAATCCTTAGGATCCGAACCCAAAATAGATAGAATATCTGTGCTAATATCAACCGGAACCTCCTCTGGTGGTTTTGTTGAATTTTCTCTATCCGACATTAATTCATCCGAAGATGTCGAGGTTGAGGAGGTACTGCATGAACCTGTAACCAAGAATTGCTCTGCAGGTATCTATGGTTGTGAAGTATTTTGATTTATTTTTGTTTTTATTGAATCACCTTGTATGTACAAGATGTCGATAAAAATTCCTTCGTATATCAGTTGCCCGTCATATGTGCGAAGCGGTGCGAAGCCTCGAACAAAAACTTGTGTTTTTTGCTGTTGTTTTTTGTCTCTCGTGATAAGGTGTCGGTTAGATCGTCGAGATTCATATGAACTCTGACTATTGTTTATTTCAACTGAAAAACATGCAATCCATATGGATGCCGATTTCAGTGCTACTTCAACAACCCAAAACCTTGTAAAGGTTGTTGTTGACGAAACGGAATGCCGTTTCAAGTAGTCGTTCCACTAGTGTAGGATTTTTTTTCTTGGAGTTCCTAAAATGTTTATGAATCATTAACTTACTTTCTGAGGATGTGAAGTCATCTATTTTCTTCCTTAATTTCCTCATTTTATGTTTCAGTTTCCTTTTCGATTCTCTTTTCGAAGCTCTCTTTGTTCTTCCCATTGCGCACTTCTCAGCTCTTGACTCAATGGTACAATCAAACAGAATGACGAATGCTGCTCACGCCGCCGAGTGACAAGAGATAGGATGAGGAATGCGATGTTGCCGATAGCCAAAAATTTTGCCCTTTAAACTTGTACGAAATGGGAAAATCAGACCTACTACTTGTATAAAATAGTAATAACGGAGGACAAAGCTGCGAAGTATAATAAGTTCTGGATGTCAGTTACGAGGGGAAACCGGCTAAACGCCAACAGACACCAAAAATTCCTAAAGTTGAATAATATCTCTGTAATATTTCGCGCTTTACCCCAAGTATGATAGATCGACGAAATCAGCTCTTCAGGAAGAATCTAAAAATGAAATAAAATACAGGGTGTTTCATTTGAAATAACAAAGTTGTTGCTACTTTTTGATAGAACGCCGCAACGCTGAAAGTATTTTAGATCGATAGAACGAATCTGATTACCCGATAAACCAAATTTTCAGAATAATCCTACGTCCCGTTCTCCGTAAACGTCTAAGGTACCATCGACCGTGAGTGACCCTGTAGTTCTATGATTTTTTTTAGTTTTGTCGTTTCATCTATGTCAGGTTGGTTTTCTGTTGATTGTTTTAATAATAATAATAATAATAATATCGCTTTTATTGCTGCAACCTTAAGGTAACATATAAGTACAGTATGCATGCATGTGTACACATATACGTAAATAATGAGGAAGACAGAGAATAAAAAAAAATAAAAATAAAATGGCTGCATTGCAAAGGCAAAGTTCGCACTTCTTCAATTGGGTACACATATACTCAATTTTAGAAGCCGCGCTCTTCCACTTAACCTAAAGTTTTTTATCTGTCATCAGGTATATGGTGATGAATGATGGTGGCTGAGAAATTTGATTTCTGAACTACCCTGTATATAATTCAATTAAATGACATTAGATAGTTGATCAAAAGTTGAAGCAGGAATTTGTGAGCCGTTTTGACCAATCATGAAGTTTATGAGTTGTCACACCCAATATCTCTATAATTCTTCCAGAGAGACTTGTGTGATAGGTCGGTGGATTAAACATAAATTTGATATACCACGATTTCTTGAGACACCCTGTTAGTATCAATAAAACTATTTTATAAATGTGGTACACATTGATGTACCTACAGGGTGGCTGGAATTCGAGCCTCATCATTGGGATCTCGTAGACCGTAAAAGATACAGGGTTGGTTAAATTATGGCAAAGTTGCGCAATTTGATGCCTAACAAAATGCTGTTCTGTATCCGAAAAGAATCTAAATTTCATAAAACCGTTTTAATTTTTTTCTGGCGTAATTCGAAGAAATTAATCGATATGGATAACACTTCATCATGGTCAATTTTTCTTCCCTACAAGATAGCGTTTTCGAAATTGAAATCTGACGTTTCGTCTTCGAGAAACCATCATCAAGTTATTTTTTTTTTAAATATAGACCTGGATTTTTTATTTCATTTTTACCTTCGGACAGTCCAAAAACTATGAGCCATAACAAATTTTGATTTTCAGATGTTTCTATGAAAGAAATTGACAGTTTCTCTATTTTCTTCAATATATAAATTGCAATTGCTGAAAATTGAAATGGCAGCTTTGACTTTAGAGATAAAAAGTCACAACCATTCGTCAAAGTATGACAGTTCAATGTTTCGAAAAATTTGCGGGATCAGAAATGGTGTTTTCCAATTCAGAAAGTATTCGGAATTTTCCAAGTTTCAGAATAGCATTTTGTTAGGCATCAAATTGCGCAACTTTGCTATAATTTAACCGACCCTGTATCTCTTACAATTTACGAGATCCCAATGATGAGGCTCGAATTCCAGCGACCCTGTACATTTCCCATTAAAAAAAATCATCAGAAAAGTCACCATACGGCCTTATAAGTCTTGACCCTGTATAATTACTTCAAAATTGATGAGTTGAAAATGTCAACAAAATTCTCTATTTTCGACCCTATTGGTATAGGGAGAATGTAAAGGAAGTACGGGAAGTAAGTAGGAAGTACGGGAAGTACAGAGGAAGTACGGGAAGTACAGGAGGTAAAGAGGAAGTAAAGGAAGTATGAAGGAAGTTCAGCGTACTTCCCGGGAACTACAAGGAATTAAGCCATTTGAAGGAAGTAGTGCACACCATTTTGGTCAGCGGTTTCCCCTCGTGTATTTATGTCTACACCCACCATTCTTTCTCATGCTTAAATATTCACGAACCCAGTTAAAGAAGTTAAGTATATTGTTACCACCTTGTATAGGTCAACTTGAATAAAGCAGGGTGCCATAACAGTCTCATCAAGTTATACTTGTTATACATATCCATGATTGGGTTAGTGAACGATAGACCGCACCGTCTGGCGTACCGATAATGTCCAATAATATAATGGGAAAAAATGAAGAATAAGTATGTATCACGTATCACCATCGCGCGGTTCAACATGTATACCTAGCTCTTGAAAAATCAAGGAAGAAAAAATACATGTGTAGTGATCGATAAGCGCACATAGTTACGTTAATAATAATTTTCCATTTAAAAAAATTCGAAAAGAATTTTATACAAAGATATCATAATATTAAAAATACCTACTACCTACCTGAAGAAATTGGTAATTTTTCCGTTAGGTGACGACGGGTGACGATATCGATTTTTTTCAAAATTTTTGGCTAGCTACTTACGTACGTATATTTGGCCCCCTGAACTGGAAACGATCGAGACGTATTCAAAGTATATTCGGAGATATATGGGCCCATTCTGTTTCGAAAATTCACCATTTCACTCGAATTTGATATCTCAAATTTCTGCTATTGAAAACACAAAATTCGTCCTTCGTTCAAATACAACACTACCCACGCTTCTGATGGTTCCTGGTAAATTTTGATTTTTGTGTCTTTTGAATAGCAAAAATTTGAGACGTCCAAATAATGGTGTATTTTTGAAAAAATGGGATCTTAGGTATCTCCGAAAATATTAGTCCGCCGCGTTTTGACTTCTAATTAATCGGATATTATAATATACTTCAGGGAGACCAAAATACGTAAGAGTACATCCAAATATTTCGAAAAATTCGTCATCGCCACCTGAAAATTCACCAAGAAATTTAGATCATGCATATTTTAGTGCTGTCCGCGATTTGAAGTTTCGATGGAATCAAAAGATTATATAGGTACCCTATGTGTCAGTATCAGTTTTCGTGATCACCCGGTAGGTATATTAATATGTTTCCTGATTTTATTTCGATGTTCCTACTCTTTTATTTGCCCCTTGGATTAATTAATCACGTTGTGTGAATAGTTATTACGGTATTAGTTTATTAACAGGAATATTTGAAAATAATTAAAATTAGTCAACATATGTTCAAATTTCAAAATAATAATAATACTCACGATGTTTCTTCAAGAGATTGTGTATGGTATTCCGGTAAAAGAAGTTCAGAATCTTCACTCTGTCGCACTAAATCATTCATATAAATTTTTATAATATAATAGAAATGCTTTGGAAACTCAACAGGTCGGGATTCAGGAATTCACAGATCAAAATCAATAATGTAACATAAACAACAACAGCCCTCTCCTAGAGGTGGGCAAATCGAAATAAAATATATCGATGTTTCTCAAACATCGATATTAACCTCAAAACATCGATATGTAAAAATAATAATCAAAAATATTCAATATCCAAGTAAATGTAAACTTATTCCTGAAATTCCCACGTAATTTGCTCGAAATGAGTAGTTGAAAATATAAACTGTTGAAACAATCGGATCTTTGGTTCGAGATCAATGAGATCAACGGTAAACCAAGTCAAACCAAGTTGTTGGATAAACCATAGATCTTAATGCTTACGCTAGATTCGGCATCCTGTAGTAATTTTTTGGTCTAGAGGGGTCTGCAAGAAAGTAGGTACTATGGTCACGTGGGACTTGACGTGGTACAACACATTTGTATGGTCAACAACTAAAACGACCAATCAATGGCTTACGGCCGTATTCGCCGTATACTTTTAAGCTAAGCTTAACAATACGAAATACTAACTTGAACTACTTCAAGTCAAGCTTAGCTTAAAATTATACGAATAATACTAGTTTACCATCCCTGGGTCGTGAGTACTTTCAACAGTTTCAACCCCCCCCCCCAAACCTACAGAACAAATAACCTGGATACCGGATCTAACGTAAGCAAAAAGATCTATGGAATAAACCGTTCAACGCGATATCCTTGCAACCACTTTGCAACGCGATCACCAACGCGATGACGTTGGTTTCAGTTGACAATGTTATGGTTCTATTGTTGTCAAAGAATATGTTCCGTTAATCAACCGAAGTTACCAATGATTTCAGGCTCGGTAACAACAACTTTGACAGTGGTTAGGTGCTGGTAACTACGGTTGGAATTTCTTTACGGAACGCCAGTCCACTCATTTCAAATGTCAAATATATCCCTTCCAAAAATTCAAAATTATTGGATATTGGTTTGTTATGAAATTACTGAATTGATCATGTTTGATAATAAAATAATTGAAATTGAAAAAATATAAATTTATTTTGAACATCACAATCAGCAACTGTTCATAAAACTCCGCAATATATTCTATAAAACAGAGATCACATAATTCACATATCCTCAGGACAAAAAACTATGAAATAGCTACTACATTCTTGAAACAAAAAACATGAAAAATAAATATGCATTCTGGAAAATAATACAATAATGCAAAAAAGGACACTAGATCAGTTCATGGTATGAATATGGCTACAGGATAAAATCATTGTCCAAATGTCCATCTCAATCCTCCTTTATATTCTTTTCAAACCACTAAAATTTTTGTTTTTCATTTTTATGTTTACATCTTTGCCTTCTGATTTATGTCTCAGCTGCAGTGAATTTTGGTTTAATGCTCTTTTTTAGTCCATATATCTGATGCGGTGTGTGTCTTGAATCTGGATATGTTGCCCCATTACTTTTCCCTTGAATTGATGACGAGTGACTTGAACGTTCAGATTCGTTCATTGATTGAACATTATCAATCGATTGACTTGGGGATAATGCATCAATTGAATAGTCAGAATCCTTCAGCTCGTAGTCAGCACTGTGAAACTTTCAAGTTTCATAATTCACATTTACATTTTCAAAGTCTTTTAGGCATGCATGTTCTGCCAGTATTTGATTCCCTAAGTCCATAAATCCTATACACAGTAAGCACAAGGGAACTTATATAAACATACAATCTATAAGTTTTTATTGAATAGCCGATAGTGATTCGGAATCCATCATCACCTCAGTTCCAAAGGAAGTAAATATAACCTAAAACTGTAACGGTCAAACACACTGTCAAACAATAATAAACCGAAGTTTCAGGTGACAGAAAATCTACCGCTTTTTCAGAAACCAAGTTCCGTAAATAACCTTTTTTTCAGGAACCAACCGAACATTTCGCATTTACGGAACGGAAAACTATAGTAACCGAAATAACCAAGTCGATTTACGGAACATATCCAAAGATGTTGTTGTCACTTGTCGTGTCGTGTCCAAAATTCGTATTTTTGTTGTGGTCTTTTTTGTTTTGATTAATTTATTCATTTATTGTAAATTTCAATATTTATTTTATAATCGAATGTATGAAGATTTCCTTATATAATGAAAGATGCATGGTATTCATTAAACGTGAAATGAAAAATAAGTGCAATACCAAAAATGTTCAGATTTCTAAGTGGACGGAAACCTAGAAATGCATCTTCAAGTAACACTAGGGAAGCGAAACCTAACAAAACCTTGACGAATAAGAATGTAATTCAGTGCAGAGTTATATTGTTGGATGGCACTGATTTGTCAGTAGAATTATCTGTAAGTATTGTCCAAATAACTATAATAATTATGTATAACTATATTTATTTATACAGTGTGTCCATATATTAACATAAAAAACTCACTATGTGACACATTTTCTCTCAGATTTTTTTCTTAGGTTACTGATACCTGTTATTACAGTCAAATTGTAATCCAAAATCACTCTCATGTCATGAAATCAGGTAAGTAGTAGCGATTTTTTAATACAATGTTCAGAATGATGTGGAGGTACTGTGGTCAGGTTTTCGACCTCGGGGCTACTCTGGAACTAATTTTCCTAGCCCAAAAATTGTAATGTTGGGCACTTTTTTCAGTTTTCGAAAATTTTGACCATGAAGGATTGGTTTTTGACCAAGGACTTGGTCATCTTTTTCAAACCAGATAATTGCTCATTCTTGAAATTTGTCTCTGTTGAGCATGACCTTTTTCTGAGATAAAGCTCTTTGAAGTTTGGTGTCCTTTTCAAAGTTGCAAATTTGTTTGCAATTTCTCTTGTTTCTTGTAGAATTTCCCTCCTATCAACACAAATCATATGGTTCAGCAAATTTCATTTTTACTTGACTATTCACCAAAGATGCAGGCAAGACAAACTGGAGGGGACAACTCACACCCCAGGCCCTGGACCCAAAAAATGGTGAACCAGAATGCTGCCCCATCCCAGCATCTGCAGTTAATCTCCCCCATATGCTGGAATGGGTGTAGAAACGCCTGCAGCTGCAAAAAAGCCAGGCTGAAATGCTCCATTGTCTGTGGCCAGTGCAATAATAATAATAATAATTTATTGCTTCTAAAAACAAGTTTACAGCAAGAAATGTATGGGGATAGCAAATAGAATATATATATATAGGAAGAAGGGTAGTCGTTGCTGACTAGTTAAGGTGAAAACTAGAGGATATTGGGGAATTGCAGCAAAGTAAAAGTGGTAACATATCCATACACATTGTATCACTAAAATCCTTGTAAACATCCTCAACAAAGATGTTAGTACTTATTCACCCATCTACTTTGTAATCTTTTGATACAATTTTTTGTAGTTCCCTGAAGATGGAAAAATAAAAATTTCCGAAAGCTTGGATATACTTTAAAGAGTACCACTTTTACTTTGCTGCAATTCCCCAATATCCTCTAGTTTTCACTATATATATATATTATCAATTTCACAATTCAAAGTAAAAATAGAGAACAGTTACTCACTTAAGATAAATGATTGTAATCTAAGAATGTTTCAAATGTATTCTGATATTTTCTTGGCATCAGTCACAGATACATTTCGTAAAGTGGCAATCAATGTTTCCAAACTTGCTAGGCAAGGATTATTCTGTTTCAAGTGCAAGTAGTGCGCGAATATCCCAGAGATCACCAACCAGACTCCCAACTTGGACAAGAGCTTTTATGAAACTCGATATGAATCCTGTAATTAGTTTATACTGTTTTGTAATACTTGATGTTTGTAGTCAATAAGATTAGATGATTTTCACTTATAATATCACTAGAGGTTTGATTATTACCGGAATTTTTTTTGAGAACACGAATATTTTGAAAATTTTCTAAAAAATATTTTTATTTGAGAAAAAAAAGCTAGAGTGGTATGTGGTGAGAAAATTTCACACCCAATATACTAATTAAAATACAAAATACATACTGACTTTTGTTATGCTAAATGATAATAATGTAACTGCTGATAGTTAAAACCATTATTGACTAACTTTCTTCCACTAAAGTTGGTAAGAATATATATAGAGAGAGAGAGAGTATAATCTTTATTGTCTAAAATGTTCTACATTTTATCATATGTCATGTGTACAAAAAACCGCAAAAAACAAACAATTGTAAAATAAATAGTATACAAAATATTTACATAAAGGTTACAATGAGGTACAAACATGTTTCCACAAGTACAGTTCATCAAAATCTTGATATAAATCTCAATATTTATATGGAAAGACTAGAAATTATATGCAAAATACTCTTCCAAACTATAGAAGCACTTTCCCACTACAAGATTCCTCATCGATTTCCTAAATAGCTTCTGATCATTGATTGCTGTTATTTGTTTAGGTAAATGATTATATATCTGTCTACTTCTATAGATTTGAGAATGCTTGGTCAAAGTTGATGTGGGGAGTGGAAGGACAAGTATCATCTCCCTACGTGTTTGCCTTTCTGTTCGATTCAAGAACTTTTCTTTATGTTTGTGAAGCAAGCATACAGTCTCTATAATGAAAAGTTCGAAAATTGTCAGTATATTATTATTGCAGAAGATTGGCCTACACGAGTCACGCATCCTCAATTTGAATATTATTCTCTAAGCTCTTTTCTGAATAACGAATATACTTTGCAATAAAACCTGGCTGCTAGAGCCCCAGAATGGAATTCCATACCTAAGATGACTCCATAAGTGAATAGTATGCGGTCAAAGAAGCTGATAGTCCGAGTTCACGAGATATGACATTTACGGCAAAGCAACCAGAAGACAATTTCTTTTTTAGGGCATTAATTCGTGTATCAAACCTCAAGTTACTGTCAATAAATATACCGAAGAATTTCGTTACAGGCTTACTTTCAATCGTCTCATAACCTAAAGTTACCTGATCCAAATCCCACTTAAATGTGACCAAATTTGTTTTAGAAAGATTAAGTGACAACATATTCGATTCACACCAATTTTTTATTCTTTCTAAATCTGAGTGTATAGTTCGAGTCAAAGTAGCCGGATCTCTATTACGCCAAAATATCGTGGTGTCATCCGCGAATAAGGTGAATGTTCCTGATATATCCAATTTAGCCAGATCGTTAACATACAGCAAGAATAGAATTGGACCCAAAACTGACCCTTGAGGAACTCCATGGACAATTTTTCCTATCGGAAGTATTGTTGTTCAAAGATGGCTTCTACCAGTAAGATAAGATCTGAACCATTCTAAGGTTGCTTTAGAAAGATCCACTTTTTTACAAGAAACTCAAATTGGTACTTGATATCTGTGAAGTTGAATGATTGTGAATGTCATTCAATCTATAAATGTCAAGAAATTTCCAGTGGTAGAAAATGTTGGGTGTGAAATTTTCAATACCACTTAATTATGTGTTACCACTGTAAAATTGCATAATAAAATACAATAAAAATTCTCTCTCGAAATCCATTCAATTTTGTTTTCAATTTGTTTTGAATATGCCTCCTTCCCATCAACATTCCTCTGAAATGGACCATATGAAAGTGATTTGTGTTGATAGGAAGGCTCATATGACGAATTGAAAGAAAATTTTAAAAATACATCAAATTGTGGAAACCATTGGGTCTACAGGAAACAAGAAATCTCAAGATTTAGCAAATTCTATCTAGGTAACTATGGTCATCGTCGAAAAACCACTACTCCATGGTCAAAATGGCCGAAAACTAAAAAAAGTTTCAAAAAATTGGATTGAAAAACTAAATACGTATGTCTACCTATGTTATTCCCAACATTGTGTGGAGAAATCGCTTCTACCTGATTTCATGTTCATGAGAATGTACTATTTTAATGTTTTATGGAGAGTAAAACTGTGGTCAAAATTGTGTGCCTACACCAAACCAACCAAACTTCAATATTGCAAGAAATTCCATAGGAACCAAGGGATTCCAAAGAATTTCATACTAAAGAAGCTAGCAAAGCCACACGACTGAGGATGGGTCATTTTTATCAAATTTTTCGCTCTTCTCTTTGATAAAAAAAATATGTAGCTTTTCTAGCTTCCGCCAAATTCAGCAGTCATTTATGAAAAACATTAATTTAGGTAATTTGAGATAGCCAAATTGTGGAACTCATTTCAGGCTAATTTATTATCCCATTCCCAGTAGGGACCTTCTTAGGAAAACCTGTGGCTTTTCTAGTTTTGGGTGAACTCTTCAGAGCCATTTTTGAAAATCCACTTTTTTCTGCGATTCAATATACATAGTGATATTTCAGTACTCATTTTAGGGTAATTAATTACCCTAATTTTATTTTTGTTCTTCCACGCATTACAGAAACAAACAAAATTAATTGATTTTTACCAACTCGATGATGCAGTTATTTCAAATTACAATTTTTTGATGAATTAACTCATCAAACCAATGATATCCATCTCTGGATCAATGAATGTGTAGATGTATGTAGAAATTAAAGGTAGAAATTTTTTTCGATCTTTTTTTAAAAACCTGTTGCTTTGCTAGCTCTGGCGAATTCATCAGAGCCATTTTTGAAAATCCACTCTTTTCTGCGATTCAATATACATAGTGATATTTCAGGACTTATTACCATAATTCTATTTTTTTTGCTACAAGCATTACAGGAACAAACAAGATTTATCAATATAATGCAGTTATTTCAAATAAAAATTTTTTCACGAATTTACCAATCGAACCGATGATATACATGGATCAATGAATGTGTTAATGTATGTAAAAATTAATGTAGAATTTTTTTATTCAACTTTTGTTTAAAAAAAACCTGTGGCTTTGCTAGCTTCAGGCGACCTCAGCTGAAAATTTTTTTCAAAAACAACACTTTCACATCATTTGATATATAGTGATATTTTAGGACTTATTTCAGGCTACTTGATTACCCTAATTTCAATATTTTTTGCTCCATGCATCACAGAAAAAAAAAAACAAAATTGATCGTTTTTCGGCTAATTTATAACCACAATTTCATTTTTTCTTTGTTGCATTACCGAAAAAAACAAAAACATGCAGTTCTTTCAAATTATAATTTTTTCAAGAACTAACTTGTCAAACTGATGATATCCATCCCTGGATCGAATAATGGTATATGGTTAAATTTTGTTTTCAAAATTTTTTGAAAAAAACCTGTGGCTTTTGCTGGGTATCATCGATTTGACAAGTTAAGTCGTCAATAATAATTTGTAAATATAGATTATCGAGAATCAAAATTTATCTATATTATCGGACCATTTTTGGAAATCAGGTCGAAATAACAGCTCAGTTTTTACCACTCACCAAAACAATATTTTTATTACTTCGACACGTGTTTCGCTAAGTATTTTAGCATATTCAGGAGAAAATCAGAGCTATTTTCAGTTTTTCGTTTATTTTCGGAATTTTTTGGAGTATCGATAATATGTGATGAGAAATATTCAAATGAACACATTACACATCGGGTGTCAGTTGAGGATCTCAGATAATAAAGGAGATACGAGGTCTGTAATTTTAGTTTATATTTTAACAAACAAAAACCAGAAAAACCAGGAACTTTGGTTTCTCTTCTAGGCAGGCGCCATATAAGAATTTTGAATTTTTGAAGTCTGTTTTTTCTTGATCATAATGACGTATCACACGATATGATCGAATCTTTCATGTTGTTGAAAATTGGGAAAAAATCGTTTTTGCGAAGATTGCTTTCAAAACAGTACCAAAAGATTTGTTTAACTTAATTCTGACAGTTGAAGCTATACTACATAAAAACCAAGGTTTCAAATTAGGAACGACGATAAGCTATAAAAGTTTTTTCTTCGGGAAACAAAACAAAGTCAAAAAGGATGCTTGAATACTCACTTCACCATTCACTTCTTAACATAATTCTACTCTTTTTCCCAAGTTCGGAATAGCTCCATGGATGCTAAGAATCAAATCTTTGAAGAAAAAATACTGGATTATCATTCATAGGGAAGGAAGAATTATACAGGGTGTCCCATTGGAAAACGAAAATACTTCAACAGTGGATAGAGGTCACCGAGGCGATTCCGAATATACCATATTTGTTGGGTCTTACGAGTTTCATAATCGAGATATAGAGTGTTTTATCAATATTGCTCATTTCTTTGTGGGGTCATAACTAACGAACCACTTGGTATATGTTTTTGATATTTAGTACATACGTTCTCCTACTTCTACCCAAGCGACTTGCCTATCAGTCATATGGAAAATCCAGGTCCGTAATAACAAAAATTCAACATTATTTGGGGTCCCTCAAAAACACCCTGTGATTTTGAATTTACAAAATCCGCTTACATATTTGAAAAGGGCACAAAAAACTGAATCGAACTGTGTACTTTTCATTTTCCCGCAGATCGTTTAACAACTTGATTTCTGAATTTGAATTCGATGTTTTATGCAATTGGATAGTGGAAATTGGAATATTTAGAATTTTCCCAATCAAGCTATACAGGTTTCGCATTGTTCTTCATCATCCTATTGAACATTCATTATTTATACATTCCTGAACCTGAAAAATACGCCAGTGTTTTTTCACTGGACCGTTCTTTCACTTATTTTAAATAATTCCAAACGCTCACTTATTCCAATATCATCTATTATTGCGTGACTGATATTATTATAACATAAGTTGACTTGAAAATATCAATCGATATAATAATGAAAAACAATCAGGGTGTGATTCGTAAATCGGTTAAAAATATTTTGAAAAGAGCAAGAAAATGTATTGATCAAAATGGAGGCCACTTCGAGCAATTGTTATAATCTTTATGTTCTGAGTTGAGTTGGTTAATTTTTTGTTTATTTGGAAAAATAAATTATTATATCGATTGATCACGCAATAATAGATGATATTGGAATAAGTGGGTGTGGAATTATTTAAAATAAGTGAAAGAACGGTCCAGTGAAAAAACACTGGCGTATTTTTCAGGTTCAGGAATGTATAAATAATGAATGTTCAATAGGATGATGAAGAACAATGCGAAAACTGTACCTATAGCTTGATTGGGAAAATTCTAAATATTCCAATTTCCACTATCCAATTGCATAAAACTTCGAATTCAAATTCAGAAATCAAGTTGTTAAACGATCTGCGGGAATATGAAAAGTACACAGTTCGATTCAGTTTTTTGTGCCCTTTTCAAATATGTAAGCGGATAAAATTCTGGGTAAAATTGTGTAGAAGTAAAAGCACCTTGTATTGTTTTGTGTAGAGGAAAACTTCTAGCATCGCTTCTAGCTTACCTATCATGTCGTATCTAATTTGAAACCTCGTTTAAAACCTTAGTTTAGACAAAATTTAGATTGCCAAAAAAATTGTTAGTGTTATTTTCGAAGCACTCTTCGCAAAAGCGATTTTTTTTTTCAATTTTGTTCAGCATGTAAGATCCAAACACATCTTATTCAGGGAATCCTCATCTTCATATTTTCAAAAATGCAAAAATTTAATATAGCGCCCATGAGAAAAACTAAATTTGAGTGCTATATCTCTGACATCAATACCCCTTGGAAAATACGATGACAGATTCAGATTCCTCGTGAAAAAAGGCCTCAATAACGCCCTAGTTTAAAACGTCTAGTTCTTTTGGTTTTCGTTTGAAAAAATACAAATGAAAATTACAAATATCCGTTTTTCCCCAATAATTCAAAAACTAAGACTTTTATTTCTGACAGTGACATTATAAGCTTATATCGTCATAGTTACGATATCTATAATAAGGGTCATAACTCCCTTGGGATATTAAGGTTCAAAAACTCCCTCTTACCTTTTACAGGTAAAAATGATACAAGAAATGCTAATAAACGTTTATATGTAATGAAAACTAAGACATATTTTCCTTATTCACGTCATTACAAATAATAAATTTACAATTTTCAAATGTTTTCTGAAAATTACTTCCGCCGCTGGAAACAATTTCTTCTTTTTTATGGGTGGTGCTGTTGCTGTTCACTACAGTCGAGGTGCCTGCCTCTTCTGATGGCAAAGTAGACAGCATACGCGCCGTTTTATTTCTCAATTCAATACTGTCCTCCAGATACCCCTCTGCCACCGTGGAACTTCTCCAACCTCCGTGTGTTTTTAAGTTTGTCATAGTTGCTCCTGCATTGGCTAGGGCAGTAGCAGAAGTGCGACGAAGGCAATGTCCCGTATAGGTTAGTGGGTTTGGCAATCCTAAATACATTGCGATTTTGCTGGGAATTTTGCCAAACATATTCTTTCAAATTGGCTGAGTTGTACATTTATTTTGTCGGAAGCTCAAAAAAAATCGTTTTGTACCTTCAGGACGCAAGGACATATAAAATCTCAATAAAGGCAAAGCAGAGAACTCTTTTTCATCCACAACTGTAAATTTCTTCGATACACCAGTTTTACTTTCCGGTACGTTCACTACCATAACAGTATCCCGGTCCTCTATATCTGCTATACTCATATTTAGAAGTTCCTGAGTTCTGCATCCTCCAAAATAACCCATAATTAGAACAACCTATAACAAATAAAACGAAATAAACAAACGAAAAAGAAAATTATGAGAAAAAAATTACTTTGGAAAAAGTAGCGAAAACGGTAACCTCACGGATTTTCACGAAATTTGCACAGATGATCAAAAACACACTAAAAACGATATACAACCTGAACATTTTCTGCGGAACTGCCTGGAAGGCACTTTTTTTCGAAAAAAATGTTCAACGGTGGTTGGTGCAAATACACGAAAACAAGCACTTTTTAACTGCTTTTAAATACCCAACCAATGCCAGTGTATAGGAAATAATAATTTGAAGGTATAAAGAAAGCAATTCACTCAGGAATATACAAATAATACGATGAATAGTTGTTAAATTTCAATAATCGAAAACCCCTAAATCTGACATCTTCGAAAGTATGAAATGTCAAACATGGGAATGAGGGAACTACAAGAGAGTACAATGCGGTGTTGCATGGTCTTCTAAAATTCCTGCTTACTGGATAAATAAAAAATATATGTAAATTGTTTTCCAAAGTCTCTAAATTGGTGAATTGGTAGATATACACTGTGTCCAAGATAAGAATGAACAGCATGGGGATATCGGAAACGGTGGGTGATACAGGGTCGATTAAATTAAATATGTGCCTAATAATATGCCATTTAGAAAGTTTCGATATTCCGAGTAGTTTCGGAGATATCCGGGAAAAACCGAAATTTGAGAATTTCGTTTTTATTTTCTCCTAGCTTTATTTTCGAAGGAAATGTAAAACAAATAGCACTTCGTCATGGCCACTTTTCGAGGACTACACGATAACATAAGCAGAATTTTCGTGCGACGTTTCGTCTTTTAGAAAACATCATCAACTTTGTATTTTTATATGGGCCGAAACTAAAGTATACCCTGTATACGACTCCATTTTTCATTGTGAATACAGCAACGTATCACACAATATGGTTTCGGAACCTTTTCTCGCGCAAAATGTAATTTAGTGATTACTTAATCTGTTTTTCTTCAATTTTAGATAGTAGGCGCTGGAAAAAATGTAATATTTTGATACATGTAGTGAATTGAATAGTCCTATTTATAAAAGTATAAATTTAAACTAACCACTTACCGGAATTATTGCGTTGTTGAATACAAAGATGAGTCGCAATATCAAAAGTTTAGTTTATAAATGTAATTGTAATGTAATAAATAACAAGGAGCTAATATGTATTACAGGAAATGAACAGAAACTTATAACAAGTGTTCAAATAACCCGCCATTATTTTCTAAGCACGAGTACGCTCGTCTCACAGACGAATTTAAAACTTGATTTAACATATCCGGAAAAATATTGTTAAAGGATTCAGTAACCAATCTTAGCAAATCTTCTTCATTCTGAAAATCATGATTAGAGTACACTTGATTCTTGATATATCCCCAAAGGAAAAAGTCTAGTGGGGTTAAGTCGGGAGATCTTGCAGGCCAGGCTGTATCACTACGAGTACCAATCCACTGTCCTGGGAATCGACGGTTCAAATAATCACGAACAATTCTAGCGTTATGTGCTGGAGCACCATCTTGTTGAAACCAGCAGCTGTGAGTAACCGCTAAAGGCAAATTATCTAGAGCGTCTTCCAAATCATTCACTAACAAATTCATGTACCGCTCTCTTGTTAAATTGTTTCGGTAGATGAAAGGCCAAATTATATTCGTACCGAGAATCCCAACCCACATATTGAAACCGAAACGATGTTGATGTCTGGACACTTTGTGTACACGCTGATTTTGTTGTGACCAATAATGAACATTCCGCCTATTAAAAATGCCATTGTTGGTGATCATGCTTTCATCAGACCAAATTATTTTGAAAGGAAAATTTTCATCGTCTTGGCATTTTCTAGTGTACCATTCACAAAAGGTTCTTCGTCTTGCATCGTCACCTGGTCTGAGTCCATGACAAATCCTAAATTTATATGGATGATATTTATTTTTTCTTAAAATGAAGTGAGCGGTGGATCTGGCTACTCCGGTATTATCTTCAATGGTGCGAGTGGATATCTCAGGATTTTCAACAACGGCCTGTAACACATCACGCTGACTTTCTTCATTAGATTGCTTTTGTCGGGAAACCACAGGTTTTTTAAATGATCCGTATTCTTTTAAATTGAAAACTAGCCGTATAAATATTGATTCACCAGGTTGTCGCCTCTCTGGATACTTATTAAAGTACGCACGTTCAGCATCAATACAATTTCTATGGCACAAAATGTAACATGACAACATATCAAATTTTTCAGTATTCGAAAAGCTGCCGTTTTCCATTTTTGACCCAAATTAGGTAGGTAAAGAGATGTAAAAGTAGGAACAGTAATATGTCAAATATTCTACCAAACTACACTATTATTATGACAACAGAACATTATGTTGTCATTTTTTCCAGCGCCTACTATCTAAAATTGAAGAAAAACAGATTAAGTAATCACTAAATTACATTTTGCGCGAGAAAAGGTTCCGAAACCATATTGTGTGATACGTTGCTGTATTCACAATGAAAAATGGAGTCATATACAGGGTATACTTTAGTTTCGGCCCATATAAAAATACAAAGTTGATTGATGTTTTCTAAAAGACGAAACGTCGCACGAAAATTCTGCTTATGTTATCGTGTAGTCCTCGAAAAGTGGCCATGACGAAGTGCTATTTGTTTTACATTTCCTTCGAAAATAAAGCTTGGAGAAAATAAAAACGAAATTCTCAAATTTCGGTTTTTCCCGGATATCTCCGAAACTACTCGGAATATTGAAACTTTCTAAATGGCATATTATTAGGCACATAAATGCGCTACTTTTCTCTAATTTAATCGACCCTGTATCACTTACCGTTTCCGATATCCCCATGCTGTTCATTCTTATCTTGGACACAGTGTATAGTTATTTATCGGCACTGTTCAGTAAAAATGTAATCGTATGTTAAATTTTTTGTGGAACCATCCTTCGAGTATAATATGTTTGTAACCATGGCAACGCATGCGTTATCCCGCTAGTTAGTATCCCACATCAAATTAACAGAAGGCTTGATGAACTTTTATGCAACCGGCCTTGAGTCTATTTTCCTCAACCTTTTATGTGATAATAAATGCGAGCGAAGCGTCCGCGCTCGGTATAACATAATACGCGAGCGAAGCGACGCGCGGATTTGCGAAATGTAGGCCGAGCGCGCTCGCTTCCCTTTCTCTCCTTTGTCAATTGATCTCAATTATTTCCAAAAACCGCGATTTTCTATTCTTCAATGAAGTTATATAACATGATACGCGAGCGGAGCGAGCGCGCTCGGCCTACATTTCGCAAATCCGCGCGCGCGAATTTGCGAAATGTAGGCCGAGCTCGCGCTTGTCAATTACTTTCAGATATATATATAAAAAAATGTATCCCCTATTATACATGATCAATATGTATCATTGAAATAGTTGTGAAAACAGTTGTTTGCACCATAGATTGTGAAATTAAAAGTTATTGTCATAATTCATGTTATTAAACGAATTGTTTCTAAAAAATTGGTAGCCCTGAAAAGTGCCGTTTTGGTTACATTAAAAATCAAAATCCATCTTCCAAGTCGGAGTATTCCTCCTCATCTTTTGTAAATCTATATTTTTTGCATGAATAATTCATTCGGCAACACTGTGTGAGTAGTGAAGTTTGAAGGACGTATTTGACGTTTGTTTGAAATTTTATATATACAATGAGGATATCATAAATATTCGAAATTCTTCGATATTATACAATGTAAATTGGAAAAAAAGTAGCTGTAGATAATGGAATGAATCTGTAGCTGATGTGTTGGCTGAGAAGAGGCAGTAGTAGTTATCAAACAAATCTCTGCAGATTAATATAGTGACATTTCCCAATAACCCTTTTTCTGGAACTGAAAGGGGCATTATCTTCCAAAGGTATGATATCCGCAAAAAAATTTTGCTTGCTATAGTGGTTTTATCACGTTTTTAATCAACTGTGCAAATTTCGTGAAAATCCGTGAGGTTACCGCTTTCGCTACCTTTACCGCAGACTTTTTCAAAAAAGCCTCTAGTTCGTTGAACTTGGTGATATCTCTTTTCTCATATATGGTCACCATCGATTTGAGCATTGACCATTTAGTCCATAACGAATTTGGGCTAAACGTTTCTGACTGCAACGAATAAATACAATTATTACCAAATCTACCAGAAAATACTGAAAATACTTTACCAGTTCTTGAATATATGCCAGAAAGACAGTTTCGTTGGCATCTTTTGACATAACATTTCTCTGTGTCAGCCACTTCAGATATAAGTTGTATTCTTTTTGATATAGGGCTTCACTTTTCGATGGAAGTAATGATTGTCTTGCTTTTTCCGCTTTTTTTATAATATCCTCCATTATATCAGAAAAAGATCGTCGATTTGTGGTAAAAAATAAACACGTTTTTAACGGAAAAACATTGATTGATAAAGAATGTTTGCTTATAAACATGTAACATAGCGACAACCTAGCAACAACCAACAATGCTACAATCAACGCTACCTAATTCAAATATACCAGAAAGGTTATGAATTTAAACATTTATTGCGTTCTAAATATGGACATATTGTTATGAAAATCGGTCAAAAATAAAATTATCTATGTACCACGGGAATTATAGAGCCTTAATAACCTCTGGCAATTGCTGTCCCTCGGGCCAGAGGCCCTCGGGACGCAAACTTTGCCATCGGTAATTAAGGCCCTCATAATTCCCTTAATACATAAATAACTATTATATAACTCTTCAGCATGAATTATCGCAACTAGCCCCGATTCGACCGATCTCTTATCTCTTTTATCAACTGATATCCTCATGGTGGAGCTCGAAAAACGAGCACCCTGTAATCAACTACCAAAACGATCTGATTCGTAATGAGTCAGAAAAAAATGAAAATGAAGACGATTATAGATATTCACAATCGAAAGACCGTGACAAACTCGATTTGAAATCGTTTTTATTTTACTTTTTTGCACTTCAGGGATTTAAAGGGTAATTTAAATCCCTATTTGCGGGGAATAAAGTGGTACTTGAAATCCCTAGGGATTTAAAGTAAATTTCTGTGCAATGAAAGCTGAATTTATAAAAATAATTTTCAATAATTTCATTAGAAATATCACATGATATGGATGCAACGAAAGTGTAACATGTTCAGAATAATATTAAACTATAAACAACAACTCATATCAATATTAACATTTATGTTTGTAATATCTATAATTATATAGAAATATATTGAGATATTTTTGACAACTCAATTCAAAATAATATGGTGTTTTTAAATCTCCTTAGCCACCAAAATAACCAAATAATCACTATAAGTAAAATTGAGTTGAAGAGCATCATCCTCCAAGATGATTGTCTATCATTCAACTGACATAAAGTATGAAGTTTTTGGAAAGTGAAATAATAAATAACTAATTAAATAATAAAACTTCATACTTTGTTAGTTGAATGATAGACAACCATCTTGGAGGATGATGCTCTTCAACTCAATTTTACTTATGGTGATTATTTGTTTCTTTTGGTGGCTAAGCAGATTTAAAAACACCATATTATTTTGAATTCTGATGTCTCGAGTAACGTTATTGGCTTTGATATGGTTTCCCCCTTTTTATATGTTAACATGTGAGTATTTAGGCACACAGCATTTTTTGTAATTATATAACGATAATTTTCTCCTATTTCCAGATTAATTTTGTCTGATGTTGGCTGTTGAGCCGAAACTATAGTCACAAAAATTTGTTTGTTAATGTGTGGTCGACCGACTTAGTGTTTTTTTTTATTGAAACACATCAAAGTTGCACAGAATTGTGGAAATCAACTGGAGAATTATTTGCTTCATTTATCATTTGATATATTAATATTTTCATGTTATCAAATTTTCTATTTTAGAAAAAGGCAAAGGCTCGAGATTTATATGAACAAGTTTTTTATTCATTGGATCTAATCGAAAAAGACTACTTCGGACTGCAATTCACTGATGCTAACCACGTGAAACACTGGCTGGACCCAACTAAGTCGATAAAAAAACAAATAAAAAGTAAGTACTTAGGAATGAACTCAAAATATAATATGTCAATTGTGATGAAATTCAAAATTGACTCTTCTTGATAATATCGGTGTTGTTCATTTATTTTAGAGGGTACGCCAAACTCCACGGCCTAGACGTTTCTGGAGAACGGAACATTATGATCATTTCGAAAACTTGATTCCTCGAGATATTTTTCAACTTTAGAAATTTTTTATGTCTGGACTATTTATTATTGATCAAAATGGGTTACATGTCAGTGTATTAACTTTTTATCATCTCTTGATTGATATTTTATTGTAATAAATAGAATTCTATACCCCAAGTATGATAGATTGATAAAATCGCCTCTTCAGGGAAACTATTAGGTCTACAGAGACAATCTCAAGTTTTAGCAAATTCTTTCTGGTATAAAAATAAAAACCATGGTGTTTGTCGAAAAAACATTCCTTCATAGTCAAAATGGCCGAAAATTGATAAAAATGTCAGAAAATTGCAGTTTTTGGGCTGGGATACTAAATTCCGGAGAGGCCCCACGATTGAAAACTTGACCAGAGTACCTCCAAGTCATTCCGAACATTGTGGGAAAAAATCGCTACTACCTGAATTCATGTACCTGAGAGCAATTTACGATTACAGTGAGACTATTAATTATAATCAGAATTCGGAGATCACCGTTCATCTCATATTAGTTACATTTATGTTATGAACCATCGTGCCAGATGAAAATGCAGATCCACGCACGAATTTTACATAAATAAGGGCTCGATATTTGGTCTTGCCCGACGCTTGTCAGTCTCCTCAGGAGATCACCGAGTAGAATGATGTTCATGGAAATTATATTTTCTTTGTTTTTCACCATTTTGCGTCTCTTGGATTTTATCTGTGCAAAATATTAATATTTTTAACAACATTGCAGTTTCTATTTTTCCCAATTTTACTGGGTTGGTGACCGAGTCGTTGAGTCGCTGGCTATTACCCAGAGGGTCCGTGATCGAATCTCGACTAGGCTATTAGAAATAAAAATACATTTGTATAGTATCGTTGACCGTGAGAAGATAGGTGACCAACCGAACATTCTTGGTACCTAGTGAACTGGTCCTCTGCCCAGTATTTGGATATTTCGCTCAGCTCTCTGGGTTATTGTTAGGTCCTTGATTTTGTGGGAAATAGTATATTACACAACAAGTGTGGAAAGTGACATATTTCACACGAGTAGTCGTTTAGCACGAGCCGCGTAGCGGTGAGTGCGGAAACGTAACGAGTGAAGGAAATGCACTTTCCAACGAGTTTTGTACACTATTTTTCCTACGACTCCGAATACTTTCATTTTGCGGGAGGTCTTGTAAAAAATGTAACTTGAGTGGTCTCTATAATTTCAGGTGGTTTTGATTCAATATCAAGTACTGTTTATTTCCATATTCAAGATGATATTTGAATACTTCTCCGACAATTCCTCATCATCTGAATTACTAATTGATTGAGTTAGTTTAGTTTGGACAAATTTTATTGATATTGACACCAGCGTACATAAACAACCTTGACACCATTCGCCTGCTAGCGCCAGTTATCACGCAACCAGGAATACAGAACCATTGAAGTATGTAGTTCGCAAGCGCGTACGAGTTACTCGAGTTAGTGCGTCCTTGACTCTTTGCAAACATCTGTGATACCAAAGAATCTTCTCGTTGGTGATATTAAACTGATGCAAGCAGCAAGACGCGCATAAAACTCTAGCCGTACTCTTTTGAATGATCTAACCTGTCTGTCATCAACATCGAAATAGTTCCAGCAAAGAGTATAGGTTCCAGTTTTAAAGTGAATTCAGAGTTTATGTATCAGACACATTGAAATTAATAGATAAAGAATTCTCGGTATAATTCAAAACGAGACAGAAATTTCGATAAATAATATGAATTTGATTTGAGAACGCTTATATTGACAGTGAGTACCTTCACAATATACCTAATTATTTCTATCAATTCAGGCCACCGTTGTGATATTTTTCATATCAACACTTGTGCTTTTTTTCTTTCAAATAAACAATACCATGGTGATATGAGCTACTTTCTTAATAACAAAACAGTATGATTATTGACGTTTTCATACGTGGTCGTAGGAAAAAGTGGATTTATACAACCTTCCTTTCTTGAAATCACTCAACTCAACTACTTAATATAACGCTGCTATTTATTCTCTTCATACAATACAGGAATACATAGTTGTGACAATTAAAATGATAGACTCTAGTCAACGGTCGGATCACCAGTCTCGCCGGCCGCTACACTACCCAATATCTATTCTCCCCTCCACTACCAACACTCGCGCACACTTGAAGGCGAGAAAATACAAACCACTACACTAGATATCAATCCTTCTGACTTTCCACGGTTACCAGCAGAGTTGTGCTTTGGATAACACTTGAAAAGCAGATTGCTTTGCAACTATGTTGGCGGTTTAAAACACTTTTTGGACACTTAGACTTAGACCAGAGATAAGTAACCCTAACAAGATGTGCACGTCTTATGGAAGATTTGGAAATATAGTCACGTTATATTGTACACTACATTATCTTACACCCACTGGTCGTTGTAGATGAGTGTAGTGAAGTGGAGTGTAATTAGTTCAACATCTGTTCGGTGCTTTTATTCTGCTTTATGGAATCCTAGGATTTTGATTTGGAGGTTATGCTTATAATTATTTTGTATTTATTTGTTGCTTGTGAATCCCTTTTGAATGTATCAAAAATGCACAGTGATGATGAAATAATAGAGAATATCATTGCGAATTCAGACGTTGAATTGTTGACAATTCTTTTGATGCTTTCGTAAATGGTGACAAAAGATTCCCGGGTAACAAATATAACCGCATTACGTACTTTGTCGAAGAAGTTTTCAAAATATATCATATACATCTATAACCACATATTTTCCAATATCCATTTGCACTACACGTATCACACCTCCTCTAAATCGATTGTAACAACTATTTTTTTCGTGCTACAACATTTTAACAACGAACATAGTGTAAGTGTACACGGGAAATCACCGAACGGTATCAGTGTTACACAATCTACTATTCTGTACAATAGTGTAGTTAATGGAGACACAGCGAACAGACCTGACGTTTAATGCATGAAGCTCTATTTTTGTTTATGTGAAGTTAGCGTTTCGCAGCTAATTCGAATTACGAACTTTCACGAACTTAGATTGCAGTATTCTAATTGATTTTTTCACTTCACGTTTTACTCATTTTTCAAGAGGAGTTTTGTTTAATAACAGAGTTTTCATTGATATGGTGAGGAAATAGGTATGAATCACTATCAACTATTCATCCTGGTCTAAACAAAATTAACACGTAAGAAAAGTGTAGATAATAACTCGAAGATTGGAAAAAATTGCTGACATCAACTTCAGGAATTTGTTGGTGTGGTGCCATATGATCATAATTTCAGTTGTCACTTTAGTATTCAAATAATATAGAATACCTACATCAAAGATAAATTTGAAAAAAAAACATGGGCAATGTAATAATATTAAGTGATTATGAAAAATACCTTTGACTGTTTTGTAATATGAATAAATATTGAATTGTCAGTGATTATTTTTATACAATCTTTAACAATACATTGGAAGTGGTAATTATTTAATAATGATGACTAGTTGAAGATACATTGGCTGATTTCCCTCTCCTCATCAATTAATTAACGTTTTCTTATCATACTGATGGTCTGAAAAATGTTCTCATAGGTGCTTCAGATAGGTATTCAATCTATTCCTGAGCAATGGATTTCTATAATAATCTTCCTCAGTGAAATTATATTCACAAACTAGCCCTTTGTGCAGTTCTACCCAACTCGAATCTATTAGCTCAACATCTCCTGTAACAGAAAAAGAATAATCAAGTATATCACTCAGAACTTAGTAAATAGAGTGTAAAATAGGTAGTCAATACCTGAATAATTAACGATCCATTTTTTTGTTCGAAGCAAATCTTTGATTGGGAAACAAAATCCTCATTTCGGCGACGTGTTCTTTCACAGTTCAGGTAGGTACTCACATTTTTATTTCCTGATCATGACATTGCCACTGTCACTGTATTTCTCAATAATAAATTGATTGGGTATGCAATATGCAACTGGGGTATTTCATATTGTTCAATAGTACTTTGTTAAAGATATGGATGACATTCTGATGTTAAACCACAATATTCACGAGAACTGCTGGAAACAAATACACCGTACGAAAAGTCGATAAAAATCAATGAACATAAACAAAGTGCAAGACAGTTGATTACAAAAGACCAATACAAACCGATGAAGAAAAATATAGAAAAATCTGACCTTGAACTTGGCAGCCAGATATGGCAGCTGAAAAAGCTATGTTCACTCTTTGGAATCAACGGCACTAGTTCCATCTTGAACCATGAAAAATATATTGTCAAATTATAGCATTGACGTGCACATCTTGTTAGTGTGTTACTTATCTCTGACTTAGACTAAAGTGACTGGCTTTGTCGCGGTTTGAACCAAATATATCTTCAATTTTCTTGTTTACAGTTGGACCACCGTACACGCTTAGGCTCAAAGTCAAATTTTATTCATCAGAACCAAACAATCTCAGAGAAGAATTGACTAGGTATCAGTTCTTCTTGCAACTGAAGCAGGATATTTTGGAAGGAAAATTAGAATGTCCTTATGATATAGCTGTGAAATTAGCCGCTTTGGCGCTGCAATGTAAGTATGAACAGTTTTTGTCAAATCAACTTAACTGTTCAATAAAGGGTAGGCAAATTTTCATGTTTGTATGGTAACTGAAAGAGATTCTCGAATTCAAAAATGTATATACCCACTATATCATAATGGCACTACAAGCGCTGATTAGGTTATTGAGTATTATAATAGAATCTCCTCGAATATCTTCAAGTTGCATTTTTTTAGTTGCTGTGCGAGATTCAAATGACTTACAATTTTCATATGTTCCGAATATGCTGTGATATATTCCAAGGTCTGCACATTACTTTTTTGTTGTACTAATTTTCTTTGTAAAAGCGTGACTAAAGATAACTGCGTAATCATTTATAAAAATATATAACAGACGCCCATTTATGAGGTTCAAATATCATTTAAATCATGAAGAATTCAGTGGGTATTTCTTTCAGCTGAACTTGGAGACTATGAAGAATCTCAGCACACACCAGCAACAGTCTCAGAATTTCGATTTGTACCAAATCAAACTGAAGAGATGGAAGTTGATATTGTAGAAGAATTTAAGAAATGTAAAGGCTTGTCGCCAGCCCTCGCAGAACAGAGCTATCTGAATGAAGTAAAATGGCTGGAAATGTATGGAGTAGACATGCATATAGTATTGGTAAGATGCATTACATTATATACAATAAACTTGGAACATTTTCTTGATTGAACTTTCATACTGATATCAACGTCTTGGTATGTCTGGTGATGCTACCGGACTTGCAAGAAATAAAATGTATGTTTGTACCGAGGTGATTTATTTTGAGATGCCACCTTTAACTCATAATTTAGAATTGAAAAATTACTAGCTTGATCTAATGATATAAATGAAATATCAATAACACAACAGTTTTCTTTCCAGGGGAAAGATAGTATGGAATATAGGTTAGGTCTCACACCAACAGGTATTTTGGTGTTTGAGGAACCTAATCAGAAAATTGGCTTATTCTTCTGGCCCAAAATTGGCAAGCTAAATTTCAAAAAAAAGAAATTGACATTGGTAGTGGTAGAAGATGATGATCAAGGTAGAGAACAAGAACATACATTCGTTTTCAGGTACGTATTTTTCAAGGATTTCCCAAATTCAAAAAGAAACATAAAAATCAACAAAGAACTCAGGAAGTTCTCTATACATTGTGTCAACTTCAATTCCATTCACAAATTTTTTCAGATTGCATAACGAAAAGGCATGCAAGCATCTTTGGAAATGTGCTGTGGAACATCACGGATTCTTCCGACTTAGGGCTCCTGTCAAAGGTCCAAATGCTAGACAGAATTTCTTCAGGATGGGTTCTAGGTTCAGATATTCTGGCAGAACGGAATATCAGAGTACATATCAAAACCGAGCAAGGAGAACTGTTCAACTCGAAAGAAAACCGAGTCAGAGGTACTTTTATTTCTAATGTCCTAAAGATCCTTTAGAGATGGATAGAGGATAAGAAGATATTCACTTCCTATCCTGTGCCCGGTACTAAATCACTTGATTTTGCCTACTTAGATAAAACGCGTCTAACGTGACATTGCGTGGGACATCCAATTGTTTCTAACAATTCCTTGCCGCCATTTTCCAATGAGTTTGATGCGAATATGTATCGAACAATATCTTTCGACGGTAGCGCCTCTTGTTGTATATGAGAACCCCAAGTAATAAGCTGAAATTCAATTGTTTCAAATAACGGATTTTCTTCTGAAACAATTGAAGAGTAGCGCCACCAGGCTTTATTTTCAGCATTGATCCTATATGGTAGGTAGGCCCCAGATTGTCATGATCGCCTGAGAGCTGTTAAACATTCTTGATTAGTTATTTGGGGCACTTTGAAAAATTATTCAGAACTTCTTTTAGTGATATTCAAATATTAAGATGCCGACCTGGCTGGAGGGTTTGTGGGCTTAAAAGCTACTCTTAACTTTCCAAATCGGCGGTTTTTTTTTTAAATTTCAATATCTAAAAATGTTGTATTTAGAGAGTTGAGAATCTTGAGCCAGATTCAACGGGATCGATTACTTTGTCAAATGCTTGCAAAATTCAAAAACGTACTTGAGGCACGTTGAAATTTTGCAGAATATTCGTGGCTGAAAATAAATATTGTTACGGATTGTGCTGTGTTCCGAGAATACCGGGAGTCATTATCTCAGTGGTGCGCGACTGGCTGTGATTTATGATACTGACGATAACATCTGTCGCCAACGTACCTAATTAGAAGACAATAGCGGATGATTCATAACCGTCGCAGTTACTAGAAGATGAACGGTATTTCTTACAACTTTATTGAATATTCAAGATTTTATTAGAGTTGATGTTTTGCACCTATATAAAGGACCGCTGTGTCGCGGACAGTCAGTTTTAGTTTGGAAAGAAGAAGCAAGTATTGTGAACATGGAGATTTGTATAGCAAATATTTTGACAAAGTGTTCATTCGAGTGTTTTGTGGAATAGATTATTTAGTTGTGTACTGAGCATTCATAATTGAGGAACCCAATTAGAAATATCGTAATAATCACAAAAAATCGTTTCGGTGGGAAATTTTACCAGTCATGTGATTTAGCATGTTCAAAGTGAGTGCGTGTAAGTAGCGGTAGGAGTATTTTTTTATTTTCCCTCTTTGAATTTAATTTTCATTAATTATTATGAAGTACAGTAGAATGTATAATAAATGTATGAAAATACGTTATCCATCGTCTGAATTTGTGACTCCTTTTTCAGCCACCTTCTTATCAGGGCCCCTATTCTTGACTTCTATGGAGTTGAAAACTTGACAACTATCTCACTTCTTGACAGATAAATGATATATTTCCTCCTCATTTTTCTATCAGTTTTTCTACTGCCTAGAATTCAAGAATAGGGGCCCAGAGCTTGGATGCTCTTCCATGGTAGTTAAATTGAAAATGTAAGGATGTCAAAAATGTTCTGCTTACCTATAGCATCTTCATCGTTTTTGTCGGATTATTTATTAACAACAGCATCTAATTTAACTGCAGCAAACAATCTCCGTCGAACCAGAAAAATTCTAGAGTATTTGACCTTCGTTGCTATCAATTTTTGCCGGAGGTTTTGAAGAACTTGAAAAACTTTGATATACGTCAAAAAATGGTCATGTACTGAGTTCTTGAAAAGCGTTGATCTAATTATGCAGTAGACGAAAACAAAGTAGGGGGTCATCAATAATAAGAAATGTTCTTTATCGAGCCAAAAACGACAAGTTAATGATTCAATGGGTTATAGACCGAGGTCCTTCAACCCATAGTTATAATAATTGGTCAAATAAAAAAAGTGTGTGTTTGAAAAGTGTTTTAAACCGCCAACTTAGTTGCAAAGCAACCCTCGATGTCTCATTGAGACTTGTGTGAGTAAGGAAGACGGGGACCTTAGCTTTTTAAGTGTCATCCGAAGCACTACTCGGCTGGTTATCGTTGAGAATCCGAAGGTGAAATCTAGGTACCAAGAATGTTTGGTTGGTCACATATCTCCTCCCGCTCATACTCACATATATATAGTTGAAAATCAAGCAGACATTGTGAGAAAAAAAAGTGTGATTTTATTCCCCTCTTGCCATTTGATCTAACTTTTCTAGGATGGTCTGTTCGGGGTGTTTGTAGAAGTTGCAACAAAATCTTCCTAATATTTCCAGATTTACTTCTTTTAGACAGGTCCAGAATTCTTTCATCTATGGGGAGGGATATTGAGAGTCTGGTATAGAAGTTGTTTGGGAGGATTGTGTAGGGGTTTGTCAGGATGCCGTATGTGGGATATTTTTCTCATCGATGTAGGAACAGAATACTTTCGTAGTCTATAATTGGTCAACATATGGTTTTATAAATTATGCCAGCAGATTTTATGTCAGTACCTTCACCAGTATTTTTCTTATTGAGTTTGTTAGTTTCGATATTATGGACAACAATGCAAAGTTGGTGAAGTGGGTGTCACCATTTTTAATAATGCATATTTGAAATATTGCTGTATTTATATTTGTGATAGTCTTGAAACCATAAATTCCATATATTCAGAGGTGAAAAAATTGTGGATCATGATTTCATTACGTTAACGCAAGACAGCCAGATGATTGTCTTAATTTTATAATACTGATATATCTTCAACCACACCTCACCGTGTTTCTCTTGATACAGCCTCTGATGTATGTCAATATTCATTTCCAGACAAGAATATCCTGTAAAAATTTGTCACAAGATTATTTTTTCGATTTTTTTTTGAATAATTTTGCAGTTATTTCGACCCAGTTGAATGATCTGGCTTTTTAATTTCTCAACTTTCTGAATACCAAAATGCTCAAAAACATTTGCTTCTTTGAGAATTCATGGTTCGCAACCCCTTCAACCCTCTAGCCACGTCTGCATTTTTGTATTTAGAAATCACTAGAGTGCATCAAATACCTACTCAAAAATGTCTATCAGCTTTCCTACATACTCATTCTAGTGAAGTCTTTCCTGATACATGTAATCTCCTAACTTCGAAAACAAATTCCTTTCCTTCATTCAAAAGTTGAAGAAACATTAGTTCAGTTTTGAAGAAAATCTGGCGAGTGCCAATATGTCCAAAAATGTCTCGTTTATCATTGAATATGTATCTCTAATCTGCTATAAATTAATTGGTTGTTTATAATTATCACATATCAACTGACAGCCCAGATTCTCAGATTCATATTATTTTCAGATATGGAAGAAGGCAGAGTCATGTGTTAAGAGAGCGTGAGAGAGATGGAGGTACTCAACATGGATCCCAGAAGACCAGTGATAAATCTACAACGTCCATTGAACCGATTTATTGTACGGTCAAGGATGATTTATTGACTATGCATACTCCAACAGCTTCTCCTGTTACTCCAACTACACCATCAGGTAAGAATTCTCGGATAAACCTCAGATGAATCTTTATTTCTTCAATTTACAAACAGTAGAATATTATCTTCATCTTCACTGAAATTGAAACATTGTCTTTCAAATTCTCATTTATATTGGCCAATTTTGATTTACGTGGAAGCCTACTTCGAATATTATACCTACCAACTTTTCAAAAAAAAATCCAGTCCCTCAGCCTACCATCGGAAACATCAGAAAAAGTAATAAATTTATGATCCTCCTATTAAAAATTGATATACAAATGATCTACATCAGTTGAAATAGGAGGGTATATGATTCAATATTGCTTCAATGTGATTTTTAAAATTTCAGAGAACTTTTTCATAAAACCCGTTCGAGATGAATTTTTGTAGATTTTTACGAGCTTCCCACAATTTATTATTCTCCCCAGTGTGGAATATTAGGGAGTATACAATTCTATTTCAAAATTAACTTCTATGAAAAAACATGATTTTATTTTATTGACGAGCAAATAACTTTTTGTGAGTCGAAAGTTCTATCGACTAACAGACTTCCTACAAAATTTAACATGAATTCAGCTAGGACTTTTGGTTTCAAAAAAGTTTCTGAAATGGGGGCTATCATAATCAATCTTACTAGGCGGCGCCACTAGAAAGTCAGGCTTACATGTCAAAATGCCTCTTAGAAGAGAGCTTAATGTTTTATGTAACTTTTAATAGGTTCACTTTGGATAAGTCAACATTTAAAATTTAACAGTTATAGATTATTTTTGACACATAATATATGCGCAGGACTTCAGGATGTGATAGCTCGTCCGAAAATATGGAAAAAGTTTCCTTGATCTCAACCTCTAAAATGCATCATTTTCGAGATACCGGGTGTTGAAATTAAAAAAAATATTTTTTTGCGAATATTTCTGGAACCGGTTATCGCACAGAAAACAGCTTTCGTAAGCAATTACAATATGCTATGTTTTGTGCCATGATTGGTGAAGATTTGGAAAGGGTTTTCGGTGTTTTTTACCCAACTTCTACGTCACTGGAAAAAGTACAGTTTTGAGCTGCCCATTTGAACCGCCAATGTTTTCTACACAAAAAGTTACTCTTGGTCATAAGCTCTAAAGTTGGCCGCTTTCGAGAAAAATCTAAATTTTGTCAATTGCTGCGTGCAATTAAAGCTAACGGCGGACATTTCCAACTATTAATTTCACTTAGTATGGTTTTTTATTTTATTTTTTTTTTCAATTTTTCAATTATGAACATTTGTTTTTGTTACTTGTTCTAATGTTTAAATGAAATTTGTTTAGTTAGTAAAAAATATTTTGAAAAATTCACATAGTTTTCAACATGAAAATTTATTATTCTCGAAAACGGTCAACTTTAGAGCTTATGAGCAAGAGTACATTTTTTGTGTGAAAAACATTGGCAGTTCAAATGAGCGGCTCAAAACTGTACTTTTTTCAGTGGCGTAGAAGTTGGGAAGAAAAATACCCACTACCCTTCAAAATCTTCACCAATTATGACTTGAAAAATAAAAATCCCGCTCAAATCATAGCCCATTATGAGTAGGAAACATGCGATAAACGGTTCCAGAGATATTCACAAACAACGATTTTTGTATTTCGAAAATGGTCCATTTTAGAAGGTAAGTTCATGAAAATTTTTTCCACATTTTTGGACGAACTATCACATCCTGCGCATATATTATGAGACCTAAGTCAACTTATAAGTTATGTGAAATCGTTATTATTCGATCGATTTTGAAAAACTTTTTTTTGTTGGATAGGTATTTGAAATTTCTATCTAACAATAGAGTGTAAATTTTGTGGGTGTTATCGTGGCCAACTGCGAACAATTTTATTGACCTATTTTGCAAAAAGTACTCGTAGGGATTTTTATTCACAAAAAATGATGATGGATTCTGAATCATAATCACCTGTAACATACCTGTAACGATTATCATTATCATAAAACACAGGATGTCCGAATTATTTTTCAACATTTCATCAAAAAAATGTACTATTGCTGTATTTTTGGGAAAAATCAATGACAAATTATCATTCAGGATTACTTCAAACATCTACCCATCATCATTAATTCTTGCCAAAAATACCATGATAATACATGTTTCCAAAAAATTTCAGACATCCTGTGTTTTATGATGATGAATATCGGTACAGGTATGTTTCAAGTGATCCTGAATAGAATAGAATAGAATTTATTTCTCGAATACATACATAAAGGTTCATATACAGTTTAATAGTTGATGCATTTTTCTCTTGATTAATTTTATGTATGATAGAGCTCTTGTGAGCTGTTGAGAAGAGTAGTCTATTTCGAAGTTTTTACAATAACACAGTATGATAATTATCAAACAAATTTGTGTCCAAAGAATAGTTGAATCAATATTCAAAATAAATACAAATACAAAAATTAGTTTTTGGTAAAATCACTTATACATCTTAATATTGAGGAAAGAAATAATTTTGCAGCTCAAAAGTGGTCATTGAAGAATTCTCTGGTGTCGTAGTAAACGTTGGTTTGAAAAAACTGCTTAACTTTATTTTTAAAAATATTCATGAAGACAATTGTTGTGATTGAAGATGGTAGGTGGTTGAATGTTTTTATTGCCATATACAGAGGACCTTTTTTGTTGATTGCATAATTGAGTTGCGGTGGAACATACTTATTTTTGTTACGTGTGTCATAGTTGTGAACATCTGAAAATTGTTCTAGTTCATGTTTCTTTTTGAAAGCTAGTAAGGAGAGACAATATAAATATAAATTTGTAACTGTAAATATTTTCAGCCTTTCAAAGTGACTCCTACAGGATTCAGTTCGTTTTATACCACAAATGGCTCTGAGGGCTCTTTTTTGTATTAGAAATGTGCTGTTAATATCTACTGAATGTCCCCAAAATTCTATACCATATTGAACTATGCTATAGAAATAAACATAATATATTGTTATTGCTGCTTCCATACCAATATTTTTCTTATAGTTGATATCGCAAATGTTGCACTGCAAAGTTTTTTATTTAGGTAATGAATATGTTCTTTCCAATCTAATTTTTCATCGATGTGAATTTCGAGAAATTTAACATGTGTTACTCCCTGTATTACTCCATAAAGTGTTTCGATGTTGATTTGGTTTGTAACAGTATTTGGATGGAAGATTATATTATGAGTTTTATCTGTATTGACACATAACTTATTTGAAGAGAACCAGTTCATTATTTCTGTAAGTTGTTGGGATGACGACACAGACAAATCTTCAAGTTTATTATTTGAGTCTATTATACTCGTATCATAAGCAAATAAGCAGAATTCGACAGAAGGAAAATTAGCGACTAAATCATTGATATATATCAAAAACAGTATTGGACCCAGAATGGATCCCTGGGGAACACCATATTCAAGTTTTCCGTTATTCGAGTGAAATTGTTTTATTTGTGAGTCACAATTGTGTGTAATTCTGATGACAATTTCGCGCTCTGACAGATATGATTCGAACCAATTGTACGCAATCCCTCGTATGCCGTAGTATTCCAATTTATTCAATAAAATAGTGTGTTCAACACAGTCGAACGCTTTAGATAGATCGCAAAACGTGACCAAAGGTATTTTTTTATTTCCAATTTTGATGTTGAGATTGTTTATGAGATCGAAGGTAGCATCCGAAGTGTTCAAATTTTTTCGGAACCCATATTGCGAATGCGTGAGGATGTCGTGTTTATCCAGGAAGTTAATTGTTTGTTCTTTGACAACATATTCGAGAATTTTAGAAGGAGATGGTAGCAGTGATATGGGACGATAATTTGATGGTTGTTCTTTATCACCTTTTTTGAACAATGGCTTGATGATGGTTTTTTTAAAAATGCTCGGGAATACACCAGTCGTTAAAGATAAGTTCACCAGGTGTGTTAATGGTCTTTTGAGGATGTCGGCATTTTTTTATATAATTGTTATTGGTATGTTATCATAACCTGCTGACTTTTTATTCTTCAATTGTTTTAGTATTATTTCTACGTCTGAATCAATAATTGGATTGAAGAAAAAAGAATCAGGATGGTACACTTTTACATTTTTCAGATAATCGTTGTGAGATTTCGCATTATTAGTTTTTATATCCAGTTTCTTAACAACATTAAGAAAAATATCTAAAAATGAATTCGCGACATCCTCTGGGTTGTCTATCACTTCATTGTTGACTTTCAATTTTATATTATCTGGTATATTGAATAATTTTTTTTATTTATGTTTGCATTGATGACTTCCCAAGTTGTTTTAATTTTACATTCAGACTCACTGATAATTTCAATGATTTGCAATTGTTTTGCTTGGCTGATCAAATTTCTAAGCAGATTACAGTACTTTTCAACACATTCAAGAAAAGCTTTATCATTCGTGAATCTTTTCAGATAAAGGAGGCAGCGTTTATTTCTACAGGATGTGCTAATTCCTTTCGTTAACCACCCGCGATTGTTTGGTTTGGGTCGACATTTAAATTTTCTCACAGGGAAAGCCGATTCCAAACAACTGAGGAAAATATCGTAAAATTTTTCGAAAGCTCTGTTTGTTTCTGTAATGATACATAATCCATTATAATTTTTTGTGAGAAAATATCCCTAATAGCATTTTTTTAAAAATGGGTCAATAAAATTGATAGCAGTTTTACAGGGGTGGTTAATCCTTGGGGTGGACACACTTTTGGAAAAGTTGAGAACAATCAATTTTCAATAGTTAGAACCTTCGATCATATAACAGACTAGATTAATAACTCTCAATCCTCACCACAGTAGTTGTTTGAAGCCAACAACTAAATCAGTTACTAGGGTTATCTCGTTCTAAAACAAGGATAACAACAACAGATTCCCTCAGCACCAGTGTCTTGCTATCTTGAAAGGGTCTGAATTTGAATAAATTGACTTACTAACAAAATATCGTATCCATTCTTCCTAAGACTGAATGAAAAAAATGTAATATCAAAGTTTTGTGAAAATATACATCTTCGATTTATTACCCGAATGATAATAGATTTAATTCACTGTCACAACTATATTGTTTATTTTCTGGCAATATAAAGTTTCAAAGTGTCGAACTTGAGAAATATAACATCACACATTTTGTTATTACTTTTCAATTCCACTAAATATAGGCTTATCTACCTACTCTGAGCGTTTTCTTACCGCTTGGGCCAACCATTTTATGACTTGTAGTAAAATGATGCGAGCAAACTCTAGCGGCTCTTGAAATATTCTCATTTCCGATCATATTTTTACAGATATCCACTTACTTTTCATCTCGGGGAACCCCCAAAAAATTGTTTTGCATAATGAGGGTGGGTGAATAATGTTTATACAACGAATGATACGACACTGAGTAACTCACCAGTGGAATATTATGTTCTGGTCACCAATTTTAAATCGTCTTTTACACATTTCACAGCGTTTCATCATCCTTTATATTCGATGTGAACAGAATAAACAAGGTTTTTAAGTGAAATTCTATTCGAATTTTCACACAAAACTGAAAATTTGCCGTCTAATGAAGCATCAAACAAAATTTGATTTTAAAACGTGACGTTTCGCGCTGTCACTGTCAGCGTTCGGTCGATTATCGGTTGAATGAAATTAGCGGCGTTGGCGCATTCACCAAAAAATACCGCAATATCCAGAAAGACGTGCTATATATAAACCACTTATATATAAATGGAGACCCTGTATTATATGACGAACATTGAATACATAGCTTTTGATACACTCATATGACTCATATAAATACTAACAGAAGGATATAAATATTTGGGAACCTTGAAAAATTGTGGTCTTGGGATGATTATCACATTCAAATGTTACAATGTGGCAACCTCTGTGGGGGAAAACGTATGAATGTGAATTTCATGTTGGCTTCAGGCAATTTGGGGTGTTACTATTCTAGTGGGTTTGTTGTTCGGAGGTTAGAACTATTACACCCCACTTTCCAATAGTGCATCCTGGTGGCACTTTGTCTTATTATTATTATTATTATTACCTTCCAGGTCCAGAATCAATAGGCATTGTAAGTCAAAGCAGTTTCGGAAAAACGTCTGTAGGACAGAGTAGCTTTGGAAAGGCGTCTATCACCTCAAAGGGAAATACGTCAATGGCAAATTCATTTGGGAAAGCGTCTGTTGGATGTGGTTCATCTCACAGGTAAGAGTAACCCTCAATCCCCTGCGACCAGCTACCAAAAGTAGATCTTCAAAGCCTATCATCCGATTTTTTCGGTCTCAAATTCAAGGATACATTAGAAAGCGTTTTCTTCTCATGCCTATGTTTGAATTTGAGCATCATGTTTTCGTTGTGTTTCATGATTTGTTTCAGTGGTTGTTTCATTCAAGGTGGATATAGGATGGTGAAACAGCTTCCTTTAACAAGCACTAGAATAAACTGTAGACCTTTGCCTACTTTATTTCATACCGTAGTAATATTTCCTGAAATTAACAGAGGTGGCGACATACCTTGTGTCGGTAAAACAGAAACTGTGCTTCTGTCATCTTTTTATCAGTTTCATCTGTTCTAGATGAAAAAAGACTGAGAAGAGTAAAAATATCAATATTCATTCCAGATTTAAAGAAAATATATTGTTGAATGTCTTTTCAAGTCACGTCTGTCAGATGCGAACCACGGAAATACGTAAGCAACAGAAATCTTCTTCGATAATCGATCTTACCGTCATCTTCTTTCAAGTAGCTGAAATATTACTACCTTCTCAAACGGTCTACAAGTTTTTCGCAGAAACAATGGAAGAGCTGTTTCACCATACTATATCCACCTTGGTTTCATTATACTCATTGATATTGATTCTTAGCACCTGCAGTAATAATTCATGAAATATAATTTTTGGAGATTTGAATGATAATAATTAAGATGCAGTGCTCTCTGTTTTCTATCTTGTAACTACAAAAAAGAAAAACCCAGTCAGTAAGGAGCTATTGGGAGATAATATAGGTTGACATTAATTCGTCAAACTCAATTCACAACTTTGTATTAAGGTCTTTAATAGATCCTTTATAAGTATGAATATTCACTGTAGAAATAAAATATCCTGGTTTTCTTTATTCATCATTATTGACAAATCTGACGAACAACTCGATTATATTTGATTAACGTTGACATTATTTTTGTCTTTATAACAACTGATGACTACACCAAGTCGTATCACTTTGAACGCTGATTATAATTGAAAATTACATCTTATTTCGCCTCGCTTATTAATCGTTCCAAATCCAATACTACTCCCTCATTGTTCAGTTCTGTCTTTGTTTCTCAAAAATGACAACTCTTTCACGAAGACAGAAAATACATTATTAATAATGAAACTGTCTCTATAACAATCCATCGTCATAACATCAACTACATTACAGGGTGATAAATCAATCGAATTGTAAATTAACATAAAATATTCGACACTCGTTGTTGCCTACGCCTTATACAGGGTAATGCAAATTTCATGGTACACTATTGTCAGATCGGAAAAGGGAAAGAGATACGGCCTAGGTTTAATTACAAATAAGATGCACAATTTTATGGCTTTTACGAATATCAAAAGAAATCGAGGATATCTTACTTAGGTCCTGAAATATCATCTATAACTTTCTAACTATTGTTGTTAGGATTTTGAAATTTGATATAGTTACTAAAGTTTAAATGCTATGGAAAATAATCTAGGCACACTCGATTCGAAGATATCGAAGCCAACATCGATATTTCTAATGGTAGCCATATTAGATTTTCACACCATCGGATGAATCATGAAATTGCTAATTCATCTATGCATCACACTTATATATAACTTATAAAATGGAAATCCACTGTGAACATCACAGGATATCCCTTTTCAAAAATATACGACTGAAATCCACGACCATGTTCCCTAGATGATTACAAAAATAAGATTCTATGAAATATCATTCATTCAGAATTCAGAGATTATTATGCCAATGAATCTGAACAAATAGCTCAATAGTGCGTTCTACTTTGAAATATACTGAAATATCAGCATGTTGAATAGTTCGATGAGTTATTTTGGAAGGGATATTATCTAGGATATTATCAGTTTTTCAACAGTTTCATTTTGTTTTCGCGAAAATAATCGCACATATTTGCCAAAATATAGGTAATCGAGTACCTGAGCATTTCATAATATATAAATCAATCAATTTAGTTTCATTTTAGTTTTCCAAAATGTGACATTGCGTTATATTTGTCTAATTCATGTTCTTGGTCCAAACCATGAAATGACGAAATTCGAAGCTAGCAACTACTTCTTCTACATGGAAGTACCTACCATAAGTTATGGTATATGTTTTTTATGAATAAGCCGGCATGCCGGCTAATTTCGATGAATAACTAGAGATTAGAAAATTGAATAATTTACAGTTTATTTATTCTATATACCTAATATAGCTAATATAACATGATGAGGTAACCATCAGAGCCGACAATATTTCAAGTCGAAAGTATATATATGGCTATTACTAAGACAATAATAATCATAATGTCATTTCTATTGATTTTTATATTCTTCCAATGAAAGCTTGTTTTGAATGACCCTGTATCCAGTGGGCTGTGGCTGTCTTGAATTCAATTCAAGGAATATAAAGAAAATTCATTCGTGATTGTTAAAAATAATATGAGTGACAAAACATCAATTCTGAATACGAAAATCAAGTTACACCATCGCAAATAAAGAGCGAATTGAACTAAAATTGTTTTATATACTATATCCTACTTGCCTTTAATTTTTTTACATTCGAACATCGTCCACGAGAATTTCGCATATCCAAAGTCCATCAGCTGCCAGCAAAATATGTTCTGTTTTTATCACGGACTATTGTGCGGATTAGGTTAGGATCATCACCCTAAGCCTCTGAATGTTCAAAAATATTATGGCCAACAAATATTTTTCAAATGAAACATCTTGATTTTTTCATGTAAACACACTTCATGTCGGCGGAAAGAGAGTTCGAAAATATTTTCGAAACTTGTACCGGGTAATTCAATAAGGGTAAAGAGGTACTACTGTATCTCAGGAACTAATAGTCGTAAAAAAATTCGTTAGAGGAATATTTTTTAAATACATATGTCCACCGCTAGGGAGCGTAATAGCCTCGATCGTATAGAAAATTTAATTTTTCTGAAAATTTACCAATATAAGTTTAGAAAAGAATACTCTCACGTTAATGCCACCACAATGGACCATCCTTTGACTCAACGGAATTCTGCTAACAAGGCACGGTTCAAGTAAGGAAGATCTGGTGAATAAAATAAAAAACCATCCATGCCATCCTGCTTCTTACCGCCCTCGCTAGAGAGCGTGTTCCATAAAGTTAACAGTTTATTATTTTTTTTCTCCGAAATAGTAAACGGAACCTTATGACTATTTCATTAGATTCGGAAAGTAGATCGATTTCGCAACATAATATGTCCAAACGGAATGGCGATATCTTAATTCGTTTAAAAGTTATGGCTTCAAGAATATTTCATTAACGAATTTATCAAAGAAACAAAATAGGTAATTGAGTTTTCAAATTTTTTTCAGGTTTCGTAGTCAAGCATGCTATGGAAAAAATTAAAAGAAACAGGATAAAAGTTTGTTCTCTTTTTAATCAAAATAGTAATGAAATACCTACCGTAACAAACAGTTCCTACCTATCTTATTTCTTAAAAGGCCGTGAAAAAGGTGGTTTGATTAAATTAAAATGAGAAAGAAGTTGTAAACTGATTTTTTATGTTTTCTATTGTATTTTTGACTACGAAACTTGAAAAAATATTTGAAAACTCAATTATCTATTTTGTTACTTTAATAAATTCGTTAATGAAATATTCTTTACGCCATAACTTTTAAACGAATGAAGATATCGCCATGCGGTTTGAACATATTATGTTGCAAATTCGATCTGCTTTCCGAATCTAAGAAAACAATCACACGGTTCCATTAACTATTTCGGAAGAAAATTAAAGAATCAGAACTTTATAAAACTCGCCCCCTAGCGCGGGCGGTAAGAAGCAGGATGGCATGGATGGTTTTCTTATTTTATTCAACAAACCTTCCTTTCTTGAACCATGCCTTGTTGGCAGAATTTCGATTAGTCAAACTTAAGTAAGAGACATTTACAGTCTGAAAAGTTCAGGTTCCCTTCCCGCCTTTATTATACGTCATACAATAACATTGGCATTAACGTGAGAGTAATCTTTTCTGAACTCATTGAAACATTTTCGTAAAAATTACATTTTTGATACAATCGAAGCTATTCCGCCCCCTAGCGGTGGATGTATGAATTTAAAAAATATTTTCAGCCATTTTACTTGGTCGATTTTCCCTCAAGGATTTTTTTCCCCAAACTCCTACGACCATAAGATACAGTACCTCTTTACCCGTATTGAATCACCCGGTACATACATATGTAGGTACTTGACATGCAGAGTGAATTTTCACAAAGTTCGTCACGCCCTCTCTCATTGACATACATAATACATTAGAAAACATTTGATTTGAGTATTACCATTGAAAAATCTCAGTTCTAGAACATTTATTTTCCCCATTCTGAAATATAGGGTTAAAAGGTACACAACAGTGTACATATATTTTAATAGTGCTTGTCGATGAGGTTTTGTGCCATGGACAATAATGACATACTTCATTTTATTCCTAATGTGTCAATATCTGTATAATCCTATCAACTCCTGTCATTACAAAATACCTTTGAATCAACGCAACACCATTTGTTTCAGCCCAGTATCATATGCAGCCAGTAAAAGTGGAACTTTACCAAGAAAAAACAGTCACACTGCATCTGCTGTTTCAACTCCTGTAAGTCCAACTCCTTCGAACGCCGATAGCCAATTGGAATTCCTATTCAAGAGTTTAGCAAAAGAGTCACTCACTGGCATCACTAAAGATGATAAGAGAAATGAAAATACCGAGTCAGATAGTAAGTTGATTTATTTTGAGGTTAATATGAAATACACAACAGTATTGAATTGTAGCAGAAGCCGATTGTGTTTCAAAATGTCTGCCACTTGAAATACCCAATAATATTTCCAAGATCAGTGGGGGAGCGAAACCTTTACCACCTGGACAAATAAAGTGCAATATTCTCAAAGGTGGGTGTTCATATAATTTAAGAAATAGCTGCTAGTCAACTAAATGTTCCGAAATGAAAAAAATCATACGAAAAGGGTGACCCAGAGGAGTGCATGCATTTCCACTACTTTCCCAAAAAATTAACGCAATACCAAAAATATATGAAGGTTTAAATAGATTTTTGGCAAAAGTACTACTTGGTACATACGATTTTTTTCAATAACAGTAAGTTGTTATTCTCACAATTTTGGTATATTTACTCTATTATGATGAAATCAATTTTTTTACAAGTACCGGGTGAAACGTGTTTTTTTATGTACAGGGTGGCTAGATAAGAATGCAAAGTGCAGTATCTCGGAAACTATTCGTCTAAGAGACTTGCGGTGAAAAATGTTTTAACTAAAGTTACCAAAAGATACGGTTTTCACTAGTCTATTAAGTTATCATTCCACTACATTTTCATGAAAAAAAGTCATATAATTGCATTTGATTTTTCAGACAATTTTGTAATTTTTTGTTATTATGTCAAAAAACGCGCTCTAGTGGCATCACTTAAAATCAGACACATTACAAATAAGATGAATTTGATAGACCTATGAATGCTTTTTCCAACGATACCAAGTTTGCTGAAATCCTTTCAGTCGTACAGGAGTTACAGCTGTTTGTTTGAAAAAAAATTGAACCACCCCCACCACTTCATTTTAATAGATACGTCAAAAAGTGTCGAGCAAAAATTACTCGAATGAAGCTCAACTTTGAAAGGTATATATTTTATTGGTACGTTTACTAGGCGTATTTCGTCAAAAATTCATTTCAAAAGTTTTAGATGGCGGTTACGCCCCCTGGCGGCCATCTTGGAAACATGAAAATAATTTCCATGATTTTCTTTTGGTAACTTTGGTTATAACATTTTTCACCGCAAGTCTCTCAGACGAAGAGTTTCCGAGATACTGCACTTTGCATTCTTATCTGGCCACCCTGTACATAAAATTTTTAATAAACCTCCAGAGTTGTTGAAAAGTTGCATAACTCCATTATTTGTGGTTTTAGGATGTAATTTATAATAACCATTTATCTTCCGGAAGGAATTGGCAATCGATTTAAATTAAAATATATCTAAATATATCTAAATACATCTGTGAATATTTTTTCGAATGAATCGAAAACGCGATTTTCAAATGCTTTTCTGTTAGCACTACGGTTATCAGCTGAAAAAATACTACTTTTTTTCTCCAGTAATGAAGCAAGAATATAATAAAATAGATAATTCAAAAATTCAGTTTGATTCGAATATTTTGAAGACTATAAGAGCTATCACGGATTTTTTTCACCATAAATATGGACCATAGCATTCCGCAACTTTGCCACAATTTGAAGTTCTTCGTATCTTTTTAGTTCTCGAGATATTGAGGGTCATTCCAAACTATTGGTGGGGGATCCACACTTTTAATTGCCTACGTTCTATGTTTTAAAATATAATCTCTAAATTCGAATAGCATAATCTTGCTGGCCAAGAAAAATGTGCAAATTCGGCCTCTTCAATTTTGTTGATAAAACCAATCGATTTCCAGCAAATAGTTTTCAACGTTTTCGACACATCTTGTTATCAGCAAAACCCAGTACAGAAGAACTATATACATAAGAAGTAGAAGGGAACCAAACTAAGTATGCACTGGTCAAACGTAAAATATCTTAGATATACTAATTGTACAATAAATAACAATTTAGAATATCACCGTTGATTGATGTATTGGTAGGAAGATGACCAACCTGTGTATTCTCAGTTCCCTTTCCCCTCACATCCCTCGCCTATCGTGTTTCCACCGTCTTGTGGCGCCCTCGCAAAGAATTTTACAGATTGTTGAATAATTACAGATTTCATCAACTCATGTTACATTTCTAACAGGCAACTGTAAAGCAACTTCAGATTTTTTTGCCCACGGAACTCAGTTATCCGAGTTCTGTGCTTTTGACAGAGAAATCCGTCTATGAGTGCGACGAAATTTTTATTTACGAATATTTGCGAAAATTGAGCTTTTAAATGAGGGATATTACGCGGGAGATTTAAAAGTACGCAGCTATAGAGTTATTAGGCTTATGAATATGAATATCAAAGATAAAACAAAGTAAATAATGGATGTTTGAAGAATAAATAGTAAATTACTATAATCGTTGATGGATGAAATAATACATCAATTATAACTCCATCATTAACTAATCCTCAACATGTAGAATGATGAGAATATTTCAATTCAAAATAATGACATTTGTATTATTTATGAAGCATGGAACAAATACCTATTTATTGAAATAATACAGGGTACGACAGGGTGTTGTCGAATAAATGCGAAGGTTTCTAAGGTGTGATTTTTCCTTTTATTAGAAAAAAGATTCAACAAGCATAGTCCATAGAAGACTCCGTTTTCAGCATACAGAACGTACAATTTTTTATGTTTTCAACTCCTTGTTAGCAATCCGATTGTTATTACACATAATATAAACACAATCAAAATTATGTGCATGAATTTTTGAAAAGCAATTATCTCTTCTCTCAACAAACAAAAACGTAACAAGCGTCAAGATCTAAAAGGCGACGAAGACGAGAAATCGAAAACAACACAACATAGGTAACCTTCTCCACACGAATGAACCATGAACGGCATGAACCACAGAGGCCACAGAGACATATAATCACAGAAATCATACCACTAAAGACGTCGTTAGTAGGTACTATGAATTCTGTGAAATGAACCACTAACCTCAGAACACCAGACACCATGGAACCATCACAAACATTCTCGATGATAAGACATCTGTTTATTTAATAGGGAACTAAATCAAGAAACTAAATATGATCTTGCACGACAATCACGACATCTGAATCTCAATTAAGGTACTATCCCAGCGCCATCTATTTCTCATTAAGATTTTGTACTCGTTTTGTGCCGTATGATTGGTCATCTTCCTAGCAATACATCAATCAACGATATCACGCACAAATCATTGATCGAGTTTAGTAAATTGAGGGATTTTTAAAATTCTTGATTATCGTAAATTATAGGAATAGTTGAAGAGAGTTCCTTCATTTTATGAAAAAATATGATGTTGACTTCTGGTTCAATCGAATGTATAGTGGAAATTATGATATTTTCATGTAACCTTAACGAACCTTCACGCACAAATATTCATAATTTGATTTTTTTTTATGTTTCGCAAAAGTAAAAAAGCCATTGTATAAATATTTTGAATTGATATACATACTACTACACCTTTTCCAGTTGTATTTCAGAAAGCGTCAATTGAATTTCAGAATAGTCACTTGTATTTCAGAAAGTATCAATTGTATTTCAGAATAGTGAGTTGGATTTCAGAAAACATCAATTGTATTTCAGATTAGTTAAATTAACTTAAGAATGCATCAATTGTATTTCAGAATAGTGAGTTTAATTTCAGAAAGCGTCAATTGTATTTCAGAATAGTCAATTAAATTTCAGAATTCGTCATTTGGATTTCAGAAAATATCATTTGTATACAAATGACGAATTCTGAAATTCAATTGACTATTCTGAAATACATTTGACACTTTCTGAAATTAAACTCACTGTTCTGAAATACAATTGATACTTTCTGAAATACAAGTGACTATTCTGAAATTCAATTGACGCTTTCTGAAATAAACTTGATGGTTTGTGAAATATAACTGGAAAAGGTGTAGTATACTTTTATTTATTGTTTGTTGCAAAATAAAATATATGTATCTTTTTTTCTATACGCTGGCTATCACAGAGAGTCCGGGATCAAATCCCGGCGCGGCTAAAAATTTATTTATGTAACATCGTTTAGCTGCAGGAGATAAATAATCAGCCGAGTAGTGTTTCGGATGACAGTTAGAAAGCTAAGGTCACCGTCTTTCTTTCATGTATTTGAATCCTTTGAACGAATGTCAACTTCAATTACTAGATACAAAAATATAACGTAAGGTTGACTAGAAACATTGGTCAGGTGAATGTCTTATGCCAATGATTTCTTAAGAATTTTGATTTTGGTATTTCTAAAATCAAAAAGTTTAACTTGAAGAAGTGAATGATTCATTAATCAAATACTCAAATTCATTTTTTTTTCAGCTAAAGTTGAAGAGGAAATGCAAAGTCACAAAATGACCAATCAAATGTTCGTACATGCTAAAGAAGAAGAAACTTCTCTAAATGCCGCTACATTTGTATCTGTTGTAAGTATTTTTTCTAGTTATCTCATTTGACCTAGATATTAAGTAATACACACATGGTTAATATAACAAGTGTAGTGAATTTTGGAATATCGAATTTTGTACATGCTTCTGCTGAAGAATTTAACAATTTATTGAAGAACTTTCATCATCAAATACCAAGTATTTGAAAGCATCTATTTGGAGACAGTTCCAGGAATTTTGCATTTAAAAATACTACACAGAGGAAGAAACAACTCGATAGCTTCTTATATAAAGAAAGTATTGCTTATAATTGCAAAAAATATATAATGACGATTGTACTAATGCATAGTTATCGTACTTTCGAAAGTACATGAATGCATGTAAACTCGAGTGATCCGAAATAATGTTCTTATAGATTATAGGTATATTTTCAATACCAGATGAAAAAGTAAAGGAATGATGTTTTAACTGAAATGTATTTATGTATTGGTCATATTGGCCATCAGAATAATATTTAGCCTTCAATGTGAAATTATCAATAATCATCAATGTTCTGGGAAAAACTGCAGCAAAGAGAACTCGAACGGATTTCAATGAAATTTTCACAGATGCTTCAGAACACGAATATAAACACCCAGCAATGAAAGTTTGTGAAATTAGATCTCTCTTTAGACCTAGAAATCATTGTACTTACATTGTCACTAGGAAATATGAAAGTCTGTGCAAAACATTCATATTGAGTCCCAACATATTTCATGACGAAATATTTCAGATTAGTTATTTTTTAGTCTTTGAAGGTTGGTAAAGTCGAACTGTCAAATGAGATTCAGAAGAGTTATGTTTGCGCAGTATTCGTATGATATGAGTGCATCCTCGTCATACCCGAATAAACGCTTGCGACAAAATAATCATAATATACAATTTTCACATTTTTAAATTTCAATGTCATTTTTAAATTCCATTGTCAATTGTCACGCCACAAATAGAGAAAGGAACGTTGCCACGTTCGAAAAATACTCATGCATGCATACATATTTCATAACAAGAGTGTCGCTGCAGGAACTTGAGCTAAGACATGAGCATGAATGATCGGCTGATGTCTGACGGACGAGAAATTTCAACGCGCTGTTAGTAATCTACATCAAAAGTTACAGCAATTATCTGAGGAAGGACAATTTTATTAAAAATTCCACACAACATTTTCGACTAAGCTTTTTTTTTTTGTATCGTTACCATAGCAACTAGAACGATTTCCAGAAATTTTTCTCTATTCCTTTGGGGAAGTAGGAGGGTATTACCCTGGAAATTTTATGTCATGACCGTGACAATTAGCAATGCACATACAGGGTCACTCACGGTCGATGGTACCTTAGACGTTTACGAAGAACGGGAAATAGGATCATTCTGAAAATTTGGTTTCTCAAGTAGTTGCTCTTGGTCTATCGATCTAAAATATTTTCAGCGTAGCGGCAATGCCGCTTCTATCGAAAAGAAGCAACAACTTTGTTATTTCAAATGGAACACCCTGTATTTTATTTCATTTTTTAATTCTTCCTGAAGAGCTGATTCCGTCGATATATCATACTTGGGGTATAGCGAGAAAGATTACAGAGATATAGGGTGTGAAAAATCGAGATTTTTCAAATTTAGGAATTTTTTTTGCCTAAACTATGCATTCTTGCTCAAAATGGCTTACATGTCCTTATCTCAACTTTCCATTTACTATTGATTGATATTTAATTGAAGCAAATACAGGGTGGTTCAGAATTTTGTGTTTTGCATCACCCTCTATTTGTTTCTATTAAATGTCATTAGATAGTAAATGAAAAGTTAATATAGGGACATTTAAGCCGTTTTGAGCAGAAATGATTAGTTTCGACACAAAAAATTCCTAAAGTTGCAAAATCTCGATTTTTCACACCCTATATCTCTGTAATCTTTCTCGCTATACCCCAAGTATGATAGATCGACGAAATCAGCTCTTCAGGAAGAATCTAAAAATGAAATAAAATACAGGGTGTTCCATTTGAAATAACAAAGTTGTTGCTACTTTTAGATAGAAGCAGCAACACTGTATTGCTGAAAATAGCAACTACTTGAGAAACCAAATTTTCAGAATGATCATATTTCCCGTTCTTCGTAAACGTCTAAGGTACCATCGACCGTGAGTGTATATGTTTGAAAAGTGTTTTTAACCGCCAACTCAGGCCCGGTTTATCAATAGAGGGTTATCCCGAGGGCTTAGCTGACCCGGGGTTAATTTTATCCTAGAGCTAATTTCCCGTTTGATTTTGAAAGCGTTTATCCTCACCCAGATTTAGCTTAACTTTGGATTATATTGAAGTAACCAGATAAATAGGCCCTAAGTTGAAAAGCAATCGTCGTAACTCTAGGACTGTTAGCTTTCTATCCTTGTTGATAATTGCAATGCAATAATTGGGATATAAAAAATTATAATTCTGTTTCCTGTTGAAACTTTCTGTGAATTCTTGGACTCAACATTAATGTTTTGGTATAACTTACATACATATTCCCTACTGACAATGTGAGTAGAATTTTGATCTCATTCATTGGGAAAAAATAGTATTTCTATAAATGGTTAACAAAATAGCTTCTGACGCTTTCAAATCTCAACACAAAGTTGAAGTTCTCAGGAATGTCACTTAGTGACAGCATTTGCGCTCGTGAGCGAAAATAATATCATCAAGTGACAGCATTTGCACTTGCATCCATCCCTGTTGAAAACTGACTCGTTATTCTGTTGCAAAATAAAAGTGACAGTGAATTATCTAACATACCTCCTGATGTAGCATATAGTGCGAACATTGTAAATTTGAACCTCCTACCTGAGAAATCGAGGAAAAGTATGAATAATGATAGATTCATGACATGGTGCCATGAAATGTTAGAGATATCAAAGTGAGTATTCTGAACTTGTCGCATTTCTCAGAAAACACCAGTCCATTCCATTGAATATAAAGCAAATATAAGTTTGACTATACGGTTTCGGATCATAACGTATCATAACTGTGGGATAGATATTATTATTATTATTATATAAGTTTTCCAGTAGCCTCAATAGCCGACGGGTTCAAAGAGCGTCTTCTCAAGCTGCCAGTGCGGGTTCGAGCCCGGGGCAGGCAATTATTTTTTAATCTCGTGAGTCGTTTTCCCTTCTTTTCTGTTAGATGTTTGAATTATTCGATATTGGATTGAATTTCAATATAGTGAATAATAAATGAAATTAATGATTTAGATGAAGAATATTATGAAATGTAAGTTAATTGTTAAGTTTTCTTGCGGAACATCGTTTGTAGAAAAAATCTTGTGTGTTTCGAGCGCAAAGTGTCTTGCCGCTCTCGAAACTGTCTTTTTGGAGAGGCAATCTATAACTTCGCTCTCTAAATAGACGAATAGCTTTTGAAGTGTGTCAGCGAAAAAATATTCATTTGCTGTTTATATTCGCGTTCTGAAGCAAATTTCATTGACATCTTTATGAATTCTCTCTACTGCTGATTTACCATGTTCTGTTACGCGCAAAAGACTTTTGATCAACCATGCTATTCTAAGATACACGTTTTTTTACATACAGGGTGGTGACAAATTAACAATTTCTGTGAGTGGTCCCCCAAATTCTCTATCTCCATCTCTGACTTATTCGAATAAAACTTCTCCAAATGTATTGGATAAAGAAGTAACTGAAGATACGATTGTCAAATTAGAAGAGAAAAACCTGAAGCGATGTCCAACACCAGTAACAGTTACATTCTTTGGTCAGAACGAAGGGAGATTGGAACTCTGCCAATTAGAAGATGAAAAAATCAATCTGAATCCATTTGCCAATTATTTATATGATAGTGATAAGGGTAATCCGTTCCATTCAATCAATCCATTCCATCCGAATAATCCATTTTGCGAGGATAAGAAATATGAGGAAGAATCAACTGAAGTGGAGTCACCTAGAGAACCTGATGAAAATAAGGTATGCATTTTATTCTGTTCATTATTTTCGTTTTATAAAATATTTCTGAGGGTATTTTATCGCTTTCTTTTGAGAGTTTGAAGATTGATAATTATTATGTTACTAAAATAATTTGAATTTATACAAAAGAAAAATATTTCGTAATTTGATCTGTCAGTTCCATCGTTTAATATCATCCTGTAATAATCTTAGGCTCATTTTGTAATTGCTGCCCTGAATCTGAAAGTATAGATTCCTGCAATATTATTTTAATTTGCAGTTCTGTCACGTATCAAATCCTCACGTTACTATCAAAATATCTTCAGAATTGTAATTTCATCACTTCATCGGATGAGATGTGCATCAGAGAGCTAAGCTCTTTACTATTTCACTCTTCATTGTTATTTTTTTTATGTTGAACCAAAGAAAAACGAGTGGAAACTACTGTGAGTCATTCAGTTGTTGGCGATATTTCATTTTTTGAAATCTCGTCCAATTGACAAGTTCAGCCAGCTTTGACAGAGAAAAAATATGGTTGCCCTAGTGTTGTCTTTGTCATCAAGATTGCAACTTGATATAACGAAAATGTTTTTGCGACGTAAAAAATAGAAGAAATCTCTAATAACACATTTATAACGTGTTTGGAATCATTCAACAATTATAATTCAACAATGCTAACAAAATATTCTAAATAATCTGAATAACGAAAACAAACTACCAAAAACAAACCAATTATATAGAGGTTATATAAGTCTTCTTCTTTTTCACGTCCCAATCACTACATTTTCATTATTTAAAGTTGCAATCTTGACGACAAAGACAACACTAGGGCAGGCATATTTTTTCTCTCTCAAAGCTGGCTGAACTTGTCGAGTAGTGGCATTTCAATTTGCATTGTTTGAGCTTAGTCGAGCTTTCAGCCACCCCCATGTTCTTTATTTTAACATGGGAACTTAGCATCTGGAATGTTTCTTTCTTCCACCGCAAGGTGTCGCTAATTCCAAGTGTTCCAAGTGTTTCTTGATGTCTCAATGTGAACTTTTTCACTTATTAGGAAGAAAGAAACATTTGCTCTGTATTCACTGTGTGAATCGTTGCATGGACTACGAGTATATGTGATTGATGTTCTGCTTGGTATTTCCCAGGAAAGTAGTTTTCTGCTCGTAGTTAACCAATCATTCATCATCAATCATTCATCATCAATCATTTTTATTAGAAACACGAAAATGATATACTTTCATCCCAACATTTTTTTATTGTACTATTTGTAGGGTAAAAATGAACCAGGTGCAGCTAATACTAAAATTCCCACTCCACTGAGTCCAACCTTGAGTAAGGTATCGCCTTGGCTGGTTTCATCTGAGGTAGTATCATCTCCTGTATCGAAAGTTAATACAACAGAAACTGCAATAATAAGAAAATCTGTGATCACAACGCAGCTCTGAAAATACATTCCCATTTTGTCAATTCAAGTATCCACGTGCCTTATGATATATATATATAAGAATAATTATTGTAAGTTTCCCATTTTTATAAAGTAATTTATACATGAAAAATTGTTTTTAACTTTATTTGATTCTCTTATGGCATCTGTAGCACTTGATCAATGACAATTCAAAAATGACAATACATAGGAAATTTATATTCATGACAGTTAATTAGAAGCTGAATTTTAGAAACTGCGTAATTTATATTATAAATATATTCAGACAGGGTGTCCCAGATCTTTTCTACTACCATAACTCAACTAGCAGCTTCCATGGCTATGAAAACCTTAACTCACATACCATGCAATAACTTATTATTTTAGTTTTCCTTACGTGCGGACCCTCAAATATGTTATACAGGGTTCATGAATTGTTGTCCAGAAATGAAATAAGTTATGTAGCACGCCAACAAAAATATTTTTCAACAAGAAAGCAGGTGGCGCTAGTACGAGTGTCAAATTCAAATGTGCAGCCATGTGTTCCTGTCTATAACTTGAGAAAAATGCCTGTATTGGCGTGCTATAAAATCTTTTTGATTTCGGAGGCGGTAATTCCCCAAAAACCCTTAACAAAATACGTTTCTTGAGTTGATACTCCCTCTAAACTACTCTTTGAAGTTAAGCGAAGTTTCAGTTTGGTAAGAAGCACCCTGTATCATACATTTGAATAGGTTCATTTTTCTCGAATAAACAAAAACAATTTAGAAATGTTTTATAGTTTTTTCAATGACAAACAATTTATAAATGATCGAAAATCAAAATCTGAGGCTCCCTGTATGGAAACAATGTTGCGGATCCTAAATGTTTTAAAATACTTGTTTCATTAAATTCTTCATTTATTAAGTTATTTGTATTTTATTATTAGCTAGCCCATACCCTATTGACATTTATGATGTATCTAGATCTCGACAACAATTGAACATGTCTGCTCGCTCAAGAAGTTATAGACCAGTGTTGAAGCCTTTGAAAATGGTGAAAAGTGAAAAAAATTATAGTAGGATGAAACCCATTGGAAAAGAAAGAGAATGTAACAAAAATCAAAGGAAAAATAATTTACGGGCAATCTGTGGTCTAGAAATGGGGGGGGGGTTAGGGGTAAAAAAAGGTCCTATGGAGAAAAGTTAAATTGCAAAGTTGTAGGTATTAAAAAGATCTACAACTCTTGTTCCCACACTTTTTTCACATAACCTCAAAATTTATGTTAAAAATTCAAATAATCAAGTTTTTCGTTCTTTATTTTTTTCTTTTACAAAAATAAAATCATTATTTTCACGAAATTTGGTGAAAAATTACCTTTTCATGTCCCAAAAACACTGTAATTTTTTTGGTTTGAAACCACCCTAATTTTCAATCGAAAATTCTAACGTCAAAATATCTGCTTTTTTGAAAAAGTCGGTGAGCTTTATGTTTGTTGAGATCTCTACTTTCTGATGGTGTAAGAAAAAATATACATGACGATGGAACATTTTCTCAGAAAATGCAAAAAACGAAAAAAACTAGAATCCGAATTTTTTTATCATTTTGTACAATGTTGAGCTTTTCATTGATTTTTACACATTAATTATTCAAAATACTTAATATTTCATGTTACATTGACAAAAAAAACATTTCAAATCCAAAATATAATACTATAATTAACAACCAAATAAGTTAATAGGAATCTTCTTCCTATATATCTAGGAAATATTGGGGAAAGCAGCAAATAAACGAGGACTCTTTTAAGTTCCAAGCTTTCGGAAAACTTTAATTTCCATCTTCAGGGAAGCTACAGAAATATACAACTGTTAGTACAACACCAAGTCAAGTGAAAAAACCATACTTACAACTTAGGTGAGGTTGAATACATAAAAGTTGTTAAGTAAAAATTGTATATCATTCCTTACGGCAATAACAAACAAATACATAAAATCCACTGGTGGTATTAAGTCTATTAATTATTTAAATATTGAAATTATATGTATGGGAATGACATCCATTCTTATTCATCAAGCTTTGCACGTGCCAGTATTAATTCAATGTGAATAAATGTCATACAATACTAGTAGTATTTTCAGAAAAACAATTGAATATCGCTTTTTCGATTTATTCGAAAAAATATATTCACATAAATATATATCATAAATATTTTTAATGGGACAGTACCTTATATTTATGTACAGTGTCCGCTATAAAGTTGGTTACATATGGAAAAAAATGATATTTCTGAAAAACTCTGATGGCGGTTCGTTTCTGCATGTTGACAACTAGAAAATCCGTTACGACTTATATCACGTGAACTCAGATTTGGCGGGAACTTGAAAAAAAGCTCTCAGAGGTGCCAAAAATGGGTCAAATTGACAAGATATGTGAAAATTTTATTAGAAAAATGTGCTTGGCATCCAACCGAAGACCCCATAAATCAATTTTGAACCAGATTGAAAAAAAAAATCAAAAATACAATTTTTATTCCTCTACCCTTACTGAAAAAGATTATACATTTGTGTTTTACCTGATGAAAACAGCTTTAATAAACTAAATCACATAAGTTTGGGTCGAAACTAATAAAATATTTGTGGAATAGACATTTTGCGGGAGGTTAATCATGAAAACACGATTTATTCTTGTCACTAGGAGTGCAGTCATAATATGGATGCACATGATCTTATTCAATCAAAGAAATATAATAAACGATTTCCGAAATATTCGCACTCGGTTCCACACTTTTGCCCATCACTGTATATGTATGTACAGCGTGTCCCAAATTCGCGGGCCAGCATGGATAACTTGGGAACGGTCAGAGATACAAGGTCGGGTAAATTAGGAAAAAGTTGTGCATTTATATCTTCGAATTTTGAGTTGGGAACTCCCCATATACAGGGCTATTCAAATTCGAGTCTATGCATGGGGATTTCGATAACGGTAAGAGATAGAGGGTTGGTTAAATGGGGGCAAAGTAGCGTATTTCAGAGGATATGGATGAAAAAAATCTGGCCTAGCTTATTCTTCAGTTCTGAAAATCGAAAATTTCGAAATTCTTCGTTTGCCTATATCTTTTTATTTTACGAAAATTTTATTAAAATGTTGCCACTTTGCCGTTGAAACTTTTTGTAGCCTTTCCAAATATCTGAATAAAAATTATATACAGGGTATCGTATAAATTGGGCCACCCTCAACTTTTAATTTTCAAATGCGGATCTGTATTTTTTATTGCATTTTATTGAATGTCAAGAGTCATGTTTCATATTGACGTAGTATTTTCATCTGAATTACAGAGTGTTTTGGAAATATTGAACTATTAGCAGTAAAATTTCAACATTTTTTTTAAGTTTTCCTGTATAACTCCAGAACTGAAGAAGCTATGTCAGATTTTTTTCATCCACATAATTAACCTCTGAAATACGCTACTTTGTCCCCATTAAACGAACCCTCTATCTCTTACCGTTATCGAAATCCCCATGCATAGACTCGAATTTGAATAGCACTGTATAAGTCAAATTCATACGAGGTGGAAAAAATCGAGCTTATATGCTGGAATCCAAACCACAGGTTCAACAGGATTTCAAATGGTATATATTTCTTAACATGGGAGTGCTTTGAGTTATTATTTTTGACATATTTTTGTGGCTCTATATCGCTACTTCGAAATTGGAAATTTTTCATGTATGAATATGTTTTGAAGAACGATTGACAATTTTTTTGTTATATATCGGAATATTTGAAAAAAATTAGTAAGTGGTACACGCACAGCGAAATTGAAACATTCGGCAAAACATTGACAGACGGTTTTTGAATACCCATGTCGAACAGCCCCAGAGTACTGAATTCAATTGTCAGTCAGAACAGCACAAGTATGTACTATGAGATGCTTACAATACCTGGTGTGACTAGTCAATAGAAAAAGCTTCGTCAAAAGTTGTGGATGGATTTGGCTCAACGCCAACTTGATATCCATCATTTTTAATTCGATGGCCATCCTTTTCAAAAGATTCGCCAGGTGGCGAAGTGTTGATAAAATGGCGTCTCGCGAGAAATTATTGTTTACAAATTCAAATAAATGTGAATTGTGAGCGAAGTTTTGAGGTGTTTGTTGCTCTGATGATATTCATAACAGTAATTTACCAGTTATACAATAGGTCAAATAACTATATCGAAGAAATACGATGTATTCATTCCATACGGGGGCTGTATTCAGCCAAGACATCAGAAATAAATTAGAATCTATGATGATTGTGGTCCACAAACAAGTCATCATCCAGGTATATTTCAGTTCCCAATTGTATAAACGAATGGTGAGTACCTCAATTCATGAAATATATAATCTGGACATAAGAAACATGACTTTGTAGCCATATAACAGAAGTACATATCACTATTGAATGGAAGAGGCCTCTGTTTAACAGTCAATAATCGATTGAAGACACCCCGATATTTTGTTGAATTCATGACTAGGTTCTGCTATGAGTACCCAAGCACAGCATTGCAGCAAGCTACAACAATGGGATTGAAAAACTTATTGGACAGGCATTGAGAATACTATCTATCTCATTATTATCATTCAATTTATCATGTGAGTATATTTACTATATTTTAAAAACACATACAATAGGTACCTACCTAGATTCCTAGTCAAGTGCACATTTTTGTAACATATTTTGGATGAATGTGGCTATTATTATAAGTTATTTTTTAGGCAATTTGCTTTTTTGGCACCAAAAATTCACCTCATATGTCATTCTAGAAGATCAAAGATGAGATTCAATGAAGAGGAAAAAGTTTCTATATCCTAAATGATTTTTCCCTGTATTTTTTTCATCTCTTGTGAGTAGGTTCTTGTATTTTCTATTATATTGATATACCTTTTCTAGTGATCAATCTATATTTGTCTAGCAAATTTCATGCAGAATATTATCTATTTACAGCAACAATATTTGGCTTTATTTTAATTTGAGATGTTATTCAAAAATATGTTTTACTGATAAATGTGTGAATTATGAAAAGTTTCAAATTCAATTCTGTGAATCCTAGATTAATGATATAATGTCCTAGATACTATCATAAAATAAGTTATACTAAGATAACACTTTTTGCTTTTCAGGTTACTGCATATAGACATTTGATGATGTGAGGAAAGTCTGAGAACATTCTCAATTCACAACTTCAATCAACTGGATGCACATCACCATTCTTCCAACTCTACTACAAGATATCTCCACATTGGATTCCATATATTGCCCAATCACTAGTGAAAATATCAATTTTTTAATTGAGAGTTTCAATTAATGCAATCCAGAATAATTTTGACCTTCTTTTTAGTCAGTTATTTTGCATTCATTGGTAGGTAACTATGTATTTACCATTTTTATAAAATGTTTGTGTTCAAAAAATTCCATTTATGCTTTTATGTACTTGAATGTATTTTCTTTTTTATTCACATACACATGATATTATTAGGGAACTAACTAGTTTTCTTGTGTAGTATATAATATTGTTCATCAAATGAGTTATTGATTATAATCTGTGCTGACATTTTGTAAATGTAGATGAAGAATCCATGAAACAATCAGTAGATGGAGATTTGTTCAGTATTCCAATAAAATATATAATAAACAGAACTATCAGAGTTAATCAATAAGAAGTATGCTGGAGGATATCAGTATCAACCTCAGAATGTATACAAATTGCAAAGTCAAGGTTTTCAAAAATTTTAACAATTGATGATGAATCAATAAAAAGCCTTGGAAAGTTTTTAATCATTTCAGTTCATTCTTTATAAACATTATCAAATGAAATAATAGATTTATTTGCCATAAATTGAATATAAAAGAATAATGTTTCATAAATAGCTTGCAATAATAAGGTGTCTGTGAAAAATGAGAGGTAATTTCAGGACTGTGTGACCATGTGTGTTATGCAAAGAAATTAAATTTCCTGAGAATCAAAGTCCTAATAACTTCAATAAACAATTCCTTTCTTCTATTGTACATAAAATTTGATAAATAACATGATATAACTGAAACTAACCTTGTAGAGCATCATATATGATTGGAGTGATAATATATTCTCTCATAAGTCAGAGGTTTTATTCAATTTGCATTAGTCTACATTAATACTTTGAATAAGTTTGTCTGTAACAAGCTTTCTTATATTAGGCTCAATATATAGGCTCCCATGGAAGAATATCAAATCTTGTACATGGTTTGGTTTGAATTTTGATATTTGGTGTCAAATAATGGAAAGGGAAAAAGATTGTCAACATAACACACCAATTTATAATTTTGAAAAATTTATTCACATAATGGAATTTCCATAGTATGCGCTTTGATCCTCTGGACTAAAGGAAAATTTCTGCAACCTGTGTCCACTAAGGATCTCATCAGGATATAGTTTCCATTGAATATATAGTACAATTGTCCTACACCAAAGACATTCAAAAATGTATTTGTCCTACACAAAGATCAATTGAATAATATAGTAATTTATTTGATGAAATGCATGTTAATATATTATATTTTGACTAGATCTTGTATAAATAAACGAAAGAAGCATCAGATTGTCCACAAAATAACAATGTTCACTATTCAGAATAAACTGAAACAACTAGAAAACACAATCGTAAAATCTCAAAAACGAGAAACAACCAAAGTCAAATTGAATGAAATGATTGTGAATTAAACACTTATAACAGTGCAACTAAAAATACTAATTTCGAATCGAAAAACGAATTTTCAAATAATTTAATCTCGACAAAACTGCACAAGCGAAAAATTTGTGACAGAACCGATTTGATCGCCATCTACATGTGAAATTTGGTAGTGTGGCCATCAAAAAACTCATCCAGTGATTTTGACGAAAAACAATTGAAGAATGCACACACCAGGTATTGTAAGCATCTCAATGTACTATGTCTGGTACTATGGAATCAAGGTGGATATAGGATGGTGAAACAGCTCTTCAATTGTTTCTGCGAAAAACTTGTAGACCGTTTGGAAAGGTAGTAATATTTCCACAACTTGAATGAAGATGGCAGTACGAGCGATTATCAAGGAAGATTTCAGTTGCTTATGTATTTCTGTGGTTCCAATCTGACAGGCGTGAATTGAAACGACATTGAAACACTATATTTTTAGTAAATCTGGAACAATTGACAATATTTTTACTCTTATCGGTATTTTTTCTACTAAAACAGATGACACTGACAGAAGCACAATTTCTGTTTTACCGACACAAGGTATGTCGCCATCTCTGATAACTTCAGGAAATATTACTACAATATGAAATCAAGTAGGCAAAGGTCTACAGTTTATTCTAGTGCTTGTTAATACGAAGCTGTTGCACCATCCTATATCCACCTTGTATGGAATGAAAAAAAATCAAAATTGTTTTTTTCAACTTTTTTGGTTTGATGTAGTCTTTTAATCTGTTTGTGTGCTGTCATTTATAATCGAGAAACAGATTCAAGAAAATGATACTTGATTACCTTAGTTTTATGAGGTACTTTCAGGTGCTTTCAGTATACCATAGATAGAGGTGGATAGATAGACTGGTGAATTCACTTCCTATCCTGAGACATGTCCCAAATCTCTTGATTTCGCTTACTTCGATAAAACTTGTCAAACGTGCCATTGCGTGGGTAAATCTCGCTAAGTGAAGACGCGATTTCAACTAAATTTACAGGTTACTGCAGGTGTCAATACAAAACTATGAATATTTGATTCTGAATGACTTCTAAATCGTTTCTAACAATTCCATGGAGCCATTTTACAATGAGTTTGATGCGAATATGTATCGAATATGATTGAAATAAAATTCTTCAAATACCTATCGACAGTATCGTCATCTAGTGTTGTACATGATAACCCCACGTTCTGAGCTGAAATTCAATTGTTTCAAATCAAGGATTTGTCTGCTGAAACAATTGAAGAGTAGCGCCACCAGGTCTTATTTCCATCATTCCATAGATTAATCTATGAGCATACTCATTCCATGACAAGTTGATTCGCTTATAATTTCTACAGTGACTATATAATTTCTGGGGAGGGTGCCGAGCAAGGTGGATATAGGATGGTGAAACAGCTTATTTTCGAACCGTAGTAATATTTCCTGAACTTACCAGAGATGGCGTCATACCTCGTGTTGGTAAAACACAAACTGTGCATTTATCAGTATCATTTGTTCGAAAAGAAAAAAGTCTGAGAAGTGTTAAAATAACGATAATTATTTCAGATTTCCTAAAAATAAAGTGTTATAACGTCATTACAACTTACGTCTGTCAGATGCAAAATACAGAAATACATAAGAATAAACAAAAATCTTCCTTGATAATTGATCCTACCACCATCTTCATTCAAGTCGTGGAAATATCATTACCCTTCTACAAGTTTTTCGCAGAAACATTTGAAGAGCTATTTCACCATCCTATATTCACCTTGGCGCCAAGACAGTCGACAGGTGATGAATCCTCAGACCCTTATGATTACGTAACTTTTTCTATGTTCACTGATAATCTGTGACACCAAAGATTATATACACTCTATATATCTTTGGTGACACTGTGACTACAAAAAAACGGTTAGTTTTAAAAGCCCCCTCTCTTGGAGTGGGATGAACTAAGCAGTATTTTAATAGTAGATTCCTTCGTTTTGAATCTGTAGCACTCTGTAGCGTAGCTTACTCTTCAACGGCCGTTCAACAGAAATCTGTCGGTGGCAATGAAGGAACATAATTATATCGGCCAGTGGCAAATAGATGTCGCTCTACGGATCATTTCGTTAAAAAATATCGATACTGTTCAGGGCGCATGACGCCACGCGAAAAATAGAATTTGAATGAATACCTAACTATTGTTATGATGTGATTGTTAATTTTTGAGTACTTTAAAATTGTTATTTCTTTTTGATTCATTATATGTATGTCGGAATTCGACTATATATATGTGTATGGTTTATAATTCATACGTAGGTAAGTTTGGAAGTGTTTTTTATGCCAGATTTATATTTTTCTGAGCATAGACCACTTTGTGCCACCTCCCTCTCCTCAACAGGCATAATTCCAATATTAAATCTCATCGGATACCGTTGAAATCCTTCCGAGTAATATTGTTAATTAAATCAGTTCTATTCAATTTATAGCGAATCGGCAAAGGCTACATCTCAAAATTATTTTGAAATATACTGAATGCACTGAAAATTGTGGCATATCAAATTCATATTTTTTTATGGGATTGATATATCCTCGGATCTATCACACACAAAATCCAGAATTATTTGTGTCGAAATTATTCATTACTGGTCAAAACGACATGTCCCTATCTCAGATTTTTGATTGATAATCTAATTACATTTAATTAAATCATAGCGTGGTTCAGAATTCGAACACTAATATTGTTTTGCTTAATCATCATATTGTGTCATTTGCCAGTATGAGAAATGTCAACTTCAAGAGCTAATTTTAAAACACAAATGAACGACTTATGGGTTCCATTTGCAGATAAAATAAACAACTCGGATGAAAAAAAATTGAGACCTACTTCTTAGACCTAGACTTAGACCTAATGCTTCAGTTTAATTGTTATTCAAAACGACGAATTATTCAATAAATTTTAGATTTCTCGGAATCTAATGTTTGGGTGTTGGTTTGTTTGAGTATTATAAACGAAGGTTTTAGAAAGAAATATTTGCTTGGTGAATATTAAATATCTTTCATATATAAAACATCAGTTTGTCATACTCTTTCAAACCTGAATACATACAATAAAAAAATACACTATTACACGAAAAATGAAGTAGGTAGTCAATAAAAAGTGGAAATACATTCACACAATTTTGAGAATTGAAGGATTTCTTAATTCTTAAAGAAAAAAGTTATGAAACATCAATAATTTAAACAATTTTTATGAAGGATATCCATAAAAAATGTATGATTGAAAAAGACGAAAGGAAGTGAAACGAATAACTCTACCGAATTTCAAAGAAGTTCTTATTTTGATCTTCGAGATATTGAAACTTTAACACCCTGTATAGCCGAAACTAAGCATTTGCGGACCTATGTTTATAGGACTTTTTTTTTCTCGTCTCACATTTAACTTCAGATATTGAGTTCCACTTCCTTTAGGGAAAGTATATTTTTACAAATTTTAGTGGAATAAAGTTAGTCAAGAATAATGGTTTGAACTACCAGCAGCTACCTTATTATTATTTTGCGAGACTAAGGTCGGTATTTTGTATTTTCTTCAGCGTAATCTTAAGTGGAGTCTTGGTGTGAAATTTTCTTCTTCTTATCAAATAGATACCACTCTAGCTTCAATTATATGCAGGAAATTCTTTCTTTAAAAAATTTCCAGCACAATAATTGAAGCTCTAGTGGTATTATAAGTGAAAATTTGATCTACTTTCCGAATCTTATGAAATAATCATACGGTTTCATTAAAGATTTCGGAGAAAAATTTGAAAAAATATATTAACTTCATACAACACGCCCTCTGGCAAGGGCGGTGAGAACCAGGATGGAATGATTGATTTATAATTTTCTTCACAAAACTTCTTTTCTTGAACCATACCTTGTTAGCAAAACTCAAGTTATAGACATTTACATTCCAAAAAGTTTAGGATCCCATCCCGCCTTTATTTCATTTCCTGCAATAAAACTTTCTTGTTCAAAAAGATGGACCAAAATAGTGGCATTAACGTAGGAGTATTCATCAGAGGAAACTCATGTGGAGAATTTTTGGAAAAAATTGAATTATTTTTATACGTTTTTTAGTTTAAAAATATTTCCAGCAATTTTTCTTGGTCGATAACCCCTGAAGGATTTTTTCCCCAAACTTCTAGGAATATTAGTTCCTGAGATACACTACCTCGTTACCCTTATTGAATCACCCGGTACAACAAGAACGTCTTAGAGAATCCGATGACGGATTTAGATTTAGAAAAAACGACAAATGACACATCAAATTTTCTATAGAATATTTTAGAATGCTGTCAAATTAGACCTGCTGGACCAGAACAAACATAACCACACATATTTTCGCTGTCATTCGTGTTGATTTTTTTTCTGTTGGATGTATTTAAAATCAGTTTTTGAGACATGTTTGGTCCCGAAAGAGTCTAAATACTGATGATGTCCAAGAAGGCAACAATTCCACGTCAGTTTGCACTTCAGAATTCATGACTCTTATTTTATCGATCCCTATATCACTCTGCAGCTTCACTACCAGAATTTTCTGAACCCAATGAATATTTACTTTCACCTTAACTAGCTATGAACGAAATAATATTGAAAATAACTTGGAAATATCTGGTAAATCAGCAACTAACTTTCCTGTTTACTGACATTTACTTTGTATTGACATAATTTGGCGCCATGTTTGGTCCTTAGGTCACATATGCTTACCATAGATACGGTATCCAGGTTATTCGTTTAGTAGGTCCAGGGGGATTTAACGTACTGCCATTGTTTGATCGTTTTAAAATTTTGACCATACATATGTATATGTTGTACCACGTGATATTATTGTACTTTTTTACAAACCCCTCTAATACCAAACAAATAATACATGATGCCGGATCTAGCGTAAGCCTTTATGATCTAAGGTTTGGTTCTAAAATGCTCTATTAGATAATTGTTCAGCATGAAAATACGCAATTTTGTTTTATTTTGACCGACCTCGTATCTCTTACCTGAGATCGCCATGGTGGAGCTCGATAAATGAGCTTCCTGTATACTAAAAACATTGAATATTTATCCAATTTCGTAAAATTCCAACCTACATCAGATTTAAAATAAAGGAATGTCTAGAACGAACCATAGTTCATCTGAAATTAAACATTCCAATACTTCTGACCATCATCGTGAAATTTCCGTATAGAAAGACAACTGGTCGTGGATCGATAATTGCCACCCTCGAAGTTGCGAGATGATGGTTGAAGTGGAGGAATCGGAATCGAACGGGCAGATATTTATTCACCCTTCTTTTAAAATCTTATTTCCCCTAATTAGCATCTCCCACCAGTCCACCCTGTTTTTAACCCTCCAGATCTGCCCCACCACCGGAGTTTTTCCTTATTAGCAGGGACTGTCAGCTCCAGGCCGTGAAAAATGAACGATATTTAAGAATACGGCGGAGGAAATTAAACTGCGATTTTTCATTCGACGAAGAAGGAACATTTTAATTTCGATCCCTGATTTAATATCAGAGTTTCCTCATCACTAGCAGCTCCATATTAGCGGAAAGGTAGTGCATAGATGATTTGAGGCGGATTTATGCACATCGCTTCTTGTTCCACAACAAAAACTTGAAAAAATTATACTAGAAAGTAGAAACAATAAGTAACTGCTGTATTTTTTTACTAGAATGTGGAAGTCAATTTAGAAAAGGAATAGGTTGAAGATCTAAAAAAACAGTTATGGGCACCAAATATATTTTCATTTCAAATGGAATATCCCATATATTTTGTTACTATTGAATGGAGTAACTTTTTTTGATAACAAATATAGTGGGTGGGGTAACTCATACCACACAGAATTTTTATGGCAAACTATGGAATATCACAAATTTTCCACCGGTTGGCTAGATATAGGATTCTTATATGCACGATTTCGAATGATGTTGACCTGTTACAAAAAAATAGAAAAGTTATGTTTCTATTCAAATGAAATATCTTGTATTTCAAAGCATTTTTAGATTCTTATTGAAGGTCTGATTCCATCGACCTATCACAATAATTGTATTCATAAATAAATGGTGCTTTGAAATTCGTGATGAAATTGGTTGCGTTAGTATGGAAACGTAATAATGTTGAATTGTCAAATTTGACGCATATATAAATTTGATTGCTGGTGTTTTCGAAAACAAAACAACAAAAGAAGTATTTTGGTATAGAAGTAATGCAGTCATAATTTACATTTTGTCAAAAAAAAATTCTTAATTTATATTTTCATTCAATAACTAAATTAATAATCTGTGCATTGATTTCAAATAGTCTGCAAGTTGTTTGGATGATATTTATTTTTAATAAAGAAAACACACTTTATTTCGAATTAATAATTGCGATCTACTACATCTTACCCACCAACGATCAATTCTGCAGATGAGGATGAGTATTATAGGTATGTGGTCTCAACGGTGGGAACTATACAGGGTGCCCGTTTTTTGAACTACGCACCATAGAGATCTCAGATTTACCATGATAAATACGGGGTCGGCTGAAATTTGTAAGAATTTGCACATTTCCATGTTGAAAAATTATCTGAATAAAAATTTGATGTGTAATTTCGAATCAGGGACTTTTTTTAACTAGGACGTTCTTGTGATGACACTTTTTCACAAGGAATTTAAATCTGTCTTCAGAGATACAAGACTCGATTTTTGCTATTCATATAGGGCGCCATATTAAATATTTGCATTCTTGAAAAGTATGGTTTTCCCTGATTAAAAATAACGTATTTTTCAACAAACTAAGTTTTGGCCGTTTAATTGAGGATCTGGAACGTTGAAAATTCTGTCGAATTTACTGAAAACAAAGTGCCAACTAGTTGAGGACAACGAAATTGTGAAAGAAAATGCTCAATTTAACTGACCTCGATCGTATCTCTTACAACAACTGAGATTTCCATGAAGGATAGCTCGAAAAATGGGCACCCTGTATAGTACAATGATTCTACAAAGATAATTATGTTATTCCCAGCGAGAAATACCATGTTATTTCGCAAACGAATAGAGCGCTTCAACAGAAAATAAAAGAAAACACATTTTTTGTAGTCTCAATCGTCCACTTTGTGCAATTTAAGTTTTTAATGAATCTCCTCGTACATTTCTTAAGGGTGAAAATTCTGTTAAAAAGTTTTAATAGAAACTGAGTTCGTTCATTCCCTTTTTCAATGAGATGAATTTTAATTTTGTATATAATTGGAACTTGTTATTTCTTTGGAGGGACGAAGATATGAAAGACAGAATTGACAAGGACAGAATATAACAAATCGATAACAGGTTTTTACAATTTCGTTATTTCTCATTCTCGGACTCGGTTCGTGCTGAAACTTTGATGAAAAGAAGAGGGAAAAAGTTCGTAACATTCATCAATTATTGGAAACTTTAGGAGTTTCACAATTTAATTCCCTAGGTTAAGCTGGATATTATTGCAAGTCTTACGGACAAGAAATCGTAATTTTCCAATCGATAATACACAATGGAAGTTTGAATAAGTAATTCACTTGTAGAATAAAGTCAACTTCATGGGATTTTGCGTATTTGATACAAATTTTGTAGAATATATTCGGATAATATTGGTATCTATAATTTATATAGATATGAATACCATACTTGAACTCTTTTGGTGGAATATGTTACCTGTACAAACTAAATCAAAATATTTGTTGGGATCATCAAAGAATAGTAGAGCCAATAGCAGATTGCTTATCAATTTATTCATATATACCCACTGTGATTTCACATTAGGCATCTCCTTGGAGAAACAGTTTATTATTCATTACCAGGAATGCCTGACAAAGTTCACATCGAGACACTGCCTATATGCTTTATGATTATGTCAACAGCCTGGAGTCAAAAAAAAACTGGATTGTAGTACGAGAAGTAATGAATAAACTATAGTTTTGCTAAGAGCTGATTTTATTTAAATATGATACAATATCTAAAAATCTGACAGTTATTTGGTATATTTTGAAAATGGAATGGATTTAGAAGATTCCAGAATCCAGTTCAGCTACAGCTAAGAACTTATTCGATGAGAATTTATCTGAATGGAAGTTGGAATCTCAATATACGTCCATCCAGGACGTACCTAGTTTCATTGAATATGTCACAATAGTGTATTATAATACAAGTTTTATAAGACGCTATTTTGTCGCACGCGTTGTTTGGAGTACGACGAGCGAAGCGAGGAGTGCTCCATTTGAACAAGTGCGACAACATGTCTTATAAAACGTGTGTCATATGCAGTTTTTTCTATTTTGAATCGATTTGAAGAAAAAAATGTATTTAATATCGACAAATAACAGAAACATATTCGATTGGTAACAATGATGACATTGTAATAATTAAAATCTGACGCACGAGCGCAAAGCCCGGTTTACAGTTGAGCGATTTTGATTATTGCAATTCCAGCGGTATTTATTTGGTTAATTCAAATCAAATTCACTCTGAATTGAAATCTACCAATTAAAACATTGAGTTTTTCACTGCTAATATCACCAAATCCAAATCGCTCAGAAGCAAGCTAGGCCTAACTCTTTCTGACTTTCATTTGACAGTTCGATTGTACCAATCTCCGAATAATAAAAAATGCGTATCGAAATAGAGGCTATTTCGACACGCGTTTGCGTTGCACAATGACTTCATTATACAACCAAAATAGAAAAAATATATTGAACTATGATTCAGATTGAGTCGCATTTACTCACCTCATTTCGAAGCAGAACAACAAGGACCAATATCGCTAGCATAGTCTGAGAACGACAAAGAGACAGGGAGATAACTTTTCTTGCGAGAATTTTTAATGAATCAGGTGTATTCGAGGAGAAACAATTTTGAAAAACGACTTTCTTTGTTTCATCGTCATTAACGACTAATTGCAACGTTTTATATTCCCGACTGATATAGCTTTCACAATCTTTTCAATGTGAATAATTTATTATAGTTTTTCACGGGGAAATTGCTTTGCAGGCAGTTTTAATATGAAAGAGGTTTCAATATCGGAAGTTATCACTTGGATTTCCAGATGACTAAGAATGATTATCTAAGAATATGATAAGTACCTATCTCTTTGATGGGATATGTTGTTTGAGATCGAAAACCAATAAAGCGATCCCATCTCAATTTCAAAATGCAATTTGAAATATTTCATTTTTTCACTGCATGGAAAAAACGTTTAATGGAAAAATAATTCTGATTGAAAGAAGTTTGGCAGGTCTCAAGGCTGCCTGAAATCGCTCTTGTGGAATATTAATAACTAAAACCAATTCGGTCTGTTGCCGACGTTTCGACTTTTATGACGTCATTGCCAGGACACTATACAAGATGGATTGTGAGTATTACTAGAATCGAATAGTAAAGTAACAGAGAATTGAGAAAAAAATACAATCAGAGTTAACGAAATACATACACATTCAGTCTCTGAAAAGGCACGAGTTGACATATATAATATTGTGAAACGAGTTAAATACAAGACTTATCACCACCCCTGTAAATTCGTTATTATTTATCGATTTCGAAAAACAATTTTTTTTGTTGAATAGGTGTTTGGAATGTTTATCCAACATTAGAGTGGTTGAATCTTTGGTATGTTATCGTGGCCAACTGCGACCAATTTTATTGGCCCATTTTTGAAAGAGTACCATGAGGGTTTTTTTTTCCACAAAAAATGATAGATATTTAGATTGATAGATGTTCATTTAGCTCAATAGCTATTACGTTACATCCTCGGTTACATCACATATCATTAACAATTCATCCAGATATTTCAAGAACATACACAATGTCATTAAATATTCGAGTACATTTGCCTTGAATACTACAACATTTAGGGATTTTTTAACTATTGATGGCAAGTTATTATACACTTTCAAGCCCCCAATAAAGCCAGTTTTCTCCATGGCACTATTCGCGAAAATCACGAACCAATAGATGGCGCTGCAGAAATGTCAAAAACTTGAGATGAAGGTGATAAACAAGCATTTCACTATGTTTTTCAATAATAATTTGTCAACTTTTGATTCACATTTTAGGAAAGAATTAACGAATCCAAAATATTTTGAAAGGGTGCTATCGTTTGGTTATTATTTATAGAACACAAAACAGGTATTTTATATGAGGTTTATGGATTTATTATGTTTTTATAGGCTTTTCAAACCACCTCTGCGAAATCAATGGGGCCACTAAGGTATTTGTATTTCAATGATTTATCTTTATATTGTTATATTTCCAGAATGCCCAATATTGAGATGAGTATCTAAAGTATATCAGAAATAAGAAGAAACCATTAAAAGAACGAGAAGCATTGTTCAAAGCTGGTCACATCATACTTTGTGGGATAGATATGGAACACACATAAATAAACTACTGTTCTCAAACTTCAGCTCTAAGGCAGTCCTCATATGAAATTAAAATGATTGTATGGAGAAGTTAGCAGTGGAAGTGTGAATATATCTGTTTTAAGCTGTAATTTTATTCTAACCCAAAAAATAGATGATTACAGACAGAAATAAGTTCAATTAACTTTATTTTCTGAGAAAAGTAAGTGTAGTGGTGCATCTGCTCATATTGAGATATCTTAAATAGGCAACACAAGTTATTATTTTCGAATCCACAATGTACTTATAGTCCATAATAAAAAGTATTTTGTATAGATACATAGATAGATAATCTCTGGTATGTACCAAGGAAGTTAGAGAACTTATGGTCTACCAGTCATTCAAATTCATTTCTCTCAATAAATACTTATCCAATTCATGGCTTATTCATTTTAAATAAAAATTTGATTTCATCAAGCCTACATTGTGCACTGTTAAAGTTTCCATGTGATGACTTTGAGATGTTCATTGAAGTAATTGCATTCTTTTTGAGCCTATCTCTTGGTTTAACTCTCCTTATTGATGGTCCTGAAGTGAAATCAAGGTTTTCATCACGAATAATAAAATAGACAACACAACACCAGATATTATTTGTTTGATACCTACCTTCAATTTGGCATTTACTTCAGAAATCTACTTCTAGGAAGTGCTTATTACAAACGTAAATGTTTGTGGTAATAAGTTTTTCTATTTTCAACATGATATTTATTCTATTTTTTACACAATCGTGAAGTTGAAATTTTGGATTTTGTGCCAAGGGAACGATGTCTGTACGGTAGGAAGAACGCTGAGGTACTGAACAAATCTTTCTCGATTTCGTCTTTACGACCATGTGAACTGGCTGCATGTTTCAATAATATCAGTAACCAGCTGATAAGCACGAAAATAGTCCGAAAACTATTCACAATAATTCAAATTCATTGAAAATAATGCGAAAGCCTAGCAAATGCAATGCTAAATTGCTTCATTTTTCACCCTCGTTGTGCTTCGAAAATTTGACACCAGAGGCCACCCACTTCGTGATTTTCGCGAATAGTTTGAAATGTGTTTTGAAATGTGTTTTTAACCGCCAACTTAGTTGCAAAGCAACCCTCGAAGTCTCAATGAGACTTGTGTGAGTAAGGAAGACGGGGACCTTAGCTTTTTAAGTGTCATCCGAAGCACTACTCGGCTGGTTATCGTTGAGAATCCGAAGGATTGAAATCTAGGTACCAAGCATGTTCGGTTGGTCACCTATCTCCTCCCGCTAAACGATGCTACAGAAATAAATAATAGTACATTATATACCGCGGGACTGAAGTAGTACATTTAATCCTGAAGGTAAAGTTTATGGCCCGACCGCAGGGAGGGCCATAATTTACCTGAAGGATTAAATGTACTTCAGTCGCAAGGTATATACGATACTTTTCGTACTTCCGGTATGATTTTATTAATTATTTCAAGAATTTCAATCAGTTTTTTCTCTCTTCAACTCATTTAATAAACTGTCTTTAAAATAAGTTACCATAGTAACATTGCGTTGTGACAGTTATAATTTAAAAACATTGTCATTACTAGTGTCATTGTAAAGAAACATTGTTATTGATAATTATTGTTATCATGAGTGAAGAAGGTGTATCTGATATTGATAAAAGAGCAGCCGAAGTAGGTGAAGAATTGTTACCACCGAAATCTAGAAAACTATACGAGCAGCAGTACGATGCTTTTAAAAAGTGGTGCCGCTTAAAAAATGTGAGACAACCTACTGAAAATGCGCTGTTAGTCTACTTCGATGATAAATCAAAAGCGGTTTGTGCCTCAACTCTCTGAGACTGGTCAATATGACGAACTGTCACAATATTAATTTGAATATTAACGTTAATTACCATTCGAATTAATTATATTTTTCAATAAAATATCCCTTAAATTCGTTTGTTTGTGATTTAATCGTTCCGGGAGTTTCGTCAATATTTAATCCCGGAGGGATTAAATGTGACACTTTAGTACCTGTCACAAGGGAGTGAAGTTGTCACTTTAGGCCCGGAAGTACGAAAAATTTCTAATAGCCCCGCCGGGATTCGAACCCAGAACCTCTAGACTACAAGTCAGCGATACACGCACTCGACCACCAGCCCAGCTATAGTGTTGAAACTTTGTATGTGGTATAATGATCTGTATATCTCTAATTATAATGGATGTCCGAAAAAACCTATTATTTTTTTCAATATTTCATCAAAAAATGTACTATTATGGTATCTTTGGAAATAATTAATGACAAATTATCATTGTGGATAATCCACATAATTCTCCAATACACTTTTCAATACGTCAACGATTTTTGTTCATTTTCATTTCTTTTCCTCAGACGCATTTTAATAATAAAAATTGGTACAGATATGTTCGAAGTAATTCTCAATAATAGTTTGTGATTGATTTTTTCCAGAAATAAAACAATCAATCAATCGTTGAATAGACATTTCAAATACCTATCCAACAAAAAAGTTTTTCAAAATCAATGAATTAATAACGATTTCACAGGGGTGATAAGTCCTTAGGTAGAAAACATTAACAGGAGGTTTCTTGTTGTAAGGAAATATATGTTGGAATGGACATTTCCATAAGTATACAGGGTGCCCCTTTTTCGAGCTGCTTAGATTTGCACATTTTCATGCTCTGAATAATTATCTGAAAAATAAATTTGAATGCGACATTTCTAGTTTTTTAATTATTGGAAAAAAAAAAACGAAATTTATTGTAAATGAGTCAAGACGCCTACCTTATTGAAATAATATGACTAAAAATTATGAATATTTTTTCCTCACGCCTGATATAGAACACTCGGTTATATGAAGTTTGAAGACAAAATCAGCAACTTTATACATACCTAATAATTCACCAAATTCATCTGGATAAGAAACTAAATGGAATAACCACCAATTCTAAGCATCATGGTGAAATAAATTAATAATATTATTGCGCATTGTTCAAGCTGCAAGGTACTTTTGAAATATTATCAAATCGTCAGTCTCAATGCACAAGAATGTACCTACATCACAAACAAGTATCAATTTTTGTTAGAACACATTGCATTGACTTTTCGAGATTAAAACTCTCTGGAAAGTATACATTCATATCGAATCATCTGATTTAATATGAAATATTTTATTTCAGTCTAATTCTCAATACTACATTGTATATATACCTATTTCTTTGAAATTCATGAAGATTGTAATTCTTAAACTCCGTATATTTTTGTGGAATAGGTATTATAAGTAGTCCACAAGATAGAAGCAAACATGTTAATATTTCATAATTTATTCATATGGTTGATGGTTTGATTGATCGGTAGATCAATACCTATTTATAATTACCTATCAAAATATTGAAAATATTTGAAATTCATATTGCGATATCTCAACAGAACAGAATAGATACAGAAAAAAACTTATTATTGACAATGCACGTATTTCTATGATGCTGATAGCATAATATGAATGCAACATTTCGTCATCAGATCATTTCTATTTCAAATTTCAACAGATGTAGTTCAAAATCCTGCATGGTATAAGCTAGGAACGATGCTTCCTGTTGAAATAATATAAAGTGTTTATAATCTTTGAATATGACAATGATTTCAATGACATTCTTGTCTAGATAATATAATTTGTCTCTTTCATATATTCTTCACCTGAGAGATAATGTCGAAATATTAAAATAATACCACAAAGAGCTATATTTTAAACTAACTTCCATATCCTCCCCTATACTTCCCTACTTTAGACTTTTCATTATGAAATTCATTGTAAGTTGATATTATATTTCATCATGAAAAACTTCAAGATGATACAAAAAAGTTACAAAACTTGAGGAAAGTAACGATAAATTCCTTATCTGGCTCTGTTCCATAAAAGCAATGGCCAATAAAAAAGAAGTAAGATGGCCGCCTCTCAGGGAAAGCAATCAACTCTTTCCGATGTAAATTCACCCCTTTTTTACTCCCGACCACCCCCTAACACCCCCGTTTATACCCCTCTTTTATTCTTTCACCCTACTTTTACACTTCCAGAAAGGGTCGGCTGTATAATGAGTTGAAAAGAAACAGACGATCATAAAAATGTATGAGCGCAAGGAAGACCGAACAGATATTCTTAATGTCCGATTGTACGACGTACCGAGCAATTTTTGAGTTTGCATTGTGTAGACTTCAGCTTTATTGATTTCTTTTCAGATGGCATGATGGCTACTGCACCATTTCTTTTTCGGAACGTTCGCATTTTCAGCACAGCCAGCAGATTGAAAAGAAAGAACATCAATACGATTTTGACATATTTCTTTCAGATAACACAGGATTATGCGGTACTTCACAAGCACATTTTTATATAGAACGTTACAAATATATTAGAACATAAGTTGAGATGACATCATCACCAAAATTGTTTAACAAAGTTCACCTATGTTTGGAAATTTATATCTCAGCTAAATAAGTTTGGTATATTAAAAATAGATAAGGTGGCGAACAGCGTATAGAAAAAAGGATATCTTACATATTCAACATGAAAGATATAGGTATAAAAATATTCCAAAAATAACTTTGAAGTTTGAATGAAAGTTATGAAGATATTCAGAATAAAATGGAATTCAACAGTATTAAGGGAAAGGGAATACGCAATTCAACCTTCAAAAGAATCGAAATACATTTTTCGACGTTTATAGGTAAAGTGGCATTCACTTTTAACTTCAGATACTAAGAAGATACCACTTCGAGTTCCTTGTAAGAAAACATATTTCTTCCAACTTTATAGGAATAAATTCAGTCCAAAATAATGGTTTCAACTACCACCAGCTGCAATATTACTATTTTGCGAGATAACAAGCCACATTTCAGAGTGGAATTTTCTTACCAAATGCCATTCTAATTGAAAATGGAACATTTTCTCTCGAAAAGATTTCTAATGATAATTGAAGCTCTAGTAGTAGGATGAGCATTCGTTATACCATCAATTGTCATTTGAGTATTTGTCTTCACAAATATTTTTCAGATTAATTACTCTGTTGATTTTCATGTACCTACATATATGAAATTTATAAAAATTCAACCTCAAAACAATAAAAGAATATGAGCAGAAAGATATATATATATACAAATAATATGAATTCATTATAATTAACTAAAAACTCGTAAAAAGTTGAATTGACATACATTTTTCTTTATAATTAGTTTCGTTTGAGACGTTGTTGTTAAGTCGCTATGATCATCTTTGGTGTTACGCGATTAAAAAATTGCCAAGGAAGGTGGCTTGCCCCTTTACATTTTTGTTTTAGGAGATAATGGAATTGCATTTGGAGGATCTGTTGAATGCATGAAGCTAAATACTAAATTCAACGAAAGTTTGACGTTTTTTATCGAATGTTTTCTCAGCATCTAATAGAGTGCGGTATCAAATTAATCACACAAAACAGTGAAGTTGTATTTTAATAGACATTTGAGAACTGAAATTTGTTATTCGAACGTATCCATACAGGGTGCCCGTTTTTCGAGCTAACCATGGGGATTTCAGTTATTATAAGATATACGAGGTCGGTTAAATTAGGGCAAAGTTGCGCATTTTTATGCTGAACGATTATGGAAAAGAAAATTCAATGTATCATTCTTAGTTTTTGAATTATTGAAAAAAACTGAAATTTGTAATTTTCGTTTTTATTTTTTTAAGCGTAAACCATAAGAACTAGACGTTTCTTACTAGGACGTTCTAGAGGCACTTCTTCACGAGAAATCTAAATCTGTCATAGTATTTTCAAAGGCGTTCTTGGTGTCGGAGATACAACAGTCGACTTTGGATTTTCTTATAGGCGCCATATTGGATTTTCACATTTTTGAAAAGTCTGTCACTTTCTGAATAAAATGATGTGACACACGATATATTTCAATCTTACATGCTAATCAAATTTGAGAAAAAACCGTTTTCACGAAGAGTGCTTTGAAAATAATGCCAGCAATTTTGTTTAACAAAAACTAAATTTTGATAGTTGAATTGAGGATAAGGAACGTTCACATCATTTCTGTCAAGATTACCTTTATAAACTTGACTGAAAAGCTATAAGTTTTTTCTTCGCAAAACTAAACAAAATCATTAAATACATAACAAAGTTATAAAAGATGCTCGAATACTTCACCATTCTCTTCTAGACACAATTTCACTCGTTTTTCTTCCCAGCTCAGCAATATCATCGATGAAATCTTTCTTTATTCCCCGTAAACAATAATCCAGTATTCTTTTTTCTCGAATCTGATTCTCGGAATTGTAGGTACCCATCGATTGAACTATATTCAGAACTTGCGTTATGATGTGAATGATGGATTATTGGAGCATATTTTATGACTTTTGTTTTGCGGAGAAAAAAACGTTATAACTTTATATGTCATTCCTGATTGGAAATAACCTTGGTTTTTATGTTAGTAAGCTTCCAAGTTCAATTGAACTATCAGAATTCAGTTTGATGAACACAATTTTTAGCTTTGTTTCGCAAAAACGATTTTTTGTCAATTTTGACCAGCATTTAAGATTCGAACATATCGAGATATATACGTCATGGTAATCAGAAAAAAACAGACTTTCCAAAATTTTAAAATCCAATATGGCGACCATGAGAAAAACCAAAGTTGAGTGTTGTATCTCTAACATCAAGAACGCAAAGGAAAATACGATGACAGATTTAGATTCCTTGTGAAGAAGTGCCTCTAGAACGTTCTATATAAACACGTCTATTTTTTTTTCCGATTTTTTCCAATATTTCAAAAACGAAAAATGATACATAAAATCTTTTTTCATATAATTGTTCAGCATAAAACTGCGCAACTTTGCCCCAATTTTACCGACCTCGTATCTCTCATAACTGAGATCGCAATGGTTAAGCTCGAAAAACGGGCATCACCCTGTATAGCCATCTAGAATAAAAAAATATTTCGAAAAAAAAAACTGTTACAAACAGTAACAAATGATATACTTATATGGTTGAATTATAAATGTCACATGGAGATAGAAATAATGAAAAAATACCAGGCGTCCCATTTAAAAATCGAAGGCTTACGTCAATTTGCATGAAGTTGAGTTAAAAAATGCAGTGTCATGTTTGTATTAAACGGTTCCTCAAAATGTCATTATCTCCGTTAACAAAATAGTTATAAGGGCGAACCACTTTCCGTGGACACCCGGTATTTGTGCATTTCGATTACTGATGATGATAACCTGGTTATCGAAGCGCATACATATAGGTGTTAAGTGAGTTTGCATGGTGTAATTAGGTTTTTTTTTGGGAAATGTATAAGTTATTCTTTTCATTTCATAGCTTGCAGCTAAGAATTCGTAATAATTTCGATACTTAACAGTGCAGTGAAAATATTCACTTGGCGAAGCGCCATTTTATATTGATCAGATACTGCATTTGGCCACCAAAATTCTGGTGGCTTATTGATGTCCCCTTTTGACCATAGATAGATAGATTGATAGTTTATTAATCCAAATACGAGCTTACAAAGCTATAGGACAGGTCAACAGAGAGTACATGTATATGTAAAAAAATTTTTCTCAAAATTCATAATTGAAATTTAGATTAAAATTAAAAGAGTGAAAAGAAAAGACAAAAAAAGAACAAATGAGGTATATCAGATATATCAACGATATGCATTGAAAATATCTAAACAATAATTATAGAATATTTCAGGTAAAATTTTCGTTATAAAAATAAAATGAGATCATACATTGAAATCGTACTCTAAAATTGATCATTAGTTAGAAGTAAGAAGTATCATCCATACGCAATGACTTTTTCCTCTGTGTCGTCATATACATTCTTGTTCTTCAAAGCAATCACCTTTTTAAGTTTCCGTTAATCACTTGAAATTTTGTTATATCAGCTATGATTATTTGGTATTTTTGAAAAAAGAGTTTTTTGTATTTTGGTTCTACAGGGTGCCCCTTTTTCGAGCTTAACCATGGGGATTCCAGTTATTATAAGAGATATGAGGTCGGTTAAATTGGGGCAAAGTTGATCAATTTTCTAAAAGAAAATTTCATTTTTTTTTTCGTTTTTGAAATATTGGAAAAAAACGGAAATTTGTAGTTTAAGTTGTTATGTTTTAAATCGAAAACCATTAGAACTGGACGTTTCTAACTAGGGCGTTATAAAGGCACTTTCTTACAAGGAATCTAAATCTGTCATCGTATTTTCCAAGGCGACTTTGGTTTTTCTTATGGGCGCCACATTGGATTTTTGCAGTTCTGGAAAGTCTGTCAGTTTCTGAATACAATAATGAAAATATTTCTTACGAAGAGTGCTTTGAAAATAATGATAGCAGTTTTGTTTAACAAAAACTAAATGTTGATAGTTCAATTGAGGATAATGAACGTTCACATTTCTGTCGAGCTTACCTTCTTAAAAGTTAGGAACGAACTTGACAGGAAAGCTAGAAGTTTTTTCTCAGCAAAATGAAACAAAATTATCAAATACATAACGAAATTATAAAATATTCTTGAATACTCCACCATTCTCTTCTAGACACAATTTCACTCGTTCTTCTGATAGGTAAAATCTTTCTTTATTCCCCATAAACCAACATCAAGTATTCTTTCTTCTATAAATCTGATTCTCGGAATGGTAAGTACCCATTGAGTGAGTCAGAACTTTGGGTGAAGAGTAAGATAATGTTTAGAAGTGAATGGTGGAATATTCGAGCATCTTTTATGACTGTTTTGTTTTGCGGAGAAAAAACTTGTATAACTTTAAATATCGTTCCCAATTCAAAATAACCTTGGTTTTTATGCATCAAGTAAGCTTCCAAGTTCAATTGTACTATCATAATTCAGTTTGTTGAATAAAATTTTTGGCATTGGTTCCAAAGCACTCTACGCAAAAACGATTTTGTGTCAATTTTGACCAGCATGTAAGATTCGAACATATCGAGTGATACGTCATATTAATCAGAAGAAAACAGACTTTTCAAAAAGTTAAAATCCAATATAGCAACCATATGAAAAACCAAAGTTGAGTGTTGTATCTCTGACATCAAGAACGCAATGGAAAATGCGATGACAGATTTAGATTCCTTGTGAAGAAGTGCCTGTAGAACGTTCTAGTTAAAAACGTCTAGTTTGCTTCGTTTTTGATTGAAAAAATAAAAACGAAAACTACAAATTTTTCTTTTTTTTCCAATATTTCAAAAACGAAAAAAGGTGAATGAAATTTATTTTCAGATAATTGTTCAGCATGAAAATTCTCAACTTTGCCCCAATTTAACCGACCTCGTATATCTCTCTCATATAATAACTGAGATCCCCATGGAGCACCCTGTATAATGAAGTCATTATGAAAACGCTAATGCGTATTGAAATAGCCTCAGTTGCGATACGAATTTTTTATTATTCGGATATTGGTACAATCGAACTGTCAAAAGGAAGCCGGAAGAGTTAGGCCCAGATTACTTCGGTGATACTAGCAGTGAAAAACTCAATGTTTTCATTGCAGAGTGTGATTTGATTCAAATTGACCGATAAAAAAATAACAGCATTGCATTTTTCACCGCTGGTATCGCAAAAACCAGAATCGCTTAACAGTAAAATGGGCTTTACGCTTGTGCGTCAGATTTTAATTATTTCAATGTCATCATTGTTACCAATCGAAGATGCTTGTATTATTTATCGATATTAAATCAATTTCTTTCAATAACCGACATCAAATTAATGCAAAATAGAAAAAAAATTATATGACACATGTTTCATAATAAGACACGTTGTCACACTTGTTCCCCTAGTTGCCAGGTAGAAATTTGGTATAACAATATTGTTATAACGAATATCCAGTTATATTGAACAAAAAAAAAATGAAATAAGGAGAAAATGACGATGAATATACCATGAAAACAATTGGAATTCAACTGCGAAGATGAGTAGAGATGATTACGATAAAAAATTCGAACCTTTTGCCGATATAAGTTTGAAAGAAGCTTGAGATGCGAGAAGTAGTAAACGGAAATATTTACAAGCTATTTTAGATTAATCTGATGTTCTGTTGCAAAAGACATAGAAGACTCAATGACAATTGCGAAACTGTATATAGTATGATCAGACGAATTACAAAATAAATCAATTCATATAGATTTTACTAGAATTCGTGAACTACATAATAAAAAAAAAGGAAAATATAATAATGCACAAGGTGAATCTATATAGAATTGACACACAAGAAATTGTATGGATGAGAGTATTTGTCTAGTGAAATTATTGGAATAACTGTTTGAAAAAAAAAAACAAAACCAAAGTATCTGAATGATTTTTTTAGCAGATCAAATCGTTTGAGACAACATAAACAAAAGAACTACCAAATATTCATACCATGCACGAACCTACATACATAATTAGTCAAAGCAAAAATAAGTGATGACCTATACCTATACATTCATCTTCGATATAAATCAAACTCATTTATAATAATAGATTCTATTAGTGAATGTTGTTCAAATAGAATAAATTATTAATGATTCCCAAAACACACTTTTACTTTACTTTCATTGATGAAATTCTTTGAACGAGAAGTGTATCTGATTTTTTTAGGGTCGATATAAATTTGAACATAACCATAACAACCGCGTTCAATATGATGAATTCTCCCCATTTTGCAATTTCTCCTGCATAAAGTGGTTATCAGTACTGACCAGTACCTAACCACTGATCAACCAATTTCCGATATACCACCAAATTATATATGAATGATTTTATCCAAATCTCCACACAGTCTCTCAGTGACTTAAGACTTTGATTTTTTTCAAAAATCTCAATATTTCACAAAATATAAACTCATTTCTCACTACATATTTCACTTTGACTCCCGTAATAATTATTACCAACTTACACACTCTGCACGTACAGACTGAACAAATCATATGAAACCCAATTTCCATTTCGGTCAGCAAAGGGTACGAAGTGGGTCAACCCTTAGAACAATAGAGCCTGGTCTTGGGCCGGAAGACTGGTCAAACGAGTATGCAAATTCACCCAGAAAAGGTCACTCTACATCAAAAGGGTCCAGCGGAGCATCTGCTCAACTCTTTCAAATGTTCAATAGAGTTATTTTTTGAATTGTTGTCGAATTTCTAACGGATTATTTGGTCATCGCGATTGGGTAGACGGGTAGGTGAGAGGAAAGAGTTTTGCATTTCATCTCCAGTAGCTATTATTAAACTATATGATGATATGAGGTTACGAATACCCTTGTTGCTTTTATATCTGCTGAAAAATGGCTATGATGATAGCTGCACACGGTTTCCAAAAAGCTGCACTGTTACGCCAATCACAGTCACAAGTGCAAAATGTACAGGGTGATTGTTTATATTTTACTCAATAGCTATCTCAGTTAATATTGGTCCTACAAAAACGTTCAAATGGACAAATATGCAGCATTTTTATGGGCATTCAGAATGCAGTACTAGGAAATGCAAAAAAGCATCGTTAACCTAACAATTTTACAACAACTGGTATTTTTTAATTAGACACCTTGTATTTTATTCACTCAATCGGTAGAACTCTTTTTTCTGATTCCAAATATATATACTTTAATGAGGTTATCTTCATCAGTTTTCGGAAAATATAAACTACGCAACACTAATTACGTCGCACCCCGAAATTTTGCCCCTGTTAAGATTTGAATAACTTTTTTCTTCTTTGAACAATTTGAATTCTGTTTGCACTGTTCGCTAGCTCAGTCCTTCAGCTATAATCTTGTACTTCTTCGATACATAAGGTTATTTCCATAAAATTGCTACAAGATGTTTTTTGGAACTGTGCAAAATTTCGAAATTTTCAAAAGGATCCCAAATGAAGAAAAACAGTTTTTTTTCAACTTTAACAGCAGAGGCATGAAGATTATCTCATTACCTTTAGCCATTTCCAAAATTGTCTTCTTATCACTTTTCTTTACAGAGTGATCTCAAAAAATCAATTTTTTGGTTTTGCAGTCATAACTTTTTTCCTCTTCAACCGATTTTCAAAATCTCAGGATCATTTTGAAGCTGAAACGTTAGATAAACAGACATGAAGATTTGAATTGACTCAAGATAAATATTAAAGATCAAAGGGTTTCTGCAAAGGTGACCCAAATCTAAATCCCCCTCGAAGTCCCGATTATAAAAGAAAAGTATCCAAAACGTAGTTTGATCGAAACGAAAATATCACCACCAAAAATACTGATAAAAAGTTTTTCACCCCCTCCCCCCAAATTTTTTTTTGGCGAGTAAAATTTTTGCTGGTCAAACGGTTAGATATATCGGTAAACATATTTCACCTGACCCCCACATCGGGATTGGATATTAAAAAAAAAATTATTTCGCACCCCTTGCCCCCTTGGGGTACTTTGGGTACGAATGAAGGGGAAGGAGATTTTTGTGATTTTTATACATATAATTTTCGTGAGTTTCGTACAAAACTACTAAGAATCGCCCAAACTCGAGTTCTCCAAGTATCATAGTTTGATGTACAGGGCGAAAAAAAGTTATTTTTCAGAATCGAGACAAGCGGTACCGATAGCTGTGTTCAGCGGAAAAAGTTGATCAAAGAGATTAAAAAAATCGTTTCATAGGCGTAAAAATAACATTTTGTTTTGGGGTCTAAAAAATTGAATTCTTTGAAAAGAATCCAAAACATGATGGAAGACTTTGTATAGGGGGTGAAAAGGTTACCCTGACATTTTGTTGTATTCAGAATTTTTTTTTTATTTTGAATTTTTTTAATGAAGTCTTATATCTTCAGAAAAGAAAGACCTACTAATAGTTTTTTCTGTCCTGGTCTTTATTTTCACGAGAACGTAATTTTCAACCTGTCTTGTCAGTCATTCATTATGATTTTTGTTACGTTGGTTACGGACCATGCATTTTTTTTGGGCTGATTTTTTTTCTAGAACATGGCATTTCATTTCGGTTTTCTCACGCACAATTTTTGACTACTGAAAGAAAAAAAGATCTGGATGTGTCCAAAATGGAAGATCCTTCTGAAAACAAATTGATTTTCATTTAATTCTCCTCCCAGTCGGGATTTACAGAGTGTTTCAGATTTGGGTCATCTTTGAGGAAACCCTCGATTCTGAATGTACATCTTGAGTTAATTCTGATCTTCAAATCTTCTCATATGAGGTTTCAGCTTCAAAATGAGCCTGAGATTTTGAAAATCGGTTGAAGAGGAAAAAAGTTATAACTGCAAAACCAAAAAATTGATTTTTTGGGATCACTCTGTAATTAAAAGAGATAAGAAGACAATTTTGGAAATGGCCGAAGGTAATGAGATAATCTTCATGCCTCTGCTGTTAGAGTTGAAAAAAACTGTTTTTCTTCATTTGGGATCCTTTTGAGAATTTCGAAATTTTGCACAGTTCCAAAGAACATCCTGTAGCAATTTCATGGAAATAACCGTATGTATCGAAGAAGTACGAGATTATAGCTGAAGGACTGAGCTTGCGAACAGTGCAAACAGAATTCAAATTGTTCAAAGAAGAAAAAAGTTATTCAAATTTTAACAGGGGCAAAATTTCGGGGTGCGACGTAATTAGTGTTGCGTAGTTTAGATTTTTCGTACAGATCTGAGGTGGAGCAATAGAGAGTCTGAGTTCGATTGCTCTAGTTTTATAAAATAGGAATTGAAATGAATAATATAAGACAACCAGATACGAAAGTCATGCATGATATAAATGGTAAAAGTGATATTCTATTTTGTGAGAAGGGAAGTTTAGGATACGACGCCAACGGCGGAATGTTCCATTTCTTTATACAAGATAAAATCAATCTTAGCAGGTATAACATAGACTATTTCTTGTACAAACATTGCGGATAAAATTTTGTCCAAATCTTCGGCGGGGGATAACATATTGCTCTCTGCCCTGGTACAAGCTTAACCAAAATAAATTTTGTTACATCTACCAATGAGACTGGCCATGAAGTTTCTTTATAGGGAACCTAGATTAAGATCGTAGCGCCAGAACGGTGAAAATCATAACTACTCTATGGGCCATTCCAGTTGGTTTACATTGTCTGGAAGAATATAATTTTTTTTTTCGTTATTTAAAATTGTTTGCTTGGCTATGAAGTTTTTTCGTTTCGTGTTTTTATATTATGTAGTTAGTACTCTACTAAGCAGTTTTGTGTTTTTCCGGACAATATACCCATCAATTGAAATTACAACCTCAGTTGAAAAGGCTATCTTTCTAAATCTCAAAATCATAATTGTTTTGAAATAGTATCGAATAACAAAAAATAAAAAATATTTTTTCGCCATAAAAAACTTCAAATTGCAAGCATATATTTCTGACAAAGAAACTCATTAGTGAAGCCAAGAATGATATTCTCAACGACATCTTGTGAGTTATCTTTATTTTATTCGGAGATAATTTGAAATCAGTGAATTTGTCATGTGTTCAGCTGCTTCATAAGTTGTCAATAATTGAATACATTTTTTGTTTCGATAATTATAATTGGAATCAAAATTATGTAGATGGAATAACCTTTATGAATAATACACAATATCGGGATTATTATGTCCTGAAGATTCAGTGACCTCTCATGAAGCAGCTGAACATAATAATATAGTCAATTCACAGATTTGAAATCTCGAAATTGAAATTTTTTTATGGCGAAAAAATTATTTTTATTTTTTCATCTTAGTCGCTTGTTGCTAGTTCCTAGTCCCTATATAGTTCCTAATATCAATTTTTTGTTAATTTTTCGCCAAACACGGGATATCGAAAAACGCCGTACCATGGTTCTGAGGATTCTTTGATTTATAAGCGATTGCGATTATCGATATTTGTCAAAATTTATCTATTCCTAATAAAAAAATCCCATATTATGCGTACTTTCTGCCAGTCACTGTAAATACACATAAAATGTGTTATATTCCTGGAATGCTCCATGTGAACATAACCATCAAAAAACCGTTAGGACATAATAATAGCACGAGCAAATATAAGTTTCCCATTCAAACGGACTGTACCTCGCAAACTGTTCTCACACTGGTCAGGCAAGTATGCAAATTAAGGGTCAATATTTTTATTTTCTAACCCCTTCCTCAGATTTGGTCAAACCGGTTAAGAATAATTTTTATTTTTAAGGGTCATCTATGAAAGGAACGTCCATAGAAGGGGGCATCTATCGCTTTGTACTTTGTGCGCACATGAATAAATTTGAGTTTATCTCCCTTGCATTATTTCCGGGTTACCTGTACACGTTTCATTCCGTTCATGAATAGGTCCCAATTTCTTGGCGAATAATTGGCTGACAATATGTTATTTGAAGTGGAAACGTCCAGAAATATTAGTATTTCTTAATTAGGTACCATTCATCGCAATGTTTGAGAAATACTTATATTTCTTCAGTTTAGAATGACAAATTTCATCAAGACTTTCAAGAGTATGCGGATTTATGAAAGGTCGCTGTCATTTCTTGGAAATCTGCATGTTAGGATGGCTCATTACTGACCAGAGCATCAGAAAATTAACCTCTTAGCTACAAAATGTAATATTTTACTCACCAAATTATTTCTAAGAGAAAATAATCTATCCAATCAAAACATCAAACATAGTTTGAAGTCCAAATTATGGCTTTTCCATTTTTAATTTAATAGCTTAATCGAGCTCTCAGTCACTTCCAAGTTCTGTAACTAGGAAGATTCGTTTCTGGAGTGTTTCTTTCTTCTGCCGCATGGTGTCGCCACTTCCAACTGTCTCTTGGAATGCGGCTCAGTGCAGTCAAATAGACGCGACGAAAATGCATTGGGACAGGCAACGCTTCGAATGGAGATCTCACGGCCTCTACTTGGATAACTACCTTGCACTGATGAGGGCCAATTAGCCCGAAACCGGTATGTTTGTCACGTCTTAGGAAAAAAGAAACACTTGCGATCTTCATTCACAGTGTGAATCATTGTATGGACTACGAGCAGATATAATTAAATGTTCTGCGTAGTATTTTCCAGGAAAGTAGTTGTTTTCTGCTCGTAGTCTACCAGACATTCATTTCAAACTGTTTGATATTTTAATTGGATATACTATTTTCTCTAAAACAAATGTTGTCTAATTTATGGCTTTTCAATTTTTCATTCACCAAATTATGTTGAGTTACCACGAATAATTAATACCTACGTATACCTACTATACAGGGTTAGTCAGTTTTTTGTAGCTGGACTTCACCAATTATTTACGATTCACAGGGTGTCAAAGTTTTGAGTATATTTTTTTGTATTTGGAATTTCCTCCCACCGTAATGAATGAAAATTTAAAAAATAAATATTTTGAAATAGGTTGGTCTTGAACGTTTCTGAATACCTACAAGGTGATACACTTTTGGGGGTGGCATTGACCCTTTCTAACTTTTACACGTGTCGCCTCTGTCTTATATATTATATCAGCCGCTGAATTAATTCTTGCGCTTTTCTGCAACTGAAACAAATATAATATTGTTTATTCTTAATTCAAATTATAAATGTCGGATTGTCACATGAAAGCGTGTTCGAGATATAAAGTTTTATAAGTTATACAGTGTGTCCACATTAAGTACTTACCACTGCTGTAAAATCGTTATCATTCGATCGATTTTGAAAAACCGGTATTTGAAATGTCTATCCAACAACAAAGTGATTATATTTCTCGGCTGTTATCGTGGCCAACTGCGAACAATTTTATTGAGTACTATTAGGGATTTTTTTTCATAAAAAATAATGATGGATTCTGAATTAGGATCACTTGAGTAAAACCTGTACCGAAGAAAAATAAATAAAGTAGTGAAAAAAAATCTACGACGTATCGAAATGTGTGTTGGAGAATTAGATAGATCATCCTCCATGATAATTTGTCATTAATTCTTCCCAAAAATACCACATGATATTACATTTCTTGATGGAATATTGAAAAAAAAATCCGTTTTTTCGGACATCCTGTGTTTTATGATAATGAAAATCGGTAGAGGTATATTTCAAGTGATCCTGATTCACAATCCGTCATCATTTTTTGTGAAAAAAGTCAATATGGGTAGATAAAAAGGGTCGCATTCGGCCATGATAACAGCCCAAAAAAATATAATTGCTCTATTGTTGGATATACATTTCAAATACCTATCCAACAAAAAAAAGTTTTTCAGAATCTATCGAATAATAACGATTTTATAGGGGTGGTAAGTCCTTAAGGTAGACACACTGTAATTATTATATATTTTTGGCATTTATCTCGAAATCCATATCCTAAAGTTTTCGGCAAATATACACAAGAGCAAAAAATATCCAAATAAATGAGAACTGAATAACAGCAGAGACGCAGAGAAGCAGAGACGGTACATAAAAAAATATATAGAGTTTTAAATTGGGTATACCTATACGAATCCCAAAAGTGATACCCTGTAGGTATTCATAAACGTTTAATAGTCCAAAATATTGAGTTTTCAAAGTGTAATACGTTTACCAAATTCATTATTTCAGTAAACTACAAAAGAAAACTTCGAAAAAAAAAATAAAACTTTGACACCCTGTAAATCAGAAACAAAGCTCACACGCATATATGTTCTATGAAATTTTCATCCCAAAAAAAATCTTTCTGAGCTGTTAAAGTCCTGCTATAAAAAACTGTCTCATCCTGTATGAATTGAACAAATTTAGCTGATCAGATGGAGGAAGTGCAAGAAATTTGAATTATACATGAAAGTATAATACATCTATGATAAGGTAGCTAGAAGGTATGATTAAAATAATTTCCAAGTTCATATAAATGGCTCTACAGGGTGTCAAGCTCAGTGGCCTGGAAGACATTCCTGGATAATTTGGTTCCTGAATTAGTTCGATTCTGGATTCTATCTCCAAAATATTTTCCAGCACTACGGTATTGCCGTTTATATTGAAAAAGAAGCAACAACTTTGAACGTGAAAGTGCCATTTTCACTCAGTTATTTCTTTCTGATTATTTTTTTACAATATATCCCCATACCTATATCCATTTTTTTCGAGGAATTCACTGTCATCTCATTTCTTGTGCAAAAAATAGCATTCACTTTGCTTATGTTTATCATTGCTGCATTTGGATTCCGAGAAAAATGATATTTTGGGTGTACTTTACCAATTTTATATGTATCAGTTACTCGTTCTTTTTCATACAGGGTAGCTAAACCGCTAAAAAGTGTAGTTTTGTGAAACCCTTTATATATTATCAAAAAAGGATATGATTCAATTCAGTGCAATTCCTCGGATGCCAAAATATTCAAGTTTGGTACCCAAGATTTCGTGATTTATGCAGTCAAATGCTCTGGACAGGTCCAAGAATATTCCACAATTCTTGGTCGAATGCCGACCGAAAGCGGCAAACAGGGGCAGCAGTGCCTCAGTGCCCACCAAACCTACCTTTAGTCAAGTGACGGAAGGCATTCTGCCGAAGAACTATTCAGAAGCTCTCCTGGCAATGGAACAAATTGAAGCCTTAAAGGAGGCAATTCTGGATAAAATCATTGAGCTGAAAGAAAAGGCTGCCACAAAGCCTTACTTCCACAGCTCCAATATACCTGGCTGGTTAGCCCTAATGTGTGCCGATAACGCCACCGTGCAGTGGTTGAAAGACACCATTAGGGATATAAAACCCTGGGAGGATGCGCAGCCGAGGGTCGTTGAAAAGGCAGCAATGCCTCACAGCGAGATCTTGGTGGCTTACCTACCAAGCAGCCAGGGATACTCCTCGGAGAAAATCCTTGGATTGATAGAGGCTCAGAATAGCCTCATCGCAACCACCTGGAGGGTACTGAGGAGAACATCTGGAGGCCCTCTAGAACTTCTCACCATTTCGGTTGATATCCAATCAGCCGAAAGGTTGAGAAAAACGAGGATTTTGATCAATTATAAATTTGGTCACACAACCCTCAGGGCAAGGGGTGGAAAACATAACTCGGCCACACTTGACCCTTCAGAACCTGGTAGCTCAGGTACCAGTGCAGCCAACACCAAGAAGCAGACCTAGAAGGCTGCCAAAAGTGCTGCATATAAAGGAAAGAAGGGGACCAAAGGCAAGAATGTGCCTAGGAAACCTGACAGAACCCATACCGACGGAGTTAATGAGAAGGGGAAGCCAAAAGCCCCACCTAAACCTCAAATATGAGCCAAAAGCTCAATTGTCAATAAACCTTCAACATTCAAAAGCTACCACTAGTGTGCTTAGAAGGAGGTTTATTGAAGACAACATTCAGGTAGGGCTACCCCAAGAGCCCTGGATAAACAGAGGACGCATACAAGGACTCAACGTCTAAGTTACTTTACTGTTCATCTCACGAAAAACCACGAGCAGCCATATTGCTCGCACCTAATATTAAATTTTTTCCTGTTCCACAGTTCATCACTTTGTCAACCGCGATAGTGGAAGTGCCAACGGAGGTAGGCAAGAGGCAGGTGATGGTTATTGCCTCGGCCTACTTCCCAGGGGATTCCGAAACACACCCTCCACCAGAGGAAGTCCGAAGCCTCATCAGATGGTGCAAAAAAGGTAACAGGCATGTCATTCTGTGCTGCGATGCAAACGCCCACCACTCAATATGGGAAAGCACAGACATAAATGTACGGGGTAAGTATCTTCTAGAATATTTGTTGGCCAACAATATCGACATTATCAACAGAGGAAATAAACCCACCTTCATAAATGCGATTAGGAAAGAGGTTATTGATTTAACTCTCGCGGATCCGTTTATGACGAACTATATTCACATGTCTCTGATGGTTCTTCAATGTCGGAAATTTGAAGATTTTAGAAAATATTTCCCTAGAATCCATGTCCAAGCCTACAGATATCATGCCAGTTAGGTACGACTTCGAAATGCAGTTTGAAGTGGTCATAAACAACCACCAAATTTGCACAGAGAACAGACCTCAACTGGACTTCAGTGTGGTATACTGATGGATCCAAGATGGATGAAAGGGCTGGAGTGGGAGTAACAGGGCCAAATTTCAGGCTCTCAAAATCCCTAGGTAACACCCCAACCATCTTTCAAGCAGAAGTACATGCTTTAGAGATATGTGCACAGGAGTGTCTCGAAAGGGACACTCGAAGGGCAGAAATCTATATCCTATCAGACAGCCAAGCAGCACTAAAAGCTCTGAAGTCATACACTTGTGAGTTTAAGCTGACTTGGGACTGCAAACAATCCCTGATACAACTAGCTGCACACAACCAGGTCACTTTGATGTGGGTTCCAGGTCACAAGGGAGTTAAAGGCAATGAGGAAGCAGACTGCCTTGCCAAAGAAGGGGCAAATCCACAATTTCTCGGCCCAGAACTCTTCTGTGGACTCTCCAAGGCCCACTTGAAAGAAGAGTTTCGACGTTGGGAAGCGGATGAAATTAAATCTCACTGGAATAAAGTGACAGGACAAAGACAAGCGAAAAGGCTAGTGAGCCTATCGCCAAGGAAAGCTAAGCAGCTTCTCGAGTTGGACAAGAAAGACTTGAAACTGGTGACGGGACTCCTCACTGGATGCTGCCCTCTAAGGTATCACCTCAAAAAGATGGGCAAAACAGAGAGAGTGATAGTTGCCGCTACTGCGAGAACTTCGCTGAAACTGCAGAACATTTGCTTTGCAAATGCCCAGCGCTCTTCTGCAAGAAGCTCAAGTTCCTGGAAGGGGCCTTTCAGGAGCCCTCCGATATCAGGAACCTAGCTCCCAGGAAACTAATAAACTTCGCAAGGCCTCGGAATCCCGGGCATCAAATAGATTAAGGGTTTCGCAAAAAAGATCTAATATGCCGAGGTGCTTGAGAGGCTGCACAGCCTTAACGACCCCCCCTACAATCTTGGTCGAATGCATTGTATAGATACCACCTATATGAGCAGCTCAATGAAGCTATCTCAGAATATATTTCATGCATTTTTCTCCATCTCTTGATTGCACGAGAGGAAAACCTAAAGTGTTCATGGTGGAACATCGTGCAAGCCAGATAAGGATTTCCGATGAGCATCGGCCATGAAAATGTCTACAGAAATAGGAAGGATCACTCACTTTTCTGCGATATTCTAGAGATGACAAAGAGTTCGTTAGTGCAGGATCACCAACCAAGACGAACAGCTCTCCTATGAATATCTGTGCTTTGTAGATCATTATAGGAGCTGTTCAGGTGTGAACCAGCTCTTGGTGGCCCGGAACAAAACAGCTGGTTTCGTGAAGCAGTTTCAGCAGTGGACCTCACATGATCATCCCATTATAGGGTTTTGTTGATGGTAATAGTGAGCATGGATAATGATGATCCCATAGGAACATATAGAGTAGAGTAGAGTAGAGTAGAGTAGAGTAGAGTAGAGTAGAGTAGAGTAGAGTAGAGTAGAGTAGAGTAGAGTAGAGTAGAGTAGAGTAGAGTAGAGTAGAGTAGAGTAGAGTAGAGTAGAGTAGAGTAGAGTAGAGTAGAGTAGAGTAGAGTAGAGTAGAGTAGAGTAGAGTAGAGTAGAGTAGAGTAGAGTAGAGTAGAGTAGAGTAGAGTAGAGTAGAGTAGAGTAGAGTAGAGTAGAGTAGAGTAGAGTAGAGTAGAGTAGAGTAGAGTAGAGTAGAGTAGAGTAGAGTAGAGTAGAGTAGAGTAGAGTAGAGTAGAGTAGAGTAGAGTAGAGTAGAGTAGAGTAGAGTAGAGTAGAGTAGAGTAGAGTAGAGTAGAGTAGAGTAGAGTAGAGTAGAGTAGAGTAGAGTAGAGTAGAGTAGAGTAGAGTAGAGTAGAGTAGAGTAGAGTAGAGTAGAGTAGAGTAGAGTAGAGTAGAGTAGAGTAGAGTAGAGTAGAGTAGAGTAGAGTAGAGTAGAGTAGAGTAGAGTAGAGTAGAGTAGAGTAGAGTAGAGTAGAGTAGAGTAGAGTAGAGTAGAGTAGAGTAGAGTAGAGTAGAGTAGAGTAGAGTAGAGTAGAGTAGAGTTTATTGACTACATTTACATACCACAAAGAATGCTTGTAGCAGGTCACTAATTGTTAACCATTTGAAATAGAACAATGGGATAAATATAAGTAAAATAAATTATCCAAATGGGACAATATTGAAAACATTAAACAGTATGGTAAAACATAGATATTTATAATGGTGCACGATACAAATGAATAAGTTATTCAGAACCTAGCAAGAGGAGTGCATTATCACGAATCTTCGTTTGCGAGGTCAAAATTCAGAAACTGGTTTTCAGAGTAAAAACAGTTTCTCAATCAAAATAATTTTATTTTTCTGACTGATAGCAAGAGGTAGCTTATAGTAAAAATGTAGGCTCAGAGAGTTTTTCTGAGACATTTAAAGCTTAAATATTTGTATTCACAGAAAGCTCGCCGACCTTGTTTGGGGTAAGTGAGTGTCTGATTGAAAAGCATAATTAGATGTATTTTTGTGTATCTCTAGCAGTGTATAGTAGATATATACGCTGGGAAATTGTTAGGTCCACCTTCTTGAAGAAAACACAGGCTTGAGTTTTGGTGACACCGAATTCCACAAGATTATCAGATCCCCATTGCTAAGCTTCAGTTAAATTTTCATTGAATGTCCTTGCCTGGCTTTTCTAGATGACACAGGGTCTTTAGATAAGATAGCAATATGGAGTATTCTGCCATACGGCATCCTCCACAAATTATTGATTCAGTCAGAATCATGATTTCAAAGCCAGAATACCAGCTATTTGACTTATTGTGTTCCTAGTCTTTAGCTGTTGGCTCAAGTGAATGGGATTGTTACCAGCATCCCCAGTTCCCACCAATTTTTCATTGGGAAAGGCCTCCTGCGAGCTATATTCTCTCCCAAAAAGCTAGTCTCTGGGGTTAGGAAAACTCCAACATTGCTTCCTTTTCATCTCGCTCTAACTAGAAATCCTTAAGTTTAAATAATGCGTAAATTCAGTCTATGGCCCTTCAATATACACAGTTTGAAATGAACCTATGAGATATTTTCAGAAAACAGTCTGTCTATTATTGATCTTTCTTCGATAAACATATATTTTTCTAATTTATATAACGATACAGTTTCGTTTATTTTTGTAAACACATGGTAAAAGGAGAGAAAAAACAACTTGCCACTTGCCGAATTCCACTCTGTATATGAGTGATAGATAAAAATCGTAAGACATAAAACTTTCATTATGCCCGTCCGAATAAGAAAACAACATAAAAGGGACACTTGGATAAAAGGTAGTTAAGGCAATGTTTTGTTTGGGACAAAACAAAAGACGAACTCTCACAAAGAAATGAATGTCGGGATGGGGGGAACGTTAAAAAGATATCACAAAAACACTATTAACATTGCGCATCTCTTTTGTCTTCCGTGATACCGTCGTGGAGAAGAATATATTATTGATACTGTAAATCTCGAATATATACAGGGTCTTTCACGACGAGTCGATATTCGATATGTTTAGTTTACAAAGCACAGACCTACCACGGAATATTGTTCACATGTTTGGGGATCAGCTTCATAGGTTTCTTCAATTGCAGTAAAAAGCTGGAAAAATGTAACGCATTGTCGGATTATTCATGATTTCTCTGTTATAAATAACAATAAGTTTTTACCGAAAAAGTTGAATATCTTGGCAAACAAACAGCCTGATTCAGAAATCCGAAGTAGTGTTTTTTTCAGGTGATACTTTTCATAAAACCCTATAAATTTTGTGTTACAAATTACTCTATGCATTCAATAGTTTGGCCGATATCGAAGAAGAAAATATGAAGAGATTTCACTGGCCTCTTTTGAAGCAGCTAGATACAAGACGGCAAATTCACAGATTTCAAATTTTCATAAGTTTCTGTGTTGAAAATGTAATTTTTCCAAATTGATTTTTATTTTTTTATCTCAGTTTTCTCTCAAAACTTGTACATGGCTATAAAATTTTGTTCTGAACAACTTTTTCGAGTAACATTTTTCGATATTTCTCCAAATAAGGGGCATGATTTTTGAATTTTTCAAATTTCCCGTTAAACACGATATGACGAACGGCACTGTACAACGTCTTTTGAGGTTTCTTCGATGCAGAAGCAAATGCCCGTATCGATATTTGTCAGAATTCATTAATAAAAAAATTACCATATACGATGCGTACTTTCTAGCGGTCACTGTATAGTGGATTTTATTATGTCACAATAATTATTTTCCTATAGTAACGTCCACATTGTCAGTTTTTTGAGTGGAAAACATGATTGAGGTGTTTTTGAAGTAGGCACTTTGGGCCTCACTGTCCTCACTACCCCCTTGCGAATAAATTTCCGTTTCAAGCTCGTTTTTTTTTCGTTATCCTAATTAATACTGGAATGTTTTTGTTCGCACCCTATTCGATAAGTTCAGACCCCAGCTCTAGAATTTAAATTTGAGTTTCCCAATTAAAAGTTTCTGAAAGTACTATTGAAAAATACCTGAAAGAAATCAAACTCATTTTCCATCAGACTTATTATCAATTATGATCATATATTCACATACAATTACTCAGTATACAGCATATCTCAGATATAATCAGTCTTTGCTTCTCAGAAAAATTCAAATACTCTTAGCCAGATCTACCTTGTCTTATTTTGACAATCGATAGAGAAAATAATATCATCATATATATGTTTTTTAGTTTTGCCGTTGTGATAGTGGATTTCATCATACGATTTGTTGAAATTCGCATAAATATTTGATATTGAATTTTCATCTCTTTTGAAACAAGATCTAGGTATAGATTTCGTTTTTTGGGCACTTTCCTATCGGCACTATGATTACTTCATATCGATAGAGACGACTTAGGGCAAAATTTCATTTGAAATCCTTCAGATTTTTTTAACGGGACGTCAATAGTGAATTATAGCTAATGGAAAATTATCATTAGTTATGCACCATAATTTCTGTTTATGTTTCGACATATTTTTCACTTCTTGAGTTACTAGAACTAATTTTATACTTTGCCTGACAGTTAATGTTTATCTTACATCAAATTCTTATTCGACTTAAATATTGAATTGACCTTGAAAGCGAGCAATTAATTCTATGACTTCACTCTTGACGGTGATAAAATGATTATCAACACATTTTCCATCAACCACATTCCAAGAGAACATTTTTCCAACATCTTTAATCCCACGAATAAAGTCTGGTTCATGCTTATACGAATATCGGAAAATGTATGCGAATAAAATGGCCGCTGAAAAGAAATATCGCATGCGGATTTTTTCATATCATGATACCACAGAAAGTATAAATCAATAGTGTTGAGAGCAGGAATATCAATTTAATATTTAAAATTTTCCGATTTTTTGCGAAATTCGTATATGCATACATTTATAATAATAATATCAAAAATGAATCATATAATGATCTATATAATAAAATCATGATTGAATCAATCATTTGTGAACGAAAGTTAGATTGTTTCAAATCAAATAAACATAAAAAATATATGAGAAACTTCAACACCCTGTATAGATTCAAAATCAGTATCTCCAAGATGAAACAGAAGAATACATGTATATAATAGTTGATTTTCACTATAGACTGTCAAACTTGGACAAGTTGAACCACCCTGTATATATTTATATTCAATAATGATAGGTATACATTAATATGATTCGCTAACTGATAACGCTAATTAAATAAAAAATATCAAAACGTAACTCTCTACAAATAGAAAGATCGATATGATTATCAGGAAAAATATGCTGAATGAAAATATTCGAAAGTTTCACATACATTCGTAATAAATCTTCGATACCTACCTACATTTTTAGTGTTGGATCCTAATACCGCTACTTCTGAAACTATTGGCAATCCAAATGCAGCATGAAAGAATTTTTAATATTCCTAATAAAAAACATCACTTTCAGTATTGTAATTCATCATCTATAAAGATTATTTCGTCGAATGTATGGTCATCAAATAATCACTTTCATAACTTAATGAGTATTTGGTTTCTTACTATTCAGGGATGTATTTTTAATAGTAACGTTAGAATTATTTTATCTATAGCTATATGTTATATTTCATTGTTGTTGCTTCTTAGAAAACTAGACATTATATATATCAGTTATATTTCTCTTTATTTAGCTTCAACATAATTCATACATAAAAATGATACATTGTCAGGTATAGCAGAAAACATAAACATAACATCTATGTAGATAAAAACTATATTGAAAAAAATGCAATTAGTAGTGGACATAATAAAATACATAATACAGATGAATCGATATTAACAAAAAAAGTACAATAACTAGAAGATAAAGATACCCTGGATACGTTATACATTGCCAAAAAGTGGTATTTCATTATTTTTTTAAATGTATTTATAGACTGGCTTTCTTTCATGGCTTTCGGAAGACGGTTGAAAATTTCAATTCCTGGAAGATTATTTATATTTCTACACCTTTTCCAGTTGTATTTCAGAAAGTGTCAAGTTAATATCAGAATAGTAACTTGTATTTCAGAAAATAGAGGTTTATTTTGAACACCTCGTGTTTTATGGTCTTATTTTCCATTTCTCTCTAAGAAATTATGTAGTTGCTAACGAGATTGAGAGGAGTTAGGTCACATCATTGTTCCTATATGTTGTTCCCATGATGAACTATGTATAAAGTCAGCCGAATCAGAAAATTTCATTTATGGGGAGAGGGGGCCATCCATTTAATATTCTCAAGAATGTATAGGTAGCACTTTCGATTGTATCATTGAATGGAACCCTCTATAAATGATTATATTTTTCGATTTCACGCAACATTCTTGATATATTTCATGCATAATGTCCTATACCCAAGTGCATGTATAACTGTTTTCGAAATATTACAAATTTCAAGTTAAAAATTGCGTTTGTAGGCAGATTTTTTTATTTCTGCACAGAATAATTTTTTTTCTATAATCGATTTCTTCGTAGAAGACGGAATTCTTTTTCTGTAATACAAATGACACTTTCTGAAAAACATTTGATATTTTCTGATATACAAATGACGAATTCTGAAATTCAATTGACTATTCCGAAAATTCATTTGACGCTTTCTGATATTGAACTGACTATTCTGAAATACATCTGATGCTTTCTGAAATTAATTTAACTAATCTGAAATAAATTTGACGCTTTCTGAAATTCAACTCACTATTCTGAAATACAATTGATACTTTCTGAAATAAAAGTGATTATTCTGAAATTCAAATGACGCTTTCTGAAATTAACTTGATGATTTCTGAAATACAACTGGAAAAGGTGTAGTACCATAGTTATGTATTTCAGAATTATGTATCTATTTCGCAAATATATTGGCTCATGCCCAATTTTAACTTTGAAAATAAATATAACTAATAAGTAGATGTTTTATGCCGATTCTAGACCTCCTCCCAAGGTCACACACCCCCACGTGGCCTTGGGGGGTCAATGACCTTGGGGGGGTCAATGACCTTGGGAGGAGTGACCTTGGGAGGAGTGACCTTGGGGTGAATGACCTTGGGATGAGTGACCTTGAGAGGAGTGACCTTGGGGTGAATGACCTTGATGCGATCTTGGGAGGAGTGACCTCGAGTTGGCGACCTTGAGAGGAGGGTGCCCTTGGGAGTTGGTGTGGCCTTGAGAAGAGCGCGTCCTTGAGGAGGGCTTCCTTTTTTCTGTGAGCGTGACCTTGTGTTTCCACACCCCTGAAATGGGAGGGGGTGCGACCTTGAACACTGCTGCCGCATGCGCATGCGCCATTCTCCCGCGAGAGTTCAAGATCACGTTGGTGAGAGTGGGGGAGGCGGTACTTCTATAAATTCAAGGGTGCGCAGAGCGGAGCACAGTTTATTGGGAATCACATATTAATCAGCATTTGTTGTTTGTTCGTGAGTGATAAAAGCGTTTTTTATTCATCATCATCATGTTGACCTGCAGTGCTTGTTTCCAAACCTTTACGCGTAGTGATAATTTACGCCGCCATCAAAGAATTTCATGTGTTGGTGATTTGGATGATTTGTGTGAACCTAGTGCAAAAAGGGCTCGATTGGATATTTCGAATCCGCCAGCGCCATCGACATCTAGAAGTATGCAAAGATGTGTGCCCTGCGCTAAAGATGTTCCATCAGATAGGATGGGTGCTCATAAGAGAACCTTGGAGCATCGCTCTAATGCATGCATGCACTACAGAGATGGCGTATATGCGATCGAGAGCGCGTTCAAATGCCGCATTATTAGCTATAGGTTAGAGTGTAGAACGAACATTTTAGATTACAATGCGTTCTTCAATGAGAATAGAGCTACAATTATATCTCTATTGGATAATATGCTACTGATTCATCACTCGATTAAAGTGAACATGGAAGTTTTTGGTAGATATGTCATTGAAAACCGAGATGTGAGAGATGTGAAATCTTTCATGGCTCCGAATCGCATAATTGCTTCATCGCCAGATTTGGAAGATATCGTTGACGCATTTCGGGATTGTCTTTCGAATCTAGCTATCGAATTCGAGGAACGTGATTCTGGTGAGTTGTTTGAAAAAATCAGATGTCGACTAAGTTTGCTTATTTATTTTTTTTACTTTGATATTACAGGTTGGGCTTTAGAAGAGATTTTGTTTCTAGAAATAAATATTAATAAATATAGTCCATTAAGAGGCGGGTCTTACATAAAGCTGCCCACCTATATTGCGAACAAGAAAGCGGTGGTAAACATTATTAATCAGGATGAGCATTGTTTCGCCTGGGCAGTTACATCAGCTTTGTATCCTGCGAGGATAAGGAATACCGAAACATCTTCCTACCCACACTTTTCTACAGTATTGAATCTGGTTGGTATAGAGTTTCCTATGAAAGTAAGTGATATTCCAAAGTTCGAAAATCAAAATGATTGCTCCATCAATGTTTATGGGTTAGAGAGCGTATTCGATGATCAAAAAATGAAATATAGGGTTATTGGGCCGCTTCATTATGCTAAGAATAGGTTGGGTAGGCATGTAAACTTACTTTATATCTCGGACGATTCCCATAAGGGGCATTATTGCTGGATAAAAAATTTATCGCGATTAGTGTCAAGTCAATTAAATGCCAGAGGGCATAGGAATTTCTTTTGCGATGGGTGTCTGATATGTTTCTCCGATGAGTCGAAGTTGCTTCGTCATAAATTGAATGATTGCAATCATACATACACTACGGTTCCATCTCCAGAAATCAAGGTTGATAAATTCGGAAATAGCGCTCCCGGGAATATTTCAAAATTCCAAAGTTTTGAGAAACAGATAAGTACCATTCGTTATTTATGCGGATTTTGAATCTGTTCTGAAACCCATCCAAACTTGTGAACCAGATCCTACGGGGTCGTATACTAATAAAACATTCGCTCACGAGCCGCATTCATTTGCATATCTCATCAAATGCTCCTACGATGATTCCCTCACTAAATTTGTTTCATTCCGAGGAAAAGGTGTAGCAAAAAAGTTTGTCTCCAGTTTAGTCGATAATGTTAAGGCTATATATAATATGCATTTGAAACGTGTTGTTCCTATGGCTAAATTGAAAGAAAAGCTTGATTTCGCTACCGCTACAATTTGCAACATTTGTGATAAGCCACTTGATTCCACAGATGTTAAAGTTAGAGACCATTGTCACCTGACTGGTAAAAAGAGAGATGGCGCTGCACATTCTAAATGTAATTTGAATTTCAAGCTACCTAACTTCATCCCCATCTTTTTCCATAATATGAGCGGGTATGATAGCCACCTCTTCATCAAACAATTGTTCGAGCATGAAGAGAGGGTGGATTGTATCGCTCAAACTAAGGAAAAGTATGTTTCATTCACGAAACATGTTTTTGTTGATGAGTACTTGGGAAAAGATGGGAAAAATCATAAAATGTTCATGAAGTTGCGCTTTTTAGATAGCTATAAATTTCTTTCTGATCCGCTGCATTCTCTAGCTGAAAATCTGACTACGGAACAGTGTGTTGAGACAGCGAGAGCATTTCAAGATCGCGAACAATTTAAGCTAATGACGCGAAAAGGCGTATTTCCGTATAGTTTCATTACATCTATCGATAAATTGGAGCATAAAGGTTTACCTTCTCAAAATGACTTTTTCGATAATTTATCGAATGAACACATTTCGAATGAGGATTATCGTAGAGCTGAGCGTATTTGGAAGATATTCAAATGTAAAACGCTTGGGGATTATTCAGACGTATATCTGAAATCGGATGTTTTGTTATTATGCGATGTTTTTGAAAATTTTCGGAAGGTTAGTTTGAAGACATACAAGTTGGACCCATGTCAATATTATACAGCCCCTGGTCTATCGTGGGATGCTATGTTGCGCTACACAAAAGTGGAATTGGAACTCTTAACTGACATCGACATGGTGAATTTCTTTAAGAAGGGAATAAGAGGCGGTGTCAGCCAGTGTAGTATGAGAAGCCATGTAGCTAATAATAAATTCCTCCCAAATTTCAACCCTGATGATCCATCGTCGTTTATAATGTATTTGGATGCGACCAACTTGTATGGTCATAGTATGTCGCAACCACTACCTACATCTGGTTTCACATGGTTAACTGATGTTGAAATCTCAAATTTGGATATCTCGAATGTTGCAGATGATGATCCGTTCGGGTATGTTCTCGAAGTAGATATTCACTACCCTGAAAATTTACATGATGCACACTCGGATTTACCTTTTCTTGTGGAAACCATCAGCCCGCCAGGTTCAAAATCCGCTCATAAGAAACTGATTCCGAATTTATCGAATAAGTTAAATTATATAATCCATTATCGAAATTTGAAACAGGCGATTAGAAATGGTTTAATCTTGACGCGAATACATAGAGTTCTTAAATTCAATCAATCTCGCTGGTTGAAGAAATATGTAGACCTCAATACTGAGATGCGCAATAAAAGTACGAACAAAGCCGATAATGGATTATTTAAAAAGATGGTCAACTGTGTGTATGGTAAAACTATGGAAAATGTCGATAGAAGGACCGATATCAAACTTGTGACCCATTGGGAGAGTATCAGGAAGCGGAAGGGTGCTAATGCATTGACGGCCCTTCCCAATTATAAGACTTGCACGATATTTCATGAAAATTTCGTTGCAATTCACATGGGTAGGGTTAGCGTGCATTATGATAAACCGCTCTATGTGGGCTTCAGCATATTAGATGTGTCGAAAATTGTAATCTATGATTTCTTATATGATTGTATCAAGAAAAATTTTCCTGGAACATCCTCATCATTATTGTATACCGATACTGATTCCCTCATCTTGAAAATTGATAGCGAAAATTTCTATGATTTTATGAAAGAAAACATAGAATATTTCGACACGTCTAATTATCCTGTAAAAAATAACTTCAACATGCCTCGCACAGAATCGATCGTCGGCAAAATGAAAGATGAATTCCCAAACAACCCCTTGATTAGTTTTTATGGTACTGGCGCCAAAGCTTATTGCGTCAAATCAACGACTAGCGAGGTGAAAAAAGCGAAAGGCGTTTCCAGGGCTGTTATAAGAAACGAACTATCTCTAGATAGTTATAAAGACATTGTGGAGAAAGGTGGTTTGATATTTCGCAAGATGAATACTTTTCGTAGCTATAAGCATGACATCTTCACGGAGATGAGAAACAAAGTTGCTCTTTCATATCACGACGATAAGCGGTTTATTATTCCCAATACTGTCAGAACTCTTCCTTGGGGTCATAATGATATCGATTTTTATCGATTTAGTCCAGAGCAAAATTCAATTTGGTTACATCAGGCAATAAGCGACTTGTCGCAGAATGATCAGGGGGAGGATAATGAACGGTCCAAAAGATTAGACTCGCTAATTGAAATGTTGATGGAGCAATTAGAACCTCAGCAGTGAGCTCTATACCGGGAGAGGGGGTAGGGGGAGGGCAGGATTGTTTGCTACATGCCCTATAAGGGGTATAAGATATTTCCATTCCTCCGAGTTGGTGACTAGCTGCGATATTGGCAACAGCAGTTGAGATGACTACCGAGGTCAGCGAGACGCTTGCGAAACTTTCAATTCAGGAGCATGATAAAGAAAAGGGGAAAGCTGTGAGTATATTTTTTATTCGATAATATTCTCGATTTTGGGAATCATTTCCATATTATAAATGTATATTTTCTTGTTGCAGCCTTCCAAAAACGTTGTTGGGCAGCAAGGCATAGACAATTTCACGGATGAAGGATACGATGACGTCGAATGCAGCGAGAAAGCACTTGGGCGAAATAAATTTATGAATGTCCCTCGGTCATTCTTATGTACATTATGTAATCGAACACTTCACGAAACAATTGTGGCAGGTGTTGCTCCTATTTGTTGCAATGTACGCAGCAAAGTTTATATTTACCATTTTTGAAGTTATGTAATCGAAAACTTCATGAAACAATTGCGGTAGGTGTTGCTCCTATTTGTTGCAATATATGTAGTGAAGTTTATATTTACCATTTTTGAAGTAATAATATTTTTCTATACTCGAAACATTTATTGAAATATTATTGCGCAGTAGGCTATAATCCCCCCACCCCTCAGCCATTCTTGATATTCTTCACCGCAAAGGTGTGTTAGAGTCAGTTGTACGAAAGGCGGCCACCATGAAACTACTCGCTGTTGACATGCAAGGTTTCGTGCTTGGTGATAATAGTGTATTCCACCCCAAAGAAATATCTATCACAGATGGGGAGAAAACTAATCATTACATATTGAAACCGCCTAAGCCCTATAACAGTTTAACTCGGAGTGAAAAAAAGCAAGTAACCTATGTGGAACGAAACATCCACGGTATAAGATACTCGAGTGGGCTCATCGACTATGATCAACTGATGGGTGAGGTGCTTGAGCCTATTGCGAGCGCTAGTATAGTTTATGTGAAGGGGCATCAAAAGTTTGAGATTTTACAACAGTATGTAGAACAATTGGCCTATAAGCCATACATTGTGAATATTGAAAAATATCAGCATGATATGTGTCTTCAAAACCCTGTACCAGTATTCGAAAAAGAAGCTGCTCTATGTATGAATCATACGCTATCTGCAAGGGTTAATTGTAGCTTGAGGCAATCGCATGCAGTATGGAGTTGGGTCTCTCAACATTTGAAATGGTGATGAAACATTTATATTCCAACATATTGTACTTATGATGTAAATAAATAAATATATATATTGTCATTCGAGATTATTTTACCTGACACCTTCCACACCAATTTCCTTATGGGCGAAGTAGAGAATGCCTGACGCGACAGTTGGTATGATCGGTGACATCCGGTATGGGAGATGGCAGTTGGTAAATTATAGTTGGTGCGGTAGGTGGCGCTTCACTTCTGTCAAAAGTCATACATCCCAAATACAACCAACTACGGGTACAGAACACTTCCTAATTGACAGTTGGCATGATTGGCGATAACTGACGTGACAGGTGACAATTGGCAGGGCAGCTGTCACGGCGGCCATCTTAGGCGGAAAGAGCATTGAAAAGCGGAGGAGGTAGCAATTTTAACCATAGCGATTTCAACTCCTGAGTCGAGCAGTAGTCATTGAATTGTTATAGAAGCATCTACAAGTGAGCATTCAATTATGTCTGGACAATATCGAAATATGTCCATGAGACAAATGGTGGCCGCCATACGGGAGAGACAACGCACCAACCCGGTGGAGATCGACGAAATGGTGCAGAGACACTTGGACGAGCGGCGGGCCGATGAAGCAATGCAGAAGATAATGGCTGTGGAGATTCCAGAACTCGACCCTGGATCAGACTCTGATGAAACCATCATTTTATCTCCCGTTATCACAAGAAGGGAGCTACGTAGGAAGAAGAAGTCGAGAGTGCCGCCTTACACGGCTAAAAGGTTGAAGCCGAAAGTGAAGTGAACAAATATATATCGTTTTTTATATTATATATTTCAATAAATTTTTTCATAATACAAATTGTTTGTCATGATTTGAATACACCATTAATAAGTAAGAAGTGGTCCTCAAGTGTCTACCGTTTCAATTTCTCTCGTAGATGCCTAACTGTTCTCACAAAAGAAGTGAAAATCCCATATTTATGTGAATCACAGTCGCACACGCAATAACAATAATGCATACATTTCCTACATGCAAGCCCATCTACGACATCGTTGTATTCGAATAGATAGAAACACTTTCTGCGGCAGCAATAACGCCTTGATGTAACTGGGCATTGATACTCCAACGCGCGAACCATGTTAGACGGAGTTTAAATGATGTCTGAGAAGTAGGGCAAATATTAGAAACCAAAGTGGTGGGCGTTAACAAGAAGTGGGCTAGTGTAATGAGGTCCGAGCGTAACGACCAATGGGAGAAGCCAAAGGGCTGGGCCTCAACAAGTGGGAGGGTCTCAAATTGGCTACGCCCCCCCCCCGAGGAAGCTCCGCCCCCAAAACTCCGCCCCCCCAAACTCCGCCCCCCCCAAAACTCCGCCCCCCCCTAAGATCTGTGTCAAGGTGGGATTCGATCAGCACCCCCCCCCCCCCCCATGAAATCCAAAATCCTTGCCGAGGTATCAAAAAATTTGTGTCAAGGTGGAATTCGATCAGCACCCCCCCCCCCCCGGGGAGCACCATAGTTTTCTCAGTTATATTAATTGAACCTTATATGTGAAAATATTGAAAATATTGTATTTAATACTGGGCGCTATAATTTTTGAAACTCTTGTATATAAAATAAAATCGATAATTTAGTTTTTTTCATTTATTCATTGTACACTCTTACATAAATATATATATATATATACCCTCAAATTTCAAATATACTAAATAAAATCTTATGAACTATAAATATATACAAAATAAAAACTTATAAATAGAAAAATAAATAATCAAATATATACACTAATTCAATAGTCTCCTTCAATATCACCCCTATAATACCTAAATGTTGGAGCCGGCACCTCCAAATCCCTAGCCCTTCTTCGAAGTCTCTCTTCGAGGGGTAGGCACCAACACTTGTCCAAATGTTCGGAGGGCCCCCTATAAAAGTGGCCCACCACCTCGCAAAAGAATTTCTTGCTGAAATTGCAACCTCTGCAAATCCCTTGCCAGCAATCATTCCGATATTGCCGGCAGCTTCTACATCTATGGAAGTGCAGCCTTCTACCCATGCTGCATTCCCGGCATGTTGGGCGGCAGATTCCAAAGTTGGAATTCCTCAGCTTTTTACAGCACCTATCGCATCGGGCTCCGGAACTTGGTGACTGCGCTGGTACAGGAGATGGGGGCCCCGTTCTTGTCGTATTCGCCAACGAGCAACGCTGGCACATTCCCGTGCTGGGATTAAGGTCTTCTGGCACGAAGGCGTCCCCGCAATTGTGGCAGCATATCGCCCCATTCGCGATAAGCGGCCTCACTGCAATAATTGGCTTGTTATCCCAGGCACTCGGATACATATTGACTGAAGAATAATTGAGGAGTTCTTCTCAAACTAGTGGTCGACTCAGGAGTTGAAACCGCTATGACCTCCGCTTTTCAATACTCTTTCCGACTAAGATGGCCGCCGTGACAGTCGCCCTGTCAATTGTCATCTGCCAGCTATCACCCGATATCAGTAGCGTCACTCGCCATCAGTAGCGCCACTTGCCATCAGTAGCGCCACCTGCTATTAAGGCTAATGACCTTGAAACAGGGGCGCCATCTATCACAATCGCTATTATTTGCCATACCAAACTATCGCGAAGTGTTCCGTGCCCGTAGTTGGTCGTTGAGGTGTTCCGTGTCAGCTGTCATCCGCCATCAGTAGCGCCATCATCATCTGTCACCCGCCATCAGTCACTCCCACTCTCAGCTAGGAGGGAGGAAAGAGTACAAAAGCGAAGCGCCCACTCGAATTTATCATTCTGCTGCCTGCCTTCCTCTTCGACTAGACCTGCCTACTAGACGCTGCTAGATCAATTGTGAGTATTACCTTTTGACTGTGTATAGTGAATTTGTATATATCCCCATATTTTTGTACTTATGATTTTGTATTATATTCTAAGTGGTGAATCTGGGACTTGTAGATTTCTCTCGTTGTGATAACATCAGATTATTTCTGTTTCTTTGACTCTGAATATTTTTCTCATTGCATTAATATCGAATCATTTTCAAAGTGGAAGAAGTTGGGGCTTGAACATTTTTTCTCGTTGTGATAATATTAGATTATTTCTATTTGCCCGACTCTGAATGTTTGTTCCACATTGCTCCAATTTCGAATTATTTTTCAAAGCGGAAAACTCTTACTCTTGTTTTTTTGCATTATACTAATATTGAATCTTTTTCCAAGTGATAGAATCTGCAAACCGTTTCCATCTTCAACTAATTCTGCTGCCCGCCTTCCTCTTCGACTAGACCTGCCTACTAGACGCCGCTAGATCAATTGTGAGTATTACCTTTTGGTTGTGTATAGTGGATTTGTATATATCTCTAAATTTTTGTACTTGTGATTTTGTGTTATATTCTGAGTGGTGAATGTAGGACTTGTATATTTTTCTCATTGTGATAACATTAGATTATTTCTATTTCTTCGACTCTGAATGTTTTCTCATTGCATTAATATCGAATCATTTTCAAAGTGAAAGAAGCTGGGACTTTAACATTTTTTCTCGTTGTGATAATATTAGATTATTTCTATTTGTCCGACTCTGAATGTTTTTCCTCACTGCTCCAATGTCGAATTATTTTTCCAAAGTGGAAAACTCTTACTCTTGTTTTTTTGCATTATACTAATATTGAATCTTTTTCCAAGTGATAGAATCTTCGAGTGTTTTCATCTTGAACTCATTCTGTTCGCTGCCTTCCTGTTGGGCTACTCAGACTAGACGCTCCTAGACCAACTGTGAGTATTACCTTTGAAGTGTGTATAGTGAATTTGTATACATCTTCATATTTTTGTACTTGTGATATCGAATTATATTCTAAGTGGTGAATGTAGGACTTGTACATTTTTCTCATTGTGATAACATTAGATTATTTCTATTTCTTTGACTCTGAATGTTTTCTCATTGCATTGATATCGAATCATTTTCAAAGTGATAGAAGCTGGGACTTTTGAACATTTTTTTTCTCCTTGTGATAATATCAGATTATTTCTATTTCTCCAACTCTGAATGTTTTTCCTCATTGCTTCAATGTCGAATTATTTTTCCGAAGTGGAAAACTCTTACTCTTGTTTTTTTTCATTATACTAATATTGAATCTTTTTCCAAGTTGTAGAATCTTCAAGTGTTTTTTGGACCCGGTCTAGAAGACACCGTTGCTTGCCCTCCTCTCGAGCTACCACACCACCGGCAAATTTTTTTTGGAGTATTACTTCTGAACCAATTGTAAGTATTTCCTTGTGAGTGCATATAGTGAAATATAAATTTTCGAGTTCTATAACATACTTCATTCTCATTGTGATATAGTCGAGTTTTGCTAAGTGCTATAATAACCTATAACTTATAATATTTTTCTTTGCGATAATTTCATAATTTCTCTATACAATGCAATACACGACTTAACATGTTTTCATTGTTATAGAAATACGAGATGGCCTTCAACAACTCCGCCGCCGCCGCTCAATCCTCTGCCGCTCCCGACAATTCTGAGGAGCTCCAGCAATTAAGTAGGTTATTTTCAACTCTTTTTCTTGTAACACCATCCTAATATTTTTCTCGAAATTTTTTCAGGCATCAATTCATCATTTTTCGAGAACATCACCATGGACGCATTTGATGTTCCCGAAGATGAAATTGATCTTGGAGCTCTTCTCGCTAACACGTATGATAGCATGTGCGGCGACGATACCGTGGGTGCGGCTGGCACCCGGGGTAAGAAGAGGCCGGCGATGTCGCAAGGGGCATCTTCCAAGGGGGCTAAGATGAGCTGTCGCAGGGTGAGTGAATCATCTTCATCGTCGGAGAGTGAGGAGGATATGGCGCTTTCAGACAAAGCGTCAATGTTGGTTGAAAGCCTGCCCGAAGATGACAATGCTGATGATTTCGCGCCACAAACCAAGAAAATGAAGGTTTGTGGCGCGAAATCATCGGGATCTGTTGGGGGGAAAAGCATGTCCTCGTCAAAAAGGAAGGTTGCTAACCCCCTTCAACATATCTTTCTCGATGATAGCGAGGATGATTTTGCACCACCACCGCAACCAAAGAAAAAGATCTTTGGTAGCCGTGTTGGTGGAAAGAGGGCGTTATCATCGAGGGCATCGACGTCTTCGAAAGCGTCGCCCAAGGCACCTTCGAAGAAGAGGAAGATTAGCCCGAAGGCGGTTGCGGGGCCTTCTAAGGCCGGCCCTAGCAAGAAGGGCAAATCTTCCTCTTCTTCAATGATACTCCGCAAGTTCCTCAATAATAGTGGCAAGGCAAACCCCTACCGCGGAGGTAATATTGCTGAGTGGTACGCGGAACGGCGTACCGCTCAACAAGAGCGAAAGCCGGCAATCAACGTTCTCAGAGTGGACGTGATCAAGCCGGCTAGTGCTCGAACCAATGCGGACGGTGATGCGATCGCCGCCATTGATGAGGGAACCAGTGGAGTAGGCGCCGTGGGTGATGCACCGGAAGTGGCTAATGCCAATAAAATTGAACAGTCTGGAAGCATCAGCATCGTCACCATCTCCGACGATGAAGGTGCTACTGCTGCTGAGGGCGCGGATGTTGGCGAAAACAATGGTGGTGATGCCATCGTTCATGAGGCTGCAGTTGCCGCCACTCCGCCGCCTGATGACGAAGTCATCACCATCGTTGTTTTCGCCGACGCCGCGCCACCTCATGGAGATGCCACCCCGCGACCTCCCCAACAACCATCGCCGGCGCTGGAGGCAGAGGTTGCGGCGACGCCCCCATCATCCCCACCACCACCATCGCCATCGCCAGCAGCTGAGGCGGAGGTTGCGACACCATCCCCGGCGGGTATTGCGTCACCCTCGCCGCTAGGGGAGGATGTGCCGCCGTCGCAGCCGTCGCCGCCATCTTCACCGGCAGCTGGAGGTGCGGCTTCGCCTTCACAGGCGGAGAGTGAGGATGCCGCGCCGCCGACGCCTTCCCCGTCAAACAGCATTCCGCCGGGACCAGTACTGCCTTCCACCCAATTGCGAAAATATGACGTCGAGTTGAGGCAGTGGTTGGCAGTGATGAGCAACCGCAAAACGAGAACCCTTCACGACAACGCGCAGGTTGAAGCTCAGCTGGTTGAGATTGAAGCTCAGCTGGCTGAGATTTTAGCTCAGAAAGCTGAGCTTCAGCGAATTTCTGCAATGCAGAAAGAGAGCATAGCCGAAATCGATGTGGAGGTTTCTCGTTATGGGGGACATGCCGACGCGAATGCTGTTTTACTGGGGAAGGAAACCTAGTTGTATATAGTTTTTTGTAAATTTTAGTTAAGGCCCTAATTGTAAATAGTTTTTGTAAATATAAATTAAGATGTATATATAGTTGTAAGTATGTAAATAAATTATTGTAAATATTAGTAAAAGATGTGTGTATATAAAGATGATTGTGTATATAGTTGAAAATAAAGTTTTTATAAATATAAATAAAGGTGTATATAGTTGTGAATATATATTTATGTTTGTGTTCATCATATTATTTGCAAATTTTCATAATAAAATATATTAAATTCTGATGCGACTTTTTCTTATTGGGTGAAAATTGGGTAGGAAAGAAATAGACGATAGAAAATGTCAACAGACTCATTTATTGAAAAAAAAATTAAATACTTCAAACAATTGCAGATTTATCAAGCCAAGAATTGTGCTCTTCAGAAAATCCTAGCCACTTGACAAATATCTTATTCCCCTTCGTTTTCAACACTTTTTCAACTAGATATGCATTTGGCTCAGCTGTTTTCAACAATTCCAATTCATAAAAGCATCCCTTGATAGGGAGACCTTTGACATCTTTGATGTTGTATGTCGTCGGATTGGTAATATTCACTTTAGATATGGTGAATAATTCTGTGGAAAAATTGGCTGAGTATCCTTTCTCGAAAAATCCTTTGAATTTGCTTATTCTGACAACATCTCCAACATTATATTTTGCTGGTGGCGCTATTTTCAGGTGGCTATATACTTTAAGTATTGTTGAAGGTGTTACGTCAGCAGGTTTCATACCAATTGTTCTATGTTTTCTATTATTATACTCGTTAGCAAAATTTGCGAGAATGTCGAGCCACTTATAGTCACCTCTGGCGGAGAATTCTCTATAGATCCAAGTCTTCAATGTTCTAATTACTCGCTCCACAATAGCTGCTTTCATTATACTATAAGTTGAATAGTGATTGATCTTATATCTCTGCATCAAATTTTCGAAGCGTGAATTGTAGAATTCTTTGCCTAAATCACTTTGAATATTTTTTGGAGAATATTCAGCTCGCTTCAGCACTTTTTCCATAGCTTTTGTCACTTCCACACCAGTTTTATTTTTTATCGGTTCAACCCATAAATATTTTGAATAGCAATCGATAACGAATAGTATATATCGATAGCCCATATTCTCATCTGCATATATTTGCATTTCAGCCAAATCAATTTGCCACAGGTCAGCAAATCCTTTGATTATCGTTCTCCTCCTTTTGAAGTTACGCCTCGCGGGTTTGTGTAATTCATTAGCAATCGCCCTTTTGGTTGGGCTTATTTTCATCTTCCACTTCGTAGATTTCCCGCTGCGATTACTTCGGCTTTCATTCATATACTAATAACTAATCTTCCAAACTCACATATACATATGGCGCTCGCACTTTGAAAAATCAACGTATGATACCTTCTTCACGCAATTCCTCTATTATCGACATTATTTCATTATCATGCCCTGTATGACCAACCATTTTAGAACTCCACAATAATCGAAGACGTTCCACCAATTCTGCAGCATCATTCCAATAAACAAATTCTTTCCGTTTTCTATTCAGAACTTTTTTGCGCGGTATTGCCTCCACTACTCCTTTACCGCCTTTGATATCAAATCGTTGAGGATTACTCCTCATATAATGTGGACTATCTATAAGAGGTTTGATGATTTGTCGATATTTCTTTTTCGAGTTAGAGGATTCAGCATTCAAACCTCCTCTAATATCATAATTTTTATATGCGGATCCTGTAGTCTTCAGAATGGAGGTATATATCTGCTTATCTCGATCGCTAATAGATCCAGGTGCTTGATTCATAAAAATCAAATCATATAGTTCAGAAGAAGCTGGAAATACCTTACTCCTTCTATTATCACGCCATAATTCGATTTGATCATTCAAAAAACGGATTTCCATATTACCCATCCTTAATTTACCCGTTTTGGGATCGATACGAACACCATATACTGTATCATAATTAGATTTTCCAGTTTTCAAGTTATCCAAATGCTGCTGCACTCGATCTTGTAGAGTTGTTGTATCAATAGCGGTAGTATTATCGCTAGAAATATGTGAAGTTGATGATGTTGGTGGTGTTTCCATCATTGTCACATAATCGAGTTCGCTCTGCATCAATTGCGAATTTTTGCTGGAATTTCCAGATTCCAAATGTTTATCAAACATTTCTGTAGTATCTCCCACCGGTTTCCTACGCATCGGCGTAGATTGGTGCGTAGGCTGCGGTATTTTAAGGATAGGTGGTACTTTCAGACCCGATATTTGGGAGGGGGCTATCGCTACCGCAGCAGCTTCTGAGATAGCTTTCAATGGTTTCGTTAGCGGTTTGTATACCTTCTCAAGCATTGTCTGATCGCTGAGGTGGGCGCTCTTCAAACTTTTGAATTTTTTTCTCACCGCATCAGTTGCTTCGACAAGTTTCTGCTTGAGACATATTTCATCCATTTTTTCACTGCTAGATGCGCTCATTTTGCCATCCAGCGATCGAATGATTCAACCACATCAGGGTATCACGGATATATGAAGCAATCAAACCCTTTTCTATAGCGTCCCTCGCAAATCTCACTATCCTTATCGATAACGAGAAAACCATATTTATCCGTCCAACTATGTGCGCACATATCCCGAAATTCATTGAATGTCACATCTGGGGATACATGATCGGAAAATATGTGATGAAGATTCATTTCGTCCTGTTTGAACATGATTATGAAATTCGCATTATCGCGAATTAGTTGTTTAGGCACTCTCGAATAGGTTTGCGCAAGATAGAAACAATCGACATTCCTATGACGCCCCATCGAAAAATAAGATCTAATCACATCCTGTTTCTCACATATAACATCATCGAATATAAATATACTCTCAGGTTTTGCATCGGCAGGTTCAACTATGTCTGCATTGTTACTGTAAGTGTGATAACCCAACCCCTTTATCGGTTCCAATACTTTACGTAAATACTCATACTTGGGTTGATACAATGATTTTGAATAGAGGTATATGTTGGCGAATCGTAAGCCATTCTGATTGGTGAGCAGTGATATCATAACATTCGTCTTGCCACAATTCGATGGACCAATAATCAAACTTCGAATTGTATTGGGAAATAGATCCCCATGCCTACGCTGTGGAATTGCACTATTTCCTAACCCAACTTTTTCATCAAAATTTTCCACACTGAATGTCTCATTTTGTCGAACAATCTGCATCATGCGACTGCCAAGTACTTTATAATGATCTGCGAGTGTCGCAAAGCTCATTTATATTATGAACACCAAGCGATACACTTCAACAAAGAAAAAAAGTTGGCGTATTTGTCGTAAGGGGAAAACAACAAATATAATGAAGGAAAAAAGGCGCTTTGGTATGGGGTGCGGCGGTAGTGTGCTGAAAAGGAAGAAGAAGCGGACCACGCCCAAACGCATGAGAAAGATAGCTTTTGGATCGGGAATAGTGCACAAAGTTCGACATGCGCTACGCCAAATGGGGAACAGGGGAACGCTCACCAGAAACTTGGGTGAAACAACTCTAAAGGCCGTCGGTGCAGCTAAAAAATTCGTGAGAATGGCAGGAGGAAGGAGAAATATTCGAACACCCCGCATAATACCAATCCCCAAAGTTGGCGGCATTCTCCCACTAATCCCAATTTTCGCGGGATTATCAGCATTGGGTAGTTTGGCTGCAGGCAGTGCAAGCGTTGTTCGTGCTATCAATTCCGCCAAAGAAAGTAAGGAGAAACTCGCTGAGGCGAACCGCCACAACACACATATGGAGGCAATTGCTCTAGGTAAAATGGGCAAAGGGGTCTATCTGAAACCATACCGCAAAGGGTTGGGTATCTATTTGAAGTCCCAAACTCCAAAAAACTAGATGGCCTACCTCGAAGGGCTTTAACAGATGTGGACCTATCACGATATATAAAAAAGATAGGAATACCAAACTTTCGAGGTATATATATGAGGGATAATTTACCCTCATCCGGCCCATATCGTACAGAATCCGCCATATTGAATTTAGATAGCGAACAAGGCGATGGCACACATTGGGTTGCATATAAAAAAAGCGGTAAAGTAGTCGAGTATTATGATAGCTATGGCGATTTACCCCCACCAAAAGAGTTGGTGAAATATCTGAATAGAGGGCCGCAGGCGCTTAGAGCTACCAAAATAGTATATAACTATGAGCGCCAACAAGAATACAACACAGTCTGGTGCGGGCATTTGTGCTTGAAATTTCTCTCGAAGAAGAACACAAACGAAAAGTAGCTCATCATGGATCGAGAAAGCATCAAAAAAATGGCCCATGCGTTGTTAGCTTACTCTAAATCACGCTCTCTCTTAAAAATGACTGAGAAAGAACTCGCCGACCTACCAAAGGAAGTACTGATCGGATTGGCCTCCCAAGAAATAGCTCTAGTATGGGATAAGCTACCGCAACGATTGAAAGACGATCCAGAGGTGTCGAAATATCAATTTTGTGAGGATCATCATGGTGGCGATCAGAAAAGCAATAATCAACCAGGCGGTGGTGATGTCAACGATGGACCAATACCTCGAAAAGTGTTTTGCTGCTTTTGTCGAATGAAAATGTAGATGTGGCAATATGTAATAAAATTTTTTATATATAAATGATTATCAATGCGAAAATAAAAACATTCTTCAATGTCAGTCATAGCGATCAAGTTGCAGCTGTTGAATGTTCATTGAGGTTCGTTACCCATTTTCGCCGTTTTCTTTACACACCACCAACATTATGTCGCAAACATTCACCATATCGGGCGGCCATAGCGTTTTGAGCGCTGATTTTTACCCACCAATTGAACTAGATGCGAGAAGAACTTATGGTTTGGGATTACATGGCTTTTATTCTTACAATTCCATAGCCAATATAGATGAGACAAATAACGCTTTGGGTTATTGGGATGAGAAAGAAGGTCGCATCTCTGAGAACTTGAAAATGATTCATATACCACCGGGCGCCTATGAAATGGAAGAAATCAATAGAGTTATACAAGAAGCTATAGCATCTTCGAACCCCTCCTCTGATAGTAAAAAAAGTAAAAATAATATTGAATTTTATCTTCGCGCTAATAATAACACTCTAATGTGTGAAATGAAATCTTCATATGGAATTATGTTGTCAGTTGAGAATTCCATAGCCGAAGTGTTGGGTTTCGAGCAAAAATTCTACCCATCCAACTTTCTACATAAATCCACCAAGCCGGTGAAAATTATTAAAGTTCGCCTAATACGCATCGATTGCAATATCACGAGCGGGGCGTACCTGAATGGGGAAGAGGTTCACACGTTGTATGAATTCGACATCAATGTGGATCCTGGATATAAGCTGTCGAAGGAACCGAAAAACATTATATATCTACCAATCAGCCCGACCGGACGTCAGTCTATCGATAACATTACACTGAGAATTTTGGATGATGAAAATTGTTTGGTCGATTTCAGAGGAGAGAAGATTATTGTGAAGCTTGAACTGAAACAACTAGATTGATCTCGAAAAATAGCAGAGAAAAGATGGGGTTCTGCTTCGGTAACCAATCAAAGCGCATATCCATTCCCACACCCCATAATGGCCGCAGAAATAATAAAAAGAAGTGTAAACGCGGTCGCGGATTCATTCGCAATCGACGTCTCAATCAGACAAGGCGGCATCATAACCTATCTGAGAGCGATATTGATTTCTTGAAATCTATCGGACTGAAAGTGCTACAGAAAAAATAGAGATGGTTTCCACAACTTCTACTAGCCTCCAATTGGAAGTGTTTGATGAACCAATATTCGATCATTCCCTAATCAGCCTGCATGAACACACATACAAACCATATGGTTCACCATCATTCAAGAACTCTGACGAAATAAGAATAGCTGTCAACTTTCAAGATTTGATATTAGATATCGCAGAGAGCTACATCTACATCGAAGGAAAATTCATACCAGATGATTTCACAGCAGATTGCTATTTATCCAATAATGCTTTAGCATTCCTCTTCGACGAAATTCGCTATGAGATGGGTGGTGAACAAGTGTGTATGATTCGAAAACCAGGCATCACTACAGCTATGAAATGTATGATCTCCTATGGGGAATCGAATAAAAAATTTCTAGAGACCCTCGGTTGGGGAATTGATGATGATAATCAACCGATCCTAGACAAAATCAATCACGTATTCAGCGGAAAATTACCACTCAAATACTTGATGGGATTCGCTGAGGACTATAATAAGGGTGTCTTGAATATAAAACAAGAGTTGATACTAATCATTGCTCGCTCATTCAAAAACTCCTACATGGGAGTAGTTAATGCGAAATTAGAAATTGATAAGATTGAATGGAGAATAAGGCATATCATGCCGTCAGATAAACAAAAACTCAAACTATTGAATCGCATCAATAAAAGTTCCACTGCGAAGATAAAAATAGCATATAGGATGTGGGATTTGTATGAGTTACCAACTATCCGTGAAACATCTTCAGACATTTGGGCTGTCAAAACTACCAACAGCCTCGAGCGACCGCGATACATTATCATAGGATTCCAGAAATCTACTAATACGGATGATGTATCTCAAGATGCCACCCAATTCATTAATGCTGACATTAATAATATTCGAGTGTATTTGAATTCAGAAGTATACCCATACGAGCGGTGGAATTTAGAATTCGACAGGAAGTTGGATGCTATAGCCTATTATGCTTACGAAAATTTCCAAAAGAGTTACTATGGTAAAGATATGAGTGAGCCGATGATGGGTATAGAAGAATTCAGGAAGAACCCATTATTTATCATCGATTGCAGCCATCAAGCCGACGCCATGAAATCCTCAACAGTAGATATCAAATTGGAATTTGAGACTCGCAAATCAAAATTTCCAGCCAATACAAGAGTGTATGCGCTCATTCTACATGACGCAGTCATGACATATAGCGCTCTAGATGGCTCCATACAGATGGGTGTGTGAACGAAGAATTATGAAGCTATGATCAGATGAATCACTACCACCATAGTTTAAGATATATGTATTTGTAGCAGTTTTTTTCGGATAATAAAAGATGTAAAATGTCGAATAATGTTTTATTTTTCCTATTATGTACAGTGATTGAAATAGTGAGTCTAAAGACTATAAGAGTATACTAGACACCCCCTTGTACCCCGCCACCTTCTTGTTCTTCCCCAACTTCTTCTTCCCCTTCTTCACCTTCTTCACCTTCTTCACCTTCTCCACCTTCTTCTTCTGAAGCTTCCCTCAAACCGTATTTTTCGATGATGATAGTTGGTAGGAATTCAACTAAATCATGAAGGAAGCATTCCAAACCCTCCTTCACCATTTCTTCAAGAAACTGCTCCAAAGTTATACTCCCATGTTCTAGGCGACTGCATAGAAAATGACCGATTTTATATCGATCAGCATCCGCTAAAATCTCTCGGGCTCGTTCTTGATTGAAACATGCGCTCATATCATAGTTGGCTGCATGGAGTGAATCACGCTCCAAATCGATGAGTTCACATTTAAGTCTGCTGACTGCTGATTCGATGTCTTCAGCAGCTGGCCAAAACTGGCTAGAATAGTGCATCCACATATCCTTAAAAGTTGAGTACTGGAGTCTACAAATAAATAAACAAAAAAAAGAGTTCAGGAGATAATTCAATAAATACGTTTCATATTACATAGCCCATACCCTCAGCTTAAAAAAAACTACTCACCATAAATGGTAAATGCGATGACGAGGGTGGCGAGAATGTAAGAACTACTATATACATATAATCTTTAAACTCCCTTTCACTAATACTAAACTAATCATAAAAATAATTCAATTAATTACTGAGGCGAAGTCTCGCTAAGAGATATTTCTTTTATGCCGAACCTAATAAGCGTTCGCGTTTTCGCACCAGCATATGATGGTTCACTCTGCCCCAGGTATGCTATTGTATAAAGCCCGCGGGAGTTGATCAAATGGAGATCGCTTTCTTCAATCACATCTGAAACTCTTTTGGGCAACCAACATTTCACAGTTTCCCCACTTTCTTCATCTAATAATATAACGGTGGCAGATCTACCAAATCTAGTTTCAAATATTGTCATTTTCTTGATCAGATAAGGCTTATTCAAGATCAGCGATGATATCAACACTTGCTTGGTGAATTCATACCCTTCAGCGATTTGATTATTGATCGCGATCAAATCAATTTTAGGTGAACCCATCTCTAGATTAAACACGTGAAAGAGAGTACAAAAGAATATATAGAATATAGGAATTTACTTACATAAAAATAACACTTGTTATCACGCAAGGATACACACACGCTTTACGAGTCAATATTTATTTCTATTGATTGCTAGTTATACTGCTGCTACTGCTTGTGGCAACTATAGCACTGAATCGCCAATTTATAGGAACTCCCCCACTCTCACCAACGCAATCTTGAACTCTCGTGGGGGAATGGCGCATGCGCATGTGGCAGCAGTGTTCAAGGTCGCACCCCCTCCCATTTCAGGGGTGTGGAAACACAAGGTCACGCTCACAGAAAAAAGAAAGCCCTCCTCAAGGACGCGCTCTTCTCAAGGCCACACCAACTCCCAAGGGCACCCTCCTCTCAAGGTCACCAACTCGAGGTCACTCCTCCCAAGATCACATCAAGGTCATTCACCCCAAAGTCACTTCTCTCAAGGTCACTCATCCCAAGGTCATTCACCCCAAGGTCACTCCTCCCAAGGTCACTCCTCCCAAGGTCACTCCTCCCAAGGTCATTGACCCCCCAAGGTCATTGACCCCCCAAGGCCACGTGGGGGTGTGTGACCTTGGGAGGAGGTCTAGAATCGGCATAAAACATCTACTCTAATATAACTATGATACTCGAAAAGTTCTTTTATAAGCAGCCATTGGAGTGTATTCAACATATCTGCTATTTTTGGAGTCAATCTTGAGCACTGCAAAATTATTCGCATTGCACGATTTTGAATTTTTTGGAGTCTGAGAAAATATAAAATTGTCGAACAGAAATTGAAATGGGGCAGGCAGTATTATGGTATTATATATTGTTAATTTCAATCACTGAGATATGGAGAACACCTTCTTTTTCAGTACTTTTCTAATGATGTGGAAAGAGGAGATCATGCAGATGATACAACCATTTTTTCTATTCTATTTATTTCATTTATATCCCTAGGCCTAGAGAGCATTTTCATTGAATATTTCCATATCGAATATTCTTATCAAATTATCAGAATATCAATGTAGAATATTTCATGTTGTGATCGTCTTGAGGAAATTCATAGAATATTCTGTGCTGCCTGGGTAAGACCCACGGTTGTCTGGTAACTCCTGGTCAATGAGCGCTGAGCAGCTAATAACGTCACAAGAATGCTGGCATAATATGAGACTTTAGTCGTTGATTGATACGCTTTAGTCCATGCTACTGACAAGGATGAATGAACTGTTCATAGCGTTATTAAGAAAGAGCGCGACATACTAAAATAGCGCGCTTTTCCAATTATTGATATTTTTTTGGTCTTAGTTTGTTTTTAGATGAAAATATCATGTCCAGTGACAAGGAATTATCTGCAAGCTTATTTGCATCCAATTATACAAGTTCAATATAATCATCAGATGCGCATTCAGATATCTGTTAGCAAGGCATCAAGTTCTAACTCTCCAATAAGGGCATGTGATGTGTAAACAAAGCGTTTATACAAGTGGAACCATCAAATATGATAAATATATAATCAAAAAATTGTAGGGATCCCCTTATTCATTTGGACAGATGGAATGAAACAATGGAAAATTGATACATGAATAGTGGAATGAAAAGAAAACAACATTCATTGATACAATTAAGAAAGATCAATTCAATTCACCTACCTATCGGATTGTGGCAACATTTTCTACACTGCGCCTATAGGTATAATAGGTATTTATTTAAAAGATAAGTACATAATAAAGTATATGGTACATCAAAAGTTAATAGGTACTAATATAAACATAAGTATATATGTAACAAAATTTGATATATTTAAACGAAAAAAGCTAAAAACCAGGTTATTTGAAGGGGCCTCTGTCTGTGCCCTGGTGATCCTTGAAGTCTGTTATAGCTGCTCATAACTATGTACCTATAACATCCTTCCATTTTTGTACTTCTTCCAGTTGTTGTTTTGCCAGGTTCCATAGGTGAAAATAATGTGGAAACAGCTAAAAGCAAAAAAAAAAAACAAGTAGAAACAGTATCTTATTATAATGAGAACTCACCTGTCGTTTTGGAAACCTAACCTAATATTTTCTTATTTTATCATTTTTGGGAAATCATTTCTCTCCTATTTGCTTCATCCGATTCCTTCTGCAAGTAACAACCCTTCTATTTTTGTAACAACACTTCGAATAGTTTCAGTCATCTAGAATATGAAATCCCATTGTTGTTTACATTATACTCCATCCTACTTGTTTAATATTTACCTGTCACAGAGCCAGAGAGTATCAAAAATCAGAATGATAGTATAACAATACAAAATCATCACTCAAAGCGGTCAAAAATAGTCAAAATAATATATAAAATATTGCACAAGTAAACAAAAACAAATGGTAGAATGCCATGTACAGCATTTTTGTGACGTAACAGACGACGTATTTTTGTGACGTAGTAGATGACAACCGTCTCTCTATAAACCGTGGGGTAGACCGCCTGAAATAAATTTTCCTGGTAACGGTCCTGAGCTCCGAAAAAGAAAGAAAACATCAGCGGCAAGAGAGATCGAGAACGGCACCATTAATGGCAGGAGAAAAGACGATTTTATAAAATGCTTGGCGCAAGTAGATAAAACGGGACAAAAATTATTCTTCCCCTTTTTATGATTTCTTGGGGCTTCTTTCCTCGAATTTCGCGCCGCCACCTCCCCTCACCCCTTGCCAGCCATTCGCTTCAAGACAAGAAAATCATTTATCAAGTCTAATTGTCTCTTTCTATGTCTGTCTCGGATATTTTCCTGGCGATTTTATAAAAGTTGGTCGGAACGATACGGCTCTAAATGAACTTGAACAAGTATTTGAATATTCTACAGGGATGGTAACATGCTTTGATACAGGGTGGATCTAGTGGATATCAAAGTAAGATAGCGTAACCAACCATCTATGAAATTTTTATATATACCGGGTGTTCACGGAAGGTGGACAAGTCAATTTCATGCAAATGATGGATTCACCGGAAGTGACATAAACTTTCGATTTTTAAACGCGACACCTGGTATATTTTCATTATTTTCGTCTCCATATCAAACTTAGAAAACAACCATGTATCATTTGTTACTATTTGCATCGTTTTTAATTTTTTTCCAAATATTTTATTATTCTATAGGCTATGGATACGTTCAAATAACTTAATTCAGTCCTAAAATATTTGTAGAAATACAATTTTTTTGATCAAAATGATTGAGCTATGTGACGTTTGCTTTCAAAATTATCATTAGGTACTATATATTTTGTTGGCTAGTCGGGTTAGAAAAAAATAGCATTTTATTGTGATTAATTTGATATACGTTAACGTTAGATCTTAACAATGTATTTCGAGAAAAATATATAAAATACAATTACAAACAGTAACAAATGATACATTCTTGTATTTTGAATGTCATACATGAAGACTAAAATACTGAAAATAAAAATCGAACGATTAGGTATGTAACTTCCGGTGAATCCGGAATTAGCATGAAGTTGAGTTAATTGTCAAATAATGCAGTTGTATGCATTGAACGGATCCTCAAAATTTCGTTCCATTATTTACGAAAACAAAAAAGTTTGAGGGGCCAAGGTAAAGATGAACGATGAGACAGGCATACTTATGTCTTGGATCAAAGACTTAGCTCTATACAAACTGGAGGTAGGTAATCTGTTTTGAACATTTGCTTGAACACTTAGGTACTATTTGAAATGTTTAAAAATAATCCTTGCCCCTTCAGTTTTTTTTATATCAGTGTGTTAGTTAATTGAGAAACTATTGAAACACAATGTTTCTTAATTAAAACATAAAAATAGAAATTGAGCCGTACGTCGTTGAATTTAATATATGTATTATCAAAAACCCAAGTACCATATGATGGTAGTTGTGTTTTTGAATTAGCGTTTGATTCGTTATAAAAAATAATATGTCATACAGGGTTTGTTTTCGTGCCAAACAATAAAGTTTATGGTGGTTTCTTCGAAACGAAACGTTTTACTGATATTTAGTGGCAATGAGAAAATGTGTCTATTTATTGACCACTCAATTGTACAAGTTTGTGCTTATTTGACCTCCTTTTAGTGTTACTCGTTACTCTAAATACCGAGATCCTCATGCAATATAATCTATCATGCATATAAATTGCAGTTTAAATAAAAACAAACAAATAGGCAATACACATAACACTGAAAATTATTCGCGATAACTATACAACTCTATTTATTGCTCTCAATCGCTATGACGTTTTCAATAAAACTGGCAATGACAACCCATGAATATTTTTTTTCATACGACCATTTATGAAACGTCATAAAGTACAATTTTTTGTTATCTGGAAAGTTGCTCATATCATCAATGAAAGCACACGTGATCTGAAATAAAAGCGCACGCCCGCATATATTATGTACCTATATGGATATAGAAATAATTGGGGTTGCGGTCCAACGATCTATACTTTTTTGTGGGATTCCTCTCTATTAATGGCTTTCGCAATTTTAAGTTCTATTGAGCATAGTTTTTGTCGAAATATTATTCAGGAAAGTACAGAGGGACGATTTTCTGGCGTCAATAAGAGGTGAAAATCCCTTATGCCAAGATTCAGCTGCGGGTAGATTGTTTCGAAAAAACATCGTTTCGAAATATAAAGTCGAAAAAAATTACACTAGCTCACACCAGCTAACACCGTCTGGTGTCTCTTTCCTGAGGTCCTGATTGTTTTAGTGTCAGTAAACACCAACATATTATTCACCCTGAAGGTGTTATACCTTTCCCATAGGTGTTTTTAATAATCAAACCCAGTTGTCAGTAACACTAGTGTTCAGCAGAATGAACACTCTGGTGGTGTTCTTTATGAATTTCCGAAAGTGCGATTTGACACCGCAGTGGTGTGATGCACATTATTAGATTTTCTTGATGCTGAATCCTACTTCCACGAAATTCCCTCCGGTGCGTTTAAACACCGAGCAGGTACATGCGAAGACCTTTCTGGTGTGAAGGAACACCATATCATGAGTCTGTTCATGCGAATCAGTGCTTTTTTATTATTCACATGATGATAAACTAGACTCAGAAAAATCTAGGGACACTTCGGATGATAACAAACTGTTTCGGCTTATTTATCCTGATCAGTGATACTAGGGTCTAGGCCAATTGATACTGATCCATATCAAAATAATCTAATATATCATGCCCAATATTGAAATCAAGTTCGGTAGGGAGGACGTCAGTGCCACCTATTGGTATTGGTATTGGTTTTAAGATCGAATAGATGAGCGCATGAAATTCACATCATTCAGATGCCAACATACAATATTTTCATTAATTTATATCAAATCAGGTGTTTTCAGGACAATACTTTCAATACTTAACGAATGATTATTGCCACCAAATCAGATTATTTATACACCGCCTCGATTCCATCGTGATATGACACGGTGTAACTTGGTGTTAATTTTATATAATATAGGTGTTTTTCATGCGTTAGAATATTAAATTTCAACCATTTGGTGTTTCTTATGATTTTTTGTTTCAGAATCGTTCTACTTCACCACATTCGTGTTATTTTTCACTACTATAAGATCGTAATTAGCACCACTCAACACTCAATTGTGGAATGTATAATGAAAAAAGGACACAACTTTGATATTCAGGTGTTGAATTCGTCGGAGTTTGCTCTGAAATCTATTTGATTGAAATTATGCACCCAAGTTTTTTCTAATGTGTAAATGTAATCGAGAAAACAGCTCCTCGAAATAAATGTTTTCCAGAAAACAACTCTTCAAAATGAACGTTTTCGAAAAGTTGTCTTTGGGGAAAAATACCTTCCGAAAATATTGATTTTCGAAAAAAAAGTGTTTTCGAAGAATTGTTTTTCGAAAAAATGTTTTCGGAGTATTAGTTTTCGAAAACGATGTGTCCGGAAAAAAATCCGTAACCCAAATAATTGTATTAGTGGGTACCTAAGTACTCCCTGCTACTATGAGCGGTCCTCACCTCATATCATGTTTATTAGTTTCAGACTCTTTTCGGATTATAAGGAAAATTCGTAACTAATTTCATCTTCCCAACGAAACAAAACCTAAAAATTCGAAAAATTCACTTTGATGAAAATTAGGGACTCATCATTACTACTGCAACTACCAATTTCTACTACATGTCTGATGATGTCGATGGCTTCGGGTGACATCATTCACAATTTGCGACCAAATATGTTTGCACTTGACATTTGAGATGAACGCACTTTTATACTAGGTCAATGTCAATATCATTTCACTCATGTATTTTGGGTTACGTGATTATATTAGCGAACAACGGATAATGAGTGAAATTTGAAATCACTTTCATATTCGAGTAGACGTGTGGAAGCAAACGAACACTAATATTGACATACAATATATTCATAAATTTTTGATCGTGAGAACTGTTATAATGGAATTTAACTAATTTTAGTAATGTAAGTAGATATAGTGAGTGCTGGGTGCTATCATAAAGTAGTGAATGCGTTCATTTTTAGCTTAAACTTCCATCATGTTCAAGGAGATTCCCGGATAAGATTTTCGATTTTTAAATTCCATTCACCACATTTGGAAGTAGAAACAATAATTTTTAGTGTGATATCCTGTTATATTATTCAATATCTAAAATCTCCATTAGGAGCTGGATTCAAAAATATCATACAAAGGGTATACACAGTTCTTGCGATTACAACTGAATTAATTTGTTAGAAATTCAAGGAAAATACGCTCGAAGCTGTCAAATTAGATTTTTATCTTGGCATAGAAATAATGCGTGTGAAAATATCCTCTTAGATTAGGAAAATGTATTGACTCATCTAAACCTATAACTGCTGTCTTCTTATTGATTTTTATCAATATCAATGATATTCGAAAAACAATAACCTTCAACGATTTACGTTACTTTTGGCAATTAGACATATTTTTCATCTTACAAATTGGAATATTTTGTGGAATGGATTTAAATCTCATTGAAATGAATCAACAGAAAAAATAATTCAAAATAAGATCTATTAATAGGCATAGAAAAACTCTATTCCACATTTTTTCATTTTTATCTGATTGAGAACATATGATATACTTAAATCAGTCTTAAATGTTGAGTATTTTTATCACATGATATATCATGTCTCAATTCTTAAGTGATACATGAAATGTTGAATTTTAAATTCATGAAAGTTTTTATGAATCCACCCTTCGTCTACCCTCCCTTATAGTGAACCAGTCCCCATCACCAAAAAGTTCAATTTTCAATGAAAAAACTTTGTTTATATCATTCGATCTTCTTCGTATCATCAAAAAGTAATTAATCGTAATATCCGGTAAAAGGCCTGCATAAATCGAAGTCGATCAAATGGAGCTGAATGGTAAGAGAGCGTATAAGGGCCACCGAGATGTTTTTTGAATTTTTCCGACTTCAAACTCGAAATTTTCGAGTTTGAAGTTGTGAAAAAATTATTCCTAGTTCAAAGTAGGAGATTCCGAGTTTAAAGTCGGAATTTTCGAGTTTGAAGTCGAAAAGTTCGAGGTCAAAAAGGTCAAAGAAAGATCTATTTTGAAAGTATTATTTGTCTTCAATAGCTATAAAAACTGAGAATTTTCCAAATAAAGGGCTAATACTAAAAATATCTCATGAGTATTATATATTTTTGGAAAGCGCACACCATTTATGCCTCAAATATCGAAATATTGAGAAAACATAACAATAATGACAGCTCATTCTAAAAATCTGATTACGCCACTGGATTCTACGTGGAAATATGTATGGAAGCCATTTTTTACTTTCCCCATTAGTTGAAAGATAGCTGAGATAAAGGGGGGGTCCCAAAATGCAATATTTTCAATTTCGCCCTGTATCTCATAAACGAAGCAGGCTATGAAAATTCTATTTGGAGTATCGTGAGTTTCACAAAAAAGTTGACGACGTTCGCGAAGACCGCAAAGATATCCCTTAAGGACATCGAAAATGGGAGCCTGTACATAAAGGAAATTCCATTCTTCAATAATCATAATGTTGAGATGTCATGATTGTTTTGATTCTCGGAAGTTATTTTTCATTCCATGAATTATCCAGTCATTGGTGGAGAGTGAAGAGCCCGTGTCAGAAATGATACAGCAAAATTTCCTTTTTAGACCGCTGTTTCGAAAGCGCCGAGGAGTATTTCTACGTGCCGGCATCGTTACGTAATTAATGTATACAAGGGGAAATTTTCCTTTGATGGAAAATAATCAATCTCGATATATTCATGAATCTTCAAGTTCTGAAGAACCCCGAGTCGAAAATATGATTCTCAGCATTTCTTTGTACATAAATATCTTGGATGATGGACAACATTGATTGGGCGAACAATATTTCAAGATTTCAACATAATCCATTTTATAATATAGGCAAATAGGTATTCATAGATTCCAGGGTGTTTTTGTGTATTTCCTTGGAACTGTTGATATATGATATATGATTATATTTTAATCGTTTGCTGCTTTCTGCTGAGGATATTTTACAACATTGAAGCATCAGCATTCAGAGGGTACCAAATGGAGGACTATGAAATTTATACATACCTAGTATTTCCCAACTGATAAGCATGATTATTTTTCATAAGATAGACACTTGAAAAATCTACAAGACCATACCAATTTTCATGAATGAGTCTTCATTTCATGATGTGAAAAATCAGAATAAGATTATTTTAAAGAAAATTACGTTGAAATGCGTTCATCAATGAAAAAGGTATTATGGAATAATTCATCTTGCAACCCATCTTCGAATATCTGATATACACCACTGGAATCAGAAAGTCTCGTTATATTAGTGATCGAAATTTTATCGAAGTAAGTGGATCAATCAAAAAGTTATGAATAAAATATGTCATTCATATCGAAATAAATTAGCAAAATATGAATTCGCCATTTTATCGGAAATAATATTCACCGAAACATAATTCAGATAATTTGATTCATGAAAAAGTTATTGGAGAATCAAACTATAGTCTGTTCCAGTTGAAAATACAGTGCATGGTGGGACTTGTGGGCGTAGCACACTAGGGTTTTCTGGCATAACTATTAAAATTTCGATGTATCCAGAAGTTAAATAATGATGAACTAAATTGTTGATCATAATTTATTACCATAATATTTCAAAATAGTAATGAAAATCAAATATATTTTTTGCGACTATTGAAATTATATTGTTTGATTAACAAAAATTAACGGTAAATATAAAAGAAATAAGAATATTCAATTTCGTCAACTTTGGATTTTATTTCACTGTTTATACACAGCCGTCCGGTTAACTATAACCACTTCCTTTTTTGCGATATCGTAACATTGTGTAAACTTGCCTGCCTCATAGACCAATAAGATGCGATGAAAAACCTTCCCTATCTCTTCAACGCTGTATTCCTAACTGAAATGGACATTCCAATCGATTGATTTAATATTATAACACTGAAATATTCGAAACCTGATGGATCTTCGACTATATATAGGTAGGTACTGCACAAGCATAACTCTTCCGACTTTTAGTTGACAGTTCGATTTTACAAACCTCAGAAGAATAAAAAACGCGTTTCTAAACGGTTTTATAATGACTTCATTATAGAACCAGAATTTGCGAGTCGCTTCTGATCCGAATTGAATATGCTCTTTTTAGGACTTGAAAATCAAGTTTAGCTCCTAGACCGAGTCCTAGACACTATAAAAATATTACCAAGCAATATAGGTACATATCGATCATTTAATGGTGTCTGTAAGAGAAACTTCAACCATAAGAGCTAATTTCAGATTTCAGAACAAAATCGACGATATATTTGTTGTCTCAACAACGTTGCATTTCCGCTGCTATGTTTCAGTTAATTTATGAGAAAATTGGCACAAGTAAAATATTCAGAAATATTTGATGAGTAATAAATCGTTCCCAATTCCATATCATCATCATTCATTCCATTTTATGTACCTACAGAGGCTAAAGCCAATATAAAATGGTCATATTCGTCAATATCGATTTCAGAAAGCTTGTTTCGCCTCTGCTCCCATCTAGTAGCCAAAAGTTATACCTTCACAGAAAGTATCGATCCTTTTGCCCTTGTGATACCTTTTATACTCACCCCCATTACAGAACCCTAATAAAAAAGAAGGCACTAAGGCGAATGGTTTGCTCTATGGAAATGCGCGTATTTCATCAACAGATGGCGAGAGGGGTAGATAAATCTCACAATGTTGGAATGCCTCCCTATTTTATACCTACTCCCTTCACAACTTTTCAGTGAGTGGATTATTCTGATTACATTAGATGATTCTTTCGTTAGCAGTGTCATCTTGCCCCAACCTAACCCCAGGGGCAAATTCTGCGAACTGCCCTGATCGGTCCCGATTGAAATTTTGACAATTTCTGCTGAAATTCTTGCTACCTTCGAATATTTTTTCTTTCCACATTACCATACTCATATTTTTGATCGATAGTGATTGGAGATGATTATACGTCAAAATATCAAAATAATTGATTAATGGCTTGATGGTCCAATACTTACATTGAATACTGTGAGGAAGGTCGTGAAAGTATATGAACACGAATAATATTTACTTATAAATACAGGTATGAATTGTTTCGAATTCTTGAGCCTTGTCGATTTTTTGGATTACTCTTTGTAGAGCTAAAGAAAATCACTATCTTAAAATAACAGTGAGATTGATTAACCAAAAATGATATTTTGTGACCGAACACACTCAAATTTTTCACTGCAAAGTAATATAAGAAATTCAATTGGGAGAGCATTGGAATTGCAGATATTTGAATAAATATTTTAGAGGCTCTGATGCACTGTATTATTTAATCTAAAAGTAAAGATTGTTCAGCACACCATCAAACTACATATGGATTTGTGAAGGAAATGAAATAACAGTGGTGGAGATTTAACGGTTTCAAAAGTTTTTACCAAATTTTTCTTTTGAAATCTATAATTTGTCAAAATTTCACAATTTAAGGTCAATTATAAGACCCACAGTGGCTTTATTTGGCACACAAGAACATAATATCCCATTCAAGAAAAATATAATTTTTGGTATTACTTTTTTTTGAGAGACCCTCTCCTATCCAACATACTCAAATAAACAGAAGAGAATAAATAAATCGAACCTATTAAATGTATCATTTGATATAAATATGCAAGCATGAAAATTCCAACAATATGAATTCGGAATCACAACACCCAGTGATCACACAAGTTTTATTTTCATCGTACTCAAGCTCCAGTCTGATGTCTCTTTCCGGAGGATGCGCTTTACTTTTTTTATGTTCTGGTTCTCACGAAAAGGGATATCATGTGATGTTCAGAGAACCAAGATCGTATGCCCCGGGGAACACCTCCCTAGGCAATGAGTTCCATTGTGAAGACTGAACTTGACGGGTTAATCTCGAAGAACGATTGTTGATATTTCAGAAGAGCATCGTCCATGAAAATATCTATAAAATATAGGTAAATCGTCAGTTCAGGATATGTTTAGGTGCCGCACTCCAAATATGGGAACAGTATTCCAGGACAGGTCGTATCTGTGCCTTATAGATCATAAGCAGCTGACTGGGAGTGAAATAGCTTTTGGCTCGAAACAGAAAACCAAGTTTTTGGGATGCGCTTTTGGCAATGGACCTCACGTGATTTTCCCAAGAAAGGTTATTGGTGATAGTAACGCCAAGCATCGAAATGGATGACTTCAATGGTATGGTTACTCCTGACTGAATTATGTTGGACATAGTGAGATCGGCTTTTCTAGAGAAAATACATGCTTGTGTTTTGTTTGCATTGAATTCTACCAGGTTATTAGATCCCCAATTGAGAATTGTTGCTAAGTCCATATTTATTTTGTTAACATTTCTTCCTCGTTCATTTCTGGTTTTACGAGCCGATATAGGAGCCCTGGAAGAGAAAGCGGTATGGAGGGTACTATCATCCGCGAAGCTGTGTACAGGACATGAAGTTGCTTCCAACAAATCGTTGATGTGAAGTAGAAATAGTGTTGGTGCTAAAATTGATTACTGCTGATCACCAGCATTTATGAGTAGAGTGTCAGATGAAACTCCATCGACCACTACATGGAGAGATCTGTTTGAAAGAAACTATAGCAAGCAGAGAACACAGCTGAGGGGGCAAACCATAAGATGGAAGTTTGGCGAGGAGTCCCTGGTGCCAAACTCGATCAAATGTCTTTGGAAATATCTAATGCCACGGCTGAAGTTTCTCCATATTTTCCAATTGACAGCTGCCATAAATGTGAGACGTAAGCGAGCAGGTCACCAGTTGATCTCTGATGACGGAAGCCATATTGCCTATCGTGGACAATTTCTGAGTGTTCCAGATATTTCATGAGCTCGATGTTGATTGCTTTTTCTATGACCTTTGAAATGATTGATAGCAGTGCGATAGATCTGCAGTTGCTAGGTAAGATATTTTTGCCTTTTTTTGGGGACTGCTTGTACCCTTGCAATTTTCCAGTTGGACGGAAATACCCCCAAATTGTAAGAGTGGTCGAACAACTTGCAAAGAATAACAGGTGTCAGTTCGGGGGCACATTTCTTGAGAACAATCGGTGGGATTCCGTCAGATCCACATGCTTTTGTTGGTGTCGAGACCCAACTAAATCTTTCTGATAGTACGTTGGCGAAAGGTGATCTCGGGTATATGATTGTCAATAGGTGTAATGTTCGGAGGTTGTTTCTTGATGAATCCAGAGTGGTATTCCCAGCAAATAGGTGCGCAAAGATATTAGCTTATTCCTGGGCAGTCGTAGCTAGAGTTTCAACTTCCTTGGTTAGAGGAGGAAATTAGCTGGAAATGAAATTCCTTTCCATAGCTTTGGCGACAGACCATAATGAACGAGATCTGTTAGGACATTCAACAAGTTTTGACCAATGTGCAGCTCCTGGGTTAGATATTGTTAAACCGGCTAACAAAGTTGACAGCGAATGCCATGTGACGCAAATAACAGGCTGCCCACTGCCTCTTGGTATTTTTTCCATCTTCCCTATATCATTTATAGAGTTGGGCTGCTGGTCTTTGGAAAGCTTCACATTGAAATCTAGGGGAGTTTTTTTTTCTTTGTATCTCTTGAAATTTGAAATCCAATCACGACATTGGCTTCACCAATATCATTCAGCTCGAAGTTTTTCTTCAGTTATTCAGTTCTTAGTCGTCAGAAAAGATTAGCAGGTCATAAATGCAAACTTCGATAATTATCGTCTTCTTCTGATTGGACTTGACATAAACGCAGGAATCGAATTTTGACTGTGTCAAACCGATACTTTTCAGACATCCATCTGATTTTATATTCCATACTCTACTCGCTTGTTTGAGTCCATGTAAAACCTTCTTGATACAACAGACTTGTTTCGAATGCTGATAGCCCTCAGGCTGGCGCAAATAAATCTCCTCACAGAGATCTCTTTGAATAAAAGCTGAAACTGCGTCCATCTGATCAATGTCCATATCTCGTTCTGATGGCTTTATGCTTGACTATTTTTTCAGTTACATATCTAACTTTTTCTTCTTTTTGTTCTTGATCAGCAGAGTCAATTCGTTGCTGATGGGGACGTTATGTAGGATCGTCGTTACCTTCATCCACTATGGTCACTATCAATATCGAAATCATTCAGAAACGAAGTGGGCTATAAAAATGTGTTGGTGGTATCGTGAGTAACGAAAAAGTAGCCAACGTTCGCGAAGACATCAAATCTCTATCTTTTGATCTCACGGTCAGGACGACTTTCAATTTCTTCAACGGTCGTTGGATCATCAGTTCCACTCGAGGTCATTGCATAAGAAACCCCGAACTTGGTAGACATCAAACACGTTCTCGTTTCAGTTTTTAATCAGCAGAATCAATTGTTTGCTGATATGGACGATATCATCATCCACTTGACCACTGTCATTATCGAATTCATCGACTGCTTGAGCTGGAAAATCACCAGTTTCGTTCCCTCCATCTGATGCACCAATGGTATCATTCAGAACTGCTGAAGTACGTTCACAGTGTCTCGATCATCTCTGATTTTATCGTCATCATGAACCAGAGGAAAGTTATAAATTCTTCTCTTTCAGATGTACCCAACAACTGCGATCCTGTTTCGTGTTCCGTAAAGATGATATTGCGAGACATAAATATTTCCGTTCTTTGTCGGATCATAAATTCTGTACGCTTAACAATAATTAACACTGTAGCCAATAAATATGAGGGTAAACTTCGCAACCAAATGCACGAATGTGGTCAACCAAGGTGGATATAGGATGATGAAACAACTTCCAATTGACAAGCACTAGAAAAAGTTGTGGAGTTTTGCCTACTTGATTTCCATCCGTAGTAATATTTCCTGAAGTTACCAGAGTTGGAGCTATATGTGTTGGTGAAACAGAAACTGTACATTTGTCATGGTCTAGGAAAAAAAATACTGGGAAGAGTGAAAATATCAATAATTAGTTCAGATTTTCTGAAAATATTGTTACGAACTGTACTCCCACGAGACCGGAAGTCATTATGTCGGCGCCATGACTGATGGCTGTGATTTATGACATCGCTCGCCGACAAACCAATTAGCGAATGACTCATACCCGTCGCAGTTTCTCGAGAATGAACGCTATTTATTAAGAACTCTATTGAATATTCAATATTTCACGAGAATGAATATGTGCCTATATAAAAGGAACGGACCGGCACGGACAGTCAGTTATAGTTTGGAAAGAGTTGAGTTTAGGAAAGCTACTATTGTGAACATTGAGATTCTTGAAGCGAATATCGTTGTGATTTAACTAAGTGGTTATTGAGTTGTATTTAGTGTGTTTAGTGAAATAAATTGTTCAGTTTTGTACTGAGTGTTTTGAATTCACCAAGTAGTAGAAATAACAGTGGTGTCAGAAGAGAGGATTTTTGTGACTTTGGATTTATGGTGAATACTAGAAGTACAGCATACGACGCCATGAGAACGTTATAAATTTCGGAATTAGAGAAACGCCGACAAGAAGAAAAATTAGAGAAGGAGAAACGTCGACAAGAAGAAAAACTGGAGGATGAGAATGTCGACAAGAAGAAGAGAAATGTCGACAAGAAGAAGAGAAACGTCGTCAAGAAGAAAGAAAAGAAGACTTCGAGAAAATTCTAGAAGAACAAAATAAAGGGAGATAAGAACAAAAGAAACTTCTAGAACAACAGGAAGAGCAAAGAAAAGTAGATACTCAGAAACTTCTAGAACAGAAGATTGACAATGAGTTAAGGAGAGAAGTCATGAACATGGATGCCAAGTTCAGACAAGAAGTAGACACGATCAAGAAGGACGTACAAAGCCAAGTCGCCTCGCTTAAGATTAATGATCGTCGTGACAGGGTTGCCACATCGAAAATTTCAGTGAAACCACCGAGTTTTGATGGTCAGTCATCTTTGTCCATGTATCGCAGGCAGTTTGAAGCTGCTGCTTTGGCCAATGGCGAAGAGGAGGCTACTGATGCACTCATAGTGACCTTGAGAGGACAAGCTTTGGGTATATTGCAGACAATTCCTGTTGAGCAACAAAGCAAATATGAAGATTTGGTTGCTGCATTTGAATTGAGGTATGGCGATCAACCTCGAGAACAGCTATACCGGGCGCAAATGAAAACGCGGGTGCAGAAATCTGGGGAGACCTTGCAAGAATTCGAGGCAGATGTGAGAAGACTGGTCCAGTTAGCCTACCCACAGGCACCAGAAGACTTCAGGGAGCTACTGGCTGTTCAGCTGTTTATCGATGGACTCAGAGATCCTGAGATTGAGAGGACCCTTCGACTGACGACCTTCAATAGAAGCAGTGATGCCTTGGTTCAAGCTTTGGAGGTAGAAGCAGACTCTTTTGCTACGAGTGGAACAGCAAGATCAGTTTCACTTAGAGAACCAACCCAGCAGAGTGACGAATTGACTAAATTATTAGGGATGTTGCTAAAGAAGAATTCTGATGACAAGCAGATGAGAGCAATATGAGATGAGACCAACAAAAAGACCCAGATATTGCTGACTTTCTACGATGGAAAGAAAAGGGATTGAGTAGACCTTCATGGTAAGAAATCGAAGATAGAGGTCTAGTTTTTAAGTCTATGTAGGCACAATGGAACGCCCTGATCATGGAGAATGGTCTGCTGAAGCGAATTTGGGAGCCAGCCGATGGCAGATCATCCATATCTCAATTAGTGGTACCCAAGAACAGAATAAACGAAGTTCTAGAAGAAGTCCATGGCAATAAGGCAAATTTTTCTCATATATACCCATTTTTTCGATAGTCGTAATATGTAATTATCATCAGGGTACCAAAAAAAAACCATATCCAAAATAAAAAATCCAGACCCGTATTAAAAATAAAGTTGATGGTGGTGGCCGAAGACGAAACGTTGGACTGCAAATGTGACAACCTCATTTTGTATATCAATGGATATCTCCGGAAGTAGTGGAAAATTTCCGATTTTCTCGACAGCATTTCATTGAGCACAAAATTACGCAACTTTTCCAAAATTTAACCGACCCTGTAGCTCTTGGAGTAATATATAAACCCCCAGCTCAGGATGACGTTTCTTTCACTGATGAGTTTGAAGACACATTGAGTGTAATTTATCGCTCGGTGGATAGAATTATTTGTGTAGGAGACTTGAATATCAACTTTGCACAGTATGATAATGCCACTGTTGAAAAAATATTATCGGTTATGCAATTTTTCGGTTTGAGCCAAATAATAGAGAACCACACAAGAATAACTGAAACCACATCCTCACTTTTAGATGTAGTGGTGACTGAAAATGAATGGGTGATAGACAAGGGTGTTATTGATGTGACTGGAGTTACTGATCACATGCTGGTTCATTGTAAAATAAATATTATAACTGGCGAAAAAAAAATTCAAATTTCATACCTATAGAAACTTCAAATATTTTAGAAAATGATTTCAGAAGAGACTTATATAACATAACTTTTTTTAATATTTATGATCAAGAGGGAGTTGATGAGAAAATTTCATTCTTGGTTAATTGTTTAACGAACCTATTTGATAGACATGCACCATTAACATCGTCAAGGATAACTAAAAAGCCTGTTCCCTGGCTGACAGGGACTTTGAAAGAAATGATGGAAATAAGGGACAAAGCTTTTAACAGATATAAAAAATCAAAATCATTAGCTCATTTTCAGTTCTACAAAAACATGCGAAATTTCACAAATCAGGCAGTTAAGAGAGAAAAAAGAGCTTATGTCGCTTCTGAATTCAATAAGAATGATAAGAAAAGTTTTTGGAAAACGTTAAAATCTAATCATTTTTTACCCGATAAAAGACGTGATATTCCAGACGATTTGAAGAATCCAGATGAGCTCAACAATTTCTTCATTAATTCTATTCCTTTTCAGGAGCCGCCTGTAGAACTCATTTCTTTTTATAGGGAAAATAAGTTGATAGACTTCCATGAAGTAAATGATATGTTCATATTCAAAACTATTTCTAATATTAAATCAAATGCAATGGGTAGTGATTTTTTGAACAAAAAACTAATTAAAATGTGCTGTCCACATATTATTCCATACATAACACATATTATCAATTTTTACCTAATGAATGAGATTTTTCCATCTGTATGGAAGAGGGCACTTGTGAAGGTGTTGCCTAAAAAAACGAATCCATTGAGTTACAAAGATCTACGTGCTATAAGTATATTACCAACCTTATCTAAGCTACTTGAAAGAGCCATTGAAGAACAACTGAAAGAATATATTAACCATTTCTCCATACTTCCGAAAACTCAATCTGGATTTCGTAAAGGTTACAGCTGCGCAACGGCCCTGTTGCATATAGTTGATGATATTATAAGATCCAGTTATTTGGGCAAAAACACTATACTAGTTCTTCTAGACTTCAGTAGAGCCTTCGATACAATCAACCACAATTTAATGTTGTCAATATTGGGTTACATTGGAATATCTAACAGTGCAGTATCTTAAATCAGATCATTTCTCAATGACCGTCAACAAATCGTCTCTATTGATGGACATCACTCACGATATTTAATTCTACGTTGTGGAGTTCCCCAAGGTTCTATTTTGGGACCCCTGCTATTCGCCATTTATACTTCGCAGTTCATGAAATGCCTTCAGTTTTGTGATATCCATCTGTATGCAGACGATACACAGTTGTGTTATAGTTTTTCCTCAGACTTGGTAGATGATGCTTGCAATAGAATAAATAGTGACTTGAATTCATTTGTGGAGAAAGCCTCTGAACATTGACTGATGATAAACAATAGTAAATCTGAAGTCATTGTTTTTGGTCCCAAGCGTACAAGAAATACTGTTCGATCCCACACTAACATAAAAATAAATGAAGAGCAACTGGAGGTAGTACATGAAGCAAAGAGCTTAGGGGTAATATTAGATGAAGACTTGAGATTTGAAAAGCATGTAGCTCTACTTATCAATCGTGCATATTATTCACTTAAAGTTATTTATGGCAACAAGTATTTTTTACCACCTGAAGTGAGGACAACATTATGTGAAGCCTTGGTGCTGTCCGTTTTCAATTATGCTGATGTATTGTATGGCCCATGTTTAACCGTTCAATTCAAACAAAAAATCCAAAAAGTTCAGAACTCGTGCCTACGATTAATTTTTGGTATCCGAAAGAGAGAGAGAATATCTCACAAATTGAGAGCTATCGGATGGTTAGACATGGGAAATAGGAGGAAACTACATGCTGCCACTTTATTCCACAAAATAATCATGGAAAAAATACCACCTTACTTATATGAAAAAATTTCCTTCAGGACTGACTTGCATAATCTCAATATAAGGCACAAAGGCCGACTTACCCCTACAATATTTCGTTTGGAGATTTTTCGAAGATGTTTCACGTACCAGATATATGCAATGTATAACGGCATTCATGATTCGATCAAACAGAAAAATCTATATCGATTCAAAAATGATTTCACTGAATTTCTTTTGCGGTAACTGATTCTGACATTCGAACCACCTATCTCATCCCTATGTTAAGATCAACCCTAATCATAACTATCCGCGATTATATGGTTTAATTATTTTTTTTATTCATTTATTTACCAATTGGAAATAAATGATCACCTTCATATTCTTTATCAGCGATTTGTTCAAGGTTGAGTGGAAGAGCAATTTCCATGGTGATTCATCATTATTGAAATTGAACTCCGCCTTTAATTTCCTTCCAAAAATAAATACGCCTCACCTCAAATTTGGTCCACCCTATACACTGCAACTGCTTTGGCCTCAGCATTGTTCTTTTTAAGTAGTGAAATAAATGAATAAGAAGAGAATAAAACATAAAAGTAGGATGAAATCGGCTGGAAAGGGAAGAGAATATAATGAAAATGAAAGGAAATATAATTTGAGGGCGATCAGGAAGTGGTAGGGGGCGAGTTTTTGAGGGATAAAAGCGAAACTTCAAGTCCTAAGGAAAAAGTTGTATGGCAAAGTTACAGGTAATAAAAATATCTTTTATGATCAAACTTCTTTCACATAACCTCAAAGTTTATGTGAAAAATTCAAATAACCAAGTATGTTTCTTATTTTTATCTAAAAAAAAATGTTTCAAGAAATTTGGTGAAAACTCCTTTTAAGGTTCCAAATACACTGATTTTTTTATTCGAAATATTTACTTTTTCATCTCATTTGGACTCAATATCGAAAAAGCACCCTAACTTTCAATCGAAAATTGTCACTTCAAAATAACTGCTTTTTTTCACCTTTTTGTTCCTTGAAACACCTACTTTCTGATGGTAAAAAAATACATTACTATGATAAATTTTCTCAGAAAATCTAGAAAAAGGAAAACGAAATAACAACGTAGTAAGGCCAAGACCTTCCTAGCCCTTTTCCCACTTCTCTGTGAAATACCTTTTTATTGGCTGAAATTTTACGTAGATCATTCCGGTATATAAGTCTTGAAATAGCAATGAATAGGCATCTACGTATGTAATTTGAAGAAGATTCTACGATATTGTAGATATCTGGGCCTTACTACCTGTGTCCGTTTTTTTGCATTTTCTGGGAAAATTTACCATGGTAATGTATATTTTCATAAACCATCAGAAAGTAGAGATTTCAACGAACAAAATGACTATGCCGACTTTTTTAAAAAGCAGATATTTTGACATGCAAATTTTCGATTGAAAATTAAAGTATACTTTTTCGATATTAAGTCAAAATATGGTGAAAAAATAAATATTTCAAATCAAGAATATCACAGTGTGTTTGTGACAAAAAAGGTAAGTTTTCATCAATTTCCATGAAAAAAAAGTTTTTATGTGAAAGATAAAAATAAAAAATCGAAAATTTGGTTATTTGAATTCCTCACATGAATTTTGAGGCTATGTGAAATAGTGTGAACACAGAAGTTAATGAATTTCTTAATACCTACAACTTTGCGATTCAACTTTCTTCTATAGGGCTTGTATAATTTTGCCGGAAATCGAGATAAACCGTTTTTACTCTTAAAAACTCCACTTCCATTTCCACATTGATTTGAAAAATTATCAACCCCTGGTCTATGCGGGGATCGGACTTACAGTCACCAGAAACGCAGTCCCAGAGATCTTGGTCCAGAAGGTAGGCCTGTAGGTATAGATACTGCGAATTTCCAAGAGTTGCGTCCTTTCAATTTATTTATTTGCGGGATCTAGCTCAATATTTTTGCACACTGGTAGGATAACACTTCTGGCAAAAAAATAGGATCAGTCAACACCATTTTGAGATTTCCTGAAATTATTTTGGGCGATTATGAAAACAAATCTCCAATTGAAGCGTGAAAATTTCCTTTCCTTGGGGTATTTGAGGAAGGGGAAACATGAAATTGAACATATTGTATACAAATGTCGATTTTAGATATTGGGATTGCTATCAAAATAGCCCCTTTCGTTTGTATGCAAAGTGTAGCACTCTCCTACACCTCGTGTATTTTGCACCGCTTTTGAGCATTCGTTTCGCGAGGTGTAGAATGAATAACATTAGGTTAACTACACTGAAAATCAGCTGGTGTAGATTACACGACACCGAAAAGCAGATGAAAGAACCTAATATATCCATATAGTCGCGTTCCGATACTACTGAATTTACTGATGACAAACAGCAATTTCGTAACGAAGTCAGGTTCAGTAAACTATACTGTTGAAGGAAAATAACTGAACGAATTACAGAATTTCCTTGTACTGGCGTGACATGTCCTTTTGCTGACAGTAGAAAATGCTACTAGTAGAATTCAGTAATTTTGGAATGATATAAAGCACTGAACAATACCTGCTGATTGGGAATTTCGAAACGCGACCTATATGTCGATGCCTTCAAATTAAAAATGACACCATTATGACATCACCCAGAAAATAATCAAATAATTAATTCAAACCTTCACGTGCCTACTGAAATCACAATTAATATTATTATATCTGAGTTGGATGCTGTACCTATCGTATCACGAATTGAAGGCATGAAGACCGTGCTGTTCTGGTGTCTATTTATAATATGCGTAGCAATTCATATTGAAATTGCCATAATTAATTCAAAAGTATTCATAGGCTGAATGAATGTATCATCAATATTCGAATATATATCATAAAGCGTTTATTATGTACTAGACACACGAAGATTGCGAAAAGTATAAACTGACATGAAAACATTTCATAATCAAAGAAATAACATATAGGTATACTTAACCAACCATATGTCAAACATCATAGATATTGATATGTTTTGTATTCGAACGATCATCACTTATACTTACATAGCTATTTGTAATAGATAATCTTGATGTATTATCTATAAACCTACCTACCTTATTCTTATAGGAACTACGATACATACATTATGCTACGAACAATCTGAAAATGAAACATTCTATACTATTATATTCAGAGAGCTATGATTGAAGGAAGGAAGGATCATTAGATGTGAAATGAGGTTGAGTAAAAAATATGACGAATTCCTACGTTTTTATTTTTTTCAAGAACAACCCATTTCATCAGATGAAAATTAAACGGTCATACCGGGTGTTTCACAGTGGATGGAACATTAGAAGTATCTGGAGAACAGAAAGACAGATAATTTCGAAAATTTGTGGACGTGGGTAATCAAACTTGCTCTATCCGCCTGAAATATTTTCAACAATACAGTGTTGCCGCTTGTATCAGAAAGTAGTAGCTACTTTGTTATTTCAAATAGAACACCCTGTATTTTGTTAGATTTTTGAATTTTCCCTGAAGAGCTGATTTCGTCAATGCCTCATACTTGTGGTCTAGGGTGAATGATAACAGAGATATAGGGTGTGAAAAATCGTGATTTTTCAACTTTATGAATTTTTTGTGTCGATACTATTCATTTCTGCTCAAAACGGCTCACATGTCCCTATCTCAACTTTTCATTTACTGTCGATTGATATTTAATTGAAACGAATACGGGTGGTTCAGAATTTTGAGTTTTGCATCACCCTCTATTTGTTTCTATTGAATGTCAGTAGATAGTAAATGGAAAGATAAGATAGGGACATGTGAGCCGTTTTCAGCAGAAATGATTAGTTTCGACACAAAAAATTCCTAAGGTTGAAAAATCTCGATTTTTCACACCCTATATCTCTGTAATCTTTTTCGCTATACCCCAAGTATAATAGGTCGACAAAATCAGATTTTCAGGAAGAATTTGAAAATGAAATTGAATACAGGGTGTTCCATTTGAAAGAACAATGTAGCTACTACTTTCTGATACAAGCGGCAACACTGTATTGATTAAAATATTTTAGACGGATAGAGCAAGTCTGATTATCCACGCCCACAAATTTTCGAAATGATCGTTTTTTCTGTTCTCCAGGTACTTCTAATGTTCCACCCACTATGAAACACCCTGTATTATGTATCAACTATGACATATCGGAACTGTTAACTGATGGTTAATCAATACCTTTAGGTAGGTACATTCGTGAGTCTGAAATCCTTAAACATTCAATGAATGATCGTTTTGAGAATAATGCTCCAACCTGTCTATTTCTATTTTATTCAGGATTTTTTTTATCAAATTATTAGCTATATTCTGGGCATGGGCATCCCTAGAAAAAAATCAGGATGAGGGGCACAAGAAATCAGGAGTAGGATAAGAGAACATAATGTTGAAAATATGTGGATTATACCAGGAATCACGAAAAAACATATTATCTTCTCAGATATTTTTCACATAATGTAAAACCATTTTCTCTTAGGCCATTGCATTCAGAAATATATCCCGCAATTTTGCCTCGATCCAACTGAAGTCTGAGCATGTCTGATATCTCTGAAGGAACAGCAAATTGTTAACTAGTGGAGTAAAATCCACCCAAAAAGGCGCTCCGTTGCCATTGTACGACATTTTTGAGTAGGGACGAACTCTTATTTAGAAAAAACTGAAGAAATAATGATTTCTCTAAAACACGTGTCTTGATGAATATCAGCCCATAACTCAGAAACTAGAAGGGGTATGGAAATAATTCTTTTCACAATAGAAAGATAATTCTCTTCTGCTTCTCACGCAAGTATTACAACATTATAAATTATCATCAGTTCTCCTTAAATTAATTCAGAACGCAAGATATCACTTTTTATGCAATGTTTTTTTCAGCAATCGACAAACTCTTTTGTTTTTTGCTATTTGTGTATACAGGGTGGCCCACCACATTCGCCTCGGTATTTCTACGAGAAATGAAGAGAGTTAGGGAAAAACTTTTAGCACAGTTATATGTGGGTCCATGAGGAGCATATTCCAAAATTATTTTGAAATATATAGGGTGATCCCCAAAAAAAAATACATACCAAAGTTATATTTTTTCTCTCTTTTTTATATTTTTAGATACTATAGACAAAATAAAGGTGAGTTACTATTATATTTTCCATACTTTAAACTGACCGTTTCTGAGAAATTTTGAGAAATTTAAAAATACAGACCTTAATTTGAAAATTGTTTTCACCCTGTAACGTGTAACGAGCTGCTCGTGATTAAATGTACTGCTTAGCTCAAAGGTTGAAGTCAACTACTACATGAAATTTTTAATGCAATATTATACAGAGTGGCGAAAAAAATTGCCTCAAAATTTGGACACACATTTAATTAAATAACTTCTTGAAGTTGAATGGAACACCCCGTATTTAGTGGCGTAATTTGACGCAGAATTAGATTCCCTTCAAAACTATATTAGGGTTCCCTATACCTATCTCTTCTGCTTTTTACACAAAAGGCGTTTTTATATTTTACCTATGAGTGATTTTTTAACTTAAAAATGAAACACACTGTATTGTAATGAAAATGTAATGTATGTAATGAAAAAAGCATTTTTGAAGCCATTTTATCGAAAAATTAAGAATCTTAGTTTATTATTTTAATAAATGCTCAAAATGGTGTCCATTATTCTCGATGCATAGGCGAACTCTTTCTTGAAATGAGTGCTGAACTCTGGATAACATATTTTGCGGTATGGAACGAAACGCATTTCTTATTCGTACTTTCATATCCTGAGGTGTCGTTGGTGGTGTATCGTGAACAATACTTTTTATATATCCCCATAAAAAATAGTCGGGACTTGTAAGGTCCGGAGACCTCCTCGTCCTATCCATCTATTTGGATATTGTCGATCTAATTCGTTTCTAACACATCTATCAAAGTGTGCAGGAGCACCATCTAGCTGCATCCACATCCGTTGACGAATATTAATAGGTATACTTTCCAAGGACCTACAACTTGCGTTCCAATTATTCCACCCCACACATTAACAGACCATCTGTGCTGGTGATCAAGGGTTTTAAAAATATTAGGGTTTTCGTCACTGTAATAGTGAAAGTTATGTCTGTTAACTAATCCGTTGTTATGAAAAGTTGACTCATCGGAAAAAAGCACAATCAAAGAAACTTTCTTCATCACCAAACTTTTCTAAAGCCCATAAACAAAAATTCAGTCGTCGATCATAATCTTCTTCAAAAAGCTGTTGATGTAGTTGAATGCGATACGGGTGGAATTTGTACTTTTTAATTATTCTTTGGATACTCTGTCTGCTTATTCCAGTTGTTTCACATATTTTTCGCTGACTTGTGTGAGGGTGTTCAACTAGAGATAACATCACTAGATATTCATTTTCCTCATTTCCAGTAACCGGTTTTTGCCGTTCTTGCTTATTATAAGATACACTGCCTGTTCTTCTGAAAAGCTGCAACAACTTTTCCAATGAACGCTTGTTAGGATGACTCCTGTTAGGATACCTTTGGGCATATACTCTTGACGCTAATAAACAGTTTTCTTCACACTCACCGATTATCAAAATCATATCAATTCGTTCTTCCTGGGGATAAGTTCTCATTTTACAATATTTCAAAAAGACAATAATTTTAAACTAGTTAAAACAATGATAATGGTTTGATTAACAAGTTGTCACTGTCAAATACTTTTTGTTTCATAATAATAATTAACGTCATCTAGGCCAGAGCCTACTATTATTAAAAAAATAGAATAATAGGTTTTATAGGAAATCGTAAATGTATGTTTTTATTGACCCCATATTGTAATTTTGGTATTTATTTCAATATGAAGTCTAATTTGCTAAGAAACAAGCGAATTTAACATATTTCGCCTCAATAATTAAGACACGTGCATCTTCTTATTTTGAAGAATGCTTCAATATTTCAGAAATGGCAATAAATTTGAGTTTTTACATTTGCCTGCATTTTACTTTAGATACACCGTATTTTCAAATATTTAAACTTCTGCTTCTAGCGAATCTACGTATTCCTTAATAAAAAGGTTTTTAAAACGCTTTTTAAGCTTTTCATTACAATACAGTGTGTTTCATTTTTAAGATAAAAAAATTACTCATAGGTAAAATATAAAAACGCCTTTTGTGTAAAAAGCAGAAGAGATAGGTATAGGGAACCCTAATATAGTTTTGAAGGGAATCTAATTCTGCGTCAAATTACGCCACTAAATACGGGGTGTTCTATTCAACTTCAAGAAGTTATTTAATTAAATGTGTGTCCAAATTTTGAGGCAATTTTTTTCGCCACTCTGTATAATATTGCATTAAAAATTTCATATAGTAGTTGACTTTAACCTTTGAGCTAAGCAGTACATTTGATCACGAGCAGCTCGTTACACGTTACAGGGTGAACACAATTTTCAAATTATGGTCTGTATTTTTAAATTTCTCAAAATTTCTCAGAAACGGTCAGTTTAAAGTATGGGAAATATAATAATAACTCACCTTTATTTTGTATATAGTATCTAAAAATATAAAAAAATATAACTTTGGTATGTAATTTTTTTGGGGATCACCCTATATATTTCAAAATAATTTTGGAATATGCTCCTCATGGACGCACATATAACTGTGCTAAAAGTTTTTCCCTAACTCTCTTCATTTCTCGTTGAAATACCGAGGCGAATGTGGTGGGCCACCCTGTATATGCACCGAATGAAATGTTGGCAAATAGTCATACAAGTTTTTGAGATATGATTTTTCAAAGATGTGGGAACTGGGAAGTTACGCACGGCGGTTACTATGCCTGTCGCGACATCAGGATCGTGTCAGTGCGTCTATTCAAGTACTTGTAGGTTAGGTTAGGTTAGGTTAGGTATCAGAATTCAACAATTTGTTCAACATGTAGTGAAAGAAGTGTTTCCTCCGATGATAAAAATATCACAAATAATCAATGGAAGCAAGACCTGCTTTCGTTATTATCAGCAGCGTAAAAGAGGAAGGATATTTGTGGATCAAATATTCTCATGCAAAGAGAGCGAGTTTTGTCTGGAAATAATACAGCAATTAATGAAATAAAAACTCACTGGAATAGTTTTCGAAATGTAGGTTTTCAGAGACAGAATAAAAACTTCCAAGAAAACCAAAATTGTATCGAATTAAGCTTACAAACGATCTCGTATTGGTTCAGACCTATAATGTTTCGTAGAGTGATTCTTCCTGCGCGATCACGTAAGAGTTGGAATATTTTATCGTACGAACTGACATCGGTACCAGCATCTTTGTTTAATGAAGATGATACATAAGGAAAACAGTGAAATCATAAAATCCAAATTATAGCCAAACAGTTGGAATATTTCACGGAATCTCATGTTGACTGTAAAAAAGTGGATTCTGTTATAATATACATTGAACGATATGGGGATACTGTTTTTGAAAACAATTTTGGGAATAGAAAAAAAAACGGCTAAAAAACCCAGTAGTATTTGATAAGTAATAATCTGGAAAAACGAATGTGCATATACCAATGAATCATCAATTTGGAGGAATTTGTAGACACCGTTGTGTTTTTTACTCTTCCATTTTTTCGAGCGTGTTCTGATTTGGGAGATCGCAACATATTTATACAACTCGGATATAGTACAAACAAACGGTTTGTGTCAATAAACGAAATTGGAAAATTCCATTTGCAGCTGCTTACTAGCAATTCACTCCATAACTGGTTGTAAAGTATCCACAAAATAGGAACAATAGGAACAATAGGAAAAATAGAAAAAATTGGAAAAATAGGAAAAATAGGAAAAATAGGAAAAATAGGAAAAATAGGAAAAATAGGAAAAATAGGAAAAATAGGAAAAATAGGAAAAATAGGAAAAATAGGAAAAATAGGAAAAATAGGAAAAATAGGAAAAATAGGAAAAATAGAAAAAATAGGAAAAATAGGAAAAATAGGAAAAATAGGAAAAATAGGAAAAATAGGAAAAATAGGAAAAATAGGAAAAATAGGAAAAATAGGAAAAATAGGAAAAATAGGAAAAATAGGAAAAATAGGAAAAATAGGAAAAATAGGAAAAATAGGAAAAATAGGAAAAATAGGAAAAATAGGAAAAATAGTAAAAATAGGAAAAATAGGAAAAATAGGAAAAATAGTAAAAATAGTAAAAATAGTAAAAATAGTAAAAATAGTAAAAATAGTAAAAATAGGAAAAATAGGAAAAATAGGAAAAATAGGAAAAATAGGAAAAATAGGAAAAATAGGAAAAATAGGAAAAATAGAAAAAATAGGAAAAATAGGAAAAATAGGAAAAATAGGAAAAATAGGAAAAATAGGAAAAATAGGAAAAATAGGAAAAATAGGAAAAATAGGAAAAATAGGAAAAATAGGAAAAATAGGAAAAATAGGAAAAATAGGAAAAATAGGAAAAATAGGAAAAATAGGAAAAATAGGAAAAATAGGAAAAATAGGAAAAATAGGAAAAACAGGAAAAATAGGAAAAATAGGAAAAATAGAAAAAATAGGAAAAATAGGAAAAATAGGAAAAATAGGAAAAATAGGAAAAATAGGAAAAATAGGAAAAATAGGAAAAATAGGAAAAATAGGAAAAATAGGAAAAATAGGAAAAATAGGAAAAATAGGAAAAATAGGAAAAATAGGAAAAATAGGAAAAATAGGAAAAATAGGAAAAATAGGAAAAATAGGAAGAATATAAAAAATAGGAAAAATAGGAAAAATAGGAAAAATAGGAAGAATATAAAAAATAGGAAAAATAGGAACTATTACAAACCTATGTGTAACATCTTTTCATTCTAAAAACTTTTTCGACTCTTCATCTCAATTTTCTTCGCTGCATGTATATAAATATTTCGAATAATAAAAAGTTTTTCGATTATTTGAAATTTGATCTCACTGTTTCTAGTATTTCACATTCTCTATTTATTCAGATAAAAACGCGATTCCATTTCATCTTGCTCATGAAATGTTGAAAAGCGCTCTTTCGATTAATGACTGATATGATTAGGAAAACTCGTTTATCTAAAATTTTATTTTTTCGTACTTTTCTGAATAAAAAAATCAGTCCCATAGAAAAATGCACGCTAAGAAATATCCATCTGATGAATTACAGTTCCAGCTAGTGAAATCTTCCTGATACTTCTTAAGAGCAATCCTAGTAATCCCAACTGCGAACAAAGTTTCCCTCAATATACCATTAGGAATGTATACCAGTCTGAAAATGACACTTCATTCATATATACCTAGAAGTAATTTTCATTAATTTAGTGACAAGAAATCACAGGTAGCGAGGTGATGAATCACCTTAATCATCGTTGGAATGAAGCGTCATCATCACGTAAGAAGAAGCGAGTCACTTCGGTGCGAAGATAGGAACACGTCCATGATAGGAACAGTGAACGTTGAGAGAGTGCAGGCGAATGTATTGCTTTTTGGCACAATTGTGTGAATTGTGTTCTAAATTAAATTTTCAAACTAGTAAACTAATATCAGAAGTGCGATTCATCCACGTCCACATGCCGTCGATATATAATGTGGAAGATTTGTTAGTCGAGCTTTGAAAAACTTTCAAATCCAAGCGATAAGGATATTGCTATTGGCTGTGGCCAATACAAAAAATAAATGAATGGTTAGATCTACAAGTAGTGGTGAGAGTGGAAAAATATCTTACTAATCATGCACAATGGTGGTATAATTTCTTTGTGAGAAAATTATTGTTTCTTTGTTATGTGAAGTTGAAAAACTTGCGTGTTAAAAATATTGGTGTGTACAAGATTCCATTGAATTGATTATTTTTCAGATATTGGAACAAAGTACGTGAATCTTTGATGATTAATGATTTTTTACACAGTTAACGTATGTGAGTACGATTGCAATGCCTGTGATTCCAGAGGCGTATGGTTTACATCATTATGATAAATCACGACGACATCTGTTCAAGCGGATACACATCGAGCAAGCTCTCACGCCCAGTAACGAGGGTACTTCTTGCTGATTTTTGCAGATAAAACCATATTTCAGTCCTCAAAGTCTCATTATGATACGTGGCTACCTACATTTATAACAAGAAAATGTTATGCCGAGGTGAAGCAAATGTTAATTTTCGTTGAAACTTGATCCCAATCAAAATGTTGAAGAACAATGGTCTCTTATGTCATCAAACTTTAGTGCTCAGTGGTACTGAAGTAATTTGATATTTTGTACCTACACATACCTAGTAGAGTGGGTTTGCTTCATTTATTTCATGACGAATAATGTCATTGGCACTGATAAAATTGTGGTCTGCTCTATTCTCGAACACTTTTGGTTTCCTCAATTGTGAGCAAACTTTTAGATTGTCTAGGCCCACTACCTATTATGAACAAGATATTTATATATATATTTGTGATTATTGACTCATTTTTCTTTTTGCTGCTTGATGCCACTTGAACCTCAGAGGTGTTCGGATGAAGAGTAACGTATGCAATGCCTATATCGTTTCACTGTTTGGTGCTCATGAATAAATCAATATAATCATGCAGGCTTGCTTTCCACAGCTACTGGTATCTACAAAGCTGACGATCAAGCAGAACGCAGTATGCATACTGGGATGAATTTGATTCGCTTTTCAGAAGTCAACAAATAATGTAACCGTCCATTACTTGAAGTTGGCTCGCAAATGTATTGAACTTATAATAATAATAATAATAATAATAATGTTTATTTATCAATTGTACATAGTAGTAGAATTTGGGTACCTTTAAAAAATATGAATAAACAAGGGCATCACAGAAGCAATAACATAGGTATCGCTTGTACGTGATATAGCCAGGAAACTAATTATTATAAACTAAAATTTTACAAAATTACAAAAATGATGATGAAATGTTTAAAATATAACTATACAGCATGTTACTAACAAAATCACTATCGATTGAAAATCACAGTCGAGTTAAAAAAAAAACACAATCGAGTTGAGAAAGTCACAATCGGCAAAAAAATCATAATCGGGCAATAGTCATAGTCGGGTAAAGATATCACAGTAGCGACAGTTTCGTTGTCATTAAACTCATGTGAGAACTAATATCAAGTAGAAAGAAGCATATGGAAGATACACATAATAATTATTTCATGAAATCTTGGAGAAATTATCTTTCCCTATCCATTAACCATTTTTTCACTTTATTTTTGAATATTTTTGACTGTTTTTATTTCTTCTGGCAATAACTGATAGAGTCTAGGGGCTATGTATTCAGCGTTTTTTTGTCCTATAGTTTTTTCGCAACGAGGTACTTTCAAGAGTTTATCTCGGTTTCCTGTGTTATGGGAGTGAATAATTGGTTCCAGATGGATATTTCCTTTTTTAATAGCGTTCATAATGCTCAGGCAAAACAGTTGGCGAATATCCAGTACAGCAGCTTCCTTGTACACACTATTACTAGAGTAAGTTTTTCCTTTATTAAGTATGAGTTTCAGTATCCATTTTTGAATGATATGTAGATTTGTAAGGTAGCAATCATTCACCCCTCCCCACCCTATTATACCATATGAAATTTGAGATTGAACAAGTGCGAAGTATAGCGTTCTTAAATGCCGCATATCCAGAAAGTTTCTCAAATATTTGAATTTGGAAAGGGTACCTCTCAGCTTCCTAACCGTGTTTTTTGTGTGCAAATCCCATCGTAAATGCCTATCCATAGTTATTCCTAAATACTTGATGGATTGACTTTCAGGAATACTATATGTATCGCCAATTTTCAGAGATCCCATATTTGGTAATCCATTGGAATATGAAGCAAAGGGTAGGTATTTGGTTTTTTCAAAATTTATTGTGAGTTTGTTATGAGAGAACCATCTCTCGATTTTCATAAAGTCGTCTTCTACTGATGTTTTCAATTGCTGCCAGTTTGAGTCTCTGTATAGAATCGCAGTATCGTCAGCAAAGCTCAATACTTTTCCCACCGTTCGAAGTAACAAAAGTTCATTTAAATAAATAGTGAAGAGGATGGGTCCAATTATGGTTCCCTGAGGAACTCCAAAAGTCAATACTTCAGATCTGCTGAGATCATTGCCGATACTGACTCTCTGTTCGCGATCACTCAGATAACTTTTGAATAAATCATAAGTGTTTCCTCGTATACCGCAATTTTCCAATTTTTTTAGGGGTTTACAATGACTAACCGTATCAAATGCTTTTGATAGATCAACAAAGATACATATTATTGGAATTTTTTTGTCTAGGGCTTCATATATTTGAGATGTTAAGGCTTGTATTGCATCTTCTGTCGATTTTCCCTCTCGGAAACCATACTGCTGGTCGGCAATCAGTTTGTATTTTTTTGTGAAATTCACTAGTCGTTTTTGCAATATTTTTTCTATGACTTTTGCAATACTTGAAATCAGGGTTATAGGTCTAGGTATGTTTCTGAGCGAATTCCATCATAGCCTGGTGATTTTTTAGGTTTCAGATCCATTATGACGGCATGTACTTCAGATTCTTCGGTATCAAATAAACACATTGAATTTTGTAGTTTCATCTCCTCATTGTTGGAATTGACAATCTCTGGGATTCTATTCGCGTATATTTCTCCAAGTGAAGAATAATATTCATTGAAGGAGTTACAGATTTCTATTCTGTCATTTGTGGATGTGCCATTACTCAACATAATAGTTTTTATTTCTGTGACAGGTTCGGATTTATCACATATTTCATTTACACATTCCCAGAGTACTTTGGTGTTATTTATATTGCTATCGATGATTTTTTTAGAATAGTTCTTTTTAGCAGTAATTAATAACCTACCTAATTTATTTTTTAGTGAGTTGTATTGGGTTTTCAGATTCGCGTTTTCGGGCTGTGACATCAGATCTTGATACTTCTGATTCTTCTCGTTTATTAATTCGACCAGTTCAGGTGTGATCCACTTTTTTTTGCTTCTTTGTTTTTTCTTTTTGATTTTTACCGTGACGGTATTTTCTTCTATCAAATGAGTCAGTTTATTCATGAATATTTCAGGCATCTTTTCGACATTTTCAGTTTCATACATGTTGTTCCAGGTTTCATATTCAATATCTGTTTTCAATTGTTCATAGTTAGTGTATTTTTTGCTTATGTTTTGTTTAGAGTACTCCTTTCTCTTCAAATTCAACTCGACAGCAACTGCAAAGTGATCTGTAATGCTTATTTTGAATATATAGGAATTTATTTTTACGTTATTTCTAGCTTTGATGAAAATATGGTCTAAGCATGTTCCACTACTTGGCCTAGTACATTGGTTTACGTACGAAACAAAATTTTCAGTATTGAGAATGTTATTATATTCTTCAACATCCCTACCGTCTGAAAGAAGATCTATGTTTATATCTCCAATTATAATATGAACATCCACTTTATCTGTATGATGTAAGTATTCAGAGAGGTCTTCATTGAATTTCACACAGCACATGTTAGGAGATCGGTATAGAGCTTGAATGTAATAATTGTCATCACTTTCGAGAAATGGTACGAACTGAAGCGAGATTGCGAGAACAAGATTTTCAAGGTGGCCAAGGCACAACTAAGGTCCTGGCCTATGGTTTGTTGTTACAAGTGATTTACTCGACATGCTTGAATATTACGGTGTAAGTTTGTGTTCTTCATGAACCCATGTTGAGTGAGAAAAGTGCAGAGCAATCGAGCAATGTAAGTCTCGGGTGGTTAATGTTGTCTGAAAGCAATTAACAGATTGCCGAGCAGTAAGGCCGGGTAGCTAATGCTGTCTGAATGCAATTAATAGATTGCCAAGCAGTGAGACTCGGGTGGCATTAACTGTTTGAAAGCACTATTTGTTGCAATCATGTTCCGTAGCGACTTGATTGGTGAATTGTTGCAATCATGTTCCATTAGCGACTTGATTGGTGAATTGTTGCAATCATGTTCCGTAGCGACTTGATTGGTGAATTGTTGCAATCATGTTCCGTCAGTGACTTGATTGGCGATTTGTTTCGATAATCAGTTGATTCCTCAATAGTTATAGATGACGAATTCTATGTATGTTCAGATGCTGAGACACCACTTACGCAGTAGCCAGGATATGCGTATACCCGAATCATCGACACAGCACTTCTTGGCGGCGATGAAACCAAGTGCTCCGAGACCGTAGCACCCGTCAGTCTGGCCGTGTTAGCGACAGTTTTCTAAGAACACCCCGTATTGAGATGGAAACCTGTAGCGAGGTGATGAATCACCTTAATCATCGTTGGAATGAAGCGTCATCATCACGTAAGAAGAAGCGAGTCACTTCGGTGCGAAGATAGGAACACATCCATGATAGGAACAGTGAACGTTGAGTTGAGACAGTGCAGGCGAATGTATTGCTTTTTGGCACAATTGTGTGAATTGTGTTCTAAATTAAATTATCAAACTAGTAAACTAATAATATCGATTTTGTGATTGTGATGTACGTTGATTTATCCTTTACAGAAACACGAATACATTTGTCTAGAAGATGGTAGAAAAAATCTCTGGATCCATGGACCTAATGGTGACACAAAAATGGAATATCTAATACATTTCAAGGAAAGGTTATGGTTACGAGAGATGGAAGCATCGATGTGATACTGAAGACATTTGCTTTTTATAAACATAACCAGGGATACACTCTGGAGAAACGACGTCTTCATTCTATATAAATACGAACTAAATAATTGTGTATTCCAGATTCAGCATGATTTCGAAGAGTACCAATATAGAGACTTCAAAACTTTCCTGGAAAAATCTACTCTGGATCAACTGGATAACAGTAAATCGGCGCTAAGGCTGTTACAATATTTTTCATTGAAAATAATCGAAAACTCATCATGGAGGCTTTCGCAATTGGAAGCTCAAGAATAATTTTTGCTTCTTTTGCTATAATTATCGATACCATCAATAAGAATAAAAGAAGGGATTATAATAATTCGTTGAGAATATCGGTAATAAAGATGTAGTACACTTCAATCTTTTATATATAAAGAGTTTATTTCACTAAATAAAAAACAACTCTTTCAGTATTGTCTAATTTACTATTAGTAAGTTGACTCAATTTACATGGACTCAATGGTGAGGTTCACTGGAAAGAATTTCTGTCTATATATCAACTGTATAAAACAGTGAAAATCACTTCGATTCTAGTAATTTCAAAAGTTTTTTTCTTTGCGTGTGTCCTCCAGCTGGATTATGATGAAAAATCACATAAAGAATATTATCTGATATGTCTGATCTGGTTATACCTCGAAAAAAAAGATGGATGTTGGCCCTGGTTTTACCCCACTAAACAGCATACCTATATCAGGTATACAGTAGCAATAAAAAATAATATTATTCCTGTATTTATATTTCGTCCATCCGTCTGTATATAAATAATAATTACTTGCTAATGTTAATATTGTATCCATAAATATTCAGATCAGTCAGTTATGTTATAGAATAGGTAGTTGTTTATTGAAAATATATGAAAAAGTTTGTGAAAATGGATATCGAAATGGATATTGAAATTTGTAAAATCACTGAATTGTTCCCTAGGGATGATAAAGGACATGTTATAATGAAGTCTCGAAGAAACCTCGCACGAACTGAGAACATACCCAATGCAAAATGTGGGACATAACTGTTCGAGAACAATGTACCATAAATTCTACGGGCAGAAGTAGAGACCAAAATAGTCCGATTTAAATCAACTTACCACTATAAAAAATGTACCGTTGAGCCGTGACAGGGATATAAAGAATACTTTTATTTTCAGATTTTCTGAAATATTTCGAAATCCTTGAAAGGTATTGCTCTAAGATTCGTAGGGCAATTTATTACTGTGAATATACAGAATAAAAATGTCATAACCATTCAATAAATATACAGGGAGTTAGGTATTTCGCATTATTATTATTAAGAAAATCGAAATAACTTTTTTTGAGTACTCCACTGATGACATTTCGATATTTCAATGGATAACGAAAATAATCATATAATTTCCTTTTGACTGAAGTTTTCTTATATTTTTTCTTGGTGTTTATACCTCATTTTTGCTGAGTTTATTGTTAATATTAAACGTTCAGTTGGTGGAATTGGTTATTTTAATATTATGCATTGTAGTTCGACACAAGAAGATTCGTTATGCAACCAACAATACATTGAGTGAGGCCTCACGACCGTAATGCCATTGTAGCTAAAGAAATTTTGATTGTTGTCACAATTTGTGGTTAGGTTACATTGTGGAAAATGAAGTTGATACATATTAATAGTGTGTGTTTATCATGGTTCAGATGGAAATTTGGTATTGTGGCATTCATTTATTTACCAGGGAATCGGAGAATAATATGACAGATTTCAACTGGTAAGTCGTTGTTTAATTAAACTTCCCTATACTGCCTACGAATCAGAAAGCGAAATACAGAAACGAAAACACAGCATGTAGGTATCCAATAGCCAATCAGGAGCCGAAATACCAAATCGAAAACATGGTGTTATTGCTTATCAACACAATCATTTCTACCAATCAAAAACGCGCAATTTAGCATGAATGGAATAATCGCGGTAATCTCTTATACAAAAAGGAGCCTTCTAATTGGTTATAAATAAATTTATGAAATTTTCAAGATAATTTGAAAATCAAATTATTCTTCATCGCCCTTTCACGGCTCAACAGTGCATTTTCGTATACTAACAAGTCGCTTTCAATCGGCACTTCACCCTGTAAAAATTATGATACGTTGTTCTGGTACAATAAGTTCCACATGTGTCTAGTTTCTCCGATCTACCCTGTAGAATAGTTCATCGAGAACATCTAGGGTTTATCTGCCCAGAGCGAACCGCACTGTTTATGGACAATTTTAAGTTAAATTGGAAATTCCAATTCAACTTCCTTATCTGAACTTACCATAGCGAAAGCTCACAAAGATAAACAAGCAATATTGCTATTAGTTGGGTCATAATATTACTGAACATCACTGACTACGCAGATGAACTAATATTAGCCTTATTACGTCATTCATAAAACCTATAATGCTATAGCTCGATATACATGCGAATACACATCTTATATATTAGGTTCGCCGTACATTTTCCCTGGGACAACATACACATCCTAGAGACTCGAACATGTCTTGAAGTGTTTGGGAATATTTGCGGTATTCTGGAAGGATCATGTTGAGAGTCTAGAAGTGATTTTATGGGATTGAATTATGGAAGCAGAATTCGTATTGCTCACCTATTTTATGTCAAAAGTTTTATGTATAACCCAAAGAGATCAGTATTGATTCAGGAATATAACTTGTAGATGAAAATTGGGATGAATGATTTGTACTCTGAGAAAATAGGCATTTTCCTCAACATTATAGGTTTCCCTTTCGTGTAGTCAAAAAATAAGAAAACAAAAACTGAACATTTTCAGGAACACTATTGTCCATTTCAGTTAAGAATATAGTGGTGGGACTGGTGGGCGTAGCCCGGTTAACACTAGCAAACCCGCCAAATTCAAATATTTAACAAATATGGAAATGTTTTGTGATGAAGCAATAATTGAATATTTGTGTAGCAAGGGTATATTCTGCAGGACATAAGATGCCTCAAATCATTAATTTCTAAGTGAATTAACAAATCTGCAAAAATCAAGTGCAACAATAATTTTATCATGGAATTTCAAGAAACAACAATAATTCGTTGACGTATTCAAAGGATATTCAATCTGATGTAATGTTGAGTATGGGATTTTAATTGAAAAGTCAAGTCATTATTCATTTTACTTGACTGATTATGCTTCAAAGGACAAAATATGAAAATGGTAGGTGGAAATGTTTTCATCGAAATAATAGATCAATAGTAATTTTAATGTTACACACAAAAAATGATAAAACCACTATACAAAATTATAATTTGATATCCCATTCCATGATCTAATTTCTTCCAGGTTGAGTTTGATATTTTTGGTTGGTTTCTTCCAATAAATGGTATTGAGCATTATCCATGACAATAAAATATTCAGTTGAATTCATGTATTTCTTGTATTATATATAATAACATCAATCACAAACAATGTTGGTATTTCATTCCTATGAACGAAAGCGTGAACTGTTGCAAGAATACCTTGTAACTCAGCTTCGAATCAAATCAAATCAAATTTATTCATCACCGAATCAATACAAAAATGGTAGAAGTATACACACGTTGTATCAAACTTATTGGACTAGTCATACCTGAACCTACGTACAAGAGAAACATATAGAGTATACAATACACAAGAGTAGGGATACATATAGTATAAAAAATTTTAAAAATGTAGGATTACATAGTTTAAAATATTCAAAAGGAAGACACAAAGTATATACAAAGAGTATTTTTAAAGCAATTTGATTTTTTAAATTGTAAGATTTACCAAAGAGACCCATGAAATGGTTGAAACATTTGATACCTTGATAAATATGACAGCTTTGACCAAAAGTCAATCTTGAGAAAGGTTGATGAAGATAACCCCGTGTTCTGGTGCTATGTTCGTGAATAGAACTGTTTGTAAGCATATCAACTTCTTGTCGTTTAATATTCATTGTGATGTGTGTGTAAGGATTTGCAGCTTGGAAAATATCTGCTTACATGAGGTCCTATGACCTACTCCGGTCATACATCTGATAATTCTCTTTTGCATTTTGAATATTTTGTTGAGGTGTGTTGAATTGACCCAAAATATCAAACCATAATATGCTAGTTTCAGTGTCTCTAAAGATACTGTATGTCTTAGTTGCCTCATTATGTAGCAGGTGGTGCTCAGTTTTCGAGCAAGTACATCAATATGTTCTTCCCATGTCATCTTATGATCTATAATAACTCCCAAAAATTTTATGCTATTCACTTGTTCAATAGATTTATCATTGATTTTTACCAGATAACTGCAATCATTCTTCATGTTTTTTGTTGTAAATGTTGTGAAAAAAGTTTTTGATACATTTACCTGGAGTCCATTATAAATACACCATTTATGGCATTTGCTCTCAATACTGTATCTGTGATGTTCCTTTCTGAGATGAGTATATTTGTATCATCTGCATACATGATAATTTTTTGTGCATTGGAACAGGAGACAGGAGTATGCCATATCATTCATAAAAATGATAAATAATACGGGTCCCAGAATGGATCCTTGGGGAACCCCAGTGTTATTTTTTTTCTCCGTTGATCGACTTTCATTTATATCCACTACTTGTTTTCTGTCTCTCAAGTATGATGCAATCCAGTCGTTTGCAACTCCTCTAATCCCTATTCCATAAAGCTTTTCTAACAGAATGTTATGATCAGTTGTTTCAAAAGCCCTACTCAGATCGAAATATAATGCTATAGGTTGTTTTTTACAATTCAGTGATTCATTGATATTTGTGCACATTTCTGCTATCGCCGTTTTTGTGAATTTGTTATTTCTCTAACCATTTTGATAGTTGAAAAGGATTTTCTGTTCACTTAGAAACTTATTCAGTCGGTTGTTATAAGACGCGTCAAAAATTTTTGCAAGATGTGTCTGAAGACAGACATTTCGATAGTTTGTGATATCGCCTCGAGAGCCTTTGTTTGCTTTTGGGCTTGGAATATTTGAAAAGTGATCACTAAATGCATCACAGATATCCACAGAGCTACTTGTCCCTGCATTGCTTGTTAAGTGATAAACATTTGATTTGTTTGGCGTTCCTTTTGTTTCATTTATGATTTTCCAGCTTTCCTTCATTAAATTATTTGCATTTTTTATTCGGTTATCGTTATATGTTTATTTTGTTAATCTTATCTTTTCCCTTTATAATGTTTTCAGTGTTCTATATCTATTCACTATAACCTCATTAGAACAGCTTTTTGCTATACTTGCCATTTCACATACCATACTTTGCAGTTCCTTTATCTCAGTTGAGTACCATTTTCTTTTGTTCTGATTTTTATTAATTTTTTTAAATGGAAATGCTATGTCATAGTTGAATTTGATTGTGCTATAAAATGCATCAAATTTACAATTCACATTTGGGGAATGATATACTTCTACCCACTGTTCTTTTTCCAGTAAGTTTTTGTAAGTGTTTCCAAGTTGATTTCTGATAAATCACGTTTAAAACTTGCTGTACTATTATCATGATAGTCAACTGATAGATCCATTTGGCATATCTGAAATGTATAATCTGATATGTGATAATCTTTGACTAATAACGAATGCTTATTCAAGTTTGAGAACATGAGATCAATGCAACTAGAGCTTCCACTGGTGATTCGAGTTGCTTGAGTGATGTGGTTTTCCATTTCAAACTCTTTGAACAAATCAATGAGTTCTTTTGTCTTTCCATTTATGCTGAATAAGTTGATATTAAAATCTCCGCATACTAAATAGTAATTATTGGGTATATAAATATCACACATCAGCTCATACATCTTATTAAGAAATATTCACTATCTGGGGTTCGATACACAGTTGTAATGAATAATTTAGATTTACAATTCTTCAGATTTAAGGAGATTATTGTGACTTCGAAATTTTTTTCAATACACCCTCTATAATTGATTGGTCTTAAGAATGAGATATACTTAGATCTAATAAATATATATATACATACTCCACCCCGATTGGTTTCTCTACGACAAAAACTACTGACCAATGAAAAGTTCTCTAGTTTGAGCGATGAAATTTCTTCATATACTTGAGCCAGTGCTCGGATATGCAGCATATGTCAACATTATATAAATCAAAAATAATTTCAAGATCTTTACCTTTGTCAGTAATACCAACCAATGTTAAAGTGCATCACGTCTAAGTTGTTATGATTTTTTTCTCTTCCATTTACTGTTTCGCTGCGTACATCTATGATGTCGTCTAAAAAAGAATTCAGCTTTGTTTCATCTTCTTCTGTAATGACGTTTCTCGTATTGTATTTTTGGAAATGTTTGTTGAAATCGAATCTTCTGTAGTTTACTTCTCTTGGCCAGAAAGATGGACTATAAAAGGTTTCCTTATATCTGAAATCTGCAGCAATCATGAAAGAGTTCAATTTTCTGTTTTCTTTCATGTCCTTGACTATGAACTCTTCATTATCATCTCCTGTTTTTTTCTTCAAAAACGTTTTTATATCCTCCTCTGTTGCATCTTTGGATACTTTAGATAAGTAGAGCCACACTCTGCTTTTCGCACCTATGAATTTTCCGTCAGTTTCTTCTGATTTTCCCACATTCCGTTTGTATGATTCATTTATTTTCACAGTCTGCCATTTATATTTGGTATGTGCACCCCCGTTTTCATTTTTTTCTATCTGCGAATGTGCCAAGTTGTCAATTCTTCCATCGTCCTTTATATCGCTTTCCAAGTTTATTATTACGTCATACTTTTGTTCAGTTTGAATTTACATTATTTCATTTGCCACCTGGTCACATCTGATAGCTTAGAAATATTTGGAACATTTGGAGTGTAATCGTTTTTTTCATTATTACTCATACTATTTGTATTCGGTTGCTTCCAGTTCGATTTGCTTGTTTTTATTGGTGATCCTTTTTTGGGTTCCTTGCTTTTTCAGGCTCTTCATTGTTTTTTGGTGGAATATGCTTTTGATTGTAGGTGCTGCCGTTTGCACTTGCTATTCGTAATTTTTCCAGCGATTATTGAATCATACTCCTCGATTAACAATATACTCACGGTGAATATAATAGAAATGAGACTTTAACTTGAAATCTCGTCAACTTTGAATTTTATTCTACTGTTTTCACACGGCGGTCGGTCAACTAACCACTTCCATTGTTGCGATAACGCAATATTTCAAATTGTGTAAACTTGCCTGGCTTCTAGACCAATAAGAAGTGAGGAATAAAACCCTTTCCTATCGCTTCAACGCTATATTCTTTGTTATGTTCTGGTTTCAGACATTTATTAAATACATCTTTATAGAGATCACTTTTAATAAGTACTTATAATATATTGAGTTCACAACTCATCGTCACAATCTAATCTCAGATCTAAATCTAATCTATTCTAGAACAATCCTAGAGAGAGATAGTAGTCAGCAGAGCAGCACCATGGAACATTGTCTATATTAGAGAATTGATGTATGACATAGAACATAAAACAAACCTACATATACATAAAACGTTAAACTGAATACACTCCAAGTGTACATCATATCATTCTTAACTAAAATGGACTATAGGTACTTCGAATATCGGAATCAAAACTAGTTTGATGAAAAAACTGAACCAAACTACCTCAGGAGAGCGAAAGTTCTGAAAAATAAAAAAACCATGAATTGGACAAAGAATTTAAAGGAAATGTAGTCAATCAAATCAAAAATATCAAAACACAATTTGAATTAAGTTAGACTACTAGCAGAAAACAACTACTTTCCTAGCAAATACCGCGCAGAATAGATAGATAGATAGATAGATAGATTCTTTATTGCCTGATTTTCTATTGTACAATAGATAAGACATTGTCAAAACAAATGCACACATAAGTGGCAGTGGTTATTCACCCAAAATACGAATATATATATATATATATACAGACACATGAATACATAATATATAACAATGAGCAATACACAGTGAATAATAAAAAAACAAACAGCACTCAAATACAGCTAGGAGAGTGAATCTCTTGAATGCTAGCAAGATAAGTTTCAAACTCTTTCAAGTTGTAAAAACATTCTTCGTGAAGGATCTTCTTTAACCGTCTCTTGAATATACTATACGATTCACTATTCTTAACGATGGCCGGAAGTTTATTAAAATACCGAATGCCACAATTCATGGGAGTTTTTTGACTAAACGAATGATTACTTTTTACTAAAACAAAATTGTTTTTGTGTCTTGTATCGTGATTGTGGATGTCACTATTTCTCATTAGTTTATCTTTCTTGATGTAAATGTAGCTAAGCACTTTTAGCAAATATATTGAAGAGACTGTCAAGATTTTATACTGTTTGAAGGTTTCACGACATGAAAATCTATATGGAAGATTGAAAATTAACCTTAGAATACGTTTCTGTATGACAAAGACTCTTTGCACATCACGTCCCTGACCCCAAATTATGACACTGTAACAAATAGCGGAGTAAGCATAAGCATAGTATACATTCAAAAGAGCACTTCTGTCCAGCATAGATTTGAGTACGGTCAGTAAATAAAAACATTGATTAATTTTTTTACAAATACTATCAATTTGTTTCTCCCATGTAAAATTACTATCAAACGTTGTTCCCAAAAATTTAACCGATTTAGAGGTTTCAATAATGGACCCATTGAATGAAATTCTACATTTCAGAGGGGTTTTATACAGGCTACAATACTCTATACACATGGTTTTTTTCAGATTTATAATAAGCCTATTTCTAGAACACCAGTTTTCAAATTCGATAAAAGTGTCGTCAATTTTTTTGAGGAGATTCTGTTCCGAATGATCAGTTATAACCATACAGGTATCATCTGCATACATAAATACTTCAGCTTGTGTTATAAAAAGAGGTATGTCATTAATGTATAGTAAAAAAATTAGTGGTCCAAGAACACTGCCTTGTGGGGTACCAACATCAATATCATATTCTTTAGAGATGACGTCGTCGATTTTCACGACAATTTTCCTATTTTCTAGGTATGAGAGGAACCAATCGTTAAGACAACCACGTATACCTATTGCATTCAGCTTATCAGAAACGAAAGTCTTATCCACCACATCGAAAGCCTTCGTCAAGTCAAATAAAACAGATACAACGTAATTACCACTATCTAATTGTTTGTTAATGTATTCGGTATAATCAGCTAGGCTAGTTTCAGTTGAGAACCCTTTTCTGAAACCGTGTTGACAGTTCGTAAGTACTTTGAATGTGCTCAAGTAACATTCCACTCTTTTAAAAACGAGTTTTTCTATAATTTTGGAAAAAACACTCAATAATGCTATTGGTCTGTAGTTTTCTATATTACTTGGGTCATCCTTTTTGAATAATAAAATTATGGAGGCTATTTTAAGGCTTGTTGGAAATGTTCCTTGAGTAATAGAACTGTTTATAATATAGCTAAGTATTGGAGCGATTATCTCTTTACATTGCTTGATAACGTTAATTGGGATTTCATCTAAGCCAGAAGATTTTTTATTTGGTAAAAGTTGAATAGCGTCGATGACTTCTAATTCCGAAACGGGGGCAAAGAACATTGTTTGAGGGGCGAAGCTACTTTTGGTACAATTAGTGCTGGCATTATCGCCAAAGTGATCAAAAATCTTTTTATGTATGGCTGAAGACAAATACTCACCAAATGCTGCCACTTGATCTTTTGGATTGCTTAAGCGTTCATCGTTGTAGATAATTTCTGATATATTGGTGTTCTTTCGTTTACCTTTTACTTCATTAACAAGATTCCATACTGTTTTATTTTTGTTATTTGAATGATCAATAATTTTTTTATAAAAAAGTTTCTTTTCTGTGGTAGCTTGCTTATTTATTTCTTTTTTTAGTTTTCTATACTTGTCATTCAGTTCATCGTTATGAATTCGTTTACGCAACCAATCAATATCATGTAGTTCTTTGCGTTTCTCATTCAGATGATCCGAGAATTTTATTTTACGAGATCTGATCTTATTTACTACCAAAGTATTTTTCTGAAAAGCATTATTGAAACACCACGAAAAATCATCGATGAATTTATCAAAAACAGTGTTAACATCCATTTCTTCACTTACATCAAATGTAGTTTTTGAAAGCAGATAAATAAATTCATTAATTGAAACATCATCAATTTTTCTGAATGTAATCTTTTTCTGGATCTCAGAGATAATATTATTTGAAACTCTAACTGAATCAAATTTGATTACTTGGCAATGATGATCAGAAAGACCAGGATCAAAGTTATATGTTTCAAGAATATGTGGTGTGTTGGTTATTACGTAATCTATTGAAGAATAACTAGTGTAATTTTTTGTTGTAAATATCCTAGTGTAATCTGTGATCATCGACGTCATCTCAAAAGAGCTGAATATATCAAACAATTTTTTTGTCTGTAAGTTGTTAGAGAACTGATCGATGTTGAAGTCCCCAGTTATAATCACCTGTTTAAATCTTTCTAATGAAAATGTTAATAATTTGGTCAGTTGTATGAGAAATAATTCAATTTTTTCTGTCGCGTCTGAAGAGGGTCTGTAAATATTTATTAAGCAACAGTTTTCTCTGAACGATACCGCACATATTTCAATGATCATTTCTATAGACAAATTCCTGATTGAGTTTATTGGAGTGCACTCAGACAATAAGTTAGTTTTAACAAATATAGCACTTCCCCCTTTTGGGTGTTGGAAACGTGAAAAATGGCTTAATAATTTATAACCTGATATACAAATATGCTCCAGATCGGTTTCATGATACCAGTGTTCACTAATCATTAAGAAAGAGAACTTGTATGAGATTATAAAATGTTCTAATAAATTTATTTTATTTGAGAGACATTGAATGTTAATGTTGAGAATTTCACAACTATTAGTTGTTGCAGTTATCTCGAAGGGGGCTCCTCCGCTGGTCGTTTCGGAAAATTTCTTGGGAAGTTGAATCGTTTTACTGCACATTCGTCAGGCCAGATGTTGGGGTTGTAGACTTCACTGACTTTAGACAATGGGAAACTAATTTTGAACGATGATGAGGAATTATCTTTCCTGGTCAACTTTTCACAAACATTGAGTTGTAAGTCGGGTGCTGATTTTTTCAGAAATGTATTGAGAGAATCAGTAGATTCGTCAGGTGAAAGTCGGAAAGCGTGCAGGTATCCCAACCTTGGGATAGTCTTGACGTCCTCCGATTTATTTCTTCCAATGATAATCTTATTTCTGTGGTTATAATTTCTGTTTATTTTGTTTGAGTTTTTACTTCTTACTTCTGTCCATGTCTCCTGCTCTAACGGCAAATCAATAATTTCTTGACATCGTCTTTCGCTTTCTATTTTCAAAAGTTCAGAAGACAGCTGTTCTGAAGTTATTTTGTTCACTTCTGGTTTTTGTAAATAATGGGAATTCCCACTGTTTTTGCTCGCACTGGCAGCAGGCTTCGATAAGTTTTTTGCTGAGGATTTATCTACAAGTTTTTTTGTGATTTTCTCTTGGTCACTAAAATGATCGTTAATGTTTTTATCATGATGGCTACTGGGAACCAATTTGTTTAGTAGATCTACTTGTGAATTCAAAATTCGTATTTTATCCTTCATTTCATTAATTAAATCGTCTTTTTGTTTGAGTATATAGATAAAAAGTTTTGGGTTGAACTTGCCAGAGTTGTGGCAGTCCTCCATGGCGTCGTAAAAGTCGCAATCCAGTACGTCACAGTTTTCGCACTTAAAGTCACTCACAATGGAACTTTCGTCTACATTTGCACATTTAAAATGTTGAGTTGATTGACACAATATTGAAATTTATCTACTCGTTGTCCATGCAACTATTCACACTTCCTTTAGACGTGACGAAGTTCACATTTTAAATTTTGATACTTTATCCCGTTAGTCGAGCTAACAGCCACTCCCATGTTTCATGACATGGAAACTTTGTTTCTGAATTGTTTCTTTCTTCCGCCGCAGGGTGTCGCTAGTTGCAAGTATCTCTTGGTACGCTGCTCAGTGCGGTGAAATATGTGTGACGGATATTACATTGGAACAGGCACTGCTTTGAGTGGAGATCTCAGGGTCTCAACTCGGCTGACTACCCTGCACTGATGAGGGCCAATGAGTCCGAATCCGGTCTGTAGGTTGTTAAGCGTGCCTGATGTCTCAATATGAACTTTTCCTACGGCAAACATTATTGTCCAAACAGGCACTAGGCCCAATTATAGGACACAGTATCCAATTTCGGGATGAAAGTGTGAAGAATGGGAAATGTATGCATGCTGTAGTAATAATACATACAGGGTGCCCCACTCAAATGTGTCATTCAAAAATTCTTTTGGAATAACTTTTCACGAATTTTTTGAAACTGAGCTCACTCCTTTTCCTTGCATCCTTGCATTAACATAATACAGGGTGGCTCAGAAAAACATTTTTTACAAATCAGAAGATCAATATTTTATCCATAATTCTATGGAGCCTATCAATCTGAATTCAAAAATATACATTATTCATATATTATCATCAAACAAAAGAAGGAAACAACCAGAAAACATAAAAAAGAGTTCTTGAGCCTGTATTTGATTGATACTGAGAAAAAGTGAGCTCAGTATAAAAAAAATCGTGAAAAATTATTCCAGAAAAGTTTTTGGATGACGAACATTGTGTTAAGAATTATGAGAATAAAAGTGGGTGACACTAAGGGGGACATTCGAATAAATTACTTGTTATACAATTATTGCTGTTTAGCAAAACACAATGTTTTTATCAGTTTATTGAACACGTTTAGATTCAATTTAAAGCACATTGCAAATAAGGGAGATTTCAATAATATATTGGTTCTTGGTGTTGGTGGGTGAAAAATTGTTTGTTTCTACCATTAATCCTTGGTACATGGAAATATAGTTGATATAGTAGTTTGGATGAGTCGCCAAGACTGTTTACCAACTTGTATATGAACATGCAATAGCATCTTCTATCTGCAAGAGACAGAAACTGAAAAAGGTTCAACAATATATTCTAGGCGATATATAACAAACGAGTTGAAAAGAGTGGCAAAAATTTCCATGTTCTTGAAATCCTTACAGTTCCTAAATATAAACCCTAACAGCCCTAAGAAAGAAACATTAGCATTCTGCATTCACAGTGTGAATCGTTGCATGGACTACGAGCAGATATCATTCAATGTTTTGCGTTGTATAACTGATGGTATATGCCAGGAAAGTAGTTGTTTTCTACTCGTAGTCTACCAGACATTAAAATTCTAACTGTATTCGATAATTTCAATTAGATAAGGCTATTATGTCATTTATCAGCTTTTGTTTAACAAATTCTAAGAACTTATTCAGGAAAATGTGCGCACTAGCATCTCGATTATTTACTTGCACATCGTGGGCTTTCTATTTGTGAAAATTATGTCTCAAAACACATTTATTTAAAAAAATATCGGAACATATGTTTACCGAAAAAGTTGAAGGTCCAATGGACGTCCATCTTTGGACTTACAATTAATGTCCATATTAGGACTCACAAAAATCCAGGATGAAATAATTAAAAAATCATCAAAAATAATGTTTTTAATACACTATAGAAAATAAAAGATGCAATATAAAATACAAAATGAAATAAAATGATGCAATTCTGAAAACAAAAATAAAATTCTACATATATCATACATGTTATGAAAAACAACACAGATGGTTAATTCATTTTCTTTCGGAAGCTCTCCTCAACCATTTCATGATATTATCCTCAATATTTTTCTTGGTAGTATTTTCATTCCCATGTATTTCTGCAGCACCTGTAATTTTGCATTTTTGACAACACAAGAAAATACAATAAATTACATGTGAAACATTGATTGACTATCTGAGAAAAATGAATGAATATGATGGATTTCCATAAATTCCAAGTTCAATAAATCATGAGAATCAAATTGAGAGTTTTGGTTTTCATGGTCATTTTTATGAGTGATATTTTCCATGAATTGTTTCATGTTTGGATCTAGTATTTGATCATCAGATTCACTCAAACCATCATCACTATCAGCACTTATGAGTTCTTCACAATCAACTTCAACCTCGGTTTCAACTGATGATGAAATATGTGTTCCAAGAGACTCAAATAATTGTGATCTTTACTTCGTGAAGAAACGCTCATTTTCAATTCATTAACACAACCATCATATATTTCATCAGAGGAAGATTCATATTGATTCAATAATTGTATCCTCACTCCCTTATAATACTTGTTTAGAATTTTTCTAGAACTTGAAACTCTCTTTTACTGATATTTATGATGTATAGGTAGGTACTTATCTTATAGTAATACTGATAAATCACTTCTAGCAGCAAACGCACAAAAGGTAATGATAATATTATAATAATGGGCAATATCCCAAATCAAACACCCAAGAAAATCCATGACGAAAACACAAAGGAAAAAATATCATCACTTTCAGGACAAACAAATATATATCTACATAACCCATAACCTCACATAATCGCTCTTCTTCTCTTTCGACTCACCCGATCGCACCACCCTTGATTTCTACTTCTCATTCAGGATTTCAGAAATACGTCGAAAAATCATTTATCCGCGAGTTTCAAGATGAGAGATAAAAAATGTACAGCTTAATAAAAAAAAAGTAGTTTGCTCCTTAATTTCAGCTTACATCATTAAACCAACATGGAAAAAACAATTCTTTTACATATAGGTGAGTAAGTAGGTACCTAAAATGTATGTGATCAATATTGTCCAATAATATGAAGGTTGGAGTGCATATTCAAGGAGAGTTGACCTGCACATCAACATATAATGGAAATACAAACGGATACTTCTATTTTCAAAAATGGCCGTAAAATGGACGTCCATTGGACGAACAGTTTGGGAATTCCAATGAGCAACCATATGTTTGTACGTACAATGAACGTCCATTCAATTTCCACAGATGTATGGTCTTGAAATGGTTGTTGAGTGGACGTCCATTGGACGAACAATTTTGAAAATCCAATGAGCAACCATGCTTGTACGTACAATGGACATTCAATCAATATCCACGGGTGTATGGTTTTGAAATGGTCGTTAAGTGGACTTCCATTGGAGGACAAATCTGGGACATCCAATAAGCATACATGTTCGTACGTACAATGGAAGTCCAATCAATATCCACGGGTGTATGGTCTTGAAATGGTCGTTAAGTGGACGTCCATTGGACGAAAAATCTGGGACATCCAATAAGCATACATGTTCGTACGTACAATGGACATTCATTCAATGTCCATGGACGTTCGGACTTGAAATGGACATAAAATGGACGTCCAACGGACGTATTGTGCTGTGTGGGAAGCTACTTATATTTCATTTGAAATAATTAAGACATTTTTTAATTTGCCATGAAGTGTTCAGTTGTTTCATAATAGGTTACTCCAGGATATTATAATCCTGATACTGTTTATTTTCGATTAAAGTCCTTGTAGGTACCTACACAATTTTGATTTTTCGAATAGATCAAAAATTGACTCAATTTTTTATATTAGAAGCAGCTGAACACATGGCAAATTCACAGATTCAAATTTGATTCCGAAAATAGAAATATTTTGCGAATTTTCACAAAATATCATTCATGGCTTCTACCAACCAACGTATTTTTGAGTGTTTTGGGTATACTTTCTGCTGGTTCTGTCACCACGAGTCGATATGTAGATATAATTATTATGGAAAACAAATGGGATATTTTTGAAAATTTGTGTACAGGGGTTTTCCAAAGAGCTAGTTTCATCTGAAATATGTTCGTTATTATAACATTTCTGGTCGGAGAGGAAATTACAGCATATTTGTTATTTGGCATTTGGGCAAATATGAAAAATGGCTTGCCAATTATTTGCATATTGAAGTACCATGATTTTTAATCTCATTTGCTTATATGTCAGTGTGTATTGTACTTCAATAAACATTATTATTATTATTATTATTATTATTATTTCGAATGAAACACATTGTATTTTATTGAATTCTTATATTCTTCCTGAATAGCTGACTTTCTCGATGTGTCAGACTTGAGATTTAGTGAAAATGATTACGGATTTATCGTTGTGAAAAATCGAGATTTTTCATCTTTTAAATTCCCAAAGTTGAAAACTCTTCTGGTTGGTTTCGGACATACATTGTTTAAAAGTATGAAGATTGTTTAGAAAGTAATGGAACCTATATAGAAAAGAGGGTCAAAATCAGAACTATGTCAATAAACTAAAAAGTTGAAATTAGATTTACTAGAAAAAATTAAATCAGCGGTTTCCATATGTTGCGGATCTTGACGCTAGGTTAACTGAACGCGTTATTGTATAGAGTGTTTATCTCTATGGATGACCTCATCAGGTTCAGTCCATTTGAATCTATTTTTCTTCAATTAGTTTTTTTTTAGTTCAGTTGATTTTATCTTCAGCTTATGGACTTAGTTCAGATTTACCCCTCTTTTTAATATTTTTCATTACTTTTGCATCAACCCGTAGGTACATCACGGTTCCATATTATTATTCCGGTTTAGCATAAGTCATATTTCCTTATATATTGAGTTCACAACTCATCGTCACAATCTAATCTCAGATCTAAATTTAATCTATTCTAGAACAATCCTAGAGAGAGATAGTAGTCAGCAGAGCAGCACCATGGAACATTGTCTATATTAGAGAATTGATGTATGACATAGAACATAAAACAAACCTACATATACATAAAACGTTAAACTGAATACACTCCAAGTGTACATCATATCATTCTTAACTAAAATGGACTATAGGTACTTCGAATATCGGAATCAAAACTAGTTTGATGAAGAAACTGAACCAAACTACCTCAGGAGAGCGAAAGTTCTGAAAAATAAAAAAACCATGAATTGGACAAAGAATTTAAAGGAAATGTAGTCAATCAAATCAAAAATATCAAAACACAATTTGAATTAAGTTAGACTACTAGCAGAAAACAACTACTTTCCTAGCAAATACCGCGCAGAATATTGAAATTTATCTACTCGTTGTCCATGCAACTATTCACACTTCCTTTAGACGTGACGAAGTTCACATTTTAAATTTTGATACTTTATCCCGTTAGTCGAGCTAACAGCCACTCCCATGTTTCATGACATGGAAACTTTGTTTCTGAATTGTTTCTTTCTTCCGCCGCAGGGTGTCGCTAGTTGCAAGTATCTCTTGGTACGCTGCTCAGTGCGGTGAAATATGTGTGACGGATATTACATTGGAACAGGCACTGCTTAGAGTGGATATCTCAGGGTCTCAACTCGGCTGACTACCCTGCACTGATGAGGGCCAATGAGTCCGAATCCGGTCTGTAGGTTGTTAAGCGTGCCTGATGTCTCAATATGAACTTTTCCTACGGCAAACATTATTGTCCAAACAGGCACTAGGCCCAATTATAGGACACAGTATCCAATTTCGGGATGAAAGTGTGAAGAATGGGAAATGTATGCATGCTGTAGTAATAATACATACAGGGTGCCCCACTCAAATGTGTCATTCATTTCTGGTCGGAGAGGAAATTACAGCATATTTGTTATTTGGCATTTGGGCAAATATGAAAAATGGCTTGCCTATTGAAGTACCATGATTTTAAATCTCATTTGCTTATATGTCAGTGTGTATTGTACTTCAATAAACATTATTATTATTATTATTATTATTTTGAATGAAACACATTGTATTTTATTGAATTCTTATATTCTTCCTGAATAGCTGACTTTCTCGATGTGTCAGACTTGAGATTTAGTGAAAATGATCACGGATTTATCGTTGTGAAAAATCGAGATTTTTCATCTTTTATATTCCCAAAGTTGAAAATTCTTCTGGTTGGTTTCGGACATACATTGTTTAAAAGTATGAAGATTGTTTAGAAAGTAATGGAACCTATATAGAAAAGAGGGTCAAAATCAGAACTATGTCAATAAACTTAAAAGTTGAAATTAGATTTACTAGAAAAAATTAAATCAGCGGTTTCCATATGTTGCGGATCTTGACGCTAGGTTAACTGAACGCGTTATTGTATAGAGTGTTTATCTCTATGGATGACCTCATCAGGTTCAGTCCATTTGAATCTATTTTTCTTCAATTAGATTTTTTTTTAGTTCAGTTGATTTTATCTTCAGCTTATGGACTTAGTTCAGATTTACCCCTCTTTTTAATATTTTTCATTACTTTTGCATCAACCCGTAGGTACATCACGGTTCCATATTATTATTCCGGTTTAGCATAAGTCATATTTCCTTATGATTCGAATCTTTTAGAAAATTATAGTAATTGTTTTCTTCCTACACTTGGAGTTTTCATCGCGTGACTATCAGATGATTTTCTATTGAGTAGCAGCCTATTTGATTATCAAGGTATTTGATCTTGAACTCAAAAAATCTGACCTGCTTCGCCTTTTCTTGACGGCCAATAAGTTTCTCTTTGAACCCTTTCCAACCTCCTGGTTTGAACTGAAATGGTTTCTCTGAGGATCTACATGAAAATTCATGAAATGACTATTAGATTGTGCTAGACGAAGCCATAATGATAAACGATGAATTTTTTTATTATGCCATCGTGGATCGATTTGATTTCATTTTATTTGAACACTTAAAGGAAAAATATAATCGACATGATAATATATATCCAGTAGACACGAAGAAATCAATAAACATGCAAATTTAATTGTCATTATATGCAAAATATATTGTTCAGCAATAAGAAATAGAAGATGAGAAAGTATCCTCTTATGTTCATGATGAAGAGGTGAGAATTCGTGGATAACCCTGAAAAGACGAAACATTTAACCTTGTGGATTATAGATTTGGAGAGTCGTGAAGAGTGTATTCGAGTAATATAAATAGTAGTGGTATCAGTAGATGGAAACATTCCTCGATCAACAAGGTTTGAAACATCATAATGCAGACTGTGGTGAGTACCTTCGTACCGTGCAGAAATTACGATTCCTGATTTGCTGACAGTGTATAGCTTTATTATCTACAATAGATCCTACATATTCATGAGAAGGAAACATCATTCTATATTTTGTATATATTTTATTATTTTGAAAATCCTACACACAGGGTGTTAATACAGTAGAACACAAACTTCTAGGTGTTATTCTCTGAAGGTTTCAAGACGAAAATGTCATGTAAACATTTGTTGCAAAATGCTTCTTTTCCGAGATACTCTGACCATAATATAATTTTTCTATGACAACCTCGATAAATGTTCATTTTATAACTGTAACTTCAATCATAAACAAGCACATTCTGTACAGAATTTCATTTTTGCATCGGTTTCTAGGCAAGTTGCTAAGCAACAAATGCGAAATGGAATATTTCGTGTTAGGTCTAGGTCTGTTCGCTGTTTATGCATGAAATTTATATTGTACACTACATTTTCTTACACCCACTGGTCGTTGTAGATGAGTGTAGTGAAGTGAAGTGTAATTAGTTCAACATCTGTTCGGTGCTTTTATTCTGGTTTATGCTAATCCTAGGATTCTGATTTTGAGGTTATGATTATAATTATTTTGCATTTATTTATGACTTGTGAATCTCTCTCGAATGTATCAAAAATGCACAGTGATGATGAAATCATCATTGCGAATTCGGACGATGAATTGTTGATAGTTCATCTGACCATGATCAATCAATTACATTGATGTCAATATTCTTTTGATACTATCGTAAATGGGGACAAAAGATTCCCGGGTAACAAATATAAGCATTACGTACTTTGTCGAAGAAGTTGTTTAATTTTTCAAAATATATCTTTATCATTATATACATCTAACCCCATATTTTCCAATATCCATTTGCACTACACTTATCACACCTCCTCTAAATCGATTGTAACAACTGGTTTTTTCGTGCTACAACATTTTAACAACGAACATAGTGTAGTGTACACGGGAAATCACCGAACGGTATCAGTGTTACACAATCTACTATTCTGTACAATAGTGTAGTTAATGGAGACACAGCGAACAGACCTTAGGTTCACTCTAAAATCAAGACGAATACGGCTTGTCAAATTATGAAGTTCAGCGACAAATTGATGAAATGTCAGCAGATCGTTTCTGTCAAAGTTTTAGTAGGTAACGAGTAATTTCATAGTTGTTTTCTATAAAAACTATTAATTAAAATGAAAACTGATAGTGATATCGATTCAGATTTGACACCTCCAAACATAATAGAAGCAGCGAAGGTAACAACACTGAATTTATTACCGAAGAGTATGTATCAACGCGCTTATAACCTTTTTCAGAGTTTTCGCAATGCATGCATGTATTAAACGTGAACGATATGTGGTCATAGAAAAAGTATAGTAAGCAACTCAGAACTCACAACAAAATGGCCATTTTGTACTCGTATGAATTGCAGCACTTGCCTTCGGCTCGTGCTGCAAATTTCATGCAAAATGGGCATCATTTTGTGCTCAATGTATAATATACTATTTCAGAGATTTTTAAAGTCCATTTCTACATTTTCGACAACAATCATTTTGAATTCAGCAAGTATTATTCAACAGTAGCGTCTTTGTAAAGCTTCTATAGAAGGTCCAATAATAGATGGCTTGGAAAAATACCTTCCTGTATTCAAATTCCACAATCAATATTGAATATTTTATGCTTACTATAATTCCAATTTCAAACCGTAGAAATATTACAAAATGAGATCGTTTCGTTATCTGTAAAAATCTTATATATTCATTAGATAATTCACTCAATCCTCAAAATTTCTTCGCGCCACAATAAATTTGTTATATAAATCGAGATGTAAAGAAAAACTATCGAACGATATTATTCATTTCATGAATTTCAATCATGAAAGTAATTTTACGTTGACTGAAATACGCTGAGAAAGAGATGATCTTTTTTGTTCCATCTTATAACATTTCTCATCATCACTTGAATTGATATTTTTGGCATTTTCAAAAGAATCAATCTAACCATATCTTTCAACTATTATGATAGATATTTCAGACGTTCTGTTCCACGAAATATCGTTATTGCTATTTTTTTTTCGTGTAACCTTCACATCAGAGTTTATTATTTTGGTTTGAGGAACTTTTATCTCCAAAGTTACTATCGAGTTGAAGACATAACATAGTTCGCAATTCTATAATAATATCAGAGAGAGTTAATGAATTGGAAATGATTTGAGAGATACTTGGCAACTTTTTCTCAGGCAATGGACATGATTTTCAATATTTATAATATTTATAGTCAGAAACACTTTTCCCATTTCATATCTTTTTAATCACTCCATTTATATCTGAAAGCAGGATTCAGAACACTTTTCTACACAACCTTTGTCCCCAGATAATCTACTTCGCCTTCTTGGCTCTTGCCTACGCTGCCACCACCCCCCTAGAAGTCATCCCTATTGTCAGCCAGGACTCTGAAGTGAACGCTGATGGAAGCTTCGTCTCTAACTACAAAACCGGAAACGGCATCGTAGTTGAAGAACGTGGGGCTCTGAAGAACAGAGGAGTGAAGGATACTGAGGCATCCGAAGTCGTAGGATCAGTCTCCTACACGGCCCCAGATGGTACCCCAATAGAATACAGATACATCGCTAATGAATTCGGCTTCCAGCCTGAAGGTCGCCATCTTCCCACGCCTCCCACAGACACCAATACCCCACCACCAATTCCAGAGGCCATCCTCAGGTCTTTGGAATACAATGCAGCTCACCCTTGGACAGATGAGTCTGAGAAGAAAGTTAAGTATGTTTAGGAATGATACACATTTTTTATATCAGAGACTGATACCGAAATAAAAACGTTGATTATTTGATTTATATGAAGTTTTTTTTTCACATAAAGGCGATATAAAATCAGTCTGATTCCCTAACGAAGTGGTTATCTGAACAAGTACTGTCATTTGCGTGGCAAATAGGAAGGTCAGTGATTATTTGAATATCTATCCGATTTTTCAAATCTCCGAGGTAAAAATGGCAGAACATCATTCAACAAGTTGTCGTTGGTTCACCACTAATAAAGCAACCAATTTATCTACCAGATTCTACTGGTGGAAATAAAAAAATAATCCATCATGACAGTGGAATATTCGAATGGCGCTCATTGTAGGAGGTATGTTACATTTTTCAGGATTTGAGTTGCTTAGAATATAATTCTACGATGAGATAATTGATATTATCTTTCTACTGAAAAAATACTCATATACATACTTATTCTCAGCAAACAAATAGCATCCAATAATAAAGAATCACGAGATTATAAAAACACATTCAATATTAGAGACTTTTGATGCTTTTGATGCTGACAGATGAGATATGTGAATCAATGAGCAGGAATCCTGTGTAATAATATGCATTCCAGGATATATTCACCTATACCTACCTTAGTAGTTATTGTTCACCAAAGAAAAATATATATTATTATTGTTATCATTTACAAGAAACTTGGCAGTTCCAGATACAGGAGACAACAAACTAAAATAAAAGAGTTGATACTTTTTTGCATTTGCTGAAAACATTACTGATTTATTTATACTGTGTCAACTCTTTAGAGAGAATCGGACCGATGCTAATTATCAACGATTGAAACAGTTATTCGTGTACCAGAAGCCTTTTTTCTGCAACCAATTCAAAAGTCGTTCAATCCTGTTCTGTAATTAGCTCTAGAAATTGACGTTTCTCATACTGACACAACAAAATGATTATTATGTATGTGGCTAGGCAACACTTTTAGTGTCTAGGAGATCAAATTGTTTTTGTAAATCCTAGGATTTAAAAATGGGGTACCTACCTAAAAGAATTGTGATAAGATTGTGATTATTATTTTGGAAAGAAATAGCTCATAAAGAACGAACATTAGGTTCAACAAGAAAATTTGATACAAATGCATATACTTAGGTTCTACATATGATATTTCAATCGATTTGTGATATTGATTTTGGAACAACTATTGAAAATAGAATAAACCTAATTCGTCAAAAGTTACAAATACAAAATATTATGTTCTGTTATGAAAAATGGAAAAGCCATAAATTGGACAAAAATGTTTTGAAAGAGAAAATAGTCTATCCAATTAGTATATCAAACATAGTTTGAAATGAATGTCTGGTAGACTTCTAGCAGAAAATAACTACTTTCCTTCTAAATACCACGCTGAACATTGAATTATATCTGCTTATATATTATTTTATATTACATTGGGACAGGCACGCTCAACAACCTACAGACCGGTTTCGGGCTTATTGGCCCTCATCAGTGCAGGGTAGTTATCCGAGTAGACACCGTGAGATCTCCATTCGAAGCGTTGCCTGTCCCAATGCATTTTCATCGCGTCTATTTGACCGCACTGAGCCGCGTTCCAAGAGACAGTTGGAAGTGGCGACACCATGGGGCGGAAGAAAGAAACACTCCAGAAACAAATCTCCCAAGTTACAGAACTTGGAAGTGCACTTGGAATTACATGGTATCTTCACCCATAAAACAAGAATGAATGTTTTTGAGTGAAAGATATTCTAACGGATTTTCATTTCACCAAGAGTAAGAGTCTCTTGAATCCATGAATTTCTTGGAAGTGATATTAGCCACGAAATTCACACCGTGCGTATTCACCTAGTAGGTACGGAAAATGTTAAGGTCAGGTTAGATCAGGTCGTGTTTAGCTGATTTGAAATGAAGAATAATTTTGATTCCTAGAATATCCTAGGAAGTGACACAAAAATTCCATGAGTAATGTAAAAGGTAAGTGAAACTGGGTTGGTGGTCGAGTGCGTTGAGGCACTGGCCTTTGGGCCCAGAGGGTCCGATTTCGAATTTCGACGCGGCTATTGAAAATTGTATTTATTTATGTAGCATCGTTTAGCGGGGGGAGATATGTGACTAGCCGAACAGTCTTGGTACCTAGATTCAATCCTTCAGACTCTCAATGATAACCAGCCAGGTAGTGCTTCGGATGACACTTAAAACGCTAAGGTCCCCGTCTTCCTTATTCATACAAGTCTCAATGAAACTTCGAGGGTTGCTTTGCAACTAAGTTGGCGGTCAAAAACACTTTTCAACACTTTCAGTCCAGGTGTATTATCTCACATTATTCTTGTAAGACAAGGGTATCACGTGTAGTAACTAGATCAACTTGTTTTTATCCCTTGTCTCACCTAACATATTTTAGTCCTCTCATTCTTGCATTTCATTATCAGGTTGGTATCGATTTTAAAAAATATATGCTGTAATATATTGTAATTATTTTTTGTTATGGGCTATATGCGCATCAGATCTTTGCAGATCATTTATTTATGAGTATAATTATGACTTTTGAATTAAGGGTATGATTTAGCGAACGACATGCTCTGAAATCATATACCTGTGAGTCTAAGCTGACTTGTTACTCTATAAACAACCCCTGAGACAACTGGTAGCGAACAACCAGGTCACTTTGATGAGAGTTCCAGGTAACAAAATAGTTGAAAGCAACGAGGAAGAAGACTGCCTTGCCAAAGAAGGCGCAAATACACAATGACTTGGCCCAGAACCCTTCTATGGCCCACTTGAAAGAAGAGGTTCGACATTGGGAAGCGGATGAAATGGAATCTCACTGGAATAAAGAGCCCAGGACAAAGACGAGCGAAAAGGCTATTGTGCCAAGGGAAGCTAAACACATCGAGTTGGACAAAAAAACTTGAATCTGGTAACCTCAAACTATATACTGATGTTATCTGACCTTACTATCAGGTATGTTGTGAAACAAAAAATATCTCCATATAACAAACGTTCTTATTATGTAATGATTTCAAATCAATTTTTAACAGGCTTGACGTTCTTCTCAGATTCATCTGTCCAAGGGTGAGCAGCATTGTATTCCAAAGACCTGAGGATGGCCTCTGGAATTGGTGGTGGGGTATTGGTGTCTGTGGGAGGCGTGGGAAGATGGCGACCTTCAGGCTGGAAGCCCAATTCATTAGCGATGTATTTGTATTCTATTGGGGTACCATCTGGGGCCGTGTAGGAGACTGATCCTACGACTTCGGATGCCTCAGTATCCTTCACTCCTCTGTTCTTCAGGGCCCCACGTTCTTCAACTACGATGCCGTTTCCGGTTTTGTAGTTAGAGACGAAGCTTCCATCAGCGTTCACTTCAGAGTCCTGGCTGACAATAGGGATGACTTCTAGGGGGGTGGTGGCAGCGTAGGCAAGAGCCAAGAAGGCGAGGGAGAATATCTGTGTGAAAATATTCAATGTTTATTTACCATAAAGTATAGATTCACTCGCCATTTAGAGATTCTCAATGACAACTATGGACAAAGTTGAAAAATGAAGTTGTTATAATTTGCTTTGAGATAGAAAAATAAATTCATAGAAATACTTGAAACTGGTGAAGTATTTCCAATTGTGGCATCAGGAGATAATTATTCTAAAAGCAAGAGAACAGGTACTTCCAAGGTTTCCTCAGTCCTTACTGTCCAATGACATTACAATAAAAAATGTAATCCTAGTGTTCTTCGAACTATGACAAGAATGATTCCCCTGGACAGAGAAGATGTGCTTATTTATATTCAACCTAAGACATAGGTATTCAGTGAAACGCGAAGTAGTAATAATTATGATAATAAACTACCTTTCTTTAAATCTGACTGATGAATACATAGTCAATAGATGTTTCATATTCTATACAGAAAGTGAGTATAAATACAATGTAGTATAAGGCGTAAGTATTCATGTATTTATCGGAAATTCTGAATTTGCATAAAATAGCTCAGGAGATATAAAACTGAAATGGCTTTGAAGATAACTATATAACTGAAATATACCACAGGAATCAAAATGAAGAACATTTTTCTATTGTTTATAAATTCATGCATTAATAATTATGATGAGGAATGCAATGATTTCCAAATGTCTGTTAAATTTTCACCTATTTGCTATTCCTGATTTTTTCCATATTCATGATTATTTTCATAATCGCGTCCACTTCTTGTGCAAATCATTAATCAATTCGACGGAAATCGGATAATATTCATGTGAAAATAGAATCTGTATATCTTATTCATGAACAGTTTTTCCCTAACTATTGAAATTCCGTATATCGTATAGATTTTCACCGTATTAGATAATGGATTGTGAAAATCGTTTTAATGAAATGGTTGACACCATCAACTTTGACTTTTGAGTATTATTGTATGTATTGAAATATTATTATTAGGCACAAGGTACTGAGCATTGAGCAAGATGATCGAATAACATTTCAGTTATATGAGGTTGATGTACCTGTCATGGATTATCTAATAAGTCTTTAACACACCTTAAATCATTAATTACTGACTGCAAATGATACACAGTCAGATGTTACGACGAACGCATCAGGTAAAACCAAATGGAAATATATAATCAAATGAAGAATGAATGAACATTGATTAATGGAAAAATGTATTGAATTCTGAAAACTCAGTAACCAAATATATCTGAATAATTTGGGACTATAATCGAACTGCTATAATTTGTTTCGTTTATCAGCACATTACAGGTGGTAAAAGGTTCAATTCATACTTCTTTTTTTAATTTTTCGATCGAATATAAGCGACTGTGCGTGTGAGATATAAATGGCCATCAAATTCTATTATGGGTGTCTGAACAAAATGTTTCTAATGACTTGAGAAAATAAATTTCTGAACAAATAAGAAACTGAAAGTTGAAAGGTTGAATGAGAATAATTCTCCATCATCAGTTATAATCTGTACCACTGGCAATCTTTGTGATAAAAATTATTCCAGTAGGTACCTTAGAGAAAATCAATCCTATAGATGGTTGCTATATAATAGCTCATCAAAATCATCAACTGATTTTTATCGAATATTCACCACAAATCGTACAAAAAGTACCCATTTTCGGAGGTATCACTGTAATTTCGATGATTATGTGAATATTACAGATTCAAATATTTCAATTTTTGATTTGCGTTCGATTTCATGAAAAATAACAGAAATAATGGAAAATATTGTTGTTTTCACAAAAGAAAGTTCTATTCACTAAATAAATTTTCATTATTGACTTTTTGAATCACATCAATGAAAATTTCAAAGCTGTACATTTTGAATTCAAAAATTGTTATTCCCATACGATAGGTGGGTACTCACCACAGTCTTCATTATGATGTTTCAAACCTTGTTGATCGAGGAATGTGTCTATCTACTGATACCTCACCACTATTTATATCACCCAAAAACACTCTTTACGACTCTCCAAATCTTTAATCCACAATGTAAGATGATTCGTCTTTTCAGGGTTATCCAGCAATCCTAATTATTGAATGTGAAGAGATATTATAAGAATACTTTCTCATCCTCTAATTTTTTGTTGCTAAACATTTATTATGTATATTGAGTGACAATGAGATTTACATACATGAGTTAATAAATGTAGCCATGTCGCCATCAGTGGATATCAAGTCATGTCTCTAAAATTTATTACATGAAACAAAATGAAATCGATTTACGATAGGATGATAAAAGTGTTCTATTATCATGGCTACTTGGAGTTATTTCATAACTTTTTTTATGGAAACACTTCGAGAAATAAATATCACATTATATACAGAGTGTTCTCCAATGATGCATTGATATTCGAGGGTGCGATTCTTCATGAAAAAAGTTGATCGGTAGTTTGGGTAATAAGCTATGGTTGAAAAATTTTACAAGAACATTTTGGAGTGAACATAATTTTCAACTTTATTTGTTTCTTCATATATTTAATCTCGTTCCAAGAGAGATAAGGGCCCTCTTGAATTTTTCCTTTAGTGCAAAAGTATCGATAATCTAATTAACGGTTGCATAAATGTCCGTCAAGCCTTCTGTTAACTTAACGTAGGATTAACTCTGCTAATACGCGAGCTAAGGCATGCGTTGCCAAGGTTAAAAAACAAATTGAATATTTAATCGTCTGTTATAGTTATTTATGTATTAAGGGAATTATGAGGGCCTTAATTACCGATGGCAAAGTTTGCGTCCCGAGGGCCTCTGGCCCGAGGGACAGCAATTGCCAGAGGTTATTAAGGCTCTATAATTCCCGTGGTACATAGATAATTTTATTTTTGACCGATTTTCATAACAATATGTCCATATTTAGAACGCAATACATGTTTAAATTCATAACCTTTCTGGTATATTTGAATTAGGTAGCGTTGATTGTAGCATTGTTGGTTGTTGCTAGGTTGTCGCTATGTTACATGTTTATCAGCAAACTTTCTTTATCAATCAATGTTTTTCCGTTAAAAACGTGTTTATTTTTTACCACAAATCGACGATCATTTTTGATATTATGGAGGGTATTATAAAAAAAGCGGAAAAAGCAAGACAATCATTACTTCCATCGAAAAGTGAAGCCCTATATCAAGAAGAATACAACTTATATCTGAAGTGGCTGACACAGAGAAATGTTATGTCAAAAGATGCCAACGAAACTGTCTTTCTGGCATATTTTCAAGAACTGGTAAAGTATTTTCAGTATTTTCTGGTAGATTTGGTAATATTTGTATTTATTCGTTGCTGTCAGAAACGTTTAGCCCAAATTCGTTATGGACTAAATGGTCAATGCTCAAATCGATGGTGACCATATATGAGAAAAGAGATATCACCAAGTTCAACGAACTAGAGGCTTTTTTGAAACGGAAAAGTAAGGGGTATAAGCCGAAAAAGTCTGCTGTCTTATCTCCTAAAGATGTCATCAAATTTCTAAAGGACGCCCCTAATGAAATTCATTTATTGCATAAGGTAATTTTTTTCTCATAATTTTCTCTTTCGTTTGTTTATTTCGTTTTATTTGTTATAGGTTGTTCTAATTATGGATTATTTTGGAGGATGCAGAACTCAGGAACTTTTAAATATGAGTATAGCAGATATAGAGGACCGGGATACTGTTATGGTAGTGAACGTACCGGAAATTAAAACTGGTGTATCGAAGAAATTTACAGTTGTGGATGAAAAAGAGTTCTCTGCTTTGCCTTTATTGAGACTTTATATGTCCTTGAGTCCTGAAGGTGCAAAACGATTTTTCTTGAGCTTCTGACAAAATAAATGTACAACTCAGCCAATTGGAAAGAATATGTTTGACAAAATTCCCAGCAAAATCGCAATGTATTTAGGATTGCCAAACCCACTAACCTATACGGGACATTGCCTTCGTCGCACTTCTGCTACTGCCCTAGCCAATGCAGGAGCAACTATGACAAACTTAAAAAGACACGGAGGTTGGAGAAGTTCCACGGTGGCAGAGAGGTATCTGGAGGACAGTATTGAATTGAGAAATAAAACGGCGCGTATGCTGTCTACTTTGCCATCAGAAGAGGCAGGCACCTCGACTGTAGTGAACAGCAACAGCACCACCCATAAAAAAGAAGAAATTGTTTCCAGCGGCGGAAGTAATTTTCAGGGAACATTTGAAAATTGTACATTTATTATTTGTCATAAATAATGACGTGAATAAGGAAAATATGTCTTAGTTTTCATTACATATAAACGTTTATAAGCATTTCTTGTATCATTTTCACCTGTCAAAGGTAAGAGGGAGTTTTTGAACCTTAATATCCCAAGGGAGTTATGACCACATTATAGATATCGTAACTATGACGATATAAGCTTATAATGTCACTGTCAGAAATAAAATCTTTATGCAACCGGCCCAAAATGTTTGAAAGGACAATAGTGATTTCTATTAATTGATATTCAATCTGTTTTCTTCCTCCTTCAGATCGATGTTCGATATGACTGGTACCAAGAACTCGATCAGGATCATCGCTTTGGATTGATTTTCAAGGAGGACTATCTCAGGATTATTGGCTTAAATCTGCCTGACGGTGGGAATTGAGAAAATCCAACGAACTTGGCTCCTCTCTCATACCCTCTGAACTCATTATCTGGCGCCTTACGGCAGGCCCTGCATCTCACATCAGGGACCTCAAAATCTGTTACACATGCAAGCTTTCCAGTCCCTGCTTGGTGAATAACAAGTCACAAGCTCTTCGATTAGAGTCAAGAATCATCCAAAGTCTAAAAGTCATTGATATACTGTCACGACTAGGGAGAAGTTTTGGGGTAAAGCCTCTCCCTCATGTCGTGATCGGGGGGTTAGTACAGAGGGTAGCGAGAGGTATTTTATTCAGATAGGCACTAATAGTTTTGTGGTAGTTGAAATAATATGAAACCTAACAACATTTATTTAAATATAAGAAAACAGGAGTAACATATGGTTATGAAAATATGAATATACAAGATGGAGAAGATCCTAAAACTAACTCACATTACAATGATGTGGTGTCACGAGTAGCCCCAGATCAGACTAACTTCAGAACCCTTACGTTCACTATTTATAAGAAATATTAGTTCATGTTGTCAAGTATCTGCATGGGTTCCTCAGTTAGCACGTTTTGTTCAATGTCAGTCATTCTTAATGAAATAATTATGTATAAAACTATGAAATATTAATTTGAAATATACTCTAACATACTGAATGTTCTACTGGTGACAATACCTTGAAAGTTGGCGGGGTGGGTTGCTTTCAGTGGCATGCAGGGCTCATTCACAGGCGACCGTTTTTTCTTAGCTTTTCGTGGAATTATTTATGGGTACCAAGAAAATAAAAACAGATCGAGAAAACTTCCCAAAAAAAAAACACAGAGGACGAAATCCTCATGGAAACGGGCAGCATCATACAGGGTGCCAAACGTCCTGAACTCGAAGCTGACCTGGACCGGGAAAACTGATTAGTCCTCAGAAGTCTCTCGAAAAGGAAGGATATAATCAGGCTCAACGGTGCTGCCAGAAAGAGGTTAAAATACCTCGTCAAACAAGGTCTCCTATCAGAAGGGGCTAGAACGAAAGTGGTCAATTTCTGACGAAGGGCTGAAAAGGGTCAGAAGAACATACTTTCCACGGTCAACTCATCAAATCAGCAAAAAAGGCAGACTTGGTTACACTTGACCCCTCAGAACCTGATGGTACCTCAAGTACCAATCGTGGTGCAGACAGCACCAAGAAGCAGACCAAGAAGGCTGCCAAAAAAGCTGCAAATGAAGGAAATAAATTGACCAATATGCTTAGGAAACTGGACAGATCCTATGCCAGCGGAGTTAAAGAGAAGAGGAAGCCAAAAGTTCCTCCTTCGCCTCCAGTGTGAGTCGAATGTTTGATTGTCGGCAAATAAACATTAGAAAAGCTGTAATGACACCCTACTTTATTCAAGTTGGCCTATACAGGGTGATTACAATATTTCTTCTTTAACTGGGTTCGTGAATATTTATGCAGGAGAAAGAATAGTGGATGTAGACATAAACACACTTATCTCAGAGTACAAATATCTATTTAGCATTTAAATCAATTAGACAGGCAAAGTCGGCAATATAAATAAGATTTCTTACATGTTTGGTGGTTGATCACAATTATAGTAACTTTCGAGATGTTTCCTGAACTATAGAACTTACGTGAATTGAACTGAATACCGGCACAACAAGATGACTTTTATTACATGGACCAAAACCGAACTGTCTGATGGAAATCCATCTTTCACTGGTCTGCTAATTCACGTTCACTTATTGTAACACACTTTACGAGGGTGGCACTGACATTACGAACTGAGGAACATTGTCTGGAGTTGAGAGCTTAACTGTTGGATCTTGGAACTGCTCTTGTTCTCAATTCTGATTCTAGTTTCAGAGAATTTATAGGAACTTTTCATGAGAAAATTACTGGAACCTCCCATTCCCCCGGATTACTCTAGGCAGTGATTTAGGTCAATTTTTCCAAATGTAAACTATTCTCAATTCGTGGTCATGTTAGGAATATTTAATATAAACTATTTCTGCTAAAAATAGAATATTTCCTCGTTTCTGCCATTGGTATGAGTTCAAGATAATGTAAATATTAGTTGGTAGAAGGTTACTGGGATAATTAATTTTTACAGCTGCAGATGTTATGCCCATAAATTATACACGAGCTAACTTGAAGTGTAAACAAAACTATCGTTCCTATTGGTTCCCCAATTTCCTCTTCTCGAAAAGTTCGTCCTCCAATGACTTACAGCGAATTTAATCAGATATTATTTTGCTCAGTTCAAATGTGTATCACTACTGGTAAGTTCAATCTATAGTCATCGTATTGTGCTTTGTATTTACATTATGTTTATCTATAATAAATATTCATATATTATATCATGATCAACCCTTGTAATAATATAAACTATACTAGTTCTTTGATCATCAAAACCCTGGTAGACGTGATTTTATAAATTCATCTAATTCGAATCTCCTTTCATGAAATATTATTACGAAAGTTCATCCTCATAAGTATAAATATAGCTTGGTACTTATAGGAAGAGAATATCGCCGTCGAACATAAAATTTGTTTATATTTTGAGTCGAGACGACCTAGCGACCCATATAATTATGAAAACAGCTGGCCACTTGAACGAATATTTGCTGGTACCTGATATCGAACTCGTAACGATTCATTCATTAGTTTTTCTGGACGATAAAATATATTGACAAAATTTGGCATCATTACATTCGACCCATCTCTCTTAGACGAAATTATATATCCAAACATATTGATTTCGTTGTATATTTTATCGTCCCATTCATGAAACAATGAGGACACCACTCAGTTTCATTCACTATTATAACTTAAACAGAGACATGATTTGTTTATACTATGATTTAAATGGATCTTCCTGAAGTGTCTGAAGGTTACCTACTTACTTATAAACAAAACAATGATTCGACCTTCCAATAAACAATTCTCATTAGAAATACAGTGTCACTCAAAAGTGTATCCTCTGATAATACTTTTTTACGAAAAATTAAAACAAATTACATAGGTATTCCTCAAAAAAATCTTCAATACAAATATATGCGAAAATATAAACTATATACACTCACTCACTCACTCGCGGTCTGCTTTCTTGAGTGGAACCCTGAGGTTCCATCCGGATGACGATGAAGTGAAGCCCCTATCTAGGAGGGCCTCGGACTGGTTGATGATGGTCTTGTAGAGATGAAAACAGCTCCTGCTGTCCTCAAGAAAGACATGTGTGGTCATGGGCTGACCTGGACTCCATGGGAGGTAGAATGTCTTCGTATGACGAATTTGGATGTTCTCCCCATACTTCCTTGGCATCATCAGATGTACTGGCAGTGGTTTAGTTGAAGGACACCGTCCTTCGAAGCTCTAGAATGCATCTGGAGCTCTCTATTGATTGGTGAAGCTCCAGACAACCGAATAGTTCGAAATTTACTTTCAACAGCTTTTCCGAGTGAATGTTCTCTTCGAATTGATAAAACTCGCGCACTAATGTTTTCCGATTGTCACTTTAGTTATACTATTTATAGATAAGACAGGTTTTGAATTACAGATACTAATAGTCTTTCAATTCAATACTGATCAAATCCTAATAAGAAATCATATTTATAAAGCTCTCTTTAGGACCCATTCATGATCCTTCGCTTGCCCTTGAGATCGTGTATGATATCTTGATGGTGTAGGCTGCTCTGATGAATTCGAATTATCCCTGGTCTCATCTCTTTCTAAAATGTCATCTCCTTGTTCATCTTCTTGATCATCAAAATTTTCATCATTCTCGCTGTCACTACCATGATGATTACTTTCAGAATTATCTTCTTCATTTTGATCGCTTGATTCATTTCCTTCACTGTCTTCATCAGAATGACTTGGTTCTTGTGGTCATACAAGAACCATAACTGGCCCATCATCGATTGATGTAATGATTTCTTCTTCCGTTGGTAGTAAAATAGGTGTTTCATTTTCTTTGTCAGTATCTTCTAATCCTATATACTTTTTCAATCGATTTGCATGTACAACATGTTCCTTCTTGCCATTTATTTGTTTAATTCTAAATGTAACCGGTCCCATTATTTCAATTATTCGATACGGTCCTGAGTATTTTGGGTAGAATTTGTGAGCTAATTGACGACCTGCCTTTACTGCTGGTGTGTAGAGATACACACTATCACCTAGTTTATAAATTATTGGTTTTGATTTTCTATTAAAACGTTGAACCTGTTTTTCCGCTTGTATTTCTAAATTAGTACGGGCTACTTCATGTGCCATTTGAATTCTTTGAACCATTTCAGATGCATAATTTTCGTCTAAGTCATAACGAACAGGATCATGTTTCGTTATCAAATGCAACGGCATTTCCATATCTCTGCCATACATCAGGAAAAATGGTGTTTCCTTAGTTGATTCGTGTACGTGATTTCTGTAAGCCATCGTGGCGAATGGTAACCATTTATCCCATGAATCATTATCTTCGGTCACATAGTGCGATAAAGTAGTCTTTAGAGATCTATGCATCCTTTCAATCATTCCGTTGGTAGCAGGATGATATGGTGTTGTCTGTAACTTCTTAATTTCCAAAATTTTGCAAATCTCTTTGAAAAGTTTAGATACAAACTGTTGACCACAATCCGTTAGTAATTGTCTAGGTGTTCCGTACCTTGTTATGATATTCGTGACAAATGCTCTGGCTACAGTGTCGGCTGTTATATTTGGCAAAGGAATACACTCGGGATACCTGGTTAGATAATCCATAATTGTGAGAATATAACGATTCCCGTCTTTAGTTCTGTTGAGTGGTCCCACTATGTCCATGGAAATACGACCAAAAGTGGCTGAAGGGACAGGCATTTTCTGTAGTTCTGCTGGAGCTTGATAATGTTTCTTTCTTAAATTGCAAGAATGACAGGCATTACAGTACTTTATGACATCCTGTCTCATTCCTCTCCAGAAGAAGTCTCGATGTATTGCTTCTAAGGTTTTCTTTTGTCCTGCATGACCAGACATAGGTGAATCATGATATATTCGCAAAATATCTCTCACAATGCATTTAGGAGCATACATCTTATCATTACGTTCTCCTACTTTCCTTTTTATATACAAAATGTTATCTGGGCTTAAGTAATACTGCTCATCATCTTCAGATATTTGTGGTATCAGTTGTGCTATTATAGGGTCTTCCTTCTGTAATCTACTCAATTCATCATTTGTCCACAAAGTCGAAATCATCGGATGACAGTCCTCTCCTACTTCATTATTTACCACAGCTATCTCAGCTGTTGTTTTTCCTATAGGTTCATTATCTCTCAATCTGGTGAGGGCATCTACATTAGTGTTGGCTTTCCCAACTCGGTATTCAATATCAAAGCTGTATTCCATCAAGGACATAGCCCATTTGGCTAGCCTTGAACTTGCATCTTTTATAGTCAATAGATACACCAAAGGTCGATGGTCAGTTATGATGGTGAAATGAGTTCCAGTTAAGTAACACCTGTACTTCTTCACAGCCCAGATCACTGCCAGACATTCCTTCTCCGTCGTTGAATAACGAGTCTCCGCAGCATTCAATGTCCTGCTGGCATAACATACAGGATGTTCCATATTATCATACTCCTGACTCAATATTCCACTTATGGCAATGTTGGAAGCATCAGTATTTACGATGAATTGTTTGTGAAAGTTTGGGTACTTCAGAATAGGTGGACTGATAAGAGCTTGCTTCAAGTGATTGAAAGCTTGTTCTTGTGACTCTCTCCAAGTAAATGGCATGTTTTTCTTCGTTAGACTTGTTAAAGGTTGTGCAATCTCAGAAAATCTTGGCACAAATTTACGGTAGAATCCACAGAGTCCTAAAAATGCTCTTATTTCTTTCACTGTAACGGGTCGTGGGTAGTTACGAACTATCTCTGTTTTTTCTGGATCTGTATGACATCCTTTAGCTGAAATGATGTGTCCTAGGTACTTAACTTCATTTTTCATAAACTGGCATTTAGTAGGCTTGAATTTCAAGTTACTGGCTCTCATTCTATCAAATACATGTCGTAATCGGCTAAGGTGTTCCTCTATGTCAGATGAGCTAAATACGATCACATCATCTAAGTAGACCAGACATTCATTTCCTGTAAGTTTTGCTAATACTGTATACATAAGTCTTTGCCAAGTTGCTGGACTATTTTTCAAACCCATGGCCATGCGATTAAATTCAAAGTGGCCATCCGGTGTACAGAATGCACTCTTTTCTTGATCTCTAGGATCCAGTTCCACTTGAAAATATCCACTTGCTAAATCTAGCACGCTAAAAAGACTTGAACCTGTTAGCTGATCCAAGGTTTCTTGGAGGTTGGGTAGTGGAAAGAAGTCCGTTTTTGTGATGGCGTTCAGTTCTCTATAGTCTATACAAAGGCGAAACTGAGGTTCTTCTCCTGGGTGCATTTTTTTCTCAACCAATATTGCTGGAAATGACCATGGTGATGAAGACTCACGTATGATCCCATTGTCTAAGAGATCTTTAATTTCTCTATCTAATATTGGCTTGCGTTGAAAAGGTACTCTGTAAGGACGTTTAGATATTGGCATCACATTATCCTCGGTTATTATCCTGTGCTTAACTCGCGATGTACATGTCAACTTTTGCGTTGGTGCTCTGAATATATCAATATATTCTGTAATAAGATGAACAAGTCTCTTATGGTTATCACCTTGTGGCTCAGACAAGTGAAGTTGTTCCAAAATTGTTTTCGTATCCTGTAGGCTCACGTGGCAAATTGTTTTCGCTGTATTCTTAAAATGTTTCTCTTCCTCACATTCCGTTTCAAAGGCTTGAGCTACTATTTGATTCTTTTGTATCAACACCGTTGAATTCAAAACATTAATCAGCTTTACTGGAATGTTTCCACTATTTCGACATATCGACCGGGCTATTAAAATTCCATTAATAGGGTCCTCAGTTTCAATCAGCACATACTGTGTAGCAATTCTCTTTGGTTTCTTCAAAAATGCTGGTTGAATTGTAACTGTCCGTGGTGGTAAATAAATATCCTCTTTGAAATATACTCCTACTCCATCATTAGAGGTGCATCCTTGTGCCATTGCCTTTTTTTTCTGAAAAGTCGGAGTTTCCATTGAAGATATTTCATGCTTATTGTGATCAATATGAAAGTCTCGTTTTGATTTCTCACTTTTTCTTCCTGTAGAAACATTGTCTATCCCTGTATATCCTTCTTGATCCTTTTTATTCTCTTTGTCAGCATCAGAGTTGCATCTTTGTGCCCTATGCTCTGATTTCTGAAAATCTCTCCTATTTCTGTGATTCATTCTTTGGCTTTTCTCAGATTTTTCACTCAACTGTAAACTCTCCTGGTTATTTCTATTGCCTTCGGAAACTGCAGCTTTCCTTTCCTTCGATTCCAATTCATCCTTTGGGGTGTTAGATCTTTGGTGAACTAGGTGGCTTGCAATCACCTGTTCACATGAATTCGATGCCATTGCAAGTGACATTAAATTAACATTCCCTTTAGGTTCAATAGGAGTTAAGGCTCTCAATAAGGCTTCACTCATAGTAACCAGACTATTTTCCATTTTAGCCAATCTCACCATTATTTCTTCTTCCCAGTCTATTGCAGACTCATTTCCGTTATTCTCCATAAATAACTCGATCACTTCCTCAAGGATATACATTTTTCCTTTTCCCCAGTCTATCTTTGCTCCATATTTCTGTAAGAAATCTAATCCCAGCAACATATCTGCCTTGAAATTTGCTGTTCTGATAACAATAAACTCATGTTCTATAATCTTTGTTTCACTCAATTCTATAGGTATAATCACCTTTCCATTATCGTTGATTTTTCTTCCTTGTATATCAACTAAACTTATCTCATTATTTTCCTGAATATTCAACCCCTGCACATTACTCGGCTTAACTAGAGACACTTGTGCACCCGAATCAATTAACGCTGTCAAATACTGACCTCTAACTTTAATTTTCGCTATATTTCGGGGTTCTCTGCTTTCCGGAGTGCAACTAAGTATCTCTGCCGTCCTCTGAATTACTGTTGTGCTTCTTCGCTGGCAGCTACATATCGGGGTTGGAATGCAGCTGCTTGTTGGTTTAAAGTCCACTCTGTATTTTCTTCTCTGCGTGGGAACCTCCCGGTTCCTCGTGAATATCCTTGATTTTGTTGGGGTTTTCTCGCTGGACAAAACTTCATTATATGTCCCGATCTTCTACAGCGAAAACATACATTTTCCTTATTATTTCCACTGGGCTTCTCTCTGCAATTTCTTGCAAAGTGTCCTGTTTTTTGGCATCGATAGCATCTCAAATTGTTTCTGGAATCAAGTGATCTATTCCTGTTAGTGTTTGTTTCCACAATCCTACATTCCCTTTCCTGTGCCCTGATGAGATTTTCAATAGTTTCCTCTTTTTCTGCAATTCTCACTGCCTCTTCCAATGTATCAGGCTCTGCAGAAAGCACTTTTTTCATAATGGGGTTGAGCAATCCCAAAACAAATTGCGTCAAAGTGTCTGCTGCCAATTTTTGTTTAATCAAACGGTCGTCTTCGGGGCGAGCAGTGTATGTCACGGTCTTATTTCCTGCAATCTTCAAGCGAGCTAGGAACTGTCGGCATGACTCACCATTTCGTTGTTTACACTCTATAAATGCCCTAAGTGCTTGTCCAGGCAGCTGAACTATTCCGAATTGCTTACGTAACGCTTCTTCTAGGACCTTCCAGGATGCTGTGGCTCGTAAATCCGGTTCTGAATCAATCAATTGTTTGGCTAATCCTCATAATTTTAATCGCGTAATCGCTGTCTGCTGTTTTTCTGTCCATCCCGCTAATATTGCTGTTTCCTCAATAATATGCAGAAAATCGTGAACACGGGTCTGACCATTGTACTCTGGGATAGCATCTATATTCATTGGCATGGATAAAATGACATTTTTCTGATCTACGGCCATCGTATTGGATAAAATAGTTCTTTCGTTTGGTCTGTTCTCAGTTTTATGTTTTTATTTGTTAATCTTATATGTCTACAACTCTTTCTCCTGCCACTGAGGGTGTATCAGCTTATTAAAAATTCGAACCCCACACACCTGACACCATTTGTAATGACACCCTACTTTATTCAAGTTGGCCTATACAGGGTGATTACAATATTTCTTCTTTAACTGGGTTCGTGAATATTTATGCAGGAGAAAGAATAGTGGATGTAGACATAAACACACTTATCTCAGAGTACAAATATCTATTTAGCATTTAAATCAATTAGACAGGCAAAGTCGGCAATATAAATAAGATTTCTTACATGTTTGGTGGTTGATCACAATTATAGTAACTTTCGAGATGTTTCCTGAACTATAGAACTTACGTGAATTGAACTGAATACCGGCACAACAAGATGACTTTTATTACATGGACCAAAACCGAACTGTCTGATGGAAATCCATCTTTCACTGGTCTGCTAATTCACGTTCACTTATTGTAACACACTTTACGAGGGTGGCACTGACATTACGAACTGAGGAACATTGTCTGGAGTTGAGAGCTTAACTGTTGGATCTTGGAACTGCTCTTGTTCTCAATTCTGATTCTAGTTTCAGAGAATTTATAGGAACTTTTCATGAGAAAATTACTGGAACCTCCCATTCCCCCGGATTACTCTAGGCAGTGATTTAGGTCAATTTTTCCAAATGTAAACTATTCTCAATTCGTGGTCATGTTAGGAATATTTAATATAAACTATTTCTGCTAAAAATAGAATATTTCCTCGTTTCTGCCATTGGTATGAGTTCAAGATAATGTAAATATTAGTTGGTAGAAGGTTACTGGGATAATTAATTTTTACAGCTGCAGATGTTATGCCCATAAATTATACACGAGCTAACTTGAAGTGTAAACAAAACTATCGTTCCTATTGGTTCTCCAATTTCCTCTTCTCGAAAAGTTCGTCCTCCAATGACTTACAGCGAATTTAATCAGATAGTATTTTGCTCAGTTCAAATGTGTATCACTACTGGTAAGTTCAATCTATAGTCATCGTATTGTGCTTTGTATTTACATTATGTTCATCTATAATAAATATTCATATATTATATCATGATCAACCCTTGTAATAATATAAACTATACTAGTTCTTTGATCATCAAAACCCTGGTAGACGTGATTTTATAAATTCATCTAATTCGAATCTCCTTTCATGAAATATTATTACGAAAGTTCATCCTCATAAGTATAAATATAGCTTGGTACTTATAGGAAGAGAATATCGCCGTCGAACATAAAATTTGTTTATATTTTGAGTCGAGACGACCTAGCGACCCATATAATTATGAAAACAGCTGGCCACTTGAACGAATATTTGCTGGTACCTGATATCGAACTCGTAACGATTCATTCATTAGTTTTTCTGGACGATAAAATATATTGACAAAATTTGGCATCATTACAAAGCTACCACGAGTGTGATGTTTAGAATGAGGTGTATTGAAGACAACATTCATGTAAAGCTACTCCAAGAGTCTTGAATAAACAGAGGACGCATACAAGGAGTCAACATTATATCGTAGTTAATCACTGGAAATTTGGTAACCGCCATAGTGAAAGTGTTAACTGGGGTAGGCAAGAGGCAACGCAACCTCCACCCGAGGAAGTCCAAAGCCTCATCAGATGGTGCAAAATAGGTACTTTATTCTGTGCTGCGATGTAAACGCCCACCACTTATTATGGAAAAGCACAGACACAAATGTACGGGGTGAGTGGAATATTTGTCGGCCAACAATATCAACACTAACAACATATGAAATGAACCCACCTTTATAAATGCGATTAGGAAAGAGGTTTGATTTAACACTCGCGTATCAACTTATGACTAACTTCATTCACGATTGGCATGTATCTGAAGATTCTTCAATGTCAGACCATTCAGCACATAAGGTTCGACCTGGAGATGTCAGAAACACGCTTCAATGTATACAGGGTACCAAATTAACCAACTGGGATGCTTACAAAGAGCATCTCGAAAGGCAGACGGCCAAATAACATCTATCAAAGCAATAGAGGAACTTGACACAGCCTCATGACAACTTCAAAATGCTATAATGAAAGCATATGAACTTAGATGTTCTCAAAAACAAAAGGCTACTACCAGGAATGTGCCTTGGTAGAGTAAAGAATTAGCAAAAGTCAGAAGAATCTTCAATAGAGCTGAGAGTCTGAGATACTAGGAAGACTACAGAACAGCTCTTTCTGAGTACGATAAGGGACTCAGATAATAATAAGTTCTCTCAATACCCCAACGGCATCGGCCTGATTGAAAATCAGAACGGAGGTGATATACTCCTTAAGTCTTCTCCTGCAGACACACTATACTGGTTCCGAAACAGTTGTGGAGAACGAAAAGCATAGCACTCACCTGGAAAGCTTCAATTTGAGTCACCAGGTTATATACCGTAAGCTTGAATAGAGACCGTTATGGCGTTTAGAACGCCCAATGGACGTACCAATAATGTCTCACCTTTTTTGTCCTTAAAGCAATGGAGGAAATGATCGACTGTTACTTGAAAAACAAACTTCTTGTAATAAGACAGTGACTGTGACAGTCCAAATTCTCTTGCATACCGTTCCTGGGTTTGGTTTCCTATCGCTTGAAAAACATGTTCCATAGATTTTCAGATGACGTCAATATTTCATCTAGGACACTCAATAACACCTCATATCTTATCAATACCAAGGATAAGGAGATGCCATGGACTACTTCCTGAGATTATAATTTAATATTATTCGTGCATGGTATTTGATCGAAAAGGTATTGTTTTCTGCTCCTAGTCTACCAGATATACAACTTCAAACTATGTTTGATATTTCTAATTGGATGGACTATTTTTCCTTTAAATTTTTTTGTTCAATTGTTGGCTTTTCCATTTTTTTTCAGAATAATTGTGTCCTCAACGATTGAAGTTGGAGTAAGTGCATCACTCGTGCATACGTGCGTGTTAATATCCGAGATCTCTCCGGTAAAAGTATGTTTTGAGTCTGATGGTGACTGATGGGAAACCCACCTAGGTAGGTACTCCATAGCCACAAGACATCATTATCCAGCTAATCATGGTTCAATATATTAGGTATATAACAAGTGTGGAAGGTGTAATCTAAATGATCACGAGTCGCTTAGTGACGAGTACGGAAACGTTACAATTGCAGGAAATGCACTTTTCAATGAATTTTGTATGGACTATTTTTCCTATGCGACCATAAATATGTTTTTCTATTTTGGTTGTATAATGAAGTCATTTTGCAACGCAAATGCGTGTCGAAATAGCCTCTATTTCGATACGCATTTTTTATTATTCGCAAGTTGGTACAATCGAACTGTCAAATGAAAGTCAGAAGAGTTAGGCCCAGTTTACTTTTGAGCGATTTGGATTTGGTGTTATTAGCAGTGAAAAACTCAATGTTTTAATTGGTAAATTCCAATTCAGAGTGTAATTTGATTCAAATTGACCAATAAAAACAATAACAACATTAAATTTTTCACCGCTGGTATTGCAATAATCAAAATCGCTCAACTGTAAACTGGTCTTTACGCTTGTACGTCAGATTTTGATTATTTCAATGTCATCATTGTTACCAATCGAAGATGTTTCTGTTATTTATCGATATCAAATCCATTTTTTTTCAAATCAATTCAAAATAGAAAAAAATTGCATATGACACACGTTTTATAAGACACGTTGTCGCACTTGTTCATTTGGAGCACTCCTCGCTTCGCTCGTCGTACTCCATAAAACGCGTGCGACAAAATAGCGTCTTATAAAACTTGTATCATAATATAATATTGTCTATTTGGTAATTGTGCAACGCAAATTTTTTATTATTCGGAGATTGGTACAATCGAACTGTCAAATGAAAGTCAGAAGAGTTAGGCCCAGTTTACTTCTAAGCGATTTGGATTTGGTGTTATTAGCAGTGAAAAACTCAATGTTTTAATTGGTAAATTCCAATTCAGAGTGTAATTTGATTCAAATTGACTAATGAAAACAATAACAACATTGAATTTTTCACCGCTGGTGTTGCAATAATCAAAATCGCTCAACTGTAAACTGGTCTTTACGCTTGTACGTCAGATTTTGATTATTTCAATGTCATCATTGTTACCAATCGAAGATGTTTCTGTTATTTATCGATATCAAATCCATTTTTTTTCAAATCAATTCAAAATAGAAAAAAATTGCATATGACACACGTTTTATAAGACACGTTGTCGCACTTGTTCATTTGGAGCACTCCTCGCTTCGCTCGTCGTACTCCAAAAAACGCGTGCGACAAAATAGCGTCTTATAAAACTTGTATAATATTATTGTATATTGTATAATATTGTCTATTTGGTAATTGTGCAACGCAAATTTTTTATTATTCGGAGATTGGTACAATCGAACTGTCAAATGAAAGTCAGAAGAGTTAGGCCCAGTTTACTTCTGAGCGATTTGGATTTGGTGTTATTAGCAGTGAAAAACTCAATGTTTTAATTGGTAAATTCCAATTCAGAGTGTAATTTGATTCAAATTGACTAATGAAAACAATAACAACATTGAATTTTTCACCGCTGGTGTTGCAATAATCAAAATCGCTCAACTGTAAACTGGTCTTTACGCTTGTACGTCAGATTTTGATTATTTCAATGTCATCATTGTTACCAATCGAAGATGTTTCTGTTATTTATCGATATCAAATCCATTTTTTTTCAAATCAATTCAAAATAGAAAAAAATTGCATATGACACACGTTTTATAAGACACGTTGTCGCACTTGTTCATTTGGAGCACTCCTCGCTTCGCTCGTCGTACTCCAAAAAACGCGTGCGACAAAATAGCGTCTTATAAAACTTGTATAATATTATTGTATATTGTATAATATTGTCTATTTGGTAATTGTGCAACGCAAATTTTTTATTATTCGGAGATTGGTACAATCGAACTGTCAAATGAAAGTCAGAAGAGTTAGGCCCAGTTTACTTCTGAGCGATTCGGATTTGGTGTTATTAGCAGTGAAAAACTCAATGTTTTAATTGGTAAATTCCAATTCAGAGTGTAATTTGATTCAAATTGACTAATGAAAACAATAACAACATTGAATTTTTCACCGCTGGTGTTGCAATAATCAAAATCGCTCAACTGTAAACTGGTCTTTACGCTTGTACGTCAGATTTTGATTATTTCAATGTCATCATTGTTACCAATCGAAGATGTTTCTGTTATTTATCGATATCAAATCCATTTTTTTTCAAATCAATTCAAAATAGAAAAAAATTGCATATGACACACGTTTTATAAGACACGTTGTCGCACTTGTTCATTTGGAGCACTCCTCGCTTCGCTCGTCGTACTCCATAAAACGCGTGCGACAAAATAGCGTCTTATAAAACTTGTATCATAATATAATATTGTCTATTTGGTAATTGTGCAACGCAAATTTTTTATTATTCGGAGATTGGTACAATCGAACTGTCAAATGAAAGTCAGAAGAGTTAGGCCCAGTTTACTTCTGAGCGATTTGGATTTGGTGTTATTAGCAGTGAAAAACTCAATGTTTTAATTGGTAAATTCCAATTCAGAGTGTAATTTGATTCAAATTGACTAATGAAAACAATAACAACATTGAATTTTTCACCGCTGGTGTTGCAATAATCAAAATCGCTCAACTGTAAACTGGTCTTTACGCTTGTACGTCAGATTTTGATTATTTCAATGTCATCATTGTTACCAATCGAAGATGTTTCTGTTATTTATCGATATCAAATCCATTTTTTTTCAAATCAATTCAAAATAGAAAAAAATTGCATATGACACACGTTTTATAAGACACGTTGTCGCACTTGTTCATTTGGAGCACTCCTCGCTTCGCTCGTCGTACTCCATAAAACGCGTGCGACAAAATAGCGTCTTATAAAACTTGTATCATAATATAATATTGTCTATTTGGTAATTGTGCAACGCAAATTTTTTATTATTCGGAGATTGGTACAATCGAACTGTCAAATGAAAGTCAGAAGAGTTAGGCCCAGTTTACTTCTGAGCGACTTGGATTTGGTGATATTAGCAGTGAAAAACTCAATGTTTTAATTGGTTAATTTCAATTCAGAGTGTAATTTGATTCAAATTGACTAATGAAAACAATAACAACATTGAATTTTTCACCGCTGGTGTTGCAATAATCAAAATCGCTCAACTGTAAACTGGTCTTTACGCTTGTACGTCAGATTTTGATTATTTCAATGTCATCATTGTTACCAATCGAAGATGTTTCTGTTATTTATCGATATCAAATCCATTTTTTTTCAAATCAATTCAAAATAGAAAAAAATTGCATATGACACACGTTTTATAAGACACGTTGTCGCACTTGTTCATTTGGAGCACTCCTCGCTTCGCTCGTCGTACTCCATAAAACGCGTGCGACAAAATAGCGTCTTATAAAACTTGTATAATATTATTGTATATTGTATAATATTGTCTATTTGGTAATTGTGCAACGCAAATTTTTTATTATTCGGAGATTGGTACAATCGAACTGTCAAATGAAAGTCAGAAGAGTTAGGCCCAGTTTACTTCTGAGCGATTTGGATTTGGTGTTATTAGCAGTGAAAAACTCAATGTTTTAATTGGTAAATTCCAATTCAGAGTGTAATTTGATTCAAATTGACTAATGAAAACAATAACAACATTGAATTTTTCACCGCTGGTGTTGCAATAATCAAAATCGCTCAACTGTAAACTGGTCTTTACGCTTGTACGTCAGATTTTGATTATTTCAATGTCATCATTGTTACCAATCGAAGATGTTTCTGTTATTTATCGATATCAAATCCATTTTTTTTCAAATCAATTCAAAATAGAAAAAAATTGCATATGACACACGTTTTATAAGACACGTTGTCGCACTTGTTCATTTGGAGCACTCCTCGCTTCGCTCGTCGTACTCCATAAAACGCGTGCGACAAAATAGCGTCTTATAAAACTTGTATCATAATATAATATTGTCTATTTGGTAATTGTGCAACGCAAATTTTTTATTATTCGGAGATTGGTACAATCGAACTGTCAAATGAAAGTCAGAAGAGTTAGGCCCAGTTTACTTCTGAGCGACTTGGATTTGGTGATATTAGCAGTGAAAAACTCAATGTTTTAATTGGTTAATTTCAATTCAGAGTGTAATTTGATTCAAATTGACTAATGAAAACAATAACAACATTGAATTTTTCACCGCTGGTGTTGCAATAATCAAAATCGCTCAACTGTAAACTGGTCTTTACGCTTGTACGTCAGATTTTGATTATTTCAATGTCATCATTGTTACCAATCGAAGATGTTTCTGTTATTTATCGATATCAAATCCATTTTTTTTCAAATCAATTCAAAATAGAAAAAAATTGCATATGACACACGTTTTATAAGACACGTTGTCGCACTTGTTCATTTGGAGCACTCCTCGCTTCGCTCGTCGTACTCCAAAAAACGCGTGCGACAAAATAGCGTCTTATAAAACTTGTATAATATTATTGTATATTGTATAATATTGTCTATTTGGTAATTGTGCAACGCAAATTTTTTATTATTCGGAGATTGGTACAATCGAACTGTCAAATGAAAGTCAGAAGAGTTAGGCCCAGTTTACTTCTGAGCGATTTGGATTTGGTGTTATTAGCAGTGAAAAACTCAATGTTTTAATTGGTAAATTCCAATTCAGAGTGTAATTTGATTCAAATTGACTAATGAAAACAATAACAACATTGAATTTTTCACCGCTGGTGTTGCAATAATCAAAATCGCTCAACTGTAAACTGGTCTTTACGCTTGTACGTCAGATTTTGATTATTTCAATGTCATCATTGTTACCAATCGAAGATGTTTCTGTTATTTATCGATATCAAATCCATTTTTTTTCAAATCAATTCAAAATAGAAAAAAATTGCATATGACACACGTTTTATAAGACACGTTGTCGCACTTGTTCATTTGGAGCACTCCTCGCTTCGCTCGTCGTACTCCAAAAAACGCGTGCGACAAAATAGCGTCTTATAAAACTTGTATAATATTATTGTATATTGTATAATATTGTCTATTTGGTAATTGTGCAACGCAAATTTTTTATTATTCGGAGATTGGTACAATCGAACTGTCAAATGAAAGTCAGAAGAGTTAGGCCCAGTTTACTTCTGAGCGATTTGGATTTGGTGTTATTAGCAGTGAAAAACTCAATGTTTTAATTGGTAAATTCCAATTCAGAGTGTAATTTGATTCAAATTGACTAATGAAAACAATAACAACATTGAATTTTTCACCGCTGGTGTTGCAATAATCAAAATCGCTCAACTGTAAACTGGTCTTTACGCTTGTACGTCAGATTTTGATTATTTCAATGTCATCATTGTTACCAATCGAAGATGTTTCTGTTATTTATCGATATCAAATCCATTTTTTTTCAAATCAATTCAAAATAGAAAAAAATTGCATATGACACACGTTTTATAAGACACGTTGTCGCACTTGTTCATTTGGAGCACTCCTCGCTTCGCTCGTCGTACTCCAAAAAACGCGTGCGACAAAATAGCGTCTTATAAAACTTGTATAATATTATTGTATATTGTATAATATTGTCTATTTGGTAATTGTGCAACGCAAATTTTTTATTATTCGGAGATTGGTACAATCAAACTGTCAAATGAAAGTCAGAAGAGTTAGGCCCAGTTTACTTCTGAGCGATTTGGATTTGGTGTTATTAGCAGTGAAAAACTCAATGTTTTGATTGGTAAATTCCAATTCAGAGTGTAATTTGATTCAAATTGACTAATGAAAACAATAACAACATTGAATTTTTCACCGCTGGTGTTGCAATAATCAAAATCGCTCAACTGTAAACTGGTCTTTACGCTTGTACGTCAGATTTTGATTATTTCAATGTCATCATTGTTACCAATCGAAGATGTTTCTGTTATTTATCGATATTAAATCCATTTTTTTTCAAATCAATTCAAAATAGAGAAAAATTGCATATGACACACGTTTTATAAGACACATTGTCGCACTTGTTCACTTGGAGCACTCCTCGCTTCGCTCGTCGTACTCCAAAAAACGCGTGCGACAAAATAGCGTCTTATAAAACTTGTATCATAATATAATATTGTCTATTTGGTCATTGTGCAACGCAATTTTTTTATTATTCGGAGATTGGTACAATCGAACTGTCAAAATGAAAGTCAGAAGAGTTAGGGCCCAATTTACTTCTGAGCGATTTGGATTTGGTGATATTAGCTTACCAATCGAAGATGTTTGTGTTATTTATCGTTATAAAATCCATTTTTTCCTTCAAATCAATTCAAAATAGAAAAAATTGCATATGGTACACGTTTTATAAGACACTTTGTCGCACTTGTTCAAACAACGCGTGCAACAAAATTGAATTATATATTAATTGTTCAACTGCTTATCAGCAATTAATCTATAAACAAACAACGTGAGTTATGATAACTCACTACTCTATAACTCACTATAATACGCTATAACAAATCGAATATCAAGGTGGCTCTGTGCATCTGTACAAGCGGGTTGGCCGAAATGGAACAGTCCATTAGTGTTATTGAGGGGAGTAATGTTACTTGAATTATTTTGCAACTCAATCAGAAAATGTGTTTCTTGATAATATTTCACGAGTTCTCAATACTACCTACCTAATGATGACATGGGCCATTTTTTGAAATCCTTATCTGACCTGGGCTCAATGAAAGAAAAAAAATCAACGAGGAAAGTATGAACTTCCTTGTTTCCTTTAAACAAGGATTGTTCAACGGTATAAATGAAAGATTAGGTGGGTTTCAAAAGGAATTGAATGAGTGAAAGGCTTTATAAATCAAGAATCGAAAACAGAGGAGATACTCAGAACACACTTTATATTCGCGAAGGCTTCAAGAACGGGTGTTTTCGAAAATAAAAATTATTGAAAATACATACAGGACTACACAGATAGTTGGACTAGTTCTCAATTTTATCAATATAATCTCGGAAAGCTTCTTTTAATATTAGGTTGAATAGTCATAACATTGAGCTAGCAGAATCACTTTGGATTTCCAGAATTATTCTTTGGTCATAATTCCAGGCTGATTCAAGTCTATAATTGAAAGCTAATTGAACGTCAATTTGATGGCAGTTTATAACCCTTTTGCGAAATTTCCGCTCTTCTTTCATCATTTATTTGAATTTTAATAGAAATCCAGTTTACTCGAGCTAGCAAAACCAAAAATAGAAGAGGAAAATTATGAAAAATCTGAATTCTCCATAGTTTGAGGATTTCATTTTAGCATTGTCGAATGTTTTAGAAAAAAATCTTTTAAGCATGCGAGTTTTTGTGCTGAATGGAATGAACATTGAAGACAAATCTAAATATGCTTATTTCAGCCCAATACAACGGCGAAATTATGGCTTATTAAAATTTGTCAAATATTTTGTCTACAATACCTGAAACATATTCAGAACAGGAAAAACATTCTGCAATAGGTTAGAATCAGAGCCTTCAATGAACCTTGAATCATTCAGATTTTTCATGAAATATCTCTTTTTATATTATGCCTGCGATTTTTCGAAATATGTATAGAAAAAAATGGCGTTTCGCTGGAATCAGAGTTTGAAGAAATAGGTTGAAGTGAGAGTCACAGAAAAGCCTTGAATAATGGTTAATCAACTGGTTTCTCCAGCTCAAAGTTGAGGTAGAGCAGAATCCACGATTCTACGTAAAAAGCGCAAAGCAGTAGGGTAAAGAATAAGCCTTAAATTATGGTCGAAGAAATTCTAACAATCCAAAGTAATTCTCAATGGAGGAAATAATCATGTGTCGTTGAATTTTGTATTTATTTTTATTTCCATTTTTTCGTTGTTCAGAAAAATAAAATGTTTCTTTATATTAGTGATATGAACATAAATTTTTTGGGACACGACGACTACATAAAAGGATGTAAGAACATCATGAGCTATTTTGGGTATATTTCCTACAATAAATTATCCCACAAGGATACCTAGTGATTCCTGTTCAGATAATTTTTTTGTCTACAGTAAGATACCTACAAATCAAATGAATATGAAATCCTTTATTTTCCGTTATTACATAACTGATCATGCTCCAATTGCACTCACCTTCAAAATTGATGCCTCTTCAACAAACAAAGAATGTAAGAAGTATACTGATTACAATAAATAGAGATCTGACTTGGCCATAGAGACCTGGGAATGTGTTTATCAACAAACTGATGTAAATATTATGACAGAAAACATAATTTATAAACTGAAACATTACATTGAAAAAAACACAAGAACTTTTATACAAACTTCGAAAAAGCACAACTTCCTCAAAAATAAGTGGGTGACTAAATCTTTGCTGAATTGCATCGATGAAATAATTATCTCTACTCATTAACCACAAAATATCCAAATAGTATTGAGGAGAAAGAACAATATAAAATTTGTAGGAACCCATTGAACAGAGATATGAAAAATGCAAAAAAACATTACTGTAGAAAATTATTAGAAAAAAATCAAAATAGTTCAAAAGCCCTCTGGGATTGCATAAATGATATCAGTGGAAATACACAATCAGAAACAAGTATAAAAACCATTGAAGCAAGCAATGGGAATCATTTATCTGATAAATTACAAATTCATCATGGGAAAAAACTTATCAAATGAAACAGAAATAATCGCAGTGATTGAAACTGAAAAACTCTCCGGGGCATGATAATATTCGTTTCGAAGTCCTGAAACAAGTTGCCAACGAGATCGCTGCACATCTAGTTTTTTTAATAAACTTTTGCTTTGAGGTAGGAAAGTTTCCAAAAGTATTGAAACATGCTATAATCAATCCATTATATAAAAGTGGAGACAAAATGAAAGTATAGGTAATTATAGACTCATTTCTTTGATTTCCAATATTTCAAAAATTGTGGAACATCTTATAAAAGCCAGATTTTCTGAACAAATTCAATCTCTTGTCGGAAAATCAATTTGGTTTTCGGGTGGGAAAATCAACGGAAGATGCTATTCACAAATTCACAACATTAATTTACGATTCACTTGATAAGTCATAGTATTTTTCTTGACCTCTCGAATGCCTTCGATACACTCAGTCACCAGAAATTGATGAACAAATTGAAATATTATGGAATTAAAGGAAACTTCTACAATATATTAGAAGATTATCTGTTAGAGCGAACCCAATAGGTGCGAATTGATGTGTATAGTATATATAGTCCTCGAAAAATAAGTTATGGTGTCCCGCAAGGATCTGTTCTGGGACCTGTTATCTTCATTCTATACATAAATAGTTTATTTTAAATAGGTAGTTTGGGGGAAATTATAAGTTTCGCAGATGATACTGTTGTGACATAAAAGGCAAACACTTGGAATAAACTAAGAGAAAATATTGAAAATGATTTTCCTAATATATCTGAATGGCTTCAATTCAACAAACTCACTCTCAACTTGAATAAGAGTTGTTATCTACCATTTTGTTCATATTCAACAGGATTACCAAATTTGGGAGATATTGATGTTGGTCTGGATTCGAAAATTCTAGAATCCCAATGTATAAAATATCTAGGTATAATGATAGATCGGCACTTGAGATGGGACCTGCAAATGAAACATCTGTCAAAAAAATCACGAGGGATACTTCCTAAGTTCAAATATTTGAGAATGATTTATTGGATCAAAAACATCTTAAAACAGTTTATTTCTCTCTGGCGTAATCACAACTAACATATATGGTGTTTTGGGGTGGGGTGGCGTGAATTATTGTTTTCTAGATAGAATCAACGTATTACAGAAATGGATACTAAAAATAATATTTGAAAAAAACATTTGCTATTATTCTGAGAGTTTATATAAAGAAACTCAAAGAATGGACACTCGACAACTTTTCTGCTTAAAAATTCTTTTATTTCTGGAAATAGGTAAAACAAAACTAAAACATCATAAGCATACTCATAATACGAGAAGACATGATGAGATTTTTTTCCCTAGAAGCGAAAAAAAAAATTGGTCAGAGAAGCACTATAATTATGTAGCCCTTCGATTATTTTCGTTGATACCAGCAGACCTGGAAAGTATTTTGAACTTTCATCATAATAAAAGTGAACTCAAATCATGGATAATGAAATGTCAGCGTAGTTTATTTCATACCTTATTGAAATGAAACAAAACCGGAAATGACAATATATACTTACCGAATATGACCCAGACAATTGAGACCAATCACAAGAATTCCGAAAGCGATATCTGATCGACTATTTCAATTCTATTTTGAATATCACGCACAAGCAGCTTCAGTGATTTTGCACCTGTTTATTCACAAAACACAATTGTATTGCGTTATTTTTCCAATTGTATGTACCTGTTCGTATTACTATTTACTATGTACTTATTGTGAAATTTATTTGTAAAAATTCGGTAATAAACTTTCTTATTAATTATTATTATTATTTATTATTATTATTAATTATGAGATGTATATTTTCTTAATTCGACCAAGACACTCAAAAATCGGATGAAATGGGTAGCGTTAAAAATTGTTCAAAAGCCCAGAGGGCTGCGCCATCAGTTAGTCCGCCCCTGTTGTCCAATTTATGGCTTTTCCATTTTTCATTTATTAGCTTAGTCGAGCTATAAGCCACTTCCAAGTTCTGTGATTTGGGAGATTTAGTTCTGGAGTGTTTCTTTATTCTGCCGCATGGTGTCGCCACTTCCAATTGCCTGTTGGAACGCGGCTCAGTGCGGTCAAATAAACGCGACGAAGGTGCATTGGGACAGGCAACGCTTCGAGTGGAGATCTTACGGTCTCTACTCGGATAACTACCCTGCACTGATGAGGGCCAATAAGCCCGAAACCGGTCTGTAGGTTGTTAGGCGTGCCTGTCCCGATGTGAATTTGTCACGTCTTAGGAAGAAAGAAACATTTGCGATCTGCATTCACAGTGTGAATCGTTGCATGGATTACGAGCAGATATAATTCAATGTTCTGCGTGGTATTTACCAGGAAAGTAGTTGTTTTCTGCTCGTAGTCTACCAGACATTCATTTCAAACTATGTTTGATATTCTAATTGGATAGACTAATTTCTCTTTCTAAAATTGTTGTCCAATTTATGGCTTTTCCATTTTTCATTTATTAGCTTAGTCGAGCTATAAGCCACTTCCAAGTTCTGTGATTTGGGAGATTTAGTTCTGGAGTGTTTCTTTATTCTGCCGCATGGTGTCGCCACTTCCAATTGCCTGTTGGAACGCGGCTCAGTGCGGTCAAATAAACGCGACGAAGGTGCATTGAGACAGGCAACGCTTCGAGTGGAGATCTTACGGTCTCTACTCGGATAACTACCCTGCACTGATGAGGGCCAATAAGCCCGAAACCGGTCTGTAGGTTGTTAGGCGTGCCTGTCCCGATGTGAATTTGTCACGTCTTAGGAAGAAAGAAACATTTGCGATCTGCATTCACAGTGTGAATCGTTGCATGGATTACGAGCAGATATAATTCAATGTTCTGCGTGGTATTTACCAGGAAAGTAGTTGTTTTCTGCTCGTAGTCTACCAGACATTCATTTCAAACTATGTTTGATATTCTAATTGGATAGACTAATTTCTCTTTCTAAAATTGTTGTCCAATTTATGGCTTTTCCATTTTTCATAAGTGCTCATATTGACAGTAATAACTAATATACAGGGATATTCAAATTTAACGCTCATCATTAGGATCTCGAAAACCGTTCTTAACCAGATACGAAAAGAACTTTCAATTGGGGCAAAGTTGCGGAATTGTATGGTCATTATTATGGTTAAAAAAAAATCGCGATAGCTCTTAACTTTTCGAAAGATCTCTAGATCTCTACTCGATGGACCCTACACTGATGAAGGTCAATAAGCCCGAAACCAGTCCGTAGGTTGTCAGGCGTGCCTGTCTAAATGTAATCATTACCGCGTATTAGGAGGAAAGAAATACTTGCATTCTGAATTAACTTAGTTAATTGGTGCATAGACTACGAGTTGATGTAAATCAATATTATGTGTGGTATTCGCCAGAAAAGTAGGTAGTTCTTTTCTGCTCATAGTCTACCCTCTCGAAGTCCTTAGATGTTTTTTAGGTGAATTTATGACGTTCGAGATTTGATTTTTGACATAATAACTAATGAAGTAGCAGAACACATAACATTTTCACAAATTCAATTTTTTTTTGAATAAAATAGAAATAGCTTGTGAGTGTACACAAAATATCATTCAAAATAGTAGGTACTCCTGACTTCACTAATCTGTTTCTTCGTCGGAAATGCATTTTTCTGAATTGATTTTTTTTTTGTAAATTTTTAGTTTCAATCTCAGATTTCTTTTGAAAATCATTCAAATACATGAGATGTATTTCTAAAAAACTGTCACGAGCGATATTTTTGAATATTTCTCAAAATAAGTGTGTTTCCGCACTGTACAACGTATTTTGGAGTTTATTTTGATGCAGCAGAAAGGATTGCACATATCGAAATTAATCTAAATTTATTACAAAAGATTTTCCCAGCACATGCATGGAACGAACATTCAGTTGTTTCTAACGTCTAATTTGCTGTGTCCTTTTGATAGTTCTGATATCAAAAATTTTAAATGTTAATTCACAAATATGATCAAAATTCTTTGATTTGTGACGACTTCACTTGGAGGTGAAGAAACTGTTTCAAACATTCGCTTTGAAGATACAGAAGCTGCAGTGCGCGCGCAAATATTTGATAGTTATTGCACATCTTCTCGTACAAGGAAAACAAACATGAAAATGAATGTATCAATGTTGTGAATCGTCAACTATCAATGGTTATGTCATTTGTCAATGAGTATTGATACTGACCTTATTAGGTAGTATCGATATTTCGATACTCGATATCGATACTGAGTATCGATACTTTCCGACCTCTAGTATGCATCGCGAGAGAAGTCGATTGTCGCTAAATGACGTAATAAACGTCCCTTGAAGAAACGCATTATAAATATCTGTTGTTGTTTTCCAATTCCAATAGCATAAGCCAAATGGTAACTTTTATACTGTTCCACTTTTTAATGATCAGCTATTACTCACTTTTTCTTCGGTGAGGAAATAATTTCTTCCTATTTTTAATGGAAATTTCTTGGTTACATATTCATAAAATGGGTCGATATTAATGATAGTCTGTATTTACTTCATAACTAATTTTACTGGAAAATATTCAATTGAAATGTCTACTTACTTTGAATCAAAATGACATTTCTGAATAAAATAACCTGAAATACCTATACAATGATGAAATAGAACTAATGAATTTTCAATAAACCGTTCACAATACAGTACAGATGCGTCAATAAGACTATAATTAGGCCAATAGCAGATGATCAATAAATATACAAGTATGTACTGTCTAGCCATTGAATTCAAGTCGGCGAGCGGGTCACTTGAAATAGTCCAAAATCAATAATATTATGGTGTTTGCTGATGGCACTATAGGTACCGGCCACCGCACAATTGAAAGAGGAAATATTTAATTATAGTAATTTACGTAACAAGTCCGGAAAATACTGTTTTTCTGGAAGAGTGGACAAAATTCTAGGACGAGCGTAGCGAGTCCTGGAAGTCTGCGAGTCCAAAAAAACTGTTTTCGGGCGTGTTGCGTACACAATTTTTTCGGCAACCGTGTAGAATAACAAATCAAAGAAACACATTTCTTTATTAGAACAAAATTTCGAACATTTCAATTCTTATTTATATTAATAATTATATTAAAATTAGAACAATTGTTAATATTGAATGGATTCAATTTGTTTGAAATGCTCGGTATATTTAAGTGCCTTTTGTTGAAGTCAGAACAAGAAGGTAAAGTTTGCGTTTCACATTGATTGTTTTTATCTGATATTTTTTGAATGTTAGCTAATTTTATGTCAGATAGCTGTCAGTCGTTATTTTGCTGCTATGGTAATGATCAACTGCATTTATCAAAACCATACTACCAAGATTTTCATATTTACAATGACAACAACGATGTGATTCTTCCCGGCCTAGTCCGGGAAGTACGTATACTTCCCGGACTAGGCCGGAAAGTACGTACTTTCCGGAAGGTTGCCGAAAAAGTATATTTCATCGCATCAAAATGGGAGTTTGATATAGATATCTAGAAAAAATGCTGATTAGAACTTTACCTCGGGAGCAAATTGCGTCCCACAACTTTTTTTTGAACTGAACAAACTGATGGTGCAATCACCACCTACCTACTTCTTTTTCAGATCAGATTAGCGATCGATAATGAAAATTATCCATGAATATAATAACTACCCTCATATAGAATCTATTCCAAATCGATTAGCTGCACCCACGACACAGAAGACCAGAGATACGTAGGAGGCGATGAAAAATCTCCTAGGGGGCGTTTCTAGAAAATGGCCGTACTTCCTCCTTATATCCAATATTTCCTTGTGCTCATACATATTTAACAGGTACATTAGCTCATCTCTGTTCCACACATCGAATATATCAACCCTTCTCTGTTCATCTTGAAGACGGGATTCATTCTCCTCTTCTATCGCAGCACCCTTATGTATCTTATGTCCTCTGCTATTTCCATTTCTCAAGGTATTTCCGGTCCTTGTTGCTCCAGGGAAACTGAGCAGTGGTGGAGGGACACATTTATGGCATTCCAATAGGCAACTGGATAGAATATCGTTGGAATACGAATATGTCTACCATTTTCACCGTCTGCGAAGCGTTTTTCACTCATATAAAGATACTCACATGCTTTTGATCAGTATAAATCTTCGTGTTGAATCATCGAACACATCAACTGTGTAATTAGTTTTGTACTTCGACTGTTGAATGGATACCTATACCTATTGATATTGAACAATATTTGTGTTTCATATATCTTTTGCATGCTATAACAAGACAAAGAAAGTGAATATTCCATAATAGAACCAAACGACGTTGATTACAGTGGACTTCAAAACTGTTTCTGTCAGATAAAAAATTGTCTCAATAAATAACTTATTCAGTTGATATTCAATCTAATTATGTTTTATTCATACTATCTGATGGTCGCGTGAAGAAAATGCAGTCTGATACTCGTTTAGAATAAATGATTCGTTAATCGTGCTTCCTCCCTCATATCGATTATTTTATTCTAACATTGTTACAGAATTAATTATTCCCTATTAGGAAAAAACACAATACCAAATTAACCGCTATTGATCAATTTCGAATTTTATAAATACATCCTCAGTGCGCTAATTGTGAAAATTTCATAAATTTATTTTCAACCAATTAGAAGGCTTCTTTTTGCATACGTTGCTTATAACAACGGGCGATTACCGTGATAATTTTGTTAGTTCCTATATTGACGGAATTAAACTATTCTTCGTTGAGTTCCTGCATTTTATAGGGTTTGGATTGGATGTTTTTCGGAATTCTCCCGACGGTACGAAACTTCATCGATAATTATGTTAGTTCCTATTGCCGGAATCAATAAGTAATAATTTCTCTGTCAAAATTAAAGCGCCTTATATTTATTGACAAACGTCACTCAGATGACTCATAATAGAATCTGGGTGGACATGTGATGATATTAGATGTGATGATTAAAAACGGATTACTGTTTTGAATGTTCCTGAAATATTAGTGATAAACATCAGTTAATATCTACAGTATCTACGCAAAATAGGTCTTATAGGGTTCATCTTCTCATCATATTAACAGCAACTCCAATTTATGAAATTTTCTTACCGAATCTCCCACGCAGCAGAATTAATTCCCTATAATTTGTTTCAAGGTTACGAATGTTTTTCTTGTTGATAGAAAATTATTCCGAGTCTTAGTCTGCTAGGGAGATTACAAGTGAAAATTTCATAAATTTATTTTCATCCAATTAGAAGGCTCCTTTTTGTAAACGTTGCTTATAGCAACTGGCGATTACCGTGATTATTTCATTCATGCTAAAATACACGTTTTTGACTGGTTGAAATGATTGTGTTGATAAGCAATAACACCATGTTTTCGATTTTGTATTTCGGCTCCTGATTGGCTATTGGATACCTACCTGCTGTGTTTTCGTTTCTGTATTTCGCTTTCTGATTCGTAGGCAGTAGGGTAGTTTAATTAAACAACGACTTACTAGTTGCAATCTGTCATAGTATTTTCCGATTCCCTGGTAAATAAATGAATGCCACTACACAAAATTTTCGTCTGAACCATCATAAACACTTCATTTTCCACAAATTTTAGACAATTTCAGCATTAATAGAATTAGAATATTAATCTAATGTAACCTAACCACACAAATTGTGACATTTGTGACAAAAATCATAATGAATTTAGCTCAGTAGTACCTAGTGCATAGGTAATCTTGCCTACATCATACAATGTCATACATGTATTGTTGGTTGCATAACGAATCTTGTTGTGTCGGACTACAATGCATAATCGAAATAACTAATTCCATAACCTGTACGTTTAAAATAGGAAATCATCAAAATGGCTTCGATTTTATTCATGAAATAATCTGAACAAATACAACTTGTGTTATTGATGATTATCGAAAATTCCTTCTCTTTTTCGAAACAAATCATGTTGCTTTGGGAAACCACACTCGCGCTGTGCACTCGTGTAGTTTCCAAGCAACATGATTTGTTTCTCAAAATCGAAGGAATTTGTGTTTCGATAATCATCAAATCACTTGTTGTATTACATGCGAAAAGTTGCGGGTTTATTTGAGTGTTATCCATTGAAAGTTTGGGTGACAATATCGGCATATTCAATAATTTATTAAAGAATTGTAATTATTTCTACTGTCACAAGAATATATACCTAGTGAGTAACGAAATATAAGTATAAACTGAAAGATTTGGATTATGGAATAAAAACCTGAATCATCATAAAGTTTAGATGAAGTGAACTTCAATCACAAACTGAAAATCTTCAGTTGGTGATGCAATCAAATTAATATTTTTTTTGTCCAAACCGTATTTCAATTATGCCTATTATGGTATAAGATTGACAGAAGAAATAAAAATGTTGTTCAAAATATGATCGATTAAATGAAAGTCGACCTGATTTAGAACTTTTGATAATAATAATAATAATAGTTTATTAGTTCCTTCGATCATTAACATGATATGGAAAAAGTCCGTCAAAGTGAGTACCTATATAATAATAATAATAAAAGTATGTATGTATGATGCATATAGAGTATAATAGTATAAATAATATATAACGTATAAATTCAAGATATAACATCAAAGCATCTCACACTAACGAACCCCTTTTTTTTAGATTAACAATAAAACACAAAATAATAGGCAGTTTTTGCTTTTGATATCATTAACGTAAATAATTTATGACAGTGGTCCCAATACTGAGCCTTGGGGTACTCCAATTGTTGATAAGATCTGCTCTGATTTATGTTCCTTATATATATATCCTATTTTTTAAATAACTTTCAAACCAGGCTAGCTGAGATTCTCCAAATCCATATTGTTCTAGTTTGTACAATAAAATATCGTGATTTACCAAATCGAAGGCTTTGCTTGAGTCCAAAAAGATTATAAACTTTATAATCGGTAGTATTCCACAGAAAAAATCCAACATATTTGATGTTTTTTTTTTCGTTCAATCACTTTATATCTTCATCCTTGGTTTATCACAGCATCGTGTTCATCGACCAGTTCTGTATAGACTCATTGACGTTGAACCACAATGACATCTCAATAACTTTGTATCAGACCAAATTTTTCATTCCATTGAGCATACCCATTAAGAAGCTGATGAGGAATTTCAATTTTTTCTTCAATCACTGTTAATTACAGTTTTAACACACGAAACTACCTTCTATAGTTTGAATCATCTCCAATCAAAGATGTTAACATAATTATAAAGTGAATTGATAACTACATATCTAATAAAAAGTCTCCAGTATTTACTATTGATTCTGAGTAATTATCACTTGTAATGTCCATATAGCAGCAGAATTATTACCAATAATTTTTTTCAAGGTCACTAATGTTTTTGTTGTTGATAGAAAATTATCCCGAGTCGAAGACGAGGGAAATTTTCTATCAACAAAAACATGAGGGAAACCGAGAAAAAAATTATGGGGAATTAATTCTGCTGCATGGGAGATTCGGTAAGAAAATTTCATAAATTGGAGTTGCTTTTAATGTGATGAGAAGATGAACCCTACGACCTATTCTGTAGATACTGTAGATAGCAACTGAGGTTTATTAATAAAATTTCAGGAACATTGAAAACAGTAATCCGTTTTCAATCATAACATCTATATCACATGTCTACCCAGATTTTATTCTGAGTGACGTTTGTCAATAATGGACAGGCGCTTCATTTTTGACAGAAAAATTATCACTTATTGATTCCGGCAATAGGAACTAACATAATTATCGATGAAGTTTCGTACCGTCGGGAGAATTCCGAAAAACATCCAATCCAAACCCTATAAAATGCAGGAACTCAACGAAGAATAGTTTCACTATCGTTTGTGATTTGTGAAATCACGACTAAACGTAACAACTTTTCATCACTCTGGGTACTAAACAAATATTCAGATAAGTGAAAGTTTGGAATGGCATATTTGTTGAAAGTGTTGTTGGTTCATTCATTTACCTTGTAATCTAAATGGGAACATATCTTTGAGATAACTTGTAGACACTGTTGATCCATAGTTAACAGATAGGTATAATAAAAAACGTTAACCAATTCCTTGAAGACCAATAACAAAATCATGACGGGGCTCATCCGCACATTTTGTCGTTAGCGGTTCATCAATACTTGGATAAGAAGGATAGAAAATTGGAATGTATATCGAATTGGAAGAAGATGATTCATATAAGGACATAAAGGATTTCCTGAGTTATTCTTGATTTATTTTTGTGGGACCATTGAGGAAGTAAAATATACGCTATACTCAGCCTGTAAGTTACATTAACGTTTGATTGTCAAATATCGTCAAATAACCCCATAATGCTACTTGTTTAAAAATATTTCAAGAATGAGTCTCGAACTTATTAATGGTGAATACTTTGGGTATCTCGTGAACAAATGTTTCAGTTTAATATTCTTCAAGTTAGAGCTCCGCATCAGGGTTTATCAGTTAAGTATTTGATTTCATCAGGGTAGTCACTGATTCATTTTTGTTATGTTGTGGATTTAATTATTGACAGAATCAGCTTTCGAAAGACCTGAAGTTTTTGAAAAACGGTGATGGGAGTCGCATTGTACAATTTTCAACCGTAATGAGCGAGTTGCCTTGTCATGAACAGTAAACGAATAGTTGGAGTAGCTACTTTTTTTATTGCCTCTTAAATTACAATTTATGGCAAGAGTGCAAAATTTGACATGTACATTACTGATAACAAAGAATACAACTATAGGTAACCCAAAAATGTGAGTTTTGAGTAGGTAAGTGGAGCAGTAGGTACAAATGATGGTCATTACAAAAAATAATGAATACAAATCAATCTTATGAATAATACAGATATATGAAAAAATGGAACAAAAAAATACCTATAGACCCGAAACAGCAAAAAAATAACAAAGATAACTTAATTCAATAGTCAACTTAATATAAAGAGAACAGATAGTAGCGGGAAGTGATGACAATAAATCAAAGTATATGGATTCATTTCAATACTTGAATTTAAAAATGCTACATAGGTATGGATGAAAGATCAATATAAGTCTCATTGCAAACATCTTTTTATGATTTCACTTCACAATTTTCAACGGAAAACGAAAACAATTTCTCCATTCAGCACAAAATTTGACTTCCAAAACTAATTATTCGTGAATGTGAGGTATACTTTCGAAGAAAAAAAAAAACGATTACTATTTCATTTTTACTTCAGTTTCCAAGTATAGAAAAATATAAAAATTCAGCCTAAAATGAACTTGACTTGAACTTGATAGTTTTTCTTACGTTTTTCCTATTCTTATTATAGACCTGACACAACGAGTTTCGCTCACCCTGTACATTTATCCAAATTACTCTAGATTATTTTCATCAATACAGTGTTGCCGCTTCTATTGAAAATAAATACTCATCTATATTATTTGATTTTCGGAACGAACGTTTATTTTACAAAGCTTTTGACTGTGTATGTCATGTGGAGTTCTGTTGCGAAAACATACTCATTATGGTTTCCGAGGTACAGCTCTAGATTGGTTCAGATCATACCTTATTGGTCGGAATCAAAGAGTAATAATGGGAGAAAATAGTTCCGAAGAAAAAACAATTGTGAGTGGAGTCCCGCAAGGGTCATTATCAGGCCCTATCCTCTTTTTACTTTATATCAACGATATGGTTAGCCTTGATATATCTGGAAACTTTACGTTGTTCGAAGATTATACTACAGTTTCTTGGCACAACGAGGATCTTAATGCCATAGTCCAATCCATTCCCGGAGTTATAAATAAAATCAAAAATTGGTGTAATGCAAATTTGCTTACTTACTATGAATATTTCGAAAACCAACCTAATAACTTTCAAGTGGGACTTAGAACAAGTAACATTAGAGTCACAAACTTCCAAATGTAAACCTGTTGGAAAATGCGGCTTGCACATTGATAGCAGTTTGAAATTTGAGTATACAGAGTGGCCACTTTTTTAATGGGATTGTATTGGTAACTTTTAAACCATAAGAGTTAGAAGGTCGGTCAAATGGAGAAAAAGTTGCATTCATAGAAGCATTGTCAAGCAGTTCAAACAAATCGAGATTATCAGGGCCGGTTATTGAGATATCATAAGAAAAGTAAATTCTGTCATTTTGATTTTTCTTTTTTTCCCACTTTATTTCGAATATTATCAAAAAATGTCACAGGAGTTTTTTATTCGACAGTAAATTATCCTCATTTTGACATAATCAGATTTTGTATCCAACGTTTCGTACGCTCTGGGCCACCCTCAACCTCATTTTTTTCAATACGGACCTGCATATTTTATGACACTTTTCTAAATAACTTTCAACGCTGAATTTAATGACATATCATACAATGTCATTTAAAGTTGAATTTCAGGTGATTTTGACCCTTATCAGCGTTGAAAGTTATTTAGAAAAGTGTCATAAAATATGCAGGTCCGTATTGAAAAAAATGAGGTTGAGGGTGGCCCAGAGCGTACGAAACGTTGGATACAAAATCTGATTATGTCAAAATGAGGATAATTTACTGTCGAATAAAAAACTCCTGTGACATTTTTTGATAATATTCGAAATAAAGTGGGAAAAAAAGAAAATTCAAAATGACAGAATTTACTTTTCTTATGATATCTCAATAACCGGCCCTGATAATCTCGATTTGTTTGAACTGCTTGACAATGCTTCTATGAATGCAACTTTTTCTCCATTTGACCGACCTTCTAACTCTTATGGTTTAAAAGTTACCAATACAATCCCATTAAAAAAGTGGCCACTCTGTATAACGAAACTTATACATTGGGTTTATTTGTCACTTTCCTATCTGGAGCCGTTTTCGTGATCATGATCAATATATGTCGACATTTTTTCAATAATTTTTATATATTCAATATATTCAATATTTTCATCTTTCCAAATACTCAGGCTGATGTTGTTTGAATGTTAGGTCAAGCCTGCAAATAAGCTCTATATGCATCATGCTATTATGCAGTCAAATCTTTATACTTACAACCTACCCACTTATAATAGAAGTATAGTTTTTTTCCGAAGGAAAGTATATTATTGAATTTCAAAATTCATGAAAAAAGCTTTAGTCAGGTTTGAACGAGAGTGTGAACTTTCCTCATTCGAATATTATTGAACTGTTAGAATGTAGTTGATCGAACCGTGTAAAATTCGAACATTTCGCGTAATAAGTAGGTAGTACATCATATTATATTCAGGAAAGAAGACATACATGCAAAAATCTAATAATAATGATAATGATATTTTGATTTATCATGTTCTAACTATAATTTATTTGATTTGAATAAATAATAGTTCCGAGTGAGTCTGATGGTTGGAACTGCCAAGCATGTTGTTATGTTTTAATTGCTCATAATTTCATATACCTAACTAACATATTCTTCAAAATTGATTTTTAATGTTTCATGCAGCCTACACCTTGACCTTTTTGGTACCCTTTTTTATTGTTCCACGTGAAATTGATGATGATGTGAGTGGACTGATGATTGCATAACCGAATAAATTAGTGATCAATATCTTGTTGCCATTATGTATAAATTTAAGGTATTTTTTTGTGATGAATCCTGTTAATTGAAAAGCGCGTATAACTGGTTATCAGTTGCAATATTTGACTCATTCAGAAAGTTTACTGGCATATACAGGGTTTATATAGGGACAGTATTGCTATTTTCTAAACGGTAAGACATAGAAAGTTGACCAAATTAGACAAAAGGTGCACAATTCAGTCCTCTTCAAAATGCCGTTTCGCAAACTGGATAAGTTTCAGTCGTTCCTGAAATATCTTGAAAAAACTTAATATCACTCATTTTATTTTTATTTATTTCCTGAGTTGATATTCGACCAAGAAATTTAAAAGTTGAAGTTATCAGAAATATTCAATCTTCATTTATTTCAGAGATGTACCTACCATGCAACTTTTGTTTTTCTGATGGGCACCATATTTATTGTTTTTAATACCATTGAATAGTACTGAAAATTCCCTTCACAGCGATGTACAACATATTGACATTATTGTATGAAAAATTGACAAAAAACAGTAAAAACAATGTTTTGCTTAAAATTCAACTGCCCTATACGGTAGGGCATAATAAAAAGTAGAAAAGAAATATTTCAATCGTTATGACTACATCTATCAAATTCAATGTTATAGGATTAGCAAATTTATTAACAACACCATAAAATATTAGGATCGAATCAATGAATATTAATAAATATTCAATTGTATATAAAAAATCTTAACTAAAAGTTCACTTAAGACCGAGCTTAATATCTACTTGATAAAATGTTTCAATAATAGTTACTGAAATAAATAAAAACAATATGAGTGATTTTCAGTTTTTTTCAAAATATTCCAGGAACGGGTGAAACTTTTCCAGTTTGAAAAATGGCATTTTGAAGAGGACTGAACTACGCACCTTATGTCTTACCGTTCAGTAAATCGGCGGGCCCTGTATATAGGCACATTTGAGATCTGCTGGGACCAGGTAAAAGTTGTGACCTCAGTATGATAATATGAAAGACTACCAGCATGGAATTTCACACACCACTCATAAAGTTCACATTTTCACTATTCACTGTTTATCGCACAAAGACTAAATTATTGTTATCTCTGGATATTGATGGAAAACGCGAAGAAAACCCCTCTCTCACTTTTGAATTTCCAACATCACTCACATAAACTCAATATCCAATATTATCAGAATTCAAACTCCACTCAAGTAATCTTTCACGTTCCTGATCTATAAATTTCTAACTGGTGAAGTCCATCTAGGAAAAATTCTGAGCGTTCAACAAGTCCACATTTGCTGTCAAATACGAAGAATACATGTTGTTTCAGAACATAGCTGGCAAATGCGAAGAGAAAAGTTGCGTTCTGTTTCATTTCATATCATATTGAAAGAGAAACGAGTTCAGCTTGTTTCAAATTTCGATTTCCCACGATAGTTTGACGATCGTACACGTATTCAATGAAATTCCAGAACTGGTCAAGTTCGGTTTCGGAATTATTGTATAAACTGACCACTCGCTCGCTATCCCTAAAAAACGAGTCCGCACGCAAAACAGGAAATTCATTCTTTTGTGTGTGATTTTATGAGTATGTATGAATGGACAAGAAGGAGCAAGAAAGTATAAGGAGAACATGACCTTTCTTGTCAAACGGGAATGTTTCCAATAACGCCTATAGGTATAGGTATATTCACATGATGGTAAAGTTCGATTGTTTATATCATCTTTATCATTAGAGTGAATATGAGATAATAGTTGATGATGTGAATCCTTGGAGTCCGTTGTCTATCGAAGAATTCGTAATAATTTTTCAACAATTTATATTGTTGACACCATTTTGAGTTTAGAAATTTGTCAGTCATTAGGTGTGTTATCTATAATTTGCTCTTCCATTCAACCGGTCGCTTTCCATTAATGTATGTTTAACAATAACCTTCCACAAAAAAAACATGAAATTCATTATTGAAATATAATCGGAGATCCAAAACAATTTCTTAGACTCGACAATTTCAATCATAATACATATTTCGATCATACCTACCTATCGAATTTTCTTTGATCGAAAAAAAAAATTTTGATTCACAGTTGAGTCCCCCTTTCAGAAGAGAATTTCAACTTCACGAAACAAATCGAGATGAACAACGGGTATAAACTTAACACGACTTTTTGACATATTTTATTTTGGACAGACTACTGCAGAAGTATAGCTGAATTTTCGCATCTACAAGACAATACGATTAATGCTCATAGAACGAATAATTGAACTTTGGGAAGGTTTATCAGAAATAACAATTTGGATTTAAAAAAAACTTTTCACATGTGATATGGTTTCCCCGTCTTCCCATAATTTGTTTAAACAATCTTACTAGACATACGCAATATTCTTCAGTATTTGCTACCAACCATTTACGCAATTTTCTTTAGTATTTGCTACCAACCATTTACTGTCAGCCAAATTCTGATTTTCCCCTTGTGCTGTCTTCGAAAACACTGGGTTATTATTCAACTCTTCCAGTCTCTCTTCCACGGTTGTCTATCTCGATTTTAAAATAGAATACCTCACAATTTGCTGCTTCTCCACCTCTCCGAGCCAATTCATAGGCAGCAATGTGATAAAATTTTCTTTGGAGGCCTACAGTTTCTTCTTCATTCCAGGACAGTCTCATTTGAAACATGTCTTATTTTTGAGAGCATTAGAACTCACCTTCCTTTTTTCTGGGATTGCTTGCAAAATTTTGCGTTTTGTGTCGCGTGCATTTTTTTCGATTTTAAACTGTATGTCTGTGAACGGATTGAATATTCTTTTATAATCTTTAGAGAAGGTAATTCTCTTGTAACATTTTAGCTGAAGTATTCCAAATCGTCTTGACTACATGCACTCTCTTTATAATCTTCTCCATTGTCCTTCTTCATGTTGAATGCCCAGTCACATAAAATAGAAGCTAACTCTTCAGTGGAAGTTTCTGTAATGAGTTATTCATATTTTTTTTCCAAACAAAACATCACAAATTCTCGCCAAATTGAATTCACAGTATTGCGAGGCACATTATCATTGATGGCTTTTTCAATTTCTCCATTCGTACACTCTCCAAATCGAGATGTAATTTCCACGAATAAGATTATTTACTTACCAACGCAAGTTCGAGATAAATAGACATAACTTCATCAAAAATTTGTTCATCTATTTTGGTTGTATAATGAAGTCATTACACTACATTTTCTTACACTCACTGCTCGTTGTCGATGAGTGTAGTGGAGTGGAGTGTGATTAATTCAACATCTGTTCGGTGCTTTCATTCTCATTTCTGATAATCCTAGGATTTTGATTTAGAGGTTATGCTTATAATCATTTTGTATTCATTTGTTGGTTGTGAATCTCTTTTGAATATGTATCAAAAATGCACAGTGATGATGAGATAATAGAGAATATTATTGCGAATTGGACGATGAATTGTAAACAAGTTCATCTGACGAGAATCAATCAATGGCATTGATGTCAATTCTTTTGATGCTTTCGTAAATGGGGACAAAATATTCCCGGATAACAAATATAACATCATTACGTACTTTGTCGAGGAAGTTATTTTTTCTTTCAAAATATATCATTATATACATCTAACCTCATATTATTCAATATCCATTTGCACTACACTTATCACACCTCCTCTAAATCGATCGCAACACCTGGTTTTTTCGTGCTACAACATTTCAACAACGAACATAGTGTGAGTGTACACGGGAAATTACCGAACGATATCAGTGTTACACAATCTACAATCCTGTACAATAGTGTAGTTAATGGAGACACAGCGAACAGACCTTTTATCTCGATACGCATTTTTTATTACTCGGAGATTGGTACAATCGAGCTGTCAAATAAAAGTCAGAAGAGTTAGGCCCAGTTTACTTTGGAGCGATTTGGATTTGGTGATATTAGCAGTGAAAAACTCGATGTTTCAATTGGTAAATTTCAATTCAGAGTGTAATTTGATTTAAATTGACCAATAACAACAATAACAACATTGAATTTTTCACCGCTGATGGTATTGCAATAATCAAAATCGCTCAACTGTAAACTGGGCTTTTACGCTTGTGCGTCAGATTTTAATTATTTCAATGTCATCATTGTTACCAATCGAATATGTTTCTGTTATTTGTCGATATTAAATCCATTTTTCTCTACAAATCAATTCAAAATTGAAAAAACTGCATATGACACACGTTTTATAAGACATGTTGTCGCACTTGTTCAATTGGAGCACTCCTCGCTTCACTCGTCGTACTCCAAACAACGCGTGCGACAAAATAGCGTCTTATAAAACTTGTATCATAATATACTATTACAATTCTGGTTGTCATGAATCATGATTTCAGAAGATAGGTTCCCTGTTGTCGCTGGAGAAGTTAGGGCAAACTTTTTCGCTGTCATAATGACAAAACACCGCGACATATAGCATTTTTAGTGCATCAATTGTCAGTGAAATCGGAATATAAAAATATGCAGGCTAGGTATAGGTACTTCCTTCTATTCAGCAATATCGTCCATTGATTGGACCCAATATGATTGGAAATATATAAATAAATCTGATTTATCTTCGACTAAACGTGTATACACCTTCTTATCAATTATTTATCACTATATGGTATCTATTAATATTTTGGGTCTTATGCGAAATTAATTCTATATTCGTTATCTCGAAGCATGACGCCACTGGTATCTGACGTAGCCGAGCAGAATCCTTTCATTAAACTTTCCATCTTACTCTCTCCCTATCATTATGATATCTATCCAGCTCTCCGTTCATCCCGAAGGTGCTAGGGAGTTTCTTTGTCTAGGCAACTGAGATTCGCCCATTTTATATTATATTGATTTAAGATGGCGGCAGCAGTTTCACATCTGTTTTTCCGCTATTCCCTCTCTCCCTTCTCCGTTCATCCAGCTGGCGGGAATTCAACAGAGAAGGAGCGAGGCATCTTGCGTAGGTTGGAATTGCCGAGGGAACTGAAGATTATTCAACCAGCGAGAAGTTTTAGAATATATTAAACTGGTAATCTCGAGTCACAGGAGTTGAATTTCCACGCTAAGTTAGATTAATACCTCAGAGAATTCCAAATTTACGTGCCTGACTCATTATTTATGCTTGGAGGCTTCTTGAGATGTATAATTTCAGCTTATTTGAAGTAAGATTAACATCTCAGTCTATAATGACTGAAGGGGAAGGTGGGATCTGAGACTTCCAAGTTGTAACATTAATCCTTTGAGGTCTTCTGTATGAGGGGCAAATATATTTCGGTTGAGCATATTTCTTGATGACTGATTCCTGCCTTTGATGTTTGTAATATAAGGTAAAACTGAGTAGGTATATAGTTACTATATACTCCTCTCATATGCCAAGATATACCTATACTTACCTGATTGAGCGATCTGTACATATAGAGAGATGTACCTAAAATATACCTATTGAATCTGGTGATTGAATAATCGATGTAGTTTTGTACATAAATGGTTCATCATGCTCGATGTGAGGTTAGTGATTACTTTCGATTCCTAGTACCTATTCGAATCAGGTAACCGAAAAGTGAAGAAGTGAAGAATAAATATCGTACCCCTAACAACACAAGTACATCCCCTGTACATTCCATCAAGGACGTCCTCCATCAGTAGCTATACTAGAATGTCCCTGTGATATCCTTTGTCGGGACACAGTACGTACTTAGGACGTCCCAGGGACATCTACTTTCCACCGAAAAGGACATCCTTGGTACGTCCTAGGGATGGTACCAAGTCCCGACAAAGGACATCAAAGGGACACCCATAGGGACGTCCCATCTTGATTGAAAAGGAAAATCCCAGGGACGTCCCTGTGATATATTAAGTACGTCCTCTGGACGTCCTCCCAGGTCGTTTTTCTTTTTTTCATTTATTGATAGAAACATATACAAGATAATGAAATCCAAAAATTCTAAACACAACACGAGTTTGATCCTGAAATCAATGTTATATTGTGTAAAAATGTATACAAAACAGTAATACTCATCCTCTACATCAATTCATATTGTGAATAGATAAAAAATACAATAAGATGAATCAGTTGAAAATAATACACATTTGGCATTTGGGTGGAAGATAATTACTAAAACAAATACTATAGCTATTTCAGGATCTACAAATATATAAATTATATAAATACTTACAACTATTTGATTTGTGATATCTCTATAGTCGCGTTCCGATATTACTGAATTCAGGTACATTCAACTACTTTCAGTAGAATTCAGTAATTTTAGAACGATCTAAAGTACTGAACAGTACTGGTTGGGAATTTGGGAACTCGACTAATGGGTGATAATGATTATCATTATTACATCAGCCATCATAATTCACTGGTGGGTATAAAGGCACAGGCTAAGATTATCATATTCTCTCCAAAAATGTCTTGTCCTTCTATATTTATGCACTGGATCCGTCATATTCAATTATGTACCTAAAATTTAATAACGCATATACCTAAAAATAAATATAAACATAATGCTTAGCATTGAATAACTATATTTGGATCAAAATCATCAGAGTATATTGAATAATTTGATGTTATACCAACCTCAAACTCAACTATGTCAACAACACTTCATATACATCAACGGATGAAGTGTTCAAAAGCTCACAGAAATAATTATGGATGCCGCCAATATTTCTCACACACTTAATACATATCTTGCACAGATATTTATAATACATCAAACAAAGAAAAGTTAGGAACGCATGGCATATTATGTATTATTCGCAACGAAAATGTCCTTTTGCTTTATTATTTTGGATTTTTTCAGTCTTGACTCTCTCATGCCATCTTGTGTTGAGACAACTGTGCCAGGGCTAATGAGGTCCTCAGGGCTGACAAAAAATTATTGAAATTATTTAAACCATGCATTTTTTCTTGTGAACACTTATTTTCCGAATTTCAAGAATTGATATGGTCTTAGAGTAGGACTGGATTTGGCCTTACCTAAACACATAACCTTGGTTAGTCTGCTCTGTAGTGGAACTTTTACAAGTGTTAGGAAGAAAGAAACATTTGCTCTGCATTCACTGTGTGAATCGTTGCCTGGACGACGGATAGATATAATTCAATGTTCTGCGTGGTATCTACCAGGAAAGTAGTTGTTTTCTGCTCGTAGTCTACAAACTTCTTCATCATGGGAACTCTGTTTCTGGAATGTTTCTTTCTTCCTCCGCCAGTTGTCGCTAATTCCAAGTGTTTGTTGGAACGCGGCTCAGTGCGGTGAAAAATATGCACTGATGGAAGCCAATGAGCCCGAAACCGGTCTGTAGGTTGTTAAGCGTGCCTATCCCGATGTGAATTTCTCACGTCTTAGGAAGAAATAAATATTTGCGATCTACATTCACAGAGTGAATCGTTGCATGGCCTACAAGCAGATATAATTCAAAGTAGTTGTTCTCTGCTCGTAGTCTACCGCAGACATTCAATTTCAAACTATGTTTGATATCTTAAATTGGATACACTATTTTCTCTTTCAAAATTGAAGAACTGTTTCATCACCCTATATTCACCTTGGTTTCTATTGATAAAACTATTTTCTTTTCTACATTGTGGGTAGATACATGAATCTTTATAGGGCTCAAATTAATTTTTAATATCAATTGTCGCTAAACTCATATTATTATCAGCTAGTATATTATTATATATTCGAACGAAAAATCATTCAGATATAAGTCGAAGTTATCATGACAGTGTCCTGTTAAAAAAAATATCAATAATATTTTTAATGAAATCCACCTTCAATCAAACTATTGATGGTGCTTGTTCTCAAAGCCATCAACAACAACCAGAATTCATTACACGAAAACGAACAGAACAGCTCAACTATCAAAAACTGTTCACCTCTCGAAAGACCCTGCTCCAAACTTCCAACACTATTAAACTACATGGAAGTTCTCGAATTTTAACGTAGAGCTCCTGATGAGTAACAAGTTTTGCAACGTTATTACCGTCAGAGAAGGAAAATTGAAAATTTTGCTTGAAGCGAACTTGAATCTTATTTACTTCTCTCCTAGATGCCAAAACAGCCAGCAACCCCGTCGCAGTGTTAGCTCAATATCCGCGTTGTCTTAAGTTTTCTATGTAATTTGCATGGAAGCCATTTTGAATGTTCGAGAAAGCTTACAGGGTAGCTGAACTGAATCATCATCAGAAACACAAAATGAGAAAGTGGACCAGATTTTGAAAAAAAAATCTTGATGTGAATGGCGATATAATTCGAATATTTCAAGATGATATTTGAATATTTCTCCGACAATTCCTTATTGTGTGCATGAATTACTGATTGATTGAATTACTTTCGTTAGGACAAACGTTATTTTAAATTGATTAAATTTTATTGATATTTGACAACATACGCCTGCTAGCGCCAGTAATCACACAACCAGGAATACAGAACCACAGAAGTACGTAGTGCGCAAGCGCGTACGAGTTAGTTCGTCCTTGACTCCTTGTCAAATGTAAATAAATAGTGATACTATGATGCAACATGCAACTGATGCAAGCCGAGCATAAAACTGTAGCCGTACTCTTCTGAATGATCTCACCCGCTGTCATCAACATCATCAGACATGTATAGAAATATAGTTCCAGTCACTTTCCCTGATTTTTATCATAGTGAATTCAGAGGTTATGTATCATTGACACATTGAAATGAATAGGTAGATATTTAAAGAATTCTCGGTATAATTCGACACGAGACAGAAATTTCAATAAATAATATGAATTTGATTTGAGAACGCTTTCATATTTACAGTGAGTACCAACGAATATACCTAATTATTTCTATCAATTCGTGTGATATTTTTCATTTCAACGCGTGTGCTCTTCTCTTTCAAATAACAACACCATGGTGATATGAGCTACTTTCCAAATAACAAAACAGTGTGACGTTTTCATACGGGGTCGTAGGAAAACAAGTTATAGGCCAGAATTACATACATCGTTTTATGCACGACCAGTATACGAGTATTTGATATGAATACCCGAGAAGTACCTGTTTTTTCTCATCAGGTATGATAGAAATACAACACGTTTGCAGTGAGGCTAAATATTCAGATTATATGGAAAACAAAATAAATCAAGAAGTATTTAATCAACGTTACCACACCATGACAAAACTAGGGCAATTTTTCGGAATAGGAATCGATAGATATTTAATTGAAACAAATAGGTACAGGGTGGTTCAGAATTTTGAGTCTTGCACCACCCTGCATTTGTTTATTTTTAATGTCAGTAAATATTAAATGAAAAGTTAAGATAGGGACATGTAAGCCGTTTTGAGCAGAAATGAATAGTTTCGACAAAAAAAATTCCTAAAGTTGAAAAATCTCGATTTTTCACACCCTATATATCTGTAATCTTTCTTGCTATACCCCAAGTATGATAAATCAACGAAATCACCTCTTCTGGAAAAATCTAAAAATGAAATAAAATATAGGGTGTTCCATTTGATATAAGCGGCAACGCTGCAACGCTGAAAATATTTCAGATCGATAGAACAAAACTGATTACCTGAGAAACCAAAATTTCAGAATGATCCTACGTCCTGTTCTCCAGAAACGTCTAACCTACCATCAACCGTGAGTGACCCTGTATATAGCAAAATGTGAAATGCGAAATAAAAAATCCATGAAATCAGACGAGGTATTTAAATTGAAAGAAAAACATGTCTCGTCTTGTCCAATTAGGAATCGAACACAGTTTGAATGTCTGGTAGACCACGAGCAGAAAACAACTACTTTCCGGGCAAAAACCATGCAGAATATTGAATTATAACTGGTCGTAGTCTATGCAACGATTCACACTGTGAATGCAGATCGCAAATGTTTCTTTTTCCTAAGACGTGACAAATTCACATCGAGACCGGCGCGCTTGACAACCTACAGACCGGTTTCGGGCTTATTGGCCCTCATCAGTGCAGGGTAGTTAACCGAGTAGAGACCGTGAGATCTCCACTCGAAGCGGTGCCTGTTCAAATGCGTTTTCGTCGCGTCTATTTGACCGCACTGAGCCGCGCACTGAGAGACAGTTGGAAGTGGCGACACCATGCGACAGAAGAAAGAAACACTACAGAAACAAATCTCCCATGTCACAGGACTTGGAAGTGGCTGATAGCTCGACCAAGCTAATAAATGAAAAAATGAAAAAGCCATGAATTGGACAAATGTTTCGAAGTAAAAAATAGTCTATCCAATCAAAAATATCAATCATAGTTTAAAATTGAATGAGCAGAAAACAACTACTTTCTTGGCAAAATACCACGCAGAATATGATTGACAGGATTATTGAGGATATGGAACGAGAACCCGAGTAACATGTTATCTCGCATGTTATACTCCTCTACCTCACAACTTGAAAAATTTAAAAGAACTAATATTTTTTAGTTGTCCTAAGGTGATGATGCACCAGTTATTGACATGCACCCAGCAATTGGCATGCTACACAATAAATTGATAAAATAAGAAATTTAAATGAGATATGAATAAGTGTTTCCATAGAAATGATTCAAATCTGAATCAAAGTTTACAGAATACAACAATTTTCCTTCATATCAGCGCTTTGCTATGTCAATAGTCATCTATTATTTTTGTGTTACTCGCTAAATGTGATATGAGTACTATGCCTTGTTATGCAGTTTGTTTCATGGTGAGTATTGTTGCTTGAAACTCATGATATGGAAAAATAATAGATCTGCTAATAATATTTCCATCTTGAAGATTACCCAAGTAAATATATTTTCTATATCTCCCTTTCTCCGTTAGTTGTGGTGGTAATTAATTGAAATTTGAGATATGCCTAATAAGCGGCACTTTTTGACCTTCAAATAATATATTTTTCAGTCATGTTTATGAAAATAATTATTTATACCTATGCATCTGCTAAATTCGCATTGAGGAATCAATAGGAAATGCTATTTCAATCATGTCATCATGTCATGTTTTGCAGCAAGTGAAAATTCTGGGTTTTCGAGAGTGAAACTTGGTATTCATATTCGAGTTCTCGAAAATGTGTGCAATGTTTTCATATTTTCATGGTCGATGCCCATCGGAAATCATGTCTATATCATCCCACCTACAGTAATGAGCAGGCAAACCATAATAACATAACATGCTGGCTACCCTTTTACTGCAAGCTATCTGAATATAATTTAGATTTTGTCACTGATGGACTATTCACTACTTCTTCTGATAGTTCTGTGTTTACTTCAATAAAAATTCACATACAGTGTGCGTGAAGTAACTTTTTCATCGTAAGCTGTCACAGGAAGTTAACCATGCTGTCTTAGGATTCATATAGGGAAAAGGTTTACTGTTTACCGAATCTATAGTTCTTCAGAGTCAACCGTTTATTAGTAGATTACAATGTTTCCATCTCGTTAAATTGATATTGGAGAGCTTTCATGACACATTTGCAGCTTTGAAAACATCATTTTACTCGAAAACTCACTTATATCGAGATTTTTTTCATGGAAAAACTGAAAATGTAACAATCTTCAGAGCATAATATGCAATGGATTCAGCTATAGGAAAACTGAAGTATGGATAGGTAATAGGCGATGTTAGGATAAAAATACAATCAATCAATCAATAATCAAAATATAATTTATTGCCAAAAATATTCACCGTATTCAAAAAGCATGCAATACAGAAATGAAAAAAGTTTATGATGGAAAACATGATAATCATAAAGCCATCCTTACCAAATGAATATAACTCTTTCGTTTCAATATATTGCAACTCTTTTGTTCTCAACATACTCATGAATTCAAAATTCAATAAAGCACCCTTCTACCAATATAGTCTTGTAGGCGTACTGATGTTTTCATTTTCTCTTTTATTGTATTGTTCTTCCATTTCTCAATTTTTTTTGCTATCTTTCTTTTTATTTCCGTTCGAAAGATATTCAAAATACTCCCGAATTGAGCTTTCCTTTCTATTGAGAGTCCTTTATAACTTTTGTTCCGTTCATCCATTTGCTATTTGAGAAAATCACGTAGTGGGCGTCCTCTGGTGTCGAAATCTCGAAGCCTTCCGAGGGTGATCAACAATGTAATTTAGCATTGCATAGCATAGGCTTTCGCATTATTTTCAATGATTTTGAATTGTTGAGAATAGTTTTCGGACTTATTTCGTGCTTATCACCTGGTTACTGATAAACATGCAAGAAGTTCACAAGGTTGTGAAGACGAAATCGATGAAGATTTGTACCATATACAGAAATCGTTCCTTTGGCAAAAAATCCTAAAATTTCCACTTCAGGATTATGTAAAAAATGGAACATCATTTTGAAAATAGGAGAACTCATTACCCCATACATTTACGTTTGTAGTAAGCACTTCTTAGAAGTGGATTTCTCAAGTAAATGCCAAGTTGAATTGATCTGGTTTGTCTTTAGTTTTGTCTCATTGATCGTGATGAAAACCTTGATTTTACTTCAAGATGATCAAGAACAAAAATAGACCAAGAGAATCAAGATAGTCTCCAAAATAATCGAATTCCTTATGTGAAGATCTGGAAGTCATCACATGAAAACTGAGAAGATTGAGCATAATATATAAGTTTAGTGAAATCAAATCTGTATTCATCAGAATGAATGAGTCATGAATTGAATGAAGTATCAATTGGAATAAATGAATTTGAATGACTAAAAAATATTTTTTCATATGGACTTTTATTATATTGGGACTATAAAAATAATAACTTGATTTGCCTTATTATTGAGATATCTCAATATAATCAGATGCACCACTACACTTACTTTTCTCAAAGAATAAAGTTTTGACTAATGTTTCCTTTTTATTTCTATTTATTTTTGAGTTAGAATAAGATTATTACAACTTAACAGATATATTCACACTTCCACAGCTTACTTTTCCATGGAATGATCTTAATTTAATATGAGGACTGCTATAGAGCTGATGTTCATTTATGTGTGTTTTTGTCATCTATCCCACAAAGTATGATGTGAAATTTTCGCTCTTAAGGGTTTCCTCTTATCTCCACTGTACTCTAGATACTTATCTCAATCTTGGACATTCTGGAAATAACCTATATAAAGACGAATCCTTGAAATACAAATACCTTATCGATTTTGCAGGGGTGGTTTGAAAAGCCTATAAAACATAATAAATCCATAGAACCTAATAAAAATACCTACTTGTTTTGCGTTCTATAAATGATGAAAAAACGATAGCACCCATTCAAATATTTTGAATTGGTTATTCCTTTCCATTTCCTTTCCTGAAATGTGAATTAAAAATTGACATATTATCATTGAAAACATATACGAATTGTTTGTTGTTCACCTTCATATCAAAGTTTTGACATTCCTCCAGCGCCATCTGTTGGTTCGTGATTTTCGCGAATTATATCGCCTTTCTGTTTCTACTAGTAGATATTTCTTCTTCTACTTCTTTCAATAATGTCTCGATTTGTGTTCATTCTTCTTTCATTTGTTCATTCATGCGGGTTCAGTTTCTAGGTTTTCGGTTATCATTCGCTTCATGTCGTTTAACTTTGTTGAATATTTGAATTAAGTCACATCTTTTCCGTACCTTGTGGTTGGTGTTTGGTTTTATTTATTTGATCTCGGTTATGAAAGTAAAATGACCTTATTTATCATGAACAAGCCACGGATGCGGCACGATTTTTGCTTCGAAATTTGATAAAATCAGCTTTTTATTATCTGAAATGATAGGTAGGTTGATCGTTGGTGACCGTTCATTTGATAATTCAATCCTGATCAAAGACCACGAAATGAACTCGTCGAGCCTTATTCGTCTATCCTGAGCTGAGATAACCCGATACACAATGCAGATGATGTATCCAATATGGCGTATGCATTAGTTTTCCCTGTGCCTTCCTGTAGTTGCGAGGGAAAGGGTGGGTTGTCGCGGAAGCTTGGGGTTCGGAAGGCTCACAGGGAAGGTAAGGAAATTACATAAACCTTAAGTAAGCTCGGCTGACGCTTTCTGTCATGGAGAAACTACCGTATTATGATTAATTATGTCTTGCCATGAATGCGTATATGTTATACATTATATAACCACCTATATTTTATAATTAGGATTTCGCCAAGTTCTACCCATGATGGTCGAAGTTTCCGAAAGCTTAATAAGTCACGCAGTGTTCAATATTTAATTATTGAAATTAAGTTCACATCATTTTGTTGACATACCTATCAAAAATATAGCAAGTGAAGAAAAAGCACTTTTTATTATACTTCTTTGAAATCACCTAATTTTCATCTATATTAGTAATATTAGTAATATCTAAACATGTAGATGCCAAGATACCATCATACTGTGTATATTCGACGATCTCAAAAAAGCCTTCGACACAGTCAGTCATAAGCAGTTATTATGTGTATTGGAGAGTATTGGCTTCCGAGGAAATGTTAAATGTTGAATGTTAAAATTGGTGATGAAATGAGCTTTGCTGCAAATGTTTCATATGGAGTTCCGCAGGAATCAGTGCTGGGACCGATACTCTTCAATATATACATAAATGATTTATTAAATATTGAAAGTGAAGGTGAAATATTGAGTTTTGCTGACGACACAGCCATTCTGTATACCGCGAGTAGTTGGGAAACCCTAAAAGAAAAATGTGAAAGAGATCTCAGTAAAATAATTAAGTGGCTCAATGATCGCTTGCTGACTGTGAATTTCGATAAAACAATTTTTTTACCCTTCACGTCATACTCCAGATATTTACCAAAGTATGAAAAACTTACATTTTCAAGTAACAACAAGCTCATATCAATCTACACCAAACCATACTGCAAATATCTAGGAATTTATCTAGACCGACATCTGAAATGGGACAAACAAATAAATGAAGTAGTAAAGAAACTACGTTTCACACTATATAAATTCAAGTATTTATCTCAAATAATCACCTGTGAACAGTTGAAATTGTTATACTTTGCCCTTGCGGAAACACATATCAGATATGGACTTATAGCATGGGGTGCTGCCACAAATAATCACATTGCACATCTACAAAAAATCCAGGAATAATAAAAGTGATTATGAAAAAACCTTTCACATACCCGACGAACGAATTATTCCAAGAATCAAATATATTTGATACCCGACAGTTGTACTTCTTAGCGACAGTCACGAGGCAACACAGATTCAAATCTGAGCTCTCTTTTTCAGAACATCAATATCAAACGAGAAACAAACAAAAATCTATTTTACCCAGAGCGGAAAAAAATATGTTCCAAAGATGTTTTTCATATTTGGCTCCTAGGTTTTACAATCTTATACCCTCATCAGAAATAAAATCAATCAGCACAATATCTACATTCAAATTAAAAATGAAGAAATGGATCAGTAGTCTACCTCGACTGCAGGTTCATCAATTTGTAGATGTCAATAATAATTTGTATTGTTTTTAAACATACCTTGCTCCTTGTACACATGGTTTGTTATATCAGGACATCAAAAATCTAATAATACAACACTACACTTATACACTATGTTTATTGTTCTAAAATATATTTATTTTCGTAAATTTTATAGATTGCCAATTTTGTTAATTATTAACTATGCTCTCACTTTAGTATTTATATCAGATATTAAAACTGTATTCATGTGAAACCACTTTCAAGGCTAGCCTTTAGTGGATCACGTTTTTTTATTTGCATGTGTGCAAATTATATCTTGTATGAATTGAAAATTTGTGAGTTTTACATGGCAAATAAATTTATTATTATTTATTATTAATATTGTGAGATGGTAACAGCGCACTGAAAAACTTTGATAATAACCATGGAAACAAATCATACATGCCAAACACAGTATTGTCAGCATTGTTTATTTTCTGTCAATCAAATTTATGCCAACAAAATGAACTAACATTGAGATTAACAAACCAACTACATAATATAAAATTCGAAAATTGTCAACGAATTTCACATGTTGAATCCTCAAACGTCCCCATCAAAGAGAAGTGATATTGAGAGTGAAGTATAGCAATAGAAATTCTTGATATGAACTGACATGGAATCATAGATAGGCGAATGTTTGATGAGATCGGTGACTTACACCTTGACATGTTCTCAGAATAGCGGATTTCTCATGAATATGGGCAACGGTAGTGTAGTAACAGTTTCTCATCATTGAGACAATTCGAAAATTAAATATCCGGTTATAAATTGATCACTCTAATCTTTTATGCAAGGGAATTTGATCTGTTCAGATTCAATTCTGAGTTCAGACAAAGATCATTGTTGAGCAATTCTACTTCAATATACAAATCTTCTATCTATCTATCTAATCTAATCTGTCTTTTTTATATAGAGGAATATATTTTGAAATGTTTACAGCTTCCGTTGGGGCTGAAACTATGGTTGTTGAAACGAAGGAGCTGTCCAAAAGCTGAGTTCTAGTTAGGATTAAAAAACTTTTATCATTATTTTATCTTCTCTTTATCTAAAATCTATACATTGATAAAAATGTTTTCTCGTTCTACAAGATCATACTTACTTTCAGGTACACACCAATGATTAACAGTCGAAAGCGCTCTGCTATGATTTTGGAAAATAGAATTGGCATGTAATACAAATCTGTTTTGTTTTTAATTGTCCTATACTACACCAAATCAGACGATACAACTTTTTTTGCGAAAAAGTCTGCGAGATATAGATAGATAGGTATCCGCTTCAATATGTTACTTATACGATATATTTTCAACCATTACGTTAATGATCATTCAATCACAATGAATTTGGTATTGACAAAGTTTACAGAATTGGTATTGATTACCACTCAATAGGTAAATATGTTGGTATCTATAATAATAATAATAATATAATAATAATAATAATCTTTATTTAGCTAATCGCTACATACAAATACATATATATAAAATAATGTTGAGTAAAAAACTATCAATAAATATCAACAAATAAACTACATACACATTCAGAAAAAACAAACTAGAAGATTAAAATTTGGACAATACATAATTTCTCAAATGTTTTTTGAAGTTATTGAGGTTATCACAGCTTTTTAGATCAGCTGGCAAGCTGTTGAACACATGTAGGCCCTTATGCAAAATTGAATTCTGCAAATGACTAGAATAACATTCTCTCAATAAGAAATCATCACAATTCCTCGTATTATACGAGTGTACATCTCTGAAATACGTTACTCTTTCACAGACATAATTTGGAACACATTTTTGTTTAATTTTGAAAATAAACATACAAACACTGAACATTATTTTTTGCCTCACAGAAAGAAAATTCAGTACATTCAACATTGTTCGAATCGGTGTATATCTATTACATTTTAATATAGTTCGCATTGCTCTATTTTGAATAATTTGTAGTTGTTCTATTTTATAGGTTGGTAAATTGAATAAAAGTGTGGAACAGAACTCTAAATGAGGTGCAGCTATGCTATTATACAATAATATTTTGGTACTAATCGTTAAATGTTTTCCTATTCTAGAAATGAAGCCAATTTTTTTCGAATACTCACAGTTATCAAAGGTATTACTTATAATTCTATCACGAAACAATCGAATAATAATTCATGTACCATGAATAAGTATACCTATTCCATTCAATTCCATGGTTTATTTATAGTTACAAATTTTCATTAGCCCTGTGAAATAATAGTTTGAGACATAATATCAGTTGTTATCCGAATAGGGAGGGGCCAATGTGCTCTGCTAATTTAACCTTAGGTAAAATCTTGTATAATTAATGGTTATGCTCCCCTCTTAAGTTAATAGTATCGTTTTATCATTCAAATTGGCTAAGTTCCAAGAATATACGACGAAGGGAAAGAGGATCGGGATGTGCTTTGCAAGGGGGTAGGTATAATTTAAAATAAGTAGCTCTGATTTGGCGAAAATGGCTTGAGAGCATGAAACACTCAAAAACGTGATATGAAAATAATCACAACTATTGAACGGATTGGGTTATCAAAATGATTGAGAATTGATGAGTCCATTTAATTCTTCCTTTCCAACGAATATGTATAATATCCAGACGACTATAGCCCCTTTCGTTTGTATGCAAAGTGTAGCACTCTCCTACACCTCGTGTATTTTGCACCGCTTTTGAGCATTCGTTTCGCGAGGTGTAGAATGAATAACATTATGTTAACTGCACTGAAAATCAGCTGGTGTAGATTACACGACACCGAAAAGCAGACGAAAGAACCCAATATGAATGTTATGAAATCTTATAGACGGAAAACTCCTCATTTTATTCTGATAATGAAAAATATGAACATTTCCAGTTTTGATTCCTTAGGAACAGGAAAGTAGTATACTTGCAGTGTAGGTAATTTGATATCCTCTGTTGTACATTACCTCTTTTTGTATGAGTAATGTTTCCAAAATTGATGTTGATTTTATTGATTTTACTCCAATTGTTCATAGCAATGAACACATTCTGAACATTTTTCTGCTGTATCTAACGATATACACCAAGTATCGTCTCAATAGTATCCGATGAAATATTTCTTGAGATCATTCATATCCAACAGCAGTGATCCGAGAATAATGCCCTTGGCAACACCACTACTGACTTTGAATATATATTGATAGTGATGAATTTATGAGATTACCTACCGAAATTTTTCAGAATCATTTTTTGTTTCCTTTTCTGAATCAAATTTCCTAAGAATCAAAATTGAAAAAAAAATACGCACAAGCTATATCTACTCTGGGATAATTAATATTGTTTGTTAGATTTGTTATGTTCAGAAGCTGTTGATTAATAATAACGCTTCACTAATAATTCTGTTTCCGTTCAAGAATTCAGATATATCTATTGTATACATGATTTTCAAGTTAAGTTTGGATATCGTGATCTGAAGTGATTGACGTAAATAGTAGTTCAAGAATATTGTCAATATATTTTATATAGAAAAACTAGTTTTTGTATTTCGTGCAAAAAATTGTTTATTGTAAATCGTAGCAGAGCGCTTTCGGCATTCAAGCCATCATCAGTGCTCACCTGTAAGTAAGTAATATTGATTGTAGATTAATCTTACTATTGAAATCTATGAAATATCAAAAAAAGTCGAGATTGAACTTAATAAATGTTACTTACTCGTCAGGTAAAGCAAGAGGTCCATAAAGTTTTCCATTGTAAAAAGGAGAAAATCATTACCATAAATTACTTAATATGCATGTTAAAAACGTTTCAAAAAATCCTTTGTATATAGGATACGGAAAATTACATTTTTAATTTCACCTACGCCGTGTCATGAAGTGGAGATGACTGAATCAAAACAAGAATGACAATGTAGACAAGATGTGTCACTTAATCATATGATCAAGGTGGATATAGGATGGTGAAACAGCTCTTCAATTGTTTCTGCGAAAAACTTGTAGACCGTTTGAGAAGGTAGTAATATTTCCGCGACTTGAATGAAGATGGCGGTAAGATCGATTATTGAAGAAGATTTCTGTTGCTTACGTATTTCTGTGGTTCGCATCTGACAGACGTGACTTGAAATTACATCAAACAATATATTTTCTATAAATCTGGAATGAATATTGATATTTTGACTCTTTTCAGTCATTTTTCATCTCGAATTTTTTTGATATTTCATAGATTTCAATAGTAAGAATAATCTACAATCAATATTACTTACTTACAGGTGAGCACTGATGATGGCTTGAATGCCGAAAGCGCTCTGCTACGATTCACAATAAACAATTTTTTGCACGAAATACAAAAACTAGTTTTTCTATATTAGCTAGACGTGCACACAGTCTTCGTATATAATATATTTTATCGTCCAGAAAAATTAATGAATGAATCGTAACGAGGTCGATATCAGGTACCAACAAATATCCGTTTGAGTGGCCACTTGTTTTTTAAATTTTGTATTTTCCGGCCGATATTTTCTTTATAGGTACCAAACGATATTTAGACTTGAGGATGAGTGTTTTTCAATATTTTCTGATAGAAGATTCGAATTGGATGCATTTAGAGTGGTAATTTCATCTACAAGATTATTAAGAACAATCATATAGGTATATTATAACGAGAATGAAGTATGATATAGCATACAAACATTTTATAAATATGAGGCACAAAACGACTATAGGATAATTGAAGGGGGGACATTCGAGAAGAGGAAATTAGGGAACCAATAGGAACGTTAGTATTGTTTACAGTTCAAGTTCGCTCTTGTATAATTTATGGGCATGAGATCTGCAGCCGTAAGAACTAATTATCCCAGTTACCTTCAACTAACTTATATTTATATTGACTTGAACGAGAAGTGATGGAAAAAGCGCAAAAATATGAGATTAATATATGAAATAAACTACGCAACACTAATTACGTCGCACCCCGAAATTTTGCCCCTGTTGAGATTTGAATAACTTTTTTCTTCTTTGAACAATTTGAATTCTGTTCGCACTGTTCGCTAGCTCAGTCCTTCAGCTATAATCTCGTACTTCTTCGATACATAAGGTTATTTCCATAAAATTGCTACAGGATGTTTTTTGGAACTGTGCAAAATTTCGAAATTTTCAAAAGGATCCCAAAAGAAGAAAAACAGTTTTTTTTCAACTTTAACAGCAAAGGCATGAAGATTATCTCATTACCTTCGGCCATTTCCAAAATTGTCTTCTTATCACTTTTCTTTACAGAGTGATCTTAAAAAATCAATTTTTTGGTTTTGCAGTCATAACTTTTTTCCTCTTCAACCGATTTTCAAAATTTCAGGATCATTTTGAAGCTGAAACGTTAGATGAACAGACATAAAGATTAGATTTGACCAAAGATAAATATTAAAGATCGAGGGTTTCTGCAAAGGTGACCCAAATCTAAATCTCCCTCGAAATCCCGATTAAAAAAGAAAAATATCCAAAACGTTGTTTGATCGAAACGAAAATATCACCACCAAAAATACTGATAAAAAAAATTGTTACCCCCTCCCCCCCAAAAAATTTTTTGCGGTAAAATTTTTGCTGGTCAAACGGTAAGATATATCGGTAAACATATTTCACCTGACCCCCACATCGAGATCGGATATTAAAAAAAAATAAAATTCTTTCGCCCCCCTTGCCCCCTTGGGGTACTTTGGGTACGAATGAAGGGTAAGGAGATTTTTGTGATTTTTTTACATATAATTTTCGTGAGTTTCGTACAAAACTACTAAGAATCGCCCAAACTCGAGTTCTCCAAGTATCATAGTTTGATGTACAGGGCGAAAAAAAGTTATTTTTCAGAATCGAGACAAGCGGTACCCATAGCTGTGTTCAGCGGAAAAAGTTGATCAAAGAGATAAAAAAATTCGTTTCATAGGCGTACGTATAACATTTTTTTCGGGGGGCTAAAAAATTGAATTCTTTGAAAAAAATCCAAAACATGATGGAAGACTTTGTATTGGGGGTGAGAAGGTTACCCTGAAATTTTGTTGTATTCAGATTTTTTTTTATTTTGAATTTTTTTAATGAAGTCTTATATCTTCAGAAAAGAAAGACCTACGAATAGTTTTTTCTGTCCTGGTCTTTATTTTCACGAGAACGTAATTTTCAACTTGTCTTGTCAGTCACTCATTATGATTTTTACGTTGGTTACGGACCATGCGTTTTTTTGAACTGATTTTTTTTCTAGAACATGGCGTTTCATTTCTGTTTTCTTACGCACAATTCTTGACTACTGAAAGAAAAGAAGATCTGGATGTGTCCAAAATGGAAGATCCTTCCGAAAACAAGTTGATTTTCATTTAATTCTCCTCCCAGTCGGGATTTACAGAGTGTTTCAGATTTGGGACACCTTTGAGGAAACCCTCGATTCTGAATGTTCATCTTGAGTGAATTCTGATCTTCAAATCTTCTCATATGAGGTTTCAGCTTCAAAATGAGCCTGAGATTTTGAAAATCGGTTGAAGAGGAAAAAAGTTATGACTGCAAAACCAAAAAATTGATTTTTTGAGATCACTCTGTAAAGAAAAGTGATAAGAAGACAATTTTGGAAATGACCAAAGGTAATGAGATAATCTTCATGCCTTTGCTGTTAAAGTTGAAAAAAAACTGTTTTTCTTCATTTGGGATCCTTTTGAAAATTTCGAAATTTTGCACAGTTCCAAAAAACATCCTGTAGCTATTTTATGGAAATAACCTCATGTATCGAAGAAGTACGAGATTATAGCTGAAGGACTGAGCTAGCGAACAGTGCAAACAGAATTCAAATTGTTCAAAGAAGAAAAAAGTTATTCAAATTTAAACAGGGGCAAAATTTCGGGGTGCGACGTAATTAGTGTTGCGTAGTTTAGTTTGTATTAAATGCTCTTAACATGACTTTAAAAATTTAACACTTGGCAAAATCGACATTAACCACTACTTAGAGTAATTAGCCGGGATGAGAGGTTTCAACAATTTTCCTATGATGAGTCCCTATAAAATCTCCAAAAATAGAATCAGAAGAGCAAAGCAGATCCAACATCCAACAGTGAAGCTCTCAACTCCAGACTACGTTCCTCATTTCGTAATCTCAGTGCCGCCCTCGTAAAGTGTGTTACAAGTGAACGTGTATTTGCAGAACAGAGAAAGATGGATTAACATCAGTCAGTTCGGTTTTCGTCAATTAAATAAAAGTAATCTTGTTTAGCCGGTATTCAGTTCAATACTCGTTATTTCTATATTTCAGGAAAACATCTCGAAGATTACTATGATTGTGATGAACCACCAAACATGTAATAAGAAATCCTATTTATATTTGCCAACTCCGCCTGTCTAATTGATTCAAATGCTGAATAGATATTTGTACTCTGAGATAAGTGTATTTATGTCTACACCCACTGCTTAAATATTCACGAACCCAGTTAAAGAAGTATTATTGTTACGACCCTATGTAGGCCAATTTGAATGGAGCAGGTCACCTTCCTTGAAGAGGGGTACCTATTACATGTGACTTCTTCAAGCAATAAATAAGACAAAGGGCCTAGTTCGTTAATCCACATTCTGATAATTTATTTCCATAATTCTGTAGAAAAATTATTATAGCTGGAGACAATGTGTCATCGATATTCCTGGTATCCATATCGACGAGAAAATTATAACAAATTATGAGGGTTCTACTGAATAATTTCCAAATTGTTTCCGATTTGAAAGTTCGTGCTTTCAACTTCATCTTCCACTGGTAGAGGGCGTAACTGTTACATTCTCATCTTTTATAACCACAAGTATACTACCACCATCAAAAATCCTTGGATGTGCCTCCTTCTAGTTGTATATATGGTTGCATTTGACTTACAATGTACTCTTTGAATTAGCACCCGAACATCCTGGAATATTTTTAGCATATCTTTGAGTATATGTTGCATACAACTCGGATCATCCTGTATGAATATTCCTATCAGGAAGTGAGCCGGTTTTTAGAGCGAGAGGTCGTTATAGGTTCACTTGATAGTGTGGATATGATGGGTCGGGAATTGGGGAGTACACTCCATTTGAATCATCAATAATGTATTGAAGACTTCATCAGTTGAAGTGACATTACCGGCAAGTATTATGATATGATATTCAATACTCACTGTATTTTCTTTTCTACACAATATGAATATCCACGTAACTCCTGAAAAATTGCCTTCGTAGTGGGAAGAAATACTAATTCTTCGTGTAGGTATGTGTGGCAAGTATAACATATATATTTTCATGTTTTGCTTCTTTCAACTTTGCGATCCTCCAAAAACAAAATTCTCTTGGTACACACATAAAAACAAATTCTCAAATGAAAACGATATATTTGTTCAACGTCCAATTCTTGTTTTGAAAAAGCGCATTCTTCTTCTGAAATAATTTATTTGAAATGAATTCATTGAATATGTCAATTGTAGAAAATTATTTCACTGGAATATTCATTTGGTATAACAAAATGTTCTCAATTCAAGAAATTCAAAGTATCCAGAAAAAATAATGAAGTTCTTGAAAAATATATCACGGAATGTCTTCTTTCAAAATAACATTCAACATTTCATCTCTGAATAAGTGAATCTCTGAGAAAGTTTCTTTGGATTGACCATAACATTTTCTTGAATATAATTGCGATGCCAAACGGTGTGAGTGTGTTGTTTCGGTGCTCTCGTCGTGCATCCATCATTGTTCAACCAGTTCAACCTATTTTATTGGCATAGAAATATTGGCTTACCATATAAGAAAAACTAAGGTCTTAGGAGATATCTGAGGATATAATTACCACTTTTAGAGGTAAGTTACATGCCTATATCTTATAGACGTTCATTCTTAGGTGGGTATTATTGTGTATCCAATCTATATCATCTCGAAAACTGATAATTCGTGAAAAACTTGAATAACCAGGATCGGCATAGTGAGTGAAAATTGGGGTTAGGTACCTATGTGCGGATGAATGTTTAAATTTGTCCAAACACTGATTGAACAGTGGAAAAGAGCTTCTTGAACTTGTAGACATCTTAGGTAATTTGATATTGCATATTATACCTAACATATTTTTACATTTTTTTACCAAATTTCGATCCAAGGAAAATTAATTCAGTAGTAAGAATATGAACCCAGATTTGAAGAAATATAATAACCATACATTGTGCTGAGTCAGATTATCTCTCACATTGTACCTACATGGAGTTGTGAAAGATATATTTTATATTTTTCAGTAGTTTGAAACCAAAGGAATACAACTTTATTGCGAGGTAAACTGGTGGAAAAGTTCAGAAATAATATCTACGAATAGGGGGAGAGGTTGTCAAGAAGAAGGTTTGCAAGTGATGATGTGATTGATGAGAGCCCCAATAAGAGAACGGAAGTTGAGGATGATTCTCATTTCAAGAAATCGATATAATTCCTCTAATTTGATAAAATTCTTGATACAAAACAATCTACAGCTAAAACTGAAAATCTGATTCTTTTTGTTCAAGAAAAATGCGAGTCATTGAGAGATTATGATTGTCTTGATTTGAATATATTGTGTTATCAATCTGAAATATTGTATTATTCTCACGAAGAACTCCGTTCATTTACGATTCAAGAAATCTATAACATTGGTATGAGTGTATATAGTTGGAAACATAATAGTCTTGAATTGAGCAGACATTTATTCCAGTATATATAAACAAGCCATACTCTTGAATCAAAGCATATCAAACCAAATCAAGTAATTCTTTTTATGTGTGTAGGTACTTTCTCATTATCTGATCTTTTGATCTCATATATCAGTCTATCACTATTAGAACATACCGAAGACGGGGTTATTGTTTTGAATTGTTTTAATCCATAGCGCAGAATTTCGAGATATCATTTCTTTTAATTTTGTTTCAGATATTCCAGAAGATGTGATAAATCTTCAATAGGATTGTTATCTGCCCAAGGGTATGAACCAAGACAACCCTGGTAGTAGGAAGTGTACCTATTGTTTGTATAGGTAGGTATAATAATAATACGAAATGAATACCAATTGAATGATTACAAAATGATTATAGATTTTTATCACGCACTTTTTTTGAATTGATCAAAATCATGCATGTTGAAAGATTATTAATTCATGTGAAGCCAAAAGCTAGATACTTTTGTTTACTGAAGTTTTACTAAAGTCTCATCATTCAGAAGGAAGCATTGTATTATCAATAAAAATAAAAATAATAGCAACACAACTATTAGGACATAAATAAAGGAAAACCATCAAAATGAGTAGTAGTTTATTAAATAAAGAGAGTAATTGAGATACTATATCGTATAAAAGTATATTTAAGATTCGTTTCAAGTTTCTACAACCATTCGAGCAATATTTCTTTGATAGAAAAAGGTTACGGTTTTTAGGGTGACTTATATCAATGGGACCATATATACTGACCCTTCTTCGAATTGAAATAACTAGTTTTCGTAATCCAACTAAATTCTGGTTCTACTTCTCACGAAAAATATAAACTATCACAGTATTATATTGACCACTGACCAGTCCAGTTAAAAAGCAAGTGTATTGATTTCACAATTTGTTCACTGCTCGACCTTACATAAGAATATAGGTATAGGGTTTCTATTGAACTGGTTCTGGATAAACATGTTTGAAGAAATTATTTCATGGGATTTGTTCATGTAGAGAACTATACACAATGTCATGCCAATTCCTTGATACCGAGATTGAAAAGTGCTGGAGGCATAACATGAAAAGGTGACCTGCATTTGAATAAAAATCAACCGAATATTTTGCTTGTGAGGAAACAGGGTAGTAACCAGAAATTTACTACGTACCTATTTATATTCAACATTAACATAGAGGAAAATAAATCAATATCATTCCCACGTTATTTAGAATAATCCTCGGAATAATCTAAATTACAAGGGCGCCGCTTGGTGTCGCCGTCTTCATACACTGTTGGGGATCGGCTCACTGCTATCAAATATGCGTGGATGCTTCCATCGATTCAGACCTCGCCTCGTGTGGGGATCTCAGGATCTCCATTCGGTTGACTACCCTGTACTGATGAGGGCCAATAAGCCCGAAACCGGTCTACAGGTTGTCAGGCGTGTATGTCTCGTTGGGAGCATAAACGCATGTTCCAAGAAAGAAATATTTGCATTTTTATTCATTTATATGAATTGATGCATAGACTACGAGTGGATATAATTCAATATTCTGCGTGGTATTTGCCAGGAATGTAGTTGTTTTCTGCTCGTATTCTTCCTCTTGTAATTTAGATTATTCTAAATAACGTGGGAATGATATGGATTTATTTTCCTCAAAATAACATAGAGGTTAGTGATTTACATCGATAGTTATTATCTGAATTCTTTTTATATTAGATATACAGTTACAACCGGGGTCACAAGTTACAATTTTATTTTCAATAGAATCATTCACCAACTACTGCTCCAATAATAAATAGTGACTGTTTAGGTCTGATCCCTGTGTTCATGCATGTTTTATCAAGATAGAACAAGAAGCCATTATCAACCTAGAAGGTCATCTTCACCGGATGTTTACCAAGGAGTCACTTTTGAAAGAAGCATCCCATTGTGTCGCAGTATATCTACGCCGTAGAATCTACGTCTCTACACGTTGAGGGTAAACAAGACTCAGCACCTCAGCAGCTTCCAGAAGATTCCATGAACCGTCATCATATTTTTATGTATAAATACTAGAATAGTGAACAAGTTAGTCAGTCACTGAATAGCCATTGAATAGTCACTGAAAGTTCTTTTCAAGTAACTTATATTATTTTTGTCAGTGCTCAATAAAGTTGGTGGTAGCTACCACCATAATAAATGATCATTTTTTGAAACCCCAAGTTAGAAACTTGAGATATAACATGCATGAAATTCATATTGTACACTACATTTTCTTACACTCGATGAGTGTAGTGGAGTTGAGAGTAATTAGTTCAACATCTGTTCGGTGCTTTTATCCTGCTTTAATCATTTTGTATTTATTTGTTGCTTATGAATATCTTTTGAATGTATTGAAAACGCACAGTTACGATGAAATAATAGAAAATATCATTGCGAATTCGGACGATGATTCGATGACAAGTTCATCTGAGTCAATTGGTGTCAATTCTTTTGATGCTTTCGTAAATGGGGACAAAAGATTCGTGGGTAACCATTACAAAATTTGTCGAAGAAGTTGTTTTTTTATTATTATATTAATATATATACACCTAACCTCATGCTTTACGATCTATACTCTTCTGTATAATAGTGTAGTTAGTGAAGACACAGCGAACAGCCTTTTGGTACTAGAAACTTGTGGAATACATTAATTCATGATATGAGTATCTCATAACATAGTATCTTTTGTGAAAAGCGTTACCCTGTGTAACGTACATCTTGAGAGTCAAATTGCCAGCAGCAGCCGTTTGATGGGTTCATCCTATATATTCCATGGTACATCGTCCTATTTTCTAGAATCTTGATAAGGGTGACTTTATAAAAACTTTTGACATTCAAGATTTATCACCTAAAATTTAAGATTTAAGACCTGATTAGTTGATTCTGTTATAAAAAAACTTAAGATTCAGGAATATTTGACACGGAACACATAATTTTGACATGTTCTAACCTATATTTATTATTATTGTGTTTGTCAACTTTTGCTTGTTCTTGTTTGAATTTTCATTAATTTCATTTCAATATCATTTGAGTCATGTACGATGCTCTATTAATTCAACAAGTTGAAGAATTCAGACATATTTATGATAAACAACTCGCCAGGAAAACTGTCTGGAAAATATCAATGTGTGAGTACATCGTCGGAATCAGAAAATAAATCTGTATTCAGAAATATGAAAATTCAATATGGCGTCCATGAGAAAAAAATTTGACTGTGGTTTGTTTTTCTCTTCGTGTGTTAGAAAAAATGTAATATCATTTCCGAATTCCTCGCAGAAAACTGCTCTGAGAATGTTACAGTTAAAAATTGTTAACTTGATCGGTTTTCCAATAAGAAAATAAAAACGAAAATCGCAAAATTCAGTTTTTCAGCGATATCTTGAAAACCAAGAAAGATAGATCAGATTTCTTTTCAGATTATTGATCAGTACTAGAATGCACAACTTTGTCCCATTTGAGCAACATCGTATCCCTCAAGGTAACCGAGATCCCCATGCTTAAGCTCGAATTACGGGCACCCTGTATACTCGATAAAGTGAGTGATATTTCACAGGTTGATAGAATTACGTAATATGTTAATTTCAACTTTCTCCCCATATGAATCTATTTATTTAGAGTACCAATAAGTCAAGTTTACTTTGAACCAAGCATGTGACTCCATTTATAGAATTGTAGACATTGCTATACAAATCCAACATTTTTATAACTTTAATGAAGATAAATATAAAGGGGTCATATATGTATGGAACGCCGTTTTACCATCTATTACAAAAATTCTTTCATGAATACTTATTTAGGATTGGTATACATTTTTCTGAATGAAATTCAAATGTATGGAACGCCGTTTTACCATTTATTACTTGGTTGTTTCTTAATATATTTTTCATATTTAAAATGTTTAATATATGTTTTTGAGGTAATGACAAAGTACATGTCATTGATTTTCTTGTTTTATTTTGTTTGTTGCCTACGTATGTCGCATGAATTGAATTGTTTCATGAATTATTTCGAGCAATTCTCACAATTCCTGTAATTCAAAGACAGTTCTGAACATAGCATCATTCATAATAATTCATGTCACTTTTGTATCCATCAACCCAGAAAATGTATATTTAATTTTATAATGGAAATATTATTGTATAGAATTTTTTATTGAATTCGAACGAATAATATTCAGTCATTCAGTGGTTTTCCGTTGATTCGTGAATTTTATTGTTTGATGAATGTTTGTTAACAAGAGTTTAAATTCGCTCATCTACTCTAAACGATAGTTCATAAATATTCAGATATCTTATTAATTCATGTAACATTTCAGTTCTTCAATCAGGAAAATACATATCATTGAAATTTTACAATTGAATGAAAAGATGAATTAAATTGTTTGATGTTCATGGTGATAAATGTATTTCAATGATTATTAATCATTTAAATTCAGCGCTACGGATGCGATTGTTGCGCCGTATTAAAATGATTAACAATCAAAAAAATTCAAACAATTAAATTCATCAATCTTGTCAATTGAGAAATTTTTGTAAGAGTTTTTCTGTATGAAGAATGTGACTGATACAGTCGCAAGTTATGTGGTTGAATGATATGAATTGTTTAATGAAAAATATTTGTCAATCCTTTGAATTATTCACATACCTACCTAATTTTCTAATTCATCAATGTTATATCCTTCCAACATAATAATTCATGTTAAATTTCAATTCATCATTCTGAAATTACCTTTCATGAATAAAATCAATAAATTAATAGGATGAATTAAATTGTTTGATCATAATAGTAAATCCCGAATTAAAATGATTGTTGATAATTTTAATTGGGCGCCACAAGCGTGCGGTTGTGAAGTGTACTAAGCTATATGGATTGTGGCAACAGCGTACCAGAGACTGAGCCTACCTTAGATCTTACAGCCAAGTACAGCCAAGCGTGTCTTGTCTGCAAGAATTCAAATCCACATGAATACAATATACAATATTAAAATCCACCAATAACAACCATTTACGTTTTGGCGGTAGGTTCGAAATGGTTGGTATCGATAAAGGCGGTATTGACGAAGGTTTATTGACATCAATGAAGGCAGGGATCATTACTATTAGTAAATTTTTGAAGAAGGAAAATTTTATTGAATAAGAAAGGAAAATTTGAACGCGCTATCGCGCTATATTCATCTAATGATACTTACCTGACCTGAACGTGCTAACCTATCAGTAGATCATTATTTTCAGTAGATTTTTGATGAAGGGAAAGTGGAACGAAAAAAATCGAATTTGAACTCGCTATCGCACTATATTTATTCAATGAGACTTACCTGACCTGAACGTACTAACCTATAACTAGATCACTATTTTTCGGGACCTTTGAGGAAGGAAAATTTGATTAAAAAATGTGATCTTCAACTACTGGGTGCCCGGTCAAATATATCTAAAACTTTTGACTAAAAAAAAATACTTTTATGGGAATAGAACCCTGGGCGCCAGTTTTCCAAGCTAGAATGTTACTCTGTGACCATCTTGCTTTTTTAAATTAATTTGCTAGCTTTGTTTTCCATCGGACTGTTGTATCAAATCCTTCGTTATACGCAGGCGCAAATATAATAGTTCTGATTGGTGGATTTTAATAGCTATGCTTGTATTCATGTGAATATGAATTCTTGCGTCTTGTCTTGGAGTCTTGGTCATAGATCTTACTGCTTACGCTAGATCCGGCATCCTGTAGTAATTTTTAGGTCAAGAGGGGTCTGCAAGAAATTAGGGGTCACGTGGGACCACACATTTGTATGGTCAACAACTGAAACGACCAATCAATGGCTTAGTACTTTCAACCCCCCCGGACCTACAATACAAGTAACCTGGATACCGGATCTAGCGTAAGCAGTAAGATCTATGGTCTTGGTTGTTCGTGGTTCGAACTTTGGCATCGATTATCTCGACAACTAGATATATGTTCACAATAATATTATGAAATTCGTGTTTTTCAGGTCAAAATACGTAAGTACCAACAAAAATTTTCATCAAAATATAGAATATGATAAGTGCAAAATTACCAATCGATATAATAGGTATTTGAAATATGCACATTTCTAAGTGATTTGTGCCAGAAACATAAGTACCATAAACCACCCCATTGAATTATTGGCTGTTCATTCCAGCTTTAACCAGTTTCTTGAAAGAATAATAATTTTTGGAATGGTTCAGAATCTGTTATACTTATCAAGCACCTTATTGTTTTGCATTACTTTTGAATTTTTTAATAGATCCCATATCAAGCCTGCTTAACCACTACATAGTTACTTTCGCTCATTTGTGACTGTATTCTTGTCAAATTCATCATGCATTCTGTTATTTCACATGAGAATTGAATCTGAATTGAAGGCATATCCCTGATTTATTAGTCTTTCTGCATGAATGAGAGTGTATCGTATTCTTTGTTTCACAGCAGATACATCCATAATAATGAACCTGAATAGGTATTCCCGATGGTATTCCTGATTCAATATGCTTCACGTATTTATTTACCAAATCCAATGATTTCATTGAATTGACTGTTTTAGTTGTCTCGCTGATGATGAAAATATACCATATACATCTCTGTCTATCAATCTTAAATTCAAAATTCTAAAAGATTACTAAGAATTCTAAGATAAGATCTGTCAAGTAGTCAAAACAAAAACAAAGCAGTGTTGCCACACAATCCATATAGCTTTCAGTACACTTCACAACCGCACGCTTGTGGCGCCCAATTACAATTATCAACAATCATTTTAATTCTGGATTTTCTATTATGATCAAACAATTTAATTCATCCTGATAATTGTTTGATTTTCATGAAAGGTAATTCCAGAATGAGGAATTTGGAATGTTACATGAATTATATATGTTGGAATGAGGATATGAAAAGATTGATGAATAATAAAATTAAGGTATAGTATTTGCATGAGGTATTCAAAGGATTGGCAAATATTTTTATTATACCATTCTAATCATTCAACCAAACATAACTTGTGACTCTTCAGTAATATTCATCATACAAAAGGCTTTCATCAAAATTCCCCAATTGACAAGATTGATGAATTTAATTGTTTGAATTTTTTTGATTGTTAATCATTTTAATACGGCGCAACAATCGCATCCGTAGCGCTGAATTTAAATGATTAATAATCATTGAAATACATTTATTACCATGTTCATCAAACAATTTAATTCATTCATTCATTCAGTTGTAAAATTTCAATGATATGTATTTTTCTGATTGAAGAACAGAAATGTTAATGAATCAATAAGAAAACTGAATATTTCTGAACTATCGTTTGAAGTAGATGAACGACGCATTGAAACTCCTAAAACAAATATTCATCAAACAATTTGAATTATAATTCAAATGAGCAACACAGATTAATGGAATCATTTTCTCGCATTTATGCAAGCATTTACTCCCAGAACTATTTTAATTATTGAATGAAATAAACATTACTTTGATTGATGGATACAAATGGTGCATGATTTTTTATGAATGATGTTGGGTTCAGAACTGTCTTCTGAAATACAGGTATTTGATTGATTGATTCGAAATTCACATTTGAACAATGCAATTCATACAATTACAAACAAATAAAATGCCAATATTCTATAATTAATCATTTATATTTCTATCAATAATTCAATCAATCACTTTTATTTTGAGATCCAAATTGTTTTGAAATAAAAATTAAACACCGGAAAGATGAATTTTCTGTTTGAACTAAAATATTAATTTATTTGATGTATTATTAAACATATTTCACGAAAATTTATGATTCATATAACAATATTATTTCATTAACCGTAATAACAAATATTTTTCAAATGGAGTAATTAAATTGATTATTGATTTTCAATAATCATTGATAATTGTATATGCCTTCACCCATTACTTTAGTTAAGCCGATTTATATTTATTGACCAAACTTCAAATTGTATCATTTCTTTTCACCATTAAATATATTATATGAATTTGAATGGTTACCATTATCATGACTAATAAAAAAAAAAACGCTTTCATTTGAATTTCATTCAGAAAAATGTATACCAATCCTAAATAAGTATTCATGAAAGAATTTTTGTAATAGATGGTAAAACGGCGTTCCATACAAATGAAAGCGTTTTTTTTATTAGTCATGATAATGGTAACCATTCAAATTCATATAATATATTTAATGGTGAAAAGAAATGATACAATTTGAAGTTTGGTCAATAAATATAAATCGGCTTAACTAAAGTAATGGGTGAAGGCATATACAATTATCAATGATTATTGAAAATCAATAATCAATTTAATTACTCCATTTGAAAAATATTTGTTATTACGGTTAATGAAAAAATATTGTTATATGAATCATAAAGTTTCGTGAAATATGTTTAATAATACATCAAATAAATTAATATTTTAGTTCAAACAGAAAATTCATCTTTCCGGTGTTTAATTTTTATTTCAAAACAATTTGGATCTCAAAATAAAAGTGATTGATTGAATTATTGATAGAAATATAAATGATTAATTATAGAATATTGGCATTTTATTTGTTTGTAATTGTATGAATTGCATTGTTCAAATGTGAATTTCGAATCAATCAATCAAATACCTGTATTTCAGAAGACAGTTCTGAACCTAACATCATTCATAAAAAATCATGCACCATTTGTATCCATCAATCAAAGTAATATTTATTTCATTCAATAATTAAAATAGTTCTGGGAGTAAATGCTTGCATAAATGCGAGAAAATGATTCCATTAATCTGTGTTGCTCATTTGAATTATAATTCAAATTGTTTGATGAATATTAGTTTTAGGAGTTTCAATGCATCGTTCATCTACTTCAAACGATAGTTCAGAAATATTCAGTTTTCTTATTGATTCATTAACATTTCTGTTCTTCAATCAGAAAAATACATATCATTGAAATTTTACAACTGAATGAATGAATGAATTAAATTGTTTGATGAACATGGTAATAAATGTATTTCAATGATTATTAATCATTTAAATTCAGCGCTACGGATGCGATTGTTGCGCCGTATTAAAATGATTAACAATCAAAAAAATTCAAACAATTAAATTCATCAATCTTGTCAATTGGGGAATTTTGATGAAAGCCTTTTGTATGATGAATATTACTGAAGAGTCACAAGTTATGTTTGGTTGAATGATTAGAATGGTATAATAAAAATATTTGCCAATCCTTTGAATACCTCATGCAAATACTATACCTTAATTTTATTATTCATCAATCTTTTCATATCCTCATTCCAACATATATAATTCATGTAACATTCCAAATTCCTCATTCTGGAATTACCTTTCATGAAAATCAAACAATTATCAGGATGAATTAAATTGTTTGATCATAATAGAAAATCCAGAATTAAAATGATTGTTGATAATTGTAATTGGGCGCCACAAGCGTGCGGTTGTGAAGTGTACTGAAAGCTATATGGATTGTGTGGCAACACTGCTTTGTTTTTGTTTTGACTACTTGACAGATCTTATCTTAGAATTCTTAGTAATCTTTTAGAATTTTGAATTTAAGATTGATAGACAGAGATGTATATGGTATATTTTCATCATCAGCGAGACAACTAAAACAGTCAATTCAATGAAATCATTGGATTTGGTAAATAAATACGTGAAGCATATTGAATCAGGAATACCATCGGGAATACCTATTCAGGTTCATTATTATGGATGTATCTGCTGTGAAACAAAGAATACGATACACTCTCATTCATGCAGAAAGACTAATAAATCAGGGATATGCCTTCAATTCAGAAAGACTCTCATGTGAAATAACAGAATGCATGATGAATTTGACAAGAATACAGTCACAAATGAGCGAAAGTAACTATGTAGTGGTTAAGCAGGCTTGATATGGGATCTATTAAAAAATTCAAAAGTAATGCAAAACAATGAGGTGCTTGATAAGTATAACAGATTCTGAACCATTCCAAAAATTATTATTCTTTCAAGAAACTGGTTAAAGCTGGAATGAACAGCCAATAATTCAATGGGGTGGTTTATGGTACTTATGTTTCTGGCACAAATCACTTAGAAATGTGCATATTTCAAATACCTATTATATCGATTGGTAATTTTGCACTTATCATATTCTATATTTTGATGAAAATTTTTGTTGGTACTTACGTATTTTGACCTGAAAAACACGAATTTCATAATATTATCGTGAACATATATCTAGTTGTCGAGATAATCGATGCCAAAGTTCGAACCACGAACAACCAAGACCATAGATCTTACTGCTTACGCTAGATCCGGTATCCAGGTTACTTGTATTGTAGGTCCGGGGGGGTTGAAAGTACTAAGCCATTGATTGGTCGTTTCAGTTGTTGACCATACAAATGTGTGGTCCCACGTGACCCCTAATTTCTTGCAGACCCCTCTTGACCTAAAAATTACTACAGGATGCCGGATCTAGCGTAAGCAGTAAGATCTATGACCAAGACTCCAAGACAAGACGCAAGAATTCATATTCACATGAATACAAGCATAGCTATTAAAATCCACCAATCAGAACTATTATATTTGCGCCTGCGTATAACGAAGGATTTGATACAACAGTCCGATGGAAAACAAAGCTAGCAAATTAATTTAAAAAAGCAAGATGGTCACAAAGTAACATTCTAGCTTGGAAAACTGGCGCCCAGGGTTCTATTCCCATAAAAGTATTTTTTTTTAGTCAAAAGTTTTAAATATATTTGACCGGGCACCCAGTAGTTGAAGATCACATTTTTTAATCAAATTTTCCTTTCTCAAAGGTCCCGAAAAATAGTGATCTAGTTATAGGTTAGTACGTTCAGGTCAGGTAAGTCTCATTGAATAAATATAGCGCGATAGCGCGTTCAAATTCGATTTTTTTCGTTCCACTTTCCCTTCATCAAAAATCTACTGAAAATAATGATCTACTGATAGGTTAGCACGTTCAGGTCAGGTATCATTAGATGAATATAGCGCGATAGCGCGTTCAAATTTTCCTTTCTTATTCAATAAAATTTTCCTTCTTCAAAAATTTACTAATAGTAATGATCCCTGCCTTCATTGATGTCAATAAACCTTCGTCAATACCGCCTTTATCGATACCAACCATTTCGAACCTACCGCCAAAACGTAAATGGTTGTTATTGGTGGATTTTAATATTGTATTCATGTGGATTTGAATTCTTGCAGACAAGACACGCTTGGCTGTACTTGGCTGTAAGATCTAAGGTAGGCTCAGTCTCTGGTACGCTGTTGCCACAATCCATATAGCTTAGTACACTTCACAACCGCACGCTTGTGGCGCCCAATTAAAATTATCAACAATCATTTTAATTCGGGATTTACTATTATGATCAAACAATTTAATTCATCCTATTAATTTATTGATTTTATTCATGAAAGGTAATTTCAGAATGATGCATTGAAATTTAACATGAATTATTATGTTGGAAGGATATAACATTGATGAATTAGAAAATTAGGTAGGTATGTGAATAATTCAAAGGATTGACAAATATTTTTCATTAAACAATTCAAATCATTCAACCACATAACTTGCGACTGTATCAGTCACATTCTTCATACAGAAAAACTCTCACAAAAATTTCTCAATTGACAAGATTGATGAATTTAATTGTTTGAATTTTTTTGATTGTTAATCATTTTAATACGGCGCAACAATCGCATCCGTAGCGCTGAATTTAAATGATTAATAATCATTGAAATACATTTATCACCATGAACATCAAACAATTTAATTCATCTTTTCATTCAATTGTAAAATTTCAATGATATGTATTTTCCTGATTGAAGAACTGAAATGTTACATGAATTAATAAGATATCTGAATATTTATGAACTATCGTTTAGAGTAGATGAGCGAATTTAAACTCTTGTTAACAAACATTCATCAAACAATAAAATTCACGAATCAACGGAAAACCACTGAATGACTGAATATTATTCGTTCGAATTCAATAAAAAATTCTATACAATAATATTTCCATTATAAAATTAAATATACATTTTCTGGGTTGATGGATACAAAAGTGACATGAATTATTATGAATGATGCTATGTTCAGAACTGTCTTTGAATTACAGGAATTGTGAGAATTGCTCGAAATAATTCATGAAACAATTCAATTCATGCGACATACGTAGGCAACAAACAAAATAAAACAAGAAAATCAATGACATGTACTTTGTCATTACCTCAAAAACATATATTAAACATTAAATATGATATTGATAATTTGGATAAGGGTCAAAATCACCTGAAATTCAACTATAAATGACATTGTATGATATGTCATTAAATTCAGCGTTGAAAGTTATTTAGAAAAGTGTCATAAAATATGCAGGTCCGTATTGAAAAAAATGAGGTTGAGGGTGGCCCAGAGCGTACGAAACGTTGGATACAAAATCTGATTATGTCAAAATGAGGATAATTTACTGTCGAATAAAAAACTCCTGTGACATTTTTTGATAATATTCGAAATAAAGTGGGAAAAAAAGAAAAATCAAAATGACAGAATTTACTTTTCTTATGATATCTCAATAACCGGCCCTGATAATCTCGATTTGTTTGAACTGCTTGACAATGCTTCTGTGAATGCAACTTTTTCTCCATTTGACCGACCTTCTATCTCTTATGGTTTAAAAGTTACCAATACAATCCCATTAAAAAAGTGGCCACCCTGTATATGACTACTAAATCCACTAGATGTCATCGAAGGTACATTCGTCCTTCCTACCATCTACTAACTGACTGTTATGTGCTCGTGTAGTGATGTCAAGTTCAACTGATGAGGCTTGGTGAGTCGAAACAGTCTGTCTTGCACAAGTTGACAATCATTACACCGTGTAATGATTGTGTAATTAAATGATATCTAGAATCTTATTCTTGTGATTCTTATCTTGTACAATATCTCAGTTGCCTTTGGAGATATAATCCAGCTACTCATTAAATTGAATGATAATTTTAAACGAATGATTTTCATTCTACCCTCCATATATAGAAGTGGTAATTGATTATTGCCCAAAAGATCAAGATATTTTGAAAGTAATATTTGACCTGACTTATACTGAAATTATCGTATGAGTGTTATATATAATATTTGAGTAGCGCATAACATTTATGTTTCAGAATACAGAAAATATACAGAGTGTTCCATTTAAAAAATATAACTTTGGGCTATACAATTCCTCAAGAAATTAACGCACCAAAAAATAACCAAAACTTTAAAATTATTTTGTGTCCAAACCACATGTCCAATTTTGAATTTATTTTTAATAACATGTAATTCTTTCCATTAGTATTGGTATACTAATTACTTACTTATATATACTTTATTGTCTGAAGAATATAATTCTTATTGACAAAGTCGTGACACTAGAATAAGTAGAAAAAAAAATTTGATACAACAATTTTACAGTACAGGTCAATAAAATTTAACATGTAAAAATATAAAATGAAGTATAAAATAAACATTACAACTATTACAATAATAATGATAAATATAATACATAACAATATAAAATATCGACGTATAGTACAGTTAAAATCCTTAAACCTAATAAAGATGCAGCTAATCATCTCACACTCAAAATGAAGATGTAAAATATTCCTGCAAATTATAATAGGGTCTCTCACAAAGAAAACGTTTGACTGCCTTCCTGAATTGGTCAGAATTGAAATTGGCCGTCCTTATCTCAACCGGTAAATGATTGAACATCTTACCACCATTATAATATATGGAGTCTTTGGTAAGATTTTTTGTAGGTAAGGGCAATTTTAAACTGTTGCTATTATTACGGGTGAGGTAGTGAGTGAAAGTAGAGGTAAATTTCGATTTATTTTTATTTACGAGGCAAACAGACTCCAAAATAAAAAGTGAAATAACTGTGAGTATTTTATTACTTGAAAAAGCGTTTCTGCAAGTCTCACGAGGTCCTAAATTACACAAATATCTCACAGCCCTTTTTTGTAATACGAGCAATTCGTTCAGAGAAGATAAACTACACACTCCCCAAAAAGGTATCCCATATCGTAATTGAGTGTCTATAAATGCATAATATGCTGTTTTGGCAGATTCAAACCCTAATTCTCTTGAAATCACTCTCACTGCAAAACAGCCAGAAGAAATCTTATTTTTAAGTTGCTTGATATGGTCGGCAAATTTCAAATTTTTGTCTATAAAAACTCCGAGGAATTTGGTTTGATCTTTATATTCTAATGCATTATTATTGAATACAATTTCCTGAAGGGAGCATCTGAATGATATTATATTTGTCTTTTTCGTATTGAAGGATAATAAATTAGCATCACACCAATCTTTCACCTTTTTCAAGTCTGCTGATATGATATTTTGCAACTCACAACTACTCTTACTTTTCCACAGTATAGTGGTATCATCAGCAAAAAATGTGAACTCACCCGTAATGTCAATCTTAGTAAGGTCATTAACATACAAGAGAAACAGAATTGGGCCTAACACAGATCCCTGAGGCACTCCTGTTTCAATTTTCTTCCTCTCAGAGAGTTCTGTTGTTTTGACTATCTGATATCGCCCTGATAGGTACGATTCAAACCACTTATAAGTCATTCCTCGACATCCATAATGATTGAGTTTCTTCAGCAGTATTTTGTGATTTACACAGTCAAATGCCTTTGACAGATCACAAAAAAAAGCTGCTGATAATTCTCCAGCATTTATTTTTGAATATACATCATAGATAAATGAGAATATTGCATCATGTGTGTTTTTATTTTTCTGAAAACCAAACTGATTTTCACTGATGATATTGTTTACATTCAAAAATTTAACCAGTCGTTTTTTTACTATTTTCTCAATGATTTTAGCGATAGTTGGAATGAGAGAGATGGGTCGTAGATTTGAAGGGTTATCCAATTGTATTCCGATAGAAATATTTTTTTTCGAATACCAGGTGTAGCAATTATAGCGTATATAAATTTATGTTGAATTTACCCAATATAACGATTTTTTATCAGTTGATGACAAGTCGAGCAACAGATGATCTAGGTTAGAAAGAAATATATCTCTGTTTCCCAGAGGTGGTCTGTACAGTGTAATGATTATAATTTTCAGATTTAGTAATTCAACTGCACAAAATTCAGAATCAGTTTCATTATTATAATTGTCCATACTGAGTAATTTAAAGTTTAATCCGACTCTCAGAAATATAGCTATACTCCACCGTGCCTGTTTTCTCTCCTGCAGAAAAAAGAACCGATAGGTAGGTACGTTAAGAAATTTCGAATTCGATTCTATTTGCCAGTGCTCTGATAAACAAAGTACATGAAATTTATTCTCCAATAAAAACATTTCCAATTGTTGAAGTTCGTTGAATAAACACTGAATATTAATATGGAACATACTATCGCCACGTTTTCGGAGTTTAAGTCAGTATTACAGCTCGTTTCTAGGGATCCTGCTCGAGGTTGACTGTTTTTCGAAAATTTTCCTTGAAGTTAAATCTACGAATAGCTGCTCCTTTTGGCCAGAATAATTTCGCAACTCAGGCTATGCAGTAATTATAATATAAAATTCACTTATTCAGGTTCAATATATCAAATTAATCCAAGAGAAATATGTTCAGTATGTAACCAGAATGAGTTTGAAACAATTCAACACATTTTATTTGACTGTCCCATATACACAACTATGCGACCTCCTAATGCTCCTTTTCTAGAAAATGTCAATAACTTGCTTGAAACTCTCAACAATATTACACCCTCTTCTGCGAAATCCATCTCAGATCATATATGCAATATTGTGAAACTTCGCTCATTCATCATCAATGAATAATTGTTTACACTTAGGTACTGTGAATTTAATCTTGTTTTTTTTATCGTCTATACTTACATTTTGATATCGATAAAATATATGTGTTATCACTTTTTTTTTTATTATATTCTTTTTTTTTTCCTAATATCATCTGTATATTCTTATAATCATTCCAGAGCTTTTAATGAGTTATTTTGTTCAGATAATATTTACTTCATTACCTTAGACCAAAATGATTCGCTTTCAGATGATATTAGACTAGCTTTAGATCTATAGTAATAATAATCAAGATATAGACTCCATGTTTGTTTATAAAACTATAATGTTTTAAGGAAACAATAAACAATTGAATTGAATTGAAGATGGTAGGATCATAATCTTTTTCCAAATGGTCAAGTGAAAAACTGACCCTATAGGTTGAAGTATAATCATTTCTATTCCAATGCTCACAATGAAAGGATATTTCTGGTGCTGTTTCATTCAACAACTGCTGCGAGTTTTCACTTGTCATCTCTGGACCTATGCGCGAGACATGCAAATATCCTTTTTTTTTTGTAACAGTCTCAAAGTTTTCAACATCATTACAACCAATTATGGGTTAATATTTGTTTTTGTTTTTATTTGACAGATGAGTATTACCAGCTGTGGAATTCCTAGGGAATTTCCTTTCGTTTTTCTCCTGTGTTTTTCTTGGTTGCACCCATTTTTATTGTTAATAATTTGCAATAAAATCATGCTCTCTTATGAAATGTTGTTTCTCCTGTAATAAGAAAGAGAACAGAGTGAATAAAAAAACAAAATGTAGAGAAAATATGAGTCTACAGTGTGAATTCAATTCTGACTTGACTGTTTAACTCAGGGTAATACAAATTTTATGAAAAAAAAAATACGCTATATAATTGCTACACCTGGTATTCGTAAAAAAGAGATTTCTATATACCAATATTGTGGAAAAATGACCTGTATTAAAAAAAACGTCCAAATTGGACAAGTGGTTTGGACACAAAATAATTTTAAAGTTTTGGTTATTTTTTGGTGGTGCGTTAATTTCTTGGAAAAGTGTATCTAACTAATGACAGCTCATTTCGAAAATCTCACTACGCCACTGGATTCAGAATAAAAATATGTATGAAATGCAGTTTCCACTCCTTCTATAATTTGAAAGATAGCTTAGATACAGGGAGGTCCCAAAATGCAATATTTTTTTAATTCTGTCCTGTATCTCAAAAACAGGAAGGGCTATGATAGTTCTGTTTTCGGCAATGTTTGTTTCACAAAAAGCAGGGGATTAATGTGAAAACCGCAACTCTCTATCCCCAAAGACAACTGAGATATTATGCAAAAATTTAGTCATTCAAGATTTTTTAAATCGCCAGCTGGACTGGCTTTGTAACTAAGAAGGTATAAGCAAATTTATCAACTTCGCTGTAACATAAGAATTATGGATTTTGAATGATACTTTATCATTTCCATTACCTTCCTGATATTTTTTTGAAAAAGTTGAGTTATTGTGGACGAATAAAAATCTACATCGAAACAGCTGTCAATTTCAATTATCAATAAAAATCTTAATGGGTATTATATTATATTTTATATCTATACTGTCAACATGAGTCTATTTCACACGACACTAAATACTATTCATAAAACATTCCTATAGAATAGTATGTCTCATAATCGTTATTTATTTCAAATAATTCCTAGTCTATGGAAGATCTTCACCTTCAACTTTCCATTATAGGTTCATTGTACCTACTGCTATGTTAATATGAGAATAAAGAATATACCAGTTTTGACGATTCATTTGAAGGAAATCTAGATTTGATTCCCACGTAACTATTATAACTTGGTCTGTCACCCGTTTCTTTAACATTATTGACCACCGGTCAATCTAGTCTGCCACAAATGTTGTGAAATAAGTGCTCGGGTATCAAGACCTGATCACCCTAACTCTGTTACCTAACGCGTTCTTATGTTAGGGTTGATAGCCTATTGCATAATAATAATTGAATGTTTATATTGAATGGGATCACTCATATAGACATTTTCAAAATGCTGTGAAATTAGAACTGCTGAACTCAAAGACACTAGGTACCTATACATAACCAAGCATATTTTCGCTGTCATTTAGGTATAGAAATATTTTTTTTTAATTTTCTGTTTTAAGTGTTGAAAATCAGTTTTCAAGACATTGGGTGATTCTCCTTCTGACGATAATGAAGTAATTCTTATTAAATCTTTTCAAAACGTCACATTTCAAACTCACCATATCAACCCTTTTTCGAGAAAAATCATTTAAAAAAATACTTGATATGGGGATTCAAAATTAAAAGCACCTTGTTTCTATTTCACCATTTGGCAACATCGACTGCAGATTTCCTAAATAATAATGGACAACAAAGCCGTTGCGTTGATGAGGTGAATAAAGATAATCATATTTTGATTAGAACTGACACAGAACTTATGCTACCAATAAGTTCTGTGGGTTAGGTGACATTCTTCCTGTAGCATGATAGGAATGCCTCATCGCAGTCTTTGTCTTAGCCTCGAAAAATAAATGTACCTATAGTCTTTGTCTTGATGGTGTTTCAAACCAAGACGAGACTGGCTCAATCTTGGTATTGGTCTCGATAGTGTTGGTCTTGGATCAAAAGGCGTCTAGAAATTTGAATTATTCAATTGTCAAGCTGCGGTAATATAGGCTGGCGAAAACAGTTGAAAATAGGTGTAAGTGAAATATTCAATCTAAAAGTCTAATGGGTATGCTTCAATATACAGATTGATTTATTCAAAATAAAAATTGTTGTCAAGTTTAGCTGGAAGTGACAACAACGCAGTATCAAAAATATTTTGAGAAATTTCAAATTCATACCAAATAACTTCGCATAAAATTGTTTTCTATCTTCAATAGTATAGGAGGTTGGTATATGGACCTAACATACACCTGATATTCAATGTAAACTGTAAAACTGCAATAATAAATTTGAAAAACGTATTTTCGATTTCGAGTTAACAAAAATTAAAAACTACCACATAAAAATAAATAATTGAAATAAAATGTCATAACATTGTTTATCAGATATTTCTTAATATTGACTAGATTTGAATTCTTTATTTATCTTACGAGACCAAGACCAAGATTCTTGAAAGAGAGTCTTGGTCTTGGTATCGTACGTCAAGTCTTGGTCTTGGCCTTGAGAAGATTCATTAACCTTATCTTTGCGGACCAAGATTACAGCCATGATGGCATGTGCTGAACAGTATAATTATTTCAATTCAATTTATTCAAAGTGTATTTATAACATAAATTTTGCCTTTTTCTTTTTAATACGCTCTTGTGCAACTTCCGCACATTTGAAATGAACTAGGTATCTCTCATATGCGAAGGAAGCACAAGTGCGTCTTGGTATATATGGATTATTGTGCTCAATAACGAATGATAAAATCCAATTCTTCCATCCGAAATCATTTTGCCATTTAAAATCTGTCACATAAAAATATTCAGAACATTTTAGGAATAATAATACGGAATGAAAATATTCATCCACATTCCCGGATTCATAAGAAAACTCCGAACAATAATTCTCACCTTCTGTGAGTCTTTTAGGATCCCTAACAATTTGTTTTTTTGCCAGAAGAGCCAGCTTCATCATTATAGGCATCGCCTATTATAGCCACGCCTACACAGAACAAAAATCCTTGAAATATATAGTTATGACGTTGCCCATCATTCACTTCTAGTGGATTTATGCAGCAATTTTAAGTGATAAGTTTTGAGTCGTAAGTTTTTAGTAATAAGATTTAAGAAATAAAAGAAAAAGGACCATTTATGCAGGAATTATTAAGGACTGTCATGTCTTAAGGGTAACTTCTGGTCAATTTCTGTGGTTGTGTCAGTGGTCACTTTTCAATTTCAGTCATCAATATCCATTTTTTCTTTTTATAATCTAATATGATTATGATATAAGTTTGAATAAACAACACAATCACAGAAAATCAGTTTTAAGTTTTAAGCCATAAGAGATGAAAGTTAGCCAACATTCTTACGACTTAAAACTTATGACTTGCAACTTAAAACTTATTTCAAGTGTATGAATGGAAACATTGAAAAACAATGATCAAACTTCTTACGACTTATGACTAAAAACTTACGGCTTAAAACTTATGACTTAAAATCGTTGCATAAATCCACCATCCGTAATTTGCTCATGTGTTTTGAAATAGCTATTGATGTAACGAGATTATTATGCGGTTTATAATAGTCGAGGACGTTGCTAGGTTACGAGGCGTCAGCCGAGTCAACCGCAATATCCGAGACGTTGTTTAATAGCTAATGATCGAGTTGCATTCAAAGCTTTATCGTATCATTGACAACGGCGGTGCGAAACTAAATAGAAAATGAATGAATATTCATTGGTTTCTAAAGTATTATGCTTTTATCTAACGTTTTAAGCTTTCGGAACTGACTGAAATTATGCTAACCAAGGTTTTGATGTTGATAATTATCACTTGTAATCTCCCTAGCAGCAGAATTATGACCGATAATTTGTTCAAGGTCACGAATGTTTTTGTGGATAGAAAATTATCCCGAGTCGAGGACGAGGAAAATTTTTTATCAAAAAAACATCAGTGCAACCGAGAAGTACTTGCGAGGGTGTCGAGTCAAATCTTGACACAAAGGAAATATTTGGAATATCTTCACTGGTCAGCAGAGTGTTTAGAAAAGTCATAATAATGAATGGGGGTGGATTCGAATTTTGAATATGGCGTCATGAAGGTATTTTTCCAATGTTTTTTTGTAATAATGAAAACTATCTTTGCAGTACTTACATGTTTTAGGTGAGTTTTCGCATTTTTTGTGCAATTCTAAACATTTCTCACATGATGTTCTGATGATCTTCTGGAATTCATATTGTTTCAAATGCAAATATGTTATATTTTTCAGCGTGATCAAAAAGACAGGGGTCAATAATAACAAAATCAATGTTGTAAATCTTGTTCAGTTGTAATGTTGTCAAGGTATCTTTTATATAGTGCTGCTCATGATTCTAGTATGAATCCTGAATCATTCACTTAGATTGCAAATTCTTAAATTGGATGGAATGGTGTGAATTTCTAGTTGAAGTCCTATATAAAATTGTGAAACTTTCTTTTTTCAACTATTCGACTGCTAGAAAGAAAGACTTATGGTATTCGTGAATATTGTGCAAGCCAGAAGAAGGGAATTGGGAGAGGATGAAGGTATTATATCCGGAACGACTTTGATACGTAGGAATGAATCTCATAATTTGGGCTTTCAATATAGACCTATTAACTCGACTATTGCTCTACTATTTTCCTCATAAAATCATATTTCGTTAAATTCAATGAAATATTACCTACAACTTTACTCTCTATGATTCTTGAATATCTACTTCTATTCCTCATCGTTTTCAAGATCACATACTAGATTTATTTTTCACGATGTAACTATGACGGGCCCTTATTGTCATTTTTGACCACCGGTCAATCCCGTTATAGGACCCAATGTTACTCTTCGACATCAAAGCTCGGACATAACTAGTCCACATTTTCTTCATGTGGTTGATATTCTCTCATAACGAGAACCTGTTCTGTGGCATAATTTCACAAAAATCGGCTAGGTATTGAATTTTCTTTTACCATCATATAAAAGGACCTAGTTCGCGTTCGAATTCTGATGATAACGGTTTCAATTCGACCAGTGTATTCAATATCATTAGGTTGTGGAGGAATCAGATTGACAATTCGGCATGAAGATACAAGTGATTATCACTTAGAACTTATAGCGAATCCCATTGGTAAAACTAGTGCGCACTCAGTGTATCTGTTTCTCTCTTTAATACATGTCAAAAAAGAAGGATAAATATACACTGAGTGCGCACCATTTTGACCAATGGGATTCGCCATTATACTGATCATGAGAGATTTCATTGCACAGATTGGCGAAGAAGACGATAGCAGGAAAACTAACAATAAAAGAGAGGACGAATGATAATGGGAGTAGATCATGCAGCCTAGCAACAATCCTGTACCTACAAAATTCAAACACTGAAGAATTAGATGAATCACAAAGCGAAGAAATGGAAACGTATAATAAATGACATACTACGGTATGAATGCAAATCAACGTGAGTAAAAGTAGAATACCGTAAAATTACGAAGGAATTCAAACTGAATATATAGAGAGGAATTGAATGCAAATTGAAAAAGAAAAAAACAAAGAGAAGAGAAGCGCGGACAGAAGAAAGTGAAGAGTCAATGAGAAATGAGAAAAACAAAGATGGAAAAATAATAAATCATCAGGAAAGAAATTGCTCACTATACACAGAGAACGACAAAAACAAATTTCACGTTGATAATAATGATTCTAGATTCACCTATATATGAATAATTTGAGGAATCCAGATTTATTTCTCACGATATAACTATTTGGTCAAAGGCTTGTTCTGATTCAAACATTATTGACCACTAGTCAATCCTGTTAGCCATGAATGTTACGAAACAAGTGGTCAAGTCTCGAATCTCAGGATCTGACCGTTATACTTGCTTACACCTTTCCTTGAAGGGTTGAAAGTATGCCATAAATGATAACCTGTTCTGTTACATGATTTCATAGGGAGTTTATCGTATTCTATATTTTGGTATCTTTAGTTAGTAGTATTTTCTGTTTCAAATAAAGTGATAGAATTCAATTTTGTGCAGTGTTGTTTGAGAAGAAAGTGTTACTAGTGGTGATTGGTCTCTTATGAACCATACATAATATGTATATATATACGATTGGTGTTTCGAATAAGGCCAAAGGAAATTATGGTGCACATACATATAAGAGGCTTGTAATGTATAGTTTTCAAAATTCAATAATACATAAAAGCATTGGATCGTTATATAGATATCTAGAGGTTGAAAATGAGTATAGAATAAAATAATGGAGATAAATATGCGGAGATGAATATTCTGTACCTATAATTCTATCAGAAAGATTACTCCATTGTGACAAATTTTATAATCATTGTTTCAGAAGATTTCACTCACCTCAATTTCTGGTTACTTTTTTGAAGCTCAACAACTAAAATCTCATGAAAAATGGAAGAGCCAAAAATTGGACGAACATTTTGAAAGAGGATATAGTCTGTCCAATTGAAATATCAAACATCGTTTGGAATGGATGTCTGGTATAGACTACTAGCATAAAACAACTACTTTTCTGGTTAATACCACGCAGTACATTGAATTATATCTGCTCGTAGTCCATGCAACGATTCACACTGATGAATGCAGATCGCAAATGTTTCTTTCTTCCTAAGACGTGACAAATTCACATCGGGACAGGCACAACCTTGCATGGGTTATCTGATAGGTAATTCATTTATACCAAAATCTGAAGATATATAAATAAATATAATACATTTAGGAACATTTTATTTCGAATTTTTTCAATAACTTTGCACATCATGAACATGACATTTTGTATAGGTTCAGGTTTTCCGTAATGAAAAATACAGACTTTTTGTAACTAATTTTGTGACTGCTCATATACAGGGTCACTCACGGTCGATGGTACCTTAGACGTTTACGGAGAACTAATCTTTCTCGCTATACCTCAAGTATGATAGATCGACGAAATCAGCTCTTCAGGAAGAATCTGAAAATGAAATAAAATACAGGGTGTTCCAACAAAGTTGTTGCTACTTTTTGATAGAAGCGGCAACGCCACAACGCTGAAAGTATTTTAGATCGATGGAACAAAACTAATTACCCAATAAACCAAATTTTCGGAATAATCCTACGTCCCGTTCTCCGTAAACGTCTAAGGTACCATCGACCGTGAGTGACCCTGTATAAAGGGCGCTATAGTAGCAGTCTGATCTCGACTCTGATGCTCCAGTAAAATAGATCGCATATCCTTTGTCTATTGAAAATTTGTTAAAACAAGGTGAAAATCTTAAACACCGCGTTCAATTTTACATAAAAAATGTTCTTTTGGTCCAATTAGTCTTACCCTATCGGTTTTTTTTTCAGTTATTTTATCTCAGAAAGATCTGTGTTTTACATGTTGAATTTAGATTTTTGGTTTAATAGTTGAAATATGATGCGGAGTTTTCTTTGGCATAAAATCTTAAATTTCCAAAATTTAATAACAATTTTTCCTTTGAACATCTTGTATATACTAAACCAGCAAAATCTTCATGAAGCATGATATACCTAGGCTGAATAATCTTCATATTATGATGTTTACTATACCCACTTACTTGTAGTTAACAATGTGTTCATTCTTATTGAATCTCGGATAATGTATGAAGTGCAGTCATTGATGCATGGGGTTCAGGATTTATATATATATATCCATCTAGAAAAAATCTGATGAAGTTTCTGCCACGGTGATATCTTCATGAAAGAAGCAGACAAATTGTTCAAACATTTATTTCAAATGCACATGCTGACTAAATGTCTGACATTTTACCATCGCATAAATTTTATTCAAATTCACAGTTTTATATAGGTAGGTAGGTAGGTGTACAAAATATAGTTGATGTAGACATGGATTCTCGTAAAAGTTTGCATTAATATACTGATGTATCTTCAAGTATTTCATACTCTTCTTCGTTAGTTTCAACGATAAACGGACTATTTTAAAATTGGCATAAGTATTTGTTGGTTTGCTTTATTGTAATGCAATGGAGGTAGGTATTTTTCTAGATCACCCTATCTATCATTGTTATATGTCCCAAGAATCGTATTTTCTAGAAAAAAAATATTTTTTGCGTTCAAGAAAAGAAAATATTACCTGTTATGTTATGTTATGTTATGATGTTTTCAGTGCTTACTGAGAAAAAAAATTAGATGATAGTTAATCATCTCATTTTGAGTGCGAATCAACAGATATACAAATCAGTATATACCTATCATATAGCAACATTTTGCAATCTACCTTATTTTTGAGATCGCTTAGGTATGTTTCATGTATTTCTACTGGAACTATTTGGATTGACATATTTTGACAGTTCTAATAACTTAAACATTACACTGAAAATTTCATAAATTTATTTTCAACCAATTAGAAGGCTCCATTTTGTATAGGTTGCTTATAGCAACGGGCGATTACCGTGATTATTTCATTCATGCTAAAATACACGTTTTTGATTGGTTGAAATGATTGTGTTGATAAGCAATAACACCATGTTTTCGATTTTGTATTTCGGCTCCTGATTGGCTATTGGATACCTACCTGCTGTGTTTTCGTTTCTGTATTTCGCTTTCTGATTCGTAGGCAGTAGGGTAGTTTAATTAAACAACGACTTACTAGTTGCAATCTGTCATAGTATTTTCCGATTCCCTGGTAAATAAATGAATGCCACTACACAAAATTTTCGTCTGAACCATGATAAACACACACTATTAATATGCATCCACTTCATTTTCCACAAATTATGCATAATTTCATTTAAGAATTAATCTAATGTAACCTAACCACACAAATTGTGACAACAATCAAAATAAATTTAGCTCAGTAGTACCTAGTGCATAGGTAATCTTGCCTACATCATACAATGGCATAAATGTATTGTTGGTTGCATAACGATGTGTCGAACTACAATGCATAATCAAAATAACTAATTCCATATACTGAACGTTTTATATTAATTTAAACAATAAATAGGAAATCATTAGAATGGCTTTGATTTTATTCATGAAATAATCTGAACAAATACAACTTGTGTTATTGATGATTATCGAGAATTCCTTCTCTTTTTCGAAACAAATCATGTTGCTTTGGGAAACCACACTCGCGCTGTGCGCTCGTGTAGTTTTCAAGCAACATGATTTGTTTCTCAAAATCGAAGGAATTTTTGTTTCGATGATCATCAATACACTTGTTGTATTACATGCGATAATTTTGTTAGTTTCTATTGACGGAATTAATGAGTGATAATTTTTTGTCAAAAATGAAACGCCTTATATTCATTGACAAACGTCACTTAGAATAAAATCTGGGTAGACATGTGATATTAGATGTCATGATTGAAAACGGATTTCTGTTTGGAATGTTCCTGACATATTAGTAATAAACATAAATTACTATCTACAGTATATCTACGCAGAATAGGTCGTATAAGGTTCATCTTCTCATCATATTAACAGCAACTCTAATTTATGAAATTTTCTTACCGAATCTCCCACGCAGCAGAATTAATTCCCTATAATTTTTTTCTCGGTTTCACTTATGTTTTTGTCGATAGAAAATTTCCCTCGTCATACAAAAACATTCGTGACCTTGAAAAAATTATCGATAATAATTCTGCTGCTAGGGAGATTACAAGTAATAATTTTTTTAATTCCTATTGACGGAATTGATAAGTGATAATTTTTCTGTCAAAAATGAAGCGCCCTATATTTATTGACAAACGTCACTCAGAATAAAATCTGGGTAGAAAATGATTGAAAACGGATTACTGTTTTGAATGTTTCTGAAATATTGGTAATAAATATCAGTTACAATCTACAGTATCTACGCAGAATAGGTCGTATAGGGTTCATCTTCTCATCATATTAACAGCAACTCCAATTTATGAAAATGAAAAAATTATCAGTAAAAATTATCGGTGATAATTCTGCTGCTAGAGAGATTACAAGTGACTATTTCACGCACTTGCAAAATGAACCAATTATAGGACTATTAGGAGCCCTATTATAGTCAAGTTGGAATTATCGATAACACAAACATGACTCTTGACTCTGATTGGCCTATCAAGTTCATCAGTGTTTTCAGATTTGTATATGTGACAGTTAAATGTCGAATAAGTATAAAGAATATAATCACGCTGATTCTACCAAATTTCAAATGTTTACAATTCACTTTGATTGTGAAATAGTCTAATAAAATTCCACTCTTGATTGGATTTATCTCATATAAGTCTGTTTTTTATTTCATTATTCAACTGGGTTGCTTGAAGAAAACACCAACTCATCAGTTTCGTATGGAATAAATGCGGATTCATGCAACATTCATTATACACCGTTTTTCGAGCTTAACCATGGAAATCTCAGTATCATAGGAATTACAAGGTCGGTTAAATTAGGGCAAAGTTGCACATTTTTATGCTGAACAATTATCTGAAAACAAATTTGAGGTATCATTTTTAGTTTCTGAGTTATTGGAAAAAACGGAAATTTGTATCTTTCGTTTTAATTTTTTCACGGGAAAACCAAGAGAACAAGAAGTTTTTAATTGGGACGTTCTTCAGGGACTTTTTCACAAGGAATCTAAATCTGTCATCGTATATTTTCCAAGGCGTTCTAGATGTCAGAGATACAACACTCAACTTTGGTTTTTCTTATGGTCGCCATATTGGATTTTTGCATTTTTGAAAAGTCTGTTTTTTCTAATTACTATGACGTATCACTCGATATGTTCGAATCTTACCTGCTGGTCAAAGTTGGAAAAAAATCGTTTTTGATAGTTCAATTGAACTTGGTAGCTTACTTGCATAAAAACCAAGGTTATTTTGAATTAGGAACGACATTTGAAGTTATAAAAGTTTTTTCCTCGCAAAACAAACCGGTCATATAAGATGCTCGGATATTCCACTATTCACTTCTAAACACAATAATTTTATTCTTCATCCCGAGTTCTGAATAGATCAATCGATAGGTTTTCAAGAATCAGATCTTAAAAGAAAGAATACTGGATTATTGTTTATGGAAAATGGAGAAATATTTCTTTAAATTGTACCCATCGATGATATTGCTGAGCTGGAAAGAAGAACGAGTGAAATTGTGTCTAAAAGAGAATGGTGGAATATTCGAGCATCTCTTATAACTTTGTTATGTATTCAATAATTTTGTTTCGTTTTGCGGAGAAAAAACGAAATAGCTTTCCTATACTTCAAACCTTCGTTTTTAAGAAGGTAAGGTCGACAGAAATGTGAACGTTCCACAAAATTGCTGGCGTTATTCTCAAATCACTCTTCATAAAAACGTTTTTTTCTCAATTTTGATCAGCATGTGAGATTCAAATATATCATGTGTTACCATCATTTTATTCAGAAAGTGACAGACTTTTCAAAAATGCAAAAATCCAATATGGCGCCCATAAGAAAATCCGAAGTTGACTGTCGTATATCTGACATCTAGAACGCCTTGGAAAATATACGATGACAGTTTTAGATTCCTCGTGAGAAAGTGCCTCAAGGACGTCCTAGTTAGAAACGTCCAGTTATTCTCATGGTTTTCGCTTAAAAAAATAAAATCTAAAATTACAAAATTCAGGTTTTTTCCATTAATTCAAGAACTAAAAATGCTACATAAAATTTTCTTTCACTTAATTGTTCATCATGAAAATGCTCAACTTTTCCCCAATTTAACCGACCTCGTATATCTCTGATAATAACTGAGATCCCCATGGTTAAGCTCGAAAAACGGGCACACTGTATAATTACATTTTCATTGTTCCATAGCTTACAGGATAACAACAAATTGCATTTTTATTAGTATAGTATTAACATTATTGGTTATTGTAGCAGGAAAGAAAAAAATACGTTTCTGTCTTTATGGTGTCAGGACGAAATATGAGAAATGAGAATATTCCATTGAAAAAAATGTAGGTACTATAAATAAACACGATCACGAATCACATCAGGTCATGCACATTTGTTTTGAGCGTTGAAAGCTACCAGGAAACAAAAAAAAAACGTCACAATGAAAATTCTCATCTTTTTGCGCATATGTTTTCACTGTAAATATATAATGTATTGAAAATTCACTTGTGGTATTACTACTGATAATTGCATTCAGTGCAATTATCAATCACTATATATTCTGATGACAACTCGATTGCGAGTTTGACAGCTTCATTCCAAATAAATTTTGAAAAAGTCACGTTTTGGCAATGTGAATGTTCCAACTACATTTATATATGCGCTTATCAAAGAAATACACTCCCAGAAATGTTTTTTTTTTGTCAAAAAATGTTCAGCCGAATATAGGTATCCCTCGGACATTGATATTGATAAATGCCTGAGGCTGAGGGCTGTTAAGTACAAAAGGAACGAGCGACATATGGAAGTTTTTTTTTTAATAGATAGGTATAAAGATAATTTGACTGCGCAGTTAGTTTGTGCTTGAAAAATGAGTAGAATACAGCATCTTTCCTTTTTTCATGTCCTACTCTGAACCTGTCAAATTTTAATTTTTTTTCGAAAATCCTCAAAAAATCAGGTTTATTTGAAACTTCGAAAAATGCCAGAAAAAAAAGTTGCTCAGTTTCCAATTTAATACATTTGTTTCAAATTTGGACTCTCTACTGTCACTTCGACTTTTTCCATTTTTTTAATCCTTCTAATCTTTCGCTCTATCGATTCGTACGAAACATGATTCAAATTTCATAATTTTGATGAATATGAGACTTCAATATCATATCTTGCCCAGGAAATACCCACATTGGCCTGTTACCGGAAAATAAAAAAAATGCATTTCCAGAAATTCGTTTTTGTTGTTGCAAAGTTCATCTAGTTTTTTCATTTCATTGTTAAACTGATGTGGTTTTTCAATGTATGGACGTTAACATGTCAGTAATCGAATAAACGAATTTCTCTTCATTCTTATTACACTCGTATTTCTTTTTTTGATAGATTATTATCCGGTTTCATTATTTTTCCATATGTCGCGAACTTTATGTGTGACACTGACTGTATGTCCTTAGGAACAGGTATTATTATTCACTGATACTAGGCACGATAAAGATTTTTTATTACCGCTCAACTATACGAAACTATATCCAGATTTGAATCTAAAATATTTTGTTTTGAATGAGTATTGTATTTTTTGCATCAACTTTGTAGACAAATCAATAACTCGAATTGAAACCTAGTAATTTTTATTTTTGTGGTACCAAGATATTTCAATCTCCATCTTTCAAATCCCAGGATATTTAATTTCGAACTGTTCCCATTCCTGTAGATTTTCGAAGATTTTTCATTCAAATCGTTCCATGATTTCGCTGCCCTCTGTATATTATCGAATGGCTACGCTGAGCGCCTATACCTGCTATATCTACCGCCATAAACCGTAGATTATCGATTGAATCCTTTTTCTCCTCAGACTTCTAAGATAAAGTTAAGAGTATTGATGTACGACCCGGTCCCGCCTATCTCGCGGTAACCTAGGTAACAAGCACGAACCAATGAGATATAAGTATTACGCGTCTTACATCCAGCCAACTTTTATATTATGACTTAAGAGTGGGCGACATTAGGGTTGAAATTCGCTTGAGATAGGGTGAGTTTTTAAAAGGGAAAGGAACAATGCGGGAGGGGATAAGGAGTGGTTAAGGTGCGGGATGAAATGGGGTGGGTTAAAATAGGATATTTCAAGGGAAGTTCCCTTATCCTTTAGGGTTGTTTCGCTCCGAGATTGAATTTCTAATATGTGTTCTGTTTTTGATTAAATTTATGCTGCTAGTTTTAGGTCCAGGCTAGTTTTCTCTCTTCTGGCAGGCACGGAATTTTAGTTCGGGTTTCAAATTGGAAAAGTTTGTCCTGCATTAGTTGCGGTTTGAATTATTACTTGAAAAACTTTGAATGGAAGTATCTGTTGATGATTATGCCAGTTGATGAATATGCTATCCTGATCATAATATAATTCGAATGAAAAATACCTATGTAGGTTGCTATATAGGTATGTATTATGCTTGTGGTTTGAAAGAAGTTGAATGAACATCAACTTACAGACTCCTCAAAAGCTGAAACAGAATAATTATATTGTGAACATAACATTTGCCATGTTCAATCAAGTTCTGAAGTAGGTACCTATTCAGTTTTAACATTGTGAAACGGAATATACCTGTATGTGAATTTCAACCTCAGGATAATAGAGCAGCACCCTCTGATGAATCCTGCATTCGAATATACCTATATATATATATTATAACATTCTCATAAATATTTTATTTATCAATAGAACAGATGGAATGAGGATGCCCATCATCAGCACAAGATATAAATACAACTTGATGAAAATAATTATTAGTATTCACTCTTATGATTTTTAGCTTGTATCTATCAGCTGTATTAATACCTACCTATACCTATAGATATATTGATGTGAAATCAATTTTCTAGGAATAACTTACTCTTATTTTTGAGAAAGTTTGATCCATAAGAAATATACAATGGGATTAGTTATGTTGTGAGTGAATAGGTATAATGAATATAGGTACTTCAAATACAGCCGTTTGAGGATTCAGAGAGTCAGGAAAAGTTGGAAAATTCCTGATTAATTCAACGCCAATATATTATAACTTCATTACTGAAAGAATTTCCGAAATCTCAACTTTAGACATGTTGCACAATAAAAGTAACAAATTTCTCCAGTTCAACTAGTTTCTGCAAAAGTACATGTAGATACTTATATGTAATAATGATGATAAAATAATACTATAATGATATTGTTACGATATTTCTACTTGGGTTCGTTAATTTAAAACACTCAGTACAAAACTGAACAATTTATTTCACTAAACACTCGAAATACAACTCAATAAACACTTAGTTGAATCACAACGATACTATAGCTTTACAAATCTCAATGTTCACAATACTAGCTTCAAATCTAAACTGAACTGTCTGCGCCACTGCGCTGCTTATATAGACACAGGATACTCATCTAGCAAAATCTCGAATATTCAATAGAGTTCTGAGAGAAATACCGTTCATTCTCAAGAAACTGCGACGGTTATGTTATGAGTCATCCGCTAATTGGTTCGTCGGTGAGCGATGTTATCGCGAGACCATGAATCATGCCGCCGAGATAATGACTTCCGATCTCGTAACAATATAATAAAAAAACTATGATATAATAAAGACGCTCTCCGCAGCAAGTATCGGCAGCGACTTGCACATATCTGGACTAACGAGAAAAAATATATATAGTCGCTGCTATTAATATGCTTGCTATTCCGATCCTACTCTACTCCTTCGGAGTAATGAAGTGGAAACTAGGTATAGCTACGCCAAGTTGACGTGAGTATACTCGCAAGTTATGATGTATCTCAATAGGAGCCTGCATCCAACTACGTCCGTTCTACGGATCTATCTGTCAAGAAATCTGGTAGGCCGTATTTGGAGTAAGTATCTCCATAATTGATTGGTTCTGGATATCGCCTGGCAATGTCATCAGGAGTTCAGATCTTCTTCTGCGAATCTTTGAAAGCCATGAGAATGCAAGAGAAGGTGCATTTCATATCAAGGCAGCACTCTGAGCAGCCGATGAACTATCCCAGATTTTTTATCATGAGCGGAGATCTCGAGACTCAGTCGCACTCGACCACGCTCGGAGGAAAGCCCGCATCAAAGCTGCAGAAGTTGATACAACTCTGCAGCTCCACATGGAAAAGCCCCTACATTATGTCTTCTTCAACAACTTCGAAGACAGTAGTTTATCCAAAGAGCTGACCTTTGCATTCCTAAGGTCTGGACGGCTCAAATCGGAAACAGAGGGGTTCATCATCATGGCATGCCATCAGGATATAGAGTTATGGGTACAGAGGTCCATGATGTTAGATGCCGTGCCTGCCGTGTATTCCCGTTTTTTGCCGAATAATTTGTGTGCTGCAGTTTTACCTGTAAAACCCCCTGTACCTATAGTGAAAGTGTTCCTGACTAGAGGATTAGCACTTTACCTCCCAGAACAACCTTGAGGGAAAACTCTGAGTTGTTTTGTTGCGATTTGTCATTGCCATTGCCTTAGGATTTTTTATCATATATATTTGATTTCATTTCTTTAGCTGTGTTTGATTATTTTTATATTAGGTATCCCGAAAATTCGTATCGAGTATGGAAAGTCTTAAATCATAAAATAAATTATGTGATGAAATCATCTATTATTTCTCATTGAGTTATATTTTGTGATCTGATTTTACCTGTTGGTCTATTATGACACCCTGCTTTATTCGAGTTGACCTATACAGGGTGATAACAATATTACTTCTTTAACTGGGTTCGTGAATATTTAAGCAGGAGAAAGAAAAGTGGATGTAGACATAAACACACTTATCTAAGAGTACAAATATCTATTCAGCATGTGAATCAATTAGACAGGCAAAGTCGGCAATATAAATAAGATTTCTTACATATTTGGTGGTTGATCACAATCATAGAAACTTTCGAGATGTTTTCCTGAACTATAGAACTTACGTGAATTGAACTGAATACCAGCACAACAAGATGACTTTCATTTAATTGGACCAAAACTGAACTGTCTCATGGTAATCCATCTTTCACTGTTCTGCAAATTCACGTTCACTTGAAACACACTTTACGAGGGCGGCACTGAGATTACGAACTGAGGAACATTGTCTGGAGTTGAGAGCTTAAGTGTTGGATCTTGGAACTGCTCTGCTCTCTGATTCTAGTTTCAGAGAATTTATAGGAACTTTTCATGAGAAAATTGTAGGAACCTCCCATCCCCGATAATCACTCTAAGTAGTGGTTCATGTTTATTTTGCCAAATGTTAATCATTTTAAAAAGGATTGTCATGGTAAAAACATTTAATATACACTGTTTCAGATATAAATCTCATATTTTTGCGCTTTTTCCATTACTCTTCGATCAAGTTAGTATAAACATAACTTAGTTGAAGGTGACTGGAATAATTAGTTTTTGCGGCTGCAGATCTCATGCCCATATATTATACACGAGCTAACTTGAAGTGTAAACAAAACCAACGTTCCTATTGGTTCCCTAATTTCCTCTCCTCGAATGATCCTCCCTTCAATGACTTCGAGTGACTCTATTCAGACTATATTCTTCAGTTCCAGAGTGTTTCACCAAGCTGGTAAGTCCATCCTATTGACATTTTAACCTAAGTTTTCCCGCGCTGTCATCCTGTCGAAAAACATATGTTTTTGACGCCAAGTGTGATTGCATTGTGAATAACCTATGAGTTTATTATGGTGGAGCTAGCTTTTTCATCTTTCACGTACAGGATAATCTGTTATAAATTTTTCTGATATTTGTTTGAAGAGATCCAATGATGTTTCTGCCATTTTCCTCAATTTTTGATTATTTATATGCTTCTCCAAACAGTAGATGCATCCTAGAAGGTGAAGATCTTCTGGCAGGGAACCATGTTATTATTTGTGGAGTTAGAGAAAAAGTGGACAAGAAATGGATAATCAGATCATAATGTTTGCAAACTAGTGCAGTGAAAGTTGATCCCCATAAAATTAATGGAATATTTTCAGTTATTTCAGATAGCAAGTTTAAAATACAGACATTTACTTGCAGCTGTAAGGCAGGCAGTTCAGAATCTTGCAATCATGTAGCAGCAGCACTACCTATACTGTTTTGCTGAAGGTGGTATTATGATGTGATTTATTTGATGACTTATCGTGCCCATTGTAATTTATAAAGTATCTGCAATGTGTTTTCAATTTAGGTTTTCTTTTGCTGTGCTGGTGGTTTCGTTTCAGAGAACCATGTCATGGAAAGTTCAGAATATCAATTCAACAGAATACAGATGAATATTTGCCACAGTCACTGAAAAAAACTCAATATGTTTCATGCCATCAAATGTGTTGGCTAGAAAAGGATATTTTTCAAAGGAAGAAGTTGAAGACATGTTTCAGTTGGCCTCAACAGCACTCCCAAATTCTGATAACATGATTCATAATGTTTTGTGGTTAGTTGTTTTGCAAAAACTACACAATCTTTCATGAATAAAATGTTTGATATCTTTTAATTGATTTATTTATAACTCTGAAATATTTAATGATATAGGGTATCAACTATTGGTGGCAACAACAATTTTTAAAAAGCATTACTTCAAGATCCATCAAGTCAGGAAAATTTTCTTCCGAGGTGTTTTTCACACTCGTATAAGAAAACAATATTTGAAAAAAATAATATGACATTTCCTGTACACAATAAAAGCATAGAATTTCTGTGTATTATTTAATTTATAAATATTTGTAACAACTTTTCTTCATAGCATGATGATGGAATTCTCAGTTGGGCTAAAATCAGAAAATGAAGATCAGTTTGTGTTCACTTGAATCTCCTTAGCACATGAAGTCCTTGTGAACATTGAAATCTTCTTTTTGAGTGGCAACATCAATAAATATCTTCATGGAATGTGAAGTTTCTTTGGAAGTGTCTTCAACGAATGGTGTTGAAGCTCGAGTAGTGCTTTAGCTCCTTCAAATTCACTAAATGAGTTTGATATCATGTCATCATTGGAGGTGGAAGGAAGTTAATTAACCTAAAATTTGAAATTACTTCAATGATAACCATAAGTAGTACTTATTTTTGATTTCAATAAAAATAACCAAAAAGAGAACTTGCCTGTCTTCTTTCAATAAGTTTATTATATCTTCTCTTCTATCTCTAGACTTTTTGATTTTGTTATAACACTGGATACAGGTAAGTTTTTATTTGGTACAGCAGTCTTTTTCAGGTACCGTTTCTGATAGCCCCCTGAAAGATTGAAAGATGATTGTTTTAACCACATATGATAGATATAGAAAACAAAATACTTACAATCACTAGGAGTTCGTCCTCAACAACAAGTTTAGAACAAACTCTCATGTTTTTGGTAACTCTCATTCCTATTTTCAATTTGATCTCCCCTCGGATCTCCCACTGTTTCTTTCTATCAATGACAGTCATCATTCCAGATTCTCCAATTTTCTCAACTCTCTGACCCTCATTTGGAAAATGATGACAGGTCAATTCGTTTTTTTTATTTAAAGAGTATATCCAGGTACACAACAAATTGCTCTGCTGGTCATTTTCATTTATAACAAATTATTTATCACTTTAAACAACTATAATACTCACACAAATGCACGCTTGGAGTTAAATAAACACAAAGCAATCACACTTGCTGGTCACGTGACATTGATGCGAGATTACTCCGCCAGATAGCGTATTGCTTAGCATTAAAAGTGAATAGTCATCGTATTGTGCCTCGTATTTATAAAATGTTTATATTCTTAATAATATTTAAAATCTTTGTAGACGACATTGCCATTATAATAAATGCATCTAATTCGTGCATTCTTTCATGAAACAAAACTTTCCTTGAGTATAAACATAGCTTGGTACTTATAGGAAATATCGACCGGATACAAGAATTTGTTTATATTTCGAGCCGAGACGACCTAACGACCCATATAAATATTAATAACAGGTAGCCACTTAAACGAATATTTGCTGGTACCTGATATCGAACTCGTTACGATTCATTCATTGGTTTTTCTGGACGATAAAATATATTGACAAAATTGGCATCATTACAGGTCTGTGTAGATTTTATTCACTTATTTATCTCGAGTATTTACTGATACTTCCTAGATTTTTTTTCGATTTTAGATACCATCAGTTTGAAGTAGCTTGTATAATCCAGTCTAGTTGAATGGGGTGTAATTAAAGACTATATTTCCTTAATAAATTGCTATACCATCAGTCTAACAATCTGACCTCTGGTTTACACAAAAGGGTACATTGTATGGGGCTTAGTCTGTATCCCTTCTCCGCTGTTAGCTACCCAAAGAGCCTTCCGAAGAACTCCTACTTAGGAGGAAAGAGGAGCATACCAATTCATAAAAAACTGGCGCTCGAGGCACCCGCTCTGATTCAAATAGAGAATTAAACCCTGAGGCCCTTTGTAGGACTCTTTACCGAAAAAAGAACCCTATAAATTCGGCATTACGAGTGCTATATTACAATGAGGCACTCGTACGGTATCGACGAAATTACAGAGCTGTCTTATATATGCTCCGCACGCAAAAAAGTGTCTGATTAGTATAGGCACAACCATATGATTTTGTTACCATAACATTGTCATATCGTTACCATATAACCATATATATTGTCATGTTAACAATATTATGGTTAATATAACAACATTAAATTGTTATAGTAACAAGATCATATGCATGTGCATATACTAACTGAAACTTTTGTAACGGTTACAATATTTTTTCCGTCCGTTGTGGAGAATGAGAGGTGTGAGAGAATGAGTTCTGAATGCATCGACAGAATAAAAGCAGTGCTCCAGCAAATATTTTCTCAATTTCTTTTTGAAAGGATTCAAACTTAGCTCTTTGAAGTCTTGAGACAAGATATTAAACAGAGAATAATCTAGGGAATTTTTTGAGATAAGTGAAGACGAAATCGATTCAGTCTAATGTGGTGCGAGTTTCGTGTAATATAATTTTCATGAATATGAGATTGTTTCATCAGGGTTGATTGCTTCTTATTTATTTCAATCAAAACAAATACAAGAATAGAGTTGGCAGTGGCATGATTCCAAGTTATTTGAAATTCGCTTTGTCCAATATTGGCCAGTACTCGTAATGCCTTCATTTGCATCCTAAATATCTGAATGGCATAACATGAATCTCCCCAAAGTTGGGGACATGGGAGTGGAACAGTGCAAAATATATAGTTTTCAGGATATTTGCTTTAGAGCAATTTTTTTTGAGATCATTTAGTTCTGTATTTGTAGGGTTGATCAGATCACAACTGTTTATATGTTTATAAGCCATGACTCGAGAGATTATCGCATGTAATACAACAAGTGTATTGATGATTATCGAAACACAAATTCCTTCGATTTTGAGAAACAAATCGTGTTGCTTGGAAACTACACGAGCGCACAGCGCGAGTGTGGTTTCCCAAAGCAACATGATTTGTTTCGAAAAAGAGAAGGAATTTTCGATAATCATCAATAACACAAGTTGTATTTGTTCAGATTATTTCATGAATAAAATCAAAGCCATTTTGTTGATTTTCTATTTTAAACGTACAGTTTATGGAATTAGTTATTTTGATTATGCATTGTAGTTCGACACACCGTTATGCAACCAAAAATACATGTATGCCATTGTATAATGTAGGCAAGATTACCTAAGCACTAGTGGCACTAGGTACTACAGAGCTAAATTCATTTTGATTGCTGTCAGAATTTGTGTGGTTAGGTTACATTAGACTTGCTGAAATGATCCATAATTTGTTGAAAATGAAGTGGATACATATTAATAGTGTGATTAGTGTGTGTTTATCATGGTTCAGACGAAAATTTGGTGTAGTGGCATTCATTCATTTACCAGGGAATCGGAAAATACTGACAGATTGCAACTAGTAAGTCGTTGTTTAATTAAACTACTCTACTGCCTACGAATCAGAAAGCGAAATACAGAAACGAAAACACAGCATGTAGGTATCCAATAGCCTATCAGGAGCCGAAATACAAAATCGAAAACATGGTGTTGTTGCTTATCAACACAATCATTTCAACCAATCAAAAACGTGTATTTTAGCATGAATGAAATAATCAAACAAATTCTTGGTAAATTGTAATTATATGTTGAATTTGAATCTCATTGTTGATTTGTTATTTTACATGAACTGTCAGATTTTTTCAGATTCAGATTTTATTCAGATTCAGATTGTTGTTGGTACAATATCTACTATACAAAGAAAATACATCGTATACACAAAGAAAGTATGGAACATAACCTAAGCAATTAATGCTTACAAACGACAAAAGATAAGATTTTTACGATAAATATATTTATATATATTTTTCACAACATGTTTCGCTAACACTGTAACTTCATCAGGTATAAGTACACTAAACTAACTACTACGATAACAACCATATTTATACCTAATTACACAGTTATAACAATATTTGTACCTGTAGGGATTAAAGAATGTTTATCCTCTAATTGGCAATTAAGAATTCAAAGCTTTTGCTTAATGACCAATTAGATTTGAATAATTCTCCTTTGTTTAAGAATCAAGAATTCAAATATTTTGCTTAATGACCAATTGGATTTGAATAATTCTCCTTTGTTGAATTTGTTTTCCTAAAAATAGCTTAATTAGATATTCATTTTATTTTTGTTATTTACCGCAATAAAGAGGATAAACATTAGGAATAAATATGGTTGTTATCGTAGTAGTTAGTTTAGTGTACTTATACCTGATGAAGCTACAGTGTTAGCGAAACATGTAGTGAAAAATATATATAAATATATTTATCGTGAAAATCTTATCGTTTGTTTACAATAATTTAACTTGAATAGTTATACAATTAGATTTTATTTGATTATTAGCCGAAATTTGGATGTTTTGTGTCTTCTCACCATTTAGTTTCAGCTTATTAGATAGAAACCATTTATTAGGACTATTAGAAACCTTTTCGAGATGTAACTGTAACTTGTCATTATTATTATCTGACAAAATGAAAGTCTTGTCGTCCGCAAAGAGAACCGATTTATACGGCGTCATGGAACTACCACAAGTCATTCACATAGATGACAAATAGCAGAGGGCCTAGTTCAGACCCTTGTGGAACACCATGCATGCTTGACAGTATGAAAGTTTGACAAGGTACCATTGATCATGACTGCTTGTTGACGATTTGTTAGATAGGTTCTTATCAATTGAAGTGGAGTACCCCTAACCCCGTAATAGCTCAAGTTTTTCAACAAAATTTCATGTGATACGCAGTCGAACGCTTTCGACAGGTCACAAAGCATTAAGCCGGGAACACATTGTTCTGATGCTACATCACGCCATCCGACATAATGCGTCGGAGATGTACTTTGTGCACACTGTTCCCACGTCATCCAATACGACGCGACGCTACGTTAAATAATGATAAAAAATGAGATCAGTTTAGAAACTATGGCGAGTAGTCGTTCCTCAGATGATTGGGAAGAAGAACTAGAATGTGCAGCATCAGCTTTACTGTTATTAAAACGGAAACAAAGAAGAAAATGTTGGTTACATTCAATACATTTCCTCCCAAGCTTCTCCTCTCATATTCTGGTCTCTATAGTGCTTGCTTTTCATATTATAAAGACACTCGTGCTTCCAAACCAACTCAATTGATGAAACTTCATCGATTTTTGCCGCCATTCTATACATATGATGCCACCTTGGCGTGCACACTGTTACTACACCATACAACGCGGTGCCACGCGACGTGATGTCATATGATGAAAATCAGGCAAGAGGGGATTCGTACCACGTCGGATGTCGTCGAGTCACGTAGGATGGGATTGCATCAGAACAGTGTACACACAATATACAAATATGCATTGAAATCCACGGTGTCAGATCCTTCTGACGTTGCGTCGGATGGCGTGGCATGGCGTGGCGTGGTGTAGCATCAGAACAATGTGTTTATGGCTTTAACGAAGTATGATTGCTCTGCTCTAGTTCCTCAAACACGCCCGATACTATATCTCGAAGACTGCTTGTATTGTTGAACGCGAGTTTCTGAATCCATATTGGGAGTTGCTAAAAAAATATATTATTTTCAAAATAGGCATACAGCTGTATCTTGATTAGTTTCTCCACCACTTTGCTGAAGATTGAAATGATACTTATAGGTCGGTAATTATCAAGGATTATCAAGATTTTTGAGTACTTGAAGACGTCTGGAAAGATACCAGTACATGAAATTGAATTTATCAGTATAATGAAAGGTTGTATAATTATTTGGCTATTAAGTTCATGGGTATCCAAACATTTGGAGTCATTCAGTGACTTAATTGCTTTGAAAACTTCTATCTCGAGATCGGGTATAAAGAAAAATGAACTACTCGGAGCAGGAAATTCTTTGAAAGTTAAAAGGTCCTCGTTTGCAACATCTGGGAATGAATTTATGATATTATCAGCTATATTGCTGAAAAAGTTATTCAACTCATCAGGTGATAATTTCACTGTCTGGTTCAAACTGATTTTATTTCTCTCGAAATTTATCACTTTCCAGCAAGCTTCAGGTTTATTTCTGGACGAAGAAATGTATTCATCATACGCCACCTTTTTTGCAGATATCAATTTGCTACCATACTCTTTCTTAAGATGTTTGTATGCAATAAAATCATTTGGATCCTTTGTTGCGTCTGCTATTAGTTTAACAGTGTGCATATTATTCCTCAACACCCTCAGATCATCTGAAAACCATTGAACCGGTTTACTTTTTGTTTGCATCTCCTGAGAGGAAAAAATTTCAATGCGAGAGTGTTAAAGTTGTTCACTAAAAAATTAGCTGAAAAATTTGGGTTAGCTTGATAGTTATAAATTTTTTTTCAATCTAAATCGCATAAAAGTTGAATTTAGTCAAACCATTAGCTGATACACACCTTTTATATCGATGATTATTTTCATATAAATCATCTGTGATAAAGTTGATTTTGGCAAATTATACTTAGTTAAACAGGGTTCATAGACACCCGTGGTAAGTAATTCGTCAGAAAAATTTGTTATCACATTGTCGATGCATTTAGAAGAAGTTGCCGTTACTCTGGTATCTTCTGTAATAGCTACATAAAATCCAAATGAAGTTAACAGACAAGTAAAGTTCAATAAGACTTCGGATTCAACTTTGAAATTTATATTGAAGTCTCCCAAAATAATTATCTTATCATATTTATGCGTAAGTTGATGTAGAATAAAAAGTTTTATACCATTATTTTTGTTCAGGTTAGTGAAGGAGTGATCAGATTCATCCAAAGACATCTACTGCGATGATGGTGGTTGATTATAGTTGCTGACGTGATACTTTATATTCTTGAGTCTTTAATGGTATCCGTAAACGATTCGATAGTCGAATATCTAGAGGAACATTCTGAATCTGTCGAAGACTCATTGTATCCACCATTAATCAATAAGCTTTCATTCCATTATGCTCCAATCCAAGATGATGGAGGCACCCACAAACTTTCGCTACAAACTACATCGAATTGTTTAGGATTGTTGGGTGATGTGGCCAGATAGTTTCAATGTGAATTACGGAATTTGATGTAATTAGAGGCTCGCAGACAAAAGATACTGTAAAGCCTGTCGAAAACATCGAAAATTCAATGTGAAGCTTCGGAGACGAGTCGGTATGTTCAAATATAAGTAGGTAATTGCATAACTGAAGCTTTGGAGACAATAAGTTAGTATTGTAAAGATATTTCCCCTTAGGTTCGTCAATTTAAACTAGTTCAAAAGTGAACAATTTATTCCACTAGACACTCGAATACAATTCAATTATAACACTTGGTTAAAGATCAGATCATGTTCACAATACTTGCTTTCTTTCTAAATTGACTGTCCGAGATACTGCGGTCCTTCATATAGGTACAAAACATCCATTCTAGTAAAATCTTGAATATTCAATCAAGTCCTAAGAAATAACCTTCATTTTCGAGAAACTCCGACGGTTTATGAATCATTCGATATTGTCCTCTAATTAGGTACGACGGCGACCGATGCTATTGCGAGGCCATAAATCACAGCCAGTTGCGCGCCGCCGAGATAATGACTCCTGGTATTCTCGGAACACAGCACAGTCCGTAACATCATCCTCCTCTCAAATTAGATCGTCCCGATCAAATATTCCATAATTGTAAGGCTTAAATCTCTCCAGGTGGACGACTTTCATCTTGGCTCTAGGGCTGCGTTGGATTCTATAAACCACATCATCTATCCTTTTTATCACCTTGTATGGTCCTTTCCAAGATGATGTTAAGTTGGGGGAAACACCTTTCTTTCGATGTGGATTATACATCAGCCGTACTCGATCTCCTTTCTCAAATACCTCTGAATTTGCTCTAGTAGCAAGCCTACATTTCATCATTTGCCATATTGTATATCATCTGCATAATCTTGAACTTCTTTCTCTTCAGCACTTGGTATTCCGAACACCAAATCAAAGGGCAAACGAAGTTCTCCTGCAAGACTATGCTATTATCTGGAATGAGCTTTGAAGAGTCATGCTCTATAAGTCGTCAAGAATAGTGTAAGATGTCGATTCCAATATTTCTGATGCTCCTCTACTACTTTGGAATGATGTTCTTTCGTAGGCTGATTGAAACTTTTCAACCATGCCATCTGACTGTGGATGTAGAGGAGTAGTCCTGGTCTTGTTGATTCCCATCAATTCGCAAACTTTCTTGGATAAGTTTGATTCGAAATTTCTTTCTTGATCGGAATGTATCTCCATTGGCACTCCGAATCGCGAGAACATGTTGTCCACCAGGGCTCAGCTACGTCAATGGCAATTCTTTCAAAAGAAGCACCTATATTTTACTGTTTCATTTCACCTCTAGATCTTGTTTAGGGCCTTTGCTCGCTTCACAAACTAGACATCTTCTACACCAACTTCCTACGTGATCGCGACAATATAATAATAATATAATAATTATTTATTCAAAAAAAGGTGGGTAAAACAACAATTAACAATAAGTAATAACAATGAAAAATTAACAAATATTACAAAAAACCATACTGTTATTCTTAGTATATGGTTGTGAATACTTTGAAACCTTGGGTTGAATAAATAGATGAAGCCCACAAAAGAATCTATTAGGTTCTTGTACGGAGCTGTGGCTATTATGTGGTTATTGTGTGGTTGGACTCATTAGAACCTCTGTCTAACTTTATCCTTGTTAACTTCCAGATGACCACCTGATTTTCTTCCGTAAATATCCTCCAAGAGTTCATGAATCATTGTTTTGGGCATAACTAGTAGGGAAGTTATTTTGCCACCAGCTGATTCCCAAACTCGTTTCAGCAATCCATTCTCTACAATGAGAGAATTCCATTATATTTTTTTTGGTAGGTACTTATTATAAAACATATGTTTTGTTCTGTGAAAATATCAATGTATTGTACATACCTACTAGAAAGATGGATTGAGGTTCTATTATTTTTTGTAATTATTTATAGGTAGGTTTTGAATTTTTATTTATTCACTTCTATAATTTTGACTTTATCATTGAGTATCTTTATAGTTTCTAGAGTTACCTATTATGAAATAATAATATAATAATAATAATTTATTTGCCATATAAAAGTTGTTACATAAGGTAGTGAAAAATGTATATTTACATAATATAAAGAAAAAAAATGGTAAATAAATTGCTGCAACCACTAAAGGTAAATCCTTGAAAGTGGTGTAGTAATTCCTTTTTCCAAATGTGAATAAATAAACATTTCCATTTAGCTTATCAATTATAACATGGGTAATAAGAATATAATATTTGAACGTACACGAAAAAAAAAATTTTTTTATTGGCTTATCACTTATAACATAGGTACTAAGAATATAATATAAAATGCCGATAATTTTTTATTTGAAAAAATTTTTTTTTCCGAATATTAAAAAAAAATATTTTTTTGTATATCAGTAATAGATATTTGTAACATCAACAAATTGATGGATTCTCAATCTCGGAATTTCTTTGATCCACTTCTTCAGCTTGGAGATGAAAAGATTTTGAGAATTAATTAGTTTGAGGTCGATTGGAATTAAGCTATATAGCTTTGGTCCTAGGTAAACGAAACTATGCTGTAGGATATTTTTTCGTGGTCGAGGGATTATATGGGAGTTTTGCCTGTTTCTTGTATTGTACGTGTGGTCTGGGAGTCTCAGTTCACTTCTATAGATGTGTTGTCTAGCAACAGTTTTCAAAAAATATAATTGCCGTACGTCAAGATGGTTTGTTCTTTCATATAGTTCTTCTGTTGAGAAGGTGATTGGAAGGAAGTATACTATTTTAACTATGCGGTTTTGTATTCTCTCTAAGGGGTTTATATATTTATTAGTGGCAGAACCCCACGCTAAAATTCCATAACGTAGATGACTTTCAGCCAGTGCAAAATATAGAATTCTCATTTGATGTTGATCAAGCATTTTATTTAGATATTTGAATTTATGTAGGGTGAATCTGAGTTTTTTCACCAATTTATTTATTTGAAAGTCCCATTTCAAATTGTTGTCAAGATAAATACCAAGATATTTTATGTTCTATTTGGATATAATCTGGAAGGATGTATTTTGATTCATGATATTTAGCGTCTCATAAGATGGTAGGTACTTTGAATAGGAGGAAAAGGGTACATAGAATGTTTTGTCAAAGTTTACAGTTAGCAGACGAATGCTGAACCAGTTTATTATTTCGGCAAAATCTTTCTCAGCTTTCGTTTTCAATTCACACCAGTTAGCTGCTTCATATAATATTACTGTGTCATCAGCGAAACTTACCACGTGTCTCTCCGTATCTATTTTGAATAAGTCATTGAGGTATATGTTGAAGAGCAATGGACCGAGAACCGTTCCTTGAGGAACTCCGAACCTAACCACTGTTTCTGAGCTAATACTATCACCAATTTTCACGTGTTGTTTTCTATTTGTCAAATAGCTTTTCATCAGGTCATATGATAATCCTCTGAATCCAATGCTCTCCAACACTTTCATCAACTTCCCATGGCAAACAGTATCAAATGCCTTTCTAAGATCAACAAATATACCCAGTATTGGAATTTTTTTATCTATAGATTCACTTATCTTAGCAGTGACCGTAGCGATGGCATCTTCTGTCGATTTATTTTCTCTAAAGCCAAATTGTTTATCCGATAAAATCTCGTATTTGTTCAAAAAACTTGTTATTCTTTTTTTCAAGATTTTTTCAAATATTTTTGCGATATTAGAAAGAAGTGATATAGGTCTATAGTTGCTTGTGTTCATGCGATCACCACTTTTGAATAGAGGCTTTATCACTGCTGTTTTGAGTGCATCTGGAACGGTTCCATTTTGGAAAATAAAATTTATAATATATGTCAAAGGCTTGGATATGTATTTGTTGACCTTTTTCAGGACTTCCGATGTAAGACCATCCAAACCCGGGGCTTTGTTATTTTTCAAACTGAATATGGTATCTGCGATTTCTTTTTCATCAGTGTCCATAAGAAATATTGTATTGGGTATTTTGTTATGTTCGATTTCAGGTGGTATTTTTTGGTTTTTCAATATATCATTTGCCAAATCCTGTCCTATTGTTGAAAAATAGGTATTGAATTCATTCGCAATTGTTTTCGTATTTTCAGTTATACTTCCATTTTGCATTTGAATTTTTGCTATTCCGCTGTCACTAGATTTCGTTTCTGTAAGCTCATTTACAACTTTCCACAGGCTTGCTGAGTTTGATGAGCAAAGTGCGATTTTGTTCTGGTAATATTGTTTTTTTGCCTGTTGAATCAAGCCGTTTAACTTATTTCTAAATGTTTTGTAACGTATTTTACTTTCATCGGTAGGATTTTTTTTCATTTCTGAAAATAATTTATTTTTGTTGTTAATGGAACATACAAGGCCTGTGGTTATCCAATCTTTTTTTTTTCTCGTAGTACATTTGACATTTGTAATAGTGGTGGAATTATTTATATAGTTTTTCAGTTTTTTTATGAAAATATCGGTGGCAACTTCAATATTCCCATCAGAGTAGACATCCATCCATGATTCATTTTCTAGTAGGGATTTTAATTTGTTTTCATTCAAATATTTTTTGGTATGGATAGTGCATTCGTTTTCTTTTATTCCAAATGATTCAACACGAGCTATTATCGAAAAATGGTCAGTGATATTTGTTTGAAAAACAGTTGATGAGATGTTAAGCGAATTTAATTTATGTTTTATAAAAAGATGATCTATACATGTTTCGGATTCTTCTTGAACTCGGGTGGGTTTATTAATAGCAGAGATGAAACCATGTCCGCTCAGAATGTTGAGGTATTCCTCTGATTCACCATTTGATTGAAGAATATCGATATTGATATCTCCTACGAGAAAATGAATTGAACTATCTGATTTCGGAATAGATTTCAAGTAATTTTCTAAACATATATTGAATTCTACTATATTCGTTGATGGGGGTCTGTAAAGGGCTGTTAATAGAACATTTTTGTCTTTGAATTGGATTTTGATTTCGATCGCCCTAACGACACCAATTTCCACAATATTATATTGATAAGTGGTTCCTTTTTTAATGTAAACAACAGTTCCGTCATTTTGGTTTATACATCCCTCATTATATATTGAATCAAATCCATCAATTTGATGAAGTGGGAGATGCTCTATATGCCATGTTTCTGACAATATTATGAATTGTAACTTATAACTTATTTGCTTAAGAATTATTTTCAATTCATCGAGATTTTTATTGATACTCCTTATGTTACAATGAAAAATTGATATGTTTTCGTTTGGTACACTGCTCAACATATTTTCGATCACTTTTATCCTATCAGTTGTCTTTGTTTCAATGGTTTTAACAGAAAAGTCTCTAATGTATGTATCCATTATTTGATGATATTATTTAATTTTTCGTAGATATAGTTTCTATAAGTGGATTTTTTTTTTGAACTGTGACGATAAGAATAAGAATTAAGTAGTTACACCATGTAATTAGAAAAAAAAAATGCTGTTACTTTCTTGGCTGTGAGGCCTGGGCGCGATGATGTTCTTTCTTGGAGTTTCTGACACGGAGTTGTTTTTTGCTGGTTTGCGGGGTTTTCGTGAATCTTGCTCTTCAGATCCTTTTCGTTCTTCTGGTTTTTTATTTTTATCTAAGATTTGGTCTGCTGCCTCAGTTAGCGGTTCACTCTCTTCAAGATCTATCTCTTTCGGCGAGGGGGTGTTGGGAGCACTAGAAACTTTTCTTTCGGGGGGTTCAAAATAATCGTTTGTATCGTACTTTTGATGTTCAATTTCTTCTACTGAAAACTGATGTCCGTCGACTATTAGTATGTTTCCTTTGATATATGCTTTATTATTATTTTTTCTGGCTTCCTTCAATCCTCCCAAGAGAATTTTTCTATCATGTAATTCCTCCTTATTCAAATCTTCAGTGATGACTATTCTAGATCCCTTCAATTTTGAACTATTGCGCAGTATCTCTACTTTCTTCAGATTCGAAATCAACGATACTAAAATTGGTCTTTTGTGTTGTGTGTTCTTACCCAGTCTGAAAATATTATTGATATCTCTATAGGTAACACTGACTTGTAGTTTGGTATTGATTAAATTAATGAAAGATGTCAGAAGATCTTCTTGTTTTTCCTCGGTTCCTTCACATTCTCCTGTAATGCCGTATACCACCAAGTTGTTTGTTTTCTGTCTCTTTTCACACCTTTTCAATTGTATTTTGAGATTTTTGTTTTCTTCTTTCAGTGCATGTATTTTTTCATTGAGGTTTTCTATTTGTATTTGAGTACCTTGGAAGAGTTCTTCTGTTTTCTTCTCGAACTTCTCGATCCTATCACTTAGATTTGTATTAACTGTTTGGAGGAAATAAATATTATGATCGATTATATACTACCATTTCATTTGGAACGAAATTTTTCAATCCATTTTTTGACGTAATTATAATTATGTGTTCTGAACATTCATTATAATATATCACTTTGAAGATGCAAATATGACATTTTTGAACCGACGTATGTGAATCGCGGAAAATTTTGAATTATCGCCTCAAAAAAGACCATTTTATACAAAACATAAGATTTGCATCTATTTTATGACGTATATTTGAATATGTATGTTGAATATTCGTTACGTTACATCATTCTGAAGATGCAAATAAGACGGTTTCTATTTGACGTATATACAACGCTGCAAGTTGAGACTTATCGCCCGAAAAAAGACCATTTTATTCAAAACATAAGAGTTGCATCTATTTTATGACGTATATTTTAATATGTATGTTGAACATTCGTTACGTTACATCATTCTGAAGATGCAAATATGACGGTTTTTATTTGACGTATATACAACGCTGAAAGTTGGGACTTATCGCCTGAAAAAAGACCATTTTATTCAAATTACAAGAGTTGCATCTATTTTATGACGTATATTTGAATATGTAAGTTGAACATTCGTTACGTTATATCATTCTGAAGATGCAAATAAGAACGGTTTTTATCTGACGTATATACATCGCTGGAAGTTGGGACTTATCGCCTCAAAAAATACCATTTTATTCAAAACATAAGATTTGCATCCATTTAGTGACGTATATTTGAATATGTTTCTTGAACATTCGTTACGTTACATCATTCTGAAGATGCAAATAAGACGGTTTTTATCTGACGTATATACAACGCTGAAAGTTGGGACTTATCGCCTCAGAAAATACGTCTTTCAGATACGTATTAATGATGTTGACCATCATTTATATGACATAAAATTGATGTATCATTTATGTATTCGTGGAAAAAATGTTTACCGGGGTAGTCCTGGTCTTGTTGATTCCCATCAATTCACAAACTTTCTTGAATAAGTTTGTTTCGAAATTTCTTCCTTGATCGGAATGTATCTCTATTGGCACTCCGAATCGCTACGTCAATTGTAATTCTTTCAAAAGAAGCGCCTACATTTTACGGTTTCATTTCACCTCTAGATCTTGTTTAGGGCCTTTGCTCGCTTCACAAACTAGACATCTTCTACACCAACTTCCGACGTGATCGCGACATTATAATAATAATATAATAATTATTTATTCAAAAAAAGGTGGGTAAAACAACAATTAACAATAAGTAATAACAATGAAAAATTAACAAATATTACAAAAAACCATACTGTTATTCTTAGTATATGGTTGTGAATACTTTGAAACCTTGGGTTGAATAAATAGATGAAGCCCACAAAAGAATCTATTAGGTTTTTGTACGGAGCTGTGGCTAATATGTGGTTATTGTGTGGTTGGACTCATTAGAACCTCTGTCTAACTTTATCCTTGTTAACTTCCAGATGACCACCTGATTTTCTTCCGTAAATATCCTCCAAGAGTTCATGAATCATTGTTTTGGGCATAACTAGTAGGGAAGTTATTTTGCCACCAGCTGATTCCCAAACTCGTTTCAGCAATCCAGTCTCTACAATGAGAGAATTCCATTGCTCTGAATATTGGTGCTCGATCCGAGATATCTTATCTGCCTATCTGCTCCACTTTCCTTCCAGCGTAGAAAGTCTCCAATGCTGTCCATTCATCTCCGGTTATCAGTCTCACTTCTTTTATATCGGGAATTCCTTCATGACGTTCGATTCGCACACAGTGCTTGCAGTTATCTGCACAGGGTTTTCTGGACAAGGCATTCGCGTTGTTGTGCAATCGTCCTGGTCGATGTTTGATCTTGAAGTGGTACTGGTTCAACTTCTCGATCCATCTGGCTACTTGACCTTCGGGGTTCTTCATTTCCAATAGCCACTTTTAAGATGCATGGTCCGTCTTCATGAGGAATTCCCTCCCGCAGAGATATTTGTGAAAGTGATCTTCAGCTCTGATGATCGCTAGCAGTTGTTTTTTCAACTTGTGCAAGATTTTAGCAATGTCAGCGAATCCTTCCACAAATCGCCGGTACACAGGCCCAAGAAGCTCCTCACTGCGTGCTCACTTTCGGCTAATTTTGGATTTTAGGCGGCTTTCCGAAGAAAAAGTCATTCTAACCTTTTTGGATAAATTCCCTACAATTTGAGTCTAATTTAATTTCTTTAGGTCTGATATATTTCGAGATACAAGACCTCAAACATTTGCTTTCTTTCAAAAAAGTTGAAAATTGTATTTTTGGTCTTCTGAGCAAAATATCGGTTCAAATAGCGAAAGTTGTAGCGTATTCCGTATTCATATAATTTGAGTTTGAGCTCACTACCAAGCATGTAGGCCCAATAGCACCATTGTTACCTTTAAACAACCACTACAAATAAAAATTGGATTTTTTGAGGAATGTAATCTGACATAAGATATATTATAATAACGGGCACCCTGTATGACTCCATAAAGGTGTCCTGGTTCAACCTACTATTAGGCTTTCTTTTCTATAAATATATCTATGGTGGATGATTATCGAATATCACGTCTATTCAACCACGAGCGACTATTGGCAGGTAGTCTAGACGGGCTCAGATTGACCACCTTTCCATTCCCAGTCTTGGGACCTGCCGAACTTTCTTGATGCCTAAAACCTCAAATTCTCAAGGAAAGTTGCAAAAACCCTATATAGATTTTTCTTTCGTGCAGTTGAACGATAAAAAAGGCATTGGTGTATCAGCTAGGGTGGTCTCATCGGCGAAGCTAACGACTGGTTTGGTTACAGATATAACTTGCAACTATGCAAGAAAGTCACCCAATGATCTTTGTTTTCGAAAGCCATCATATTACCGATATTGGGATAATATTCCGATTTCTATATCAATAATAATTTCCAAACAAAAAACTTGTAAACCATTCCTGGCAAATTCATGTCCATCCTTGATATAGGTATTGATCATATGCAACAGGAACCTGGTCTATCAACACAGTTTTCGGGGAAAACAACACGCTAAGAAATGTCCATCTGATGAATCACAGTTCCAGCTAGTGAAATCTTCCTGATACTTCTTAAGAGCAATCCTAGTAATCCCAACTGCGAAAAAAGTTTCCCCTCAATATACCATTAGGAATGTGTACCAGTCTGAAAATTACATTTCATTTAAAGTAGAAAGTACGTAGTAATCTTCATTAATTCACTAACAAGATATCGCAGGTGATGTATTCACTAGTCGTTATTGTGATTTTAACTTTGGTATAATCTGTCTGGGAAAATATTGAAAATCACTGTCAGCAGTTCTTGCAATGTATTCAGAAATATTATAACATTAGTGAAATTAATTTCAGAAAATGATAAAGTGAACTAATCGAAATAAAACTAAATAACTGTATCGGAAAGTTCACATTTTTATACACATTCAAAATACATGATTTGCAAAGTAAATTCACCTCAGAACTGAAATTGGGCACTTACTCTTCCGAAGCAATGTTATAAACTATTTGGCGAGTAAGAATTGTGCTGTTCATTGAATACTAAATTGAACAACAAACATTTAAATGGTCGTTTTTCCCCTCAATGGTGTGGGTTGACTTTTGTCCTCAGTTATTCGTTGATTCTGTTAGAGATAGTATCTCTTTTTCGCAGCTATTGTGCCATCATAATCGAGGTGAAGATGAGATGTTCCTGTTGTTCAGCGGTATTTGCTTCATTCAAGGCACCCATTGAACATTTGAGGATTACGCACAAATAAGAAAATTATTCAGGATATGAATATGTTAGAGACAAAATGGTTGGTAGAGTGATTCTTTATGATCATTATTGCAATAAAAGGAGAAGAGTAATTAAACTAGGACTATCTATGAAGAGAAATTGTGATTGTTATGTATAGGTTTATTTATTTCTTATAGAAACACGCGGATAGTTTCATCTAGAAGATGGTTGAAATGTTCTCTGGATCCATGGATAGTAGATATACTAGGGGCACACGACTATAGGGATAGGACAAAACCATGTGTTAGAGAGAGAAATGCGAGAGACAATGTGTCAGAGAGAGAAAGAGCTATTGTGTGACATCATCTTCATCGCCTGGAAAGAAAAAAGATTCTTATTCAAGGAGATTTGAACCGCGGACCTTCGGATTGTGAGTCCGATGTTCATTCAGCTGCCCCACGGCGGATACTCGATATTTAAATAGTTTATTGACGTCTGAGAGAGTGATTTATCGTCATCGTATATGATTAGTTGTATATATGTAAGGGAAAAACATGAATAGCGGCTTATGGTTATGATTGTAATAAGTTCGATATCAAATAAAGACCTAGTTAGTTTACGTTGAGTGGTTGCGGTAGAAAGATGTATAACAGTATAGATAAATTTGGTCGTAAGAAGAGTAAATCAATAAGCTTTATGCATAGGCGTCCAGGAATTGGTTTCAAAGTTGACGACAGTGGAAATTATGATATGCAGGGCAAGCGATTAACGAATATTGGTATTCCTACAAGTGGTGGAGATTGTGTACCTTTAAACTTTTACAACGCACGTATATTTGAAATAATGAAACAAATAAATAATCTGAAGATATATACTGAAGATTATCCGCAATTATCTCAAAAGGTTATTATATGATGGCACCTGAAGTACATGATGCGTTGAAAAAGTGGAGATCATATTGAAAAGAATGAATGAAATGAAATTGAGTTGTGAAAACAAGATCGAAGATTTAACTGAAATCCTAAATAATATAGAAAACCATATGATCGAAGATCTGCATCAGAGAATATTGCTATTAGAAATCTCAATGCGTTTATCACACAAATAGGAATAATACATTATTGTGAATAGAATAAAAATGAATTCCATTGTATAATTGAATCGTATACTGAGAGTGATGAAATAAATATTCAAATCATGACATTTCTCCTTCAATATCCAAAACCCTTTTCTATTATCCTAAATACCTCAACGATTTATAATACCTATTATGTTTTGCATAGTCGAACAGATTACCGTTTCGAAAAGGAGAAATACAATTAGTTGGACATTAGATACCTGTTGCTCGAAAATATTTGTTGTGAGAAAGCCCACTATTATTATCGCATCACAAACAATAGGATATAATCATAAGTAAACTTTAATGATCTATAAGCAATAAAATCGAACAAAACCCTTTTCTATTATTCCAAAATAAATTCGTACATTTCCAGATTTGCTATATATCAATTGATGAAAGAGATTGTGCATAACTTGATCGAACAAAATAAAAATTGAAGGTGTTCTATATCGGAGACCCTTGAATCTTCATGATGCTGACCTGCATTGAGTGCATACTTTCTGGGAGATTATGTCACTCTGCAATTTTCGCGATAGCTTCAATAGGAATTGAAAGGTGATTCTCCGAAAGAATATTATTCTAGTTCGTTATTACGAAGGAAAAAATTCAAAACAATATCATGGATAGCAGACAAATATTTATGTTCACAAATATCATCAACGCCCTACCAACAGAAAAAATGCAGAAGGAGTTCTGAATAAATTTCGGCTATCGAGAATTCTTATTCATGTATAAAAAGTTCGCCAAAACAACAACAGATGAACATCTAGTATGAAATATCGAAGACAAATCAATGACATATCAGAAAAAAAGTATTTGAACATCACCTATTCGTATTACACTGAATCAGCAAGAATAAAATAAAAACGCTACATTATTTGTGAGAAAAAACCATATCTGAGAAACGCTAGAATAAAAATGAGATATAGAATTAACAGGATTATAATAAACTCCTTCAGAACCCCACCTATTTGCATAGAGCCAAAAAATAAAATGATTCCTATCAAAATACTACACTATTATTTCATCATTGAAAAAAACCATATCTACGCTGAGACGAGCTTATTCATAGATAAACTCTTTTCTCGACGAATAGGTACTCTCGAAAAGTCATAGAATAAAACAAATGATATACTCGTGATTTCCATAATGTGTGGAGCTCGAAAACAAAAACTTTTGGTTTCACTACCGGGCGCTATTTTTAAAGCCAACAGGGTCATGATATCACTCTGGAAAAAATATTTTTCCTGAGGATTTCGAAAATGACACCTTGATGCAAAATTTAGTGGTTTGCGGAAAAATCAACGCATGTTACCAGCATCATTCATATGGATACCTGGAGCCCTGAAAGAACTTGTTCAATATCGAAGTAAAATCAAACTATACTACAATAACGTTAAGTTTCTGAACTATAATCAGTTCAACTGTAAACAGCACTGATCGTACAAAAATGAAGGCCGTTCTATCATTCCTTAATGGTGAGAAGAGGAAGCTTTTGTCTTGACTGTAATTATTTTTGAAATGTATAGAGATCATTATCAAAATACAGTCCAAGTAGTGACCCAGAAGCAAATGTATTCGAATCAAATTCCCGGACTATTTTCATTGAAATAATCGAATTCCTAAAACTCGAAGAATTCGAATAAACTATCTAATATTCATCAATAAAGAAAAAATGATATAACAGTGGATCTTTTATCAAAATATTTCATAACTAGTGACCCAAAATCAAATGCACACGAACCAAGCCTATTTTTAGTGAAAGAACCAAACTCCTTAAACTCGAGGAATTCAGCTAGACTAGCAAATTTTGAATGAAGAAAAAATAATACAGTAGCCGACTTTTTATCATAATATACGTAACGCCTGAGTGGTACCACAGCTATATACGAGCAAGTACGAAATTCAAAGACACCGAATGTGTTAATAATATAATCTCAAACATTTAGAAGGAAATCCACAAAATGCCAGAGAAAGAGCACATTGAACTGCTGAAGACCCTATCTTGAATATACGCTCACCCAATACTTACGGTGGATTGATGCAGAGGTTTCAAGTCGTAAGTTTTAAGTCTCAAGTTTTAAGTAATAAGTCATCCATTGGTACTCAATATAACCATTTATACGGTAGTCATAAGTTTTAAGTCCTAAGAAAAGTTGGTCAACATTTATCTCTTACGACTTACGACTCAAAATTCGATCGATTTGCGCCTGCGTCTGATTTTGCAAATATGAAATAGCAGAACTAGCAGAAGTTGAATGCATGTTGAACAAATAAAAATAAATAAGAATAGGATATATATTGAAGATTTGAATTGAATCGAAGGAAATGAGGAAAATAAGCACGCAAAATAATAGGATTGACATTATTGACAGTCCTCGAAACTTCTTGCATGAATGTTCCATTTTTCCTTACGACTTGAAACTTACGACTTAAAACTTGAGACTTAATACTAACGACTTAAAACCCCTGCATAAATCCACCGTTAATTACTTAAGTGATAGTGAAAGATATAAAATTCAATGTTTTCCTTACAAACAAAAGATACATCTCACAGGATCAATTATTCAAGAATTATCATAAATATTCATGAACTTGGTAGTCAATAGTACGGTCAAAATACTACTTTAGAAAACTTATAACAGCCAAAATTTCTAACTAATGTACACCATGAAAGAAAAAACCCATTGTATACTGAAAGGGAATTGATTGAATGAAGAAAAAGTAACGAGTCCAAGATATAACGGACCAACATCAGTTTCGAAACATGCTAAAAGACTGTACTATCGAAACAATGAATCTGGTTCACAAATGAAGGTCACACAAATATAATGATTCCAAAGGCCTCCAATGAACGTAACATTGCGAATTGAAAAACTCAATGAAAACGGCATGCACCCATGGAACTCATGAAATGAATCTAGAAGGAAGATTTCGAATTGTCGACAAAATTGATATTGAAACAAAAACTAGCGTATATAAAACTCCCGTTACAGGAGAAAAGTCAAACCGAGGCTTCTTGGTCTTTTTCGAAACACTCGGTACTAAAACAAGCGACAAATGAAAACATGACAGCGTGAAATTATTCGATGTAAGAATGTTAAACATACGTCATCAAGATCCTGAACCAATTATTAATGAATTCAATGATATGATGGGATATTTCAGGAATATCATCAATGGAGAGAGCATAACAACCACTTATCATAAAAAGCAATGAATTTATGCCAAAATATTGATAATAAAAGAGAAATAATTGTTAAAGTAGAAATAGAAAATGAAATAGCAAATAATATGTTTGAGATGGAATATAATGGAATGGAAATTTACCGGTTTCACTCAATTACAATTATCATAATTCGAAGGATAAACAATACTCGAGTGGTCTATGAGTCAAGACACTGGAATGTATGCAGACATCACATATTGAGACATGCAGAATAATAAACATATATTGTACAGGCAGACTATCTATGAATATCAACTGAACCTGCAGATAAATCTGTAAAAAATGAATGAAATAACATATGATTTCAAGGTAGCTTAACTATAGCACAAATGAAGCTCGATTATCAGCACATGATATCATTTATTTACAATGAAGAAGACTGCATTACGTTTACAACAATTCAACAAGTGATGAACTTGAAATAATAATGGAGTATGTTCAGAAGTAAGGTGTACGAAAATAAACATTTCATATTCCAAAGGCATTTCAACACGTTACCAATTTTTGGTATCGTTATATGGATGCAATTCATATAATAGCTATTCGAAATAGAGTATTCACACTTCATCATTGATAATCTGTTATCTGAAATAACTAGATATTTATTTCAAAATACCCATATTCGTTGCGAACAGCACAACATTGCCAAGTGATCATATTCAAGAATTCAGTGGTGAACAATTTACGAATGATATGAACTTGGGCGCATTAGTCAAGGTGGAAAAATATCTACGAAATGTTGAATTGAACAATACATAGAAAACGTGCTTCCAGCCCCAATCAAGATTTCAGATTTCCATTTCATAGTAGAAGACACCGGAAAGTATGAAAATGAGAAGAATATTCGAGAACCCAAACCGCTTATCTTTGAGAAGGGCGATTAAAAACAAAAATCAACAAAAATCAGCATATTCGAGATGAAGATGATGCTTCAACAATAAGTTCCGGTTGTATCGATGACGTTACTTGTTTCTATGAGCCTAGGCGTGTTGAAGGATTGGAGGAGGGGGGTTATAGAAAAATGATTGTGCGAGGGTGAAATATTATAGGGTGAACCAGAATTCTCCAATCTACCATTGTACATCTAATTCAATACTTGTACATCCCTTATCGTTGATATGGAGAAATATCAGCTGTATTCACGTCAATAAAACACGAGTTCCCCACACAGATTTATTGATATCATTCAGAATACAAGACATCCTCTATTTCTATCAACTAAAAAGCGTTCATCATCAGTTTAAGAACCGTCAATTATTCCATAATATCGTAGCCTAGCAAAAATTGATAAAATTTCATCTTTACATTTCGAGCCAAAGGGTAATAACAATCTTAATCTGTCAACCAGGCCGTTAGGGTCTCCATTTACAATGAAATCGTCATCACCGATTCCATGGTTGTAGTCAACAGTTTCTTGTGAATACTGTGTAGCTTCATCTCTGCATGATTTATCGTCGACTTGCACAGTCTTTGCAGTAGCAAATATCGGTTCATCTTCGGATGATACATCTTTGGGTACAGTTTTCAAACGATTCAAAACTGATTTATCATTCGTTTCGTGTATGAGAGACAATAAATATTCATTTACTGTATCCCGTACTAACTCATCGATTTTCATATCTTCTCCCCTTTTCTTATGATTATTATGATCCATGACATTGGCAGTTTCAATTTCTTGATCTGTTGATAGCTGCTTCATTTCGTCGGTATTTGGTTCATTCAGAATATTAGAGGGTTGATGTTTTATATCGTTTTCTCTGTGTTTCCGCAGAATATGTTTTTTCAAACTATCAGTTCTGGTGAATTTTTGACTGCAGTTATTACAATGAAACAGAACATTTTTATGTTAGTTCTAATGACGTGACAGGCTATTTGACCACTCAAATTCTGAGTCACAAACTGAACACTGCTTCATCCCTTCCTCTTCGTGAGTATGAGTCTAGGATACCAAATGATTTTCGATTGAACCGCCAAGAAACCGTCTCTCATCATCAAAGGAGGTTTCTACGTTATGGAAAGGGGCGAATGGAATTTTTGTAGGTACAGCAGATATCTGTAGTAGCAGTACAAAACCTTTCTCGGTGAATGTAGAGATGCAAGCGAATGTTTGATGCTGTGCGATTCTGTTTCATAAGCAGAATCGGTGGAACCAGCGGATCCGAACCGCCACCCCGACTGCTACCCTAACTGGCAGAACGGCTTTTCGGCGGTTCCTAACCGCCATAACAATCGGAACCCTCTTGGCGGTTCATCATAAATAGATACCCCCTTCAATCGAAAATCATTATGGAGACCCTAACGGCCTGGTTGACAGATTAAGATTGTTATTACCCTTTGGCTCGAAATGTAAAGATGAAATTTTATCAATTTTTGCTAGGCTACGATATTATGGAATAATTGACGGTTCTTAAACTGATGATGAACGCTTTTTAGTTGATAGAAATAGAGGATGTCTTGTATTCTGAATGATATCAATAAATCTGTGTGGGGAACTCGTGTTTTATTGACGTGAATACAGCTGATATTTCTCCATATCAACGATAAGGGATGTACAAGTATTGAATTAGATGTACAATGGTAGATTGGAGAATTCTGGTTCACCCTATAATATTTCACCCTCGCACAATCATTTTTCTATAACCCCCCTCCTCCAATCCTTCAACACGCCTAGGCTCATAGAAACAAGTAACGTCATCGATACAACCGGAACTTATTGTTGAAGCATCATCTTCATCTCGAATATGCTGATTTTTGTTGATTTTTGTTTTTAATCGCCCTTCTCAAAGATAAGCGGTTTGGGTTCTCGAATATTCTTCTCATTTTCATACTTTCCGGTGTCTTCTACTATGAAATGGAAATCTGAAATCTTGATTGGGGCTGGAAGCACGTTTTCTATGTATTGTTCAATTCAACATTTCGTAGATATTTTTCCACCTTGACTAATGCGCCCAAGTTCATATCATTCGTAAATTGTTCACCACTGAATTCTTGAATATGATCACTTAGCAATGTTGTGCTGTTCGCAACGAATATGGGTATTTTGAAATAAATATCTAGTTATTTCAGATAACAGATTATCAATGATGAAGTGTGAATACTCTATTTCGAATAGCTATTATATGAATTGCATCCATATAACGATACCAAAAATTGGTAACGTGTTGAAATGCCTTTGGAATATGAAATGTTTATTTTCGTACACCTTACTTCTGAACATACTCCATTATTATTTCAAGTTCATCACTTGTTGAATTGTTGTAAACGTAATGCAGTCTTCTTCATTGTAAATAAATGATATCATGTGCTGATAATCGAGCTTCATTTGTGCTATAGTTAAGCTACCTTGAAATCATATGTTATTTCATTCATTTTTTACAGATTTATCTGCAGGTTCAGTTGATATTCATAGATAGTCTGCCTGTACAATATATGTTTATTATTCTGCATGTCTCAATATGTGATGTCTGCATACATTCCAGTGTCTTGACTCATAGACCACTCGAGTATTGTTTATCCTTCGAATTATGATAATTGTAATTGAGTGAAACCGGTAAATTTCCATTCCATTATATTCCATCTCAAACATATTATTTGCTATTTCATTTTCTATTTCTACTTTAACAATTATTTCTCTTTTATTATCAATATTTTGGCATAAATTCATTGCTTTTTATGATAAGTGGTTGTTATGCTCTCTCCATTGATGATATTCCTGAAATATCCCATCATATCATTGAATTCATTAATAATTGGTTCAGGATCTTGATGACGTATGTTTAACATTCTTACATCGAATAATTTCACGCTGTCATGTTTTCATTTGTCGCTTGTTTTAGTACCGAGTGTTTCGAAAAAGACCAAGAAGCCTCGGTTTGACTTTTCTCCTGTAACGGGAGTTTTATATACGCTAGTTTTTGTTTCAATATCAATTTTGTCGACAATTCGAAATCTTCCTTCTAGATTCATTTCATGAGTTCCATGGGTGCATGCCGTTTTCATTGAGTTTTTCAATTCGCAATGTTACGTTCATTGGAGGCCTTTGGAATCATTATATTTGTGTGACCTTCATTTGTGAACCAGATTCATTGTTTCGATAGTACAGTCTTTTAGCATGTTTCGAAACTGATGACATAATTTTCAATGTCGTTCGACTTTGTTGGTCCGTTATATCTTGGACTCGTTACTTTTTCTTCATTCAATCAATTCCCTTTCAGTATACAATGGGTTTTTTCTTTCATGGTGTACATTAGTTAGAAATTTTGGCTGTTATAAGTTTTCTAAAGTAGTATTTTGACCGTACTATTGACTACCAAGTTCATGAATATTTATGATAATTCTTGAATAATTGATCCTGTGAGATGTATCTTTTGTTTGTAAGGAAAACATTGAATTTTATATCTTTCACTATCACTTAAGTAATTAACGGTGGATTTATGCAGGGGTTTTAAGTCGTTAGTATTAAGTCTCAAGTTTTAAGTCGTAAGTTTCAAGTCGTAAGGAAAAATGGAACATTCATGCAAGAAGTTTCGAGGACTGTCAATAATGTCAATCCTATTATTTTGCGTGCTTATTTTCCTCATTTCCTTCGATTCAATTCAAATCTTCAATATATATCCTATTCTTATTTATTTTTATTTGTTCAACATGCATTCAACTTCTGCTAGTTCTGCTATTTCATATTTGCAAAATCAGACGCAGGCGCAAATCGATCGAATTTTGAGTCGTAAGTCGTAAGAGATAAATGTTGACCAACTTTTCTTAGGACTTAAAACTTATGACTACCGTATAAATGGTTATATTGAGTACCAATGGATGACTTATTACTTAAAACTTGAGACTTAAAACTTACGACTTGAAACCTCTGCATCAATCCACCGTAAGTATTGGGTGAGCGTATATTCAAGATAGGGTCATCAGCAGTTCAATGTGCTCTTTCTCTGGCATTTTGTGGATTTCCTTCTAAATGTTTGAGATTATATTATTAACACATTCGGTGTCTTTGAATTTCGTACTTGCTCGTATATAGCTGTGGTACCACTCAGGCGTTACGTATATTATGATAAAAAGTCGGCTACTGTATTATTTTTTCTTCATTCAAAATTTGCTAGTCTAGCTGAATTCCTCGAGTTTAAGGAGTTTGGTTCTTTCACTAAAAATAGGCTTGGTTCGTGTGCATTTGATTTTGGGTCACTAGTTATGAAATATTTTGATAAAAGATCCACTGTTATATCATTTTTTCTTTATTGATGAATATTAGATAGTTTATTCGAATTCTTCGAGTTTTAGGAATTCGATTATTTCAATGAAAATAGTCCGGGAATTTGATTCGAATACATTTGCTTCTGGGTCACTACTTGGACTGTATTTTGATAATGATCTCTATACATTTCAAAAATAATTACAGTCAAGACAAAAGCTTCCTCTTCTCACCATTAAGGAATGATAGAACGGCCTTCATTTTTGTACGATCAGTGCTGTTTACAGTTGAACTGATTATAGTTCAGAAACTTAACGTTATTGTAGTATAGTTTGATTTTACTTCGATATTGAACAAGTTCTTTCAGGGCTCCAGGTATCCATATGAATGATGCTGGTAACATGCGTTGATTTTTCCGCAAACCACTAAATTTTGCATCAAGGTGTCATTTTCGAAATCCTCAGGAAAAATATTTTTTCCAGAGTGATATCATGACCCTGTTGGCTTTAAAAATAGCGCCCGGTAGTGAAACCAAAAGTTTTTGTTTTCGAGCTCCACACATTATGGAAATCACGAGTATATCATTTGTTTTATTCTATGACTTTTCGAGAGTACCTATTCGTCGAGAAAAGAGTTTATCTATGAATAAGCTCGTCTCAGCGTAGATATGGTTTTTTTCAATGATGAAATAATAGTGTAGTATTTTGATAGGAATCATTTTATTTTTTGGCTCTATGCAAATAGGTGGGGTTCTGAAGGAGTTTATTATAATCCTGTTAATTCTATATCTCATTTTTATTCTAGCGTTTCTCAGATATGGTTTTTTCTCACAAATAATGTAGCGTTTTTATTTTATTCTTGCTGATTCAGTGTAATACGAATAGGTGATGTTCAAATACTTTTTTTCTGATATGTCATTGATTTGTCTTCGATATTTCATACTAGATGTTCATCTGTTGTTGTTTTGGCGAACTTTTTATACATGAATAAGAATTCTCGATAGCCGAAATTTATTCAGAACTCCTTCTGCATTTTTTCTGTTGGTAGGGCGTTGATGATATTTGTGAACATAAATATTTGTCTGCTATCCATGATATTGTTTTGAATTTTTTCCTTCGTAATAACGAACTAGAATAATATTCTTTCGGAGAATCACCTTTCAATTCCTATTGAAGCTATCGCGAAAATTGCAGAGTGACATAATCTCCCAGAAAGTATGCACTCAATGCAGGTCAGCATCATGAAGATTCAAGGGTCTCCGATATAGAACACCTTCAATTTTTATTTTGTTCGATCAAGTTATGCACAATCTCTTTCATCAATTGATATATAGCAAATCTGGAAATGTACGAATTTATTTTGGAATAATAGAAAAGGGTTTTGTTCGATTTTATTGCTTATAGATCATTAAAGTTTACTTATGATTATATCCTATTGTTTGTGATGCGATAATAATAGTGGGCTTTCTCACAACAAATATTTTCGAGCAACAGGTATCTAATGTCCAACTAATTGTATTTCTCCTTTTCGAAACGGTAATCTGTTCGACTATGCAAAACATAATAGGTATTATAAATCGTTGAGGTATTTAGGATAATAGAAAAGGGTTTTGGATATTGAAGGAGAAATGTCATGATTTGAATATTTATTTCATCACTCTCAGTATACGATTCAATTATACAATGGAATTCATTTTTATTCTATTCACAATAATGTATTATTCCTATTTGTGTGATAAACGCATTGAGATTTCTAATAGCAATATTCTCTGATGCAGATCTTCGATCATATGGTTTTCTATATTATTTAGGATTTCAGTTAAATCTTCGATCTTGTTTTCACAACTCAATTTCATTTCATTCATTCTTTTCAATATGATCTCCACTTTTTCAACGCATCATGTACTTCAGGTGCCATCATATAATAACCTTTTGAGATAATTGCGGATAATCTTCAGTATATATCTTCAGATTATTTATTTGTTTCATTATTTCAAATATACGTGCGTTGTAAAAGTTTAAAGGTACACAATCTCCACCACTTGTAGGAATACCAATATTCGTTAATCGCTTGCCCTGCATATCATAATTTCCACTGTCGTCAACTTTGAAACCAATTCCTGGACGCCTATGCATAAAGCTTATTGATTTACTCTTCTTACGACCAAATTTATCTATACTGTTATACATCTTTCTACCGCAACCACTCAACGTAAACTAACTAGGTCTTTATTTGATATCGAACTTATTACAATCATAACCATAAGCCGCTATTCATGTTTTTCCCTTACATATATACAACTAATCATATACGATGACGATAAATCACTCTCTCAGACGTCAATAAACTATTTAAATATCGAGTATCCGCCGTGGGGCAGCTGAATGAACATCGGACTCACAATCCGAAGGTCCGCGGTTCAAATCTCCTTGAATAAGAATCTTTTTTCTTTCCAGGCGATGAAGATGATGTCACACAATAGCTCTTTCTCTCTCTGACACATTGTCTCTCGCATTTCTCTCTCTAACACATGGTTTTGTCCTATCCCTATAGTCGTGTGCCCCTAGTATATCTACTATGGATAATTGTCAGTCATAAACATTTTGTAATGTTCAATTCTTGCTCTAATGATTCTCTGCCTGATCATTCAACCCTGAATATGGAAACGGGGTTATTGCTGACATTGTAAAGCCTTCTAGGATGTTGTTGACAATCACTGGTGTTCGTGTAAAGTGAAGGTAGATGTGAGGAAGCCTACTTGTATGAGTGTGCGGTTTTGGGATCCTGATGTTGATTTGAACATGTGTTTTGTTGTGTTGACTAGGCTCGTTGTTTCCATTTCTTTTCATTCAATCATCTGTTCGACTCTTTCAACCTGACCTGAACATAGGTGCCAAGCTCTAGCTGCATATTTCGACAGTTCGGTTCATCATCCTAAGAGTTGGGCAGGCGAGCCTTACCATTCTGTACCCATCTCTAGGGCGATGTTGCCAATGCCGATTGGTGGTAATCTTCAGACTAACACTAATATTTGTAGGTGATAACAGGACTCCCAATATCTCGAATGGGCTACGAGGAGGCTACTCAGATGTTGTGGATGCCCAGCAGTGTGTTTCCTTAGAATCTTTCTAGTCATAGAGGAGTCGACCTCTATAGGGTCAAGGTGGTAGCAGTACGTCCGAATTTCCTGTTTTCAGGAATTTTGATTGACAGCTGAGGAGGGCAACTCCTGGCGTAGGAGTGCGAGTGGCTGGTCTGTCTCTCTCTTGCGCTGGACTTCACGTGGCTAGATGTAATGGTGGAACGTAGTGGTTCAGAAAATATTTGATGTTGTTGTCATCCTTGCTGGGGATTAATTTTATGGACCATTTTTGCTGATATTGAGGTCATATTGTTGGTATTTCGAATGTATTTTTGAGTGATGACCCAAGATTGGACTCTTATGAGGATTTGAAGTTTGTCATATTTACATCTACGTGCCCGTGACGATAAAGCAGTGATTCAGGAAGAGGCTGCTCCATTTCAGTCGGATGAGAATTGTAACTCCTAATTGACAGTTGCGAGAAAGGCCTATAACCACCTTCCAGATTCTGGTTTCCATCCATCATTGAAAGCACTATCTATAGGGAATTTATATAGATAAAAAAAAAACTCCTGGCCAGGGTTTTTTTTCTCTTATTCGTTTACTCCTGACGAGTGGTACTGGAGACTAAGACTTCCTCAACTGGTTGAAGAGTACTGGCACAGAGGGAAGGGGTCGTCTACCGGGAACACATTCAGTAGGATTTTGGCAGCTCACAACGTGCTGATACAGGGTGGACAAGCTTCGTGGGAAATACTGGAGGACACGCAAGTTTTGAATTTTCGTATTGCTTATTGTAAATAATCAATTCTCTATAGTCGCATGTTGCCAAATTTGTTTCTACTTGCTTAGTGCATGAATTAAGAATTTTCTGCACTCGCTAGTCAACAGCTCAATTATATTACCGAGTTCCATTATCTGCTTATGTAAAACCAAAACTTAGTGTAGCGCTGTTACTAACTGCAATTTTATATTTTGCTTTTGTTTTTGTTTCCACCTTGGTTTGCACTACGCATCTTTGTTATCACTTACCTAAGTATCTCGTGGGTAGTAATTAGTGTGTACATGCTTACCGGTTGAAAACTACGCCCAAACCTGCGCCTGAGCTCACGCGTTGCCTTATGGCCGTTTGTGATTAAGCCATTTTTTTAACCCCTCTACCTGCTTTTCCTCTCACCCACCCTGATGCTTGATATTTGAGTTATTAGTATTATTATTTAAGTTTTGGTATCTACTGCTTATCATTGTCTGAGTTTTGGTACTTGACGCTTTATTATTCGAGTTTTGGTATTTAGTGCTTATTTAAATAATCTCATAGCTTGCCTCGCCCGACTAGTGAACCGAAGTGCTAGCTATCGTCACTGTGTAAGTGTTCATTGCGTTCTGGCCACCATAGAGTGACCGATGTTAGCTCAGTTCATATAGATTTATAGGACAACTTGTGTTATTTGTGGGAATATAGGTTTCACGAGTGAATAAATATATTGAAGGGTTACCCGTGTTTTTTTGATATCTGGATTGACTTTGCCTTCACCTTACTTTGGTGAATTTGAAGGTGATTGAGATTGAGCTGTGAGGGCATTGCGCGGGGTTTAAATTCTCCTGGCGCCCAATTATAACATCAAAATCAAATTTTGAATTCAAATCTCACAACACGAACCACCCCACCTCTGGCTGTGGCTAGCGTGGATGCCCACTTATTTTTCTAGAACAGTGGTCCAGCGACCTCGTGCTTAGTACGATTTGTCTAGGTTGCAATTTCATGTAGGGTACATATACATTCGGAAGTTGCAAGAAATCTCTGAATATACAGATGTATTTGTTGACTGACAACATTCCACCAACACATGAGATGACTGACACATGAATTCATAGATTCAGAAAGTCCATTTCAGGGTATGTTTTGAAGTGTCAGTCGTCTAATTACAGTATTGAGAGATTTTAGGTCGATGTTTTAATAATAGTCATATTATATCTGCATCTCGCAAATGCAGGAAACTTGCTAGTTTAGCGACGAACTGAGCATTATCCATACTATGAACAGCTGAGAAAGGTGTTTTCATCTTCACGTGCTTACGTTGTACCTGATTGTTTGATTTTCAGTCATAAACAACTGATCTTTATGAAGAAATATAGCCGTGCGTTATAGAGCCCAATTCCACGAACTTGTTTTTAGGACTGGCAATATTTGCGACACATGTTTGATGACTGTTAATCGCATTTTTCAATTGGACAGATATAATTAAACATGATTGTGTAGGAATCAGTCGTAAGCTTATCATCATCATCATTGAAAAATTCAAAACATATAGGGATTACAGTAAATTTAATTTAGATGAATTCAAGAATGATATGCGTAAACTGGCAACAAATATTTTATGAAGGTAATATTGATACAAAAGTAGATATTCTTACTAACAATATATTAAGATTGTTTGATCAGCACTCACCCTATAGAAGGGTGAGATTTACGAAGCCAAAAACACCATGGTGGACTGAGAAGTTGCGTAAACTGAAGAGGGATAGAAACAGAGCACTTACGAAATTCAAATCGACTAGAGACCCTAATGATTGGGAACTATATAGGAAACTAAGGAACGAATTTACATCTACGGTAAGAATGGAAAAACGAAACTATATAATTAAAATTAGTCAAGCAGGTAATGTCAAGAATACATGGAATGCTCTAAAAAATCTTAATATCCATTCTAGTAAGTGCAATGTTCCACTTCCGTCTTCCTTAAGCAACCCAGACGAAATAAATGCCTATTTTATTAATTCAGTTAATTCACTGGGTTGTGAAACAGATCCAGAATTGATAAAATATTATGATCAAACTGAGTGCAACATAACGGTAGTTTTGGAAAGTCAAGTGGTTGAAGCAATTGATAGTATCAAATCAGATTCGGCAGGTGCAGATGGCATTACACTTAGTATGATAAAGATGTGCTGTCCGTATATTATACCTTACCTCACCCACCTGTACAATTGTTGTATTACTGAGAGTTATTTTCCAGTCAATTGGAAAACGGCTCGTATTACTCCTCTACCAAAGGGAACACATCCAAAAGAACTCTCTGACCTGAGACCTATCAGTAAATCACCAGTGCTGTCTAAGATCTTTGAGCGACTCATATATGTGCAAATGATTGAATATCTGATGGTAGAAAATCTTTTTTCAGAAACCCAATCAGGTTTTCGGAAGGGATATAGTACGGTAACTGCTCTAACTAAAGTATTGGATGATATCATGATTGCCATGGACCAAGGTGACATAACAGCCTTGATTTTGCTGGATTTTAGTAAGGCATTTGATACCTTAGGAACAGATCTGTTATTATCGAAGCTTCACTATTATGGATTTTCGGCCAGTGTTGTTGAACTCATTAAAACATATCTCTCTAACCGTTGCCAACATGTATCTATAGAAGAAAAAACGTCGAGTTACAAGCTGGTAGCAAAGGGAGTTCCGCAGGTCTCAATTTTGGGTCCGCTACTCTTTTTAATATATACCATGGACATAGCTAACCAGGTCGATAACTGTATGGTACATCAATTTGCTGATGATACTCAAATATACACTCATTTTAAAAAACATGAAGTACACCAAGCATGCCTGAATATCAACAATACACTGGCCAATATCTATAAATATGCATGTAAGCATGGACTGAAAATTAATCCTAACAAAACGCAAGCAGTAGTTCTAGGAAACTTTGATACTATTGAAGATGAAGTGAACATTGTCATTAATGATATTGAAATTGAGCCAAGTGAATCAGTCCGTAATTTAGGATTGATAATTGATACAAAGCTAAGATTTAAATCACAGGTTAACTTAATGATACAAAAATGCTACATGTCCATGAGAAACTTATACCATAGTAGAAGTATTTTAAACTTTTCACTTCGTAGGCAACTATGTGAATCTCTGGTATTAAGCCATCTAAATTATGCTCACTTGGTGTATGGACCGTGTCTAGATTTGGATTCAGCATCTAGAATTCAGAGGGTACAGAACTCTTGCGTGCGGCTCATCTTTTCATTGGGCAGAACTGATCATGTGTCTGGTAAGCTTACCCAGATAGGCTGGCTTAACATGTGTAATAGAAGTAAACTACACTTAGCTTGCTTAGTTTATAAAGTCCTACAGAATAGATCTCCAGCATACATTCACAATAAACTAATCATTGGATCTGCCATTCATAACTGTAATACTAGATACAATAATCATCTGATAATAAACAAACATAAAACAGCTTCGTACCAAAGATCCTTCTCCTTCAATGCTCCCAAGATATTCAATAAAATACCAACAGCGGAAAAGAATCAAAAGACTTTCCTAAGTTTTAAAAGATCGTACAAGAACCATCTACTAGGAATACAAAACACTCTGTAAATCATTGTATGCCACCCCAATATGTATGTTTTATTAATTCATTCATCTTTCATATTATACAATTTCTATTCTTTATTCTTCTCTCATAATTTTATATGCATCTTATGAATCGTATTGTCTATAGTTATAGTATACTTTTATATGTTAATGAATTTTATTTTAATATTACTTATTTGATGTTTCATGGTACTCCGAGGATGAATGAAATAAATAAAATAAAGACCTTTTATTATTATTATTATTATAAAAAATACTTCGACCATTCTCCCGATACAGGTGGGCCCAGCGCCCTTCCGCCCTAACGAAAAAGGTTGGCCTGCGAAATTTGTATTATTGAAATGATAATGGTAAGATCCCCCACATTGTCAGTTGTAAACTGAATGTTTTCTGTTGTTTTTTTTTTCTCACGTAGTTCGAGGGCTGCAGCGGGTGATGTAGGCGACTGACAATCAGCGAGCGTCGGATTATTTTCCTGAAATCTTTGCTTTCCCACTACTATCAGTCGTAAACTTAAGACAAATTTTGCTAACTTTTTCGGTAAGCCCCCTACCCTAACTTCGCTCCGGAAATCATGTATGGCGAGAATCTCTGTAGCATCGTCGACATTGATAATACCAGTTTCAGTGATCACTACCAAAACAGGTGACACGGGCTCTTGGTCTATGACACAAAAATGGAATACCTATAATACTTTTCAAGGGAGGGTTATGGTTATGAGAGATGAAAGCATCAATGGGATACTGAAGACATCTGCTGCTTATAAACATAACCTGATGGGATACACTTTGGTACGAAAAACGACTTTTTCATTTTATACAGATAAATACGAACTAAATAATTGTTCATGCTAGATGCAGTACGATTTCTAAAAAGAGTACCAAAACACAGTGAAAAAAAAATTACACCAGCTAACACCGTCTGGTGTCCCCTGAGGTTCTGATTGTTTTAGTGTCAGTAAACACCGGCATATTATTCACCTCTGCAGGTGTTATGTGACATTTCCCATAGGTGGTTTCAATGATCAAACCCAGTTGTCAGTAGCACTAGTGTTCAGCAGAATGAACACTTTTGTGGTGTTCTTTATGCATTTCCAAAAGTGCGATTTGATACCGCAGTGGTGTGATGCACATTATGTGATTTTCTTGATGTTGAATCCTACCTCCACGAAATTCTCTTCGGTGCGTTTAAACACTGAGCAGGTACATGCGAATACTTTTCTGGTGTGAAGAAACACCATATCATGAGTGTGTTCATGCGAATCAGTGCTTTTCTTCACCACCTCCGGTGTTTTTTACTAAGTTGGATCACCTATCGAATTATAATTCATATGATGATAAACTAGACTCAGTAAAATCTAGGGAAAATTAGCATGATAACGAACTGTTTCGGCTTATTTATCCTGATCAGTGGTACTAGTGACTAGGCCAATTGACACTGATCTATATTAAAATCATCTAATATATCTGGCCCAATATTGAAATCAGGTACAGTAGGAAGGACGTGAGTCTAAGGTTTTAAGATCGAACAGATGAGCGCATGAAAATTCACACCATTTATCTGGTGCTTTCAAGATGCAATACTTAGCGAATGAGTCTTGCCACCAAATTAGATGATTCATCTCGATTCCATCGTGATATGACACGGTGTGACTTGGTGTTAATTTTATATAATAGGTGTTTTATATGCGTCAACGTCAATGATAGCACAATTGAGAATATTGAATTTAAACCATTTGGTGTTTTGTATGATTTTTCCAAATCGTTTTACTCCACCCACATTCTTGCCATTTTTCACTACTAAGATCGGAATTAGCACCATTCAACACTCAATTGTGAAATGTATGATAAAAATGACACCACTTTGATATTCAGGTGTTGTATTTATCACCTGTAAAATCCCTAAAGGGGATTATTGAACAATAGTGGTTTGCAAGATGACTGTATTAGCCGATCGGGCGGCATATATGCTCAAAATACAAAATACCGAGATGTGGCTACAAAAGCGAGCAGAAACCCGGGTCGCCCTGGTCCATAGTGAACGAAGGATGTCTTCTTGAGCTAGCTCTTGCTTGGATCTCCTCTGTAGCACCCATGGACGTATATGTGTTTATACGTTCATGGTAGCACCCTTTATCTAGCCATGCAAAGCACACACATGCAGGGCCACAAATCGCGGTATATCAAACTGTTCTTGGTATCACGTAATGCGATAATCAACTCCAAGGGAGTTGGATTATTGAAAGCAAGCGTTTTGAAGTTTATCTCCAAATAATATAATGAATGAATGAATGAATGAATCCTAATATTCCACAATACTAGTTACTGAGACAAAATGTTTAAGGTACATATCTACTATTTGTATAGATCTACACTATCATATTACATTTAATTTAATATAGGCTGTCAGTTTAGATTTGAACTGATGGAGATTTGTCGCATTCTTTATATCTTGGACTAACTTATTATATTCATTTAAACCCTGTCCTGTAAAATCTGTCTTTTATAGATAACCAACTCAATGTATCGAGCATGAGACAGATACTAAAATAACGATTGCATTTCAGAATCACTCTCATGCCTCGGTTCTGCAGTTTTTGTAATGCCATAATTTCATTCTGGTCACAACCATAAAGCAGAGTGCTACAATAATCAAAATGTGGTTGTATTATGATATTATAAATGGTGATCTTAGCAGCAGTTGACAAATGACTAGAGATTCGTGTGAAAAAGTAGAGTTTTTCTGATATTTTTTTCGACATATAGTTAAAATGCGCTCCAAATTTTAGACTGGTATCTAACATAAAACCAAGATATTTAAATTCTGATATAAAATCTAATTTTTCATTGTTAATATTGAGTGAAAATGATTGGAGATTCAATATTGCTTATATCTATAGACTGACAGACTGTATAGTCAAAACCATAGCTTTAGTTTTCGATATATTCAGCTTCAATTGATTCATATTTAAGTATTCATGTACCTGTTGTAAACACAAGTTTATTTTAGTAATAGCAATATTTTAATCTTTATGAGATATGGATAGCAAGGTATCATCAGCGAATAAGTTGATGAAATCACAATCAAGTGCTAAGCCTATATCGTTGACGTATATTAAAAAGAGCAAAGGCCCGAGAACACTACCCTGAGGTACTCCAAATTTAGTATTTATAGGGTTAGAGAAGGCATTCTCAATTCTGGTTATTTGTGTTCTCCCAGTTAAGTAGTCTTCGAACCAGTGTAATACTGTTCCTTTAATACCAATGGCTTCTAACTTACTAATCAATATGTCACGATCAATAGTTTCAAATGCTCTTCTCAAGTCAAGGAAAACTGAAACAACATATTCTCCCTTGTCAATAGATTGGATCCATTTAGTGACAGTTAATTGTATAGCCGATTCACATGAGTGATTCTGACGAAACCCAGATTGATTACCTATTATCAGCCCATTTTTTTCAACATTTCTAACAATTTCTCCATACCAGGTAGGGTGTTGACTGGACGAAATTCGCTAGCTTTTTTATTGTTTTTGATCTTGCGTACCGGTATAACTATGCTAGTTTTCAGTTGATCAGGAAATTGGCCATATTCAAGGGATATATTGATAAAATGCAACAAAACATGCCCTAATACTCCGAAAGTAGGTACTTTTTATTAATTTTATATCTAAAATATCAGAACCAGACTTATTCTCAACCTCATTAATAATTTGTGCTAAATCTTTTTAATAGAAAAATCTGACTCAACGGTGTTGCCGCTCTGCCAAGCTGCAGTCATATCAATCGAGTTGATAATTTTTTCTATACTGGATTCTAAGTATGTATTGAAATTTTCAGCAATTTCATTATTGTTGTCACTTATTATCAGTCTATCATCTAATTCAAATTGAATATTATTCCAATTGCAATCTTTCATTTTAGTATCAGTATATGCTTTGATAGTTTTCCCCATGAGTTGTGGATAATGTAGAAAAGCGTGGTAGCTACAACACTCAAAATTTGCCGAACCGAAATATCTAACTTGACTTGGTCGAAGCCAAAAAGCGCCGAAGGTCATTCTCGAACGTTTCTGTTTTCTGCGGAGTACCGAAAAAAAGCCACTTCGCGTGATTATATCCAAAACATTGCGAGTACATGGTATTGGCCGAGAATGAACAACACCCAAGTGTTTTTTACTGTGTGGAGACATCAACACATTCCTAGAATAATCTACTCCTGATCAACTCTATAACAGTAAAGCGGTGGCGCTATATTTGTCATTGAAAATGATCAAAAATTCATCATGGAGGCAATTGTAAGCTCAGGAAGAAATTCTGCTTATTGTTCTACAATTATGAATACCATCAATGAGTATAGAAGAAGGGGTTACAATGAATCGGTTGAAAGTATACCACTACCGGTAATAAAGTTGTGGGTTCGAATTATCACTTTTTATCATGTAGTACATTTCAATCTCTTATATAAAGTTTATTTCACTGAATAAAAAACAAAAACTACCAGTGCTCATTGAATAATTACAATTTTGATACAAGGAAGACGTACTCTTCCAGTATTGTCTAATTTACTATTCTTCAATGTTACATTTCAATCTACCATATAAAGTTTATTTCACTGAATAAAAAATAAAAACTACTAGTGCCCATCGATTAAATACAATATTTGATACAAGAAAGCAGTACCCTTCCAGTATTGTGTGATATACTATTCCTCAATGTACACACCAATGATGTATGAATGAATGGTTACTAATCAACTGTTCCTATAACATAAATTGATTGCTTTTGAATTGAACTCATCACACATCATACATGCCATTTGACAACTTGACAAACATACCACGAACTATACCAACGGCACCACACGACTAAACTATAATTTCAATGGATATTTATTATTTGAAGACGAATAATATATTATTCAATGAAACCAATTATTGATTCATAACAAATAACACTGAAAAAGTGGAAAGTAAATATTTATTATGTGTTACTATGACTTATCTACTTTTAATAAATTGGTAAATAACAATGAATACATTTCCAGTAATATCACCCTAAAAACTATTTTATTAGGAATGAATTTATATTGTTAATAATACACATATCACCCACAAACAAACTATTTATTATTTATTAGTGGATGATATTTTCGCGATTATTATTATTGTATAATATTATTTAAAACTAAATGAAATTTTCTTTTCTTTATTTATTTTAAATAAATGCACCCAAATGAATATTTATTTTATTAACTATGAGCCCTATTTTTTTTTCAGTGTAATGAAGTTGACTATTATATCATGTGATCAGTTGACTCAATTTACTTGGACTCAATAGTAGTGTTCACTGGAAATAATTTCTGTCCATATATCAACCGTATAAACCAGTAAAAACCACTTCGATTCTAATAATTTCTACAGTTTATTTCTTTGCGTGAATTCTTCCCCAATAAGGGAAATGCTATTGAAAATTCAGAAATCAAATTTCAAATTCACAATGGAGGAAAAAATAACACCATCTGGTGTCTCCCGAAGTCTTGATTGTTTCAGTGTCAATGAGCATTGGCATATTTTTCACCACAGTAGGTGCCATCATGTGACCTTACCTATGGGTGCTTTTGTTAATCAAATCCAGTTGTGAGTAACACTAGTGTTAGTGCAGAATTTAGCAGAATGAAGGTGTTGTGCATTTCCGAGAGTGCGATTTGACACCGTAGTGGTGTGATGCACATTCTGTGATTTTCTTGATGCTGAATCCTATACCTTAACGAAATTCTCTTTGATGCGTGTACAACTGACCTGGAACATACCTACTTTTCTGTTGGGAAGGAACACTATACAGTGTATTATGGCGAATCAGTGATTTTTTTTACCACCTACAGTGTTTTCCACCAGGTTGGATCATTATAATAAAATGTATATGACTATGTATAAACTAGACTCTAGAAGAATCGAGAGACAGTTCAGTTGATGACGAACTAATCCTGGTCAGAGTGCGGCACTAGGCCAATTGATTGAATTGATACTGATCTATATCCAAATTCAATCTCCCTAAAATTGAAGTCAAGTATGTTAGGTAGCATCGACATCAGTGCCACCTATTGGTAATAGTTCTGAGGTTCTGAGATTGAACACATGAGCGCATGAAATTCACACCATTTACATGCTCACATGCAATATTTTTATCAATTTATATCAAATTTGGTGTTTTCAGGATGCAAAACTCAACGAGTGAATATTTATACCAAATTTGATAATAGGGTTGTACACTTTTTTTCAAAAATTATATATGTGAAACGCGGGTCTCTAGAGAATACGTCGATATTTTTTTGAAATTTTTATTTTCAAGGGTTTTTCCAAAATCGGCATTCAAAAATCGGAAATTCTCCATCCTTTTCTTAAAATGTGACGTCACCTGGTAGGTTGGTTTAGGTTCTGTTTCATTAATCGAAGTGGAAGAAGAATTGACAATCTCTGTCATCTTTGACAGATGGCGGTAAAAAATTACTGGGCGATTTTATTTCTTCCTGCGAAAATATATTCGGATGATTAAAAGTAAGTTACTATTGAGTTTTATTTCATTGTTCAGCGTTCAATATACTCTTCACTGACCACTATTTTCAGAAAATTTAGCATTCAAAGACTTGTGCTTCATGTAGCAACACGAATGTGGATTCTCGAAATACATTTTTGTAGTAGGACATCACATATCATCAGCTACATCTGCAAGTAATTGCTGTGAAGATAATTTTGATCTGAGTTAAAATTCTTATCCTTATTCTTTGAATCTTTGTACATGAACATCATGAGAACCTGTGAAGTGTGAGAACAAAGTATTTTAGTAATAGGAATAAGCTAATAAACCAAATCTTTATTGTAATGCACTTCTGTAAATAATAAATGTATTTTCCTAAATCCTCAGTTATTCTTAGCACATACTCTTTCTATGATGTAAGTTTGTATATGAGATTTCTTCTTTACATTATATTTTAAATATGTAATTATAATATCAACTTGTGTTGTTTCTTTAATATATTATCAGATGCACCACTACACTTACTTACTTTCTCCAGACAATAAAGTTATTAATTGAATTCTTCATTTTTATTTCTCTATTTTATAGTGTCTGAGTTCAATCGTCTCATTGTTTTCGCTGAGGTGGAATTGAAAATCCAATAGAAATATTATTAACTCATATAAAATACCTGACTTGCATTATATAGATGATAAACAATCAATTAATGCGCCCTTTTGAATAATTTGAATTACTTTCGTAATCGAAAAAAAATTGAATTAAAAATTGACATATTGTCAACTGACTTATCTGCCATCACTTATGTCAAATAATTCTTCTTCCCCATTATTTTCGATATTTTTACGATATCATCCAGATCTACCAGGTGACGTCAGCAGGAATATGGTGCTATCAAATAATTATTTTTGATTTCGATTTCCTCGAGCATAAAAGAATATTCCGATTTAATTTTGATGGCATATCGGTAGTAGTTTAGTAAGGTATCGGAAAACGACCATCAATTCTGCTTAAGCTCTAGAGGTTTATGACCCTATTCGTAGGTACACTGCCACGATTTCTTCGTGATATGACACGGTGTAACTTGGTGTTGATTTCATATAATACGTGTTTTTTATGCATGAACGTGTGAATATTATATTAGGTACATAATCATTTGGTGTTTATCATGATTTTATGTTTCAGAATCGTGTCATTTCTCACAACTGAGATCATAATTATTGACACCAATGAACACCCAATTGTAAAATGCATAAAAAGGACACAACAACAAATCCATCTGATTAAAATAACACCCAAGATTTTTCTTCCTGTGTACCCATATAATGTTTCACGTAACCCGTCAATTTGCAGTTTTCAATGTAATACAGATAATAATATATTGTGGCACGTTTTGCGAGACTTTTTTCTCGTATTAATCTGGAACTGATTTTGGATAACAATTTGGGGAAGTAGCAAGCACAATCATGCTCCATTGTTCGATAGACCTATATGGAGGGAAGAGAAAACGCCGACAAGAACCAAGCAATAATTAGAGGCCCTATAAGCTGTCACGTCTTATGTCAAATGGAAGTTTCCAGCGTATTCTCCGGAATGAAGCTCGAAGCTCATTAATTCAGACGTCTCCCAAGTCTTAGAGTTATTAACGACAGCCAATGAGGGCATACTGTCTATTTACGGCGTTCCATTGTTTCACTTCCTTGGTGCTCCTTTATCTTAGACACTGCTATATTTGCCACCCTCCTCTCACGGGATTCTGTTTCGGATAAGATGGCATCTGGCAGTATTATTTACCAAGCAATATGTGAGTAGGTACTTTCGTTTAGACACATGTCTTACGAGTAGTAGTTATATAATGGTGTGATGCTAATACGATTATGATATCAGTTTCATTATGACATTTACTTACGTTTGATATAATTCTAGTGTTTTGCAATAAATAAATTGTAGAGAGAATACGAAATCATCGAACTCCTCGAAGATGGAATACCTTATCGAAGAAAGTAGATCTCCATCAAGCATTTGTTTTAAAAAATGAGAAGGATTCGACTATTTACAAACAATAAATCTGTATATTTTATTGGACGTCCATCCCCTTCCTGATCTTGGCCAGATATTTGCAAAAGTATACCTATGAAAACTCATATTTGAGTAGAATAGATTTCAACAGTGCTTATCATTAAATTTCATTGAGAGGAAAAGATCGACTTTTCACTGCTTAGAAAACCTCACAGATGAGACACTCCGCCCATTCTGTTTGATGTACAGACATCATTGACCTCGAACCTTTAAATTTTGCGCATTGCAGTTACCGGATAGTAGTTGTCACCGCTGAAACTACTGATGTGCAATGTTGCCATTTCAGTTATGCATAATCAACACCAATATAAAATATCTGTGATAAAAGTTTACCTACTTCTGAGTGATTTATTATGAAGAAGTTGTCCTCAGAAATAAGTGTCTATTAGGAATAAGGTGGATTCTAAATGAATTTTACGATGAAATTCGAATATTTCGAAAATAAAACACGATTCAATTGTCTAATAAAAGATCTGAATCAAATTCGACAGCCAACTTGGAATGTGATATGTATGTGTATAGCAAAAATGGTGATATTCTCATCAAATGGAAAAATTCGATCGAAGTCAATAATATCACTCAATATAAGTACTCACAGTTTTTCGTCCTTTAGAAAACAATGTAATTTGATATTCTCCGCTTCATTTGAAGATGATCTGCAACATTTATACATATACACTGCATATGATTGCCAATAAACCTATTATTGTACTTGATTCACATTCCAGATAATTAAGGTATGTTATATCAAGATTCTCGCTGAAGTCAACATCTCACAGATCTCAGGTTACTGCTGAATCCAAGGTCAAGCAGTAACCAAAGCTGCACGAGGCTGCTTCCTGAGGATGCTACACGTGTCTGCTGATTCAGCAGACCGAGCCTACTTATTCTCGCGGCAACCCAGCTGAGACACACTTCTTTGACACTTATTATTCAAGTAACATCAATTAACCATTTTTCAATTTCATTCTATATTGTAAACTTTTCAGTTCAGTATTAAAAATTGTTTTTAAAAAGTCGTTCGTGCGTCGAGTGATATAACAGGTATAAACCTATGATAACGGGTTGTTTAATCTGTGCTGTGTTAATCCTCGACAC